>CM066203.1:2373222-3635213 GCA_033675215.1 Rhodiola kirilowii | reverse complement strand
TTAAGGTAACCAAGAAGCACGTCTTAATTTTAATAGCATAAACATCAGTTATTTAGTTTCCTTATTTATAGCACATAATAAATATTTAAACTGTTTGGAAACCAAATCAGATATCTATATTAATGACTAAATATTTGTTACTTTAATTGCAACATATTGTAGAAAACTTTTCAAAATTCAAATTACATAAAAGATACAAAAGTGCATGTTTAGCAAAAAAAACATCACATCTGCAAAGTCACCACATCATCCATGTATTTCTATTCGACAACAGCAGTGACAACAGTGAAAGCAGCCACAATAACGACAGCAACGACAACATCACCAACAGCAGCCTCAGCAGTAGCAATCAAATTGGCAGCAAGCCTATCTAGCATATTAGGGGAGCGGGGAGGAGAAGGCTGCGGCGCTGTAGCGACGACGTACATGCTGCAAAACACTTTCTGGCGCTTCGGATAGGTGACTTGTACTGATCTCTTACGAAGAGGCTTCGTCACACGCCTCTCAATAAGTGAAAAACCGGGCCAAACGACAATTCCTTCCAACCATTTCCACGAACCTCGGTGAAAAAAAAACTTAAATAGAAAAGGTGGGACATATCAATGAATGCAAATGCATTCTGACCCTGTAAAATGAGACGGACGCACAACGTAATTAGGCCAGGGCCCAACTTGTTTATGTGCCTATAATTTTTGAGTTTAAGTTAATCTAACTCATGCGTAAAAGATAAAAATGACCTCACAAATTTATAAAAAACTCATTTTTATAATATACAAAATATAAATTATGTATAATAAAATAATGTATCCAAATTTAGTAACATATATTTTATACTTTTATATAATATACAAAACATATATTTAGTACAATAAAAAAACAATGATAAGACTTAAACAATTAATGATTACACTTAAAATAACAATGATCAGACTTAAAAAATAATGATCAAACTTAAAACAACAATGATCAGACTTAAAACCCAAATGATCAGACTTAAATAGATAATGATCAGACTTAAAAAACAATGATCATACTTAAATAGATAATGCTAAGACTTAAATAGTTAATGATCATACTTAAACAGTAATGATCAGACTTAAACAGTCAATGATCAGCCTTAAAAACAATGATCAGACTTAAACAGTTAATGATCAAACTTAAAAAACAATGATCAGACTTAAAAAATAATGATCAGACTTAAACAGTTAATGATCAGACTTAAACAATTAATGATCAAACTTTAAAAAAATGATCAGACATAAAAAACAATGATCAGACTTAAATAGTAATGATCAGACTTAAACAGTTAATGATCAGACTTAAAAAACAATAATCAGACTTAAACAGTTAATGATCAGACTTAAACAGTTAATGATCAAACTTAAAAAACAATGACCAGACTTAAAACAGTAATGATCAGACTTAACACAGTAATGATCAGACTTAAAAAAATAATGATCAAACTTAAAAAGATAATGATCAGACTTCAAAAACAATGATCAGACTTAAACAGATAATGATCGGACTTAAACAGATAATGATCGGACTTAAACAGTTAATGATCAGACTTAAAAAACAATGATCAGACTTAAAAGACCAAATGACCAGACTTACAAATAATGATCAGACTTAAAAAAATTAATGATTAGACTTAAAATAACAATGATCAGACTTAAAAAATAATGATCAAACTTAAAACAACAATGATCAGACTTAAACCACAAATGATCGGACTTAAACAGATAATGTTCACACTTAAAAAACAATGATCACACTTAAACAGATAATGATCACACTTAAATAGTTAATGATCAGACTTAAAACAACAATGATCAGACTTAAAACACAAATGATCAGACTTCAACAGATAATGATCAGACTTAATAACAATGATCAGTCTTAAAGCAGATAATGATCAGACTTAAAAAAATAATGATCAGACAAAAACAGATAATGATCAGACTTAAAAAGATAATTATCAGACTTAACGCATGATGATCGGACTTAGAATCGTACTATAACAAAAGTCAAATTTTAATGTAGCAAAATTTTAAATTTTCACGCAAGAGGATCAAACTTAACGTATGATGATCAGACTTATAATCATAATATAGCAAAATTTAAAATGTTACTCTATATGATCAGACTTAACGCATGATCATCAGACTTAGAATCGTACTGTAGCAAATTTTAGGATTTTACTGTTGCAAATTTTAGGACGCTTATACCCCTCCTATGTTTTATGAATTTTTAAATAAGTCCGCGTGTATTTTTTTTTACAAAAAGAACCCGAACGAGATGAATTCTGATTGGTCGATATTTACACGTGCCAATATTTGTATGAGTTTGTAGTTTTTATTTATAATAGTGGTTTGTATTTGATCCAAACCCATATATAAAAACAATATTTCCCATTTAATGTTTAAATAATTTCAGATAGAGAGAAAAGTGTCACGGCCCAATCCTTTGAAGTAGATTTAACCCAACGAAGGAGTTGGGTTGGACCAAGACTTGCCCAAAAGACTGTGTGGAATCCCAATGATGTCGAGCTTTCTACTCGTTAATGCCCATTTTTACTATATCTTTAGTTCATTTCTGACGATTATTTGATGTCATTTGATCCCCTTTTCGTGCGTTTCAGGTACAAAGCAAGATGTCTCGGTGTCAAAAGCCAATATGAGGAAATTCGGAGAAAATCGAAGTCTAGAGCAAAAAGTGAGCAGAATTGATCCCCAGTCGGTCGACTGGAAAGCTCCCCTTCTCCAGTCGGTCGACTGACGAGTGCCTCAGGAGGCCCTGCAAATCACATTTCCACAGTCGGTCGACTGGACCCTCCAGTCGGTCGACTGGCGAGTCCTCCATCAAGAGCATGCAGACCACGTGACCTCAGTCGGTCGATTGGGACCTCCAGTCGATCGACCGGGGAAGACCTCAGGAGGGCTCACATCCTTCATTTGCGTAGTTGGTCGACTGAGATTCTCCCCTGAGCCAGTCGGTCGACTGGGAATCTGCTTATCAAACAGTCGTTTCTTACTCCAGTCGGTCGACTGGGCCACAAGCACAACGCCAATCGATCGACTGGGACTGCTACAGTTCCGGATTTTCAGCGAGCCTATAAATAGAAAGCAAGGGTTTTGGACCAAGTGTGGAGGTTTTTGGGGAGAAGAAGATCAAGAAAAGAGGTCAATCAAGGTCATCAATCATCATCCAACCAAGGAGAAGTGAAGATCAAGGGAGTTCAAGGATTAATCATCCTATTTCTATCCCTCTTCTATTCTACTTGTTGTGTAAAAACCCTACTCACACCATGTTGTCTTATATGATGTGTGAGTAGTGGATCTTGTGTTTTGAGGGTCTTATGACTCTTCTTGGTACTCTTGATCACATATATACATTGATATTCATATGGATGATTGTTGATTTCATGTTCTCTTGTGTTATGAATGTTATGCACTCTAGGTGTTTGATAAAATGCCTAAGTGACAATTTGGACTAAAACTTGAACCTAGGACTTGGAAACCCTTGGGGATAGTTCTAGAATGGAGATAATGATCTATATCTTGAATCATGTAAATGAACCTTAGGATATGGATGCTTGACTAAGGATTGTATGTTTGATTTATTAGAATTAGTCATTGAGCGAATCATCAATTTATCCCATCTAATGGTGTCAAATGCATGTTCACTATGCTCTTTAACATGACATGCTACTAAGTGTTTGAGGAAATGCCTAAGTAACATGATGAACCTTAAAACTAGACTTAAGAATCGAAAGACCTTAGGGATAGTTTGGATGTAGTGAATATGATCATTTCTACGGGATTGAAGTGAACTTGGAGTCGAGTTCATGGTATTTATTTCCATTGAATGAACCGAGAGGTTCGAGATATAAGAGAGTTTTGCTAGGAATAGATTCAAGTGACAGTTTGTATATCCTAGTCTAAACTAGGTTCAATACTATTTGACTACCATGAAATGTTTGAATATAGTGTATGTGATCATTGAGAAAGTGCCAAGGAGGGGAGTAACCCCTCGAAACACCTCATATCTATCTTTTATCCCTAATTACTAGTCACTTAGGATTTAGATATACCATTTTATATATTTTGTTTAGAATAGCCGAATTGAAACACAATCTGAAATAGTGCATGTGCTTGGCTTGCTCCTTTGGGTTCGACCCGGTACCCTACCGGTCATTATAAATTGTTTTTGACCTCTACGGCGACCCTCTTATAAACCGACACGCTGGGAGGGTAAAAATAGACGATGTCAAAATGGCGCCGTTGCCGGGGAGTGAAGAACATCAAGGTTAACCAAAATAGCTTAACCAAAATAGCTCACAAAGGAGTGGAGGTTCACCAAGGTTCTACAAAACTCCGGAAGAGTGAAGAACATCCTTGGAAGAGTAGAGAATCTTTTGGAAGCCCTAGATTTGTATAGAGAGTTCTAGAGGACCATTCTTAACCGTAGATTTTGATTGATCTTCACCGTCTATTGAGGAGTTGGAAGTGTATATAAAGGAGGAATACCCACTCCTCCAAACCATCCAAGAATTCTCAGGGGTGTTTTTTTTAATATTATTTAAATTTAAACTGTTTGGAAATCAAATCAAATATTTAAGGTAACCGACGGTCACATCTTAATTTTAAAAGCATAAACATGCTGTTTGGAAACCAAATCAGATATTTATAGTAATGTGTTATACCACGTCTTTACGGGTTTGGCGATTATTTAGTTTCCTTATTTATAGCACCTGTTAAAGATTTTATATTTTTAATGATCAATACAAATTCTCTTATGCAAGAGTCAGACTTCCTTTTCATTCTAGCCTAGGAGTTGCGAATTTAGGAGGCTGACTTAGCATCGAAGTGCTAAGGCCGCACTTGTTTTCGGGTTCGCGAAATAAGCACGTGACAAAATGCCCACTTGAATTAAGATCTGATGCCGAGCAAATTTCCAGGAAAATATCAAATACAACGTTATTTTTATCGAAACTACACCAGATCTTTGTCTCTATGTTACCAGATCCTTTTCCGTTGACATTTATTCGGAATGGTAACATGATGACCACATATACATCAATCTAACTTGGTCATTTCATAGTTTATCAAAATAAAAACTTAGCCATTTCATGTCTTAAAATTTCACAATTTGTCCCATAACAACTATTCATAAAACTAGTAGGCTCAGAATGAAGAGTAATTTATAAAGAGCAAAACTAGCAAGCACAATGGATCTTTGTTGATCAGCCATTTCCTCTCTCAGCTAGTGTCTGACTTGTCTAGAGCTGTAGAACAGAACTATGAGTTAGATATATACAAAAGAAAGTAACAAATGGTTTGGCCAACAAGAACACAAGGGAAACGGAGGATATCATACTGTTGTAGTTTAGAAGCTTCTCAATTAGATCTACATGGGTCATGAGCATTCTTCTGCAGCAATAACGAACCAGACCCACAGCATCGAGAGCATCCCTGCAAAGTCACCAAGTTATGCAGCTGAATCAGAGTTGCAAATAAACCAACCACATCCAAGATGTGCATATGTGTGATACCAACTAGCCTAATGTTTTGATCAGGATTCGAAGCGACTAAGAAAATCCAACAAATGTCGCGCATATAAGCACAAACAACCAAAATAGATGGCAATATGCAGTACAATAATCTGAAAAACAAGTCGAAAACACCATGAAACCAAATGTCAGGGAACAAAACTATAAAACACTTAGGCACTACCGAGTGAATGAAACTGTAAAAAAAAAATTGGATTGCAACTATATAAATTACATACAAAGACAATAGTTGATGAACCTGGATAACACTTCGCGTTACAAAACATTGAAACAAAGAAAATGAAACCCAACTCGGGTGGTTAGTGATATTATTCACACTACCACTGGGCGCTGGACACAGATGTCAATGTAACCCGAATACAAAAAAATACCTTATTAATTTGATTCTCAAATACAAAATGCTATAGATTTCCCAACTTCAGAAGGTTGGGAAAAGTTCATCTAGCTTCAATCTTGATTCACTTGACTAAAAAAGATACCAATAGTACTGAGCAAACTTCCTTCTCACACAAATTTAATATAACCGATTCAACTTCCAATTTCCTATCTCACATATTGAACAAAACTAGTATTGAGCAAACACAAATTTGTCACACGTGTATTAAAGAGAGACACATTCCAGATAAATTAATACAGCATAAAATTCAACAATGTAATATATAGGACACGTTTTCTCACCCTTCACTGTAATCAGCTTGCAGAAGATCGAGATAAGTGTCCCACTTGTTTCCAATCACCTACAACATAAAACGCCAGAAAAATGAGAGCGAATTAAGTTCAGAATCAATCAATTACCTACTTAATTATGACAACCGCAGTTCAATTTTAAAAAATAAAGAAATAAAAATAGCAAACACATGGAAACCCTAAATCTAACGGCATCAGAATTGGAGAATTCAAGCCCTAAATCACACAGAAAATTGTAACAAGGAGTGAATTGAAGATTACCTTTCCGCAAGTGAAGCACCGCACCGGTATAATCATGATTTCTTTTCGGAGAATGCTCGGTGAGTTTGTGTAGGGTTACAAAAGAGGGTTCTAGTTTATGCTTGGAGTTGGAGGTTTAACACGAGCTCATCCTACACTTCACTACACGACAAACCTGTAAAACGCTGCGTGCTATTCCGAGTCCATTGGGCCGGTTAAACTGTGCTCCGTTTTGGGCTTCACTAAAGTTAATCGACCCGCTGATAACATTAATTGGACCAAGTTCTACGGGTGAGCTTGGGATGGGTGCAGACGGGTTTAGTTGGTCCCTAATCCGATTTGAAAGTGGCCGAGTCACTTAGTTGAACCCTGACAAGATCCGAAGCGTGACTGAATAATGCAAACCCGACCCTTAATGATAAATGTGTCACTTTTATGCCTTTAAATTTAATCATATACTTTAGAAAATTGTATTTAGGCAAATGACATGCAAAATATACCGAAGGTTATCATATAGTTTCGTTTTTCGGTATGCAATCACTAGCAAGTTTTAGTGTAACTTCTATTTTAAACATAGAGGCCAGATCTGGTTGAAAGCCCCAATACTGTACAAAAAACAAAGTAATTGAGACCTTTGATCAGGTAAATCCAATGGTCTCTATTAATTAGGAATAAACACAAATTAATTTAGTTCAATCTCTATTAATAAACTCAATAAGGGTAAAATAGACATGATTTTTCATTTCTTTTCTCTCTCATTACAGTTCATTGCTGTTCATCATCATCTACCCCGTGAAACCCTAACCTCCAGAAAGCTCCGATTTTTTCATCATATTAATCTGCTAATTTGAAAATCAATACGGTTTCATTTTCCCCTAAATCACGCACAATAGAAAACAATTGGGAAAATCAATACGATTTCTTTTCCCTAAAATCGGAATAAGAAATCAGACTTAATCGATCAAATTGAAGGAGTAAAACTTCGTCAAACTCAGTTGTTCACACTCTGGATCATCTTCGACATCAATGGAACTCAACCCAAAATGCAATCGACAACTTTGGAAAAGAATAATTAAAAAATAGTCATGACGAACTATATAATGGTTATGACGAATTATAATATGTCATGACTAATTATACAATGATGCTGCCGAATTCTGGACGAATTTTAGTTGACATTTGACGAATTATAGCATTTTTCGTCGAAGTGTACTACAATTCCTCATAATTTTTGACGAATTATAGTATACTTTTGACAAACTATGACATAATTCGTCAAAATTGGACTATAATTCGTTAAGCATTCGTCAATAAAAATATGGATTTTGCACCTGATCCCTTCTCTTCTGTATATCATTATTTTTTATACACTCATTTCAGCTCTCAATGGCGGCCGGGGAAGATGAAACAGAGTAAAACACAAATATCTGATGAAAAGAGTAGCGTGGAATAAAACAGAGATAAAAAATAAATATCAAGCAGATGCGTTGGTTGATGCGTACATGTTTGTTATGTACATGTATTTATAACTAGAGAGCTGAACTGGAAAAGGAGATCTGATTCCGAACATAAAAGCGATATGAGAGGGGTATGTAGATCTCAGACTGGGTTTGTTTCATCGAGGGGAGGAGAAAAAGAGATTGTATACCATATTTGCCCCTAGTCTAATATCAATTTGAATTTACACATATTTATTTTCACTTAATCTCATCCATCAAACTTATAAAATCAAGGGACGTGATTATTTTGTATTTTTTACAAAAATATGAGTTTTGCACCTGATCCCTTCTCTTTAAACATATATTAGTGACAAAATAATTGATATGTTAGAGTTGAGTGTATAGTTCGAGACTCCATGAAGACTAACTTTTAAGAATTAATTAATAAATTATACATTTGTATAAATACTTATTGGATCGGGTAATCTGAAGGTTAACCATAACCCGTCGTACCTAACACCGAGTCGGCTTCAAGTTCATCCCAAATGGACCGAATTAGAACGGGTCATTTAGGACGGAACGGATACTGCTCACCCCTACCAAGTTCTTGTTCCATTTAGGCTGGTTATTGTTCGTTTGATTTTTAGAAGAACGGGATTTAATAAAAAAATAGAAATTTTATTTGAATCCAAATAAAACAAAAAAAATAAGTGCTAAAGTAATTATTTTTAAAAATATTGTATGAATTTTTAATATTATTTTAATTAAAATTTCACCATCAACCAACTTTTTTTTCATTTTACTTTTGTTATTTTGAAATCTCAAAAAACTAAGAAAAAGTATGATACAATCCTGGACACAACAACAGACCTAACAAAGAAACAACAACCCTAAGATGAAAGCTAAGACGACAAAGACAACGTGACAGCACGATCCGGGTCAAGCGAATCTATCGTGCAGCCGTTGAAACGTCTTTAAAGTCCAGAGGTCCATAAACCCATTAAATTGTTGTGTGTGTAGAAAACCAGAAGGTGGAGCTGATCAGAGATGATCGGTGCTCCGGCGAAAGCTAAAAGGAAGGCGGGAGAGATTTTGGATTTTGGGGGAAAATTCTCAATTGCATTAAAACGCACAGCAGGGCTGTGCTTTATAGTCTTTACAATATACAGATTGACCCCTTTAGATCACAAAAGACTAAAATCAAGTATACATAATTACACAAGAACCCCATAAGAGAAGCGACGTCATCTGCAGTCGGATTTCAAAGATGTGTTCGCGCGCGCCTGACTAAACGCCGTCGCTTCACTTCAAGATAGGCTAATCGACATGACTACTTTGCCGACTGTTCCGCCGCACTCTGCAGGCCGTCAGCTTCAATAGTGTGCCTAATTTATTCCAAGAGATACTGTCATTTTCTCTTATCATTTTTTATAGGGAAAAGTACATATTGGTGCCTTGAACTATCGCCATTTTCCAATTGAAGGTCCAAACTATCAATTTTTCCAATCAAGGACAAATCAAAAAATAAATTGACCAATTTTCGAACACCAAGCACCATAACTTCACCGTGAATAAATTGTGAACTCAATCATGTGAACAATGTTGAAAAATACCCAATGATCTCATCATAAATTCTTAACATATTAAATCGATCTTTGTTCGTTAACACTAATACACTTTTTTATTAAGTCGTTATTAACGGGATTCACATGATTGAGTTTGTAATTTAATCATGGTGAATCTACGGTGCTCGGTATTCAAAAATTAATCAATTTATTTGTTATTTTGCCCTTGATTGAAAAAATTGATAGTTTGGACATTCAATTGGAAAAGAGCAATAGTCCAAGGCACCAATTTGTACTTTTTCCTTTTTTATATGTTTTTGTTTGTCATATCCAATCGACGTACGCATCTTAGGCAGTAAAGTTGCATGATGTCATTGCAATTATTTAGAGAAGTGATCTTCATTATTTTAATCACAACTTCCTCGTGAAATTGAGTTTGACATATACCTTGAAGTCAACTACGTACTAATGAAACTTTCAACAGCTAATCTAATATAAGCACGTTGAGAAGAACAAGTGGAGTATTATCGTTTTTACTAGAAAGGAACACATTGTTCTTGCACGCAACATCATAATGATTTATTAATGATTAAGATATAAATGATAAGTAAAGTCCATAAAAAAACACATTTCACGGGGACAAATTTATTTTGATAAGGCCAATAGATCATTCGGGCAACAGATAAGCTTACATAATGAGACAATCAAGATAAATAAAAGAACAGCATCCAATTACTGCTTTAGATCCATTTCTCCAATTCTTCTGCATGGAATGGAAGTCTGCCGCGACAAAAGCTTCTCGCCTGAGAATATGAAAAATTCATTATTGCGGGCATCATGATTATGACAAATTTCACTGTGCCAAATTTGATTTGGACTGGTAATTTATATTCATCCCTTAGAATCACTCGGAAAAGATAAAATCAAACACGACATTTATTTTGAATCTTTGTCAAGTAAATTTATTAGCTTGATCGCCATATTTATTTCTGATAATAAATGAAAAAAAATCAGTACAAGAGAAAAAAATGATCGGTTCAATTTATGAACCGCGAGCAGCTCCTTTAATTTAGGATCCTATAAAAGCAACAGAATCAAACCCCACAATATCCTCCATGACATATTGCCCCACAACAAAAATATCCCATTATTGCATGTGTATAACATGCACATCGGTAAAACGTCAGCATTTTCCATTGTTGCATGTGTATAACATGCACATTGCTAATGCTCACATCAGAAATTGAGAAAAAACAAATATCATATTTGTTGGAGCTAATATTTCTAAAGATTTGATTTGATATTTTTTTAATAAACACAAATTCCCTAGATTTATTACACATCCATTCAATCCGGTTGTTTAAATACAAATATCAAATATGCTTCGATTGCCTTTTTTTATTTTTTATTTGTTTTCTTCAATATTATTTGTGGTAATATGATTTGGTGTCTAGGTGTGCCTTCAAACTAGGGAACCGGATCCAGTGCTGCGATGCCAATTGCTGCCAATCCAAAACGACGTCGTTTCGTCCTTAATTTGAACTGGTCACGTGACTTCATTTTTTCCCTAGCAATCTCGCCTTCTTCTCCAAGTAAAGCACCCCTTCTTTTGATGCCGCCGATCCCTTCGAGCTGAACTGAACAAGGTGTTGCGGCTGGTGATGCGGTAGCAAGCCATTAATTGAAGATTTGAACTGTCAACGAATCCCGTCATAAAACTTCGCCTCGACTCAAAAACGGAGGAGAAGGAGCTGGCGGATGAACAAGCGAGGATACAAGAGATGGTGGCGGCGCCGCCGGTGGTGGAACTGGCTAGGAGAGCTGCTAGGGCGGTGGATGGTGAGTTGGTGGATTTGGAAGCGGCGTTAGGGTTGATGAGAAGCGCTATGGAGACGTTGGTGGAGTGTGCTGATTTTTTGAGGTTTAGGACTGTGATGAGGATTTTGGGAGTGTTGAAGTCTGGTTAGAGTGTTAGATTTTTCGCCGGGTTGACTCAGTTTCAGGTTCAGATTCGACGCTGGGGGACTCAGCGAGAGGCGGCCGCTGGTACCGCTCCGTGATGATCAAGTCATGATTTCCAGTTTATAAATCCAGGAAGCCCTCAAGCTCATAATTTGACACTCTCCAAGTTTCAGTTGCTTATACTGTTGATTTGGTTTTAGCTGGAGCTAGCCCGAATTGCTGAGTTTCCTGCAGAGTGTCCTCGTTTTTGTCAAACTCGTCGAGTTGTTCAGCTGGAGCATTTAGCTAGTGATTCAGTCAGTCCAGTGAAATAATGACCACATGCAATTGGTCGACTGCTCCTTGAGCAATTGTGGATAGTAGTAGTGGGGTTGAGGTGTTTTTGTTTTGGTTAAGAGTAAGATCAAAATAGTCAGTGGGTAAGAAGATACTGATGTTTGCTAGGGAAAAAATGAAGTCACGTGACCAGTACAAATTAAGGACGAAACGATGTCGTTTTGGATTGGCAGCAATTGGCATCGCAGCACTGGATCCAGTTCCTCAAACTAGACACCAAATCATATTACCACAAATAATATTGAAATTATAATTTTACATTCCCAAAGTTGGACTTCACTAATTTTTTCAATACTTTGTTCTCACTTTTTTCAAAAAAGTGAGAACAAAGTAAACATTAACTGCCAACCAAAAGAAGACATTGTGGATCAGAACAATTTTTTGGGGCCATGTCTCCAACTATCAATCCCATTTGGCCTTTTTATGAAAAGTATGAATATTTGTTACTTTAATTGCAACATATTGTAGAAAACTTTTCAAAATTCAAATTACATAAAGGATCCAAAAGTGCATGTATAGCAAAAAAAACATCACATCTACAAAGTCACCACATCATCCATGTATTTATACAGCAATATGTAGGTATCTGCAAAGTCACCGCATCATCCATGTATTTATACAGCAATATGTAGATATTCATAATGAAGTAATTTCTATTCGACACCAGCAGCGGTGGCAACCGTGAAAGCAGCCACAATAACGACAACAACGACGGCATCACCAGAAGCAGCCTCCGCAGCAGCCTCCGCAGCAGCCTCAGCAGTAGCAACCAAATTGGCAGTAAGCCCATCTAGCATATTGGGGGAGCGGGGAGGAGAAGGCCGCAACGTTGTAGCGGCGACGTACATGCTGCGAAACATTTTCCGGCGCTTGAGGTAGGTGACTTGCACTGATATCTTACGAAGAGGCTCCGTCACACGCCTCTCAATAAGTGAAAAACTGAGCCAAACGACGATTCCTTCCAACCATTTCCACGAACCTCGGTGAAAAAAACTTAGGCAGGAGATAGAATAGGCGGGACATATCAATGAATGCAAATGCAATCTGACCCTGCAAAATGAGACGGACGCAGAACGTAATTAGTGCTATAACTCAGAACAAATTTATGAGCCTATAATTTTTTAGATTAAGTTAACCTAACTCATGCGTAAAAGATTAAAATGACCTCACAAATTTATATAAAAAAAAATCATTTATATAATATACAAAATATAAATTATGTATAATATAATAATTTATCCAAATTTAGTAACATATATTTTATACTTTTATATAATATACAAAACATAAATTGCGTACAGTAAAATAAATAAAAATATTTCATTCAAAATTAGTAGTTATAAATGTAATATACATAAGTTAATAAGATATATTTTAATTTTTGATTTAATAATAAATGATTTTTGTAATATGAAAATATTTGTTTTAGTTTTTTTAGATTCTAGTTTTTTAGTTTTTTTTCAGTTTTCTAGTTTAGTTTTTAGTTTTTGTATTGTTAGATTTTTAGTTTGGGTTTGGATCAAATACAAACCAATATTATAAATAAAAACTACAAACCCATAAAAAATTCGACACGTGTCAAAATGAACCAATTAAAATTCAGCCGAGATTTCATCCAGTCGGGGTTATTTTTGTAAATAAAAAAATTACATGTGGACTTATTTAAAAATATATAAACGATATGAGGGGTATAAACATCCAAAATTTGCACAGTAATGTTCAGACTTCAAAAACAATGTTCAGACTTAAACCAGTAATGACAAATACTTCAAAAAAACATTGTTCAGACTTAAAAAAACAGTGTTCAGACTTAAAAAAATAATAATGAGACTTAAACCATTAACAATCAGACTTAAATAACAATGTTCAGACTTAAAAAACAATGTTCAGACTTAAACCAGTAATGACAATACTTGAAAAAACATTGTTCAGACTTGAAAAAACATTGTTCAGACTTAAAAAATAATAATGAGACTTAAACCATTAACGATCAGACTTAAATAACAATGTTCAGACTTAAAAAAACAATGTTCAGACTTAAACCAGTAATGACAATACTTGAAAAAACATTGTTCAGACTTAAAAAACATTGTTAACGATCAGACTTTTTAAGTCTGAACACTACCATTTAAGTCTGAACACTACCATTTAAGTCTGAACACTACAATGTTCAGACTTAAATCAGTAATGACAAGACTTAAAATGGTTATAATCAGACTTAAAATTGATAATGATCAGACTTTAATATGGTAATGATCAGACTTACATGCAGAAATTGGAACATCTGAAGAATGCTATGCAAAATTTGATGTTTATGCGCCTGTGTCAGAATTTGATGAAAGCCTAGTATTTTTTGGGTGGAAACGGCATTCTGAGCAAGACTCACAACAACGTGGTGAGGTCGGTGTTTTTAGGGCAAATTCGATCATCTGAAGGATCAAATTCATGTTTTAATCAAAAATAAAAATATAAAAAAAAATTTAGTCTGATCATAGAATTCTTAGGGCAAGACTCTTTAATTTTAAGTCTGATCATAGAATTCTTTTTAAGTATGATCATTACCATTTTAAGTCTGATCATTAAGAATTTTTAGTCTGATCATTGCTTTTTTTTTAAGTCTGATCATTAAGCTTTTAAGTCTGAACACTACCATTTAAGTCTGAACACTACCATTTAATTAAGTCTGATTATTAAGTATTTTTAAGTATGAACACTACTTTTTTTTAAGTCTGAACACTACCTTTTTAAGTCTGAACACTACCATTTAAGTCTGATTATTAAGTATTTTTAAGTCTGAACACTACCATTTAAGTCTGAACACTACCATTTAAGTCTGAACACTACCTTTTTTAAGTCTGAACACTACCATTTAAGTCTGATTATTAAGTATTTTTAAGTCTGAACACTACCATTTAAGTCTGAACACTACCATTTAAGTCTGATTATTAAGTATTTTTAAGTCTGAACACTACCATTTAAGTCTGAACACTACCATTTAAGTCTGAACACTACCTTTTTTAAGTCTGAACACTACCAGTTAAGTCTGAACACTACCATTTAAGTCTGAACACTACCTTTTTTAAGTCTGAACACTACCATTTAATTAAGTCTGATTATTAAGTATTTTTAAGTATGAACACTACTTTTTTTAAGTCTGAACACTACCTTTTTAAGTCTGAACACTACCATTTAAGTCTGATTATTAAGTATTTTTTAGTATGAATACTACTTTTTTTAAGTCTGAACACTACCTTTTTAAGTCTGAACACTACCATTTAAGTCTGATTATTAAGTATTTTTAAGTATGAACACTACTTTTTTTAAGTCTGAACACCACCTTTTTAAGTCTGAACACTACCTTTTTAAGTCTGAACACTACCATTTAAGTCTGATTATTAAGTATTTTTAAGTGTGAACACTACCATTTAAGTCTGAACACTATCATTTAAGTCTGAACACTACCTTTTTTAAGTCTGAACACTACCATTTAAGTCTGATTATTAAGTATTTTTAAGTCTGAACACTACCATTTAAGTCTGAACACTACCATTTAAGTCTGATTATTAAGTATTTTTAAGTCTGAACACTACCATTTAAGTCTGAACACTACCATTTAAGTCTGAACACTATCTTTTTTAAGTCTGAACACTACCTTTTTTAAGTCTGTCACTACCAGTTAAGTCTGAACACTACCATTTAAGTCTGAACACTACCTTTTTTAAGTCTGAACACTACCATTTAATTAAGTCTGATTATTAAGTATTTTTAAGTATGAACACTACTTTTTTTAAGTCTGAACACTACCTTTTTAAGTCTGAACACTACCATTTAAGTCTGATTATTAAGTATTTTTTAGTATGAACACTACTTTTTTTAAGTCTGAACACTACCTTTTTAAGTCTGAACACTACCATTTAAGTCTGATTATTAAGTATTTTTAAGTATGAACACTACTTTTTTTAAGTCTGAACACTACCTTTTTAAGTCTGAACACTACCATTTAAGTCTGATTATTAAGTATTTTTAAGTCTGAACACTACCATTTAAGTCTGAACACTACCATTTAAGTCTGAACACTACCTTTTTTAAGTCTGAACACTACCATTTAAGTCTGATTATTAAGTATTTTTAAGTCTGAACACTACCATTTAAGTCTGAACACTACCATTTAAGTCTGATTATTAAGTATTTTTAAGTCTGAACACTACCATTTAAGTCTGAACACTACCATTTAAGTCTGAACACTACCTTTTTTAAGTCTGAACACTACCAGTTAAGTCTGAACACTACCATTTAAGTCTGAACACTACCTTTTTTAAGTCTGAACACTACCATTTAAGTCTGATTATTAAGTATTTTTAAGTATGAACACTACTTTTTTTAAGTCTGAACACTACCTTTTTAAGTCTGAACACTACCATTTAAGTCTGATTATTAAGTATTTTTAAGTCTGAACACTACCATTTAAGTCTGAACACTACCATTTAAGTCTGATTATTAAGTATTTTTAAGTCTGAACATCAGTATTTTAAGTCTGAACACTAACAATTTTTGGACTAAATTGAAAATAACATTATTAGGTTTTATACCCATTAGTGTGGAATGACTATTATACCCCTCCGTGTTTTCTCCGGGATTTCGACTAAACTGGGACACGTGTCGGCTTTATAATCGGTTTGTAGTTTTTATTTATAATTTGGTTTGTACCTGAACCGCACCCTTTTAGTTTTATGAAAACTAACGTTCTTTTAATTAGTGTAATAATTACTTTTAGTAATGCAAATTATTTTTAGTTTGTCACACTTTATCAAAATTTATGTGTCGGTCCCTGTATTCAAGAGTGTAAAATGAAAACAAATCAAGCTAACGAATAACAATCCCATTTGGGGCCATGTCTCCAACTATCAATCCCATTTGGCCTTTTTATTAAAAGTATGAATATTTGTTACTTTAATTGCAACATATTGTAGAAAACTTTTCAAAATTCAAATTACATAAAGGATCCAAAAGTGCATGTATAGCAAAAAAACACCACATCTGCAAAGTGACCACATCATCCATGTATTTATACAGCAATATGTAGGTATCTGCAAATTCACCACATCATCCATGTATTTATACAGCAATATGTAGGTATTCATAATGGAGTAATTTCTATTCGCCTCTAGCAGCGGCAGCAGCAATGGCAACCCTAGCAATGTCAACAGTGAAAGCAGCCACAATAACATCAACAGTGGCACAGCAGCGGCAGCATCAGCCTCAGCAGCCTCATCAGTAGCAACCAAATCGGCAACAAGCCCATCAAGTATATTGGGGGACGCGGCGCTGTAGCAACAACGTAGCTGCGAAACTTCTTCCAGCGCGGGTAGGTGACTTGCACTTATCTCTTACGGAGAGGCTTCGTCACACGCCTCTCAATAAGTGAAAACCGCAACCGGGCTAAACGACGATTCCTTCCAACCATTTCCATGAACCTCGGGTGAAAAAAAACTTAGGCAAAAGATAGAATAGGCGGGACATATCAATGAATGCAAATGCATTCTGACCCTGCAGAATGAGACGGACGCAGAACGTAATTAGTGCTATAACTCATAACAAATTAGTGCTATAACAAATAATACACATCGGAAAAAATCATGCAAGCAATGCTATGCCAACAGCAGCCGTGCAAAAGAATGAGTCACACTAGGGCCGTGCTTGATATAGGGGTGGGTGGGGCGTAGGCCAGAGGCCCAACTTTTTTATGGACTTATAATTTTTGAGATTAAGTTAACCTAACTCATGCGTAAAAGATAAAAATGACCTCACAAATTTATAAAAAACTCATTTAATAATATACAAAATATAAATTATGTATAATATAATAATTTATCCAAATTTAGTAACATATATTTTATACTTTTATATAATATACAAAACATAAATGGCGTACAGTAAAATAAAAAAATATTTCATTCAAAATTAGTAATTTTAAATATAATACACATAATTTAATAAGATATATTTTAATTTTTGATTCAATAATAAATGATTTTTGTCATATGAAAATATTTGTTTTATTTTTTTTAGATTCTAGTTTCTTTTTTCAGTTTTCTAGTTTAGTTTTTAGTTTTTGTACTGTTAGATTTTTAGTTTTATGAAAACTAACGTTCTTTTAATTAGTGTAATAATTACTTTTAAATAATAGTATATCTTTAGTAATGCAATTTATTTTTAGCGTGTCACACTTTATCAAAATTTATGTGTCCGTCCCTGTATTCAAGAGTGTAAAATGAAAACAAATCAAGCTAACGACAGCAAGTAGGCATTTCTCTTGATTCTTATTGTTTTCTATCTAGTTGGGGTCCAAAAATTATTTTCGCCCAAGGGCCCTGGGAATGACAGGCACGACCCTGAATCATACGATATGGTACCTCTATTGTTGTTGTGCAAATGCATTCGGCTTTTCATCTTGATTCTGGAGGTTATTTTCAAGATTGTTTAGCAGTTCATCAGCCTCGGTAGCAATTCCTTGGAAAAGCTGAAATGAATGATGATGATTATTGAAGGAGAAAGATTGTTTAGCAGTTCATCAGCCTCAAAAAAATTATACCAAGTTGGTTAAGTAGACTCTAACCTAATATTAAGTAGACCGGATCAAACCGAATTATCGGGTCGGGTGGGATTTTGTCCACCCCTACTAGTCGCACACTATAAAACTGTCCTAAAGATTAGGCTGCGACTCGGTGACCTTCGTTTTGTGTATTGATGGATGGAATGGACTTAAGGCCCTGGGACCGGCCTTAATGCCACTTGCCAGTATGATGTTTGTTGCCGTGAGGCTATGCTATGATACTTGTCATGTGTACATAGTAAAATGGACAGGAATAAGATGGGCTGAGCTGGGCTTCAAACTATTAAGTGGCCCAAATTGAGGATGTCTGATTTCGGATTTTAAGATGTGTCCAAAACAAATTTTTTGAATGGATGTCGCTCAACAAAAATAAGTATCTTCGCTTTGTCGTTGACCATGAAAGTCAAACTAATTCAGGCACCGCGTCCTCTCCAATAAACAACACGGCCTAAATCCTAATTTCACGGCTTTGCAAACCTTACTGTGCAAAATGAAGTGCACTTTATTGCATTTGGAGATACGATACCAAACTTAGCCCACACCGCTTTCCATTTTGAGCACATTAATTCTTAGTCGAGCAAAACCCTATAAAGATCAAAAATCGGCACAAAATAGGAAAACACGTACCTTTAAATTATCGGCCACAAGCACCTTTTCCCTACGCCCAAATCTACATAATAGGAATCCCTAACATGCAGTATGGTCTGATCTACATAAAAGCTTAGAGCTCCTAGGGTCCAAAGTCATCATTTCACATGGACAAGTAGCTAACCCAAATTATTCAATAAAATGAAGTCTTGGTTGTCTTTTACTTTTTCAATTATTATTTTTGTTCATACTATTTTGGATGATGCATGAGTGATATGTAAAAGTAAAAGTTGATAGGCGTGAGACAAAGTTGTGTGTTGCTTAAGAAATTATGATTAGGGGTTTTGGTGGCCCATTTTATCTATATTTGTATTTATTTGGTTTATCCACAACCAAACCAAACATTTTATGGTCACAAGTTTGTTCAATATATAATAGGTGACATTTTGGCTTCAAAATTCCGCTTTTAAGTTCATTAGAAACCGATTTTTTTATGGGCATTAGAAACCGATTTAGGGACAACAAATTAATACAATAATTCCAAAATGCAAAGGGAACTTTTCTCAATTGCTTCCTCCTTTTTGCATGATGATTTTGAACCTATAAGTGGTATAGCACAATCGATACAATAATTGGTAGCTGGAGGAAAATAGTATAATATTAAATTAGTGAAGTTGGTCCAACTAATCTACCAATAATTATATTTCTCCTTTGAAGTCAAACCATATATATATAAGTTGAGACATAATATGAACTTTTTGTAATTTCTTTATCTTACTTTATCTTCTTTTTGCTGTGAATTAAATTCAGGATTCAGATACGGTCAGTACATTAATATACTATTAATCAAAATTCAAAATTATGTTATTTTCAAAGAATACAGTTTAAGAAGAACAACTGAATGAAGTCATTTCAATAACGGTAAATTTAGACGACAACATTTTTCAATTGACAACAAATTATTGCACTACACGGGATATAAATCGTCACCTATATATCTTGGTCAAACTATAAACTAATATATGGAGTCACATTCCGGGTACAAGTGTATCTTATGTGAAAATTATAAACTTGTGACATTATGTCAGTCTCGTAAATGAAATTTGTTCAGTGAATATTACTATTAGTCTCTCTACAATAAATCAAAAACTTTGTGGACATTGTTGAAATCTCATGGACAATAAATTTGTGAACATAATCGAAAATCCTGCGAATTTTGAGAAATAATTTAGGTCTCTTTAGATGGACAATCAGAAGATTTCGATTGGTTGTGAATTTTTACCTAAATCATTAAATTACAAAGTTTGCACATCGTCAATTCAATATTACATTCTTATATTCTATTTTCACACATACCCTTCAACAACTAATCTAAATTTAGATACACGTTGCGACACCATTCTGCGACTGCCAAATTCCTTAAACAAATTCTGTTTTTTATGCATTTTTTATTTTCAATTGACTTGATGATGGAATGCCTATTTTTAGGTTGATCCAGAAAAACAATACTAGTAAAACGTCAGCATTTTCGATTGTTGCATATGTGTATAACATGCACATTGGTAATGCTCACATCAGCAAATTGAGAAGAAAAAAAATATATCAAATTCCTTGGAGCTAATGTTTCTAAAGATTTGATTTGATATTTTATAATAAACACAAATTCCATAGAGTTATTAAATCCATTCAATCCGGTTGTTTAAATACAAGTATGCTTCAATTGCCTTCAAACTAGACACCAAATCATATTACCAAAAATAATATTGAAATTATAATTTTACATTCCCAAAGTTGGACTTCACTAATTTTTTCAATACATGTTCTCACTTTTATATTTATTAATACATACAAATTGTGATTTTAAAAAGTAAACATTAATTGCCAACCAAAAGAAGACATTGTAGACCAGAACAATTTTTTGGGGCCATGTCTCCAACTATCAATCCCATTTGGCCTTTTTTAATGAAAAGTATGAATATTTGTTACTTTAATTGCAAACATATTGTAGAAAACTTTTCAAAATTCAAATTACATAAAGGATCCAAAAGTGCATGTATAGCAAAACAAAAAGAAAAAAGAAAGCAATTTCATACATGTATTAAATTTCATATAGAGAGGACTAAGGAGCGTTATCCTAATTAATGGGAAATTTTGCATTATATAAAAAATAAAAAATAACAGAAATAAAATTGAAAGAAATAATTTATAAGTAAATGGCTGTGGATCAAATACAAACCAATCTTATAAATAAAAACTACAAACCCATAAAAAATTCGACACGTGTCAAAATTAACCAATCAAAATTCAGCCGAGATTTCATCCCGTCGGGGTTCTTTTTGTAAATAAAAAAAATACATGTGGACTTATTAAAAAATATATAAACAATAGGAGGGGTATAAATGTCCAAAATTTGCTACAGTAATGTTCAGACTTAAAAAAACATTGTTCAGACTTAACCCAGTAATAACAATACTTTAAAAAACATTGTTCAGACTTAAAAAAACATTGTTCAGACTTAAAAAAATAATAATGAGAGTTAACCCATTAACAATCAAACTTAAAAAACATTGTTCAGACTTAAAAAAAACAGTGTTCAGACTTAAACCAGTAATGACAATACTTGAAAAAACAATGTTCAGACTTAAAAATAATAATGAGAGTTAACCCATTAACGATCAGACTTAAATAACAATGTTCAGACTTAAAAAAACAATGTTCAGACTTAAACCAGTAATGACAATACTTGAAAAAACATTGTTCAGACTTAAAAAATAATAATGAGACTTAAACCATTAACGATCAGACTTAAATAACAATGTTCAGACTTAAAAAACAATGTTCAGACTTAAACCAGTAATGACAATACTTGAAAAAACATTGTTCAGACTTAAAAATACATTGTTCAGACTTAAAAATAATAATGAGACTTAAACCATTAACGATCAGACTTAAATCACAATGTTCAGACTTAAAACAACAATGTTCAGACTTAAACCAGTAATGACAATACTTGAAAAAACATTGTTCAGACTTAAAATATAATAATGAGACTTAAAACATTGTCTGAACACTATCATTTAAGTCTGAACACTACCATTTATGTCTGATTATTAAGTATTTTTAAGTCTGAACATTTAGTATTTTAAGTCTGAACACTACCATTTAAGTCTGAACACTACCATTTTAAGTCTGATTATTAAGTATTTTTAAGACTGAACATTAGTATTTTAAGTCTGAACACTACCATTAACGATAAACGATCCGAATTAAATAACAATGTTCAGATTTACAAATAATCATATTTACAGATCAATGATCAGATTTACAAATAATAATGATAGTATTTGAAACAAAGATCAAACTAAAGCATTTGATAAAAGTACAATATTCTCTACACATTTTTCTTAGGTCTACCTCTTTTCCGTTTGGTCTCATTTTTCTTTTCTTCATTTGCTTTAATTTTCTTTTGCTCTTTAATTTCCCGTTTGTTCTGTTTTTTCTTCGCTGCATCTGCTTCATCCTGATTTTCCTCTGTAATGTCTTCAACTTCTGGTTTTTCCTGATAAATATTTGGCTCTGGAATTGATGGTATAAAAGTAACAATTTCTCTCAGTATTTCATCTTTGAAAGTGTTACTTTCATCCGTAAGAATTTGAAAGTTATATCTGACTCGCAACTTTCTCAACTGAACTCTTTGCTGAAAAAAAAATTTGCATTAATAAAGAATTTTAACATACTAACTATTTTTGGAGATTTGAAATTTTAGATTGGATTACCTCTTCACTTTCAGAAACAAAACCTGACTCCCATTCTTCATGGTACCCAAAATAAGTCTCCATGTGTCTCATGGAGAATATACCACAATCATCGCCGTTGTATTTCGTACGCCATTTCATTTCAATACGAATAGGTTCTGTATCAGCAATCCAACTACTGTCCTTAAATTTCACCTCTTCAAGAAAGGACACGACATTTGTTTTCTGGAAAATTATTCAGACAAGTAAGAAGAATTGTTCATAAATAAAAATTCTACACATACAAATAGTATATTGCAGAGTTAAAATAACACATACCAAGTTTGGCACAATTACTCCATATTTATCTTTGATACTTGAAGTACTTGCTGAGTTGTCTAATATATCAATCTTCTTTGTAAGAAAATTGAAACATACACAGAAGAAATGCCTGGAGTGCCAGAGCGAGAAGAAAATCTAAAAAAGAAAAAGACTCATTTAATAATATACAAAAATGTTCCACCAAATATTTGATATAACATATAGTATTAGTTTTACCAGCTTTGATGTAAAAAACATCTTATCAAACTTTTTTATTATATATTCAACTCCTTCTTTGAAAAACTTGTAGCTTCTTTCCTTGTTGATATGGGTGTCGAAGAGACAAAAACTCTGCCACCAAAAAAATGAACCTAATTAGTTTATGTCAAAGATATAAAATAAAAAGACTATAGAGACTGCACTTACAGTTGTTCTAATAGGGATGAAAAACCGCTGGACAGTTGATGAACTCTTGTACATTTCACGTATGTTCAAAATACTTACCCAACAGTCGATTATATTGCTTTCAATATACTTGAAAAAATTAAGTGTACGAAAGTCAGCCTTGGATAGTTTATTAGTTTCGTTTGTATCTTTAAACACGAAATCATAATCTCTGCAAGCAGAAAAAAAAACATCAAAGAAAATTCAGACTTACTCAAATATTATACACATATAAAATAAAATTTCTAATAATAATATTAGGACATAAAAAAGAACTTGAAAGCATAAATGTTCAGACTTACTCTTTATCTAACACTTTTGGGTCAAATATCCACTGCCATGCTTTTTTTTCAAAATTTGATAATTTGGTAGTCATAAGAGTTGATCTGATTTGGTATGGAGATTTCACAAAAGGACTTGGAAGCCTTAATCTTTTATTTAGTATGATAGTATCTTCGGGAGCCTCTGTAGTGATCAGATTTAAAATATTAATGATAATACTTAAAATAAAATCATATTTCAGATTTCAAATAAAATAATAAGCAGACATAAAGAGTTAATGATCAGACCTTGGTGCTTCAGTTTTTGATTGCCTTCTTCATTTGTTAAATTTGGAAATACACTCTCGTTGGAAGCATCTACTTCTGTTTGCACAATGGGAAAATGAGAAGGGATAGCAGTCAGACCAGTAGAGATAACAATATTTAATGTGCAGACTTAATGTTAAAACAGACTAAATATTAAAAT
Organism: Rhodiola kirilowii; assembly: GCA_033675215.1. NCBI lineage: Eukaryota > Viridiplantae > Streptophyta > Magnoliopsida > Saxifragales > Crassulaceae > Rhodiola > Rhodiola kirilowii. The sequence goes on along the minus strand of CM066203.1, from coordinate 3,610,965 downwards.
AGACAATGTTCAGACAGTGATGTGGAATTCATACTTAAAAGATAATTTTCAGAACTAATCAAGAATTATTCGTATTCAAAAACTTAATGCTGAGATGTAACTTATAATATTCAGACTTAAAACAGAATTAAAATCATAATGTTCATATTAAAATCACAATTAAAAATGATGATGTTCAGACTTAATATTCAGACTTAATGTTAAAACATACTAAATATTAAAATAGACTTAATGTTCAGCCTTAAATAGACAATGTTCAGACTTATTATTAAAACAGACTTAATGTTCAGACTTAAAACACAATGTTCAGACTTAATGTTCAGACTTAATCTTTAGACTTAATATTAAAACAGACTTAATGTTCAGACTTAAATAGACAATGTTCAGACTAAATGTAAAAACAGACTTAATATTAAAACAGACTTAATGTTCAGACTTAAATAGACAATGTTCAGACTTAATGTTCAGACTTAATATTAAAACAGACTTAATGTTCAGACTTAAAAGACAATGTTCAGACTTAATCTTTAGACTTAATATTAAAACAGACTTAATGTTCAGATTTAAATAATAAGGAGACTTAAAGATTCAATGATCAGACCTTGGTGCTTCAGTTTTTGATTGCCTTCCTCAGTTGTTAAATTTGGAAATACAGTCTCGTTGGAAGCATCTACTTCTGTTTGCACAATGGGAAAATGAGAAGGGATAGCAGTCAGACTAGTAGAGATAACAATATTTAATGTTCAGACTTAATGTTAAAACAGACTTAATGTTCAGACTTAATGTTAAAACAGACTAAATATTAAAATAGACTTAATGTTCAGACTTAAATTGACAATGTTCAGACTTAATGTTCAAACAGTGATGTGGAATTCACACTTAAATAGACAATGTTCAGACTTAATGTTCAAACAGTGATGTGGAATTCACACTTAAAAGATAATTTTCAGAACTAATCAAAAATTATTCGTATACAAAAACATAATGCTCAGATGTAACTTATAATATTCAGACTTAATACAGAATTAAAATCATAATGTTCATATTAAAATCACAATTAAAAATGATGATGTTCAGACTTAATGTTCAGACTTAATGTTAAAACAGACTAAATATTAAAATAGACTTAATGTTCAGACTTAAATAGACAATGTTCAGACTTAAATAGACTTAATGTTCAGACTTAATGTTTAGACTTAATCTTTAGACTTAATATTAAAACAGACTTAATGTTCAGATTTAAATAATAAGGAGACTTAAAGATTCAATGATCAGACCTTGGTGCTTCAGTTTTTGATTGCCTTCCTCATTTGTTAAATTTGGAAATACACTCTCGTTGGAAGCATCTACTTCTGTTTGCACAATGGGAAAATGAGAAGGGATAGCAGTCAGACCAGTAGAGATAACAATATTTAATGTTCAGACTTAATGTTAAAACAGACTTAATGTTCAGACTTAATGTTAAAACAGACTAAATATTAAAATAGACTTAATGTTCAGACTTATTATTAAAACAGACTTAATGTTCAGACTTAAAACACAATGTTCAGACTTAATGTTCAGACTTAATCTTTAGACTTAATATTAAAACAGACTTAATGTTCGGACTTAAATAGACAATGTTCAGACTTAATCTTTAGACTTAATATTAAAACAGACTTAATGTTCAGATTTAAATAATAAGGAGACTTAAAGATTCAATGATCAGACCTTGGTGCTTCAGTTTTTGATTGCCTTCCTCAGTTGTTAAATTTGGAAATACAGTCTCGTTGGAAGCATCTACTTCTGTTTGCACAATGGGAAAATGAGAAGGGATAGCAGTCAGACTAGTAGAGATAACAATATTTAATGTTCAGACTTAATGTTAAAACAGACTTAATGTTCAGACTTAATGTTAAAACAGACTAAATATTAAAATAGACTTTATGTTCAGACTTAAATTGACAATGTTCAGACTTAATGTTCAAACAGTGATGTGAAATTCACACTTAAATAGACAATGTTCAGACTTAATGTTCAAACAGTGATGTGGAATTCACACTTAAAAGATAATTTTCAGAACTAATCAAAAATTATTCGTATAGAAAAACATAATGCTCAGATGTAACTTATAATATTCAGACTTAATACAGAATTAAAATCATAATGTTCATATTAAAATCACAATTAAAAATGATGATGTTCAGACTTAATGTTCAGATTTAATGTTAAAACAGACTAAATATTAAAATAGACTTAATGTTCAGACTTAAATAGACAATGTTCAGACTTATTATTAAAACAGACTTAATGTTCAGACTTAATCTTTAGACTTAATGTTCAGACTTAATGTTTAGAGTTAAATAGACAATCTTCAGACTTAATGTAAAAACAGACTTAATATTAAAACAGACATAATGTTCAGACTTAATATTAAAACAGACTTAATGTTCAGACTTAAAAGACAATGTTCAGACTTAATCTTTAGACTTAATATTAAAACAGACTTAATGTTCAGATTTAAATAATAAGGAGACTTAAAGATTCAATGATCAGACCTTGGTGCTTCAGTTTTTGATTGCCTTCCTCAGTTGTTAAATTTGGAAATACACTCTCGTTGGAAGCATCTACTTCTGTTTGCACAATGGGACAATGAGAAGGGATAGCAGTTAGACCAGCAGAGATAACAATATTTTTGATGCTTTTAGAATTGCACACATAAAATCAAACTATACATAATAAACTCTAACAAAGAAAAATCGTACCATCTTTTGTCGAATTAATAAGACGATCTTTGATAGTGTGCAGGAGAACAAAAGGATATGCAACCGGTTGTAAAATTGGCAAATTAGGCAACACATACGAATCTGGTAAATCTGAAGGTTGAACTGTATTATCAAAATGATCAACATCCTGAGATATTTCATTTAAAGAGGATGTGAATGCTGGAGGTGTTGATCTAAAATCTGGAGATAATGTAAACAGACTTTTCATTTCACAGATGTCTTCTGCTACTTTTTGAATATTTGGATGTGTACTAACATCTTGGTAAGAATCTGTATTGAACAGAATAGTTATCAGAATTAAAATTATCAGAATTAAAATGAAAATAATCAGAGTAAAAATGACAAATGATCAGAGTAAAAATGACAAATGATTATACTTAAAATGATAATGTTCAGACTTAAATAAAATGTACAATTATCATATTTAAAAAAACAAATAATCACCTGTAAAAGTTTCTTTTGCCTCATTTTGACCAAGTTTTTGAATATTTGGATGTGTTCTAACATCTTGAGAAGAATCTGTATTTAATAGAATAGTTATCAGAATTAAAATTGATCAAACTGAATAGAAAACGAATGAACAGAGTTAAAATGACAAATGATTAGACTTAAAATGATAATATTCAGACTTAAAATGATAATGTTCAGACTTAAATAAAATGTACGATTATCCTATTATCATTTAGATGCCTTGGATGTGTTGATCTAGATTCAGGAGACATTGAAAACATACTTTTATCTTGAAAATCATCAGCATCATCTTGTTGGGAATCTTTAGCTTGTTGATCATCATCATCTTGATCCACATCAATAACATTATCTTGAGAAGCATCAGCATGTTGATCCACATCATCAACATTAACTAGTTTGTTATGTTGCTCTGGTTGTACAATAGGCACAATAGCAATGTCATTTGCCTTATCTTGACCCAGATTTTGAACATGATCAGCAATAATAGGATCTTGAAGAGTAACTGTATTGAATAAGATTATATTGATAAGACTAAACATGATGATTTTAGAAAATAGTAACTGTGTTGATGAATTTTCATTTAGATGCCCTGGATGTGTTGATCTAGATTCAGGAGACATTGAAAACATACTTTTATCTTGAAAATCATCATCATCATCTTGTTGGGAAGATTTAGCTTGTTTATCATCATCATCTTGAGAAGCATAAGATTCTTGATCCACATCATTAACATCATCTTTAGAAGCATCAGCTTGTTGATCCACATCATTACATTGCTTATTCGCAGCCGCTATGATAATACTTCTGTTAATACACTGAACCTCACTCTTATATTCAGGATTATTTTTCAAACTTCCGGACAGTTGATGATATTTAGCCATATCTTCAATAATTTTTGCAGCAATGATGCGTAATCTTTCAATCTTTTCCTATTAAATTTAAAATGTTTAGAAAGCACAATAACAAACAGTTATGTGGAATTCACACTTAAAAGATAATTTTCAGAACTAATCATGAATTATTCGTATTAAAAAACATAATGCTCAGATGTAACTTATAATATTCAGACTTAAACACAGAATGAAAATCATAATGTTCATATTAAAATCACAATTAAAAATGATGATGTTCAGACTTAATGTCAAAACAGACTAAATATTAAAATAGACTTAATGTTCAGACTTAAATAGACAATGTTCAGACTTATTATTAATAAAGACTTAATGTTCAGACTTAACACACAATGTTCAGACTTAATGTACAGACTTAATCTTTAGACTTAATATTAAAACAGACATAATGTTCAGGACTTAAATAGACAATGTTCAGACTTAATGTAAAAACAGACTTAATATTAAAACAAACATAATGTTCAGACTTAATAGACAATGTTCAGACTTGATGTTCAGACTTAATATTAAAACAGACTTAATGTTCAGACTTAAAAGACAATGTTCAGACTTAATGTTCAGACTTAATCTTTAGACTTAATATTAAAACAATGTTCAGATTTACAAATCAATGATCAGATTTACAAATAATAATGATAGTATTTGAAACAGAGATCAAACTAAAGTATTTGATAAAAGCACAATATTCTCTACACATTTTTCTTAGGTCTACCTCTTTTCCGTTTGGTCTCATTTTTCTTTTCTTCATTTGCTTTTCTTCATTTTTCTTTTCTTCATCAGACACATATTCATCCTGCAATCAATTCCTATTAGAATTAATAATGTTTTAGAAAGGACAATAACAAACAGTGATGTGGAATTCACAATTAAAGGATAATGTTCAGAGCTAATCAAGCAATATGGTACTCAAATACAGAATTAAAGCATAATGTTCAGACTTAAATAGACAATGTTCAGACTTAATGTTCAGACTTTTTATTAAAACAGACTTAATGTTCAGACTTAAACCAGAAATGACAAATAGTTGAAAAAACAATGTTCCTTCAGACTTAAAAAAACATTGATGCGTAATCTTTCAATCGTTTCCTATTAAATTTAAAATGTTTAGAAAGCACAATAACAAACAGTTATGTGGAATTCACACTTAAAAGATAATTTTCAGAACTAATCATGATTTATTCGTATTCAAAAACATAATGCTCAGATGTAACTTATAATATTCAGACTTAAAACAGAATGAAAATCATTATGTTCATATTAAAATCACAATTAAAAATGATGATGTTCAGACTTAATGTTAAAACAGACTAAATATTAAAATAGACTTAAGGTTCAGACTTAAATAGACAATGTTCAGACTTATTATTAAAAAAGACTTAATGTTCAGACTTAAAACACAATGTTCAGACTTAATGTACAGACTTAATCTTTAGACTTAATATAAAAACAGACATAATGTTCAGACTTAAATAGACAATGTTCAGACTTAATGTAAAAACAGACTTAATATTAAAACAAACATAATGTTCAGACTTAAATACAAAATGTTCAGACTTAATGTTCAGCCTTACTATTAAAACAGACTTAATGTTCAGACTTAATAGACAATGTTCAGACTTAATGTTCAGACTTAATCTTTAGACTTAATATTAAAACAATGTGCAGATTTACAAATCAATGATCAGATTTACAAATAATAATGATAGTATTTGAAACAGAGATCAAACTAAAGTATTTGATAAAAGCACAATATTCTCTACACATTTTTCTTAGGTCTACCTCTTTTCCGTTTGGTCTCATTTTTCTTTTCTTCATTTGCTTTTCTTCATTTTCTTCATTTTTCTTTTCTTCATCAGACACATATTCATCCTGCAATCAATTCCTATTAGAATTAATAATGTTTTAGAAAGGACAATAACAAACAGTGATGTGGAATTCACAATTAAAGGATAATGTTCAGAGCTAATCAAGCAATATGGTACTCAAATACAGAATTAAAGCATAATGTTCAGACTTAAATAGACAATGATCGGACACAAACAGAAAAAATGATGAGACTAAAAAAATACCTCATGTAATTCTGTGCGAGGTAATTCTGTGCGAGGTAATTCTACTTCATTAATATTATTCTTTGTTCTTGTATAATAATTCCGTATAACATCAGAAGGGATTTCGTGTGCAATCAACGTTCCTTTTCCAAATTCATTTAATTTGAAATCATAAAGTTCCCGAGCAGAAAAATAGTCATCAGTAATGTAACTGATGACTGGACTTCGTCTTCTTATGCAGCATTTTTCATTTACGAATCTATCCACATAGAGCATCTACATAATATGTATAAAACAGCCAAAAACTAAATCAGACTTAAATAATAGAAGAGAAATCATTTAAAAATGAATAAAAAGAATCATTACAAAATCAACTTACGGTAATGAAAGTAATGGGCCCCTGGTAGAAACTTGTCGCAGGTCCAGATTTCCAATCTAATGTTGCTTGTATAAGTTGGGAAATTACCAAGTTGCACCAGTTGAACTTTGGAATTTGATCCTCCGAAACTATAAATTCTAGAATATCTGCTCGAGAATTTTGATTATTCGGTAGATGTATGATTGCAGAATAGAACAGGACTAGAAAATCCACCTTGAACCAATATTCGACCCCATCCATACTTTTCAATCGTTCTGCTATATCAGAATGTTTTGGATATTTATTAATCGGAAACCCGTATGATTGTTTCCATCTCTTATATATGGACCCTCTCTTCCTAGTTTTGACTATCGGAATATCCTTACCATCCAAATCAAATCCAAACACTCTGTGTACGTCCATTTCATCTATATTTAGAATTCCGGATTCAGTTGTTAAAGTTAGTTTCTTCGGGTCGAAGGACTGCAGAACTAAAAGGGCTAGAAATGAAGGGAGTTTTTTGAATTTGATATCCAAAATAGGTCCTAAACCCATTGAAGTCACAACAATTCTTTGCTCTCTGTTTAAGCTATCAATAACTTCCTTTAATAAGGATGGGCTTCCTCTTTGTTGAAGACCAGTCTTTCTTTTCTTTGTCTTATTCATATCTTTCTTTCTTTTCTTTTTGTTGTTTATATCTTTCGTAGTAACACCCGTTAAACTAAGAATCAACTCAGCAGCAGATTCAACGTCACTATGAGAAGACGCCTTTGAATAAGAACTTGATGATTCTTCAATACATTGTAAATGCTGAGTAGGATCAACACAATGCGTCTTTAACTCTGACAAAAATGTGCAGAATTATCACAATAAATTTACAAATATGCTTACTAGATGAAAAGAGATAATAAGCAGACATAAAATGTTATTCTTTAAATTTAACATTCTAATTATCAGAAATAAAATTGATAATGCGCAATAGTACAGTGATAAAAACAAATAGGATTATTGAAAACCCTAGAAAAACACACATCTAACACATCATGATAGGAAATACATAATGAAACAGTCAGTAGCACAATCCAAGTGAATAGTGATGATAGAAAACTCGGTAGAAAAAAGGAAACGTACTGCCACGTTTAGTGGACATATTGATAAACTTCAAAACTTCGTGTTGCCAGAGATTCTTGGTCGGTTCGTTCGCCTTAGACTCTTCGTTCTTCGTTCGTCCGAGATTCTTCGTTGATTTTTTTTGTTGACTGATGGAAATGTTTTACCCCTGCTTGAAGTGTTGTAATCTTAAAACTTAAAAAATGTACAATTGAATTTTGAAAAATGAAAAAAAGCCCTCAAATATTTAATTTGTTTACTCAGACTTAAAATGAGTAATGATCATTAACAATTTTAAACTGATCATGTCAATTTTAAGTCTGATCATTATCAATAATAAGTCTGATCTTTGTCTATTTTAAGTCTGATCATTATCAATAATAAGTCTGATCATTGTCTATTTTAAGTCTGATCATTGTCTATCCTTTAACTCTGATTATATTTATCTTAAAGTCTGATCATTTACTTTATTTTAATTCTGATCATTAATTCTATTTGGTGTTGTTGATGGTTTTGGTTTTATTTGAGTCTTATTAAGCATATGACTAAAGTTCGACCATTTGAGCATAGTCTGATTATCAACTATCATATTTTATCATCCTCACTACGGCACTCTCACTACACTAATTTGCAAAAGGTTCCGAAGATAGAAACTTTTTTATTTTCCGAAGTTGGGTTTCCGAAAATCGAAACTTTTTTGGTTTTGCATTTTTTCTAATATGAAGACAAATGTATCTGGCATCGAATCGGTTTCGGGTACGTTTTTTTCTAGGGTTTACAATTTGTAGGATTTTTCTTGTGTATCGTATGTTCTTTTTTAGGGTTTACAGTTCATCTGTATCGTATGTTTTTTTTTTCAGGTTTAAAAAGAAGATCTTATCTACTACGGTCTAAATGCAGCAAATATAAAGGTATACGAGGAGAAATAATCGATCTTACCTCTGATGATGATGATGATGTTATAAGCTGCACACCACCAAATGAAGTATACTCAAAACGGATGAAGGACATTTCTAAAGGAAAAAAAGTAATGACTGGTCCTGCTGATTTCAGTTCAGAAAGTTTAAGTCAAAGATCACTGACAGCAAAGGATGGAGTAAGTAGTGATACTGAAGGAGAGAGCAGTTATGTTGCTGAACAACATAGCGAAGGAAGTGACCATTTTAATCAATACAATGATTCCAACAAAAGATTTGAAATTGTTCCCTATTTAGGATTTGCTAAGCCTATACGACGTCGAAAATCAACTTCTGGAATCCAAGTTAGAGGAACTCCACAAATTCTGAAGGATGTAATTGATGGCTTAAGCGAAGTTCAAAAAGTTGCTGTTTCCTCAATGGGTCTAGAACACATTTTGGAATTAAAGATTGACAAGTTACCAACAAAACTTTCATTGAAAGTTCTTGAATGTTTTGACGCAAACGAATGCAGTTTAAAGGTTAACTGTGAGACAATGGGAATTGATGAAGTTGATGTGAGAAATGTTTTCGGATTTGATTTAAGCGGCGAGACACTCATAATAGAGGGAAAAAGCAACAAGGCGTTAAAGAAGAGATGGCTTCAACAATATGGTATAACCACCAAAGGATTATATCCAAAAAATACAGATATTGCTCAGAGGTTGAAAGAAGTGCAAGTTGTTGACAGTTGGTTCAAGCTGGACTTTCTAGTACTGTTTTACTCCATTCTGATATCACCAAGTAAAAATACATGGTGTAATTCAAACATTATAAACAGTATAGACTCTGAGGATGAGGTACCACGCTTTAATTGGTGTAAGTTCATTGTTGAACTACTTAAGGTATCAAAGATTGAATGGATGAAAAACAAGATGAAAAATTACAAGGGACCAATCCTCTTCCTCGCTGTATGTTCTTTTTTTAAAATTTTATTTATGCATTTTTTTAATTTCCTGCAACATTTTGTTTAAATTTGTTATTCATGATTGAAAATTTAAAATTATATGTGAACAAACTAATATCATGTGCGAACATTTTTAATTTTATCTCTGATCATTTAGCTTATATATGAATTATGAATTACTATATTTATTTTATTTCTTTTTATTTTGCAGATGTTGTATGCTGATAGACTATTCAACAGTGAAAGTTATAAGACAAGAAAATGGCCAGTCATCAGCTACATGACCAACGAGTACTTGATATCTCGTCAAAAATCAGATATCTACAATAATAAGTTTGGTAAGCTGAAGCTGTTGGATCGACTCTTTGAAACTCCAAGTGAAAATGTTGAAGATATAAGGGATCAAATGTCAAGTGAGGTAGGGCTGAACATTTTGATTATTTCTCTTCCAATATTTTTATTATTTGAAACTTTTCTTCACATTAATTATCATCCAAGTATACTTTTTTAATCATTAAATTTTATGTATATTTTTAGAAGATGATGGCAATTTTTATGGGCTTATCTGAAGGTCTTGAAAAGGACATATGTCAGTTTAAAAGGTTCTATGCAATGCTAAAAAGGACAGAGTTTCAAGTTGATGTGGATAATATATATGGCACAATGAAATCACTTTTGAATGATGACTTCCCATAGTTATCCAACAGCAAGAGTCTGAAGGAAAAGAGTTCAACTTAAAAAGAAAAAGAACACAACGTTCTTTGATGTAATTTTATGCTACATTTTGATGTATTTTATGAATGTGTATGTGTGCTACATTTTGATGTATTTTATGAATGTATTTTGATATATCTTTGAACATTTTGATATATCAAATAACATTTTAATGTATTTATATGCCCGATGCCCATGAGCTCAACTCGTCTTATTTTTGCAACAATAAGTATTTTAAGTCTGAACATTACCATTTTTAAGTCTGAACAATAAGTATTTTTTAGTCTGATCATTGCTTCTTTTTAAGTCTGAACATTACCATTTTTAAGTCTGAACAATAAGTACTTTTTAGTGTGAACATTGCTTCTTTTTAAGTCTGAACATTAAGTATTTTTAGTCTGATCATTGCTTCTTTTTAAGTCCGAACATTACTATTTTTAAGTCTGAACAATAAGAATTTTTAGTCTGATCATTGCTTCTTTTTAATTCTGAACATTACCATTTTTAAGTCTGAACAATAAGTATTTTTTAGTGTGATCATTGCTTCTTTTTAAGTCTGAACATTAAGTATTTTTAGTCTGATCATTGCTTCTTTTTAAGTCTGAACATTACCATTTTTAAGTCTGAACATTAAGTATTTTAAAGTCTGATCATTGCTTCTCTTTAAGTGTGAACATAACCATTTTTAAATCTGAACAATAAGTATTTTTTAGTCTGATCATTGCTTCTTTTTAAGTCTGAACAATAAGTATTTTTTAGTGTGATTATTGCTTCTTTTTTAAGTCTGAACATTAAGTATTTTTTAGTCTGATAATTGCTTCTTTTTAAGTCTGAACATTACCATTTTTAAGTCTGAACAATAAGTATTTTTTGTCTGATCTTTTGCTTCTTTTGAAGTCTGAACATTACCATTTTTAAGTCTGAACAATACCATTTTTAAGTTTGATCATTGCTTCTTTTTAAGTCTGAACATTACCTTTTTTAAGTCTGAACAATAAGTATTTTTAGTCTGATCATTGCTTCTTTTTAAGTCTGAACATTACCATTTTTTAAGTCTGAACAATACCATTTTTAAGTTTGATCATTGCTTCTTTTTAAGTCTGAACATTACCTTTTTTAATTCTGAACAATAAGTATTTTTAGTCTGATCATTGGCTAGTTTTAAGTCTGAACATTACCATTTTTAAGTCTGAACAATAAGTATTTTTAGTCTACACATTGCTTCTTTTTAAGTCTGAACATTTCCATTATTAAGTCTGAATATTGCCTATTTGATCCGATATCTAATACTCGTACGGAATTGAAAATTTTTTTTATTTCAAATGTCCCTTAAATAAAAAAAAGATCTTAATCTATTTGGTTAACGAACGTCTCCTTCTATCATCATTCCAATTCGCAGTAGGACAACCGCAAGTTAGGGTTTCGATCAACATGAAGATCGAAGCATCTGATTCCATTTCGGCGTCTGGTACTCTTTTTATAGGGTTTAGGGTTTTTCTATATACAGTAGTTTTTTTGGGAATCATTTTTAATCTCTATTATATTGCTAATATGAAGGCCACCAACAACAAATCATTGACCTGACATCTGACGGGGAAAGTAATACACATACTGAAATAGTAGAAGGTGAGATTGGAGGAACCGAAATAGTAGAAGGTGAGATTGGTGATACTGAATTAGCAAAAGGGGAGACTGGAGGAACCGAAATAGTAGAAGGTGAGAGTGGAGGAACCGAAATAGTAGAAGGTGAGAGTGGTGATACTGAAGCAACAGAACCTCTTGATCGTGATGAGGTTATAGAAGATAGCGAAGAATTTGGTGTTGTACCTGAATACAATAGTTTGTACAAGGGACTTCAGGTTGTCCCCTCTTTGTCATTTGTGAAGGTTATACAGCAAAGAAAACACTCCTTGCAAAAAAATACACAGGTACCAGAATCAGAGAAGACATCCCTGACAGAGGTAATAAAACATAACTATCACCAAATATCTATACAAATTTTATTTTACTCAGCTTTATTTATACCTTAATTTGGTGATTAATTGTTATCTTTTTATATAGGCAATGCAAAGACAAATTGAAACTCCAAAAGACAAGACATTAGACAAAGAAGCAGAAGTAACAACTGATCAAATCTCCAGTGAGGTACCCTGAATAATTATTTCTGCTCAGTCTGAACAATATTGATTTTAATTCTGAGCAATGCGGTTAAAGACTGATAAATTTGTTTCTATTTTTTTTAGGATGTGATGGCAGTTTTTAGGAGTTTATATGGAAAGCTTGAACAAAAAGTACACGAGTTTAAAAATTTGTACATTATTCTGAAAAATAATGTACATTTTTACGATGAAGTGAATACTTTATATGGGAGAATCAAGTCTGTAATGAATGACGACTTACCAGAGTCGCTCAACAGGAAAAGGTCATTAGATGATTTTTCAGAACAAGACCTTTTCCATTTAAGTTTAGGAGATGTTATAAATTCTCCTTTATCAAAAAAACAAGCTACACAACCTGTTGAGGAAGGTTTTGAAAGGACCGACTATAGTACACTTGGAGATAGCATGGAAAATGAGCTTGAAGCAATTTTGGCGGAGGTTACCAAAATTGAATCCATGTATGAGTTGAGTAAAACTACATCAGCTGAAGTTCAGGGGAAAGCAGCTACAACACACAAGATACTTGAACGATTAAAGAAGCCTTTAGTTGCTACAGAATCTCAATACAACAATAGAATAATTCCTATTGATGATGACTTCTCTGAAGAAGAAATTAGAATATATGATTGGGTGACAACCGTCATATCTGATTCGTAAGTCTTTTTTTTTTACATGAATAACTTATCTTATTTTTGTAGACAATCTTTTTACCATATATGTTATGATTTTCTGTTTTTACACAGTGAAGATGAGGTGATCTTCGCTTCAAGTGGGCTGTTTTCACTAAGATCTGACTTTCAGTCATTGGAATACAATCACTTTATAAGCGAGAATGCTCTTAATTCCTGGATAGTTATTTTGAATGAAATGGAAATACAAAGTAGTCATCCACCATCTATAGGGCGTTATTTCTGCCTTATCAGTGAAACCGTAAGTATATTGCTTTTATTTTTCATTAGGTCTTAGCAGTTTCCTAATTTTTATCTTTTCTTTTTAGCTTTATTCTCTTCATGAAGATCATCGGCGACCTAGATATAAGGATTTCCAACGCATTCTGAAATTTACAGAAGAAACGTTTCCTAAATTAGATATTAAGAAAGCTAAACTGGTAAACTAATCTCCTATTATGTAAAAAGATCATCAGCAACCTTTTATTTTTTTTAACAATTATTCTGTTCTTATCAGGTTTTCTTTCCCATCTGTCATTTGTTACACTACTTTGTTGTCTGTTTCAATTTCTCTGGAAGGACCATAGATATATTAGACAATTTCTGTGGAGGAGAAGAATCCATTGAAAAAAAATATGGAGAAAGTCTTCCAAGCCTGGTATGTTTCGTTTTACTTTGTTCTATATAATTTAAGTCGGATAAGTCTAATCATTATGAATTTAAGTCTTATCATTATCTTATCTATTTAATTCTGATCATTATTAATTTAAGTCTGATCATTATCAATTAAAGTTGATCATTATTCATTTTAGCTATAAGTGTGATAATTTTTATAAGTCTGAGGATATAACCATTTTCAGATAAAACTTTTCAAAACTTATCTTCTTAAGATTAAGCATCCCGATGTATCTTGGATATCGGTAGATACACCAAAGAATCTGTTAGAAATGTCATGGAGAACATTTTCTAATGAAAATGATTGTGGAGTTTTTGCAATGCGCCATTTGGAGACTTATTATGGGGAAGCAGTTGGGAATTGGTATAGTGGATTTGCTCCTGAATCTGAAAAGGTAATCCTGAATTCAAAGATACATTTTCAAATACTAAATTACTGTTCAATTAAATTTTGATTAACCAAATTAATTTTTTTACAGCAAAAAGATCAAATAAGAAGACTCAGGAAAAGATACTTACACAAAATGTTGCTTGCTGATTCCAATCCATTGAAACCGAAAGTAGTTGAAGCTCTTCATCATCATGTGATTGTGAAGAAAGAAGAGGAGCATGACGAGTAGACAATTGAGGAGACTGATATTTTTGAAATTTAAATTGTATGAAACACTATGTTATAACCCTGACCAAATCACTTATTAATTGGATTATTGTCTCTTAAAGTTTTATTCATTATTTGTTTTTAATTATGAGCACTTATTTTTCTCAAGTTTGATATTTGTCTCTTTAAGTCTGAACATTACCATTTTTAAGTCTGAACAATAAGTATTATTAGTCTGATCATTGCTTCTTTTTAAGTCTGAACATTACCATTTTTTAAGTCTGAACAATAAGTATTTTTTAGTCTGATCATTGCTTCTTTTTAAGTCTGAACATTATCATTTTTTAAGTCTGAACAATAAGTATTTTTAGTCTGCACATTGCTTCTTTTTAAGTCTGAACATTTCCATTTTTAAGTCTGAACAATAAGTATTTTTAGTCTGAACATTGCTTCTTTTTAAGTCTGAACATTACCATTTTCAAGTCTGAACAATAAGTATTTTTAGTCTGAACATTGCTTCTTTTTAAGTCTGAACATTACCATTTTCAAGTCTGAACAATAAGTATTTTTTGTCTAATCTATTTTAAGTACAAAAAAAATTTGAATATTTTTTTTGAGTGATATAGATTAAAATGAATTATTCAGCAAACAATTTTCATATATAAAAAAACAGAGAAATTATGAAAATTTGATTGGACCTTCTTCTTGAAAATTTGATTGCACTATCTCATCTTCTTGACATGGCTGTTCTTCTTGGTCAACTGCTTTTGATGGACAGGTTCGCTTATTATGAAAAGCTTTCATACCACAGTTTGTGCATAACCTTTTCTTCTTTGATTCTTCTATGCATATTTCCCTTGTGGTTTTTAACCTTTTTGCTCGTCCTTTGTTCTTTGCAACATTGGGTACTTGTATATTTACTTCAGTTGGTCGTGGAATGCCAATAACAGAAGTGAAAAAATCTGATCTAGATTTTGACTTGTCTGTTATTTCATCTGAGTGAAACATTCCACGTAGATTCTTCACACTTTCCAATAAAATCTTCATTTTTCCCTCATCATCTTTTACAAGATGAACAATTGATCGGAATTCATGCCAAATCTCTGATACTAAAGGTGATTGATTCATAATAGAAGGAGAATTGATAGATGTATCTTTTTCAATTAAATTTGATGCTTCCTTGCACCATCTTTTCATGATAAGACATTGGGGAATTCTGTCCACCGCATTCGAGTTCAAAACATGAAATATATGCCTGCATATAATACCGTATGACTGGAACTTGTTGCAACTGCAAACTGCATTACTCGTCGAGATTGCAAATGATACCTGATTATAAGAAATTTTATCATAAAAATAAGAAGAGAAATTAGTGTTTAATCATTTTTCAAATATATGACTGAACAAACATTGTCAATTAAACTTTAACTTACTTGGCAGCTTGTTGTTGTCTGATCTCTCTCTTTTATTGTATATAATCTTATGTCTACATCTTTCAATACCTCTTCAATCGAACATTTGTACACTCCAGCCTCAATCTCAATTTCAATATCTTTAAAAATTCTGTGCGTAAATATTTCTGATGCGTGTCTAGCAATTTTAAGAGGACATTGAACAGGAAGAGATGTTGTATCATTTTCATAATCTAACTGAATTCTAGTTTTCCTTTGTTCCTTCATAGAAGTACGAAAGCCAAGGTAGAACTCAATAAAAGTCATGTAATGATGAATATATCTTCCAAAGAATGAATTTTCACTTTCAGATCGGGAGGTTGTTCTTAATAGATTGCCCATAAGCACATGTTTTGAATAAACTGGAATCCAAGATGATCGTTTGTCAAACATATCAGATAACCATGTGTTGTTCCCTACCTTGTATTCTTCAATGACATTATTCCATCCATTTTCGAAATCAGATGGTTCATTGTGGTGTCCCCAAATTACAGAACCAATTCTTTTCAGAAACTCATTTACATTACACAAAGGACCTACCTGCACGTCATTAAACAGCTAATAATTATTAAATTCGCAACTAAAGTCTGTTTTATTAACAAGTTAAGTGACCATTTGTAAATAACATCTTGACTTCAAAATGTTAATGATCATAATTGAATTAAAATTAATGATCTGACTTCAAAATATAAAAAAAATAATCAGACTTAAAAACTTAATGATCAGACTTAAAAACTAGATGATCATACTTAAACACTTAATGATCACACTTAAAATCCATAATGATCAAACTCATAGACTTAAATGATCACACCAAAAAAAAAGAATAATCAGAAAGCAAAAAGATAATGATCACACTTTAACACTTAAAGATCATATGTAAATAATTTTGTCATTCATAATTCAAAACTAAATACCTTTGCTTTTAATTTTTCTGCAATATGCCACATGCAAAATCTGTGGTAGCTTCTATCAAATACTTGAGCAACTGCAGCTTTCATTGCAGGGTCTTGATCAGTAATAATAATATTTGGCTGTTCAGATAGTAGATTCTTAAAGCAAGTCAATAGCCATGTGTAAGAATCTATGTTTTCATTTGATATAAGCCCTGCTGCCAAAGTGACAGACCTACGGTGGTTGTCCACTCCAGTAAAAGGAACAAAAATCAAATTATACCTGAAAAGCAGTGAATATTAAATATGTAAATGACTCAGAATTTTACTGCAAAAGAAGGATATTTACACAAAAATATTCAATGATTTCTGATTTAAAATTCTTACTTGTTCATTCGGTATGTTGCATCAAATGAAACCACATCAGCAAAAATTTTACAGTCCTTTATCGATATCTTGTCAGCAAAGAATAACCGAGACAGAGCCCCTTCTTCATTAATATAATGCTCAAAACAAAATCCAGCATCAGAATTCTTTTTCTCCGTTAAATAGTTCACTAACATCTGAGCATCTCCGCCACCAATATAACTTTTCAAATCCCTTTTAAAATTTTTGAAATCAACTACCAATGCACCAACATTTGAACTCCCACCAGAAATTTCTGATACTATCCGATGAGCTTTTGTTGCTCCTATATTTATATTTCCTCCAGCAACAATTAAATGCTGATGTTCAAGACTCAATTGTCTATTGTTACGTAAAAACTGCTTGCCCAATTCAGTAGCCAATCGATGATTATGGTTTTCTTCAAATACAAAGACCTCATATTTACCACCATCAACAAGCCTGACACGCATTTTAGCTAAACAACCACATCGAGTACTCTTTCTGCCTCTTGTTTCTTTTTTTGTCTTTAAGAGGCTATCTTTTGGTTTTTGTTTCTTGTTAAGACCCTCATAGTGACACAACATATGTTGAACAAGAACTGTACTGCCATCTTTATGAAGTTTCCTGGTACCATGGCGCATTGTAAATCCACAGATATCTGCATATTTTTCATAGAATTTAAACGCCTTCTTCAATGTATCAAACAAAAGCCCTATGAATGGCTTACGCTCATCAGGACACGGTGGTGTGTAAAACTGCACACAGGAAGGTGTAGAAACAGATTTATTTGAACATTCTGAATCAACACATTCATTCTCAGACTCATTGTTAATGCCCCCTGTATTATCATATAAAGAATAATGTTAGTATAGATGTGAGAACAATATTATAACATTAGACATATAAGTATGAAATTTTTTTTATCGAACAAGTATGATTTTTTATGCATTAACACAAAATTACCAACTTTCTAATCTATAACACTGTTGATCAAGGATGTTAAGTCTGAAAATTATCAAATTAAACTTTTCAACTTCAAGTTTAATCATTGTAAGACGACTTCAATGTAAGAAAGCGCATATTAAGATCAAAAACATACAGAAACGTATACACTAAATACAGAAACTAAAACAGAATTCAAAATATTTTTTAATCAAAACCGAATGGAACCTGCAACGACGCTGGCTAAATCGTCCATCTCTTACAACGACAAACCCTAAAGTGTAAACTGAATGAAATAGTCAGACGGAATTTCAAATAAGCGACTAAATTGGAAATAAAATTAACCGTATATGTGAAAGAGACCATAATGCCCGTCGGTGTTTGAAATAAATAGAAATTTATGTGTGATCATTAATTCTTTAAGTCTGATTATTGATTATTTTTATTCTGATCATTACCATATTTAAATCTATCATTGCTTCTTTTTAAGTCTGATCATTACCATTTTTAAGTCTGAACATCAAGTATTTTTAAGTCTGATCATTGCTTCTCTCTAAGTCTGAACATAACCATTTTTAAATCTGAACGGTAAGTATTTTTAGTCTGAACATTGCTATTTTTTAAGTCTGAACATTAAGTATTTTGAGTCTGATCATTGCTTCTTTTTAAGTCTGAACATTACCTTTTTTAAGTCTAAACAATAAGTATTTTAGTCTGAACATTGCTATTTTTTAAGTCTAAACATTAAGTATTTTGAGTCAGATCATTGCTTCTTTTTAAGTCTGAACACTACCATTTAAGTCTGAACACTACCTTTTTTAAGTCTGAAAACTACCTTTTTTAAGTCTGAACATTACCATTTAAGTCTGAACACTAACTTTTTTAAGTCTGATTATTAAGTATTTTTAAGTCTGAACACTACCATTTAAGTCTGATTATTAAGTACATTTAAGTCTGAACACAACCTTTTTTAAGTCTGAACACTACCATTTAAGTCTGATTATTAAATATTTTTAAGTCTGAACACTACCATTTAAGTCTGAACACTACCTTTTTTAAGTCTGAACACTACCATTTAAGTCTGATTATTAAATATTTATAAGTCTGAACATTACCATTTAAGTCTGATTATTAAGTATATTTAAGTCTGAACACAACCTTTTTTAAGTCTGAACACTACCATTTAAGTCTGATTATTAAGTATTTTTAAGTCTGAACACTACCATTTAAGTCTGAACACTACCATTTAAGTCTGATTATTAAATATTTTTAAGTCTGAACACTACCATTTAAGTCTGAACACTACCATTTAAGTCTGAACACTACCATTTAAGTCTGATTATTAAGTACATTTAAGTCTGAACACTACCATTTAAGTCTGATTATTAAATATTTTTAAGTCTGAACACTACCATTTAAGTCTGAACACTACCATTTAAGTCTGAACACTACCATTTAAGTCTGACTATTTAGTACATTTAAGTCTGAACACAACCTTTTTTAAGTCTGAACACTACCATTTAAGTCTGATTATTAAGTATTTTTAAGTCTGAACATTACCATTTAAGTCTGAACACTACCATTTAAGTCTGAACACTACCATTTAAGTTGAACACTACCATTTAAGTCTGATTATTAAGTATTTTTAAGTCTGAACATTACCATTTAAGTCTGATTATTAAGTACATTTAAGTCTGAACACAACATTTTTTAAGTCTGAACACTACCATTTAAGTCTGATTATTAAGTATTTTTAAGTCTGAACATTACCATTTAAGTCTGAACACTATCATTTAAGTCTGATTATTAAATATTTTTAAGTCTGAACACTACCATTTAAGTCTGAACACTACCATTTAAGTCTGAACACTACCATTTAAGTCTGACTATTTAGTACATTTAAGTCTGAACACAACCTTTTTTAAGTCTGAACACTACCATTTAAGTCTGATTATTAAGTATTTTTAAGTCTGAACATTACCATTTAAGTCTGAACACTACCATTTAAGTCTGATTATTAAGTATTTTTAAGTCTGAACACTACCATTTAAGTCTGAACACTACCATTTAAGTCTGAACACTACCTTTTTTAAGTCTGAACAATACCATTTAAGTCTGAACACTAACAATTTTTGGACTAAATTGAAAATAACATAATTAGGTTTTATACCCATTAGTGTGGAATGACTATTATACCCCTCCGTGTTTTCTTCGGAATTTCGACTAAACTGGGACACGTGTCGGCTTTATAATCGGTTTGTAGTTTTTATTTATAATTTGGTTTGTACCTGAACCGCACCCTAAGTAAATTATACTGTATATTGAAAGAAATAATTCCCATCAAAAAAAAAGAGAAAGAAATAATTAAATTCGAATATTATATAATAAAATTGGAGCTGTGGCTTCTTCACTAGTAATCGAGTCAAGAGTCGTCCTCATTTCCATCCTCTGCAATTTTGAACGTTCTCTCTCTACCTTTCTATCTCTCTCTACATCATCAGAATAATGACGATAGTGGTGGTAGCTTGCTAGCCTTCTTCTTCTCTGTCATCCGTTGTCATTAAACTCGGAGTATTTCGTAATCGCTCGCTCAATCGGTGTCACAATCCCCAACGCCCTTTCTTCTTCGCCGTTTACTATTTCTGGAGGACTGATTCCGATGCCCAATTTTAATATAAATTAGTGTGCCGTGGAGTGCTGAATTCCGAGGCAGCACTGTTCAATGTCTGCGTTTCGATCGCAGCAGGCTCGCTTATGAGAAATTGTTTTCTCGTTCAGTGTCGGTGTTTGGTTTGGTACTGTTGATGGTCTAGCTGGTTCTGATTGAGGTGGAGATGGAGTTTAGAAGTCGAAAATGCGGCAAGGCGCTGTGTTTTAATGGAATTCGAGCTGATGTTGGGGGGTTCGGTCTTGTTGTGTTGTTGGAGGTGAGCTGTCTACATCCCTTTTGATTCCACTTTGTTGTGTTCTTGTCACTGTGCGCATGTGACCGTCGAGTCGGGTTCAGTTGGATTTTGTGCCATTGGGTGAATTTGGGCGACTCTCACTTCGAAGTTCACTGATCTGTTTTTATCAATTTTTCGAATTTCGGGTGTCGGGAATCGGCTATTGATGTTGGGTGTGCCAGAGAAGTGAAAATTAGGGTTTTTAGCTGACTGAGGTTGTTGATTACTGTCTTAAGTTGGCTTGGTTTTTTGTAGATCTACGCCGAGGAATTGTTGTTCATTTTTTGTGTGGCTTGTGACCCTCTTTACTCTGAAGTACTGTTCCTGTCGGCTGCTCTTCAGTTTAGGGTGTAATCCAATTCATTTTGTTGTACTGAATCTGATTTAGTGTTTTCTGATAGTGAATTTAGCAGATTTTTCTGAACTAGAAGCACCAGTATCACGTGTATGAGTGAAATTGGAAATTTAGGGTTTATGCCTAGGCTTCAATAGTGAAATGCAGGTGTAGCTGTTAGGGTTCATGAGCTGGGAATTAGCTCAAGCAAGTTCCTTTGGAATCTCATGGCCATGGACTTTTGTGTCCTGAACCTATATGCACCCATGATCATTCTTTGTGATCTTATTCTTTTAATATCTTTGCAGGCTCTACTCATTTTGATGCTGCTAGAAGTTGGTCTATCAGAACCTGCTGAACCTACTAAATTACAACTGCAAGATGACAGGGAAAATGATAATGTTATCTCACATTCCTGCATCCATGATCAAATACTTGAGCACAGAAAGCGACCTGGACGCAAGGTGTACTCCGTAACACCGCAGATGTATGAGGACTCTTCGCTCTTGGGGAACAATCATCAGAAATCAAGAGCATTGCTAGGTTTGCCAGAGCAGACTGATATGAAAAAGCCCATCAGAATCTATTTAAATTACGATGCCGTTGGTCACTCAACTGATAGAGATTGTAAAGCAGTTGGTGATATAGTGAAGGTGAGATGTGTATTACCGTTATATGGGCGTTTAACGGCTTGAATTTGTGGAATGTCTAACGTTTACTGACAAACTTTGCTGGCTTCTTTTCGTCTTCATCAGCTTGGTGAACCTCCATCTGCTTTGATGTATGGAGTTCCTATGTGCAATCCTCAAGCAGAGCCTTCAATCTCAGGGGACTGCTGGTACAATTGCACATTTGATGATATATCTGGGCAGGACAAAAAGCATCGCCTTCGACAGGTTCGATCAGTAAACATTGCTGATAATAGTATAATTATGAGTCTGTCTCAATGTAGTCATGATAGAAGTTAGTGAATCACAATCCACGTGAATGCATTAACAAGAAAATGCATAATGCACCTTATTTATGAACAATGTATACCGATTTTGATAACATCAGATGGTGTGCCTTGGCCACGTTTTCGTCTTCGACCGATTGCCCTACATCGGGGATGGTATTAGATTTTAGACCAGGAATAGGAAATATCTAAATTTTTTTGAATGCTTGAATGTTAGGAATTAGGATACATACCGTTTTTTTTGGGGTGCACTAGCACAACAACATTATACATCCTTTTGCAAGGAATCTTATACAGGAGATAGTATTAGATTTCTAGACTCGAGGAGTCTCTTAAATATATTTACTTTTAAAAGATTTGTGGAACTCAAGAAAAGTCGGATGTCGTTAACCTAGACTTATGCTCCGTAGGCCCTAGGTCAAACAGCTAGTTGGTTCCGGTCAGCTTTAGCGGTCGAGCCTGTAAAAGGTAAACTGCGGCTAAGTGGATACTCAGCGTGTGGACAGGATGGAGGTGTGCAGCTTCCACATGAATATGTTGAAGGTACGTTCAGCAACCCGAACGTGCATCCTTACCGTGCTTCACATTTGGTCTTTTGACATTTATCAGTTTGAGCGTTAAACTGACTTTTCACACTCTCTCTAGATGGTGTTGCTGACGCAGACTTAGTTCTTTTAGTAACGACGAGGCCCACTACAGGAAATACTCTAGCATGGGCGGTGGCTTGTGAACGCGATCAGTGGGGCCGTGCTATTGCTGGTATTTTTTTACACTCCGAAGCTGTATAGTTGTTGATAGGATTTGTCAGATAAATTTAAATACTGAACATCTTACCATTTCGTTTCATCTCAGGACATGTGAATGTTGCTCCTCGCCATTTGACTGCTGAAGCAGAAAGTTTACTTTCTGCTACCCTGATACATGAGGTAGGATATTTTGTGGAAGCCAAGTACAAAAGTGGATGGAGGTTTTTCCATTGTGATTCAAGATTTTTATTTTGTCCAGGTTATGCATGTTCTTGGGTTTGATCCCCATGCCTTCTCACATTTCCGAGATGAGCACCGAAGGCGGCGTAGCAAGGTAGATTTCATTTGGATTGAAATTTTAATTGGAATAATTGTGGTATTTATACCTTGCAATTCACATATCTCAGGCAAGCAGATTATGCCATGGCGTATCATTTGATGGATATGTGAAAAAGATTCACCAAATTTTTAAGTATCTGGAAATATTAAATGCATGTGTCTACAGGCCTAGTATAGTGCATAGTCCTGTAAATAAATCACATTTTTTAATTTAATAAATCTTCTGTACAAGCTATCTTTAGATTTGCCGGTCTTTCTACAATGTCTTCCGCCTCATAATTCTGTGATTGCCAATGCCCTATAGCTTTAGTTTTTCTGTTCGGATTAGCACAGTTCAATTTACAATTCTTTGTTTTTTCAACTAAAGATGCGCTGAATGGCCATTGTTATTCTATCATCTTAGGACCTCATTTAATAGCCCGACTGCTAAATCTTGTCGACAACCATTTCTTCTGTTAAAAAATCTCACGTTCCTTCTATGGGCGATTCACCAAAATTATAGATGCAAATTATTATGTTACTTCGGTGATAAAGATGTACTATGCTCAAATTCCTTGACACACTACTTCCCTTATATATTCAGGTCACAGAACAGAAAATGGATGATAAACTTGGAAGGGTGGTGACGCGGGTTGTTCTTCCTCGTGTTGTTATGCATTCTCGTTATCATTATGGGGTGAGTAACTAACATACTGCAGTCTCCTTTCTCTAATTGTCCAAGCATTTGGAATATCCTTTTCTACGTTTGCTGAATGCTTGCTTTTGTGTCTGTATATGGTAATTTATTTTCCTTTTTTATTAGGCATTCTCTGAAAACTTTACTGGGCTAGAGCTAGAAGATGGAGGAGGACGTGGTACATCAGGTGTGTTTCCAATCAGTCTTTAGATTTTATTTCTGAAAATTGTGGAAGTCGACGACTACTAGTCGTAGCATTGAAGGCATCATATTCACGATCAATGAATAATACTCATCAGATATGACATCATTAATTAAGCACTGAGTTCTCGACTTTTTGGGGTAATATTATAGGGCACCTTTGCCGAAATTAGTGATGGTTTCTTTTGTTTTCAGGATCTCATTGGGAGAAAAGGCTTCTCATGAATGAGATCATGACAGGATCGGTCGATACAAGATCAGTAGTTTCCAAAATGACGTTGGCTTTGCTTGAGGATAGTGGATGGTACGAGGCTAATTATAGTGTTGCTGAGCATCTTGATTGGGGACACAACCAAGGATTTGATTTTGTTACCTCTGCATGCAATCTTTGGAAGGGTGCATACCATTGCAATACAACACAGACTTCAGGTTGTACATATAATAGGGAGGCTGAAGGTTACTGCCCCATCGTAAATTATTCTAAAGATCTTCCCCCGTGGGCCCAGTATTTTCCTCAAGCTAATAAAGGTGTGTTTGCGTCTTTCAACTCGATTCAAATAAGTTGTGGCAATTATTGATGCTCGCGCCTCTAGCATAACATGAACTCACGAGACTTGTGGCAATTATCTTTTCACTGTTCTCTTACAGGTGGGCAGTCAGTGTTAGCAGATTACTGCACCTTTTTCGTTGCTTATTCAGATGGATCATGCACAGATAAAAACACTGCACGAACTCCTGACAGAATGTTGGGTGAGTTTCGGGGGAGCGATTCGAGGTAACCCATTTATGGAAGTATTTATAGTGGCTGTAACTTTTTTATGGATTTTTCATCCAGTGTCTTGGTTCTTATAATTTTTACTCCTACAATTAAAGAGATGAAAAGGAATTTACATTTTAAATCATGTACATGCAGATGTATGGCCTCATCATTAGTACGTTCTGGGTTTGTGAGGGGCTCAATAACACAAGGAAATGGTTGTTATCAGCATAGATGTGAAAACAATACGCTTGAGGTAAACAGTTTTCTTATTCTTTCTTTTTGATGGGGCTTGTTAGAATTAGTGTTAGTATCTGTTAATGTTAGGTGTTAGATTGTTAGATGAGGACTTCGAACCCTGGACACTTGGTACGCAGGGGGGAGCTCCACCACTTGGACACTCCGCTTGGCCTCAACAGTTTTCTTATTCGTGTTCCATATGCATCTACAATCAATTTAAACCCAAGAGCTCAGACTCTTGTATAGTTGGCTTTCCATAAGCAAGGGGTTGTTGATATCAACAGTCACTGAAGCTACAAGTAATTATGACAAAGTTGTTTTGTTCTTGAGAAGTACATTGATGTAGACCATATTAAGGATACAATTAGTCACAGTACTTTTGAAACCTTGAAATGGTATACAAATTATCTTCTACATCTCACCAAATGCATTTTCAGGTTTCTGTGGATGGTGCTTGGAAAGTATGTCCTTACGGTGGTGGGCCTATACAATTTCCTGGTTTTAATGGTATTTTATTTTTCTTTATATTTTTCTTCAAGTGTTTATACACCCCAGTTTATATTTCATAAGTGTAAACATGATGGGTATTTATCAGGTGAATTAATCTGCCCAGCATACCATGAGCTCTGCCGAAAAGATCCCATGATTGGGTCTCCTAAGTGTCCTAAATCATGCAACTTTAATGGAGATTGTGTCAATGGTGAATGCAAATGCTTTCCAGGGTTCCGTGGCCAAGACTGCAGAAGACGTCAGTACACTTATTTCATTTTTTACTCCGTAAATTAGTGTGAACCTATATATTGTAGCTTTTAGATTATATTTACTGCCGAACTGTGCCACGAGCCTCAGTTAATGATTTGATTTGCAGGCTATTGCCCCAACAATTGTAATGGACATGGAAGGTGCCTTCCAAACGGCTTCTGTGAGTGTGGTGATGGTTACACTGGTATAGACTGCTCTACTGGTATGTGGCTAACCTCATGCAATTGCCATCGTGACTTTTCTACCTGGTTTTAGTTTTACCCACTAGATTTTTGTGAAGAATATAACATCAGTTGAATTAAATTTGACCAGCCACTTGTAATAATTTGTGATCCACTTCGAATGGAACTTGGTTTGAACTTTATGCATGTTTTGGCATGCAGCTACATGCAATGAGGAATGCAGCCACCATGGAGGAGTCTGTGACAATGGACGATGCGAGTTCCGATGCTCGGATTATGCTGGATATACTTGCCAAAATAGCTCCAGCCTTGCACAAAGTTTGGGATTTTGTCAGAATGTCCTGAAAGAAGATTTATCTGGTCAACGCTGTGCACCCAGTGAAATCAACGCCTTGCAGCAGCTGGAAGATGCTGTTGTCATGGCAAACTATAACAGACTTTTTCCTAGACTTACAAGGCCTCTGAAGAATTTCTTTGACAATGGGTACTGTGATGCAGCAGCTAAGCAGCTTGCATGCTGGGTGAGTATTTCCTTTGGTCACCATTTTCATCATCATGAATTTGTTGCAATGACCTTTCAGCTTGCCCAACTCAACCGATCATGAAAATGATGTATCTGTGTCCACATTCCTTGGTATTCCTAACTTGTTCTTTTAAAAACACAGATATCAATCCAAAAGTGTGATGAAGACGGCGATAATAGGCTGCGAGTTTGCTATTCAGCTTGTATAGCTTACAACGATGCATGCGGTGCACTTCTTGATTGTTCAGACCAGACCCTGTTCAGCAACGATGGACAGGAGGGACAATGCACTGGCGGTGAGAGTAAGAAGACACAATCATGGATAGGTCGCCTTGTAAACACATTTTAATGTGATAATACAGGTCCATCCTTTAGTAAGAGGTTCTCTTATGTATAGGTCCAATTTAGTGTTCACCAATTTTCAACCCCTTCGCTTGTGAGTTATAGGGTCTATATATGGTAGGCAAATAGCCATGAGAGCGCAGTTATTGAATGCGTCGTCGTTAACGTAGAGCGTCGGTCCGAAGATCTCATTTAGACAAGGGTCAGGTGATATACCTAACTTTAGCACAGGCTTCGGAGGAAATGGTCATCTGTATGTAAATGAAAGTTCCTAGAATGTGAGGGTGCTCTTCAAAATCATTGACTTACTGATTAGGCCGAAGGCCATCCGGTGAAATGAATGAGCTTTTGTTTGTATCTCTCACCTCATAAACAGTTCCTTTTAACCCCAGTGGAAGGGCACTACTTGGGTGTTTTAACACCGGGTTCGAGTTCAAGTCACTGCTCTAACAGATACTAAGGGTCTGTCCATTTTGACTTATATTTGACTTAACTTAGTTGATTTTAACTGATATTAACTTATAGTGAATGATCTTAACTGATATTAACTTATAGTGAATGATCTTAACTGATATTAACTTAACTGAAACTTATGTTGATCGATGAATAGTAATATTATGATGATGATGGTTGTGATGATGATGATGAATAGTAATATTATGATGATGATGAATAGTAATTTTATGGTGATGGTTGTGATGATGATGATGAATAGTACTATTATGATGATGAATAGTACTATTATGATGATGATGGTAGTGATGACGATGATGAATAGTATTTTTATGATGATGATGAATAGTAATTTTATGATGATGATGATGGGGTGATGATGGTGATGAATAGTAATTTTAAGATGATGATGAATAGTAATTTTAAGATGATGAATAGTAATATACTGATGATGGTGATGGTTGTGATGCTGATGATGAATAGTAATTTATGATGATGATGAATAGTAATATACTGATGATGATGATGGGGGTGATGATGGTGATGAATAGTAATATTATGATGATGAATAGTATGATGATGATGAATAGTATGATGGTGATGGTATGATGAATAGTATGATAGTATGATGATGATATGATGAATAGTATGATAATATGATGATGATGGTATGATGAATAGTATGGTTGTGATGATGATGATGATGATGAATAGTATGATAGTATGTTATGATGAATAGTGTGATGATGATGATGGTATGATGAATAGTATGATGGTATGATGAATAGTGTGATGATGGTATGATGATGAATAGTGTGATGGTATGATGAATAGTATCATGATAATGATGATGATGATGGTATGATGAAAAGTATGATGATGATGGTTATGGTATGATGAATAGTATGATGGTATGATGAATAGTATGATGATGATGATGAATAGTGTGATGGTATGATGATGATGATGGTATGATGAATAGTATGATAGTATGATGATGAATAGTATGATGAATAGTATGATGGTATGACCCAAGTTAACTGAAACTTAACTTAAATGATCTTAACTGATATTAACTTATAGTGAATGATCTTAACTGATATTAACTTATAGTGACTGATATTAACTTATAGTGACTTATAAGTCGAAAATATAAGTTCAATTGGATAGGGCCTAACTCCTAACATTAACTCAAAAAAGAAAAAGAAATGAAACCGTACTTATTATGCCTTACTTGAGCCTAACTTCAGGATTGCATAAAAGTACAACAATCCATAAAATACAACAATCCATGATGAACTTTGATAGAGGATAGGATATCACATAACAGAGCTTAGCAGCCACAAACCAATATATTGAATTCAGTAGTTACAACACATTCTTCATATGTATCCATGCGTGAAATGTTCAGCAGTTTTTTTTAGCTAGTAAAAAGGAGTTCTTTACAACATCTGTAACAGTACTTGGCCTGAAGTTAAAGTAAGTAGCAGCCCACAGATATGTACAAGACAAACCTACGTAGACCTTGAACCATATGGACGAGAAAAATGTTAGGTATACAAACAACCCTGTTAAACATATAACCGCTAGGAGATTAGCCAGGCAGGTGGTCAAGGAAAGTTCTTCATCTGATCCATGATTGGGGAAATGACCCTGAGCAACAAAATCTGATAACAACTGGTCTTTGGACTTAAAGGTGTCCATCAACCAAGCAGTAGCACCGAGCTCCGAAGTGGGGATATCCTTGGTAAGAATCCGTTGAATATGAATGTGAACTTCTGAAGGGTCTACACCGAACACATTGTCTAATAAAGTTGGACATCTGTGCTTGTATGCGATGGTTATGTCATAAACTGAAACCAAACAAGTAAACTTTTATTGGCTTCATTGATGAAGCTACTTGGCCTTTCAATTCTATGGTAGTTCTAACAATTGATTGATGTTGAAATAAAGTAACTGATAAAAAAATAATACCTGCATCTAAGGAGTCCTTTAACATTTCCAGGCAAGCATGGAATCCCTTTGACTTTGGCAGAAGCACATATTTTAGTATTGGCAATCCATTTTCAGCAGCAAATTGTTGGCTCCTTTTACACTTCTGCTCTCTGCAAAACAAAATAAGTTATCAGCACCAATAAGGATAGCTGAACATAAAACATTCTTGATATTATCCTAAAGATACGAGACTCTTATACTTCTTATCTTTTCATGTACATGAATCATGAACAGCTAAATTGGTCTTTCATAAGCAAATTTTCCACCTTGGCTTCTTACTTAATATTCACTCTCTTCAATACATTTATGGCAGCACCATTATCCTATCACAATTAAAACAAATAAGAATACACATTGGAAGGAACATTGAGACAATAGGGTTAGGGTATTACGTGAAATCAGTTCCTTCTGGGAAGACAGCCAGCCATAATGGATCTTGACGATCAGTAAAAGTGGAAAGCATTTTGCGCAAAACTGGTTCATCGATTTCCCACTTCCTCTCAACTGAGATGAACTCAAAGATGTGGAAGGCCCAGCCAAAAATAGGTAGCTTCATCAAACTACTTTTAAGGACATATTTAAGGCTACCAAGCGACCCCTTACGCATTGCAAGATCCCACAAATACATCCAATCCACTTCAGTCCTGTGGTTGGCGATTATTAAAACGCGTTCCTTTGGGGGAACTGAATCACCAGAAAAGACGACCTTAGTCTTGTTTATCTTTTCGAAGAGAATAGGCCATAAAGACAACCAGATGCCAAACAAGAAGGAAGTGACTTTTCTGCTGAGATGTATGTTAAAAACCCGTAAAATGCATGCAGCCGCCGGCGCCAAATAAACTAGAAAAAGAAATGCGGTCGAAAGAAGAACCACCAAGCACAATACACCCCTCAATATCCTTAAGGGAGTAAGAGAGCGCAGCTTATACTCAGTACCATCACCTTGGGACTTTGGGACTTCCATCTTCTTTCTAAAATAATTGACTTCAAGTGCCTCCAAAGTGCAGCTGAAACAAATATGCTCACAGTTTAACAAAATTTTACCCTAAAGAAAATTCACTAGCAGGCACAACAAACAATATGTTATGCCCATTGCTCACAATGAGCTTCATTCGCTGTTGATCACTGCCAAATGTACATAACCAGGCACTAAATGAAAGGGTGGGACACCATATGAAATGCTAAATGATGACATCCAATCATCCGGATCACAATTCCCTGGAACCATCTGAGTCCAAGATTTCATATTTTTGACATGGAATCAAAGGTTCTCATATGGAGTAGTAAAGTAAGTCAATAATATTATTTGAAAAGTCAATTGAGGATGCTAAATGACTTTGAATTTATTTGCAACCTATTAACTGGACAACTGAGCAAAACTGCTAAAAGGCAATGATTATTATTAACAAAGCACCCAACATGCTTTTCAATTGTCATTGGTAGAGTAATTCTGATGAACATAGCTAAAGAACATCACATGTGTACAGTACAATATAACATAATTTAATCCCTTAAAAAGATCCCACACACCTAATCCCAATCTGTCTGGCCCCAACGTAGACTACAACACTTGTCATCAAAAGCCTTGCACACCACTCACCAGAAAATGGCAAAACCAAACCTATCATCAACTAAAACCACTCTGACTCATTCATTTCTATTCTAGCTTGTAGTTGGGCAGTTAGAAACCAAACTGATGAGTATAAATCAGGAACGCGCAGCTTTAGAATACAACAGTAAGCCAATAAGACAAAAATCCAGACAGATACAAAAAAATTCACTGCGAATCAGATCTTTGAATCGATTTCAAACACATCCATAAAACCGAACTTACCTGTTTGTCGTTTGATCGCGGGCGAAGATCTGAGTGCGGAGATTGGCTCTTCACTTCTTCTCCGATAGCTTAATTTTTTTTTTTGATAGCGTAAATTAGATGATCTGCATCCACATTTCTTTTGGCGGAGAGATCAAGTGTAGGTGAGGTGCACGATAATGTGACTGACTTTAGGTGTTTATGATTCGTTCTTTGTGGTTCGAAGTGATTGTCGGCGACGTCAATATATATGATTTTTATATTTTATTATTATTAAGAAATATACCCGGGGATGCCCAGAAATATGCCGCGAGTTCTAACTAAAACGACGTCATTGACGTCTTAAGTCTTAACCATCAAGATTCAAGTCACCCATAAACAATAAATATTACGTACTTCTTCTTTTTTTGATGGAAATCAATAAATTTTACTTTTTTAAACAATTTTTTTCAATACATCAGAAATGCTATATGCACTGCGAAAAATGATTTGTATCCTTGACAAGAGGTCAGATCTGGTGCAAAGCCCAAATATGGTGCAAAATACAAAGTAATTGAGACCATTGATCAGGTTAATCCAATGATCCCAATTAATTAGGATAACCACAAATTAATTTATTTTTATCCCTATTAATAAGCTCATTAAGGGTAAAATAGACATGATTTTTCCTTTATTTCTCTCTCATTACTGTTCGTAACTGTTCGTACTGTTCGTTACTGTTCGTCACTGTTCGCTACTGTTCATTGCTGTTCGTACTGTTCATCATCATCTACAAATCGCGATCGAAAACGAACTAATCGAAATCGATCGAAAACGAACTAATCGAAATCAAAATCGAAATCGAAAACGAAGAAGAAACGCAGAAATCAAAACGCAGAAGAAATCGACAAAGAGAAACGCAAAGGAAATCGAAAACGATTCCGAACGAATGGTCATAACGAACTATAAATTGCAGATGACGAACTATAAATTATCATGCCTAACTATCGATGATACTGCCGAATTGTTGACGAATTATAGTCCAAATGTGATGAATTATGTCATAATTCATCAAAATTGCACTATAATTCGTCGAAATCTTGACGAATATAGTCCAATTTGGACGAACTATAACATAATTCGTCCAAAATTGGATAACGAACTATAAATTAGTGATGACGAACTATAAATTATCATGCCTAACTATCGATGATACTGCCGAATTGTTGACGAATTATAGTCCAAATGTGATGAATTATGTCATAATTCGTTAAAAGTACACTATAATTCGTCGAAATCTTGGCGAATATAGTCCAATTTGGACGAACTATGACATAACGAACTATAATTTGGCCGTGACGAATTATAAAATTCTTGACATATTATACAATGTTACTGCCAAAATTTGGAAGAATTTTAATTACATATGACGAATTATAGCAAGGTTAATCAAAGTATACTACAATATGTCGTAATTCATGACAAATTATAGTCCAATTTTGACGAACTATGACATAATTCGTCAAAATTGGAATATAATTCGTTAAGGCGCCTCTAATTTGTCCATGGCGGTAAGCGCATCTGGTTCTCTAGCTGGCTCGAGACCGGTGTAAACTGAACACAACTCTACCCACCACAAACCGCACGACACCGCAATCGCACGACGTCATTGTGCAACTCGAGTTTCGACTAACCCTAAATCGCACGACGCCTCTTCCAATTCAACTCTACCCACCACAATCACACCGCCGTCGTCCATGGATGAGTATCGGGGTCGTCGTCGTCCATGGATGATCGTCGGATCGTCGAAAAGTCGTGGGAATCGTCGTCGGCTTCGTAAAATTTCAGATCTGAAATTTTAATTGTAAAGAGGAGAGAGAGAGTAAGGAGAGAGAGTGTGCTGATGTTGTATTCCAAATATACCCCTAATCTAATATTAATTTGAATTTTTATTTATTTATTTTCACTTAATCTGATCCGTAGATATTACAAAATCAAAGGATGAGATTGTTTTGTATTTTTTACCATATTTATCACTTTGCACCGGATCCTTTCTCTCCTTGACAATTTATCATGAGGTCAAGTATTTTTTTTATATAAAGAAAAGGACATACAAAGATCTGGAAAAACAAATAGATCACAACAACAAAGTAATCGACCTATAAGTACACGGACAGCAGATCTAATCGATAAAAATATTCCATGCAATGACAATCGATTCCTCTGCGAGATTCATGAAACTTTGTATTCGACTAACCCACAATCAAAAAAAAAAGTAATGCTACATGCTTTATTGATAAAAAAAAATCCAGTTATCCCTAAAATTTTAGTATTACATAAAATAAAATAAATAAACATACCGAAAATAAACCTGAATCAGGTGTTTCGGAATTGTCTTTGGATTTTGAAACCTCTCCCAACAGTTGAAATTGTCTTCTTGACTACGACTCTGCAGTGTGCCTTCATCCATTTAGGAAGTAGGCACTAAGCACGCAGTATGAAAGGGCCTGATTGTCAAGGGACTGGACAAAGGAACAGCTGACTTCATGAATGATGATCTCAAAGGATATACCTTTGAATTTAAGGCAACTCTTCTTATCTGGAATATGTCTTCCTTCCTCTTTAACCATCATCTTCGTTGAAGCTAGGATTTAACCTTTTTGTTATATTGAAAAACCAAACAGAACTTCCACAATCCAGCAAGGTGGCATTGTCCCTTCTCAGATGGCGTCTTAGCTGTACGCTGCACATGGGAAGTTGAGTTAGATGGACACAAACGAAAGAAATTCAACACAGTGCCAAGAAGATTAGAGAATCGGAGGAGGATATCATACTGATGCAGTTCGAACGCTTCTCGTGAGATCCAAATAGTTTGGTCATGATCATTCTGCTGCAGCAAAAACAAACTAAGCTCGCAGCATCAAGGCATCCCTGCAAATTCAGAGGAATAATGGGTGAAGGTAACAATACTTATCCAGTACCAAGCGACATACAGATATGACGGGTTTTAAATAGACTAATTGTAATCTTTATCAGGTTCCGAAAATCAATTCAACATAAGTATTATTCACACATATTACCGCCGAACAATATGTCAATGTAGCACGAAAAGGTACAAGTAAATGGTTTGGAGACAGAACTGTTATTCACACATTCTTCTGCTAACCCGTCTCTAAAACTCCAAAAGGAATCAGAGAAGTCACTAACATCGCTTGTACTTAAAACACATAACAACGGTAGAACTTGGCTGAAAGGTACACAAAGTCATCTTCTGTGCCAACTGCCAAGTATTTCTTACAGAAAATGATACATTTGTCAAAAATCATTTTCACAAGGATAACATTTTAGTTCGTGCGTAGGCAGTATTGGGTGATATAAATGTGCAATATTAAGAGCATCATACATTTCTAGCGAAGGAGTTATCAACCGCATTCCATCGTGTTACCTAAACTTTTACAGCCTGGTTGCTGTTCCCAATTTTGCAGTATCCTACACTGAGAGCTTTATAGACTACTCCATCAGGCATGCAGTTCAATTCCTTCATTCTGTTAATGATTTCTTCAGCTTCAGCCATCATTCCAACTTTGCACAGCCCGTTGATCATGATATTGTACGCAATCCTGCTTTGCGTGAAGCCCTTCGCTAAAATTTCTTTCCACAACTTCAAAGCACCATCAACATCCCCCATCTTGAAAAAACCATCGAGCAAAGTACAATAGCTAATCTCATTTGGAACAACATCTCTCTTTAGCATCAGCTTCCAAAGGTGCAAAGCATCATTTAACGCGCCTGTACCACATAAACCTTTTATTAGAGTATTATACGAGATAATAGTGGGTTTATGTCCTTCCTGAAGCATTTTTTCGCACAACTTGAAACCTTTATAGACATGACCTTCTCTGCAATAACCGTCCAAGAGTGTGTTGTAGCTATAACCATCAGGCTTCAACCCATGATCCATCTGCATCAAAGATGCCTCCGCTTCAGAAATTTGACCGATTTTGCAGTATCCATTAATAAACAAATTGCAAATAAGTACATTCATCTTCAAACCTGAGCTCAACATTTCATCTCGAAGCCTGAGAGCATCATTCATTTTTCCAGCTCGACAATATCCATCAATCAACACTCCATATACATGTTCGTCTACAGTCAATGATGCATCCTCTTTCATCGATTGAAACAGCCTTTCTGCTTCAGCTATGTTGCACTCTTTACAATATCCCTTAATTAATAACGTATAACTAATCAAATTCGGTGAAATTCCCTTATCCAGCATCATCGTCCACACGCCTTTAGCTGCCTCCACACCCCCCTGACTAACAAATCCATTCATCAAACTATGGAAAGTCACTTGATTAAGTTCAAATCCAAGATTCTCCATTTCCTTAACGAACTCCACCGCTCTGTCCACTTTCCCATCCTTACAGAATGCATTCACCACGATCGAAATCGTAACCACATCTGGGACCATCCCAATCCTCTTCATCTGCTCAAAGACTGTTCCCGCCTCACGAAACTGACAATTTTTAACCAAATTACTCAACAAACTATTACAAGACCTCAAACTGGGAACACTCCCACACTTTCCCATATTATCAAACACATGGAGGGCATTCTTCATCATTCCCTTTTCAGCATACACCTTCAAAATCATATCAAACACAACCTGCGCAAATGAAAATTCCCTATAAACCCTAACAAGCTCCTCCCATACAACAAATTCTACCTGGTGGGACTTCCCCAGCCCAACCAACTTATTCAGTAAAGCTTTGGTCTCATCAAATCTCCTACCTTTAGCTAAAATATGAACAATCCTACAGTAGCACCTGACATTGGGCCTGTACTTGTGCTGCTTGGAAGCCAATTCAAAGAAGCTCAAACACGCACTAGGGTTCAACCTTAATTTCACAAGAACACCGTCAAGCAGCTCATCGGAAAAATCGAAATGCAACTTGCTAATAGCGTCGAAGCGCTGGAGGACTAGGAGGCGGGAGATGCGGTCAACCAATTCGGGTCGGGTGAGACGATACTCATCACGCTGCCTCCAATTGAGGGGAGCAGATGCGTGGATTGATCTATTGGGCTTCAACTGTGAGCGAAGAAGCCGAATCAAAACTGGGTAATACCTAATCCTCATCCGTACTACAACCAGAACTAAATGTGCCGCCTGACGGCAGCCGCTGGAGGAGTCCAAAACCCGGTGGAGTCAACGCAAGTCAAAGACCGACGTTTCGAAATTTACAGTTCTGCGTCTGCTTCTGCCGGTTAGTTTTAGGGAAAAAAAATGTTATTATACCATTTTTTTTAGAAAGAGTAATGCTAAATTAATTCTAAAAAATTGGAAACAAAAATAGTGCAAACGTCCAAACCGTTGAATTATGTTGCATTATGTCATAGTTCGGGAAAATGATGTATAATTCATATGAACCCTGACATAATTCGTCGATTTGTAGATTGCACTAAAAATCAGGTTTACGCCTGATCTTTTTTTTTTTCTGATAATAAGCTTACTCTTGATCATGACCCTAAAGAATATAAATAGTTTTTTTTATTGAAGGCTAATCAAATAATATTTTATGAATTCATTTTCTGAATCTTAGAGTTAATTTTGTTAAATATTCTGATCGGAATGACAGTGTTTTTCTTTTGTATTTGGTGTTTGGTTTACTAATTGCTAATTAGTGCTATGACTATATACTGTCGTAACAGCATAAGATGGAACATATATAAGGTGAGATTTTATAGGAGAAACATTGAATAACACTTGGTTCCTTTTGTCCATTACAATGACATAACCATCAATATACAAAAACTCAAGACAAAGTTACTCAAGAATCAAGTTGCGCATACCAGACTCCCTGGATCTTCACATCCTTAGGAGCTTTAGAACCCAAATCAGTATCAGAAGGCTGTACGCTTTCGAACACTCCGATAACCTCACCAGTGTCAGGCTTGCTGCTGGTGACGCTCAAAGTAATAGTCCCTGTAGATGCAGACACGTCCTTGTTATTCTCCTTAACCAATTCCTCCTCATCTCCACGGCCACCAGCGGGCAAGGCCACGGCATTGTCATACCCGGTCGACCCACCTCTGCCCTTTGGGTCCAAAAAGGATGAGCCTCTGTACGAGGGCACGACATAGTTGCCAGTGAAACTGTCTGGCGTCCCTGATGCTACCAACTGCTTGACGGTGAACAAGAACGGGACACGCTCTCCTCCTGGCAGCTGGACAGTTACTGCAGCATAGTCGATGCCATCTTCTTCCTCAAGCTTGACTTTCCCATCCGATGTGACCTGAAAGGGTCCTTCCATTTCATCGAGAGTGTAGGTCAGTCTAGTCATGAGCTTGGTCTTCTGGAACTCTAGCGGGGAGTTCTTGTTGACACCTTCAGCCTTGACTGTGAAAGAAGTTGGCTCGAGGCAGAACTTCTTCATGTTGTATTTTCCAGCCTTGAAGGCAAAGGAGCTGCTGCCACCCTCCAGAGTTGGGCATTGGTTGGCTGTTCCTGTTCCCTTCACTTCCATGTATGTTTTGCTTTGGATTTCGTCAAAGGTTAATCTTTTTGGTACTCCCTCTGCACTTGCTCCCTGCCCACATAATCATAACACCGAAAAATAAGCCCAAACTCGAACAAACGATAAATATTCACTTGAATTGTTTCGTATCTCCATCACCAAAACAAAAAGAAAACTAGCAGTTTTATTGAATTCTAGTATCAGGACCTATAACTTTTGATCGAAATTAGTTAGTCGAGGGCAATTTTGTTTCCGTTTCTATTCGATTCTTGCGATGATGTTAGTCATCACTTCAATGGCACGATAATGTTCTCCATTCCGAGGATTTGAAACGTCGATCTCCTAATCATTTGACCAAGACTATGACATGATTGACCTCTACCATTCTGCGTCATAGACTTACTTATATATTGACTTAATGACTTAAATGTATCAATGAGAGTTGACAAAACTGTTAAAAAGAGGAGAGAATTAAGAAGATGAGGCACATACAGAGACGATGACAGCTGAGGTAGCGAGAGCAAAAGCAGCCATCTTAGAAGCATCAACACACTTGATAGCCAAGTCCTTGAGATCAGATTGCAACGAGCATGTAACTCTAGCTGCACCACACTCCACTCCAAAAGCCTTGCACACACTTTGGTTGTTGGATCTTAAAGACCTGGCTGACAAGCCGGCCTTGGAAGCCTGCATTACGGTGGCAGCAACATGGAGAGAAGAGGCCATGTTTGTTTTGGAGTGTCTGGTTTTGGAGGGGCTTAAGATTCAAAGGCCGGAGGTTATGGTGAGGATATGTATGTGTCTATGGTTTTGAGATAAGAAATTTGGATAAGGGTGTTGTGGTTCCATTGGCTGATTTTGGTTTTTATGGGGGGTCATGTATGCCACATAAAAATGTGGAATTGAGACTTGAGATTATTTTCATTTTTCTCTCGAGTCATTTTATGGCTAAAAACCTTTCTTGGCCCCTTATAAAAAAAACTTTTCTCGATCTTTTTGGCTAAGATCAAGTGTAGTATCTCTTCTTATAAGTTTAATATTTGATATGTAATGAATTGAGTCACATCACATAATATTAAATTAATTTTTATAGAGGAGAAATTCACCACAATTGTTTGCTATTGGAATTTCTATGCGTCGCTTTAACATTGCAGAGTACTGCTCTAGCTTGGCGCACCCCAACCAAACGGACGAGAAAAAAAAGTCATTTTATGGCTAAGTCGCACACTTAGTGGCTCCCATTTGATACAAGATATTCAATTTTAAGCCACGTATTGTTTCCCAGGTTTTACTTTTTTCAGCTTTTCGTTTCCCTTTTTCATTGAATAAAATAATATCTCGAATTATGACATAATTTTTAGAAAATATATCATAATTCGTCGATTTATATTTTACATATTTACACATAATCTTTTTCATAATAATCCAAATAAAAAGTGCATGTCTCATTTAGCTTAATTAGCGTGTCCATCCACGCACTAATTAATGTCAAAATTAAAAGACTATAATGATTGGTCTATGGCTAACATTTAATGGCCTCGTTTTTTGGTGCATGTCTCATAGTTGTGTGTACATGTTTGTTTTTCTCGGTTTTAATTTTTAGGTTTCAGGTGTAGACAAATGTTGTATCGATCTGGTCAAAGCTTCAAGATTTTTTAGAAGTTGACTGTACGAGCATCTTCATCTATGTGGGTCAGTTTTTCCTGGGCCTTAGGACCCGGTTATTGTATGTCATATTTATGGCAATCGAAAAAAAAAACCATTTAATGGCTTCGTGCCCCTTCCCTTACTTTTGGACCATAACCTCAAACAAATTAATAACTCGAAACGCCGCCGCATGAGTCATGCAGCAACTGGTATTAAACCAACATGCATTACCTTGCCGTTTACATTCATATTATAATACTGGATTATGTACATGTACCAAACAAGGCCTAAACCATGCCAAGTATGACACCATATAAATACTGAAATCCACTTCTGCACTAAACCATCAAGCAAACTGCAATTCAGCTTACACTTATTAGCAGTCATAACAAATACACTGTCAGTGTCAAAATGGGTTGTGAAGATCTTTTGGTATCAAATGTCACCGAGATTTACTCAAAGCTATCAAACTTAGAGAGCCTCAGCCCTTCCAAAGAGGTCAACATGCTCTTCACTAACCTAGTCCAAATGTGCGTCCCTCCGAGTCCAATTGACGTCACCAAGCTTTCTAAAAAAGTGCAGGACATGAGGTCCAAGCTAATCATAATTTGTGGCACGGCTGAAGGGCTCATGGAGAGTCACTACTCTGCTATTTTAGGCTCATTCGAATCGCCTCTAGACCATCTTCATCTCTTCCCTTACTACACAAACTACATCAAGCTCGGCCAACTCGAGTTCAACATTTTAAGCCAGCACTTAATAAACTCTCGTGTCCCGAAACAAATCGCGTTCCTTGGTTCGGGTCCGCTTCCGCTTACTTCAGTCGTTCTGGCCTCGAACCATCTGACCGACACGATTTTCCATAACTACGACATCGACGAATCAGCCAATGCTTTAGGCTCTAACTTGGTCGCATCGGACCCCGACCTATCCAAAAGGATGATTTTCCATACGAAAGATGTTATGAACGTCACGAGTGACTTGAAACAATACGACGTCGTTTTCCTGGCCGCGTTAGTTGGAATGGACAAGCAGAGCAAAATAAAAGTCATCAATCATTTGGCTAAGCATATGTCTGCTGGTGCCATTCTGATGCTGAGGAGCGCGCACGGGGCGAGGGCTTTCTTATACCCGGTGATCGATCCGTGTGATCTGCCTGGATTCGAGGTGTTATCGGTGTACCATCCGACCGATGAGGTGATCAATTCTGTGGTGATTGCGAGGAAGAAAACAGCACTACTACAGAAGACACCTTATGCAACGGTTATTTGGACCCTTATGCAACGGTTCATCATCCGTTGCATAAGCTACCGTTGCATAAGGTCATGACCTTATGCAACGGTTCAAGGAAAACCGTTGCATAAGGTCATGACCTTATGCAACGGTTTTGAGGAAAACCGTTGTATAAGGTCATGACCTTATGCAACGGTTTTGAGTAAAACCGTTGCATAATGTCATGACCTTATGCAACGGTTTTGAGCATAGAACCGTTGCATAAAGTACGAAAAAAATCTGGTAAATTTTGGCTATTTTATAGCTCAAATCCAGTTGTAAAATTAAATACAAATTGCAAACAAATGTAATTTCCTGTTACTCATTTTCCAAACATCAAAATACTTTCATTTCATTCAAAATACAACTATTCATTACACCATTCATACAACTTTACATAACAATCAAATGCATGAGGAATCACTGATATCACATAAAAAATAATCTCGAAGCCTTTAGTAGCTCACATACAACAGGTATACCCATAACAAGAACCAAAGAAGTCGATACTTGCAGAGTGCAACGGCTTCTGCGACTCCGATACTTGCAGCAAGAACCAAAGAAGTCGATACTGAGGAAAGCAGCTTTTTTCCTTTAGCATCACCTGCATCAAGTTTTAAATTGCGTCTAAGTCAAACAAAATAATCTTCACAGCTCAAGAAGTGTGTACCCAAGTAGAGCTTGCGAATCAAACACCATAAACTAATCTTCATAGCTTTAATTTAACCAAGAAAAATTCTAGTGTGTGAAGTGAATGATTACCTTGATAACAACTGAAGTTACTCCTTTGTCGACACAAAAGTATGTCCCTGATTTGCGAGCATACTGCTCCGAAAACTTCCTCATAAGTACACTGCATGACCCGTAACCAACATTAACTACCACACCGCTGATTAAATGCCAACAAATCGTTCACGTCAAAGTGTCAAACATTCCAATCTAATTCCAAAATCCAAATGCACACCACATACCACTTTCTTGACACACAAATTCAAACATCAGGTTCTGATTCCTACACAGAAATTTAGCATATCTTCCCCATAAACTCAATGGATGCCAAACACAAGCCGCACACATTTAAGCAACAATCAGCCATACGCACCAAAAGCTCCTCTCAAATCCTCCTTACAAATTCAAGCACAAATTCACACCTATTCAAAAATTAGGGCTAACAAACCAAACCATCTCAAAACCAATCATCCAGACACAAATGCAATACACATAACCAAACCCAAACCTACAAATTCTCAAGCAGCGAGATTACACAGTACCTTGACAGCGGACCGCGAGGCGGCGATAAGGGCGAGCGGATACGGCTGTGAACGCAGGGATTGCCAAGCTGTATGAAGACGACGAAGAAGCTTGCAAAGTCATTTCGTAGCCTCTCCAATTCGAATTCAAACCGTTTCTGCTGCTGTTGCTGAGGAGTCTGTTCTCCACGGCTCGAACAATCGGACGACTCCTCGGAAATCACTGTCAACGATGGCTTCCAGTTAGTCGACGAGACGGATCTGAACCGCCCTTGTGTGAAACTCCGGTCAAGCGGTTGCTGGCGGACAAGCGGCGCAGAGGCTTCGTCTCCGCCGGATCTGGAGGAAGATGTTCATCATTTCGCCCTTTCGAATCGAAATCCAACATCCCTAGAATCTCTTGCTTCTGTATCTAACAACTCCAAACCGATGAGAGTGAAGAGCGGATGAAGCGAAGAGCGGACGACTGACGAAGAAACAATGTGTTTTAATTTTAGGGTTTAGTATATGCAACGGTTAACACAAAACCGTTGCTTAATGTTATTCCTTATGCAACGGTTTATGTAAAAAACCGTTGCATAAGGTAGACTTTATGCAACGGTTCTTAAAACCGTTGCATAAGGTCATGACCT
Source organism: Rhodiola kirilowii (assembly GCA_033675215.1). NCBI lineage: Eukaryota > Viridiplantae > Streptophyta > Magnoliopsida > Saxifragales > Crassulaceae > Rhodiola > Rhodiola kirilowii. The sequence goes on along the minus strand of CM066203.1, from coordinate 3,568,391 downwards.
TATGCAACGGTTCAATGAAAACCGTTGCATAAGGTAGACTTTATGCAACGGTTCAAGGAAAACCGTTGCATAAGGTCATGACCTTATGCAACGGTTCAAGGAAAACCGTTGCATAAGGTAAACTTTATGCAACGGTTTTAAGAACCGTTGCATAAAGTTTACCTTATGCAACTGTTCTTAATAACCGTTGCATAAAGTATATCTTATGCAACGGTTCTTAAAAACCGTTGCATAAAGTCTACCTTATGCAACGGTTTTTTACATAAACCGTTGCATAAGGAATAACCGTTGCATAATAAGAAATTTGAACCGTTGCATAAGCTCTTCTCTGTAGTAGTGCAGTGGTGGTTCATTCTAATGATCACTCGATGTTATTTCCTGAAAAATGCTCAATGATCCACCAAAGCTTGAACAATCATGGTGGTAATAAGATTGAGGAGTTGACTGCTGCTGAATAGCTAGCTAGCTACTTTGGTCTTTGTGTCTCTCTTGCATTGTCAAGATTGTTGTTGTTGTTGTTGTTGTTTTAGTTTTGGCAGATGAGGCTGCCGATGTGTGTGCCAATAATGTCCACTCCAACCGGAGAAAATAAGCCTTCTTGCACTTTATTTTTCCATGTTTTTGATGTTCCAATATGGCTTTTCAAATGAAAGCTTGTGCTTTTCTTTATTTGTGTGTCATTTATCTCTAGAGTTAACTTGGGCTCAAAGAATGCAAAAATCAAAGCTACATCTTTTTTTAAATATGTTTTAAATGTTACTCTAAATAAAAAGACACACTCTGGATTGAAATGATGGAGTAAGGATCATATGAGAAACACTTATTTAGATGAGAAATGAGAAATGATCGTAGCCGTTTGATTGAAGATCGAATGATTTTTAAATATATCGAAATAATCTGCATATTTACTCATTAAATTTGATTTTAAGGGTAGAGTCGTCATTTTACTAGATGAAATATTCTTCATAATCCAAATCATATTTTATCGCCCAGATCCACGTTCAATTGATAAACTTGCTATCAAATGAGAACAATTGTTTCTTCGAGAAAATTGACAAACCTGCTATGATCAAATCAGATTGATTTATCAAAAAAAAATTGTTTCTAGCGAGAAAATTTACAAACCATCAAATCAACTCCGACAATATTGATAACCCCAATTGAACTGCATAAATCGGCAATTTGAGACTCGGTCGGCTTATCCAGTAATCCATCAAAATCCAAGTTTAAAAATCCTAATCACTGGTTGCGAGAGAGCCTCGAACGAGTATCAAACTACCAAGCGTATCAAACTACCTACACATTTTGATACGAATGCGGCTACAAATGCTACGCATTTTGGTACGAATGCAAATGATGCTACGTAAAATTTGTAGCTTTCTAGTTCAAATGCGTAGCTTCAGATTTTATTTTCTCGGTCTTATTTTTTTTCTCGGTTAACCCTATTTAAATTTATAATGCGTAGCTTTCTCATTAAATTGCGTAGCTTTCTGTTTTAAATTCGTAACTTTCTAGTTAAAATGCGTAGCTTTGTTTACATGGGTTTGGTCAAAATTAGGGCTTTTACTGATCAGAAAATTTCAAAATTGGGGCTCTTTTTTTTGACAAAAAAATTCAATAGCTCAAATGTAGGATCTCAGATATTTTTGTGCACATACTTATAAAGAGACTGCAGCAGGCGAAGATGAATTATTGACTGAAAAATTCAGTGCAGAAAGCTGATTCTAAGTGGGCATTATCGATTTTGTCGCAGGCATCACTGCTTAGATTTGACCTTAAGTTGCTTCACCTTCTCTCCTGTGTCTCTGAGTCCTTATTAACATATCAAGTGAGCGCCGGTGAGGTCAAGCTTGGTATCGGCGACGGCATCCCCATTGAAAATCTGACCTCCTTCATCTAACATCTCTGTCTGGAAAAAGATGGTGAGCGCCGAGTGGAATCAGAATCTAATCTACCTCAGTTTCTGCGTTCTCACTATTTTAATACTTTATGCTGATTTTGTAGAAGCTTATTCATACGAACAAGCACAACGCGACACCGAAGGCGTCGACCTCAAAGGCAGCCTCATCTAATCAGGAAAAAATTGAATTAGAGATCGCCCAAGTCCTGTATGGGATGATGAGACAGTCGACTGATGCGACCGAAGAGGGATTCTGGAGGAGATTATCAATGCGATGAATGCGTGGAGCATTTTTCGGAATAAAGATATAATATCAGTTTATTTTTTCTATACCTAAGTTGCCCTTGATTACGTGTTAATAGTAAATTAATTACGAATTTTAAATTTAATCTTATTAAATTTCAGTCATAGATGTGATGGAATGGAAGGTTGAGATTTTTTCTTATTTCTCATGTAACTTACTCTTTTCACAGGATCTCAACTCTGAAATGATGTTAATTCTTTTGCTCGCAGCATTTGACTTTGCAAGACTGAATCATTTTTCCAATTTAATATTCTCTTGTTAATTAGGGGTTGTCCGATTGAGCTGAAATTTATGTTAGCTGAATTTAATTTATCTTATATTAGCTGGATTTAGTTTAATTTAATTTATTTTGGTTTAACTTAGCTTAGTTTAGCTTAATTTAGTTTAATTTATTTGAATTTAGGTTAGCTTAGCTGAATTTAATTTATTTTAGTTTAACTTATAGTTTATACTAACTTAACATTACATCATCATCATCATCAGCATCATCATCATGCATCATCATGCATCATCATCATGCATCATCATCATGCATCATCATCATACTCATCATCAAGCATGCACGCATCAACATGCATCATCATCATCATCAACATGCATCATCATCATCATCATCATCATCATCATCATCATCATCATCATCATCATCATCATCATCATCATCATCATCATCATAATCATCATAATCATCAATATACAAAACTTGAATAAAACTTGGTTCTTGTTAGCATGAGTCAATTAATAACTCGAAACGCCGCCGCATGAGTCATGCAGCAACTGGTATTAAACCAACATGCACTACACCTTGCCGTTTACATTCATATTATAATACCAATTGACTGGGATTATGTACATGTCCCGAACAAGGCCTAAACCATGCCAAGTATGACACCATATAAATACTGAAATCCACTTCTGCACTAAACCATCAAGCAAACTGCAATTCAGCTTACACTTATTAGCAGAGTCATACTAACAAATACACTGTTAGTGTCAAAATGGGTTGTGAAGATCTCTTGGTATCAAATGTCACCGAGATTTACTCAAAGCTCTCAAACTTAGAGAGCCTCAGCCCTTCCAAAGAGGTCAACATGCTCTTCACTCAACTCGTTCAAATGTGTGTCCCGCCCAGTCCCATCGACGTCACCAAGCTTTCTAAAAAAGTGCAGGACATGAGGTCCAAGCTGATCATAATTTGTGGCACGGCTGAAGGGCTCATGGAGAGTCACTACTCTGCTATTTTAGGCTCATTCGAATCGCCTCTAGACCATCTTCATCTCTTCCCTTACTACACAAACTACATCAAGCTCGGTCAACTCGAGTTCAACATTTTAAGCCAGCACTTAAACTCTCGTGTCCCGAAACAAATCGCGTTCCTTGGTTCGGGTCCGCTTCCGCTTACTTCCGTTGTTCTGGCCTCGAACCATCTGACCGACACGATTTTCCATAACTACGACATCGACGAATCAGCCAATGCTTTAGGCTCTAACTTGGTCGCATCGGACCCCGACCTATCCAAAAGGATGATTTTCCATACGAAAGATGTTATGAACGTCACGAGTGACTTGAAACAATACAACGTCGTTTTCCTGGCCGCGTTAGTTGGAATGGACAAGCAGAGCAAAATAAAAGTCATCAATCATTTGGCTAAGCATATGTCTGCTGGTGCCATTCTGATGCTGAGGAGCGCGCACGGGGCGAGGGCTTTCTTATACCCGGTGATCGATCCGTGTGATCTGCCTGGATTCGAGGTGTTATCGGTGTACCATCCGACCGATGAGGTGATCAATTCTGTGGTGATTGCGAGGAAGAAAACAGTGGTGGTTCATTCTAATGATCACTCGATGTTATTTCCTGAAAAATGCTCAATGATCCACCAAAGCTTGAACAATCATGGTGGTAATAAGATTGAGGAGCTGACTGCTGCTGAATAGCTAGCTAGCTACTTCGGTCTTTGTGTGTCTCTTGCATTGTCAAGATTGTTGTTGTTGTTGTTTTAGTTTTGGCAGATGAGGCTGCTGATGTGTGATGTGTGTGTGCCAATAATGTCCACTCCAACCGGAGAAAATAAGCTTCTTGTACTTTATTTTTCCATGTTTTTGAATCTTCCAATATGGCTTTTCAAAATGAAAGCTTGTGCTTTTCTTTAGTTGTGTGTCATTTATCTCTAGAGTTAGCTTGGGCTCAAATTTTTTTTTTGCAAAAATCAAAGTAACATCTTTTTTTAAATATGTTTTAAAAGTTACTCTAAATAAAAAGACACCACCTTGATTGAAACGATGTTAGTTCTTTTGCAAGATTGAATTCTTTTTTCCAAATTAATATTCGTTTGTTAATTAATAATCTAACAAAGTTAGGTATAATTCACACTAAATACTTTTAAGAAGAATATATCATTGGTAATTCGGTCTAACCTGATACTTTGTGCGTGCATCAACATCATCATAAATCATAAAAGAAGAGATAACATATTATATATAAAGTAGTTTAGACTCTTAATCCCTATATATAATATTTTCTCACATTAAATCTTACAACATGACTAGTTTTTTTTCTTTCAAACAAAAATACCTATCGCTACATGAATGTTGTAAATAGTTTTCCGTAATGTTCAATAGAGTTAGGATCATATTGAATTAAATGTGATTTCTAATTTCTAATGGTAGTGGTACTACAAAATTAGTTAAAATATATAAAAATTCATATCTTGAATTTTAAAAATATAAACAATTTCTTGATTTAGAATTAAAGAACTACCAATTGCAAATTACGATTACAACATTAATTGTTTGACTCCGCATTCAATGCTCAAATTTAAATTCATCCAAGAAACGGGTGTGCGTGTTCATGTATAAACGCGCGCTGTAATCAATAACAAGCTCGTTTCAATAAATAATGGCCAACAGCATCAGTGATCAGATCAGGATCAGGTAGTAGTTGGTGAGTTGTTCGGAGCTGTTTCCTTGTCTTCTCTTTCACTCATCTGCTTCCTTCTAATTTCAGTGCATTTGTTTAAATATTTGAAAAACAATGTTTCAATTTTTTTTCTTTTCTTTCTAGGGTTTGCAAATCCGCAAATTTGTTCTCTACCTACTTTCTTTAATTCGTGTTTGTCTCGTTCTGTCCGCTTTAATTTCTCTCTCTTTGTTTTTTTTGAATTAAAGTCAAATAAAGTCAATTAGGGAGTCTTTAATTCGTTTGGTGTGTGATGTTGAAGCTACCTGAATATGAATACCTCTCATTCAATGCTCCTTTCAATCTGTTTTCGACAGTTGTTTATGATGATCTGCTTTGGATCTAGGGTTAGAAAGAAAACCTCTACATGTTACTAAATGGCTGCATTATTGTGGATTTTCTTTAAAGATTGATGATGATGATGATGTTAAAGTTGGTTTTGGCTTTTTAAAGGTTTGATTCTCTCCTTACTTTTATTGCCTTTTCTTTTTGGACCAGTGTGATTGAATATTGTAGTTATACTCCATTCCACTCAGTTGTGAGTTGTAGTTGTTGTTGTTGTCTGTGTTTTGATTTTGAGCTCTTTTTTAGGCTTTTAAGACATTGCTTTTCTACAATTTTCTGACTTTGATTCTCTGGTGAACTCAGTTCAAATTTTGTTAGCAGTTAGGCAACTATCACATGTTGAACTGAGATTGTGATTGTGAGAAGTACAAGGCCGGTCATTAGTTATGCGAATCTCGCTATGGAATCCTATATCTCATTGTGCGGCTATGATGATGGACAAGAAGAGCAGAAAGAGAGAGGGCTTGCCGGAGGAAGATCCTAATTTGCTTCGAAAGTTACACGAAAGTAAGCTAAGGGAGGCGTTGGCGGAGGCGTCTGAGAGCGGATCGTTGGCCAAATCTCAAGACATTGATTCTGATCCAGCGAATCAGGATGGCAAGTATGGGAGGTCCAGGTCATTGGCAAGGCTTAACGCTCAGCGTGAATTCTTGCGTGCCACCGCTCTGGCTGCTGAAAAAAGTTTCTGTACTGAGGATGCAATCCCTGGGCTGTTTGAGGCTTTCTCCAAGTTTCTTACTATGTATCCCAAGTTTCAATCTTCTGAGAAGATTGATCAGCTCAGAGCAGATGAGTACGGCCACTTGTCTGAATTATATGCTAAGGTGTGTCTCGATTACTGCGGTTTTGGACTCTTTTCTTTTGCTCAAACACAGCATTATTGGGAATCTTCTGCTTTTACATTGTCTGAAATTACTGCCAATTTAAGAAACCACGCCTTATATGGAGGCGCCGAGAAAGGGACAGCTGAGCATGATATCAAGAGTAGGATTATGGACTACCTGAACATACCAGAGAACGAGTACGGCCTGGTTCTGACTGTTAGTAGAGGTTCCGCATTTAAGCTTCTGGCTGACTCGTATCCTTTTCAATCCAACAAGCAGTTGTTGACCATGTTTGACCATGAGAGCCAGTCTGTGAACTGGTTGGCTCAGAGTGCAAAGGAGAAAGGAGCGAAAGTGCACAGTGCGTGGTTCAAGTGGCCAACACTGAGACTTTGCTCCAGGGAGCTGAGAAAGAAGATATCAACTAAGAAGAAAAGAAAAAAAGATTCATCCACCGGGCTATTTGTGTTTCCTGTACAGTCTAGGGTATCTGGTGCTAAATACTCGTATCAATGGATGGCTCTAGCGCAGCAAAACAACTGGCATGTGTTGCTTGATGCTGGCTCATTGGGTCCTAAAGATATGGACTCACTCGGTCTCTCACTCTTTCGCCCTGATTTTATCATCACTTCGTTTTATCGTGTGTTTGGTGCTGATCCTACTGGATTCGGGTGCCTGTTGATAAAGAAGTCTGTCATTGGGAAATTGCAGAATGAGGGTGGGCGGACTGGTTCTGGCATTGTGAGGATACAGCCGGTTCTCCCTGAGTACCTGAATGATTCAATTGACGGGCTCGAAGGCCTGTCTGGTCTCGAAAATGTTGTGATAAATCCCAAGGGAAACGTTACACCTGAAACTAGCGCAGGCTCTCAGTTGCCAGCCTTTTCTGGTGTTTTCACTCCGAATCAGGTGTCTGATGTGTTCGAGTCCGAATTGGATCAAGAGTACTTTTCTGATAAGGATGGTGCAAGCACCATATTTGAAGAGACTGAGAGCATTTCAGTCGGAGAAGTCATGAAGAGTCCCATTTTCAGTGAAGATGAATCCTCAGATAACTCGTATTGGATTGATTTAGGTCAGAGTCCATTTAAAACTGATGAGGAGAAAAAACAGAAAAATAGTTATCCGTTACCGTTACCACCCTCATGGTTTTCAGGTAAAAGGATCACCAAGCAACTCTCCCCGAAATTTGGATCAAAGATTTACAAGTCTCCGATGTACGATGACAGACGTAAAGCTCATAAAATTCATGATGACCCAATGCTATCATTTGATGCAGCTGTATCTATATCACGGGAAGAAGACGGTTTGAATGACATCCCTGAAGAATCGGACTCAACCACAAGTAAATTTGCGACTTATTCAGTTTCTGAGCAACTTGGAGAAATACAGGAAGAATTTGATTTTAGACCAATGAACCAAACTCCTCCATTAAAAACCATCAGCAAGGAGAGTGCTTTCACATCTGAGTTCAATAAAGATTCCAAAGCTAGTGCGATAAAGAGAGAGTCGGAGAGTGAGTTTAGGTTACTAGGATGCAGGGAAAGCAACAGAGTTGGTGGCAGTAGATTTTTCGTGATTGAAGATGGAGATAGGGATGCAAGTATGGGTCGCAGGGTCTCCGTTAGTGTGGAAGAGAGCAGCAGGGATTTTTTTAGCCATGTTCCGCGGCCTGGAGAGGTTTTTGAAACGGGTGCACTTGGTGACGATGATGATGCTTACTCTAGTGACGGAGACTTCGGGGATGAGCAGGAATGGGGTCGGAGGGAACCGGAAATAATCTGTCGTCATCTTGATCATGTAAACATGTTGGGTCTCAACAAAACAACAACTCGACTAAGGTATTTGATCAACTGGCTAGTGACCTCATTACTTCAGCTACGTCTACCTTCCTCCGAAGAAGCCATGGGAGAGCCTCTGGTACATATTTACGGACCGAAAATCAAGTACGAAAGAGGTGCAGCCATGTCATTCAACGTCCGAGACAGTAACAACAACGGAGGAGGTCTACTTCACCCAGAACTCGTTCAAAAATTGGCAGACAGAAACGGGATATCACTCGGGATTGGTTTCCTCAGCCATCTACGAGTGGTGAGCACGCCAAAGCATAAATGTGGAGCTATCGAGTTAGAAGACACAGGCTTATGCAAACCAATGGCGAAAGGCTCCCAGGACGGGAAAAACATGTTCTTTCGAGTTGAAGTGGTAACAGCATCTCTAGGATTTTTAACCAATTTTGAAGATGTGTATAAGATGTGGACTTTCCTTGCCAAGTTTCTCAACCCTTCCTTTGTCAATGGAGATGATGGATTATCAACTGTCCCAGAGGACTCTGAAACATAAAAACCTTAGCTGAGGTTTGCTGGTAAGCCTCTGTTCATACTTCATATATTTTCTTCTTTTCTTAGCCACGACACAACAGGAAGAAATTGATGCAAACTCAAGCCATTGTGTGGAGAATGAAGTGGTCTGTTTTTTTTTCTGCTTTTAACCACTTCCGGATGTTATCATGTAGATGACTTTGTTTTTTCTCGGTTGGATTTCTTGGGCTGTAAATCAATATGGGGAGAGTTTTAAATTTCAATGCTTGGATTATTGTTTTGTTTGCATTTGATGCGGGGTTCAGATCAGGTACAAAGTTAATTTTTGGTCAAAATATAAAATTCGTCAAAATTATTTTATAGTTCGTCAAAATTCGAGCCAAAAAATGAAAAAAATGAGCCGAAAAATGAAATGACGATATAGTTCGTCAGTTTCATTTTATAGTTCGTAAAAAAACGCCAAAAAATCAAGTTTATTCTCATCCATTCAAATTACAAGATCAATTGTTATCATTAGTTTGTATTTTGTAACAAAAGAGTGCGGTTCGTGTGAGAAACGAAATTATGATGAGAAATGCGAAATTATGGTAGCCATCAGATTAGGCTAATCAACGATTTAGAAAAACTGTAAATGCGTAATTGTGTAGCTAATTAAAACGCATATGAGGGCGTTTTAGGTACAATTGCCAAAATAAAAATCACGATCCCGTATTTGTCTCATTGAAATCCGTAAACCGCAGTTCGAGTCAAGCGGCAGTTGCGATACGAAAGACGGAGAACACAGCGCGGGCGACGGACGGAGGCGACGGATTGAAACACTAAAATGCGACGGGTTGAGGGTTAGCGATACCAGAGATGGCGACAAAGTGCGGAACCCTAATTTCGACAGACAGAGGCGACTGACTAGTGAACGACGACACCGATTAATGGCGGACGGAGCGAAATAGCCGAAAAAATCAACGCATGTTTACGGTACGAATAAATTCTACTCATTCTATGTTTTACGCATGTCGTGGTGTTATAGTCTTCTCATCTTCGATTATTCTGGATTTTACCGTCACTGTTAGGGTCTAAGAGATACCCGAATTGGTTGGACGGTTATACTCATTTTAGGTTTTACGGGTTAGAAATTTCTGTTTACAGTTGTTGTTACGGATTTTGTGTCCGATTTGGATTGATATATATTAAGGAACCGCAGGGCCAATTGTGAAACCCGATCATACTGTGATTAGAAGCATGAGGATAGGTGGACTATATCATGTTTCTTTGGTTCCTGAATTTAATGTGATGCATGCTAATACTGAAAATCTGGAAGAAATAAAATTATGGCATGCTAGACTTGGTCATATAGGAAACAATGGCTTACAATATCTGTTTAAAAATGGTTTACTGGAAAATAAGCCTTGTGATATTGATTTTTGTGAAATCTGTGTACTTGGAAAGAAAACTGCACATTCATTCACTAAATCAAAAATGACTGTTAATGCTAGACTTGAATATGTGCATTCTGATCTTTGGGGCCCTGCCCAAGTACAAACTGTTGGTGGTAGGAATTATTTCATCTCTTTTGTTGATCATTACTCTAGAAAGGTTTGGATTTATTTGCTAAAATCAAAAACTGAAGTGTTTGATTGCTTTAAATCCTGGAAATTGTCCGTTGAAAATGAAACTGATCTGAAACTGAAATGTCTAAGAACTGACAATGGCCTTGAGTTTTGTAACAAAGTGTTTGATGATTATTGTGCTGAAAATGGTATTAAGAGGCACTTGACTGTTCCTGGTACACCCCCGCAAAATGGGATAGCTGAAAGAATGAATAGAACCCTCTTAGATAGAGCTAGATGCATTAGGGGTGTACAAAACCCGGCCCGACCCGAAAACCCGGCCCGACCCGGTCCACTTAATGTCGGGTTAGGGTCCACTTAACCAACCCGGTATAATTTTTGGGTCGGGTTAGGGTTGAGGCTCGGGTTACCCAATTTCATAAGTAATATAAAAAATATCAGATTTTTAATGAGATTCAAACTTTATACCTCATCTGAATAAAAATTTATTTGTGTTTTCGTGATATATCACACTACATATGAATATGTAATTGATTTGGAATAAAAAATAAAACTGTAATACTAAACTTTAAAGTATTTATATCATGATAGATGACCATGAATGTTTTATGCATTTTATTAATTTTAGTTTTAGGGTCGGGTTCGGGTTCACATAATTGACCCGATCTTTCGGGCCGGGTTAGGGTTCGAATAACTGACCCAATCATTATTTCGGGTCGGGTTAGGACAAAGCACAACCCGTCCCAACCCGTCCAACGCCCACCCCTAAGATGCATGTTGTTTAGTTCAGGGCTTGAGAGTTCTATGTGGGGAGAAGCTATAATGACTGCTGCATATCTTGTTAATAGATCCCCTTGTTCTGCTATTGACTTTAAGTTACCCCATGAAATGTGGTTAGATAAGAAGATAAATCTAGACTACTTAAGGCCATTTGGATGCACTGCATATGCTAAAACTTCTGATGGAAAACTTGAACCTAGGGCCATTAAATCTGTAATGCTTGGCTTGGATATCCTAGTGGTGTCAAAGGCTATAAATTGCTTTTTGTTCAGCCTGGTGGTTACAAAGTGATTAAGTCTAGATCAGTCACCTTCAATGAGAAGGATTTTCATTTTAAGAACTTACTCACACCTGTTCCTGCTGTTTCAGGCAACACAACTGAGAGCACTACAAGTTTCATTCCTAATGGGTACTTTATGGGAAGACCAGGAGGTGATGGAGCAGGGGATAATCCTCCAACTGAGTCACATGAATCAGGAGAGCACTTGGACTTGGAAACTCCACCACAACTCAGCTTGGAAAACCAAGAAGAAGGGGGGAGTGATGAGTTTGGAGAAGGAGGTTCTTCTCCCCATCAACATACTGATGGGGACCAGATAAGCTCTTCTTCTCCTTCTTCTAGTAGAATTAATAGCTCTGCTAGAAATAATATAAGTCCTGTGCAAGGTGCCTCTATAAGCAACAGTGACAGGGGCACAAATATTGATTTTTCTGCTGATATTGTGAATGCTGATACAACTGCTAGTGATGGTGTGACTGATTCTGTGATTGAAAATACCGATCTGTCAAATTATCAGTTAGTAAGGGATATGCCTGTTAGAAAAAAGTTTCCAGTTAAAAGATATGCAAGTGTGGCTGAATTTGCAAATGTTCTTGAATATGCCTTGATTGTTGCTGAAAATGTTAAATACATTGTGCCTGAAACTTATTCTGATGCTATGAAAAGTAAAGAATGCGATAAACTGAAACTTGCCATGTGTGAGGAAATAGAGTCCATGTATAATAATGGCACTTGGGTATTAGTACCAAAACCTGCAGGGGCTAAGGTAATTGGTTCTAAATGGGTATTTAGGATCAAAGAAGGTAATAATCTAGATGATCCTCCTAGGTTTAAGGCCAGGTTTTGTGCCAAAGGCTTTAAGCAAAGGGAGGGAATAAACTATAATGAAATTTTTGCCCCTGTAGTGAAATACAAAACATTAAGACTCTTACTTGCAATGACAACTGTTAATGATTGGCATTTACAACAAATGGATGTAAAAACTGCTTTTCTTCATGGAAACCTTAATGAAACAATTTATATGTCTCAACCTGTTGGTTTTGAAGATAGTAGTAAACCCAATCATGTTTGTCTTTTGAAAAAAAATCCATTTATGGCCTTAAACAATCACCAAGGCAATGGAACATTAAATTTAATGAGTGCATGATGTCTCTTGGTTTTATTAGAAGCAAGTTTGATACTTGTCTATATTTAAAGAGACCCAAGTCTGGCCTGTGTTTGTACTTGCTCTTGTATGTTGATGACATTCTGATAATGAGCAATGCTAAATCTGAAATTGAAAAGATAAAGAAAGAGTTGAGCAAAAACTTTGACATGAAAGATTTGGGAAATGCTAAGAAAATCTTAGGCATAAACATAATCAGAGATAGAAAGAATAAAAAGATGATTTTGTCGCAAGCTGAATACATTGAAAAGGTTGTTAAGAAATTCAGTATGGAACATAGTAAACCTGCAGTAATTCCCTTAGGAGGGCACTTAGTGCTTAGCAAACAAGATTGCCCTGAAACAGTAGAAGATAAGAAGGAAATGGCTGATATTCCATATGATGTTGTTGTTGGGTCTGTCATGTATTGTATGCTATGTACTAGGCCTGATTTAGCTTTTGCTATAAGTGTGTTAAGTAGGTTTATGGCCAACCCTGGTGAGACCCATTGGCATGCTATGAAATTCTTGTTGAAATACTTGAATAACACTAAGAACTTAGGCCTTGTGTATGCTTGTAATGGATAGAAATCTTATTTGTTTGGTTATGTTGATTCAGACTATGCTAGTAATAGAGATAATAGGAAATCTACTACTGGCTTATTCTTTACATGGTTTGGTAATTGTATTTCATGGAAATCACAACTACAATCTGTTGTAGCTCTGTCTTCTACTGAAGCAGAGTTTATTGCCACAACTGAGGCAGCAAAGGAAGCTGTCTGGTTGAAAGGCCTGCTGTCTGAAATCACTCTAACTGATTATGTTCCTTTGATCCATTTTGATAGTCAAAGTGCTCTTCATTTATGTCGTGACCCTGTTTATCATGAACATAGCTAACATATTTATGTTAGACTACATTTTATTAGGGATATGGTAGAAAAGGGTATGATTAGAATTGAGAAAATTCTTGGTGATATCAACCCTGCTGATTTTGGCACAAAGGTCGTACCTTATGTTAAATTTGAGTTTTGCAGGAAAGCATTACACATTGACAAGGTGACCTGAAGCCTGGATGATGTCTGAAAAAACTGGTGAACTGTTAGAATATCAAGCTCATAGAAGATCAAGCAAAGATGTCATGTGCAAGTAGATTAGGAGGGCAAATTGTAAGTATGTTAATCTACTTAATTGAACTCAAGCAAGTCCAAGTTTAGGTCTAGAACAAGATTAGACTTAAGGACCAAAGTAGCAAGAAGATCAGCAGTTAAAGTCTGGACTGTAACGGGAGCTCGGGCCGTGACAAGCATCTGTAACGGGAGTAACGGGTCAGGTCAATATCTCTGAGGTTTTCTTCAGCCGTTACAGTCGTGACAAGCCAGTGTCACGGGCTGTGTTGGTCTGTCACGGCGTCACCAAGAGAAAGCTTTGTCCAAGAGGAAGCGAAGGCGTTTTCACTAGGCGCGTGTTTCTGTTAAGTTCGTTGCTTAATGGAACGGCAGCGTTTTGTGGCATGGGAAAAGGGCAACGCTGCGTTTCGTTCCTACTGCAGCTGGGGTTTAAAGTCTTCCACAATTGGGATTTAGGGTTCATCCATAATTCCCAGAACACGAGCGACTGCGAGATTCTCTCCAAGAAAGCGACCGACGAATTTGATCTTCTGCAAAGCAATTCGGATTGTCCGGAAGACATGCGCAACCGTACCGGGTGCTGGAAGGGCGTCGACGGCCGAGTATAGCTGGTTGCTGATTGAAGCTGGAAGGGAACAGCAGGGGATTCGTTTGCACGACATCTCATGGGCTTTCGGAGGGGGCTTTAATCCCTCCGATCTTTCGTTCTGCATATTAAGATTGCTGCTTTGGTTAATTCGTGTATAAGACTGTGATAGTCCTATTTGGGGCTTGCTTGAACACTTTTGCCGATTTGTGCATTTGTGCTTGTATTATTTGTTGCTTGATTAATAAAACCTAACATTCACCTACGTCGAATATATAATAGTCTGGAATATAGTGGAGTTCTTAGCCTGAATCTGATGATTCTACCTTAATCGTTTTTATTGAATTGCAGGGTCAGAATGCTACATATTTGGCATTCATTGATGTGTCATCATTGTTTTACCTACTGACAAGATATTTTTTCACTGAAGTTGGGTCATGGTTGCAAGGTATTGTCGTTTGGCCCGGGGATACCACTTCCCGAGAAGCTTGTGAAGAAGCCCCGTTCGAGTGTGAGAGTGAATTACATTCGTAAAAATAAATTCGTGAGCTTGTACAACTCACCCCCTATTTATACTATAACACTATATCAATGGAGGGTTAGGATCATTTTGATCATACGGTTATAATTAACTTCTCTAGACATTTCTACTAAAATATCCCTTCTCTACCATTTTCCATACTTCTCCACACCTCTCTAGATTTTTCTTCTTAATTCTTTTATTTTCTTTAGGTTGGGTCAACTTCTTATTCTTGGGCCATTTTCTTCCTTAGCCCAATTAGGCATTGATAATTTAACAGTTACAGATGTTGTTTTGAGCATGACTTGTTTTAGGTGTCTAAGCTGTTGGTCCTATGGAAATTTGATGTGGTATTTCGTCACTTTGTATTGAACTTGTAATTTCAGTGTCAGATAACATTTTCTAGGGGATTTTTGAAATTTCAGTCTGAGACTAATGGCTCAGAGCTGGCTCTTAGACCTGTATTTCATACTTTGATGGTATAATAGATGATGTGTACTGGAAAATGTCTGTCTAGGGACTAACGTGGAATATATTATTGTAAAGTTATTTGATGCTTTGTTGATATTTTTTGTTATACTATGAACATGTGTGCCATGCATATTCAACATTAGCTACATTCGAGGTCTTTTCCCTGAAAAGTACTTCAATGATAAGTCGGTTCCTGCCTTAGGTGAACTTTCTGTTTTTAGTTCATTGTTGTTTGTATAATTTCAATGGTCATTGGTTGGTAATCTTAATTCCTTAATCAATTGTAATTAGGGACGAAAATCAAAAAGCTTACTCCGATGGATGCAGAATCGCGCATAATGATTGACTGGATGGAGAAAGGTGCACTATAGACTTTCATGGTTGCTGCATTTTATCGATTCTGAACGATATGCTGCTTATACGTCCTTACTCTGGCAGGTGTATATGACGCACTGCAAAAGAAATACCTTAAGACGCTTCTATTTTGTATCTGTGAGACGGTTGAAGGTCCGATGATAGAAGAGTATGCATGTAAGTTTTTGAACCATAGCGTGTGTATTATTTACTTACTAACTGTTAAACTGCTATGTAGTGTAATATGTTAATGCATAGGATCCAGGATAGTTGCAGATTTAAATATATGGCTGACACTGATTGACAACTTTTTGTACAATCCTTCTGATAGCTGTAAGAAAGCTAATGTAGTCTGAGCTTAACGCATGTCTTTCATTGATATAAGAACCTAAATCTAATGCATCGATAACCATTGCTTACCAGTTACCTCGTTAAGTAACAAGTTGAGCATGTTGCTGGAAAAATGTATGCAGTTTCTTTCAGTTACCCGAACAACGATAGTCAAGAAGTTTCAATGGATATTAATCGCACCGGTGATAAGAAAGGTGGAAATTTCAAATATAATTCTAAGACAGAAGTCACCCCAAATGAGATGAGGTAAATTCTTAGCAATGATTAAATGAAGCTAATTCCATGATACTTATTGCTATTGATGTTCATGCAGGAGTTCTGCTTGTAAAATGATTCGTACTTTGGTACAGTTAATGAGAACCTTAGATAGGATGCCTGAAGAGGTTAGTCACCATACTTTAGTTTGGGAACGTTGCGTGACTGTGTAACTTATGAAATTATTTTTATGATCATGTATCCGCTAAGAGATATTTGTGGATTTTCGTATGTGCCTGCATACTGTACTGATGAAACTGCTATACTATGATGATGTTACGGTATGTCGTTTCCTTTCTACTTTGAAATTTGTAAGCAATGCATAGTCATCTTGACTAGTGTGCCAAGGCAGTAATTTTTTGAGTTCAGGAGGTTATCCAACATAAATGTCCACTCAACTCATTTAGTTAGTGTATTTACGTAAGGATAATTGGATTATAAATACAATTGGGGCATCTCATAACTGCGCGCATTCTTATTAAACATAGATGCAACACGAGTAGATTGTTGTTCAGAGTTGCTGGAGTATCAGTTGTTAGTAGTTAACAATAAACAATACTTTGCTGCTTCTGCAGCCAATCGACTACGAGCCTCCTTTTTTCCGTGGTTGCACAGAGGAAGAATCTCACAATACATGGATCAAAATTCCCTTGAGCTTGAGAATGTCAACAGCAAGCATTTTGTGTTATCACTCAAGGTAATAAATAACAAATGCTGAAAGCAGGTGGAGCATATGGTCTCTGTAGTCATCTATGCCTTACAATTAAATCATTGGCACAGGTAAAAAGCTTGCTAGATCCTTGTGGGGATGAAAATGATGACAATGAAGATGGTGATGTGAGCGTGGGAGATGATTCAGATGAGTACGCAGACACAGAGAGTGAGGTGATGTCCAAACATTTTATTTCAACACTTCACTGTCCTTACTCCTTCTCAGTAATCATTAATCAGTATGCAACATTATGAAACCAATACCTGATTAAAATTTCAGGAAATTCATTCACAAGAAAATGAATATATAGTAGCACCAGTGTGTGAGTACATTTTCTTTGAAGCCATTTTTGTTTTCCATTTTGTTAACCAATTGCTGAAGCAGTGATTTTCCTTCTATCAGACAAAGAACACAACAACCAAGATGCTGTCATGGTTGAAGGGGGTATAACTTCAGTCTGAGTTCTCTAGCTATATACATGCTATGTGCTATAACAGATAAATTTCATTTAATATTCCTAACTATGCCAGTAATTGAACTATTCTTGCCATTTGGTATTCTTAATTTGCAAGCACTGGTCCATTTGTGGTTCAAATGCAATAATACATGAGTAAGAATGTTTTTTGTGATTCCCATATGACACTCAACATCCAGCAGAGGACATCGAAGTGTTTGAAAGGATCAAATTTGACAAAGTTGAACTGACTGATGTTCTCTCAAATTTTCCATACACATCTGTGGTAAGAAACGGACTAACACAGTGTCTGGAATATAGTGGAGTTCTTAGCGAGTTTAGTTTTGTTTACTGCCTGAATCTGATGATTCTGCCTTAATCATTTTTACTGAATTGCAGGTCAGAATGCTACATATTTGGCATTCATTGATTTGTCATCATTGTTTTACCTACTGCCAAGATATTTTTTCACTGAAGTTGGGTCATGGTTGCAAGGTATTGTCGTTTGGCCCGGGGGTACCACTTCCCGAGAAGCTTGTGAAGAAGCCCCGTTCGAGTGTGAGAGTGAATTACATTCGTAAAAATAAATTCGGGAGCTTGTACAGCGTTCCAGTAGACAGGCGCCCGTCTCCTCGCCGCCGCCGAACAATGCTCGATGAAGTCAAAATTTTATTGTAGCAAAAGTCAAAATTTATTCTTAATGTTCAGACTTAACGCTTGATGATCAGACTTAAAAACGTACTGTAGCGAAATTCGAATTTTACTGTAGCGAATTTTAGGACGATTATACCCCTCCTATCTTTTATATATTTATAAATAGGGAAAAGTACAAAAAGGGTCCCCGAACTACCACTCAATTCCAATTTGAGGTCCGAACTACCACAATTTCCAATTAGGGGGCAAATTCAAGATATATTTGGTGAAGGTACAAATAGGGGCTCCGAACTACCACTCAATTCCAATTTGAGATCCGAACTACCACAATTTCCAATTAGGGGGCAAATTCTAGATATTTCATATATATATTTTTCATGGTATATTTTTAACTTTTAATTTTATTGTTATAATTTTATTTTCTTTAAATTTCATACTACAAACGAGTATTATTTTTAAATTAATTATTCACAATTTTTTAATTAATCATATAACATGTATGAATAAAAATAAAATAATTTGTTTCTTAATTCATATTGTTAAATTTTCAAGTTTTTTTCTTTTATGCATGATGGGTGGCCTATACTATTTTAAATTTATATAATTTGACAATTTACCGTATAACATGTATGACAAATTAAATTATTATTTCTTGACTCATTTTCATAAGAAAGTGAATATAAAAAGAATATAATGAAATATATATATACTCATTTGTAGTATGAAATTCAAAGAAAATTAAAATATTATAATAAAATTAAAAGTTAAAATTTTTGAATGAAAAATACATAGAATAAATTAAAGAAAAATATTTAATTTTACTTTGTACTTTTTATACTTTTCCCGTTAATTCGGACCTCTTTTTCTACGTTTTCCTTAAGTTAAATAATTCATATTAGATTTGGGACTTCCGATTAATACGCATACCATTGAAATTTTTGATAGGTTAACATCTGGAAATCTTTCAAGACATTTGTTCAATGCATTTTTGAATAGGTGATGCTGCCTTTCGATGCCATGGTATTTTCGGCGGACTAACATCCGAAAAACAACATTGCAACAAATAGCTTTTTTTTTGTATACATTTGTTAATTTAAAGGGAAAAGTACAAAGTAAAATTATATATTTTTCTTTAGTTTATTCTATATATTTTTCATTTAATTTTTAAATTTTATTATAATATTTAATTTTCTTTAAATTTCATATATCTTGAAATTGTCATACATGTTATACGGTAAATTGTCAAATTATATAAATTTAAAATAGTATAGCCACCCATCATGCATAAAAGAAAAAAAACTTGAAAATTTAACAATATGAATTAAGAAACAAATTATTTTATTTTTATTCATACATGTTATACGATAAATTAAAAAATTATGAATAATTAATTTAAAAATAATACTCATTTGTAGTATGAAATTAAAAGAAAATAAAAATATACCATGAAAACTATATAGATGATATTTCTTAAATTTGCCCCCTAATTGGAAATTGTGGTAGTTCGGACCTCAAATTGGAATTGAATGGTAGTTCGGAGCCCCTATTTGTACTTTCCCCAAAATATATCTTGAATTTGCCCCCTTATTGGAAATTGTGGTAGTTCGGACCTCAAATTGGAATTGAACGGTAGTTCGGGGACCCTTTTTGTACTTTTCCCTTATAAATAAGTTCACGTGTATTTTTATTATTTACAAAAAGAACCCCGACGTGAGAAAATTCGGCTGAATTTTGATTGGTTCATTTTGACACGTGTCAAATTTTTTGTGAGTTTGTAATTTTTATTTAAAATTATGATTTGTATTTGATCAAAACCCTTAAAAATAATCTTTAAAAAATATATGATAATATCTGTCTATATATAATAATAATATTATTATTGTTACCATAATTAAAATATAATAATGATTAGTGGGTGGCACTGAGGAAGAAAATACTGAATTCAGTTTCAGAACCTTCGGGATTGATCATATACAGAGCTTCGGAGTCTACCGATTCCCCAGAGCCACGTTCGAATCTCATCCTCAAGTACGTCGTCTCCTCCGACCCCGGCAGCACTCCCGCCCCCATCGAAACTCCCCTCAAGCACCTCATCACGTACGCTTCCTCATCCGACAAGCTGCTCCGCCTGATCGAGTATCCCATTTTCCGACCATTGCAATACACCGCCCACACCATGTCCTCCATCAATTTCTTCTTCTTCTTCTTCCTACCGCTCGTTTTCGTCTCGCTTTCCAGTGCGATTCTCACGATGTCTGACTCAACTTCCTTCTGGAACGCCGTGGTTGAAATAGGGAGCTCTATTACGAACATTGGAACGGCGTTAGGGTTTTCTTGTATGGCTAACGTTACTTTACCTGTTCTATGGCCGAATATAGTTCCTGTTGTGGCGCGATCGGGGAGGGAGGCTCGTCTGGGCCGACCTAGTAAAGCTACCATCTTGCATCCGGAGCTTAGCATTGGGAAAAGCTTGAACATTTGTAGTAACCCCTTGATTCCTGTGGAGCTGGAGCTGGCGGATGGACGACGCCGTTTCTCGGTTGTGGGTGTTTTCAGCATGTTGAGGAAAGCTGGGTTGTCCATATGAAGGTATGCTCTTGACTGCAAATATGGCATCTTTCAATGCTTATGTGTGGTTTTGCTATCAAGTTTTTATTTTTTCTCTTGGACTATAGGCCGAGCACTTGAATGTGTATATGCATAAGGAAGTTGGGGAAATGGAGCTGTTGCGATAAGTTGGGTGGTCTGGCTTTTAAAGCACGATTTGAGAGGTAATAATGCTGAAGTGTGAACAGTTCCGTTGGGATTGGGATTATTCAGTTTTTAAGGATTTGAAGTAAAAGTGGAGCTTTGTGGTGGGAGATAGAGCCATGCCTTGTTGATGTTGGGCTTTAGAGTAGATGATTAGAGCTGGATTGATGTGACCAAGTTGAAGTTATTGATTAAAAGGGAAGGGCTTGAAAAGTAAGAGGATAAGGGGCCTGGCCGTGTGGGGATTACATGAGAAAAAGGGTGAGTCTAAATTCTTAGTAACATTGGTTTACCATGTGAGTCTCTGATGTCTCAACATCCATCATTTGCTTTACGCCTTTCTATTCCACTCTTATTGCATTATTCATTATCGAAAAATCTAGAAGTGCAAGTGGAAATTCGTTTTCTTTCAGCATCTCCTGTTTTGAAATCCACTGTCATTTGTAGATCGTCAAGCCTTTTCTATCTCCCTTAATGTGGCTACCTGATGCAATTGGTCAGTGATGAAAAGTTAAATGGTTAGTCATTCGATATCTAGACCATATTTAGGTCTAAAGCATCAGGTACATGCACATGGTTTGCTTCTTCAACTAACATGTCAATTAGTAGTTAGTTCCTGCTTGATATGACGTATTCTCAGAAAAACGCATTCAAATTTGAACGTGGTCCTCTAATCATTTCATCTTATGTATGTATATGTACAATGGTTTTGGATAATATAGGTCTCTATTTTTCTTAGCATGTGAATCGGATGATCATGTTAAGATCCATAATATCAGAGCTGTATCCTGTTTGCTATTTATGTTTCATATTGATGTATACATTTGGATGGAAGTATTAATTGCAGGAGTTGTAATTTTATCTGAAAGATAGTACGAGGAGCTTAACATGCAACCTTTGACTCGGAGACTGTTATTCAAATGATCAGATCTTTCTATATGTTTCGGAATGTAATGCAACCATTTCACGAAAAAGACGAAGAACTGTAATTCACTCTATGGATTACACTTAATCGGCTCAATATGGGTGATGAAAGAATGTAGAACAGAGATTCTTTTCCTAGTTCGGGTTTAATAGGTTTTGGTCTCCCAACCATGCACAATGTAACTACTCATTTCATAAAAATTACGTTTTACCCTTTAAACTACTAATGAAATCTCTATTGTGGGAAACAGAAAAGATGATTTAAAGTGTGCGTCCATTCTACGGTGGCTCATCATTTAGCATTCGTAATCTGAATATATAAGAAGCCATTAATCTGCCTCGTAGTTGAGGTATGTGGACCTATCATGCATGGGCCAGTATTGATTTATTGAATATTATTTTGTACTATGTTTCCAGTATTAGCTAAAAGCCCCAAATAAAGCTGACCAGGCTTGTGCATTTGATGTCTAGCTACTTTGCACATAATTCTGGCCAATTAGTTTCTTCCTAAGATACATTATTGATCTGTCAAAAGTCAAAACTCAAAGAACCCAGCAGCTGTTGTTACAGCTCGTAGGCTGATTAGTTATTGAGTAAGGTTTACAGTTGCCTAGAAATAAAAGAAAAATCGTTCACCACAATAATGTCATCTAAAGGAAATGCTCTGGATGTGAGTTGTCTGGTACAAGCAGTGAAAAATGTTCCATTTGTTGATACTCAAACTATGTCCATATGTTTTTATCCTCAATTCATTGTTTGATTGTTTCTTAATAAGGTTCGTTTATTTTCTTTGATCAATATTGTATTTGTGGAACTTATTTTATCAAAGAAGTAAAATTGTACTAAGTCAAGAGGTTAAACTGTTATTGTCATCCAATAATTGCTGGTTTGGCAAGTTTTATCCTAGCTATGTGATGATTATTGAACTGCCTAACCGAGGTCTGTGGTTTGAACTAACCCTTTTCAGATTACATACCAGACTTGCCAATCTGGCATATGGGAATGATACTGATTCTTGTTCAGATTGTAGACGTAAGGTGATGTTGAAACGTGTTTGATGGAATCATGTTACTGGCACATCATTTTTCTGTGGTTTCCTTCCCCTTACAAACACCATGCCTAACCTTGCATTTAGTTGAAAAATCACATTTACTTATCGATGTCTCTTTTACTGAATCTCTGCAGACTGTGTAATGATGCAACTCTACCGAACTTCACCTTCAGTCCTGGAAGCAGCCACGTCGTTCATCCGTGTGAAAAGTGTCCGTGAGTGGTTTGTACGCCTTCTGTTCTTTACTACTATATCTAAACTTTTCCAAGCCATGTGTTCATTCCTTGAATGGTAGAGTCAAGGGTGTCTAGGGATTAGTAAGCTGGTACGTCGTGTGATGGTTGATGGACCACGAAGCTCAATTGACATCCATTATAAGTGGAGGGACTGTTGAGGATTCCAAACATACCTGATGGAGTTGTTAGTTCTTATTGATCCAGTGTCTTTATTCCAATTATATGTTTGGCTAAGTTTGCATGATCTGTGTCATCTTTAGACATGCTTCTCACATTTCTCATCAATACCGTCGCATATCTGTCACAGAAAACTTCTTCCTGTATAATTATGCTGGTGATATTGGTTAACTTGTCATCTGATGGGGTGGTACTCGTAACCTCTAGCTCTAGGTGGTCTAGTCTCTCAAACTCAATGTCGAGATTCCTGACTGATGAAAGTTTACATTGGTAGATGGTACCTTAGTAGTGGCTATGAAACTTCCATATATGAGGATTGATTTTAATTCAATTTGGTAATGTTGGCTATTTGACTAATTCTCTCGTTGTTACAATTGTTGGCTTCTTTCATTAATGTCTAGTGCGGGAAAATGGATAAACATCCATCTGAAAAATTATCATTATACGCACAAAAGGACCAAATATAATACAAGTAATTTCATGTTATTCAACTATGCACCAAGCCATAAATCAAATGTACTAACTCAAATTGACCTTTTTTGAAACAATTAGTAAAACTATTTTATGTTTGCAGAAGATACCGGAAATTGAATTCGTAAGGAATCACTTGGACTAAATCTGAAATGGGCTGGTTTTTAGCACTCTCGAGGCACTTCATTGCTTCCTTCCCACGCTCACTGGGCAGCTGCGAGCATATCCAGTCGAGTAATGACTCGAAATCCTTTGCAAAGTCTAGTAAGTACCAGTCCAGTAACTTGGGTATGGCTAGTTTATTATCGTTTGTTGAGATCCCTACTGCAGCCTGTAGGTACTCTTTTTTTGCTACTTCAAGCTGAGCCTCCACACCCGATGCAGTGTACACTCTAACCTGTGGTTCATCAGCAGGGTTATTTTATAGAAAGAGAATAACAGTACAAGCATAAAACAGTTACTTCTTCGTTATACCCATGTTCTAGGAAGTAGGTATGGAAAATCAGAGCAAGATGGTGAATCTACATTCCGCTGGTATAGGGATTAATCGTACAGTAGCCTCTCTATATAATTACGTTTCTAGATTTTATATATAAAATTTAGTATTACAATACAAGTGAGTCAAATAAAAATCACTTCTTAATTTAGACCTCAAAAGGCACATGGACCAATTTAAGAACACCGATACGATAAGATTTTCCCATGAATGCATCCAGTAAATGATCAGATATTAAAACCATCTCATCTACTTAAATATGCATGGGAGGACCACATTACCAAATGAATTGCGATCTGAGGAAGTATTTATTTCGTTAAGCAACTACATGCATCAAGTACACTTGCACAAGCTAGGAAATCAGATTTTTATATTCATGTCAATATCATATTTATGTGTGCCTGAAAGATGCTATTATTTTACTGAAGGAAAAAGACTTGCTATGGACATTAAAAGAGTCCATCTGCTGTCTGCAATATTTACTTACTGCCGGAGAGGACCAACTTCCACAAGAAAGTGCAAATGTCACTAGTGCTTCAGAGAGCTCCAAGCCAAACATGCTCCTCACTGTATTCTCATCTTTCCTTGCGTCCTCCAATATCTATCCACAAATTCAGATGTGAGGAACACTTTTTTTTTTTTGATGCAACGAGATTTTTATAAGATTTCAGTAACAAATGGGAGCTTGTAATTGCCCATCACTTGAATTTTGTTTATTCTAATTTTATGGTGGAAGGGAGAACTGCTTACATATTTTGAGTGGTATGGCAATCTTAGGATGAAATGTTCGATAGTAATCGCATTGAACGAGTGTCCTCCCACATTGAGTGTTGCCTGAACAATTACAACATAACAGTTAACTTATCAGCTGCAAATGTGCAGCATCCTCTCTACAATTTCTGGAGATAAATATGATGGAAAGGGATCAATGTACCTTCTGCATCAGCTCTAATATTATCTCAGGACTCTCAGGTATTCCATGTTTTAAGAATGCCTGTAAACATCTTGTTTTAGGAATTACATTACACAAATGTTATAACCAAACAAATGGGAAATGCTACAAATTTATCCATACAAACTGATAAAATATTCTTACATTCATCATGCAGGAGTTATAAATGTTGATCCAGAATGCAAGTTTCTCTTGGTGGTTAAGGCCCTTTAGCTCGACCAAGGCAAGTTTCTCAAGTAAAACCCTGCAGCCAAAAAAAATCTATTACCTTTCGAGATGGAAACAAGTGAAACAAATTATTCTCTGTTAAATCAGATAGTTTACCTTAGTCTTTGAAGTAAAAACAAGCAATTGGATGTCCTGTTCAAATTGAGTGAGTTGGCATCTATGGAAAAGGAAAACTTATATGGACCAATATCTCTATTTCCGAAGTCAGAGCATATATCATAAGGGTCTCTAAATCCCGACTCTGGACAGTTCCCTTGTGTAGAAATCGAAGGTAATGAATCAATAGAGGCCATCATTCCTGATGTGCTCATTCGTAAGTAAATAGTGCATAAGCACTTGATAATGTCCTCAGAAACTTTGTTGGGGCTGCAATCTATGGTGTCCTTTTCTTCGATCCGTTTTAGCCTCACTGTCCCTTTATCTAATTTCCTGCTATTCATCTGAAAATGGAGAGTATCAACTCTTTTTTAGTTCCATGATGAAAAGGAGGAATTAACCACTTCCCTGAAACTGGGTGTTAACATACACACCTTCGGCTTTTGAGTTGCATTGTTCATCGACATGGGGGATGATGGCTTGTCACTCTTGCCAGGAATTTGGCGTGGTTTGTGTTCTTTGCCTCGAGAATCATCTGAGAAACTAAAGTAAGGCTAACTAAGGATAGTGATATTAACTCACAAGCCACAGGTCATAAAGTGTATTGTAACCAGTTACTCAAAATGCTGTGTTTACCGGGTAAAAATGTAACCAGAGTTGTTTTGGGCACACCGATTAATTTGCTCGTCGGTTTGGTTTTTACAGGAGAGACAGACTCCCTTGATGACTTACTACTGGAACAAGATGAATCAGCAGAATTATCAAAATTCTTCTTTGACGTGTATGTGTAAAGAGCTTCCTGATATAAGCCTTGTCGGCATTGCACCACTTGTTCTTCAAGCCGTACAACCTCTTCCTCCAAAACAGCTACTTCTGCTAGCAGCTCCAGAGTCTATAAAGATTCCATTTTCAGGATCAAGACTTAAAAATTCTATTGTGCTGTGCTTTGCATAACAGAATTCAACGGCAAGTGTTGGATAGCAAAGTGGCATACCGAAGGAGGGAGATAAGGCGGGAGGCGGGGCAAAGATCCCAATGGCCTGTGAAATGCTCTCTCCAGTGCCCTGTGCAGATCCTCTTCAACTCGAAGCTTTTGTTTTAGCTTATTGATCTGCTCAACGGATAAAAACAATTACTCAAGAGGAGATGGGATAAAAACAGCAGGGCAGGCATATGAAATGACTTACATCTTGCTGAAATGCCAATTTCGTGTCTCGCTTGGCCCTCGGATCTTTGGCTTTCGTAATGTGCTTGCTCCTGTGCATCCCGGTCTGATTATCCAAGAGATTCAGAAGTGGATCATGAGAGAAGAAAAGAGACAAAGTTGTGGGAGAACCATGGGATGTGGGATGTTAATCAATGAAGACCAAAAACTGAAATGTGCTGTAAGATCCAATCCAACACCCCCAACTGTTTAAAGATTATTGTTTGAAAAAAGTATATTAATGAGTGATGGGATGTGATTATATTCGGATTCCCAGAACAACATGTCTGAGAGTCAACTCAACTGAATGAAATCTTTCCTTTCAAAAAAATATGCTCTGCAGTTTTGCAGAGACAAGAAAGAAAACAAGAAGGATTGAATGGAAGTTGATAAGTGATTTTGAGATCAAAAAGTGGCAGTTGGTTGAGATATAAAGGCAATGAAACAGTGATTGAAAATGAGAGACGGATTACCGTATTATGTTGTGATGCTCTGATGTTATTCATCTCCATGAATGAAAGCCTGGTGAAAAATGGGACAAGGGCAACTCAGAAATAGGCAGCAGCAGCAGAGAAGAACACAGTAAGAGAAAGAGTAAGAGCGCTGCGGCTGCAACACAAACAGCAGCAGGTAGTAAAGTTAAGAGTACTAAAATAGAGACGATCCACCACAGACACAGACGTTTTACTTAAAAAAAATAGTAGTAATCTGCAAAGCGAAGCAGTCTACCTTTGGAAAAAGGAAAAACAAATGATTGATTTCGTTCTCATCAAAAAAGAAAAGAAAAGGAGAATGATTGATTTTACTCTTCAGGTCAAGATCAAGTACAAAGTTAAATTTTGGTGCAAAATATAAAATTCGTCAAAATTATTTTATAGTTCGTCAAAATTATTTTATAGTTCGTCACATTTCGAGTCGAAAAATGAAAAAGACGAATCGAAAAATGAAAAGACGACATAGTTCGTCAGTTTCATTTTATAATTCGTCATTAAGAAAAATACAAAAAAAATCAAGATTTAATCTCATCCATTCAAATCACAAGATCAAGAACTATGATCAGTTTATATTTTATACCAAAAAATCAACTTTGCACCTGATCATTTTCCTTGATCTTCATTGTAAAACTTCAACAATAATATATAGTAAGGGCATATAAGTCTTTATCAAACAAAGCAGAAGGTTGAGCAACGTATAATCTAATTTGTCTCAGTATAAAATATAAATACACAGAACAGCAACAGCAACAGACTAAACTAACTTTTTCTTAATATTAATTTAATTTTATCGTAGTTAGCTGCCTCTGCCTGCTGCATGCCTTGAGTAGTTGGTTGTACTGGAAATATTGGGGAAGCACAACTTGCAGTGATGCAAATAAGTAGTAGAAGACAGAGAGGCTGCTTCTGTCTCGGCAGCTGCTCTGCTTACCTACCTTTTCATCATACATTAGCAGGCCCCCTCCCTTACCAGTCAGTCCCACATAACAAAACATCATATTGTTGATTGTCTTCTCTCTCTTGCTTAGCTGCCTCCTTTCTTTTCCCCTATCTTTTCATTTTCTTTATCACACGCTCACTGGAAGCACACCACCACGTTCCCCCACTCTGCCATTATCATCATTCATTCATCTCATCACCTAACGTGCATTTCTTTTTCTTCCTGTAACCTCCCAAATTCTGTCCCACATCAATCAGGAGTTTTCGTGTGCGTAAGTTTGTTAAATTATACTACTAGTTATTATATCACTAATCTACTATAGTCTTTTATGATTGACTCTAGGTTATGGTGACCTAACGGAAGGCGGTGACTTGTTCAGTTGAGACAGACTATACTTATAACGGTTCGGATCGAATCCTCATGTAGGATCGTTACAATTCTTGCACCCATTTATTCATATTTTTCAAATGTTTGTTTATCTTATCAATTCTCTAGTTAATTTGGTTTGATAAGTAGCAATCAAGAATCAAGGCATATATATACAAAGTGCAAGTGTCTTTTGTTCTCTGGCTAAAAATTGATATTGTTGTAGATTATGAAATAATAATGCACAATAAAATAGGTTGGTTTTGTTCCCTAGCAGAAGCAACATCAATATCAGTACCTGTCTGTCACAATTCCTTGCTCATACATATAATTTATTTTAATGAATGGAGACATATGTGAGTAACAACCTACACTGGTTCATTAAAATGAAGCCTCGTTTCTGATGCAATAATGGATTCATTTAATTTCATTTAGGTGACTTCAACTCCGCCTCTTGCTAATTTTGGTTAAATGTCAAGCTGTGGTGTTACCATCTTAAATGTATATAGAATTGGGATAAATAGTAGAGGTAGACTGCCTACTTCAAACGAATTGTTGAACATGATTTC
This sequence comes from Rhodiola kirilowii, assembly GCA_033675215.1. Taxonomy (NCBI): domain Eukaryota; kingdom Viridiplantae; phylum Streptophyta; class Magnoliopsida; order Saxifragales; family Crassulaceae; genus Rhodiola; species Rhodiola kirilowii. The sequence goes on along the minus strand of CM066203.1, from coordinate 3,539,535 downwards.
ATAGTTACAGAATCTCCTCACCACCTAAAATGTCAAACTCGGCCTATCTAACATTTACTAGTACCCTTGGGAGACCCTAAGTAGCTAGGTTAATCTTTTGTCATTCTTTTTTTTACCATAAGTTTGATCGTGTGAATACATATATATAATAATAGATAGAAGAGCGATCAGATGAATTCTTTAAAACTGGTGAATTTGTGAATTTTCTTTTCGATTTATATTGGATGTACGTGTTTTACACTAAATGAACCTTAAGTATTGTAACACGTTTTGTCGTGTAGTGCTCGTAGTTTTTTTTTTTGCAAAACGACAAACGTGCTACGATGTTGTTACAGTAATCGAACGTGCATTTAGTTCAAACCGCGTGCATCAAGTGAAAAATAAGAAAGAAATTTACAGATTCATCAATTTGGAATCGTAACCGAGCATGACTTATATGTGCATAGAGTCAACAATGAAATTGGTGGCAAGAAAGCAATTCATTTGGCTTGTTGTGGCATGAGAGATATGTATGATGGATTGTTGATAATGCTCTGTCCTCCAATGCATATGAAGGACCATCATCACCTTTTCTTCAGTGTTGTGCCAAAAGAGAAAGGTAGAAAGCTTTATCAACACGACACCCATTTCAATATTATTGCAAATCTAAAAAAGTGTGCCCCACAGAAGGGTCTCTTTCCTTTTCCTTCTATAAACTTTCAACTATTCACAAAGTGATTAATATGAAAAGGAAGACAACATGCTTGATTGAAATGCACATGTTAGTTAATCCTTGTAAAGTTAAAAATGAAGGGTAAGACACTGCAGTAGCTAGGCAGATATATGGTCCGCTATTTCATCGACTTTTTGAAACGATGTTGTTTTGGTACTCGTAATATTTGGTTACGCTGCATTGGATCTTTTCCAAAATATAACGGTAAGGGTAAAGATGCTCAATTCTTAGACACATAGCTAAAAAGCCTTTTAATGATCTCAAATGACCTTGATAAGGTACTCAATTCTTAGACACATAATGCCTTTTTTATTGGAATGGAACTATGGAAGATAGAACTTGTGGGCGCAGTAGTACATTCATTTTTGGACTTAGTAGAGAAGACTTCATGTCTTTTAGCCGAGCTATGTAAGTGTTGGGACAGTCTGCCCTCCATCATGGATCCAGCTCTTTAGCTGATATTGTCGTGGCGTGTGACTTGGGGCGATTCGGATCATGTTCCAGTGCAATTTGATGTAAGTCGGGACAGACATGATCAGGCTGATTCGGATCATGTTCCAGTTCAATTTGATGGAAGTCGGGACAGACATGAGCAGGCTCTACGGCGACATTGTAATACCCTTGATGGGATAAATCTTGTGTAATTTTAGTTAGTGATGGAGGGTCAGGATCAGGCTCTTGAGGCATTTTGTGGGAATTTTGGTGGTGGCCTGGAGGGTAAACAGGATGAGGCTTTTTTGTGTGGAAGTTTTGGTGGCCTAAATCAAAATCTTTCGTTGGTGTATCGTAGTTGGGATTGCTTGAACGAGGCTCTTTTGCAAAAACATGAGTAGAATCTTCCGTTTTGAACATTCTACTGGCGACCCCTTGAGAAAACAACACAACGCAAGTCCATAACAGGATCAATTGAAAGCTTGAAGTGAGAGTGAAATGAGGTTTAGCCATCAAGATGGAAATGTGAAGTAATGTTGTTGTTTGTGAAGGATGGATGAGCACATACTTATACATCAAATCACATGATCAGCGACATGGTCATCAAGAAAATTATTCGGATTTTCGTCACATTTTAGTTTATCAGAGCATGTGCAGCGGTACTGCTACTACAGCACCACATCCCCTTCCACAACTGTTGCAATGAGATCAATTTTATATTTATTTTGAATAGTAACTACTGGCTGACATGCTACAACTACTGAATGGGTAGTGCTGCGGTTGCACATGGTCTCAAAGTTTTCTGAAAATATAATTTGATTTGGCTTATTGAACTTTGAGAGGGAAAGATAACCGTTTGTCACTCAAATTAGGTATTATCATTTGCCATGTGAAGTTTTGGTACTTAAGGAGTGATTTTTTGATATGGTAATATTTCTCAGCCTCGTCACAAATAAGAAAAAAACGATACCGTGTTAGAAAATCACTCCACAAATAAAGAAATTCGGCATGACAATCGATAATACCTAATTTAAACAAATTGCCTAAGTTAGGCAATACTGAGAAGTTCTGATTCCATTGGTTGAACAAGATGACCCTAAACGGCTAAACATAAAACGGATTTAAATGCGACAAAAGTTTACGATAACAGATTACATTAAACACAGATGATAGATTCATGATAATTAGCCACAAAGATTTTACTTGAATATGAATAGGTGATCCTTATTGATAATCATATCATCATCGCTTAAGTGGAATTTTAAAAGTGAATCTGAATTTTCATTATATGTTCTCTCCTCGGCTTTGTATGGCAATCCTTCATTTTATTTCATTCCAGCCAATTTATAAGTTCGTGGAATTGCACCAAAGCACTGTTATTAAACTCGAACCGAACTGGGCGGCTTGACTGGTTGAATCGGGAACCGGTCACCAGACCGGTTCGGTTTTGTTATCGGACCGTTATACAATTGACCGGGTCAAGACCCAATTTTTCATTGAAATGGTGATTCGACAAGTTCAATCGGTTCGATTTAGTCTGAAAAATTATTTATTTAACTTTGACTTGGACAAGACGACTTAACCCACACTTAATAGTTATTCTTTTTCCTTCCACTAAGCTAAAGATGATTTTTGTTTTATTGTTTGTTTCAATAATGTATATTCATTTATCAAATCTATATAATTTATTACTTATTATCAATTTAACTAGAAATTCAATCAGTCTTATAATCTATCAAGATTGTATAATCTAACTTAATTTTCCTCCTATACTAGATTGGTGTTAATTTGAATTTGAGAAATACCTAAAACACTATTTTAATCACGACTTCGATTAGATATCTGATAAAATTTTAAAATTTTGATATAATATGATTATATACTGTGTCGAAAAATTTGAAATACAATTATCCAACATGTTTGGATCACTTGAGTGATATATTATCAACTAACTTTAATTTTAATTTTTGATGTCCTCTTTGTCTAGGGAAAAGTACAAAAAGGAGTACTAATCTACATCACTCGTTTCCAATTTCTTGTATGAACTATGAAATTTTCCAAAAAGGGTACGAACTATACACAATTTTTATAACAGGACTATTAACACTGTCAATTACGTTTCTAACTCCGTCAAGTGTTAATCTTTATTTTATAACTAATAATAACTGTGACGTTGTCTGAGCTGAATTGATGTCAACGATGGATATCCCGCGAATCACAAATGGCTATAACTTTAAAATGCATGGAGAATGTGACTTCGAATCTTGTCCATCGGCATGTTTAAACGCGTCTGATCAACACGGAGACCGTATCATGAGTGTACAACTTATTTGCGGTTCAAAGCCTTGGAATTGCAATTTGTATCATTTGTTCTTAAAACCATTAATATTTCCTAGTACTAGTATGGAATAATGAGAATGCACAAGTATTCGTTTCTTAAAAAAAAGAAGGGAAAAAAAAGCAATAAATGATACGGAGTAAATGATTTTCTTGACGGCGCCGTTTTTGATCCGTAAACGAATGCAGAAGCCCGATTACAGTAGTGGGGTTTTGTTTACATTTCGGCCCAAATAACATCATCTTCATCTTTATCCATCCTATTAACAATTAAAATCATATTTTTTTCCCAATGAAAATCAGACAATTATGATACGGTTCGGGCCGACTCGAATATGCATCCATTATTTCTTAAGTAAGGAAAAATTATAAAGAGGTGTGTGAACTATCTTATATTGATAAATTATGTTCCGAAATATAAAAGTAACAATTAAGAATAATTTTAAAGTATTTTAATCCTCAATTTCACAATTAAAGGCAAAAAAGTTTTTTCAATTCATTCGTTTAGTTGTTAATTGACAAAGTAACATTCCATAAATTAAAGATTATATATTTATATGACATCAAAATTACCCTTATTTATCAATTTTCATAGTTAAAACCGTATTTTGTAGGTCATATCCTCTTTGTCATTTTCCCCTTAATTAAATATTAAAAATAAGTGTCTAACTAATATTCGTCGTCTGGAAATGCGTGTAATCTCATCTGGCGTTTAAGCTTGGGAGCTGGTCGTGTGCGAGAAAATTGAGAAGATGACGTGTCTCAGATCCCTCTACCGATCGGCGGCGTCCTTCAGATCTTCCCGCTACCTTTCTCCACTTCAAAATCACCTCCGCCGCGATGACCAACTCCGCCGCCACTACTTCTCCGGACTACTACCGTCTTCCAACCATCAAATCACCAACCGTGATCGTTCCTCCCCGTCCGGTACTCACACTTGTTCCCTCTCTCTGTAACCTTCATCTGTAACCAATTGCTGATCCATTGATTATCGGTGATTGTTTGCTGAGAGTTTTAGGGTTTATTGTTGGATTGATTGGTCTCTTCTGCTATATTTGGTGGATATTATTTTTATTTTAGGAAATTATTTTTGGTCCGTTATTTATTTTAGGGCTGTTGAATATTACTTATTAGGATTGAAGGATTATAAGCTCAATTACCTCTACACTCTACTGAACAATGATTGCAATCCTAGTACCCGTCTGGTGTTCAATTATGTGTTATATTATTAGCTATAAGGTAACATACATGAGATCGGGAGATTATACTTGTAGGAGGTTTCAGACTATTGGTTTTGAGTAATGCAGATGTATGAGCAGAAAACATGTGGGTCAAAATGAAGCATCTTTCACTAGCGACTACTTTTTATCACTCATTTGTTCTTTTCCTTCTACCCAATGCAAGATTTGGGGCTGAAGAGGTGTTTATGTTATGTCTCGTTAATTGATTGGTTAAGGCTGACCCTTTTTGTTTCTCACACTTTTTGTGGCTTACTAAATGATGAAGTTACAATGTCACCATATATAGTGTTTATAGTTTGGATGCTTATTTTGGGATAATGCTCAATTGCATTAATCAAAGTTTATTTCTTAATATTTTCTGACTGAAATGATCGGACGTGTTTCTTTACCATCCAAATTTCTCCTCAGATATTGTCGAAAAAGAGTATGTTGCTCGCATCCTTATGCCTCAAGACGTTTGACAGAGTTTTATGCTCTTTGGTGTAAAAATAAGCTGAATGTCGGTCACTGAATTCCGAGTAGTTTTATTGTCATCATACATAGTAAACTTTCATTTTTGATGCATTTGGCGCTTTTTAGGAAGTTGAATGTTGCAAAAAGGATAACTAAATCCCAATGTTCTTTATATTGTTGGTTCTACCTTAGATTGAGATTATTTCCTTGTGCGGTTATTCTACTTCAGTCTAAGATTGCATGCAATGTGTTACATATATTCATACCTTTGTGATCATTGGATATGCATCTTTAGGACTTTCTTGAATTTGTCTCTCATTAACCTATTACCTAGGTCTGATGCATCCTTTCAAAATGAATATTGGGGCCAAGCGTTTCTTTAGTGAAGATGTTTCTCACGTTCCTGAGATCAAAGACCCTCAGATTCTACAAGTTTTTAGGGACTTTATGGCAGCAAACTGGGATGAGCTTCCAAATGCCCTGATATCTGCTGCAAAGAAGGCCATATCAAAGAACACGGATGATAAAACCGGGCAGGAAATCCTGGCTAAGGTCTTCAGGGCTGCCGTGGCAGTTGAGGAGTTCACTGGAATACTTGTATCTTTAAGAATGGAGCTTGATGATACCGTGGGAATGAGTGGCGAGGTAAAAGTTGTCATCGGACGTGCTTATTTTAATGTCATGTGAACTTTTTGGTTCTACTGTCATGTCTGCTAACAATCAGACTTTCAGATTTTGCTCAAAATATTGACTTTGAACATACTCATGTATCTTACAGAACGTGAAACCTTTGTCAACGGAATTTAAGGATGCCCTTAAAGTGGCCCATGATCGTTATATAGAGTACTTGGGTTCGTTTGGACCTGATGAGGTATATCTTCGAAAGAAAGTAGAATCAGAGTTGGGGACAAGGCTCATACACTTAAAGATGAGGTGCAGTGGTCTTGGATCTGAATGGGGAGAGGTATTAGATTCCCTTTCGCAGTTTTAATTGTAAAAATCATTTCTTTCATGTCTTGGAGTTACCTTGGTTATTGTTTGCCACTCGTCAAAGATGCCACTGCTCATATTATTTTTATAAATATCTGTAGTGTTTTTTTTATTAAGCTAGAAAAGGAACTACTCCTGCAGGCTTGCAGCGTGTAGTATTTTCTTGGGCAGTATTTTAAAATGATGTGTATTGAATTCCCACATGAATATATGGTCATAAATTACTCGATCTCAAGAGCATTGCAGCTACATTTCACAAATAGATTCAGACAAAGTTTCTGATGCCTTTATGCAATGAGCTTGAGATTTCAAGGCGACTGATAAATACAGCGGAAAGTTTAATACTAACGGGCAATATATTTTATCAATGAAAGCCATGTATGTATCGTCCTGTATGTAAGTGGCGTCCTGTATGTATCAATCCCCTTCACACAAAAAAAAAGTTATACTGCAAGCGTTCTCATGTATTCCTAATTGTATTGATCGGATAAAGTTGTTATCCATATAATCTCATCTGATTTTTTACAAGTAAAACATAAAGAATTTATCTGCATTCAATCATGTGAAAGCATGTCAATATTCATCGTTACTAATAAATATGTCATGTGTTTTCTTCATGCAGGTTACAGTCCTCGGAACATCTGGAATATCTGGATCTTATGTCGAGCAGCGAGGGCTTTAATTGCTAAGTTATCTTATGAAGCTGCTATTTTTGTTTGTCTTTTGGAATCCCGAACTTGAAATTATGTACCTCGTCCCTGTTGGACTGCTGAGTCCTCAAATAATACATGTCTTGTCAGTGACAATGCCATAGGCATAGCATATGGGTTGTGTATTTGGATAGAGATACTTTGCTATGAATTGTATTCATGGACTCAGTGACTATGAATTGTCTCTGGCATCTCTGAAGAGATGTCTCATTTTAGTCTCAGGCCCTCTTTCCTGTGACATCACTGGAAACTCTTGTTCTCATCAATCCATGTAATGCCTGTTGCACGAGCAGCTCAAGCTGCCTTTAGTAGGCGAATTCAGCTGCAAGGTGAATTTTAGCTGCAGGTTTCATTAGCTGGGCTTGTTCTTTTTTTTTTTTTTTTGGAACAGCGCGACTGATCGACAACCATTATAAAGATTGATTGTGATACTGATGCCCTCCAGTTTCTCTTACTGCTTAGGTAACTTGAATGATCATTTTTACCACTTTTGTTCTGTTGTGCCCATTTTGAGCCTTGAAATGTCATACATTAGATAAATAATAAATTCACTCTACAATGAAAGGCTGGATTGTTAGTGGCAAAACTTGATTGTTGAGTAGCCTATGAAAAATAATGTGGAGCGAGTTCCCTTCTTCTTTTTTTCGATAGGGAGTCGAAGATTAGACTATGTTTTAAAATCACAACCTGGCTTTAATCTTAAAAATGGTGTGTGATCCAACCGTGTAATAAATTAAGAGAAAGATTTTAATGGAGATACATAGTATCTACAAAATATAATGTTGTGGATGTTAATATAATATCTACAGCTTTACTTTCAGAGATAGTTGGAATAGTTCTTGGAGGGTTTTCCTCATTTCCTATATATATGCCATCACTAGGTCCGCTGTAATGGCCAACGCCGTGTCGGTGACCAGGTGTAGTTAATAGAGAAGAACTTTCCGTTCCTTGGACATGTGCAAGTATTCATTGCAATGTATTTTCGCTTATTAATCTACTCGGCTCCGTCACATTGTATATATGGTGCTCCACAGAATCATAACAGAGAAAATAAAACTCGAAACAAAAGTATTAATTCATGGAAGGCTTAAAGTGATACTCTCTTCTTATACACAAAAGCTAGAGTCAGAATTTCATGGTTACAAATAGAGGTGAAACTTGTAACTGAAATTTTAATAAGTTTTATGGAAACTCCATTCAGTTATGTAATATATTTCATTTCGAAGACATTTTAATCAACCAAAAGAAGCTTGGATCATATCCATTGCTGCAGGCAACAAATCCCAAAGCCAAAGAACATCAACAACAGAGGATCATTTGACTTCAACAAGCTCACATACTCCTTAGCACGCGTGTCTCATGCTTCTTAGTGTGTGAGTCACTCCATTCTAGTCGCCACGTTCTCCCTTTGGAAGTTAAAGAAGACAAATCTATCAAGGAACAATGACAAGGCCATAGTGCTGACGCTGATGACTAGCTAGCTCAGATTTGATGGTGGCTGAGGGTGGGGACTGTGTACTGCAGCACCGGATGAGAGTCTTGTGGTGGTGGTGGAAGGAAATAAAGGCAGGGGTGAGGATGGAGCTGAGAAGAGTGATGAAATTAAGTTGCCATCTTTTGCTGCCTGTGTTGATCTGAAGATTCTCATGATAAATAAATTACAGTTATTTCATTGCAGCATGGGATTTCACATGGGCGGATCCACATGGTGGGGAGCCGCCCTCGGTCGATTTTCCAAATTTCCTTTAAATATTTGGACTCTAATATGATGGACATGTCTTACATTTATTGTTTTGAGGTGTTAGATTGTCATCATTTATAATTCTCTGAACGATCTTATGTATGTCATTACTATTACTATTAGTGAGTAACACACAACCTGGTTAGTTAAACAAAACAATGTGAATATAATTTTTTAGTGAAAGGGACGTTTTGATGTTTGTACCAACTTAGCCATCGTAAATATAAATATGTGACTCATGGCGTACTTCTGGGTCCAGGATCTCGCAGTCCTCTCATACTCGCTACGGTCAGAATCGTATATTTTTCCGATCTCTGGAACCAATGGATGATTCGGATTGGGATCCGTCAGCAGAGAGCAAATTGAAAGCAGGACCTGTCAGCGCAACCAGTTATTATTATAAGCAGTAAATGTATAGTCTGATGATTTTTAATGAAGGGCTACGTATTAAGAATAGTCGTCATATGATCCAATAAAGATAGAACCAATACCTTTGAGAATGTAAGAGCAGGGCTCCATTGGTCTTGGAGGATGTCCAGGCATATGCCGCCATCGCTGTTAATATTTGGATGATACACCTTTGTTATGAAAGCTACCTGACAGCGCAAAGAAATGGCACAGGACTGTAATCATGATTGCAAAAAGGAACCTGATATGGGAGGGGAAGAATTCAAGACAGATCGCAGTAAATGGTCGATAGACGGATACCATGGGCGGGCTGAATGGATAATCTGAAGGGAAGCGAATAGAGACATGAAAAACGCCCCCAGCATATGGACTGTCAGCAGGGCCCATAAACGTTGCTCGCCAATGGAAAATGTTATCATTAACAGGACCTATGTACAAAAAATACATTTAATACCGATAGTTAACTCAAAGCTATGGATGAGGATCAATCTACACAAGTGAGGCCGTAATCCATCATTCATAAGCAGCTTTGTTCAAATTTTAGCAAAGGTAAGTCACAATCCGTGTCTAATTCTGTTACTCTGGTTATCCATATACATATGTAAGCATCAGTCCAAAAACCATTGAGGATTTTTGTATATAAAAAAAACACAAGAAACTCAAAGCAAGGAACATTTTCTAAACTGCAAGAGTAGATACACAGGTGCTTCGCTTCATATACGTACGATATAAATGACTAGGCGCAAATAAGATTTCAATTAATTCCTTCTCGCCATTAACAAAATTGTTACATACAAACAATTTACAGGCACAATAGTTAAGGGTATAGGACATCAAGAATATAAAAATAAAACCTCCAAGGAACTATAAATCCAAAGCAGAGAACATACCTGCAGTGCAATAAGTGGGTGGATCCTTCTGAAGGTTCTTCAATTCCTGGTTAATTCTTTTGGAAGCAGCCATCGAAGAAAGTCGTTAAAAACTCTAATTAAGCTGCTACACAAAGAAGAAATAAAATCAGTGTTCCAGCTCTTGGCCCCTGGCATTGAACTGAAAATTTAAACCGCAAGAAAGAGCGAAATAGCAAGAAACAAAAAACACAATATTAAATTTACGAATCTTCAAAATATTAATATAGTGATGATCATGAAAGCACACAAAATGCTAATATAATAACATAAAGATTATTTCAACAGACAGCGTTGAATAGATATAATGTTCTACAAAACATATGTTTGTTTGATAATCAAAGCAAGATAGCATTCAGCAGCAACTACTGGCCATGAGAAAGCATTCAGCAACACCATCAAATTGTATTAGGCAGCGGTCAGACAATACAGCAGCAGAATTCAACATTCAGCGTAGTCAGTGCACAAGTCATAGGTCATAATTCAAATAATAGGTCATAATTCATAGGTCAGACAGAGACAATACAGTAGTTCAACAATATAAGCGATTCAAATAATAGGTCATAATTCAAACATGACACAAGTCAGTGCACATCCGCAAAATTGGATATAACTGGATCCTTACAGGGAGATGGTGAGCGGGGCGAGCGGCAACCTCCAGAACCTAAAAGATTAGTGCGGCGTGAGACGGGGATCGCGTTTTAGGTCAAATTTTTAAAAATTAAATTTTCAAAATTCAGTCATAGCTTCCTCATATATATATATATATATATATATGCTTATATTAATATATTTTTATATTATTCAGAAGATATTGTTGCTATATTAAAAAAAAAAGATTTTCATGTATGCGTATCAAATCTAATCTATAGATAATTCTCAGTTTCATCATGTTTCTAAAATTGATCTGGTTGTGTTTTAGTAAATGATATACGATTCTTTCATAACAATGGCAGATGTTATTTATCATGCTTTCGTAAATTATAGTCCGACAGTTTGATTAATGTTACAAAAGTTATGTCGCGTATAGTGGTTTATAGGACACCGCTTTGAAATGTTTGTCGCATAATAGATTTTATGCGACAAAAGATAATGCGACGCTAACAAAATTGTCACGTTAAGAGGTTAACCCGACATAATTTAATGCGAAACAATATTTATGTCCCATAATTATCATAACGCGACATTTGTTTAGGCGACGAATTAAATATGTCACGTTAAATATTTTACGCGACGTAATCGAAGCGACAACTTGTATTATGTCACGTAATCATACAAATTAGACCGAACCATACCGTAGTTGGCTTTGATACATGCCTTTTAATTTGAAATTTGTTGGCGTAAAAGGGGGCAACAATCGTTTTAATTTTACGCGACGTTGGTAGCAAAAATTTGTCGCGTAAACAGACAAAAAGTAAATGTATAACAGAGTCAAGTACAATGCCTTAATTGAAGCTCACCAACCTTAAATCTCTATTGAAATTGAACCAAGTGTCCTAAATGATCAAGAACCACTTCCACTTGCTACGGAGCTTGGCATCATTACCCAAGTTTTGGGACAGAAGCGTGGGACTTATATTTCTGGAACTGGGAAGTGCTTCAAGAGGTCATCCCTCCCGAGAGGGGGCGCTAGAAATTCAGAACTGAAAGACCAACTCCAACAGAAAAATGAGGAGTTTTTGGAAATGAAATCAGCATTTGAACAGAGAATAAGGGTGCTTGAAGAGATGGTGGCTCGGATAACACAAGCAACAATGTCTCGGAAGGTGCGACTAGTTACGTCCCTGCATCTTAACTGAAATTCCGAGTTATGTTTTCAAACTTTGGTCCATGTTTTGGCTCGGGCACACACACCTGAACATTTGATGTGTGTGTGCGCCCTTTTTGTATATATGGCCGGAATTATGTATTTTGACCGGAATTGTGTTCAATGGCCGGATTTCTTTTGTTTAAAACAGGTTACTGTTTTGTAGTATGACTTATTCCTTTTTTTTGTGACAGTTTGTTGTATTATGAAAGACATATATGTACTTTTATGCGACAATTACATATTTGAGTTTCTTATCTTAAGTATGTTTATACGACATTTATGTTCAAATTGTGTAGTATATGCACTTTTATAAGCGTCCCGTTTGAAGCGTATGCCTTATAACGCTACAATTTTGGTCTGCTACTTTTGTCCCTTTAAACATATTATGTGACATTTCTTGGAAAATATGTCCACTATAAATGTAGTGTGTGTCGTTGTATACGACTAACACATGGTATTGTTTTGTCGCTTAGGAATCATTACGCGACATATTGTCTACTACTTTTGTCACGTTAAACATCTGCTAATATTTTTTTAAATTAAATTTTCAAACTTTTTTTTAAAATTAAATTTTCAAAATTCAGTCATATATATGCTAATATTTTGTATTATTCAGAAGATATTGTTACTATATTCAAAAAAAGATTTTCATGTATGCGTATCAAATCTAATAATCTAATTAAAGATAATTCTGAGTTTCATCATGTTTCTAAATTCGTGCCACGATCTGGTTGTTTTAGTAAATGCTATATATGATTCATATTATCAGTAGATTTTGTAGCTCTCTCTCAACTTTTACATATAAAAAAAAGGATTTGGATCAAATACAAACCAATATTATAAATAAAAACTACAAACCCATAAAAAATTCGACACGTGTCAAAATGAACCAATTAAAATTCAGCCGAGATTTCATCCAGTCGGGGTTATTTTTGTAAATAAAAAAATTACATGTGGACTTATTTAAAAATATATAAACGATATGAGGGGTATAAACGTCCAAAATTTGCTACAGTAATGTTCAGACTTCAAAAACAATGTTCAGACTTAAACCAGTAATGACAAATACTTAAAAAAACATTGTTCAGACTTAAAAAAACAGTGTTCAGACTTAAAAAAATAATAATGAGACTTAAACCATTAACAATCAGACTTAAATAACAATGTTCAGACTTAAAAAACAATGTTCAGACTTAAACCAGTAATGACAATACTTGAAAAAACATTGTTCAACTTGAAAAAATATTGTTCAGACTTAAAAAATAATAATGAGACTTAAACCATTAACGATCAGACTTAAATAACAATGTTCAGACTTAAAAAAACAATGTTCAGACATAAACCAGTAATGACAATACTTGAAAAAACATTGTTCAGACTTAAAAAACATTGTTAACGATCAGACTTTTTAAGTGTGAACACTACCATTTAAGTCTGAACACTACCATTTAAGTCTGATTATTAAGTATTTTTAAGTCTTACCATCTTAAGTCTGAACACTACCATTTAAGTCTGAACACTACAATGTTCAGACTTAAATCAGTAATGACAAGACTTAAAATGGTTATAATGAGACTTAAAATTGATAATGATCAGACTTTAATATGGTAATGATCAGACTTACATGCAGAAATTGGAACATCTGAAGAATGCTATGCAAAATTTGATGTTTATGCGCCTGTGTCAGAATTTGATGAAAGCCTAGTATTTTTTGGGTGGAAACGGCATTCTGAGCAAGACTCACAACTTTGTGGTGAGGTCGGTGTTTTTAGGGCAAATTCGATCATCTGAAGGGTCAAATTCATGTTTTAATCAAAAATAAAAATATAAAAAAAATTTTAGTCTGATCATAGAATTCTTAAGGCAAGACTCTTTAATTTTAAGTCTGATCATAGAATTCTTTTTAAGTATGATCATTACCATTTTAAGTCTGATCATTAAGAATTTTTAGTCTGATCATTGCTTTTTTTTAAGTCTGATCATTAAGCTTTTAAGTCTGAACACTACCATTTAAGTCTGAACACTACCATTTAATTAAGTCTGATTATTAAGTATTTTTAAGTATGAACACTACTTTTTTTAAGTCTGAACACTACCTTTTTAAGTCTGAACACTACCATTTAAGTCTGATTATTAAGTATTTTTAAGTCTGAACACTACCATTTAAGTCTGAACACTACCATTTAAGTCTGAACACTACCTTTTTTAAGTCTGAACACTACCATTTAAGTCTGATTATTAAGTATTTTTAAGTCTGAACACTACCATTTAAGTCTGATTATTAAGTATTTTTAAGTCTGAACACTACCATTTAAGTTTGAACACTACCATTTAAGTCTGAACACTACCAGTTAAGTCTGAACACTACCATTTAAGTCTGAACACTACCTTTTTTAAGTCTGAACACTACCATTTAATTAAGTCTGATTATTAAGTATTTTTAAGTATGAACACTACTTTTTTTAAGTCTGAACACTACCTTTTTAAGTCTGAACACTACCATTTAAGTCTGATTATTAAGTATTTTTTAGTATGAACACTACTTTTTTTAAGTCTGAACACTACCTTTTTAAGTCTGAACACTACCATTTAAGTCTGATTATTAAGTATTTTTAAGTATGAACACTACTTTTTTTAAGTCTGAACACTACCTTTTTAAGTCTGAACACTACCATTTAAGTCTGATTATTAAGTATTTTTAAGTCTGAACACTACCATTTAAGTCTGAACACTACCATTTAAGTCTGAACACTACCTTTTTTAAGTCTGAACACTACCATTTAAGTCTGATTATTAAGTATTTTTAAGTCTGAACACTACCATTTAAGTCTGAACACTACCATTTAAGTCTGATTATTAAGTATTTTTAAGTCTGAACACTACCATTTAAGTCTGAACACTACCATTTAAGTCTGAACACTACCTTTTTTAAGTCTGAACACTACCAGTTAAGTCTGAACACTACCATTTAAGTCTGAACACTACCTTTTTTAAGTCTGAACACTACCATTTAAGTCTGATTATTAAGTATTTTTAAGTATGAACACTACTTTTTTTAAGTCTGAACACTACCTTTTTAAGTCTGAACACTACCATTTAAGTCTGATTATTAAGTATTTTTAAGTCTGAACACTACCATTTAAGTCTGAACACTACCATTTAAGTCTGATTATTAAGTATTTTTAAGTCTGAACATCAGTATTTTAAGTCTGAACACTAACAATTTTTGGACTAAATTGAAAATAACATTATTAGGTTTTATACCCATTAGTGTGGAATGACTATTATACCCCTCCGTGTTTTCTCCGGGATTTCGACTAAACTGGGACACGTATCGGCTTTATAATCGGTTTGTAGTTTTTATTTATAATTTGGTTTGTACCTGAACCGCACCCTAAAAAAAAGAGTACGTACGCTTTTTTTTAAATATATATATATATATATATAGGGGCGCGCTCAAATGTTATGGGTTGTTAAAGTGTTATGTGTTACTCTATTGTGCACCTTTAGATCATTTGAATCTAATGGTCCAGATTACATCTTGCACTTTCGTCTTTTAGGTAAAAGACAAAAGTGCAAAATGACAAACAACTTTGTCTCTTTTTGACTTTTATTTTGCACTTTGACTTTATTTTGCACCTTTAGATCATTTGATCTAAAGGTTGAGATTGAAGTAACACATAACACATTAAGAAGGCCATAACATTTGAGCGCTCCTCTATTGTCATTTTGCACTTTTGTCTTTTACCTAAAAGACGAAAGTGCAAGATGTAATCTGGACCATTAGATTCAAATGATCTAAAGGTGCACAATAGAGTAACACATAACACTTTAACAACCCATAACATTTGAGCGCGCCCCTATATATATATATATCCTCT
The DNA here is from genome assembly GCA_033675215.1 of Rhodiola kirilowii. Taxonomy (NCBI): domain Eukaryota; kingdom Viridiplantae; phylum Streptophyta; class Magnoliopsida; order Saxifragales; family Crassulaceae; genus Rhodiola; species Rhodiola kirilowii. The sequence continues at coordinate 3,523,912 of CM066203.1, read as the reverse complement.
AATTGCTAAGTACTGATCGATATTCTTTTGCCTATTATATATATATATATAGGGGGCGTTCTTTTGAGATACCTCCAGAAGTAAGGTCGTGGGAATAAATATGGGACATTTGATCAAATGATCCAAGGATTCATATTGCGTCACGTGTCCCACTACCTCACAAAGCACGGGGCCCATTGGACTGGCGCAATATGGAGCGTTGGATCATTTAATCAAATGACTCATATTAGTGCCTACGTCCTCACCAAATTTGAATAATATTCTCAAAAAACACTCCTCTATATATATAAATATATCATCTCCACATATATCATCCACCAGAGCACCAGAATCAACCGCACTCGACGATGATCACTTCTTTGGCCTCGAAGTCGTCGACGATGATCACTTCTTTGGCCTCGAAGTCGTCGTCGATGGTCACTTCTTTGGCCTCCTGGACGTGGCGCGGTTTAATGGTGGGGCCGTATTCGAAGAAAAAAGGTAGTAGAGAGCGGACACTCATGTCTGATTTGCTTGAAGGAATTCGATGTGGGCTTTCAAGCCGTAACGATGTCTTGCAGTTGCAAGTATCTGTATCACAAGGAGTGTGCCAGTACGTGGGGGAAACGCAGCGGTTGTCCAACTTGCAGAACTTTCAAAGCTCCTCCGTGTTTAGATGTCGTCATATTTTATTGTTGTTATATATATATGCATGTTCGTCTATACCGGTCGATTTAGCCTCGTAATTAAACTAGTTATTTAACGTTCTATCACTCTTTTGGTATACTCAAGTTTTTTTTTCCTCCGATCTTTTTCTGATATGATCTTTTTTAAACGATTTCGTGTAGACGATTCACACAAAACGCTTCCACATTCGCACTACCAAATTTTGCCACAAAAAAATTCTTTGGTAATAGCGTACGTAGCAGGATCGTTGCGCTGTTTTTTTTACCTCATTAATTTATCGCCGCGCAAACGTGCCGTGCTTTTTGCTACTGGCAAAATCGTGACAAAACCAGTGTTCTAAAAAACGGCCGCCTAGGCCGCCTATGCGGCCTTTTTTTTAGAACCTGTTCCGTTTTATGCAATTAGGCGGATGAGCAGTCCTGGGCGGCGCCTGGGCGGTCCTGTGCAGTTAATTCGACTTTTGGGCGATTTAAATCGATTTCTAGGCGGAGTGGTCAACTACATGTCAATAGTCAAACTTGAAGGGCTTATTTGTTAATTTTTAAAAAGTATTAACAATTAAAATGCAATATTCCGATATCTTGGTTATTTTGTTTGAAAATATTATAAAAAAATTAATTCGGGAAATTAAACGGTGAAATTGAAAATATAAAAATGTATACAAATTTTTTTAAAAACTAAAAATTACATTATTCAAATAAAGCAAAATAATTTATAGAACATCGACCGGAGACGAGCATCAGATGCGACGGAGCTAAGTGCCGCGACTGTTCCTATTCGCCGCGCGTCTTGTCCGGACATTACGCACTGCGCCACGCTTAGACATTAAGCTAATGTCTATACATGACGCGGTGACTTAATGTACATAGAACGCGGCATGGTCTTCACGCGTCTTATATCGACACCCCATTTAAGGATCAGTAAAGACTATGCCAACTCTGTTACAACGGAGGTTGGGGCAATTCCCGCTTACGGTCTTTAAATAGGTTGATCATTAGTTCGCTTAGAAGCAGCAACAGCAACTATAGATAGACTAAAAACTTCTTACTTTGAAGAGAAAAACGGGATCGGGATAAAGTATTCATTTAGCCTGGTTTCATTCTTGAAATGTATCGGTTTTTATGAAAAAAGGCGTCCAGCCTAGACATTAACGTAATGTCCAGTCTAAACGCGGCCAACTTAATTAATGTCTATGTAGGGCGCGGTCCTCTCTGAGTCCCAAACTCAAAACTCACTCAATCGGTTTTCTAAACCTCTCATAGCATTAGGGTAAGCTTCCCTAACATGTTGGAACGTAATGCCAGGTCCGAAAAACCTTAAAATTACCATTCTTTTTCTTTGAATGACGAAGATTGGAAGATGCAAATAAAAGAAAGAATTATTATTAGACGAAGTTTTAAAATCACAACCTGGCTTTAATCTTAAAAACAGTGTGTGATCCAACTGTCGAATAAATTAAGAGAAAGATTTATCTACAACATTTATCTTGCATTCACTTGGGATTTAGCCACTTTGAGCTCCGCTGTGATGTCGGGACTATGATCAGATATAATGTCGTGGATGTTAACATTTAATTTCAGACAGAGATAGTTGGAATAGTTCTTCTAGCAGGTTTTTGCGAATGAATGAGAGAACTCTACGTCTTCTCGTTTGTACATAAATTCGGATTCGGGGATCCGATTTTCGTTAAAAACACAATAAACAAGATCCGGTTTTGACTTTACTTTTTGGATATGTGTCACATGCAGATTCAAAGATGCATCATAATCTAACGGCGATAATTAAATTTTCAAGTTCTCGAATTTTTAAAGATTCTCAATCGGACGCTGCCCACAACTATTACTCAAAAAAGAAACTATACACAAGTGGAGTGAATTAGTTAGTAGGTGTAGGTGTATTAAACTAGATTCACCCACTTTCATAGTGGATCTATTCAATTCGCTCTGTCTACATATATGTTTCATTTATAAGTGGACCGTCCTAGTGCAGCAAGCCATCAAAGCGGTACTACTGCAGCTTGTAAGAATCTAACCGCTAAGAAAAATAATGAAGAAAGTTTTGGTGACTGGTGCATCAGGGTTCTTAGGAGGAAGACTCTGCCATGCATTACTGGATCAAGGCTACCACGTCCGAGCATTCATATGGGACAAGGAGACCAATCATTCCAGCAGCCTTCCTTCCCATAGTGCAGGAAGAACTGGATCAGTCTTAGATCTTGTGTATGGCGATGTTACCGATTTCGAATCGCTTCTCAAAGCTTTCTCCGGATGCGTTGCTGTGTTTCACGTAGCGGCTATCGTTGATGCCTGGCATCCAAATCCTTCTTTATTTATGTCCGTAAGTGTCAGTCTCAATATGGACAAAACTTAATTAGGAGATCGAATGGGTAATGGTTTAGCGGTTATATATATAGTAGTTGTTGTCAAATGAATAGGAGATCAATGATTTGAACGTACCCTTCTTGCATTTCCATTCCCTATTATAGCCAGATTTATTTAAATTTCCACTTTTAGAAAACTTAAAAACAGAACACTTATAGAACTATATACAATAGTCCTTATCGTATTGGGAGCTGACACTACACCATTTTTCAGATTAGGGAACATTTTTTTGTGTCGCTAAAACACACGTCGCAAGAAACTGTTTATGAAACATAGTTACGGTTTCGCATAAAGTTTTGTCACATATACATAAATTTGCGACAAACATGTAAAATAGTAAAAGTCATGTCGTATAAATGTCCTTACGTGACAAATCTATTGCGATAATTTTCAAAGTTTGTCTCGTAGCATATAAAATGGTGTAGTGTGACCTAGTGATAAGATGAATACCGCGTCATAAAAAAAATTGTATGCCCTTATTTTCTTTTTTGTTGCTAATTTTATATATGTGGCTGTTTGATCATATTCAGATTAACGTAGGAGGCTTGAAGAACGTACTGCAGGCTGCTAAGGAGACAGAAACTATAGAGAAGATAATTTACACCTCATCTTTCTTCGCTATCGGTCCAACTGACAATGGTTACGTCGCGGACGAGACTCAAGTATATATCTTTCAATCTCACATTCACATCTCTAATTTAAATACTCAGTTATTTATGTAATGTAATATATTCACATTTGGTAAAAGTTATTGAATTTAATTTTGTGTGACGGGAAAGGATCATCATGGGAGGTACTTTTGCTCGGAGTACGAGAAGTCGAAGGTAATTGCAGACCAGATTGCCCTACAAGCTGCTTCTGAAGGTTTTCCAATCATCCCGGTATATCCTGGAGTAATGTATGGACCTGGAAATATCACTGCTGGTAATATTGTCGTTCGAACGGTAAGACTACTGCTACTTAGAAATTAATTTCTGCTAATTAATTTGTTTCTTTCTGCATCTGGAACAACTAAAAGAAATTATCTATGAAATTAGATCCATATTGAAAAACCTAAGTACTTGAATTTTTTTTATACCTTAAATGAGGTACTTAACTGTTTATTTAAGTGAGATTTTTTTTTTCTCTTAATTTTTGAGTATGTTTTTATCAGATTATGGAGCGGTTTAATGGAAGAATGCCCGGTTATTTGGGCAGCGGAAATGATAGATTTTCATTTAGTCATGTGGACGATGTCGCGGCAGGGCATATTGCTGCACTGAACAAAGGTCGTCCTGGAGAAAGATACCTTCTAACTGGTGAAAATGCATCAATGAATCAGATTCTCCAATTAGCTGCTAAAATTACCGAAACAAAAAAACCGTCAATAACCATTCCATTGTGGTTGCTCGAAGCATATGGCGCGGTTTCTGTATTAATTTATCGAATCACTGGAATACTACCTTTCATCACCCCTCCGGTAAGTTAATTATTATCAGCTCTAGCTGCTTTAACCATTTTTCTCTTGAGCTAATTTTTATCCTTTCTTTTTTTGAAACAGGCGATTCGTTCTTTAAGATATCAGTGGGCATATTCGTTTGAGAAGGCGAATAGGGAGCTCGGGTACAACCCGCGATGCTTGGAAGATGGACTGACCGAAGTACTTATTTGGTTAAAGAATCAAGGGTGCATAGACTACTGAAATGTTAAGGAATTACTACTGTCCCATTTGCGAGTAGTATCGCGCTGCTGAACACACACACAAAACTTTAGGCAACTTCCTGTGTTCTCTGCTTCCTTGTCTCTGCTTGTCAAAATCGGTTTAGAACTTATTCATTCCTCTTCTTGTAATCCTTTTGTAGGTTGAGTAATGCAATCTGCTTTTCTCATGTATTTCAATTTGAAGATAAATACGATGCCAAGTGGATTATTCCAGTGGTGGATGTCCCCCTGCGTCTTTAGTGACCAGGGCTCAAGCCCTCATGCTAACATTTCTAACCCCTAATAGATACTAACATAATTCAAACGAGTTTCATCAAAAAAAAATGAAGGTAAATACATGAGGAATATTTTGGACTAATTAACACAATACCTTCAAAACAACACTAGATGTTCTGTCCTAGTAAACAATTTAAGGCCTTTATGGCTTTATCCAAAAACACTCCTCAAAAGCATTTTAGTTCGTCAAAAAAAAAAATTTGTGGGTGCATCGGATACCCCACCATCGCCAAGATTTTAGTTGATCATAATCATCGCCAAGATTTGTGGGTGGTTGGATAGACATTGATCAAAATGGTCCCCTTACATGATACCCCACCAGCACGGTCCTCCAAAAATCTTACTACCTAGCTCATTGACATTGAATATCAACCAACTCATAACTTTTCTCCTAATTCTACAATCTACATAAACGTACCTACATACATATATCAATGTCATCTACGTACTTAAATTTCAAGATAGGTTTTTAAATTATCGTTTTGATACTAAAAATGATATAGTTTCATTATGTCATCTAAATCTAATAATTGTATACTACTGGATATCATATGAATAACTATTTTTGACTTAGCGAAGTAAACAAACAAGATTTGGGCTAGTGTCTACGTGAAGGTGAAGTGATATTTAGGTCCAAGATCTGGGCTAGTGTCTAAGATTTTGACTTAGAACATCTCCACCATCACTTTTTGAGTCATTATAAAAGATCATGGAAGATAATAAAAAAAAGAGAAAAGTACAAAAAAGGGGTACGAACTATTATCTATTTCCAATTTTTTGTCTGAATTATTAGAATTTTCAAAATAAGTGCGAACTATAAAAAAAATTTCCAAATTTTTGTCTGAACTATTAAAATTTTCAAAATGGGTGCGAACTATATAAAATTTTCTAAAGGTAAAACCTAAAATTATTATCAATTTTTTTCGAATGTGCCCTTTCAATTTGACTTTTTTTCCAGACGGTTATAATTTTTTATAATTTCTGTACCTGTTTAATTTATCAAATATCGTCACTCGAAATGAAGATTTATCTAGAATGTTGTTCTAAATATGATTTGTGGATATCTCAGAATCTCTATAAATATATCTATATGTCCTAGTGCATTTTTTTCTTTTGACAAATATTCTTCCTTTTGCAAAAGAAGGTGAATTGACAATTGGAACAATTGCTGGCATCTAGAAGCTTCACATTCGCTCTATATTGCTTGGAGAACATGCACGACGCATGTGTCATCGGGAGAAGTCACAATCATTTGCAATAATCTCAATGAAGTTGTATCAGTCATGTGCTGAATAATTTGAAATATGCATTTGTCTGCCTGTTAGATGGCCAAACTTTATATTTGGCTTCGAGTTACTCCCTCTCGATTCATATGAGTTCGGTTTCTATATTCTTATTTGCTCGTTTGTAGATGATAATAATGCATACTATTGTGTTGAGCCTCATATTAAAAAATTTCCAATATAGAATCCTGTTAAATTATTTAGGTTTTACTTATTTTGGAAAAATTTTATATAGTTCGCACCCATTTTAGAAATTTTAATAGTTCAGACAAAAAGTTGAAAAAATTCTATGTAGTTCGCAGACATTTTGAAAATTTTAATAGTTTGAACAAAAAGTTGTAAAATTCTATATAGTTCGTACCCATTTTGAAAATTTTAATAGTTCAGACAAAAAGTTGGAAACATGTGATAGTTTGTTATCCCTTTTTGTACTTTTCCTTAAAAAAAACATGCATCCCCATCCTGACTTAATGCATCATAGAAAAGGTCATGTAATGAACTTGAAAAAAGATCTGACCAAAAATTAGATTTGGTCATGAACCGTGAATAAATCATAACGCGACACGTGTTATGCGTAAAAACTTTTTCAGTTTAGATTTTGATCTTGGAACAAATATATCTTGTACATTATAAAGTTAAAAAAATTAAAAAAATTACCATTATTCATAATTTTTTGAGATTTATAAAACGAGATATATTTTGATATATTTTTTATATTTATGTGCTAGAATTTAGGTAGCAATGAGAGAGAATGATGATTAACTTTTGTTTGATCATGAGTGAGGTGCACTTGATTAAAATAGTCATAAAATATGATAAAATGAAATAATAAATAAATAAGAGAAAGGGATGATATATATATTTTTTTTGTCAAGTAAAATGCTAAATGATGATGAGGAGGGCTTTGAAGTTTGAAGTTGCTTGGTTGTTAGCCGGAAGGGTTATTTAGAGCAGTTTGTCCCACAACGACTTCATATCTCATCAACAATGTCAACCACCCCTCAATTATTAGACCTTGAATGAATTCTTCACATGCTTGTGCTGGTGCTGCCAGCTGCTTTGTGCTTTCCATTCTTGAAGAGAGACTAATTCAGAATGATATGATTTGTTGAGTTGTATGCGAAAGTTTTAAGAAAATAAATTATTCATAATCAACAAAAAAAAATTTAGGGTGAAGTGAGTAACCATGGTGGTATGGAGCTCTTCCGGTGCTTGTAGGCGGTACGGGTTCAAGTCCCTATCTAGTCAAAGATCAGATACATCTTTCAAGAGTTTAAAGCTCAATAAAAAAAAATAAAAAAAATTTGTACGCACAGTTATTATTAAAATATCAAATTATCCACAAATATAACATATTATTCAAAAAAAATACAAAATAATTTATCATGAATGTTATATAAAAGAAGTTTTTATTTGAAGTACTCCCATCCCAACAAAATAAATAATTACCACTTAAGTAATTACATTTTAAAAGTTTGATTTATTTCTCTTTAAATGGTTCTGCTTCATGGAAAATATGAGAGATGGACAGAAAATTATATGGAAAATGAAACAGTTTATTTGATTTTCCATGGAAAAGCAAAACAAAATAAAAAATGCAATACCAACTTTTTAACTCAATTTTCCTTGAAATAAAAAAAAAATTTCCTTTTAACTTTTCACTCTCAATTTATTTCCCAACACAATTTCCAAGATCCAAACGGAAAGTAGTGGGCGTGCTTTGTAATGGGAGCTGCTAATCACACCCCCCTCCACGACAAAAACCTTCCTGCCAAATGACTCAAATGCCCTCCCCTTTCTATTTAATTACATTCATATGCCATATTCAATTAAATAATAATTAATATTCTATAAATTAATTGTACCATATTTATTTATTATTATTAATTAGAAAATATTCTATAATAATTCATAGTAAAAAATTAAAATAAAAATACAACATGTAGCAATTTTTTTAAAAATTATATTGTACTTGATTTTTTTAAAATTTTAATAGAACTTATAATTAGGAGTGAGTGAGTAACTAGTTTTATCTTATTTAGGGCGAATAATAATTTATTTCGTTTAGTTTGGATTTAGGACGAATAATAATTGATTGGATAGCTCAACATTAAATTAGATTCAACAAAACATGCAACGGTGCTAAAAATAAATACATAAACAAGTAGACATATTTAATCAATATTTCCTCCAAATTGTGCTCCTGGAGGCCCCATGCTTGTGATTTCGCGCCATAAATCAGCTCGTACTTGATATGAGGATGCCCATCCTTTAGCTTCGTACGATGAATGATTCCACCACCATGTTGGTATAGGTGGCACCGGATGATAAGGGTGCAAAAAAAGTTGTACGAAGTGATTGCCAACGTGTCCGATAACTATTTCCATGCGCTCATTGTCTCTAATAGTTAAAATTATTAACTATAATATATGTAATATATTAATACTAATTTTTAAATATTTTTAAATCATCATTTATAGTATATAATATATATTATATTAATACTAAATTTTAAATATTTTAAAATCATTTGTATATATTAATACGAAATTTTAAATATTTTAAAATCATTTTTTAAAAATTTTAAATATTTTAAAATCATTTTTTATAATATATATAATATATATAATATATATAATATATATAATAAATAGAAGGGCATAATGGTAAATTTACCTGGGTCCCACATGGGGGGTGTGGGGGGTGGGGGGTGCGATTAGCAGGAGCCTTATTTCTGAAATTGACTCGAAGTCATCTGTTCCATTCCAAGTATGACTATGATTGACTTTGCAACCGTTTGAACCCGATCGGAGAAAATGACGCGGGTTCTAGTGACCGGCGCCTCCGGCTTCCTAGGCGGAAGACTCTGCCACGCATTACTCGAGCAAGGCTACTTCGTCCGAGCCTTTGTCCGCAAGACGAGTGACCTCTCTTCCCTCCCTTCGCCTGCCGCTGACGGAGCCCTAGAGCTCGCTTACGGTGATGTTACCGACATCCGATCTCTCATCGAAGCTTGCTCCGGCTGCGACGCTATATTTCACGCGGCCGCTCTCGTCGAGCCCTGGCTCCCTGATCCTACTCGATTCATTTCTGTAAGTAAGCACCGTTTTTTTACTTCAATTTGGCCGTTGATGTATTTCAGTTGACTTGAGTAAGTTAGATTTGTAATTTGCGTTGCTGATATGAATCTAAAAACTTGTGGCTTGTTGCTTAGGTTAATGTAGGAGGTTTGAAGAATGTGCTTGAGGCGTTTAAGGAGACGAAGACAATGGAGAGGATCATTTACACCTCGTCTTTTTTTGCCATTGGACCATCTGATGGATATGTTGCTGATGAGAGACAAGTACGGTGTATGGGGTCGTGTTCCTTTTTTCTATTGAATGTATGTTGTGATGATGGAATGCTTCTGTGTTTTGCTAATTCAGCTTCATCAACTGCTGACAGGTCCATCCTGAGAAATTCTTCTGTTCCGAGTATGAGAGGTCGAAGGTGATTTCTGATAAGGTAGCGCTGCAGGCTGCATCTGAGGGGTTGCCGATAATCCCAGTTTATCCTGGGGTCATTTATGGACCAGGCAAGGTCACGGCTAGTAACATTGTTCTTCGAATGGTAAGACCAGTATTAGCTTTTGGACCCTCTTGCCTACGATACAACTAACAATCCAAAGGGGAAAAAAAATGCTGAAACAATAATTTTAACATCCCCGAAGCAATTATTCTTGCTTCACATTACATGCATTTCCTTTAACTAGCTTAACTCGTATATTTATGAACAGGAGTAAACGTTTCATTGCATTTTTTTCACTGTAAGAGATATTTTGATTAAGTAAATGTAGTTTCTGAAAATGAGATGATCTTGCTAGTCTTGGCTACACTTGTATCGAATATGACTTCATGATTACATTACATTTTACATGACTTGTTTTGGTATCTATTATATTTGAAAAGTCAATCATAATGTTGGTGGAATGATGGACTTAAACATTGTTGCCGGCTTGCAGCATATTCATACACTGCAATCTAGTGGGGGATTATATATTTCACTTGGGAAATCCTGTAAATTTGCTGTCCGTCTTTTGTATTTCAATTATTTTCTCACTCCATTAATATTACTGTTAGACTCTATATCGAATTTCAATATTTATAGTGTCCAAAGTGTTTATGTTTCATAACGGATAAAATTATCACCCATATTTATAGTTCAGATTCACGATCAGTCATCTCCTTGTTCAGTAGTCTCAGGGGTGACAGGAAACAATGTTATTTGGCTGTTCCACGTACTGCTAATAAGCACAAGTATAGTTTAAACTCTATAACATCTTGTCTTCACTTACAAAATGGATAACATGAAGAAATTGAATCAGATTGTGGAGCGTTTCAATGGAAGGTTACCTGGTTATGTACGCAGCACTGGAAACTCTTGTTCTCATCAATCCATGTGATGCCTGTTGCACGAGCATCTCAAGCTGCCTTTAGTAGGCGAATTCAGCTGCTAGGCGAATTTTAGCTGGGCTTGTTCTTTTTTTTTTTGGAACAGCGAGACGGATTGACAACCATTATAAAGATTGATTGTGATACTGATAATAACTGATGCCCTCCAGTTCTCTTACTGCTTAGGTAACTTGAATGATCATTTTTACCATTTGAACACTTCGGTTCTTGGGGATGCAATGTTGGAAGGAAACTGGACTCCTATAGTAAAATTCTCTTCCAAGGTTTATGTGCTAGTGTTCAAGTTTGATTATGAGTTTGGAAATGTGCAATTTATCCACGCATGAAATAAAACTCAAGTCGAATGACGCCTCTGTTGTGCCCATTCTGAGCTTTGAAATGTCATACATTATTAGATAAGAAAATTTAATTTAATTCTCTTAAAACCAAATTAAGTTTTGCATAACAGGGTAGTTATTTGTATATCTTAAAACTCGCTTACGGTGATTGTTACCAACATCCGATCGTCTCTCATTGAAGCTTGCTCCGGCTGCGACGCTATAGTTCCCTTTTGCAGTTTTAACTGGAAAATCATGTCTTTCGTGTCTTGGTGTAAACTGGTTATTGTTTGCCACTCGTTGAAGATCCGACTCCTCATATATTATTATTTTTTTCTCGAATATATGTAGTGTTCGTTTTTGTTTGATAGAAAAGGAGCTAGTCCTGCAGCTTATAGTAATTTCTTTGAACGAAATTTAGAAAATGAATAAATCCGATCCTACAAACGTATAGTAATTTCTTGAGCAGTAATATTTCAGAAAATAATTTGGTAAGTTGAGTAGACTGAGAATCAATTTGTTCAAATTGAGTAGATTGTCGTTAACCAATGCACTATATATTGTACGAGTACTTGCATTTAATGCAAAAGGCGAACATCCAACATAAAACCTATAAAGATTTTTGAGATCTATAATTTTGATGATCAACACAGACTTTGATTCCAAGTGAAAGATTCTAAAAAAGAATGAAAATGTTGAGAGTGAATAATTGATACCATATATTCTTATAAATTATAAAATGACCATATTTTGAAGAGAAAAATATTCATTGCAACCGCCAGTCAAATACGGCAAGTATCAAAATGACAATGTTTTAATAACCTTGATGAGTGCTATATACGGACCTAAAAATTCGATCGTTGGCAGTATCCCAAGATCATAAATTCATAATAACTACACGCAAGTGGAGTGATAATTAGTTAGTAGGTGTATTAAAATAGATTCACCCACTTCATACTGAATTTAATTCAATTCGCACTATCTACATTATATGTTTCATAATTCAAGGCCGTCTCAACTCTCAAGGTCATTGGGGGCCTGAAGCGAAATTTTTTTTGGGACCCTTTTCACATAATTTTCAAATAAATGGAACCTTATTTTTAAAGAATTGGGTCTTTTTTTTTGACAAAAAGGGGCCTTTTTTTGTGACAAAATGAGGTCTTTTCTTGACAAAATGGGACCTTTTTCCTAAAATATTTCTTAAAGAATTTTTTTTTAAAAAAAATGGGCCTGAATTATTTGCTTCACTCGTCTTACATTCCAGCCTGGCCACTTTCATTTATAATATACGAAGCACATTATTCACAGATCACAAGTGGACCGTTCCTAGTGCAGCAAGCCATCAAAGCAGTGTGTGCACTGTGCAGCTTGTAATTGAATCTGACCGCTGAGAAAAATGAAGAAAGTTTTGGTGACTGGTGCATCAGGGTTCCTAGGAGGAAGACTTTGCCATGCATTACTGGATCAAGGCTACTACGTCCGAGCTTTCATATGGGACAAGGAGACCAATCTTGCCAGCCTTCCTTCCCATACTGATGTAGGAGCGTTTAGGACTCCAAAATAGTATTTTAGTTTTATTTCTTTGTTTTTAGATTTTAGCAGCATTATCTTTAGCAGCTGATGATTATTTTTTAGCAGCTGATAATTATCTTTAGCTGCTGATAATTATCTTTAGCAGCTGAATATTATCTTTTAGCAGCTGATAAATTAGGGTTTTGTATTTTTCTATTTAAACCCTCTTTAGGGTTTCAGAAACACAATCTTCTCTGGTGGATTCCAGAGTTATTTCTAGGGGAGAGCAAACGGTAATTTACCGTTTTACCGTTTACCGATTTACCGACATGTAAAATTCTATTCCGTTTACCGTTACCGATTTACCGTTTTACCGATATTTTGGTAAATCGGTAAATTTCGGTAAATTTACCGAATTTACCGAAAATTATTATTTTTCTAATTTTTTAAATATATATTATAAATCTTATAAATATATATGTTGATTTTTAATATATATAAATATTTTTGTAATTTTTTTCTTTATAATATATAATTTATTTATTTATATTTTTCGGTAAAACGGTAAATTTACCGATTTCAGAATTTATTCCGTTTACCGACTTATTTTTACCGTTTTACCGTTGGTAATTTACCGATTTACCGATTTACCAAACCGAATTGATTCGGTAACGGTAAATTTACGAATTTTGCTCTCCCCTAGTTATTTCTTTTCTGGTGGATTCCAGAGTTACTTTTTCTGGTGGATTCCAGAGTTTTCGTTCGATTTCACGCTTGTGAATCGATCATCTATCCTAGGTTTAGCGCTTGCTATTCCTTTCGATTTTCCCGCTGCATCACATACTACAAAAAAAAAAAGGATCAATCTTAGAGCTCGTTTATGGCGATGTTACCGATTTGGAATCACTTCTCAAAGCTTGCTCCGGCTGTGTTGCTTTGTTTCACGTAGCGGCTATCGTTGATGCCTGGCATCCAAACCCTTCGTTATTTATGTCCGTAAGTGTTCATCAATATGGAGAACTTAATAAGGAGCTGACCTAGTGACAAGAGGAGTAGCGTCATAAAATTATAAAAAAAATTATGCAATTACTTTTCCATGGGAAAATTGTTTTCGGTTAATTTTTCCATCAAATTTTCCAAACGGAAAGTTTTGCACATCAGGGTAGTTGTTGTATATCTTAAACTATATATGCACTTGTAACTTAATTATATTCTTTTTTGGTAATTTTGTGACTGCTTGAGATATTCAGATCAACGTAGGAGGCCTGAAGAACGTCCTGCAGGCTGTCAAGGAGACAGAAACTATAGAGAAGATAATTTACACCTCGTCTTTCTTCGCTATCGGTCCAACTGATGGTTACGTCGCAGACGAGACACAAGTACATTTATCTTTCAGTCAACTCTTTAATTAATACTCAGTTCTTAATTATGTAGTAATATTCATTTGTAAGTTTTTAAAATGTATTTTGTGTTTTGGCTGTGTGATGGGCGAAGTCTCTCATCATGGGAAGTTTTCTTTTGTTCGGAGTACGAGAAATCGAAGGTGATTGCAGACCAGATTGCCCTACATGCTGCTTCTGAAGGTTTTCCAATCATCCCCGTATATCCTGGAGTCATGTATGGACCTGGAAATATCACTGCTGGTAATATCGTCGTTCGAACGGTAAGACTAATTATAAATTAATTGCTTTTAATTTGTTTCTTTCTGCATCTGGAACAACTAAAATAAAGGTCGTCCTGGAGAAAAATACCTTCTAACTGGTGAAAATGCATCAATGAATCAGATTCTCCAATTAGCTGCTAAAATTACCGAAACAAAAACACCGTCAATAACCATTCCATTGTGGTTGCTCGAAGTATATGGCTCGGTTTCTCAGTGTTATTTTATCGAATCACTGGAATACTACCTTTCATCACCCCTCCGGTAATAAGTTAACTATCTTTTTCTTTCTTTTTGTATATTATATCTTATTCGAAGAAAAGGTAGAACAGAAAAAAAATACTGAAAGGTCAATACCAAATATAATTTGTATTTTTCTTTTTTAGCGCAACTTCAAGGTTAACTATATCGTCAGCTCTACGCTGCTTCAACCATTTTTCGTGAGCTAATTTATCCTTTCTTTTTTGACATTTCGTTTAACACAGGCGATTCGTGTTTTAAGATATCAGTGGGCATATTCCTTCGAGAAGGCAAGTAGGGAGCTTGGATACAACCCGCGCGAAGCTTGGAAGATGGACTGACCGAAGTACTTATTTGGTTAAAGAATCAAGGCCGGGTGCATAGACTTATACCGAATGTCAAGGAACTGTCCCATTTGCGAGTAGTATGGCGCGCTGCTGAACACGAAAAACCTTACACAACTTTCTGTTCTACTTCCTTATCTTGTCGAACTCGGTTTAGAAACTTTTTCATTCCTCTTCTTGTAATCCTTTTCTGTAGATTGAGTAATGCAAATCTGCGTTTCTTTTGTATTTCAATTTGAAGATAAATACTCTGGAGGAATATTTGGACTAACACAAAACTTTCAAAACAACACTTGATGTTCTGTCCTAAGAAACATTAAATGTTAACTATATGCCTTTATCCAATAATACTCAAAAGCGTTTCACTTAGATACCGCAAGGTTTAGTTTATGGTGGGTTCCAAATGTTGTTGTAGGCTCATCAGAAGGAAGGAATAGAAGCTGTTCATTTGGCGACTGGCCGGACTGTCTGCAAGGTAAATAATTGTCGTTTGTTAAATGATTTGGATTTTGCTAATTCCATATCTCTTGCCATGATAATGTAGAACTAGATTGGCAGCCAAACACATTATTCGAAGTTCTTACGAATTTACTTGGTTACATAAATGTGGATCAGCTTCATTTAACTGAAGGAGGCCTTCATGCTGATATAAATGGAGAGATGGGGTTCTAGATCACGTCCAGGTACCAATTCTCTCTTAAAGTATGATCCAAAGCCACTTTGTCCAAAACGTAAAAGTTGTATGCTGCATGAATTTCATGATAAACAAAAATAACCAGTGCTACTAATGTCTCAATAAAAAGAGTTGGCAGCAATCATAAAATATTATTGCTATAGTGGCTATGTCTAGATTGTGTGGCCTAAGCTAATTAAAGTGGTTCTTTGCCAGGATATTCTTCCCATTATATATGAATGATTTGAGGAGTGTTGAATGCATGCTTCAGAAGCAAGTTGTATGTAGTTTTAATTTGATTTGCTACCTGATAGCTGCATGCTAAAGAAGATATTGAGTGAGCTAAGTGATAACAATCATGCCAGTGTTTTCTGTTCTAGGTTGTTGGTGGTAATGGTGCTGAGCAAACTGTTGTAAGCGGATCCATGGAAGTGCTGAGACCTTGTTGGGCAGTTGCAACTTCTGGTGTCCCAGTGCGAGAACAACTCTTTAATGCGTCCATATGTCATCATTCACACTTCAATTTATTCCAACACGGAGATTTTTCTAGAGTATATGGGCGGACTCCAGATATAACTTCTTTAGAGGTCGCAACACCAATTCTTTTCTTTTTTTTTAAAAGAGAAAATAATTTATTGCAGGATCAAAAGCCTGATCTAAGGCGAGATACAAAACGGGTGCAAATAACACTAAAAAGGACAAAACTCTATCGAGTTATACAAGCAATAGGACATGTAACACTAAAACGGACAACCAAGGAAGACAAGTCAAGTCTAGGGGTCGACAATGGGCAGGGCAGGGCCGGCCCTGCCCTTACTGAAAGGGCTTAGGGCCGAACAAATACCATTTTTGGAGGGCTTTCAAAATAATTAGGGCCGGGCAGGGCCGGGCTTGGTTAAAAATGTTGACCCTAGGGCTGGCCTTAGGGCCGAACATTGAAAGGGCTTTTAGGGCCGAACCGAACGGCCCTTAATTTTAGGGCTGAACTTTAGGGCCGGGTTTAAAATAATTATTTATCAACTTGATCATATTCAAAAAGTTACAAAGGCGCAAAATATTCTACATCTTCAACTTTCGCCTATTCAAAAAACTGAACAGGCTGTCGTCGTACCTGTGCAAAAACAATTTATATTTTTCCTCGCTCTTGGCTGTGGGTGAGTACAGTGGTGAGTAAGGGTCGAACCCTAGGGAGCTAGATGGTTACTACTTCGCTCTGTAATAGAGAAAAAGAACAAGAAACTAATGTGAAAGTAGAGGTTAGTGTAATAATCGAGAAGTGCAAGGGATTTATCAATCAAAGGAATATTCAGGTTAGGGTATTATTCAATTGTGACTTGGTTTTATCATTGATTTCTAAATATCATGTTTCTAATTCTTTTAAACCTAATAATTCAATACTCCATTCCAAGATATATCAAATTAGTGCTCTATTTGTTTGTAGCTCTCTAGTATCAAACAAACAGTAAACAATGGATTTATATCGTTCAACTAAATCTAACCTTTCCGGGTATCAACTCAGTTTCACAATATTAATCGAGATAATTAGCACAAGGTTTAATGGAATAATAAAACAAGCATTAAGATTCAAATCTCAAAAACATAAGTCACGATTATTTAACCCTAACCCGAATATGGGTTTTAGTTACACATATTCATAATTAAATAATGCAGGGAAATAAAAGGGACAAGAACTTCACTATGAGATCGAGATTTCAAAAGCAAGGCACGGTGGCTATGGGCGGCGCACGGAGGAGGGTACGGCTGAGCAAGGCTGAGATCCGGCGGAGGAATGGAGAGCAGCAGGTGGTGCACGGCCAAGTGAAGAGAATAGTATTCGAATATGAGATGGGATGATTATGGATGGCAGCACTGCTCTTCTATTTATAGGGTTTGAGAAACCCTAACTTGGTCATAAAGCTACGAAACCCTAGCGTCGCATACAAATTGGGCCGGCTGCTGGACTTTGGAACTTGGACTTTTTTTCGAAGTACTGTTCATGGGCCGGAATTACTGTTCATCGGACACTGTTCACGCTGGAATCACTATTCACGCCGGAGTTACTATTCACGCCGGAATCACTATTCACGCCGGAGTTACTGTTCACGAGCCGAAAACACTGTTCACGGCCCTCCTTTGGTCTGATCTTCAATTGCGATGTTTCTGGCATGAAAATGCCGTCTTTTAAGCGTGATTCCTCCTAGAGCTTCCAAATCACCTGAAACACGAAACAACACTAAAAAGTAACTGTTCGCATAATAAAGTGAATGAAATGGTGGGATTTAATGACTCGACAAGTCGTATAAATACGGCTCATCAAACCACCCCACACTTAAACTTGTTCGTCCCGAACAAGGACTAGGTCATAAGAGGAAAAAATGAAGTACGAACATCACAAAGCTTCGGTCATCCTAGACGTGCTACATGGACATGAATCGATTACTCTAGATCTCGCCTGTTATGCATGCTCGCTACTAATGTCTTTGTGCTAAAACATGGGTTAAAGATACGTGTTACCTTTGGGTCGAGATGCAAATCAATTCGGATGTATCTGGAGATAGCCCTGTTTAGACCCATGAACCCTCATTCTCGGGCTCGAACTCGCTGCTATGTGGTTATGCTTTGCCGCTTTTTCTTGCACGTGATTGATTCGAGCTCCAAAGTGTTGAGAGATTTCGGTCAGCTATAGTGTCATCTGATTCGGAATTTCAATGATGCTGTCACATGAGACGTGTGGACTATCACGATGGTTGTGAATTTGTTGCTTTGTAGTGCGGATTGTGATTTGATCGAACCGTGGTTTCTCCTCCTTTTGACGCGAGTCAAGCCGAGGGTCGCTCGTCTATTTTCCCGGCTACTCGGATTAGAAACCTTCCTGCTCTTACTCATCATCGTCCTTTCGACACGGGTCAAGTCAAGGGTCGCTTGCCTGTTTTCTCGGCTACTTGGACTAGAGCTTGGACGGTGTGAAGTTTTCCCGTCCCGACCAACCGCAAAGGGTACCGCAGCGGCGGAGCAGACTCGTACTATGTTGCCTCGAAGTGCTAGCCTCCACGAACTCCACATAACCACATATCCTGAGTTCGGCCTTTGAACGATCTGTCAAGTCTTTCTAGGGCATTGCTATCAACTCCACATCCCTGTTTATCTCAACTAACAAAGGCACGCAAAATTTTAAGATCACATGCTAGTCGCACAAATCAATTTTCACCAAGACATGCATGTAAAATCGGCTATATCTATTTCACCCAATCATTATCCACTACTGCAAGTCTAGGAAATAGTGAAGTATCATGTACAAAAAATTTTAAAAATGACTCGAAACGTGCTGACTCTGTGCAGGGTGCATGAAATAAACGTGCTGACTCGATAACTGACTCTCCCACCCCACACTTTTGAAATAAGCCGTGTCCTCACGGCACGACTTAAATCTAGACTCACAATGCATGCATAAATAAAACAAAGGGAAATAAGAAAGGAGTAAGGACAGGCACTTCCCTCGTGCGTGCGTGACAATCAGAGACGACTGATAATTCTCCTGTGAGTCCTCGAAGAGCACCATTGGAGCTTGTATCGCAGCGTGAGTTCGTCATACGATGAAAGGTCTGTGTCGATGACATTAAGACGAATAAAAGATTCCCAGGAGGTTGGAGGAGTCACAATGGTCTCACTTAAAACCCAACCTCCTTAGACTCGTAAGTCTTTGTGACAGAATCTTTAAACGCTCATGTTTCTCGACGCAACTTATTCAAAGTGTGAACTACTCACGCTGGATACAGTCTTTTGCTAACATCTATGATACGTTCGCCTCTGTCCCTGCATGAAGATCATCTTCTTTCCCAAGTACAATGTGATGAAAAGACTCAAGACTCAGATAAACATAAATAGCAAATAATATGAGAAAATGAAAAGTGCAGGGCTGCCTCCCTGCGAGCGCCTTTGTTTTACGTCGTTGGCTCGACGGTACCTCTTTAGGGATCACAAGTTAGGATCCCAAGGGCGTGTGAGGTCATACTTCTGCATGGCCTCTCCTTCTGTTCTTCCATACTGCTCCTCTAGCTGTCCATTCGGCTCTACCTTCCAAAGATCAGGCGGATTCGCCTTTACATCCTTCTGAGCTGGCGAGGCCACCTTTATCATAGTCACTGGTCCATTGAGTCGTATTCTAGTGTTCCTCCATCCTGGTTTCCACTCAAGTGTGCCAAGCCTCGGTCGTTTCTTTATGTATGAGTGATTAGCATGGACGTTCAGTTCTTTATCTTCAAGAGATGTCAAGTGTGCGCCCATATCAATCTTCTTCTTCTTGGCACAGATGAGTGGTTGTCTAGGAATAAGTGTTCGAGGAACAATGTTTCTACCATGCTTTCCAGGCGGTTCTTCTCGAACTGTGATGAGTGAGTACTCCATCGTTGCCTTCTCTGGTTCATGCTTCGCTTCTATTCTGCCTTCAAGCTTATCCTTGTCGATCATGTGGTCCTTAGGAGCAATCACCTGTATTGGAACTGGCAGAGGAGTGTCAGGCACTAGACTTTCTTTGACTGCTTCGACAGTGAGGGCTTGCTCTGCCTCTGGTGCTGTGATAGTAAGGGCTGGTTCTGTCTCGGGCATATCCGTAATGAGGTCAGTGCATATCTTGGAGAGCTCGGTAATGGGGACTGACTCGAGTGGCTCGGTCGGATCTTCTAGAGGTGCTAGTGGCCTGTCTTCTTCCAAATATTTGGGGTAGTCCGACTTGAGCTCTTCTTCCTTCAACCATTGGTCCTCATCTTCTGCCGGTTCCGAGATAGGCTCTATTAGATCCTCTGCCATGTCCTCCCCTGTTTTTGTACCGACATCTTCTTCCTGATTTCTGCTCAACTTGGATATTGTTTCTGCTAACTCGGCTGAGCCGTTATCGGTGTTGGCCATATACTGGTTCAGGTATGCACTTGGCTGCTGGGTGCTAGCTGCCAGCTCTCTTACTATGTCCTCTAGCGATTTGGTCTGCTCTTGTACTGGTTTAGATTTCTCGGCCAAATTGTCTATTTCTTTGATCAGCTTGATCCGAGATTGTCTTGAGCTTTCTGCCATATCTTCTATCAAACCCCAAAGCTCGTTCATGTCCAAGTTATTCACCGAGCCTCCTGGTGCAGCTTCATTAAGCCTGTTCCACTCATATTGCAACATTCCATCGAGAAACCTTTGAAGAAGATAGGGGTACGTGAATCCATGGTGCGGGCAGCTCGCCAAAATGGAACTGAAGCGTGTCAAATATTCGTCCATGTTTTCGGCCCAGGATTGCTCAAGGGTGATGATCTTCTCGCGGGCATCAAGTCTGAAGGATGATGGTGGGTAGTACTCCCCATAATTACACGGCTCACTTCCGTAGTAGGAAGTCATGTCGAATCTGCAAGTGAATCAGAAAAACGTGCAAGCTAGCATGGCACCGATTATCATGAACATACTAGCAACAAAGGGTCCCCAGGAAATTGGAGGGGTCACAGCGGTCCCACTTAAAACCCAATTTCCTTAGACTCGTAAGTCTTGGTGACAGGACCCTCTGAGAGCTAGAAAACGAAATCGAAAGAAATTGAAAACAAAAATTGAACAGTTGGGGTTTTTGAATTATTGAGATCACCGAATAGCAAATTTCGAAATAAGCAAGAAAAAATAAACTAAAAAGAAAAGAAGAACAAATTTCACCGTGCGTAGCTCCCCGGCAACGGCGCCATTTTGAACAGGCTGTCGTCGTACCTGTGCAAAAACAATTTATATTTTTCCTCGCTCTTGGCTGTGGGTGAGTACAGTGGTGAGTAAGGGTCGAACCCTAGGGAGCTAGATGGTTACTACTTCGCTCTGTAATAGAGAAAAAGAACAAGAAACTAATGTGAAAGTAGAGGTTAGTGTAATAATCGAGAAGTGCAAGGGATTTATCAATCAAAGGAATATTCAGGTTAGGGTATTATTCAATTGTGACTTGGTTTTATCATTGATTTCTAAATATCATGTTTCTAATTCTTTTAAACCTAATAATTCAATACTCCATTCCAAGATATATCAAATTAGTGCTCTATTTGTTTGTAGCTCTCTAGTATCAAACAAACAGTAAACAATGGATTTATATCGTTCAACTAAATCTAACCTTTCCGGGTATCAACTCAGTTTCACAATATTAATCGAGATAATTAGCACAAGGTTTAATGGAATAATAAAACAAGCATTAAGATTCAAATCTCAAAAACATAAGTCACGATTATTTAACCCTAACCCGAATATGGGTTTTAGTTACACATATTCATAATTAAATAATGCAGGGAAATAAAAGGGACAAGAACTTCACTATGAGATCGAGATTTCAAAAGCAAGGCACGGTGGCTATGGGCGGCGCACGGAGGAGGGTACGGCTGAGCAAGGCTGAGATCCGGCGGAGGAATGGAGAGCAGCAGGTGGTGCACGGCCAAGTGAAGAGAATAGTATTCGAATATGAGATGGGATGATTATGGATGGCAGCACTGCTCTTCTATTTATAGGGTTTGAGAAACCCTAACTTGGTCATAAAGCTACGAAACCCTAGCGTCGCATACAAATTGGGCCGGCTGCTGGACTTTGGAACTTGGACTTTTTTTCGAAGTACTGTTCATGGGCCGGAATTACTGTTCATCGGACACTGTTCACGCCGGAATCACTATTCACGCCGGAGTTACTATTCACGCCGGAATCACTATTCACGCCGGAGTTACTGTTCACGAGCCGAAAAACACTGTTCACGGCCCTCCTTTGGTCTGATCTTCAATTGCGATGTTTCTGGCATGAAAATGCCGTCTTTTAAGCGTGATTCCTCCTAGAGCTTCCAAATCACCTGAAACACGAAACAACACTAAAAAGTAACTGTTCGCATAATAAAGTGAATGAAATGGTGGGATTTAATGACTCGACAAGTCGTATAAATACGGCTCATCAGCGTACTTGGGTAGTAAACCAACAAGGCAACAACCAAGCATGTACAAAAAAAATCGGAAAATGAGAATATCAAATGAAGTTTGATCTTGAACCATGACAAAATCTCCCTGATGCATTCAATGATCCAAAAAAAACCATGACAAAATATCAAATGAAGTTTCATCTTGAACCTCCACTACAGCCAATTCCAGATACATGTTCAAATCGGAAGTATTAGTTGATGTATTTGAATTCAGCCTAGCCCTCTTAAGCAGTTTCATATCTCATAGAGTCTAAGTGTATATTTCAAAAAAAAATTGACTTAATTTATAGTAGATAAAATATAGTAGGGCTTTGACGATCGGGCTTTTTTAGGTCGAACCGAGTAGAACATTATTAGGTCATAATTAGGTCAGGCTTTTTTAGGGCGGACAGGGCAGGGCTTAATTAGGTCAGAGTTAGGTCGGGCTCGAGGGCCGAACAGGGCTTGAAATTCATGATTTATGTTCAACCTTAAGCCTTTAGGGCTCAGGGCTCAAGGGCTTTAACATAGGGCAGGGCCGGCCCTAGGGCTTTAACATAGGGCAGGGCCGGCCCTAGGGCTCGTAGGTCATAGGGCTTTGTGCAGGGCTTTCGAGCCCTAGGGTTGAATGTTGACCCCTAAGTTAAGATGACTGTCATCTTGAGCTGTATGGGCAAAGGGTTTTTCTTTTTGCATCAGGACCAAACAAAATCGGTGTCTCTCTTTTTTGGGCATGTTCGATCGGAAGAGCGGAACCCCTTTTTCTTTCGCTGCCGAGTTTTTTTTCAAAGGAGGCATCAGGGAGGGGACCTAGTCACATAACTCATTACTATGAATCACTTCGTGATCAGTCAAACCTTTATCAGATTCCTCTATAGGAATGCCTGAGCCTTCCTGCTCGACATGTCCAGCTCCCTTAACAAGGTCGTCCAGTTCTTCGAAAATAAGTTTTTCATCCTCGCCCCTTGTCATAAAATGCATGTAAAAGCCTCGGGCATCGACTACACCAATATCTTCATAATCTCAAATAAAAAACCATCATATGAAGAGAGCTTTTGAGCAATTTCTTCAGTTATTTGCAAATCACTACTCTGCATAACCTCACTATGTTTTTCGGTACTTGCATTACCATCAATTTCACAAAGCAATTCCTTCATGTAAATGCTTTTACCACCAAACTCTTCACAACTCTCTTTAAGAACAACCAAGGCCAATATATCATCAACCTCATTATCCCTTTTTATGGCCTTGGTGTGTTCAACAATCGCATCCTCATCACCCACCTTCTTTCCATTAACCTCCGCGATCGGCACATCCGCATCTTTTGTGGGTTCATCTCCATCCACCACATCATTGTCTTTCAACTCCTGTTCAGGCACATTAGGATTTTTCCCCTCATGTGCTATATTGTCATCTTTTTGTTCCATCTTTTTCTCAGGCGTAATAGATTTCTTTCCTTTTTTTCTTTCTCCCAACCACTTGCCACTCCTGCTCATGGACTGTTTTAACAACCTCTACAGTAGATCGCACTGTCTCTTGTGGGATCAGATTAACTCTGCTAGCCTCCTTATTCTCCATGTTTTCTCCTCCCTTGTTCACCTTTCTGCAATTGGCAAGTTCATGCCCATGAATTTTACATTTAGAGCAGTATTTCAAACCACCTTCTACCATAATCTCCTGGAAAAAACCTTTGCCGTTAGGCAAATTTATCCAGACAGTATTGGGTATATTTTTTGTCACATCAAGTTCCACACAAGCTCTGGCGTAATTGAAGGAATCCAGCTCTCTTGTTTTATCATCACAATCAATGAACATAGCAAAGGATGATACAATGGATCTCAAGATGGCTCTATCAAACAATTCCATAGGCATACCTGGGAATCTAATCCATTTGGTCACAGTTGGGGACTCCTTTTTGGGGTTATAATCAGCAGACCAACGAAATAAACGAAACAAAGTGTGACCAACTCTACGAAGAGGATTTGTGAGGATTTCATTAACATCCTTTTCAGAGTCGAGAATGATGATGAAATGCCTGTCATCCCAATTGCTTGCTACGGTGATTCTGCCCTCAATTTTCCAGGCAGCAAGCATCGTGCTTTTAACGATATCAAAGGGTGGATGCCCTACTTGGAATTTGACAATCAGAGTATGCTCGAAACGCCGGGTAGCTGCCTAGTATTCCGCAGGTGTAAAAGTGACTGAAGGAACTCCATCCTTCGTACCATATTGTCTGGCAGCTAACTGCATCTCTAGAAACCTTGGAACCCTTGGAACAACTTTTGAACTTGCGACGATGGAGGCGAAGGTGGGTTTAAGAATGGCGGACGCGCTATTCCAACCTCCATTTGATACTGGCTTTGTAGCGGCAGTGATGTCTGGTGCGGGTGGTGGCCGTTGCGATGATACCTCAGACTGAAGAACGGCACTGATGGCCGGAAGTGCGTAGGTCAACCCGACCCAGCAAACCAATTCAAAGGTTCTCTCCATCCCTAAATTACATTCTTCTTACTGACAGAGGCGAACCAGAATGTTTTGAGGAAGTTGTAAAATCTGATGAATCGATTAAGTGGGAGTTGGCCATGCAAGATGAGATGGAGTCGTTGTTGTCAAATAAAACATGGGAATTAGTGGAGTTGCCTCCGGAAAAGAAAGCTTTGCATACCAAATGGATTTATCGATTAAAAAAAGAACATGATGGGAGTAAACGATATAAGGCGAGATTCGTTGCAAAAGGATTTCAGCAGAAAGAAGGTATCGATTACACTGAAATCTTTTCCCCAGTAGTGAAGATGGTGACAGTCAGAACTTTTCTTGGATTGGTAGCGAAATAAAATTTACATCTTCAACAAATGGATGTAAAAACAGCTTTTCTTCAAGGTGATTTAGACGAAGAAATTTACATGATGCAGCCTGAGGGTTTTGAGGTCAAAGGGAAGGAGAAATTAGTGTGCAAGCTGAAAAAGAGTTTTTATGGATTAAAACAGGCTTCAAGGCAGTGGTATAAGAAGTTTGATAGCTTTATGAAGAAAGCTGAATTCTCAAGATGTGAGGCGGATCATTATTGTTACATAAAGAGGTATAAAAATTCTTACATAATTTTACTTCTTTATGTTGACGATATGTTGATAGCGGGAGCAAACTGTACTGAGATTGATGTGTTAAAAAAGAAATTATCGAAGGAATTTACGATGAAAGATTTAGGAGCTGCGAAGCAAATTCTTGGGATGAGGATCATCATAAATAAGGAGTGTCTAAAGTTGTCACAAGAAGAATATGTGAAGAAAGTCCTCAAGAGATTTAACATGGATGATGCGAGACCAGTTAGTACTCCTTTGGCCAGTCATTTTCAGCTGTCTAAAGATCAGTCGCCTGTTACTGAAGATGAGATGAAGCATATGGATAAAATTCCTTATGCATCTGCTATTGGCAGCTTGATGTACGCGATGGTTTGTACTAGGCCAGACATCGCACATGAAGTGGGAGTTGTTAGCAGATTTGTAAGTAATCCAGGAAGACAGCATTGGGAAGCTATGAAGTGGATTTTCAGGTATCTGAAAGGCAGCTCAAGTTTATCATTGTGTTTTCGAAAGTCAGAGTTGGGGTTGCAGGGATATGTCGATGCAGATAATGGTGGTGACATTGACAGCAGAAAGAGCACATCTGGATATATTTACACATATGGAGGTACTGCAATTAGTTGGATTTCGAAATTGCAAAAAATAGTAGCTCTCTCTAGCTGCGAAGCTGAATATGTCACAGTTACTGAAGCTGTGAAAGAGATGATGTGGCTACAATATTTTTTGCAAGAGTTGAATCAAGATCACAAGGGAAGTGTGTTGCATTGTGATAGCCAGAGTGCCATCCATCTTGCGAAGAATCCTGTTTATCATGCTCGGACAAAACACATACAAATTCGATATCACTTCATTAGATCGGCTTTGGAAGATGGAGTTTTAGTACTTGAGAAAATTCCAGGAAGTCAGAATCCAGCAGATATGCTAACGAAGGTTGTTCCGAATGAGAAGCTGAAGCTGTGCGCAGCTTCAGTTGGACTTCTTGGATGATGAAGTCGGTTGCCGCTGCAGTTGGAATTGATGGTTGAAATTTGTCTCCAAGTGGGAGATTATTGAGATGTGGAGACAAATAAGAGAAGGACATTTTTGAGATTTCACTTTTATAGTGTTGCCCAAGCTTTCTCTTTTATATTTGTATGTCGCAGCCTCCTTGTTGAGAAGTGAGAGTGAGTGAGGCACATACATATTGTAAACACCATCAAATCATCAGAGTGAAAGCTGCAGCGAAGAGTGGATGATCAATCAATATTTTGACTGATTATTCGCTACATTCGATGAAGGATAACACTCGTTCTCCGGGCAAATTGTCTCTATTTGACGTCTTTCTCTAGTGTTTCAGGTTAAATTGACATATCATCGCTCCTTGGGCTTAAGATGTCGAAAGAATGAAAAAGATCAACGAAAACGGCCAAAAACAAACTTTGCACCAGCCAAGGGCCGTGACCACCATGACGTCTCATCAGAGTCACGGTAGGTTTCTACCTCAGAAGACAATTCAGGAGACTGCCGTGACTATCGTAACCCCCACCAAAGGTCACGGTAGTCACGGTATGTTTTTAGCTCAGTGCAAATCAGCCCCGGCCGTGACTGCCGTAACCCACACCAAAGGTCACGGTAGTCATGGCATTTCCGAGCAGAATTATCCTGTTATTTCCAAAATTCGATTTTGGGCTTCTGGCCTTTTTAGACAATCTATAAAAGGAAACACGACCAGATTAGACAGGTGTGCTATTTTTCGGAGAAGAAACCCTAACTTGGGAGAGAAGACAAAGTTTTCATCGTGAGGATCATCGAGCTACATCGTTTACGGTTTACTCGTTCTTTCCTTCTATATACACTGTTTTTGGTTTAATCACCATGAATAGTGAGTAGTCCTCTTATTCTGGGATCCTACGGATCTCGTGCTATGTAACTCTAACTCTTCTTGTGATCAATTACAATTCTTATTTATGCGATTCGATTATTCAATTTCATTGTGTGCTTAATATTATCGTTCTATGCAAGTATTTACATCAAAGGGTATGTTTGCATTGCTAGAACGTAGTTAGGTTATATGCCGAAAGGTGGATGGGCCCTAGGGATTAACCGGATTACATGAAATTGATGTTAGGTCATGTTTACATGAACTAATAGGAAAACCTTTAGTTTAATAAATCGAGATCGTTGATAATCCGTGGATGGGCGGCGTTCAACGATTGAGATTAATGTAGACAATGATCCGTGGATGGGCGGCTTGTCTAGTGTTTTTTTGGTTATATTCCATATTCGACAGCATGAATAATTAACGTAACATGATCGCATGATTAGTGGGGTTAGCACGGGTAAAGTATGGATTCTGGAATTCTTCCTCTGATAAAAACACAATTTTTAATTTCTGCTATTTAATTATTGCAAATTTTCACAACAAAACAAATCCTTTTTAATCGGAGTAGCTAAATAGGTCACACTGTTTGCTAGTAATCACACACCTGTTCCTTGGATCGACCCTTGGCTTACCAAGGTTTATAAATATTGTTTGACTGCAATTTGACCCCTAAAACTAAAACTTTGACAACTATAAAGGGTTAAAAATACGCTTGTCAAAATGGCGCCGTTGCCGGGGAGCAGCGTTAGTGTGATACTAGATTTAACGTGTGTAGTTTAGACTATTCCATTCTTTTTATTACTTCTTTGTACATACTCTATATACTTCTGACCTTCACTAATCACCTTTATTTTGAATGTTGCGAGGATGTACTCTTTTGGTCATCAAGACGCCTACCCAAGGGAAGAGCCTTATTGTCGGAAAATTTTCCAATTTACACTAAAATTGAGATTGCATTCCCTTTCTACACACTTTTTAGATTGGTTTCCCAATTTACACTAGTTTTTATAAGCCGCCGTTGTCAACGGCGTCTTAACATTAAGATGCTCTTTTTGACAGCGTCTTAAGCCTAGTGGCGTTTTTGCGCCAAAATAAGCAGTCATGTGACATAATATTGCCAAATAAGCCTAAACCGCTGTCTCCAACAGCGTCTTAACTTATTGGTATTTACAATGAGAGGCCGGCTCAAATATTGGCCTTAAGATGAGCCGCCCGACTGAATTTGAATTTAAGAAGTCAAAAAACTCTGAGGTACTGAGCCGGCCGGCTCAAAAATGCCTACCAATCCAACCGGCCGGCTCCCAAGCTCAGAAAATTAGAGCGAATCCTCCCCTGCTCGAGCCGGCCGGCTGGGAATCCTTCACCCAGTTGAGCCGGCCGGCTAGAACATCAAGACTGGATTTTTACTGTTTTGTTATAAATAGAAACTTAGGGTTTCTGGACAAGGGGACTTTTTGGGGGATTTTCAAGGCAGATTTTCTGGATATTTTGGAGCAATCTTTCTTGGAAAAGAAGCCATAGATTTTGAGAGCCATCAACAACACAAAGATCGGATCATCTATTATTATTGGATCTCCATATTGGTTTTGAATTCCTAAACTCAACTTTCCATATGGGTTTTTGCACTTTCATTGATGTTTTTGCTTGTAAACTCACCATGAGTGAGTAGTGATCGGTTGTAAATATAGCGTAAATATTCAAATAAGAATTCAAATACTTATGCTAGTCACATTTAATCAAAACATTTATAATTGACTCGGGTGAACCCAAGGTCGAACCCAAAGGATAGGTGATTAAACTAATAGTGCTAAGATTATGCTAGAATGTCTATGGTTGGGGGGGGGGGGTTGGTTCCTCTTAAGAGGTCGGTAGCGAATCTTCACTATCCGAAATGAGGTTGATCAACGAAAAGGTAAATAATCAATTCAATCAATGAGAAGGTATTAAGGGTTCAATTCAATCAAAAGAGGGTTTCGAGGGGTTGTGCCCCTCCTTGGTATTATCCATGATCATGCATACAAGAATTAAACACATTTCTAGGTGTTAGATAGTTTTGAACCTAGCTTAAACTAAGGTGGACCAACTCTCGTTGAATCTACTCTAGTCAAGCTCCCTTATAGCTCGAACCTCACTCTCCCGAGATATCGATTCATTCCATGACATTTATTAGCATTGAAATTTCTCCCAAGCAATAAATCCCATGAACTCGACTTCTAGTTCACTTCCTAACCATGCATTGTAGAAAACCTAGCTTAGACTAGTGTAGACCAACTCTCGTTGAATCTATTCCTAGCAAAACTCTCTTATAGCTCGAACCTCACTCTCTCGAGATATTGATTCATTCCATAGCACCATTATTCTTGGAATTTCTTCCTAAGGTAATAACTACTATGAACTCGACCCCTAGTTAACCAGAAATGCACACATTGGTTAGGATCACATTTACTACATCTAAACCATCCCTAACATCGCTAGATTATTAGGTCAAGTTTTGGGACAAACAAGTCACTTAGGCATTTCGTCAAACACCTAGAGTGCATACACAATGAATATCATAGCAAATGTAAATCTAACACCATAGATCAACAATCAAACATGTGTATTCATGATCAAGAGTACCAAGGAGGGTACAAACACCCTCAAAACACAAGGAGACTACTCACACATCATGTAAGACAACATGATGTGTGTAGGGTTTTTACACAACAAATAAGAAGAGAAGAAGGATAGAAGTAGGATGATTAATCCTAGATGTCTCCCTTGGATCTTCACTCCTCCTTGTTGGATGTGGATGGATGCCCTTGATTTGATCCCCTTTGATGAGTATTTTTCCCCAAAAACCTCCACCCTTGGTCCAAAACCCTTACTTTCCCTTTATAGATTCGGCTGAAATTTGGGCATAAAAACTGACTTTTTGATCCAGTCGATCGACTGGGGAGAGGCTTGACTAGCCTTGACTCCCAGTCGATCGACTCAATGAAGTTTCAGAGCCCCCCAAATTCTTCGTTTTCTCAGTCGACCGACTGGAGTTTCAGTCGATCGACTGGGGTCTTTCCGGCCGAATTTGGTCTTGACGTCTCTTAGAGAGTTGTAGCCCTTTGAGTTAGCTTTCCACCAAGCTTTGAATCAACCAATTCGGAGGTCGGACGAGCCCTCTAGGTCCAAAACAAGTGTCAAAGGTCAATATGCTCGGTATTGCCCCGAAAATCCTTGTTTTGCGCCGAAACTCAACCAATCTTCATATTTAGGCTTTGACCATGGGGGAAACTTGTTTTCTACCTGAAATGTAGATATAGAGGTCAAATGACATTAAAATAATGTCGGAAACGATCAAAAACTATAGTGAAGAATGATCATAAATGAGTCGAAAACTCGACTCATCAAGTAGTGACTTTGGTTGGGGATCTATGAATCCCCTAGACATGTTTGTGACTTTGTAAACATTATGGATGCTATTGATGAATGATTTGCACATGAGTTTTCTTCATTTGAACTTAGATTTTCGGATTGCCTATAAGGTGTTTGTGAAAAGTCCTCAATAGGAATTCTGCTTGATTTCATGATTGAAGTAACTTGCGTTGAAAACCATGATTTCAAATGAACTAAATGAAGAAGCATTAGGGTTTTTGTGTTACATGGCGACACTCTAATCTTAATGAGAATGGCTTGAACCTAACAAGAGTATGATTATCTAGTCAATAGAGCGTGAGTGTGAGACTAGATATTCATACTCTATAGTGCCAATAGAGCGTGAGTGTGAGGCATTATGCGAGATGCAACCTCTTTATACTAAGTTAGAGCGTGAGTTGAAGTTAGCATTAATGTTGCATAGCTAAATTCTAAGTATGTGCATGTGATTTCATCAATAGCATTAATTTTACCATCACAATAATTGTTTAGGTGGAGAAATAGATCCCTGGTCATCTTTTAATCGATTGTTAACCTCTTTTTGTTTATCAAACCTCATTTTGGATAGTGAAATAATGCTATCAACCTCTTACGAGGAACAACCCCCCCCCCCCCCCCCCGAACCATAGACATTCTAGTTATAATCTTTAGCATTATTGGTTTAATCACCTATCATTTGGGTTCGACCTCGGATTTCCCGAGTCTTTACAAATGTTTTGATTAATCGTGACTTAGCACAAGTGTTTGGATTTATTTGAATACTTTAGCTATATTTGCAAACGATCAAATGGCGCCGTTGCCGGGGATATGTTAATTAACTAGGTGCTAATAGATTGTTTAGTTTGTCTATTCTTGTAAATATTTTTCTTTCTCTTATACTTGTATATTCTTCTTTTTCTCTCATATCCCTTACTAACTTCGTTAATCTTGTTTTGCGAGGATGGATCACTATAACCAACAAGTCATGCACGATGGAGATTATTATGAAGATTTTTCCAATTATGCGACAAAAGATCAATTTAGTGATTTGGACAAGAAAGTGGATAACATGATAAGTATGGTTCATGCTTTGATTGACAAAGGGAAGTACGAAGATGATGAGGATGGATATGAAGATGATCAACCAAATGCCCATTGTGAAGACTATTGGATGTACAACCACAACCAACAAGTCTATTCTAATGAGGGATACTATCAAGAGGAGGAGCACATAAATTCTAATTATCAGGAGCACGGCTATCCGACAAGTTATTACACTCCAAATTGGAACGATGGCCAACGCTTTGAAGTAGAACACTCATACCCTCCATACCCTCAACCTCCTCAACCATCAAATGAGCCCTCCAATATAGAAGCCATGTTTGCCACATACCTAGCAAACCAAAAGGAGATGGATGCTCGCATGGATAAGCTTCTAGCTGAAATGGCACAACAAGCAATTGACTTTAAGAACTTGGGTGAGGAAGAGGAGGTCTTCGAAGAAGAAGAAGTCCTTGAATCTAATGCCTTAAGAGAAGAATGGGATCAAGAAAGGGAGGATAAACTTTGGAGAGTCGGCAACGTAGCTCATTACAACCAAAGGGATGGTGAATCTTGTAATGAAGAAGAGATGGAATGCAAAAGTGAAGCATCCTTCACCACTAGCACATCTCAATATCATTTAGATGAGAACACACAAGAACTCAACATCCCATGGACGCTCTCCGATGAGGAATTCTTCAAAGATGATGCCTCGTGCATAGAAGAAACATCCTTGGTCAATGAAGAAGAACTCACCCCTCCCACTATAGAAGAGCCGAAATATGAATCCCAAATTCTTCTTGATGAGGATAAGATAGAGGAAGAGCCCATTGAGAGAAAAGGATCTCGGGGGTATGAAGACTTTGTTGAGGTTTTCATGGAGCAAATTGAAGAGCATTCTCGCATGCAAGAAGACAAAGGTCTAGAGAGGGATATTGAGGAATGGGCACCCAAGGAAATATTTGAAAAACTTAAGGAGGGGATGCCCATCATTCTCGAGACAAGTTATGAAGACCCTTTCTTCATTACTTCGTCTCGAGACAAGTTTTGGAGCTTTTTGCTATATTTTCCAAGATTATTTGGAAAAAGCTCCCATGACCCCTTAATTTTTAAGGGATTTTCATACTTGAAGGGGTCATGCTCCCAAAGAAAAGTCCATTGTAGGCTTGATGGGAGGAAATTCAAATGGGATTTGAAGGTGGTTTGACACGATCAGGTCCAAGACCTCGCTTGAGGATGGATCTTAGCAAAAGACTCCGCAAGTGTGCTTCCTATCTCCTAAGAGGAGAATCGGCTCCGTCTTAGCCAAGACTTTAAACTAGGCTTGTGAGTGTTTTCTCTCCCGATCTTTAAGTATATCTATTTTGATTGGATTCCTATTTGTTTCGTGCAAGAATTTGAGGATATGAACTATGCATGTGTGAATGCCTATATTTGATGATTTCTTAACATATGCTTGGTTAACTTGATGTCTTGATATGGCATAAGTGTGGGGTGGCCTATGTTTTTGACATGTTTTGACTACATGAGATGTTTGTGTTTGCTTGACGTGCTTTCATGTTTGGAATCCTATCAACTTGTATGTTTAAGGGAAAACACTCACACTACTGTGCAATTCATCCAAAAACTTCAAATTATTAATGAAAACAAAAAGTCTAGGCAAGGCTACATTTTCGAAAAATTTCATCTCTAAATTCAACTAGACGTGCATGATTTTACTTTATTGATCCTTTAGATGACTAATGGATTGGATTGTTGACTTTCATTCTTGAGGATCAAAGCATCTACTAGCACTTCTTTATCTTTTATTCTAAGCTTTTTCTCGTTGAGACTAAAGAGTTGATCTTTGAAAGCATAAAATTGAAAAACAAATCTATAATTTTAAAACCCTTGCATGCCATGATTGCCTTTAGGTGACCTTAGTGACCTTGCTTATCTTGTGGATTTGTCTCGTTGGTTTGTCATACTCCATTTCAAACACTTAGCCCTTTGTCAAAGTTCTAAGTGTGGGGTCAAAAGAGGGCAAGGAGAAAAGAAAAAAAAGAGAGAGAAAAAAAAGAAAAAAATATAAAATAAGCCCCAAGTTCCTTTCTTATGATTGATCACCATTAGGAAGCAAATTTAAAGAATTATGTGCTAAGCGCCGAGGGTTAGGAAGGTAAGTTCCCCCTTGAAAGTGCTTAGTACGGCCAAAGGCCATTCTACCCCCTTAATGTTGCACTTAGACTTGACAATCGGCTATTCCACCATTCTCTAGCATGATAACTGATGGACCATAATTATACGAATCAAAAACACAGTAAAACCCACCAAATTAGACTGTTTGTCTATCTAACTTCTACTTGTTAGTCCCGATATATTTCTATAGGGTATTTTGGCGCTTAGAGAGAAAACACGTTAAGGAGAGGATTTTACGCTGAAAAGATATTACGAGTGATTCCAAGGTCAAGATCAGACGCCGAACGAAGAAATCTCAAGATCCTGACATTGAATTACTCAAATTAAATCCAACCGAGGAACAACCAAAGTCAGACCGGAGCAAAATTGGATTGATAGTTTTGTGAAAAGACTACACAAAACTGTCAAAACTCATCCATGGACCAAGTGACCGGCGGCTTTGGTGAAGAAGATGACTCATGGGTGGCTCCCTCCCCTCCTCCTCCTTGGGTGACCGGCGGCTTTGAGAGCCAAAGCCACCTTGCCTCCTCCTCCAACCGGCAACCGGCGGCTCCTTTGTGAGCCATGGGAATGTGACATGTGGTGGCTCCTCCACCACATCTTCATCCCCTCCTCCTCCACCCTTGGATGCAAAACCACATGCCACCATCTCCACCACCCATCTCCTCCCCTTGTGGCTATAAAAGGAGAGCTCCTCCTCCTCATTTGTAACATCCCAAAATCATATTTCACTTCTCTCTCTAAGTTTGTTACTTTGTAAGTTTGGTTTATGAAATAATACTCTTGTTGGTTCTTGAGTATTATAATGGTTTGAAATTATAATACTCCTGTCGGTTCTTGAGTATTACAATACTGTAGAGAATACTCATGTTGGTTCTTGAGTATTCAGTAGGAATTAGGAATACTCATGTTGGTTCTTGAGTATTCCACCCCTTCTCCTCTTACTGTTTTCAAAAACCCCCGAGTATTTATAAAATGGGTGTTCGTAGCTAAACTCTTTATTCGGTTAAAGGGGTGTTCTTGTATTATAAAATGTTTTAATTCTTTTAGTTTCTTTTCTCTGTATTCAAAACTTGTTCTATGTGCCATATATTAGATCAGAACTTCCAAGGTTGAGTGGATGCTTGAAATGGCAAAGCTTATCTGAGGAGTTTGATCTCTCTCAAACACCATTTTGGGTAAATCGGAAAAGACAACCCAAAATGGATGCACATAGGCTAGTATACCTTGAAATTGGGTGCTAGTCTAAGTAGAACAAGGGCTTTACGTTTTTTGCAAAAGATTAGACAGTGTTGCAAGTCGAGTGCTTGAAATGGCCTTGATTCACTTTCGAACACTTTTGCAAAACACTAGACAGTGTGGCAAATCGAGCGCCGGAAAAGGCCTTGATACACGTTTGAATACTTAGAAGGGTTACTAAAACAATAAACAGGCTATGATACAAGGCCCCTGAAACCGAATGTTTTCCTTGAATTACAAAACCCCCTGTATTTACTTTTATCGCTCGATCAACTGCAACCATCAACCGCTCATCTGCCGGAGGACTTGACAATCACGCATCACCCGCTGTAAGTCTTCTTTGTATTTTCAGTATTTACTTTTCCTGTCATTTACTTTTCCGCACTCAAAACCAAAAACAACCAAAAAAGTCACTTAGTCATAACCGCTAAAATCTCAATCAAACCTAAAAACGCTCCCATCCTGTACAAATCCCTTAGAGAACAACGTATCCCCCTAACTCCCTTGGGTTCGACCCCTACTTACCACTTACTACCCAGTAGTGTAGTTGCGAGTAGCGGAAATTATAAATTTATTTTGTACAGAGAACATTGCACCTTAACGACAGTGCAGTGGGCTCCGTCAATAACCAATGAGACAATTGAAACCTACTAGCAAGAATTCACTAAGAGACGAACCTCGTGTTCTTTTATACTTTGGCATGATGTGACTTGCAAGCATATACAAAAACTTTAATGTTGGGACTCCTCTTCTCTTATGACTAAGCGACCTTTGCGTCCTAGGCTTGAGAATGAGTTCAAAGCTCACAATCCAATGGACTAGCCTCCTTGCTAGCATTGGTGAGTGATCCAACAAGATTTCTTTGCGACTATTAGATTGTTTTCTTGAAGTCACTAATATAGAAAATGACTAGAATCCTTGATTAAAGACTTATTAGTCTTTGCTTTGATTTGCTTGAATGTCCTAATTCATGAATTTCCACAAGGATTTGAAGAGGTTTCATGTAGTGATTGAAATGCACATATCTAGTTGAATAAATTATGAACTTAATGGAAAACACCTTGCCTAGTACTTTGACAATCGTGAGCTTAATATGCCTAATCGGATGGTTGTTCTCTTTGTGGGATTTATGAGTATTCCCGTGTCTGAAAACTCTTAGGAGACTACAACTCCTCCACTAGGGTAGCCTAGGGGTTTAAAGGCTTGGTGCATTCGCTAAATGCACTCGTGTTACCTACGAAAGTGGTTAGTTAGAAGTAAGATTTGTTCCTTAGTGTTTTTAGTTAGTTTGCATAACCGTGTGGAGATTTCTTCGAACCAATCATGAGTGAGCAAAATGCATTATTGTTGTAGATTTCTATGATTATTTTGCTCAGGACGATCAAACGTTAAGTGTGGGGTGATTTGATAGCACTGAAATATATGCATTTTAGGCAACCTCTATGCTTATTGTTTCGATTGTGCTATTACGATTTCACTTGCTATTTGATGTTTTGTGGTTCATTTCAGTCAAATTACAGAGTTTAAGCTGAGAACATAAGTGAGTAGCATTTTGAAGCAAACCCGAGCAGTTTCGGAGCAAAATATGGTGTTTCGGGCAAAACAGGACAAACTGACCTTGCTGGCGTATTTTGGACGTAAAGATCGTATGCAATGTCTGAATTGGTTGATTCAAAACATGTTAGAAAGATAACTCAAAGGGCTACGACTTTCTAGTTGACGCCAAGGCCAAATTCGGATGGGAAAACCTTGAAAAAGCCACAGGAAGTCAGGTCAGTGCGCCGAACTCGGAGTTGGGACCAAGAAGAGAGGAAAGGGGACTGAGGTTTTGGCTGGCCAGCTCAAGGACATGCCTAT
This sequence comes from Rhodiola kirilowii, assembly GCA_033675215.1. Lineage (NCBI taxonomy): Eukaryota > Viridiplantae > Streptophyta > Magnoliopsida > Saxifragales > Crassulaceae > Rhodiola > Rhodiola kirilowii. Next base: position 3,486,828 of record CM066203.1, on the reverse strand, counting down.
ATTTGAGCCGGCCAGCTCCAAGGCTCAGAGATTCCATGAAATGCTAGCCACAAGTGAGCCGGCCAGCTGGGAAATGCCCATAAATCTCAGCAGGCCGGTTGGATCAGCAAGACTGGATTTTTACTGTTTTGCTATAAATAGAAACTTAGGGTTTCTGATTAAGGGGGGACTTTTGGGGGATTTTGATAGCAGCTTTTCTGGGTTTTTGGGAGCAGTTTTTCTTGGAAAAGGAGCTAGAGATTTTAGAGACAACAACAACACGAAGATTGGATCCTCACTTGTTCTTAGTTCTCCATATTGGTTTTGAAGATCTAAACTCTACTTTCCTTATGGGTTTATGCACTTTCATTGTTGTTATTGCTTGTAAACTGATCGATTGCAAATATAGCTAAAGTATTCAAATAAATCCAAACACTTGTGCTAAGTCACGATTAATCAAAACATTTGTAAAGACTCGGGAAATCCGAGGTCGAACCCAAAGGATAGGTGATTAAACCAATAATGCTAAAGATTATAACTAGAATGTCTATGGTTTGGGGGGGGTTTGTTCCTCGTAAGAGGTTGATAGCAATGTTTGATGTTCCCATGAATGGCATGGCTTTGGAAAAACGGCTTTAGACAGTTCGAGCTAGAGTTCAAGAAGAGTTCAACCACGGACTGGAATAGAAGTACAGCGTGCAGCAGACGCATGATTTGAATCCGGAAGGTTCTGAAGATAGAGGATCTTTTCGGTTGAAGTCGGTCAGCGAAGAAACAGATATTCGAGATGTCATTCGAATATCTCCTCACCAGAATTGAAGACCGCCAGACTAACTTACCGTAGAAGATATCTCATGAAGATTGGAATGAAGTTCTGAATATCCAGAAGATATCGACGAGATTATTTGATTGGGATCAATCGGCAAGTCATCGTGAGAGAACAAATATTCAGATAAATATTCTCACATCAGTATCCAACCATATTTGGAATGACTTGGCGAGAAAGAAAGATCGAGATCTTCATGAAGATTGGAGGAAATATATCTAGCAAATATTTAGGAATATTTCCTAAATATTTGACAGATTTCCTAGGGCAGATTTGGACATTCGCCTATGCATATAAATACAATGCTAGGCAACCAGATCTGCGTCGCTTCCTGAGAGAAAAGAAAACCACGAGAGTTCGTGAGATTGGAGGAGAAGCGGCCGCCGGCTGACTATTCCGCACCGGAATATCAACGGGGAAGTAACAGTCTGTTCAGTGTGCTGTTCAGACTGTTCCTGAAGAACAACAAAGCGCACACACACACGGTGATTAAGCTACGTTTTTTAGAGAAGGCGATTGGACTTCCGAGAAGTCCAAGACTAGGCCGAGAGGGAAGTCTCGTCCTACCCATAGGGGATCGAGGGGAGCTGTGGTGAACCGAGATTGCAAATCCGAGAGACGGAGTGTTAGAGGCTAGACTATTACAAACAAGGCGTTGTGTAAGTGTAAGTCCACGAATAGCTCTAAACTCGTAATAAGATTTGTGTCCCTTTTCGGGTGTGGGAAACCCCCCAGAGTAGGCGAGGCCGAACTGGGTTATCATATCGTGTGTGCTCCTATTTGTTCTATCTTAATGAGAATGGCTTGAACCTAACAAGAGTATGATTATCTAGTCAATAAAGCGTGAGTGTGAGGCTAGATACTCATATTCTATAGTGCCAATAAAGCGTGAGTGTGAAGCATTATGCGAGATGCAACCTCTTTATACTAAGTTGGAGCGTGAGTTGAACTTAGCATTAATGTTGCATGGCTAAATTCTAAGTATGTGCATGTGATTTCATCAATAGCGTCCCATTTTACCGTCGCAATAATTGTTTAGGTTGAGAAATAGATCCCTGGTCATCTTTTAATCGATTGTTAACCTCTTTTTGTTGATCAAACCTCATTTCGGATAGTGAAATATTGCTATCAACCTCTTACGAGGAACAAACCCCCCTAAGCCATAGACATTCTAGTTATAATCTTTAGCATTATTGGTTTAATCACCTATCCTTTGGGTTCGACCTCGGATTTCCCAAGTCTTTACAAATGTTTTGATTAATCGTGACTTAGCACAAGTGTTTGGATTTATTTGAATACTTTAGCTATATTTGCAAACGATCAAAGGACAAGAGGAGTGTGCATGATCCTTACCTCGCTGATAGAAAAAGGATATAGCTGAGTTAACCAACGCAGTAAAGATGCTTGCTGCTGAAATAAAAAATCTGAAGAAAGACTCCTCTATGCAGTCTTCTGTAGACGCCAACTTTGTAGAGCGAACCATCCATGGTAATCAGTACAACAACCAGCCCCAACAACAACAAAGTCAGAATTCATGGCAATACAATTATCAGCAACAACCACAAGACACTGGAGAATTATCACGTATAGAGTCTATGCTGGCTGGTTTCATGGCAGTGCAAAGTAGGCGAGCTCAAGAGCGACAAGCCAGACTCGATAATATTATAGGGACGGTGGAACAACTCCCAATTCAGCAAAGAATACTGAAAGACCAGTTAGAAGCACACGCTATTGCAACCACCGATGAATGCAGAGATGAGGACATTGATATGGTAATGGCCAACCATCAAGTTGTCTTTCAGGTGATTGCGTACTCCCCCAGCACACATGATCATGAAGCCATTTGGCAGTGGCAGATGTTGACTGGTGCAACATGGTCAAATCTTCCATCTCCATCAGGAATGATGGAATCTGGGACGATTGTTCCAACGCTTAAAGCATTCTCCCTCCGTGTCCATGACAAACAGGAAATTATCCTTGCAGCAGGAGATCAGGAAGCAGTTGTACTGTCTCCAGTTGGAAGCATCCTTGCGTCAGTGGATCTTCCAGCTCCGCCTACTCATGCCCTGCTGACTGAGGACTTCTCAAGTGATGGACTCACAGATCGCTCATTGTAGTGACATCAAACGGAGTCTATGGATTTGTTCAGACCAGACAACCAGGCGCCCTTTTCTTCAGTACACTAGTAGGTTGCCTCATAATTTTGATGGGCGTCATTTTTGTGACACAACACCTGAACTCCATGAAGGGAAAACCACACGGGCACCTAGGTAGGCAAAGAACGAAAACAAAAAACATTTGCTGAGTGCGCTGGTTCTGCTTCTTCTCTTCCCCGTGTCGGATTATGCAATGACCGTGTAACATAGCCAGGGGTTTTGATTGTAAAATTCTCAACGCAGGTTATCCATATACAAAAACACAATGTAAAATAATATTGGTTATTTAATCATATTGGGTAGATTCTGTTGGTGGAATTATTTTCTGCTTTAATTTTGTAACTTTCGAGGAGAAGTATGGTACTGCGAGTCAAGTGCTGACTTGGGACGTAATTAATAGTACAGGGACCAGACAGCGGAGAGGGCACCGACACCGACAGGGTCTCATAAGTGAAGGGCATGTGGTTTACTATCAATTCTCATCCACAAAAATTTGCGTATCTATTTCTTTAAGATTGGAACTTGGATTGCTTCCTCCATTTTTGGTTTGTTGTAAAGATTTGAAAGGAGAAGAAATTGGAATCAAAGTTTCAAACTTTTCAATGTTAGGGTTTTTGGAAGTGATTCAGGTCTTTAGGGTAGGGGAATGGAGCCTATCTTGGTTGCTTCAAGCATTATGGATTGCTAGCGTACTCCTTCTGGCCATTTTGATTCCATCTTCTAGCCACACTTCATTAAATCAACTCGTTTTAGTGATTGCAAGGAGAGGAAAGACAATGACATCTTCTAACTCATCATCTCAGGTTAAGAAATCCATTGATCTTTTTTTGTTGAACTCTTTTTGTTTAATTTGTTCTGCAATTATTTTTTGTCACATTTTGATCTTGTTTGGTTTAGCATTTCACTTATATTACTTTGTTTTGGTTAGTCAAAAAAAAATTTTATTTGATGGAAAAACTTCAAGTTGTTGGTTTCTGCCAATTACATGGATAGTAAAGTTGTGTATGAAAAGTTATTTGATTTTCTATTCTCAACTGAGTCTGAAAGAACTTAAGTCATTGATTTTTATAAATTCACAGTTCCTCAGAAGTTGTAATTACTTGCTGTTATAAATTTATTTTATGTACCTGAAAGAAATCTATTATAACTGAGTCTGAAAGAACTTAAGTCATTGATTTTCTTTTCTGTTTTCCAACGGCGTCATCATGCCTGAAAGAAATCATTTTGTTGCTTTCAGAAATTCACAGTTCCTCAGAAGTTGTAATTACTTACTGGTATAAATTATTTGTAGCTTCCTTTTCAGTTTTCCAACGCCCTCATGACTGAGAGAATTAATTTTGTTGATTTCCAGAAATTCACAGTTCCTCAGAAGTTCTTCTTACACTTTTATGTATTTTCCGTGGCGTGGACTACCACTCTTTTAGCTTTGACTTGGCACTATGCCTATAAGGTAGCTCCAATGGGTTCAGATTCGATGAAGTACGTGGCAAGCAACTTGACTGGAGGCGCTGATATATTTTCGTTGCACAAATCTTCTTATTCGATGTCTGTGGCTCAGAGATACTTGGTTTGGCGATCAGTGTTCCTCCTTTTGCTGATGGAGGTCCAGGTACTGAGGCGATTATATGAAACATTGTATGTCTTCAAGTACAGCCAGTTTGCTCGAATGCATATCCTTGTGTATTTGATTGCATATTGGTGAGTTTCTAATTTGTTGAAAGTCGCAGTCTTTGCTTTTCTTTTTCTCTCTTGGATTCTGGATTGATATATATATATATCTTGGACTAGTTTCTACGCGGCAGTCCCACTTTCACTTTCTCAAGGATGCATATCCGAGGTTTTGAACTTCGCAGCCGATCAATCGGCTTCCGTTATGGCTCAAAAAAGAATGCCAATCATCGAGTACGATTTTTGGGGATATCTGGAGCCTATTACAAAGCTTGGCTGGTGTCAGTGGGCTGGTGCGGCGATATTTTTTTGGGGATGGATTCATCAGTACAAATGTCATGCCATCCTTGTAAGCCTTTTACATTCCGCGGGTTAATTTGAATATTATGACACACAGTTTCTCAAATGCCAATTCTTCAGGGATCGCTTCGGCAACATAAAAGAGACCAGGACAAGCACGTAATTCCAAGAGGTGATTGGTTTGAATATGTCTCGAGTCCTCATTACTTGGCTGAAATGGTAATTTCCCCGTCTTTTCCTTTGCGTCTGTCATAGACAATAATTATCGGTTTCTCTGATGATTGCCTACCTTTGCTCGTCTGAAGGTCATATATGCCGGTCTAGTAATTGCGAGCGGAGGCACAGACTTGACCATCTGGCTCATATTTGCTGTCACAGTACGTCCTTAAAAACTGTGTCGTACAGGTTCTTAAAAAGACATGAGTTTTCGTTCAGACATTCTTACTGACTAAACCATTTCAGGTAGCAAATCTGTCATTTACTGCCGGGGAGACCCACAGATGGTATCTCGAGAAGTTTGAGGACTATCCACGCACCAGAAAGGCATATCCCCCTTATTTACTAAGAGTATATTCACTGTGTTATTCATTTCAAGCAATAGTTCAAACTCTTGTCACTTAATTCAGAAACTTCTACCCTGAACCTTTTTTTTTTCATCACAAACCCTTTTGTCAAAAAGTTGTTCCTTTACAATCTAATTTTGCTAGCTCAATTGGAATTACATAAGCCTAACAGTCGTGGTTTTGTAATCTAACTAAGCACAATTTGTATTTGACAATATTTTCGAAATGTGGAACAACTTTTGGAAAAAGAAGTTATATGAATTTCCAAATTTCTTAGGCAGGGTCAAATATGAAGTCTTCTTGTTTCCTGACAAAATTTTATCAATAAATTCCAACTCACTGATTTTATTCCAAAAAACATCCGTGGCTTGTCTAACAGCTCTTTTTTTTCCTGACATAAATATGCGCAGCGAAATGGACTGCACAAAAACTAATGGTAAGCCCCTTGTTACGAAATGGCTAGACGAGGCTTTTTTTTTCATTTGTAATTGTTCCTTTCAGTTATAAGAAATTCACACACCGTTTCATCGTTTGTCAGCACATAAAACTCTAGCGGCTTGTAGAGCGAAGTAAGTCAGAATTATATCAGCGCATGCTCGTCTGAGACACATCAGTGATTCCATCGTTACTTTCTCTTCGTCTATCCATCCCTGAATTAGTTACAATTTTAAATACTACGTAAAATTTAGTAATTAATTTAAGTTAATAATTTAGTAGGAGAGGATAAGATATTAAGATGTAGAGGGGCGTTTAAATGAGGACACTCAAAATTTGTAAGGACTTAGGGACAAATCCGATTCATTAGATCATCATCCATCTAATCCCGTGCTTTGTGGGTGTGCCACGTGTCCAAGTACCCAAAATCCAATAAAGCAAAAAGCAAACAGTAAAACCAACTACTATTTTCTGCATACGTGGCACGTTGTGATTGGTTGTACTCACGTCCTTACAAATTTTGATGTCCTCAAAAGAACGCACCCCTTAAGATGTAACCTCTTTTATATATAATTATAATTTCTGAGAAGTTGTCAGTGTGTGCCATAATAAATAATTCAGAATGATACGAATGTATGTGAGAGTATTAAGAAAATAATAAGGTACAAAGTCAAATTTTGGTACAAAATATAAAATTCGTCAAAATCATTTTATAATTCGTCAGTTTATTTTATAGTTCGTCAAAATTATTTTATAATTCGTCACTTTTCGAGCCGAAAAATGAAAAAGACGAGCCGAAAGTGAAAATACAACATAATTCGTCAGTTTCATTTTATAATTCGTCACCAATAAAAATACCAAAAAATCAAGATTTAATCTCATTCATTCAAATCACAAGATCAAGGACTATGATTAGTTTGTAAATTGTACCAAAAATTTAAATTTGCACCGGATCCTTTTCCAGTCATAGTAATATCAAATTATTCAGTCGTACAATTTTTTTAGAAATATCAAATTATTCATAAATATAATATTTTATTCAAAAAATATTCAAAATAGTTTATCACGAGTAATCCGTTTGTAATTGAAAATGTTGCCGCTGGACCGGATCCGAATCCATAAGTAAACAACTAGGGAAAAAGATCAGGTGAGAAGTGGGTTATTTGGTGAGAAATAAGAATTAAATCTAGACATTCATTTTGTCTAATCAACGAACCAGATTAAATGTAATTAATAATATAAAACTGACTAATTAATCATATTAAATTGAAATAAGGGTAAATTAGTCATCTTCCTTATTTCTTCTGCTTCAATCCGGACAAACCCACAAATCAATCGACGCTGCGATTTCCCGATCTCACTTCTTTCGCCGGACTTTGAAGCTGTTTTCTCTCGACTCTCATTTCCAAACTTCATCTCCGATCTACCTTTTTTGTAGATTTCCGGCTTACACTATGGCAGCAGGGTTTTGATTTCCGCTTCGTCGATTAGTATTGCCGTGGTTGGGATCAACAAATTGTTGTTTGTGTGTTTTGCCATTTCGGCATGCGCATTTGTTGAATTCGTCGCCTAGTTTGATTCCCCAATGTCCTTCAAATCGCCGTGGCGGGGGCAAGCATGTCAAGTGTGATTCCCCAATTTCCTTCTGATTGTCATAGAACTTGTATTGTTTGGGTTTTGGGTTCGTGGGCACTCGGATGCAGTTGTAGATCAGCGTTTACGCCAGGTTTCAGCATCCTCCCTTGGTGTTTTGTGATGTTATTTGTTGTTGTTTGGCAACTGATTTTACTACTTTTGTTGACACCATGTATGATTACTGTGTTGTCTTTTTAGTGTAGATAATAATCTGTTGACCTGCAATTTTTTTATTTGACCTGCAGGTTTTTTATTACTGATGCATTCATCTGTTGACCTGCAGTTATTTTATTTGTAAATGATAAGTGTTACAGCAATGTTCATAAGCATGTTTTCAAGTGGTTAGCACTTGAAAACATAAAACTTGACATTGTTTCTTTTGTGTGCTAGAGGTCAAATAGCAGTTTTGAGGAACTAGCACGAGCCGTGGTTGAAAAGAAGGTTGTACCAGACATTATTGGTATGTATGAACACTTTTCAAGTGGTTTTTATGTTAGATTTGTAGGATGATTAAAGTGTAAACCTCAATAGTGCTAACTACTAATATTTTTTCAAGTGGTTTATATTGTTTCGTTTGATTTCATATAGTTTCAGCTTATCTGCCTCAAAGATTTGATTTGAATGTGGCCTAAGGCAAATAGATTCAGTAATTTCTTAAATTTGATGTTGTTCTTCTGATTCTTTTGTTAATCCTGTGATATTGTGTCTGGATCTTCCCCTGTTGTTCTTGCAATGTTTTTCACCCTTCTGAGTATCTGGGTCACATGTGATTGCACATCTACATCTACATCTTTTCTGGAGATAAACTTCTTTTTTAGAGATGATTGTAGTCCAATTGCAGTTTAGTCGTATCCTTGTTAGTCAAACTGTTTATTTTTTACTAATGTGCATATTATTCGTGGTATCTCATAGACTTGATATTAGTTATCAATTGAAGGCTCTACCGTTATGATTTTGCATATTACACTTGTTGCGATGACTTTTATTTTCAAGTATAAAACATATTAGTATCAGATACTAGGCTGCATCACATGAATCACATTTTCTTACTCAACAATTTTTTTATGCAATCTGGACTTGCAGAGACAAAATTATCGTGCTGAAGCAACCCCAAATTATGAAAGGAATACTTTGGAATTTAAAGTTGAAGATGAATATGGTGGAATTTAAAGTTGAAGATGAATATGGTGGAACTTAAAGCAACGCCAAATTATGAAAGCAACACAAAATTATTATGCAGCTGAGGACGGTGAAAGGATTAAGATTGCGAAGATTATTTCATTTGTTGGTTCACTTTTTGTACTAGTTGTTGCTGCATTTTGCGCTGCAGATTCAGATCCTGTATATTCAAAGTCTATATAGTGTATACAAACCATACATTACTTTGATTAGTTTGAAATACATGTTTCCATTACTACGGATTATGCGTACAACGCTACGGATTTTGCGTACATTGCTACGAATTATGCTTACATTGATACGGATTATGCTTACATTGATACGGATTATGCGTACATTGCTACGAATTATGCTTACATTGATACGGATTATGCTTACATTGATACGGATTATGCGTACATTGCTACGTATTATACTTACAAATCATAGTATAATGCTTGCAATGGTACAAATTATGATTATGTTGCTACGGATTTTGCTTACTATGCTACGGATTATGATCTTATACCGATTATATACCTCAGCTACGGATTATGCATACATACTACGGATTATGCTTACAAAGCTACGGATTATGCTTACAAAGCTACGGATTATGTTTACAAAGCTACGGATTATGCTTACAATGCTACGGATTATAATTACATCATACGTATAAAAAAACCCTGTGTGATACACATGCACAAAATACAGTGCCCAGTATCTGAGTATCATATTAAAAACATGAGCAACATTAAATTGGAACATACTAGTCCTACCATACTAGCCAAAATACGTTGTACATAACATAAGTGGAACTAACTTAAAATTTGTAGTTATATGTTGGAATGTAATCCTACAAATCAGCAATCAGTGCTTTTATTCGTCTTCCCATCATTATATTCGTCTGGAATCTTTTTTAACCATCCATTGGCGCGTTTCAACACTTTATCTCGAATTTGGTTGAGTGGTGACCGAATGAACGTCCTGCACAATCAATTACGGATATTAACTACCACTGAATTAAATTTATGCTTCATCATATGGTATGATGCATTACCACTTCACATCTTGATAACTTATACTACGGATTTTGATACAATACGCTTTCACTAATCAAATGATGTTACATATTTTAATCACTCCACCCAACTGAGTAAAACAAAAACTAGCCTGCTCGAGATTGTAATCTACGTAACATTACAACAGCATTCAGGGTTATTTAGTTCATCTCCTCCCAAAACACACGATATGCTACACATCTTACTGCTTAGTGATACGGATTATGATACGCATATGGTGACAATACTTCTTACATGCTCTTTTAGCAACGATCGTAGTCCTCTTGTTGAGTTGGATATAAAAGCATTACAAGAGATTTTGGCTTTTCCTTGTCCAGCAGAGCTAGTAAACATCACCACGAACTGAGCAATGCACACTACACTCGAAAATTGACCATCACTACTGAATTGTGACACATAATAACTTACTGACGACTCATACTAAAACATAAATCTGTTTCCCAATAAACTAAACAAGAGGAAAGTGAAGCAAAGTGATAACTATTGCAAAGATTTAAGACAAAGTTACAATAAAATAAGTTGCAGGCGTTCTTTATGAGCATGTCGTACAAACATCTAAGACTAAATGCATCCTCCCAAGCAGAGTGTCGCTTTCTTATGAAATCCATCTCAACTTAATTAAGCAAAAGCATATCAGTTTATCAGTTACTGAACAGCTTGATATCTGTGAGCGTGAAGTTCATTACTCACCTCCCTCGGCTGCAGATTATGCTACACTTATGTACTCACCCGTTTTTGAATCGGCATCTACGACGGCGGAGTCAAATGGTCGTATACGGTTGTCGTCTTACTCACCCGCTTTTGTTAATCGCCTTCGCTTCCGATTCCAGGGGCTGAATCGAATTGTCGTTAACCCTAAAAATTGCACTGTTATTTCTGACAAATCGATGATGAATTTAGCAAACCCTAAAACGTAAATAGAAAACTCACCCGTTGATTGAATCCGCCTCTTCGGCGTAGGAGTGGAATTGTCGTCTACGGTCGCTGTTATTCGAGCCATGGCAGTCGTCTTCCTATCGTTGTTAATCGTCGTCGTCTTCCGATTCGTTGGCGGAGGAGGAGTTTCGAAAGTCGTCGGGATATGAGTTTCGAAATTCAATCAAAGTCGTCCGTAGCTTTCGCACAAAAGGGGTAGGGTTTCGAAATGAACGGAATAGAGTTTAGGAGATTTTTTTGTGACCAGCGTACCCCTGCAACCGTATGTTAGATTGATTTTGGTTAATATTTTTCGACTGATCGTGACTGTTGATTAACAAATATCAATGTACAAGATAAATTCCTATTTCTCACCTTAATGTCACTTCTCACCAGATCTCAACCCAACAACTAGAACTAAATCCTTACAAATAAGTAAATAAAAACTAGAACTATATCAAAATATCAAATTTGACAATAAAAGTTGTGAAAGTGGTCAATGATGTTAAGCTTAAGGACATATAGTGAGAATACATTTGTGGGCGACTGAAACTGAATAGACTACACATATTATAACCCCACTAGCATCAGCAATTCAGCATGGTCCTCCAAAAATCTTTACTACACTAGCTCATTCACAATAACTATCCACCAACTCATCTTTTCTCCTTCAACATACACCTACCTACATACATTTATTAGTATCATCTACTTAATTTCAAGATAGGATTTCAAATTGTCGGTTTGATATTAAAATCATATATAGTTTGAAGCAGTGACGAATTCAGGATTTAGAATTACCTGGGTTAATTTTTTTTAGCTTTGATACAAGAAAACTATTCCAAATAAACTTTTCATATCTTTTTAAAGCAATAAGTGTTCTACAAAATATAGAACTAGTAAATATTATTATATGGGCTAATGGGTCAAGATCATCTACAAAGTTGATTTTTTTGCACAAAATACAAAGTTCGTCAAAATCAACCTATAATTCATCACTTTTCGAGTCGAAAAATGAAAAAGACGACATAGTTTGTCAGTTACATTTTATAATTCGTCACCAAGAAAATGCGCCAAAAATTAGGATTTAATCTCATCCATTCAAATCACAAGATCAAGGGCTATGATTAATTTGTATTTTGTACCAAAAAATCAACAATGGCTTTAGCTTAGTGGTACAGTAGTTAGTTGCACTCAGGTACATGGAGGGTTTGAAACCTAGCTAATACAATTTTTTAGTTTCTTCAAAATTCTTATCGGGCTGAAGCCTTGGCTGCCCACCAGTTGGGTACGTCCCTGATTTGAAGGGTTAAATTTTTGTCAGAACCACTTGTTTTCGACAGAAATCATAACTTTTAATATTTGTTGGTTTGATAATCTCAACGGTTTAGATTAATCAAGATTTATTCAAATTAAATAATCGTTTTATGGCTAAAAAGGGGTATATAATGAAATGATAATGTATATTTTAAATTTAAATACCTGAAATATCGAGTGAATATCCGTTTAGATATTATGAGCAAAATTTTTGAAACAAACTCACAAACTCTGATCTTGCTCTACGCAATTTCTTTTCATCAGTTGACTACGAACTTCGATTTCACCTTTGCTATCCATAAACCCTTATTCGCCGGAAAACAATGGCGGACGCGCTTATATATTTTTTTCATCACAAACCCTTTTGTCAAAAAGTTGTTCCTTTACAATCTAATTTTGCTAGCTCAATTGGAATTACATAAGCCTAACAGTCGTGGTTTTGTAATCTAACTAAGCACAATTTGTATTTGAGAATATTTTCGAAATGTAGAACAACTTTTGGAAAAAGAAGTTATATGAATTTCCAAATTTCTTAGGCAGGGTCAAATATGAAGTCTTCTTGTTTGCTGACAAAATTTTATCAATAAATTCCAACTCACTGATTTTATTCCAAAAAACATCCGTGGCTTGTCTAACAGCTCTTTTTTTTTCCTAACATAAATATGCGCAGCGAAATGGACTGCACAAAAACTAATGGTAAGCCCCTGAATGTGGTTTTCAGTTTCATCGAGCACATAAAACTCTATCGGCTTGTAGAGCGAAGTAAGTCAGAATTATATCAGCGCCTGCTCGTCTGAGACACATCAGTGATTCCATCATTACTTTCTCTTCGTCTATCCATCCCTGAATTAGTTACAATTTTAAATACTACGTAAAATTTAGTAATTAATTCGTTTAAATGAGGACACTCAAAATTTGTAAGGACTTAGGGACAAATCTCATTCATTAGATCATCATCCATCTAATCCCGTGCTTTGTGGGTGTGCCACGTGTCCAAGTACCCAAAATCCAATAAAGCAAAAAGCAAACAGTAAAATCCACTACTATTTTGTACATACGTGGCGCGTTGTGATTGGTTGTACTCACGTCCTTACAAATTTTGATGTCCTCAAAAGAACGCACCCCTTAAGATGTAAACCTCTTTTATATATAATTATAATTTCTGAGAAGTTGTCAGTGTGTGCCATAGTAAATAATTCAGAATGATACGAATGTATGTGAGAGTATTAAGAAAATAATAAGGTACAAAGTCAAATTTTGGTACAAAATACAAAATTCGTCAAAATCATTTTATAATTCGTCAGTTAATTTTATAGTTCGTCAAAATTATTTTATAATTCGTCACTTTTCGAGCCGAAAAATGAAAAAGACGAGCCGAAAGTGAAAATACAACATAATTCGTCAGTTTCATTTTATAATTCGTCATCAATAAAAATACCAAAAAATCAAGATTTAATCTCATTCATTTAAATCACAAGATCAAGGACTATGATTAGTTTGTATTTTGTACCAAAAATTTAAATTTGCACCGGATCCTTTTCCAGTCATAGTAATATCAAATTATTCAGTCGTACAATTTTTTTAGAAATATCAAATTATTCATAAATATAATATTTTATTCAAAAAATATTCAAAATAGTTTATCACGAGTAATCCGTTTATAATTGAAAATGTTGCGCTGAACCGGATCTGAATCCATAAGTAAACAACTAGAACTAAATCCTTACAAATAAGTAAATAAAAACTAGAACTATATCAAAATATCAAATTTGACAATAAAAGTTGTGAAAGTGGTCATTGATGTTAAGCTTAAGGACATATAGTGAGAATACATTTGTGGGCGACTGAAACTGAATAGACTACACATATTATAACCCCACTAGCATCAGCAATTCAGCATGGTCCTCCAAAAATCTTTACTACACTAGCTCATTCACAATAACTATCCACCAACTCATCTTTTCTCCTTCAACATACACCTACCTACATACATTTATTTGTATCATCTACTTAATTTCAAGATAGGATTTCAAAGTGTCGGTTTGATATTAAAATCATATATAGTTTGAAGCAGTGACGAATTCAGGATTTAGAATTACCTGGGTTAATTTTTTTTATAGCTTTGATACAAGAAAACTATTCCAAATAAAATTTTCATATCTTTTTAAAGCAATAAGTGTTCTACAAAATATAGACTAGTAAATATTATCATATGGACTAATGGGTCAAGATCATCTACAAAGTTGATTTTTTGCACAAAATATAAAGTTCGTCAAAATCAACCTATAATTCATCACTTTTCGAGTCGAAAAATGAAAAAGACGACATAGTTTGTCAGTTACATTTTATAATTCGTCACCAAGAAAATGCGCCAAAAATTAGGATTTAATCTCATCCATTCAAATCACAAGATCAAGGGCTATGATTAATTTGTATTTTGTACCAAAAAATCAACAATGGCTTTAGCTTAGTGGTACAGTAGTTAGTTGCACTCAGGTACATGGAGGGTTTGAAACCTAGCTAATACAATTTTTCAGTTTCTTCAAAATTCTTATCGGGCTGAAGCCCGGGCAGCCCACCAGTTGGGTCCGTCCCTGATTTGAAGGGTTAAATTTTTGTCAGAACCACTTGTTTTCGACAGAAATCATAACCTTTAATATCCGTTGGTTTGATAATCTCAACGGTTTAGATTAATCGAGATTTATTCAAATTAAATAATCGTTTTATGGCTAAAAGGGGTATGTAATGAAATGATAATGTATATTTTAAATTTAAATACCTGAAATATCGAGTGAATATCCGTTTAGATATTATGAGCAAAATTTTTGAAACAAACTCACAAACTCTGATCTTGCTCTACGCAATTTCTTTTCATCAGTTGACTACGAACTTTGATTTCACCTTTGCTATCCATAAACCCTTATTCGCCGGAAAATAATGGCGGACGCGCTTATATATTTTTGTATTTATCAAAACCACGAACATATAAATCAAAACCACGAACATCAGGATTAACTGAGAACTTTAACATAAGTTTTGAGATAAAAAAACACGAACATAATGACATTATCCACGATATGGACAACAATAGAGGACGCGTTTATTTATTTCTGTATTCATCAAAACCGCGAACATCACGAACATATACTTCTGATTCATAATTGATAATAATTGTCTTTCGGAAAGGAGCGACATACTTAGAGCACAAATTGTTGTTGTTGACCTTCGACTGCGAACATCACACGGCGATAATTCTGTTGTGGATGAACGTACGAGGTCATCAAATCCTGTTCGAAAATCGTGGGATTTTTTGATATAAGATCGTGTGAATTATTTTTCAATTGACTAATATGCCCTCTCATCATATATATTGTAATTAAATAACGATTGTATTTGCTAAAATTACAGACCGTAAATAATCTAATCGTACGGATATTAAAAGTTTTGAATTTTGACGAAAAGTGATGGTTATGGCCTGATCTTTTTCCTAGTTTGAATACCTCATCTAAATCTAATTGATGTACAACATTGGGTGATATCATATGAATAAATTCTTGACACGTGGAAATGTTAGTAATTTAACGGTTACAGTTTTGGTCAAATAATTAGCAGTTCGACGGTTCTAACCCCTAAATATATCACTGTCCATTTCTTTTCTCTCATAGTGGAATTTAAAAAGAAATATTGTTGAGGTTGGAGTTTAGCCGAGTTGGTGGCTACCCCTTAAATCCTCACCCGCTGCTCGAGTTCGAGTCTTACTTCTTCACTAACTTTAATTCTAACTACTAACCCCATGTAATAAAAAAAACATTTTTAAGAAAAAAATTTGTAAAAAATTGTTTGATTGCATATGAATAACTCCAATCAAACTTGTGGGAGTGCTTTGTAATTTCTGAAAGTGACTCGGAGTCTTCCGTTAATCCGTTCCATTCCAAGCATGATTGACTTTCAGTAGCTTTGCAACCGTTTGAACCCGATCGGCAAAAATGACGCGGGTTCTAGTAACCGGCGCTTCCGGCTTCCTAGGCGGAAGACTCTGCCACGCATTACTCGAGCAAGGCTACTTCGTCCGAGCCTTTGTCCGCAAGACGAGTGACCTCTCTTCTCTCCCTTCGCCTGCCGCTGACGGAGCCCTAGAGCTCGCTTACGGCGATGTTACTGACATCCGATCTCTCATTGAAGCTTGCTCCGGCTGCGACGCTATATTTCACGCGGCCGCTCTCGTCGAAACCTGGCTCCCTGATCCTACTCGATTCATTTCTGTAAGTAAGCAGCGTTTTTTTTACTTCAATTTGAATGTTGATGTATTTCAATTGAGTTAGATTTGGAATCTGCTTGGTTGATATGAATTTAATTTAATTTCTGCGGCAAAAAATTGTTGAATAAAAACTTTTTGATTGTTGCTTAGGTGAATGTAGGAGGTTTAAATAATGTGCTTGAGGCGTTTAAGGAGACGAGGACAATGGAGCGGATCATTTACACCTCGTCGTTTTTTGCTCTTGGACCAACTGACGGATATGTTGCTGATGAGAGACAAGTACGGTGTTTTCCTTTGTTCTATTGAATGTATGTTGTGATGATGGAATGCATCTGTGTTTTGCTAACTTCAGCTTCATCAACTGCTGACAGGTCCATCCTGAGAAATTTTTCTGTTCCGAGTATGAGAGGTCAAAGGTGATTGCTGATAAGGTAGCGCTGCAGGCTGCATCTGAGGGGTTGCCGATAATCCCAGTTTATCCAGGGGTCATTTATGGACCGGGCAAGGTCACAGTTAGTAACACTGTTCTTCGAATGGTAAGACCGGTGTTAGCTTTTGAATCCTCTTGCCTACGATACAACTAATAATCCAAAGGGAAAAAAAATGATGAAACAATAATTTTAACATCCCCGAAGCAATTATTCTTACTTCACATTACTGGCATTTCCTTAAACTAGCTTAACTCTTATATTTATGAGCAGGAGTAAACGTTTCATGGCATTTTTTCACTGTACGAGATATTTTGATAAGTAAATGTAGTTTCCGAAAATGAGATGATCTTGCTAGTCTTGGCTACACTTGTATCGAATATGACTTCATGATTACATTACATTACATGACTTGTTTTGGTATATATTATATTTGAAAAGTCAATCATAATGTTGGTGGAATGATGGGCTTAGACATTGTTTCCGGCTTGCAGCATATTCATACACTGCAATCTAGTGGGGGATTATATATTTCACTTGGGAAATCCTGTAAATTTGCTGTCCGTCTTTTGTATTTCAATTATTTTCTCACGCCATTAATATTACTGTTGGACTCTATATCGAATTTCAATATTTATAGTGTCCAAAGTGTTTATGTTTCGTAACGGATAAAATTATTACCCATATTTATAGTTCAGATTCACGATCAGTCCTCTCCTTGTTCAGTAGTCTCAGGGGTGACAGGAAACAATGTTATTTGGCTGTTCCGATGCTAATAAGCACAAGTATTTTAAACTCTATAACATCTTGTCTTCACTTACCAAATGGATAACATGAAGAAATTGAATCAGATTGTGGAGCGTTTCAATGGAAGGTTACCTGGTTATGTACGCAGCATATATTCCTTTAGTCACATTGATGACGTGGTACAAGGGCACATCGGAGCACTAACCAAAGGTCGTCCTGGAGAAAGATATCTTCTTACCGGCGAAAACGCATCTTTCAAACAGGTGTTTGACATTGCTGCCATCATCACAGAAACCAAGAAGCCTGTATTTGAAATTCCCTTGTGGCTGCTTGAGGTTTATGGTTGGATATCCATCGTCATTTCTAGAATTACGGGAAGATTGCCTTTAATGAGCCCTCCGGTATTTTCCATGTTTTCATAGATTGTTTATCAAATCAACGATAATATCCGTCTTCGCCTTACATAAGCTGTCAATTCTTAACTTGTAATGAGACTCACTAATATTGTTTGTTACATTTGAACAGACTGTGAATGTTCTCAGGCATCAATGGGCTTACTCTTGTGAGAAAGCAAAAGAAGAGCTGGGTTACAAGCCTAGAAGCATGAAAGATGGATTGTCTGAGGTGATGCCTTGGTTGAAAAACCAAGGGTACATCAACTTCTGATGAATCTTCTTCATCAGCTTGAAGTGGTCTTAGCCACTAAACACGACACAACTACTTTCAGGCTTCAGCAGTGTAATCTTGGTGGAACTTGTCTTCAGTTACTCTGGGGTATCCCCCAACTGTTGGCATTGACCAGACTGTACTTGATATCATACAGACCTCTAAAACAGATCATCTCCTAGTCTGTTGTTGTGTGACATTTATTGAAAATGTTGGGTAATGGATGGTTTGACAAGCTGTGTCTCTTCTCTATGCCTTAAATGCACACACAATTTATCATTTCTTGTAGTAACGGTTTGATATAAATTCAAGTTCGTTTATCTTTGTAGGCACTGTGTTTCTATATACCCTCAATGTTTTAGGCCCTAATTTTCTGTCAATAAATAAACCAGTTGGACTTTGCACAGCGACGCCGTTTCGACATCCGGAGAGTCTTTGGAAACAATTAATTTTTTTAGTTAAAATTAAATAAAAACGGCAATATAGCGAAGATGGACAGCTTGCATTTCTGTTTCTTCTTCTTCTCCGAATCTCTCAAAATCTTTCAACGATGGAGGTTTCGCCGGTCGCCGCGATCTCATAATCGCTTCAACCCTTCGTTTTACTGATGCATTGATTTCGCAATGGATTCTTTTTGACTCGTTACTGCTAGTGAGTTTTACTCTTTTCCTTTTGTTTGTGTCTTGTTTTTGTCGCATTTCATTGGAGTATCAGATTTCTTAATCGTTCTTATCGTCTGAGTCTTTTCGAGCCGCATTTGGCGAGGTCTTCGAGATGATTCAATCCGAATATTACTTTTCAGTTCATTTTGATGTGAATCGGTAATTTGGTGGTCTTGTTTTTCTTTAATTGCGATCCGTGATCTGTGGAATTCGTCAATCTAGGTTTTTCTTTTCTTTTCAAATTAAATCATCACAATTTTTGATGGAGTGTTTTAAAACTGCAGCTCATTGAATTGTGGATTTGGTATTTGTTCCCTGGAGAATGAATATGGGCGTGCATTGCAGAAATTAAGTTGGAAGACAAGAAAGAGTAGTGGACAAGTTGCATCAGGAAACAAAGGTTTTTGTTTAGACTGTTTTAGGTGAAATTGAGAGACATGAGTTCCAGAGGGGAGCAGCATGTCCCCCTCTCGGTATTGCTGAAAAGAGAACAAGCTAATGAACACCTTGAGAAGCCTAATATTGTGCATGGCCAAGCCGGTCAGAGCAAGAAAGGAGAAGACTTTACAATGATAAAAACAGAGCGCCAGAGAGTTTCAGGTTATGGGACAACTACCTATTCTGTATTTGCGGTATGTGCACTTTCACCAGCATTTGATTCTGTTGCGTTAAATATAGTCATCGATTTAATGCCAAATCTGTAAGGTTGCTGAAACTTCACTTTTAATTGTTTGAGAAAATCATTGCCCATAAGGTAAAAAGAAATATAAGTTTGGTAGGCATATTAAATTTCCTTGCAACACCTTATCTATGAGTCAGTGTTGCTTCCGATGTCTTAGATGTTGATAACTGAGAGGTGTGACACTCGTTTCCTTTATATGTCTTTGTATTAATATGCTTAATTTGTATGAACTATGACTTGTTCTAAGATTGTGTTTTTCTTATGTATACTATCGGTCTTTGTGGCTGGTGGGGTGTAGTTTTCTTTAGTCTATAGTTCGTGGTGGTCATAATTTTCTTTATATCTCACTTTTTGCATGATTGCATAGATGCATGCCTTCACGCACGTTGCTTGTACTAAAATATTTCAGATTTCAGTTGCTTCACACTTCACTGTCTGTTCATTTATAGTGGAAGTTGGAATTCATTGTATGCTTATTGATTCTATTACAAGCAAAATTTTTTTTCAGATATTCGATGGACACAATGGATCAGCTGCTGCTATCTACTCCAAGGAAAATCTTCTAAATAATGTCTTGAGTGCTATTCCTTCTGATCTTAGTAGAGATGAATGGGTTGCAGCATTACCAAGGGCTTTGGTCGCAGGCTTTGTGAAAACTGACAAAGATTTTCAAGAAAGAGGTACTTTTGATATGCTATATGAGAACTGAGAAGCGCTTCACTGACATGAACCTTAAAATGAAACTAAGATTATAAATTAATGCAGTTATGGATTTTTCCTTGGTAATTACATTAAGTAGTACGGCCATAGGTAATTACATTTAGTATTTCTAAGAATCATTTAGGAGTATGTCCACAAGGAGTAGTATTAATTAGAAGTAGTCGTGTTATCTCTCTGTCCTTTTGAACTCTTATAGAGTTCCATAATAAAAGTTACACCCTTTTCAAAAAAAATTGTAATCTAACGAAGCTATTCGAAGTCTTTATTTGATAAAACTGATACCGAAACAAAACTGTTACCAAGTAAAAAATATGCATGCCTAAGTGCGCTTTGGTATATGTGAACATTATTTTTACAAGTCTACCTAATGCTAAAAAAATTCTGTTCCTCCACATCACAGCCCGAACTTCTGGGACAACTGTCACTTTTGCAATAATTGATGGGTCGGTTGTGACTGTTGCTTCTGTTGGTGATTCTCGTTGTGTACTTGAGTCTGCTGAGGGCCAGATTTACTATTTGTCCGCTGACCATCGGCTGGAGTGTAATGAAGAGGAGTAAGTGATAGTATAATGTATAATACATTATTTTAATTCGTGTGTTGATGGCTAAAAGTATCTTACAATTTATTTGACGTTACTAGGAGAGAGAGAATTACTGCTTGCGGCGGGGAGGTTGGACGCCTCAATACTGGCGGCGGCACTGAGGTATCTTTGGTTTGCTTCATAAATTTTTTGGATCAGCAATGCATTCCGTATGAATTCTTCAGCTTTTCATTATATTCTTGATCTCCGAACAAAGTTGCATGCTGTACTATCAGATTTCTTGGTTCTTTCAGTGTAATACCTCAGAAACAATTTTATTCCTGGGTGTTACATTCAGTCAGTACATACTCGCAGATATAACCCACTATTTACATATGAAACTATGGCGTCATTAATCTTAGTAATGGGACGGGGGATAGTATATAGTTCATTGACATGTGTATGTGTAAACCATTTGTATCTAAGATCTCTTAAAAGGAAATCAATAAGATGATTTGTTCCTCCATTTAAATTGCTAGAGCAGTCAGCTATACCGACATATGGCATATGTTGCATGGAAAATACTTTCAGTACATCATATTCATTGAAATTTAGAAAAGTAAGATAGACCCGACAAAAAATTAGTTGCATGTTCTTTGTATAATATAAATAAATCAAATGTTTGACGTTTATCCAATAAAATTGTAGATTGGTCCGCTAAGATGCTGGCCTGGTGGCTTATGTCTCTCTCGGTCCATTGGTGATTTGGATGTCGGAGAATACATTGTTCCTGTTCCTTACGTTAAGCAAGTGAAGGTTTGTTGGTGATTTCTTAAACTCTAGATTTCCTTTTTTTTGATTCATTAGTGGATTTGAACCACCGAAACTACAAAAGCTCAACTAGAAAACACTGACAACAAATGAAAAAACGAGACCCGTGAGGGCTCGAGACACTGGGGTCATAGGATCGACACTCTGAGAACCACTCTGCAATCCCTATGACCAGAACTCTAAAGACACTACAAAGATCTCTTACGCTAAAAAACACTAGTACATCCCTCTGAAAAGCTCAAGAGCGCTCTGACGACCACTAGGGACCTTTAAACGCTGAAAACTTTGTTTCAATTGAATCAAGAGCAGGCTTCCATTGACAAGTTTGAGAAATGATGAAGTGAATGCAATATCTTCCCTTTAGAATAGGAAGAAATATGGGTTGCTTTACCAGATTCCTGATTAGAAAACAACAATAAATAACATTTAAAAACTTGCTTTGATTCTTGTTCCTTTTCCCCTCCTGAAAGAATTTGACAAAATTTGCGCTGAGCTTGTTGTTTGCACGTCTACGATTTATTCATCTAAAGGGTATATTAATGTGCCTCACATACAAGGATTGTTGATGCCCTTTTTAATACCAGAGGGTCTGAGTCCTAATTATCCTTGTTTAACACTATCTTCTTTTTACTACTCCTCAGTCCTAACAAACATGTTGCATTAAATTGATCTGTCATTTGTACATGCTTCAGCTTCCCAATGCTGGTGGTAGACTCATTATTGCTAGTGACGGGGTTTGGGATGCTGTGACACCAGAAATGGCTGTTGACTGTTGCCGCGGTATGCCACCAGACTCTGCTGCCGAGAGAATTGTCCAGGTCCTAGCCACTGAGAATTGATTGGAAATATATATATGCATATATTTATGAGGTCTTGCTTACCATTTTTTGCTTGCAGGCAGCTGTGCAACCAAAGGGAATACGGGATGATACAACATGTATTGTTATTGACATATCTCCTCCTGAAAAAGCACCACCGCTGACCCATGCACCCAAAAGATCAGGAAAAAAAGTATTAAAATCTATCTTCCGGAAAAAGACCCATGAATCTGCTTCACATAGTAATAAACGACTCTCTGAGCCAGAGATGGTGGAGGAGTTATTTGAAGATGGATCTGCTATGCTGTCAGAAAGGTTTCAATCATGCAAAATGAAGAAGCTCCTTCCTTATTATTTAGAAACAGGCTTTGGTATTTATACTGAGCAATCTGATTAATTTGTTCTTGATGCAGGTTAAACACACAATACCCACTCTGCAACATGTTTAAGTTGTTCATATGCGCCGTTTGCCAAGTGGAGATGAAGCCTGGAGAGGGTGTCTCGATACACTCTGACTCGGCCCGGCCAGGCAAGTTGCGTCCCTGGGATGGCCCTTTTCTTTGTTTAAGCTGCCAAGAGAAGAAAGTAGCAATGGAAGGAAACAGGGGACCAGGAGGTATGACAAAGAATGTCATATTTGGAATATAGACTTGAAATCACTCGTACACACGAGCAATTTCATTTTGAATGTTTTTTTTTCTTCGGTTAAATGACACGAACATGTTTACAACTTCTGTTATTCTTCTTCTTTTTTGGCAGATGGATGCAGAAGTGGGAGTGAATAAAATTGTCCAGCATCATTAACTAATTGCCAAAAGCTAACACAATTGTTTTACAGCTGATTGTAACTGAGAGAGAGCCTAGCAGAAATTTGGGTCTGCATTGAGAATGTTCTCTTGTCCCACGGGAGTAGCACTGTTGTACATCTTCACCGCGGCCCCAAATCACATTGTTTGAAGTATATGGAATGATAAAGTGAACATGTATATATACTACTACTACGTATACAGGATGTTTCAACTGAAGCTCAGTTTATAAAATTTGCTTCTTCTCCATTGATTGAATTGAACAGACTCGTAATAGTAGCTCCCTGGTTGGAGTGGTGATTCATTGTTTCTTATCTTCGGTTGGAAATTGAAGTGTGATATACTTTGTTGTAGGAATGCACCAAATTGGACCAGACCGTAAAACCGGATCGGTCGGATCGAAATTTTAGCGGATCGGTCCAGGATCGGATGTGCATATCCCTACTTTGTTGGAGATCAATATACATTCAACATATGAAACAATTGGGAACTGAAACAAAAAAATGGATGTTGATCGGGATTATGCACTGATTTGTTGGATCTTGATTCTGATCTGTTTGTCCATCCAAACAAATGTGTCTGGCCAACAACACGTGTGATCAAGTTGGGGAAACGAAACAATTAGAATCTTCCTAATGTATTGCTAGAAGATATTAGTATACACAACAGTTAAGCTTAGCACTCAATCATTGTCTAGCTTAAGAAGCATTTATTTTAGACTTCACAAGCAACGGACTGACATTTTCAAAGAATGAATAATTAAGCAACAAAATGGCTTTCTTCTATAAATAATAATTAGTAGGAAAAAATATATTTGACTGGTCGGTGGTTAAAGTTTAAGTCGGTTTGGTCTATGAATTTATGGCCCCTCTTCTCAAAAAAAAAACCAAAGATGAAAAAACAAGATCCGTCCTTCAAAACTGTAAAAATTGTTCAATTTCTCCGAACCCACCACAATTTCCATCTTCGCTTCCGCCTCCCTTCTTCTCCGAACCCTTGACATCCGTCCCAGGTTGTCTGCCTGTCTCCTTTCATTTCTTTGTCTTTGTTGTATTTTCTTTTTCTTTTATTCATTCGATCAATCTCCAAATACATTATAATAGTAACAAAATAGATGCGTGTCGTTTGATGCTGATGATGCCGGAATTTCTGATAACCGAATGCGAATATGCTTTTTCCTCCCCACTCAAGCCGCCTTTTTTTTTTCTTGCCCATTTCTTCCTTGTCATATATATTGTTGGCATGTTCTTCTTTTTCTATGTTTCCTCATATGGGTTGTTCTTGAATTTGAAATATGAATCATAAAGCTATCAACTTGGTGAGTTTTCTGTATTTTGATTCATCGCTGCCCCATGTGTTCGCCTCTTTGTTAGTTGCTATTTGGTTTCTTTCATTCATTTGTTTGTTGATTTGAATTTTGAATCTTTTCCTTCTTGGATTGATGTTTCTGATCTGGATTTGTGTAGTTTCACTGGTTGCTTGAGAAAGCTAATTTCGGTATTGGTTTTATTGGAAATTTCCTGTAGGTTTAATTCCGGTATCTTTTTGAGACATCTGGGTAGTCGGCTTTCTGATGATTGCTGGAGATTCAAGTGTTTGAGTGGCTTTAGGATGTATGCCGTGGGGAGGATAGGGAGCTACATTAGTCGCGGTGTCGACACCGTGGCTGCTCCGTTTCATCCATTTGGTGGTGCTGTCGATATGATCGTGGTTCGTCAAGCTGACGGGAGCTTGAAATCATCCCCCTGGTATGTAAGGTTTGGAAAGTTTCAGGGTGTTCTGAAAACCAAAGAGAAAGTGGTGAACATAACTGTGAATGGCGTGGATGCTGATTTTCATATGTATTTGGATCATAAGGGCGAAGCATATTTTCTTAATGAAGTGAATGTTGAAGAAGAGAACGCCGTTTTATACCATTCATCTTCAGGTGAGGATACCGACAAGCAGTCCCAGAGTAAACGGCTCACAAAGTCTGACAGCTTTAACACTGAAGTTCAGCAACCTAACTCGGCTCGCCAGGCTGATGGAAGGGATGAATATAAAAGAGAAGTTGGCGCCTGGAGTAATTCTCGCCGAGCTCGTATTCTTGGACTTGTTTTTGGGAGTCGGTCATTTAAAGAGAAACTGTCTCAAGAAAGTCCTGAAGATGAGGAATTGAAAAGGGCACGCTTACTTGAGCGGGCTGAAATTGCTGCTGATCTCTTAGAACTCAAGTGGTCTACCACTCTTGCTACCAAAAGGCCAAAGAATAAAAAGGCACTTAACGCGTTTCCCGATTCCTTGTCCACTGAATCTAACGTTGATGTGGTGATAGATAAAGATCAAACTCAGGTAAGGTCAATTGATTATGATAAAATGGAACATGATAATGACAATGGTGAGCTCGCCCATGTCTTTACTAATGCTGAGCAAACATCTGAATTGAAGTCTCCTATGAAGTATAGCGTGTTTGTAGCACAGGAATCTTCAGACAGTTTAGAAATTCCAGGAACAAATGAAAATGCGGGGGGCATTGAAAATGATTTGTGCTCCGGGGACCCTGATAGAAGTAATGTGATACTTGATGCGAATTCGGTGATTGGTATACAATTGGTAAGCACTGACTCAGTGGACACTGAAATACCAGATGTTATTCATCCTACTGATGTTGTGATAAGCAGGACATATGAAGATAAAAGTGCAAAAGTGGAAGAGGTTGAAGTGTTGGAAAGTTTTACTTGTCCAAGTAGTTCATGTAGCTCTTGTATTTCTGAGGAGGAAGCGGTAGAACCTGATGTGGTGACCTCTATTGATCAATCCTGTTATCAGACAAACGACATTGACAGTCATAACATAAAGGATGGATCTGAGAGCTGTCCTGACAGTGTTGGGCATCAGCTTCCGATAGATAATGCTAGAAAACCTTCTGTGAGTTCAGATGAAGATCAATTTTGTCTCAGCGACTTTGATAATTCCAAGATTACAAAAGTGCATCATGGCGAGTCAGAGTCACCAAAAGATTGCTGTAACATTTATGAGTCATTTTCATCTTCTGACAGCTTAGATCAACAGAAAATGCCAAATCCTTTTGAAGAACATTTCACAATTCCTATGAATACCTGTCAGCAAGCAGATGAAACTGAGGGGCGTGTAGCAGGATCTGTTCCAAATAAATGGCCAGGGACTGACCAGACGCAAGCACTTGACCTCCATGACCATTGTCATTCTCTTGATTCTCATACGATGTCCACTATGTTGCCTAATGACATGTCGTCGATCCAAAAGTCAGATGACTTGTCCAAATCAGATAAGAACGCCTCTTTTACTGAAGGGGTTTCACCTGAGCCTCTAGACATGTCTGATAAACCATGGGGAATATGGCCATTCACGTTCAAAAGGTCAAGAAGCATGAAAAGCTCTAAGCCAGTATCCAGAAGTCCCAGAAAATCACTTTCTTGTAATTGTTCAAATGGCACCAGCAAGCAGGACTCAGACAATGTCAAGTGCAAACCAAAATTGACTCGAAAGAAAATGAAAACAGTTACTCCAACCTCTGAACAACTCGCATCTCTGAACCTCAAGGAAGGGAGGAATGATGTGACCTTCACATTCTCAACCGCAATGCTAGGGGATCAACAGGTTAGCTTTATATTTTTGCAAGTACATCACATCGTTGCATTTCCTTTTTGTAGTAGGGCTTCCTGTGATTGCCTTTTCGTAATCTGATTATTATGTATGGACTGCAACTCAATAGGTTGACGCGAGGATATATGTATGGAAATGGAACGCGCGTATTGTGATCTCAGATGTTGACGGGACAATCACCAGGCAAGCTATCTACAGTAACATTGCTTCCTGTTTCTGTTATACTTTCCTTTTCATAATAAAATGAAAGAACTGCCTCTCGGTGCCTGTCATGTTTACCTCAATAGTCTCACATAACACCAAGTGTCAGGATGAATTTGAGGGTTATTGCCCCGTTTGTCCCTTTTTAAAACTCAAATAACTCGTTTGCCCCCTTTCAAACTCAAATAACCGGATTGCCCCTTTTCTTTATATTCTCGGTTTATAATAAACCGGTAATATTGTTTTTGAGCATTCTCGGTTTATTATAAACCGGTAATAATATTTTCGGTTTTTTGAAAAATTTGATTAAACACCCATCTTCGATCACTATATTTATGAGCTTAAGCTTTGAATTTCATTTTCGAGTAAACATGAAAGTTATAGAACATTCAATTAGCTTTCTAACCATATAAAGAACATCTTAAACGGACACCGGATGACGCCTCTATGAGCTTCCGAATGTTAGCTCGGACCCCCTCGGTTTCGGTTAATTTCGATCGATCGAAATTTGTCGAAACCGAGAGGGTCCGAGCTAACATTCGGAAGCTCATAGAGGCGTCATCCGGTATCCGTTTAAGATGTTTGTTGGGCTGCCTTGAATCTGAAGTGGGCTTAAGGCCCATGTTTGGCTAGGGTTAGGGTTTTTTTGTAGTAGACAATATATAAACCCTACTAGTCATGCTGTAAATCATACTCTCCAAATCTGAATACAAAGCTGCCTCTTCTTGCCCGTGGACTAGCCAACACACTGTTGGTGAACCACGTTAAATTTCCTGTGTCGTTTCTTATTATTCGTTCTGCATCTTTGTTGTCGAATCACTTCTGTCACAACAAACTGGTATCAAGAGCTGGGTTTTGCCGCTGCTGCTAGGGTTTGTAATTCCAACATCAAAGATGGCTGCTATGAACGTGAAGATCGACAAATTTACCGGGAGGAACAGCTTTGGGTTATGGCAGATCAAGATGCGAGCTCTGTTGAAGCAGCAGGGTCTGTGGGCGCCGTTGTCCGGGAAGAAGAAAACGGATGCTGATGACGAAGAATTGAATAGCCTGGAGGAGAAGGCTCATTCAACAATCATGCTGTGTCTGGCTGATGATGTCATCACTGAAGTCGCTGATGAAGATACTGCTGCTGGTCTGTGGTTGAAGCTGGAGAGTCTTTATATGACGAAGTCTTTAACCAACAAGTTGCTTCTGAAGCAACGTCTGTTCAGTCTGCGTATGCAGGAAGGTACACCTCTGAGAGATCACCTTGATCAATTAAATTCAATATTATTGGATCTGCGTAATATTGATGTTAAGGTTGATGATGAGGATGCTGCTTTGATTTTATTGGTATCTTTGCCCATGTCGTACGAGAATTTTGTGGACTCGTTTATTGTTGGGAAAGATAGCTTGTCATTGGAAGAAGTCAGATCAGCCCTTCACACCAGAGAAGTTCGCCATAAAGCTTCTGGTTCAGTTACTGAAAATCAGGCATCAGGGTTAGCTGTTATCGGGAATAAAGGACATGGAAAAATTGTTAAGAAGAAGGCGAATTACAAGAAGTCCAAGTCAAATGGTTCTAAAGCTAATGATGTCTGCAACTATTGTAAGGAGAAAGGACATTGGAAGAACGAGTGTCCCAAGAAGCAGAAGCAGCAGGGAGATGGTTCTGCAGCTGTGGCAGAACATGATGTCAATTCTGAAGAGGATTTGGCTTTGGTAGCTAATGAACAACCACACTACAAGAATGTTTGGGTTCTTGATTCTGGGGCATCTTATCATATTTGTCCGCGCAGGGAGTGGTTCTCAACTTATGAGCAGATAGACGGAGGCAATGTATCCATGGCCAACAGTGCTGTCTGCAAAGCTGTTGGAATTGGCTCAATCAGAATACGGACGCATGATGGCTCTTTCTGCACATTGAACGAGGTCAGACATGTTCCACTGATGACAAAGAACCTGATATCGCTGAGTTTACTAGACAGCAAGGGTTTCAGTTTCAGAGGTGAAGGTGGAGTTTTGTATGTCTGCAAGGGTTCTGATGTGATTTTAAAAGGTGTGAAGCGTGGAACTTTGTATTTTCTGCAAGGGTCTACAGTGACAGGTTATGCAGCTGTGGCATCGTCTGAGGCTTACAAAGAGGATATGACTAAGCTGTGGCATATGAGGCTTGGTCATATGAGTGAAAGAGGGATGCAAATTTTGTCGAAGAGGGATCTTCTTGATGGCTACAAGGTTAAAAGCCTTGATTTTTGCGAGCATTGTGTGTTTGGGAAGCTACATCGCAGCAAGTTCCCAAAAGGTGTTCACAGAACAAAAGGCTCGCTGGATTATATCCACTCTGATTGTTGGGGTCCTGCTCGTGTTGAATCCGTTGGAGGTAACAGATATTTTGTGTCAATTATTGATGATTATTCTCGCATGACTTGGGTGTTCATGATGAAGCACAAAAGTGAAGCCTTCAACAAGTTCAAGCAGTGGAAAACTTTAGTGGAAAATCAGACTGGAAAGAAGATCAAAAGGCTTCGAACTGATAACGGGCTGGAATTTTGTTCAGCTGAGTTCAATGAGTTCTGCAAGACTGAGGGGATTGCGCGGCATCACACTGTGAGAGACACGCCGCAGCAAAATGGGGTGGCAGAACGTATGAATCAGACTCTGTTGGAGAGAGCGCGGTGCATGCTCTCTAATGCTGGATTACCTAGGAGGTTCTGGGCAGAGGCTGTAAGCACGGCGTGCTATCTGATTAACCGTGGACCTCACACAGGTATTGGCGGGAAGACACCCTATGAGGTGTGGTCTGGTAAGCCTGCAGATTATTCTTTGCTGAGAGTATTTGGTTGCACTGTTTACTATCATGTTAATGAAGGTAAACTAGAACCAAGGGCCAAGAAGGCTATATTTGTTGGTTTCGGGGATGGAGTTAAGGGATATAGAATTTGGTCACCGTCTGAGAAGCGAGTTATACTTAGCAGAAGTGTAATATTTGATGAAGGTTCTATGCTTAACTCTACATTGAAGTCAACTATTGTACAGGAAAGTGGTAGTGTTGATAAACAGGTGGAGCTGCAAATTACTCCGGAGCAGAGTGAAATGCAGCACCAAGGTGGAGAAGATCAACACGTTATCACTGAAGCTGATACGCCAGAATCAGATGATCCTCAACCCTCAGAAACACGCCAGCATTGCATAGCTCTTGATAGAGCTAGAAGAGTGGGTGTTGGAGCTCCAAGGAGGTATGGTTTTGAGGATATGATTTGTTATGCACTACAGGTTGCTGAAGAGGTGGATATTCATGAGCCGTGTACCTATAAAGAAGCTATTTCTGGTAGTGAATCTACACAATGGCTTGCTGCAATGGGAGATGAGATGGAGTCACTTCACAAGAATCAGACTTGGGATCTTGTCAAACGACCTAAGGAGAGAAAGATTGTTACTTGTAAGTGGGTTTTCAAGAAGAAGGAAGGAATATCGCCAGCTGAGGGGATTAAGTATAAAGCTCGAGTTGTTTCCAGAGGATTCACACAGAGAGAAGGGGTTGACTATAATGAGATTTTCTCGCCAGTGGTCAGACACACTTCTATCAGAGTGCTACTTGCAATAGTAGCACATCAGGATTTTGAGCTGGAGCAACTAGATGTCAAGACAGCTTTCTTACATGGAGAGTTGGAAGAGGAGATTTATATGACTCAGCCAGAGGGGTTTCAAGTTCCAGGAAAAGAAGATTATGTTTGCAAGTTAAAGAAGTCTTTGTATGGACTTAAGCAGTCTCCGAGGCAGTGGTATAAAAGGTTTGACAACTATATGATTGAGCTAGGCTATAACAGAAGTCCATATGATTGTTGTGTTTATCATAACAAACTTGGAGATGGTTCGATGATTTATCTGGTGTTATATGTCGATGATATGCTTATAGCTGCAAAGTCCAAGTCTGATATTAAGAAGTTGAAGGGTCTTCTCAGTGCTGAGTTTGAGATGAAGGATTTGGGTGCTGCGCAGAAAATATTGGGTGTGGAAATCTACAGGGAGAGAAGTCAGAAGAAGCTTTTCTTATCACAGAAGAGTTATATTCAGAAGATATTATCCAGGTTTGGAATGTCTTCAGCTAAACCTATAGATACACCCAGTGCTGTTAATCTTCGTCTGTCTTCAGTGTCTGCAGCTCAGTCTGAAGCTGAGAAGGAGTATATGTCTCGAGTCCCATATTCTAGTGCAGTAGGAAGTCTGATGTATGCCATGGTCTGCACTAGACCTGATATTGCCCATGCTGTTAGTGTTGTCAGCAGATTTATGGGTCAGCCTGGGAAGGAATATTGGCAAGCGGTGAAGAGGATTTTCAGATACCTTAGAGGTACATCTGATGTGGGTCTCATTTATGGGAGTGATTCACAGTGTTTGGTGACTGGTTACACAGATTCTGATTATGCTGGAGATGTTGATAGTCGAAGATCCATGACTGGTTACGTATTTACTCTTGGCGGTTCTGTTGTTAGTTGGAAGGCAACTTTACAGCCTACGGTTACTTTGTCTACTACTGAAGCAGAGTATATGGCGTTGACAGAAGCTGCTAAAGAGGGGATATGGTTAAAGGGATTAGTCAGTGATCTTGGTCTTCATCATGATCAGGCTATTGTATATTGTGACAGTTTGAGTGCAATATGCTTAGCCAAGGATCAAGTCCATCATGAGCGGACTAAACACATAGATGTCAGATATCATTTCTTACGCGGTGAGAAGAGGATTAAGGTGATGAAAGTAGGCACTGCTGATAATCCTGCTGATATGTTCACCAAGCCGGTTCCACATGGCAAGTTCAAGCATTGTTTGGACTTGCTCAATGTTTTAAGCTGTTGAAGGCCCTTAGGGGCATCTGAGGCAAGAAGAGGATCTGAGTATTTCTGGCGCATTAAGGTGCATCTGGTGTCCGGGGATTCAAGTCAAGGTGGAGATTTGTTGGGCTGCCTTGAATCTGAAGTGGGCTTAAGGCCCATGTTTGGCTAGGGTTAGGGTTTTTTTGTAGTAGACAATATATAAACCCTACTAGTCATGCTGTAAATCATACTCTCCAAATCTGAATACAAAGCTGCCTCTTCTTGCCCGTGGACTAGCCAACACACTGTTGGTGAACCACGTTAAATTTCCTGTGTCGTTTCTTATTATTCGTTCTGCATCTTTGTTGTCGAATCACTTCTGTCACAACAATGTTCTTTATATGGTTAGAAAGATAATTGAATGTTCTATAACTTTCATGTTTACTCGAAAATGAAATTCAAAGGGTAAGCTGATAAAAATAGTGACCAAAGATGGATGATCGATCAAAATTAGCCGAAACCGAGGGGGTCCGAGCTAACATTCGGAAGCTCATAGAGGCGTCATCCGGTGTCCGTTTAAGATGTTCTTTATATGGTTAGAAAGCTAATTGAATGTTCTATAACTTTCATGTTTACTCGAAAATGAAATTCAAAGGTTAAGCTCATAAATATAGTGATCGAAGATGGGTGTTTAATCAAATTTTTCAAAAAACCGAAAATATTATTACCGGTTTATAATAAACCGAGAATGTTCAAAAACAATATTACCGGTTTATTATAAACCGAGAATGTGCAAAATTGATATTACCGGTATATAGTAAGCCGAGAATTTAACAAAAAGGGGCAATCCGGTTATTTGAGTTTGAAAGGGGGCAAACGAGTTATTTGAGTTTCAAAAAGGGGCAAACTGGGCAATAACCCTGAATTTGAATGGTGGGAGATTGAAAAATATGTAGTATTTGATGGTTATGCATCAATCCCAAATTTTATACAAGTGTCCACTGTGAAAATAATATCTTATTGAATTTATTTTAAGACAATTTTGCAGGAGGTCTCATTTTAAATTTTCTTTACAGATCAGATGTTCTAGGACAAGTTATGCCTCTGGTGGGGGTGGATTGGTCTCACATTGGCGTCACACAGTTGTTTTCCGCAATTAAGGTTTGTGCGATGATTTTTATATCTACTTCTTCACCAATCATCTCGTGACGCCACACAGTTATTGCATTACACCTGTTAATGGAAATTTGTAATTCATTTTGCTTACCAAATATTTATATCGTATACATCCTTCTCTTGCTTTCGTTGTGTAAAACGCAAAAAAAAAACCTCCATCTAAAATATATCAGCTAATGATTTGAGTTATTTAAAAGTCAATGGCATATGTTTTTACAGGAAAATGGGTACCAGTTGCTATTTCTCAGCGCTCGTGCCATTTCACAGGCTTATCATACTAGACAGTTTCTTTTCAACCTCAAGCAGGTGATGCTTCGGGTTTTGTCCTCGGTCTATTAATTTTTGAAAAAGTTGTGTTTTTATTGCAAGTGTATATTTCTTCATCATCTTACATGAAGATTTATTTCAGAATGGACAACCTTTACCCGATGGCCCTGTTGTTATATCACCAGATGGATTATTTCCTTCTTTATTTCGAGAAGGCAAGTGTCACATCTATATAATTTAAAATGATAATTTAGATGAACATTCGTATATTAGTGTCAGACATTCTCATCCTCATATTGCACTCCCCATGTCTGATTTGATTACTTGCCTTCTACTTCTGCAGTTATCAGAAGAGCTCCGCATGAATTCAAGATTGCTTGTTTAGAGGTTTGTTGTACATGACATATTATTAGAAATATGCTCAAATAACACCCAATCAAAAAAAAGAAATATGCTCAAATAGTCAGCGTCCTTGTTTTTATAATGAATTCAATTTGGAATTAATAGGAGACTAACAAGCCAGCAAGTAAGTATATTAGCGTCCAGTAAATCAATTGTTCATCGAATTTATATTCCAGGATATCAAGGCATGTTTTCCTGCCGATTGCAATCCTTTCTACGCTGGCTTTGGAAATAGAGACACGGACGAGTTCAGTTACCTCAAGGTTGGGATCCCTAAAGGGAAAATATTTATCATTAATCCAAAGGTAATGAAAGCATCAATCTAATGAGATATCCTTTTTGATTTTATGTAGATTGCAATTCAACTAATGTTTTTTCTTTTTTTGTGTATTTCGGCAGGGTGAGGTAGCAGTTCACCGGCGGCTTGACACAAAATCATACACTTCTCTTCATGCTTTGGTCAATGGTATATTCCCACCGACGTCCTCGACCGAACAAGTGGGTTTATAACCTAAACCTCAAGTAGCATTTTATTTATTTTAGAAATGGCACTAAGCTTCAACTCCTCATTTTCTAATCCATTTCAGGAGGACTTTAACTCGTGGAACTTTTGGAAACTGCCACCTCCGTCTCTATGAAGGGATGCCATTTTTACACGATTTATACAACCTTACTTTTGTCAATGAGCATGGATTTCGAAGCACATTTCGGTATGATTTGATTCTTAAATTACCCATAACTACTACCATACTAAATACATATCTAGTCAACTTAAATTTGTTCACCGATAGTTCAGTTGTGAGCGTATCCCCTCCTGAACGTCAAATGAGCTCTGCCAAAAGAGTTTCGCAGACCTCAGTTTAAGGATGAGTGAAAATAGTAAAAGATGTATCAATAATTCAATATCATGTTAGTATTAGAGATATGGCCCTTATATTCTGCGTCTTGCCATATACGTATATATTTGTTGTACCAGACATGATTGTACAGTATGTAATGAATCATTGACCTCATACTAATGGAAGCACTCTCTTCATAAACATGGTATGAAAAGTGTTTTTGTTGTTGTTGTTTTGTGTAAATCATCATCTCTTCTACTTGATCGATTTTTCGTGTGTAAATCTTGTTGACGACGTTAAGAGACTGTTATGTCAGACTACAAATCTTCCGATAACGTCGTTACGTAAGATTTGGACTTGGAAAGTCTGACTCATAAACAAGACCACAGCTCCTTGTCACTGAAGCTACATAGATGATCCATACCAAGGTAAAAGGAAAACTAATTTTATTCTCGATGAATTTACCTCTCAAATGTTCTCTTCTTTTTTTTGTTGTTGTTCCTTTCAAAAGACAGTTTTATTTAATGAGTAGTCACTAGTCGTTGTAAACTGATATTCCCTAGCCGGCCAATGTAGATAAATTTGTAAAATTGCATAATAGAGATGTGAATATAAATTGCTTTAGTAGTCAATAATTGGAGAAAGGAATAAAGATATGGATAAAGGTGAGCTATACACAATTATTTCTTTGCTAATCACTCATTATCTTTTATCCAACTTTATCTAATCTTTTTTTCACAAGAAAGGTCATTTTTTGGGAAATGTTTGAATTCCGTAATAATAGTTCAAATCAACACTGACAGAGAGACAGATAATGCTAATTGCTAACGGATTTGAATCAAATACAATCCAAAATTATAAATAAAAATTACAAATCCATAAAAAAAATTGACATGTGTAAAAATTGACAAATCCGAATTTATCCCGTTCGGGATTCTTTTTAAATAACATAAATACATGTGGATTTATTTAAAATTACATAAAAGATAGGAGGGGTATAATCGCCCTAAAATTTACTACAGTAAAATTCGACTTTCACTACATTACGTTTTTAAGTCTGATCAACATGCGTTAAGTCTGATCATTTTGAATAAAATTTGACTTTTACTACAGTAAAATTTGACTTTCGCTACAGTACGTTTTTAAGTCTGATCATTTTGAATAAAATTTGACTGGTTCTACAGTATAATTGACTTTTACTGTACCGAAATTTGACAACAACTACATAAATTTGACTTTTGCTACAGCAAATGATCAGACTTAAAGATGGTAATGATCAGACTTAAAGATGGTAATGATCAGACTTAAAATTGAGAATGATCAGACTTAAAATTCATAATGATCAGACTTAAAATTTATAATGATCAGACTTAAAATTGATAATAATCAGACTTAAATAGACAATGATGAGACTTAAAATTGATAATGATCAGACTTAGAATTGATAATGATCTGACTTAAATAGACAATGATCAGACATAAAATTGATAATGATCAGACTTATAATTGATAATGATCAGACTTATAATTGATAATGATCAGACTTAAAGATGGTAATGATCAGACATAAAAAGACAATGATCAGACTTAAAATTGATAATGATCACACTTAAAGATGGTTATGATCAGACTTAAAATTGGGAATGATCAGATTAAAAATTGATAATGATCAGACTTAAATAGACAATGATTGTTTTTTAAGTCTGATCATCCTTGTTTTTAAGTCTGATCATTATTTTTAAGTCTGATCATCATTGTTTTTAAGTCTGATCATCATTGTTTTTTTTAAGTATAATCATTAGCTGTTTAAGTCTGATCATCATTGTTTTTTAAGTCGGATCATCCTTGTTTTTTGAGTCTGATCATCATTGTTTTTAAGTCTAATCATTAACAACTCGAGGAGTAAATTGAAAATAATATTATTAGTTTTATACCTCTCAGTGTGGAATGACTATAATACCCCTCCGCGTGTTTGTTCGGGATTTCGACTAAATGGGACACGTGTCAGCTTAAAATTCAATTTGTAGTTTTTATATATAATTTAGTTTGTACCTTAACCACACTCAATTGCTAACTATTTAAAAGTTTTAAACTTCTGCTGAAATTTTTTTTGTTTATACTTTTCTTTTCCAAAATCCCAGTTTTGGTCCATCAATATTCAAATTTGAATAGTCTAAAATGTTTGATTTTTCTAACCTCTCCTTACACCTTCGAGTTATATACACCCTATACTTGAAAATACAACACAGTTCAACACATGGCTGCTAAATTATCAAAAATTGGCCCAAGTGGTCAAAATGATAAACACACCTTTATATTATTGTAACTAAGGGCATATATTTTCACATATTATAAAAATGTTACACCACAAAAAGGTTTTCCAAAACAAAAAAGAAGGATGCGCCTGGTGGGATCATCAGCATATACGTACTACGACCAACTAAACTACTTTCTTCTTCAGGCCGGTACAAAACCATGTTTCTTACAATACATCAAAAGCTGATACATCTCTTCATGAGTTATAAATCCATCTCCATTTTCATCCGCATATCGCATGCCACGCCAAGCTCTCCAGCCGCTCCATCGAGATCCAAGAGCGTTGAACAGCTCCTTCAGCTCCTTCTTGGTCAGTCTGATGTTTCTCTTTGACTCTAAGTTCAGAATCAGTTTCTTTAATTCTTCCCCAACTGATGGATTAAGCCCGAAGCTCGCATTCTTTGGAACTGCATAAACCATATTGCAGGCTTTTCTTCTAGTAACTATTCACACTAATTTGATTGTGGGAGTGAAATATTTGCCAAAGGGTAGAGGCAATATTTATATTTGGGGAAAAGTACAAAATGGGTCCCCAAACTACCACTAATTTCCCTATTCAGGTCCGAACTATCAATATTTTCAGATTGGGGGCAAAATGAAATAAAAGTAACTATTCTGTTAAAGTTAACTGACGGAGTTAACACCGTCAGTCAACTTATTTGACTTAAGTTAAATAACTAAATTAAGTGTAACTGTTAATTAAAAATACAGATTTTAAAACCACGAAATATTTTTCAATTTCTAATTATTATTATTATTTGATTTAATACAAGTGACTCATGTTTAAAAAAATAATAATCAAATTGAGTGTAATTTTTAATTTATAGAATATTACTTATTTGCAGTCACGGTTAATAGATGAATCAACTGACTCATGTTAAAAAAATATCAAATTGAGTGTAATTTTTAATTTATAGAATATTATTTATTTGCAGTCATGGTTAATAGATGAATCATAAAATAAAATATAATATAATTATCCTAATTTGGATATGCCTCATCAATATGTATTTTATGGTTAGTAGTTTAGAAATCAAGCGCTTGAGATGTTACCTTCTTTTTTTTTTTTAACATTGACGATAAAGTTATTCAAATTAGTGATTCATTACCTCATAAAAATTAATATACAAAAAAAAAATTTAATAAAGCATAATTCACTATGTGACATCGTAAAAAACAACATGTACTCCCACAAAAATATAGTGTTCCCCATGAATTACAAAAGTAATTACAAAATTAGAAGTTCAAAAAGATTATTTTAGTAAAAAATTACACTCAAATTTGATTATTTTAACATATTTAAAAAATTGATTATTGTTTTTGAAAGTAACGGTGTTAACTTCATCAATTAAGTTTGACGAAATATTTACTTTTATTTAATTTTGCCTTCAATTTGGAAATGTTGGTAATTCTGATCTGAATTGGGAAAGTAGTGATAGTTCGGGGACCCATTTTGTATTTTCCCCTTATATTTACATCCAAGAGAATAATATTTTGAGTGAGACGTTTGGATCTTTCAGTTATATCTTTGAATTTTCAATGGCAATAATGGACATAAAGGTATATATTCTTTGTGTCTTCTTTTACCTTGTGTCAAGACCGTATCAAGAGAGAGATCAAAATATAAAATAATCTGAATTAACAATAATAAATTCAGATGTGCATCTAAATATTATTAATAGAGTTCAAATGAAAAGACAAATCATCCTAATTTCATGTTATCCTCTGCAAGCAAATTTTTACAAGTATTATGCGAATATGATCAGTTGAAAACAGTAGACACTTTATTAAATTGTTAGGGCATCATCACTAAGGAGAGCAATAGATAATAATAGAGTAAGTTTATTGCTTATTGTTCTCATGCAGTGGGTGGGCAAAAAACAATGAAGAGTGTGTTGGAAAGAAAAGTAATAAGTGAGGTCCACTTAAATTTATGAAGATAGACAAATGGAAACCTAATTTTTGTTTGTTTTGGAAGAAATAAAAATTAGAAATGTTATAAATTGAACGTTGGAATGACATCCAATTATTCAAATTGAAACACAAACAATAAAAATAAAATATTTTAAAATAAAAAAATCAGATTATTAAAAAATTATGGGATAAAACAAAAAAAAATGAAATAATAGAAATGATAATGTCTAAATTTTGAAATGGTTATGATTATTGCTTTTTGTTTTCATCTGCAGAATAAAATATAAAGAGATTTTTAATTTTGCTCTTAGCTTTTTGCGTTAAAATATATAGAACAAATAATCATTTTTGCTCTTAGCTTTTCATTGCTTTTTGAAATTACGAAAATTAAATTTCCGTACCAAAAATCGAGCTGTGGTTATGACGCTGCAACGCGTATTGTCGATTGGCAGCCGCGATGCGCGAGGACCAGCAACACTATGCAGAATAAGAGCAACAACTGAGGACTAGCAGCAGATGGGTCGGTTGAAGCAGCAACTGACGACGGAGAAAGACAGAGAAGACGAGTCGGCAGCGTCAACGCCGATGTCGAAGTTTGCTTACAAGAACCATAGTCTGATGCTCAGAAAAGAATTAGTAATTTTATTAAGCGTATGCATCGGTTTATACAGAGAAGACGAGTCGGCAGCGTCAACGCCGATGTCGAAGTTTGCTTACAAGAACCCTAGACTGATGCTCAGAAAAGAAATAGTAATTTTATTAAGCGTATGCATCGGTTCATCATAAACCGATGCATAAACTTAACATTGTGTATCGATTCTTTTAAACTGATGCATAATATTGATTTTATGCATCGGTTTAAAAGAACCGATGCATAAACCTAACTTTATGCATCGATTCTTTACTAAACCGATGCATAAGATAAACCCGTTGCATAATGCTTTTTTTAAAACCGATGCATAATGACGCAGCGGGAAAATCGAAAGGAATAACAAGCGCTAAACCTAGGATAGATCACAAGCGTGAAATCGAACGAAAACTCTGGAATCCACAAGAAAAGGTAATTCTGGAATTCACCAGAAAAGAAATAATTCTGGAATCCACTTGAAAATGTAACTCTGGAATCCACCAGAAAAGGTAACTTTGGAATCCACCAGAAAAGAAATAATTCTGGAATCCACCAAAAAAGAAATAGCAAAACTAAAGTTTTATTCAAATAAAAGTTGTGTTTATGAAACCGTACAGAGGGTTTAAATAGAAAATACAAAACCCTAACTTGGAAATAAAATCTAAATAAAACTAAAATAAGAAACTTGCTAAAAACTAAAATAAGAAAGTTGCTAAAATAAATGAAAATTTCTAAAAGATTTAATTCCTTAAATCTTTCTCAACCTCTTGCATCACATAATTTCTCTTCTGTAGTAGTGGATCATGATGTATCTTTAAATTTGTATGTGTCTAAAAAGCAAAGTCAAACTTGGTAGTTTTGACTTTATATTAAATCCAACTTTAAATATGCACATAAGACACGTATTAGACTACAATAATTTAATGATGCATTTTCAAATGTGAAGATTGAGTTATAAAATATAAGAAAGAAAGAAAAAAAAGGTGTTCTCATTTCCGATAGTAAGTAAAGAAATAAGTGAAAAGGGGGGAAGTATGGTATTAGTGACTGTGACACTGCCTTGTTGGATGAGTTTTTCCGTTTGATATGCTTACAAATGCAACTGAACAGATTAGATCCATTCTTTATTGATTGAATCCATAAACTGTTTGTTGCAAAAGATACAGAAGTGTTCATGTGAGACTTATAAACCCTAAATCCCATTCAGTCTTAATTACAACAAATCAAGCACTGTAAACTCAAATTGACAACAACAAAAGCTTCCTTGTATTGACGTGAACAAAAGCCCTCAATCGGTCAGCCTGAACCTCCATCGGAATCTCTCCGGCGACGCAATTTCTGGCTGCGACTTTGGCTACGCGATTTCAGAAGAACGCCCGCACTTGCTGCAACAATTCCACGCACGCACCTCGAATCCCTCTTGGTTCGTCAATCACTGACTTTCTGTGCTCGGAATCACTCGTATTTGCTTTGCAATTCCAGCTGAATCAAAACGCAACCGTTTGGGGTGTAACAACTTTCGGCGCCTCTTTGCAATTTCAGGAGGAGGTCTGGTCTGAGATCACTGCGATGGCCCTTGACAGCGCTCCAGGTCCAGATGGGTTTACTGGTAGATTTTACACCCGCTTTTGGGATCTGATCAGGGTGGACCTGATGGCTGTGAATGACGGGTTTTTTGAGGGTCGCCACATGCCTCGCAGCTTCACGTCCATATACCTTACTATGATTCCCAAAGTGGCCCATGCAACATTGATTACACAGCTCCGTCCCATCAGCATGTGCAATTTTTGCCAAAAGATCATTTCCAGGATCCTTACGTCTAGACTGGCCAGCTGGTTTCCGCGCATCATCAGTGAGGAACAGGCTGGTTTCATTAAGGGTCGCTCGATCCATGAGAATATTGCCCTTGACCATGACATCACCCATGACCTTAATCATAAAACCTTTGGTGGAAACCTTGTCATCAAGCTCGACATGTCTAAATCTTATGATACGGTGTCTTGGCATTTCATTCTTGGCATCCTCCGGAGCATGGGGTTTACAGATTCCTGGTGTGATATGGTGTTCCGCTGCATCTCTAACTGCTTCTACTCGGTTAAGTGGGACGGGCAGCTTTATGGGTATTTCAAATTTGCTAGAGGAGTTTGATAAGGTGACCCCCTGTTGCCTAGTCTGTTCGTCATTGCGATGGAGTGGTTTAGTAGGGTGCTGAATGCAGCAGTGGAGCACGGGATAGTTCAGCCTTATGTCACCAAGCGAAGAACGGTCCAAGTGAACCATCTCCTCTTCGCTGATGATCTTCTCATTTTCACCAATGGAGCCAAGAACTCAGTTCGGAATTTACTGGACTTGATCGATGACTTCTGTACTGTGTCGGGACAGAGATTAAACCCAGTGAAGAGCAGCATTGTCTTTCCCGCGTCTTTCCCCCTCGGCGATAGGAGGAGCTCATCAGATTGACGGGGTTCAAGGAGGCTTCCCTCCCGCTGACGTACCTGACGCTCCCCTGTTTAGGGGAAGAGTGCGGATTGATATGTTTACGACGCTTGTGGAGAGGGTTAATGCCCGTATTGGTTGGTGGATGAAGCGTTTTCTGAGCATGGGGGGCAGGGTGACTTTGGTGAATTCTGTCCTCAATGCAGTCGGGGTGCACTGCATGATGGTCCTTCCCGTCCTTATCACCATCATTAACCAGTTGACCTCTTTAATGTCTAGCTTCATCTGGGACAGTGGTAGAACCAAGAGGCGTAACTGGAAGAGCTGGTAAGACTTATGCTAACCGAAAGAGTGTGGAGGGTTGGGTATCCGTGATCCAAAATTGATCATGACCGCCCTGCATGCTAAGCTGGCGTGGGGCTTTCTGGAACATCGTACGCTGTGGGCGAGATATAGAAAGGCTAGGTACCGGATGGGAGAGCGTGGTTCTAGTGTCTGGAATGCTTTCAGCCACTTGGTCCCTGAGATTCAGGGCAACAGTGTCTGGAGACTGGGCTGCGGGGAAGTGCTCATAGATTCCTTCTGCTGGCACCTGGGAATATCGCCTCCTGAGGCTGTAAAAGGCATGACCATCAGGGATATTATGGCGTGTGCGGATCTGAGAGACTCTCCTGGAGGTCCTACCAGCGAGAGAAGTTCATCATTTGGCTTTTTTCAGCATGGGCCTTGGGCGTGATGTCTGCCTATGGCAGGGTAACGATTGTCAAGGTTTCTCTGTGGCCGGCTTTTATCGCTATGGGCAGACTCATCACCCCACTTTGCAATGGGCAAAGCACCTCTGGAAACGCTGGCTGCCGCCCAGGGTTTCGTGTTTTATATGGAAGCTCTTTCATCTTATTCTTCCAACGGACGACGTTGTTGCAAAACTGGGGATCCCGATGGTTTCTCAATGTGTTTGCTGCAGCAGGCCTGCTGAAGAAACTCTTTCGCACCTCTTCTTTGGGAGTGATTGGGGAAGTGATCTGTGGAAGTGGCTGGCGCTCACTTTTGACAAGCCTAAGGTGCATGGGCTCAGAGGCTTTGAGCCAGTTTGGCTGAAACAAAATCCTTCGGATTTCTTCAGTTGCATGGGGTGTGCCTTGCACGTTGAAAATAATAATGGCAAAATCAGTTTATCTTCTTTTGCATCATGTTTATGATATCATATATATGCAAGCAAATTTTGCATCATGTTTATGATATCATCGTATGCAAGGCAAATCAGTTGAAAACAGTAAAAGGTAGAAACTTTATTCAGTTTTTATAGTATATCCTCGGCTATAAAAGCATGCAGCTTTTACCAAAAGAAGCATATATATATCCTCCCTTTTCTCTTTTATATTTCAAATATGGTTTGCATTTCCTTCCAGTTGATCAGTATTATTTTTACTTAGGGCATTCCCAGCAAGGGGAGCAATAAACAATAATAGAGAGACTTTATTGCTTATTGCTCTCATATAACAAGTGAGCAAAAAAAGAGAGCAAAAAATAATGCTTGATAGATGAGAAATAATAGAGAGGGTGTGGGATAAGAAAGCAATAAGTGGGGCCCACATATATTTATGAAGAAAAACAAAAGGAAATTACATTTTGTTGATTTTGAAAGAACTAAAAATCAGAAATGTCATACAATGAACGTTAGATGGACAAAATAAAAAATTAAAAAAATTAAAAATTAAAAAAATTAAAAAATCTTGGGACAAAACAAAATAATGAAATAATGGAAGTGATAATTTTGGATAATTGATGGTTATGAGTATAGCTTTTAGCTCGTTGCTCTCTTGATGCGTTAAAATATATAGAGCAAAGAGCCATTTTTGCTCATTGCTTTTAGTTCTGCTTTGCTACGTGACTTTTATGAGAAAATGCTATTTTTGCTTATTGCTCATTGCTCCCTTACTACGGATGCCCTTATACAGAGGCGGTTGCAGGGGGGCCTGGGGGGCCCAGGACCCCTCTCAATCACTACTATAGAACAGACCTTATGCAACGGTTCTGAGGACCATTATGCAATGGTTCCTCATCCGTTGCATAAGCTACCGTTGCATAATGTCATACTTTATGCAACGGTTTGTTGCTAGAACCGTTGCATAAAGTCATACATCATGCAACGGTTTGTTGCTAGAACCGTTGCATAATGTATGACTTTATGCAACGGTTTGTTGCTAGAACCGTTGCATAAAGTATGACATTATGCAACAGTTTTCTTTAAAACCGTGGCATAAAATGTGGAAAAATTCTGGTATATTTTGATTGTTTTATAGCTCAAATTCACCTTAAAAATTAAACACAAATTGCAAACAAATGTTATTCCCTGTTACTCATTTTCTAAACATCAAATACTTTCATTTCACTCAAAATACGACCATTCATTACATCATTCATACAACTTCACAAAACAATCAAATGTAGAGACTACAATAATTTATCTTGCCAAAATTAGATCACATGTTCAAACAAATAGTCGTTCAAGTAGCCGACGATGTCATCTCGCACGTCTTGTATCTTTCTTCTTGAATCTGACATTTTCAACTTTCCTTGAACCAATCCGACCTTTTGGAGCTGAAGATAACTGTTGCACAATTAATAATTCAATCACCATCCAAAACATTCAGTGTTGCATTTGAGGCTTATATTTCAACTGTTTACACAAACCTGTGATGCGATATCGACACCAATTTCATCCAGCACCATATGAAGGAAAGTCTAATGAACATTAACAAAGGTGGATATACATTACCTGGTTAGTTAGCTCCTCTGTTTCTTCCTCTGCCTCATCCTTGTCCAGAGTTTCATCAATGGACTCTGACATCATTTCAATCTGAGAGCCATAATTAAGACCTTAGCAGATAAAAAATAGGAAAGAAGTGAAAGCAAACAGCTTCACAAGAGTATCCATATGAAACGTCAACAGAATTTCAAGTTTCATCACAAGAGCACCAAATCTAGCTGCAAATTCAATACAAATCTGGCTGCAAATTCAATACAAATTCAGTACA
Organism: Rhodiola kirilowii; assembly: GCA_033675215.1. Taxonomy (NCBI): domain Eukaryota; kingdom Viridiplantae; phylum Streptophyta; class Magnoliopsida; order Saxifragales; family Crassulaceae; genus Rhodiola; species Rhodiola kirilowii. The sequence continues at coordinate 3,442,018 of CM066203.1, read as the reverse complement.
TGTAAAGGTTTGCATTACTGAAGGTGAAATTCAACAACAACAACAAAAATTGCTTCAACTCCTGGAGTAGGGAAAAAACAACACAACAAACAATAGAGATTTTATATAAGCTGAAAAACACTCAAAACCATCTTCTGTTAATCAATTTCAAAATCCACGGAGACGCTTCTCCCAATCCCAAACAACTTATATGGCTAATACATTCTCAGAATGATCATCATATTCATCTCTGAACACTGTACAACCTTAAGAGCAAACAAAATAGAAATAAACAACAAATCCAATCAGTATTTGAAAATAAAACTCTTCAACCAAAACCAGACTTATTCGTTCACGCATTACGATTCATCGACATAAGCAATAAGCAACTTGCCTGAAAAGCAAGACGGTTCAGTAACAGCAGATCCAAGTCGAAATCCAATCTCTTCTATCAACAACTGTTCGGAACACAATCCGACTGTTCGGAACATGATCCGTGCGGCGATTACAGCCACGAGAATTTCCAGCTCGGATTAACGAAATTAAGCAAGTCTAGTTTCGATCTGAATCTGCGGTCTTCGTAAATCCGAAACGTATCGAAGGTTGAAGAAGACTGGAAAAAAAGAGAGAAGAAATGGATAAAGTAACAACGGCGATACAAACAGTGCGACTCATCTGCAATCTGCTAGTGGTAGAAGACGAAGAGCGTCGAGTAGATGTAGATGGATGAATACAGTGGGAATGATGGAGAAGGAAACCGATGAGAGCGGATGCGAGCGGAGAGAGGATGCGAGCGGAGAGCGAATGCAAGCGGAGAGCGGATGACTGGCGAAGAAAGACTTTTTAATTTTAGGGTTTCGTATATGCATCGGTTCATCTGAAACCGTTGCAAAAAATAAACATTATGCAACGGTTTGTTTAAAAGAACCGTTGCATAAGGTATACTTTAAGCAACGGTTCTTAAAAACCGTTGCGTAAGGTAGATTTTTTGCAACGGTTTTTAAGAACCGTTGCGTAAAGTATACCTTATGCAACGGTTCTTAAGAACCGTTGCGTAAAGTCCACCTTATGCAACAGTTTATCTAAAAAACCGTTGCGTAAAGTATAACCGTTGCGTAATGATAAATTTGAACCGTTGCATAAAGTCCTGTCTGTAGTAGTTAATTTTAGTGAAAAAAAACTTAGGTATAAAATTATATATATTTTTTGGAAATTTTGATCACACATGTATCTTCGGTCACTATTTTGGAGTGATTAACCTCTGAACTTCATCTTGGAGTAAACATAAAAGTTATAGAACATTCAATTAGCTTTCCAACCATATAAAAACATCTCAAACGAACACCGGATGACGCCTCTATGAGCTTTTGAAGGTTGGCTCGGACCCCCTCGATTTCGACTAATTTCAATCAATCATCCATCTTTGGTGACTGTTTTTATAAGCCTAATCTCCGAATTTCATCTTTAAGTAAACATAAAAGTTGTAGAGCATTCAATTACATTTCTATACATATATGGATCATCTTCAACGGACACCGGAATCCGGATGACGCGTCTATGAGCTTTAGAAGATTGGCTCAAGCCCCCTAAATTTCAGCAAATTTCAATTAATCATCTATCTTTGGTCGCTGCTTTTATCGGCTTAACCTCTGAATTTCATCTTGAGTTAAACATGAAAATTATAGAACATTCAATTAGCTTTTGATCCATAAGTAGATCATCTTCAATGGACATCGGATGACACCTTTATGAGCTTCAGAAGGTTGACTGATCATTAGCGGACCTTGTTGTTCGAAAAAAGCGCCGGATCATTAGATGATTTTTTTTGCCGGATTCAACTAATATCCTTGTTGTTCGGAAAAAAATTTTGGGACCCCCCTCGGACGAAGCTCTGGATCCGCCACTGCCCTTATAAATGTACTTTTTCGTTCCAGTATAATTAATATAAATTAGAGTGTTTTATATATGATCGAGGATACATAATCATATCCTATGCATTCTACATATAGATTGTCAAGAAGGTTAAACCCGAACTAACTGAAAAACATGCTATGATTAACTAAGCTAGCTGTAATATGATCAGTTTTAAGTCTTATATGCGAATGTTGTAATGTAAAAGAAACCTTGGTAATGAAGCAAGATTATACATGTGGGATCAGAGAATTCAGAATATATAGGGTCAGGTTCGGGTGAGAACCGCCATATAAGTTGAGAACTGAGAATTAACAAATTTTATGTTCTTTTAATTTTCATGAATTTTAGGGAGTTCGTCACGAACTCTGCTTAAAAAAATCATCGATGTTTTTAAGCAAGTTCGTGACGAACTCCCTAAAATTCATGGAATAAAGAGCATAAAGTTTGTCCGTTCTCAACTTAAATGGTGGTTCTCATTTGGTCAAACTCACTTAGTTTGGTGTCTTTCTTGCTACATATAAATTGTTCAGTGAATCCATTTACTTCTGTTATCTAAAAAAAAAGTGAATCCATCTACTTCTACTTGTGAGCTATGTTCATGAGTATGAATTGCTCATAAAAAATGAGTACGAATTGGATAAGAAGAGTAGGATTCTGTTTTTTAGCTTAAAATACTTTTTTAGTACGGCAATAGTATGTTTTTACCTTAAAATCACACTTGTTTTTAATACAGTTCGATTCAATTCAATTCAGTTTAGTTTAATTTAATATTATCAAAATGACTAACTGGCGCTTACCAAAAACCTCATATTGTGTTATGATCTGTGTCTGTAGGCGCATCACTCAATATATAAAATAGTCCATGTCTCGTATGATATCTCCTTCATTGAATTTTTTTTTCCAAATATCAGTTTTTCCATATCTTGAAAGATTACAAATAATGTTTTTTTGTTGTTGCAGATCTTCATCGAAAATCTTTATCTTCCTTGTTAAGCTTGTCAAATGCTTCCCCCTACTTCGGTGTAGCATGTTTCAATCAAACTCCATAAATTTTGGGAACGAGAATGTTCCTTAATTTTTGAAATACCGTCCGTAAATTTCGACATCTAAAGTGAAATTATGTTCCACATATTTGAATCACAATACAAAAATAATTGCTCGTGATATTTTGTACCCAATACTAGCTCTAAGGCTAAATATAGGATATCACTAATTCTCTAAGTGTCACAATAAATACGGCCCACAATAGTTAGTGGTTTTGGTGGACCATATAGTAACAAAACATTTTGATTTATTAGGGGGAACAAAAACACACTGGGTACAAATAAATTACTCGATCGAGAAAAATACACTTAGAGAAGCGTTTGGTAAAGAACCTTTAAAAATTTGAGAATTTGAGAAATTAAATCTCACCATTAGATCCTGATGTATCTTTAAATTTGCATGTGTCTAAAAAGCAAAGTCAAACTTGATAGTTTTGACTTTATATTAAATCCAACTTTAAATATGCACATGAGAAATGTATTGTACTACAATAATTTAATGATGCATTTTCAAATGTGAAAATTCAGTTTGATATGCTTACAAATGCAACTGAACAGATAAGATCCGTTCTATATTGATTGAATCCATAAACTGTTTGTTGCAAAAATATCTTGGCGTGTTAAATGGTTGTTGGTAGTTGAAGGCTGATTAATATTTTGACAAACTACTTGCAGGACTAGTGCTGATATTGGTGGTCGTCATAACTTTCAACACGAGGTACGGTCTGTTAAACTGCAGACAAGTTTTGAATTTGCATTCATCTGGCTACGAGGGCTGCTTAGTGCTTACAGCTAATAAACAAAATTGATCCTAAAGTTTCAATCTTTATTTAGGTTGGTTAAAACGGTTGGGATTGACACCGCAAGTGACAATTCAAGTTATTTGTTTATAAAATGGAAACAAATGTGTGTGACTGCATTTGGGTCAGATCGATCTTTAAGATGATGAGGGTTTCTTGACTGCTTCAAGCATGGTTGATTGCTGGTACACTTCCCATTTTGATGCTTCAATACCCTCTTCTCATCTCGCTTCTTTCCATCGTCTCATTTTAGGGACTGCTAGGAGAGGAAAGATAATGACATCTTCTTCTTCTTCGTCTAATTCATCTCAGGTAATTAAAGGAAATTTATTGAATAATCATATTGGTTGGATTTGAGTAGTCAGTGCTATGTGTTGCATTGCATCTATTCCTCCAAGTGCCACATTTTGCTTGTTGGTTTCTATCAGTTTGGTGGATAGTTGAGCTGTCTGTGTAAATCCAATTTTGATTCGCAAGTCTCGAGTTGTGTAGGATTTGAGCTTTTTTTGTGTTTTAATGGTTTTGTGAGTATGTGTTGATTGTTTTAATTTATTGTTTTAATTTTTTTACCAATTATTTGATATTGACTTCTCTTTATACAGCTAGTTTGCTTCAGCCTGCTGCACAGCTTTTTACTGAATAAATTTCTAACAATTTTGTATCAATATTGTACGAAGCTAATTATAGGATCAGGCATTTGGCTTGATTGGAGTCGTTAATGTTCTGTTATATCTATATAGCATGCCTTTCTGTTTTCCGAGTCGCAAAGTTTGAAAGTTTTTTGTTTGTTTGTAGAGATTGACAGTTCCGCAGAAGTTCTTCATGCACTTCTATGTTTTTTCGGTGGTTTGGAATACAACTCTGTTAGCTTTGACCTGGCACTATGCCTATAAGGTATCACCACTGGATTCAGGTTCAGCCAGAGGTGGACATATCTTTTCATTGCATGAATCTCATTCGACATCGGTGGCTGAGAGATACCGGGTTTGGCAATCGGTTCTCCTCCTTTTGTTAATGGAAATCCAAGTTTGAGCCGATTATATGAGTCCTTATATGTCTTCAAATACAACTACTCTGCTCGAATGCATATCATTGGCTATCTCACTGGATACTAGTGAGTTTTTTAATTTGCCGAAAGTTACACTTTTTTTCTTTCTTTTACTTGCGTTCTGAATTAAAATTTTGGGTTAGTTTCTATGTGGCAGTGATGCAGGGCAGATCGAGGGTCAGATGGCGTGCAAGAAGGGCAAAATCGATAATACCGGTAGTTGGCATTCAGTGTCCGGAAATTCGCCATAATACCATATTTCGAGCAGAACGGGCCAACGAAGACAACTCATCGCTTGCGTCGTGACGTATGGCTTTTTAAGCCACCCGGGCTCGTTTGGGACTCCGAATTAGGGTTTTTATCTTTTAGCAGTACAATTATCTTTTAGGTTTTTATCTTTAGCAGTTACAATTATCTTTTAGTTTTCCTTTCCTAATTAGGTTTAATTTTCCTTTCCTAGTTAGGTTTTGTATTTTCCTATTTAAACTCACCTTAGGGTTTCAGTTATGTATCTTATTTTTCTTCAATAAACCTTGTATTGAAAGTTTTGGAATCCACCAAAAACGAAAACACAAGGTTTATTGAAGAAAAATAAGATACATAACTGAAACCCTAAGTTGAGTTTAAATAGGAAAATAGAAAACCTAACTAGGAAAGGAAAACTAAACCTAATTAGGAAATGAAAACTAAAAGATAATTGTAACTGCTAAAGATAAAAACCTAAAAGATAATTGTAGTGCCTAATTCGGAGTCCCAAACGAGCCCGGGTGGCTTAAAAAGCCATATGTCACGACGCAAGCGGTGAGTTGTCTTCGTTGGCCCGTTCTGCTCGAAATATGGTATTATGGCGAATTTCCGGACACTGAATGCCAACTACCGGTATTATCGATTTTGCCCTTCTTGCACGCCATCTGACCCTCGATCTGCCCTGCATCACTGCCACATAGAAACTAACCCAAAATTTTAATTCAGAACGCAAGTAAAAGAAAGAAAAAAAGTGTAACTTTCGGCAAATTAAAAAACTCACTAGTATCCAGTGAGATAGCCAATGATATGCATTCGAGCAGAGTAGCTGTATTTGAAGACATATAAGGACTCATATAATCGGCTCAAACTTGGATTTCCATTAACAAAAGGAGGAGAACCGATTGCCAAACCCGGTATCTCTCAGCCACCGATGTCGAATGAGATTCATGCAATGAAAAGATATGTCCACCTCTGGCTGAACCTGAATCCAGTGGTGATACCTTATAGGCATAGTGCCAGGTCAAAGCTAACAGAGTTGTATTCCAAACCACCGAAAAAACATAGAAGTGCATGAAGAACTTCTGCGGAACTGTCAATCTCTACAAACAAACAAAAAACTTTCAAACTTTGCGACTCGGAAAACAGAAAGGCATGCTATATAGATATAACAGAACATTAACGACTCCAATCAAGCCAAATGCCTGATCCTATAATTAGCTTCGTACAATATTGATACAAAATTGTTAGAAATTTATTCAGTAAAAAGCTGTGCAGCAGGCTGAAGCAAACTAGCTGTATAAAGAGAAGTCAATATCAAATAATTGGTAAAAAAATTAAAACAATAAATTAAAACAATCAACACATACTCACAAAACCATTAAAACACAAAAAAAGCTCAAATCCTACACAACTCGAGACTTGCGAATCAAAATTGGATTTACACAGACAGCTCAACTATCCACCAAACTGATAGAAACCAACAAGCAAAATGTGGCACTTGGAGGAATAGATGCAATGCAACACATAGCACTGACTACTCAAATCCAACTAATATGATTATTCAATAAATTTCCTTTAATTACCTGAGATGAATTAGACGAAGAAGAAGAAGATGTCATTATCTTTCCTCTCCTAGCAGTCCCTAAAATGAGACGATGGAAAGAAGCGAGATGAGAAGAGGGTATTGAAGCAATCAAAATGGGAAGTGTACCAGCAATCAACCATGCTTGAAGCAGTCAAGAAACCCTCATCATCTTAAAGATCGATCTGACCCAAATGCAGTCACACACATTTGTTTCCATTTTATAAACAAATAACTTGAATTGTCACTTGCGGTGTCAATCCCAACCGTTTTAACCAACCTAAATAAAGATTGAAACTTTAGGATCAATTTTGTTTATTAGCTGTAAGCACTAAGCAGCCCTCGTAGCCAGATGAATGCAAATTCAAAACTTGTCTGCAGTTTAACAGACCGTACCTCGTGTTGAAAGTTATGACGACCACCAATATCAGCACTAGTCCTGCAAGTAGTTTGTCAAAATATTAATCAGCCTTCAACTACCAACAACCATTTAACACGCCAAGATATTTTTGCAACAAACAGTTTATGGATTCAATCAATATAGAACGGATCTAATCTGTTCAGTTGCATTTGTAAGCATATCAAACTGAATCTTCACATTTGAAAATGCATCATTAGTTTGACACACCGGACACTGCTCTAGGTCCTTAAACTCTTTATAGAATAGAACACATCCGAATTCGCACGCATAAATAATCTCATATCTCATGCCCATATTTTTCAAAATTCTTTTAACCTCACGATACGAACTAGGATAATTGTTTGGGCTCGTAAGGAGATCTTGGGTTATCTTCAGGGACGAACCCACTAAGAGGGCATGTTGGGCTTATGCCCAACATGATTTTGCTGCAATTTTTTTTTTCTATATTTAGAAGTGTAATTTCTATCATTTTTATACAAATTTCATATATTGCCCAAGTAATTTCAAAAAAAATTGTTTTGCCCAAGGTACTTTGTAATCCTGGGTCCGTCCCTGGTTATCTTCAAATGATCGTTAAAGCTCTTGTCGGACCATCCATTTTCAACTTTCACTTTCATTGCACTTAAAATGATACCCAAAATAGTTTTCTCACTCCCCTCAAATATGGGAGTTTGTGCTTCTGCAAGAAGTTTTTCATACTTCTCATATGCAGGGACGGATCTATTAAGGGCCGGGGGTGGCACATGTCACCCCCAAGTTTTTCGGAAAAATTTTCGGGCGAGCAAGTTTGCGTTCAAGAGGGCGAGGCCTAAGCGGGTTTCCAGAGGCTGTTTCACACTCTTAATGTTCGAATTAGGTCTTGGAGTCAACTGGAGAGTTGTAGCCCTTTGAGTTAGCTTTTCAACAAGCTTTGTATCAACCAATTCGGACACCGTATGCGATCTGGGCATGCAAAATACTCCGGCAAGGTCGGTTTGCCCTGTTTCGAGCAAGTTTGCGTCAAGAAGGCGAGGCCTGAGTGGGTTTCCAGCGGCTTTTTCACAATATTAATGCCCGAATTAGGTCTTGACGTTAACTAGAGAGTTGTAGCCTTTTGAGTTAGCTTTCCAACAAGCTTTGAATCAACCAATTCGGATACCGTATGCTATCTGGGCATGGAAAATACGCCGGCGAGGTCGGTTTTCCCTATTTTGCCCGAAACTCCATATTTGGCTCAAATTCACTCAACTTGTGCTCCATTTGATCTTTGAGGCTCCGAGTGAGACAAAATACATTTTGGGACCTAATAGACCAAGAAGGGTAGACATCAAAATTACTTGGAAACGAATCAAAACTACTAAGAAAAATAGAAGAAAATTAGTCAAGTATTTGACTCATCAATCTTATATTGAGTTCATGACTCGGGCAGAGGTACGCTAGGAAGCATAACAACAAGTTCGATGAAGGATCTGCCTCTAAGGAATAGGCTGAGTTCATTGGGATATAACATGTTAGGCTCTCTCTGGTTTGATATATTCAGTTTTTGTATCAGTTGCATTTTGTTTCATGTTATTCTAGAGATACTTGTTTCATTTTGAAAAACCAATTCTATTAACTTTGATTTCCAAAAAAAATCATTGGCTTTTGGCACCAATTTTTTTATATATAGAATTTGAGTGTATTTTTCAAGAAATTTATACAATTTTTGTAAAATGCCCAAGTAATTTCAAAAAAAAATTTCATGATACATTTATTTTTTTATCTGTCACCCCCTACCAAAATTTCTGGATCCGTCCCTGCTCATATGCATCCTTGTCGAAAAAGTCATCTTCAATTTCCTCATGTGCATCGTGAAAAGGGAAAGCGTTAAGCATCTCTATTGTAGGATTCGTGTAATAAGAATCACCTCCTCCATTTTTCCCACGACTCCTTTCCATAACATATTCACGACGTTCTGTGTATACTGAAGATGAAGCCTCTGATTGTTCCCCGTGATATGTCCAAATTTTGTACTCTTGCATTATACCATTGCTAAACAAATGTGTTTGGATTTCATCCAAGGGTAACTTCATGTGTTGCAACCTACAATGCCTACATGGACATTTATGCATTGTACTTCGAGGCTTGTTTAGTTTGACAAATTTCACGAAATCCATAATCCCTTTCATAAACCTTGGATCACATTTGTCCGACAAACACATCCAACTCTTGTCCATAGTTCCTACATCCAAATATGAGACAAAAAAATGAGAGTTAAGCCAAAACACAAGTGTCTAAAATGTAGCAAAAGTGCTGCTCTCTGCTAGAAGCTACCCAAGTATCTCCCAAATATTTGGAGTTCAATATAAAAATAAAAATGAAGTAAAATTTGATCAGTGTGCATCTTTTTCACTATGAGCTCCTCATTTGTCCAGACGGTCGAGTATAAAGGAGCACAAACTTATTCTTCACACATCAAAGTTGCAGAACAGAACATAATCAAAAAAAAAGTTGCAGAACAAAGTTACAATGCATCAAAGTTGCATTGCAAGTTATTTCTTTCCAAGAGAGAATTTTTCTTCAGCAGCAAGTTCTTTCTTTCCAATGCATCAAAGTTGCAGAACACTCTATTTCATGGCCTTATGCACGGCTAACACAAAGTTGCAGAACAGAACAAAAAAAGTGCCAGAAAAAAGAACAAAAAAGTTGCAGAAAACAGAACAAAATAGTTGCTATGAGAATGTGTTTATACCTTCAAAGATTGTGCTTTTCACTTGAAGATTTCACCTAAAATCTTTTGAAAACTCTTCCACCCTAGCTGCTGAACATGTTCCTTAACAAAAATGGGATCTCTTGGTTCAGTTTCTATAGAGATTTAAGGTTGGTGAGCTTCAATTAAGGCATTGTACTTGACTCTATTTTGCATTTACTTTTTGTCTGTTTACGCGACAAATTTTGGCTACCAACGTCGCGTAAAATTAAAACAATTGTTGCCCTCTTTTACGCCAACAAATTTCAAACTAAAAGGCATGTATCAAAGCCAACTACGGTATGGTTCGGTCTAATTTGTATGATTACGTGACATAATACAAGTTGTCGCTTCGATTACGTCGCGTAAAACATTTAACGTGACATATTTAATACGTCGCCTACACAAATGTCGCTTTATGATAATAATGGGACATAAATATTGTGTCGCATTAAATTATGTCGGGTTAACCTCTTAAAGTGACAATATTGTTAGTGTCGCATAATCTTTTGTCGCATTAAGTCTATTATGCGACAAACATTGCAAAGCAGTGTCCTATAAACCACTATATGCGACATAACTTTTGTGACATTTTTCAAAGTTTGTCGCGTATGATGTAAAATGGTGTAGTGCGAACCTAATTCTTTCTTTTTTTCTTCTGCCCATCTGAGATACTAAAATGTTTGTTTTCTACTACTTGCAATATTGCACAGGAATATATGAAATTGATGTTTTTTCCTCCATACATAAAAAAAACTGCTTATCGGTTTACCATTGAGCATTCGTACCTAGCATAATAATTTTTCGCTGACTGCTGCTAACTTGCTTAATTGATTTAGGCATGCTGCTTTTCAGTCTGGCCAAGCGTCTAAGAGACAAGTATGCCAGCTTCATGGAAACAGAGTTTAAGTTCACCCATATAGCAAATTGTATTCTTAATTTCTTGGAAATTAATTTAGTTTCTCTTTCATGATGTAATTTTTTGACATATGCAGGGTCAAATTATCTAGTTTTTGGGTAGAGTTCTTAAGGTACTATTGATATTGATGATAGGAGAAACTAGTACAGACTTGTTAGGAGGAGCTGCTGTATGAACATGAACACAACAAAGTCTCTAATGCAGCAGAGAGAGCATACGCGCTTACAAGAACAGTACGTAAGCGCCGTTTCCAATTCAAAGATGGCTTAGTTGAATATAGGGATGCACATCCGGTCCGGACCGGACCGAACCGGACCGAAATTGACGGGTCGGTCCGGACCGAAGGACCGAATTTTTTTTGAAACTTGGACCGTGGACCGACCCGACCCGAATATATACGGTCCGGTCCGGACCGAAAGACCGAATTTTTTTGAAAACTTGGACCGAAACCCGGATCGGACCGGATATATTCGGGTCAGGTCGGACCGAAACCGGACCGAACCGAAAACATGTTTATGTTCAATCCTGAAAAAAAAACCCTGTCTTAATTCAAATTCTAATTCATTCTAAGTGACAATTGTTTTGTAGTTAAACATAAACTGAAAACAATGTTCAGGTTCAGCATTCCAGTAACAATGTTCAATGTTCATTGTCCCTAATTGACAATGTTCAAAAACAAGTGACAGTGTGACTCAATGACATGAAAATAATGCTTCTCCAAGCTCAAAAGTGATACAAGAATGCTTCTCTTTCTGCATTTTCATTGCTTCTCCACAGACTCCACTGCCTCTTCCATTTTCATCAACCTATAACACATCAAACAAAACAATGTTCAGCAGCAGCCGAAACAAAACATGAAAACAATGTTCAGCAGCAAGCAGCAGTATAACAAATGCTCAGCACTTCAGCAGGTAGCAGCCAGCAGGCATAACAACATCCAGCAACAAATGCTAAGCAGGCAGCAGCATAAAATGCAGCAAATGCAACAAAACAAAACAATGCAGCAGCAGCAGGCAGCAGCAACAACAAATGCATATGGTAATGGAACAAATGCATCAGGCAGCAGCATAAAATGCAGCAGGCATTGGCAACAAAACATGAAAAAATTGCAGCAGCATAACAACATCAAAAAAATAATGTTCACTGTCCAGCAGCAGCAGCATAACAACATCAAATTAAGCTAGTGTCTTATACCTTTGTGCTGAATTCTTACCCCAGTAAGATGTGCCTAGTGACTGTCCACTTATCAAGCACAAAATGTGCCTTCATCATCCTCATCTAACAATTTACAAGTCAACAAAGACAGTATTAATAATCAATAATCATATCACATCACAGGAACTAATATAAAGATTATTGCTGAAATTTGAATATATGTTACCGTCGTCACTGTTACTCGAATCAGAATCGGAGTTCTTTCGTAATTGCAACCAATCTTGAGCACAAATGAGTGCTTATACAATCTGTCGCCAAGAATAACATAAAACAAGTAAGTAGTAATTGATTATAAGTTGTAGAATAACATATAAATGTGTTTACATCAGTAAGGTACAATATTAGTGATCTTAATGGCTTACCTTAGATTTCAACACAGAAATCAAATTAAATCTGCACAGAATATGAGCCGGTTGCCGATTAGTGATTGTCAAGGTTAGGATACGAACTTACGAAGTAGGATTGGCCGTGACTGAGCGACTGGCTTCTGGCTTCGGCGACTGGTATTTGCAATCGGCAGTTCGGCGACTGGTATTTGCAATCGGCAGTTCGGCATTCGGCGACTGGCTTCTGAACGTCAACGGCGAGCGTGACTTCGGCGTTTCGGCGAGCGTGAGTTCGGCAGTTCGGCGTTTGTTTGTGGATTTGGGAGTTGCGCACGGCGAACGTGAACGGCGAACTGATAACTGCGAACGACGAGGGCGAGCTGTGGATTTGGGATATGCGAATGCGACTTTGCGAGGCTTCGGCAGTTCAACTTCGACTTTGCGATTTAGGGTTACTGGGTTAGGAAATAGGAATAGAATTACGAAATACAATTTAGAATATAGAATAGAAAATAGAAATATAAAAATTAGAATTAGAATTAAAAAACCCAGTTTTATTCGGTCCGGACCGGGACCGACCCGACCCGAAGACCGAAAATCTCTGAATACATGACCCGTGGACCGACCCGAATCCGATTCGGTCCTGGACCGACCCGTCCGGTCCGGTTCGGTCCGGTCCGGTTTTTCGGTCCGGGCAGAATTTGTGCATCCCTAGTTGAATATGTGGGTGTACGAAGTTTAACCCAAACATCTCCTTGAAGCCATTTTCTGGTTCTATAATCTTTACTAGCTTTGCAAATACTAGGTTAGTAAAATACTTTTGTGTATGTTGAGATGTTGTTCTGGACGTGTATGAAACAATAACTAGAACAACTCGTGCAGAATATTAAGTTATCAAACTTAAGTGTAGTGCGGAAAATAAAGACACACGATATGGTTACCCAATTCGGCGTTAAGGAGCCTACGTCTGGGGTCTTATCTTCAGCTCGGTGGAACACAATTCAATATGATGAGTTTAGATCTAGTACAAAGGAGCTTACATTTACATAATCCCTCTTAAACAGTTGGTACCTCTAACACTCGAGTAATTGCTATCTAAGACTCCCCCTAGATCAGAGACTCCCCTCTGTTTATTTCCACCAGATGATCCTTCACGAAGATCAACGCCTTCCTCTGAATGCGCAGTAACCAGCAGTCGTGCGTGTGTCGTCGAGTTGTTCCACGATCAGTCTGTATAGCACTAGTACAATTTGATTCCGAGCGCCGTGATCTTATCAGAATAATAAGTTCATCGGTCGTTTGCCTCCACCTCCCGATCAATGTGTATGCGTGCCAAATATCTCCGTGAGTGCTGAGTAATGCGGATGCCTCAGCCCTCATTATATAGGGGCGGTGAAAACCTAAAGTATCTAGGTTTCTATCTCCAACCGCCTATGATCTTTAGGAAATATTTCCTTAGATCTTTTAGGAAATATTCCTAAAACCTTGCGCATTCTTCTAATAGATAATCCTCAATGAATATCTATAATCTTCAATTTAGATCTTCGATTATCTTCTTTCCAAATAATATTTAGGCACAAATATTTCTTTCAACCGACTTCAAGATATGCATCATCTCTACGAATTGCCTAGCTAATCTGAAATAGGAAACATTCTGTCTGCCTCCGTCTTGTTCTACGTCGATTGTCTATGTTGTCTAATCTGAATTAAGAAACATTCCATCTGCCTCCGTCTTGTTCAACATCTGTTGTCTATGTTGTCTAATCTGAATTAGGAAACATTCCATCTGCTTCAGCCTTGTTCTACGTCAGTTGCCTCTGCTTGCCTTGAACTCTTCCTTGTACAACAGTTTGAACAACTTAACAGAGTTTTGCTAAACTACATGCCATTAAAACTAACAATCTCCCCTTTGGCATTTTTGGCAAAACTTCTATATGTACTACTTCTACAGTCGAATCGTTGAAGGAGGTTTCAAACTCCCAAGTTGTGCTAACAATTGCTACCGAATGAATATTTGAGGAGGTTTCAAACTCCAAAAATTGTAAGCACATACGAATCTTTTTAGGAGCTTTCAAACTCCAAATATTAAGCACACGCGAATCTTTTAAGGAGCTTTCAAACTCTAAATTGGTAAAATTACAATTCAGAGATGTGAACATAAATTGCTTTAGTAGTAAATAATTGGAGAAAGGAATAAGGATATGGATAAAAGGTAAGCTATACACAATTATTTATTTACTTATCACTCATTATCTTTTATTCAACTTTATCTAATCTTTTTTCACAAGAAAGGTTATTTTTTCCTCTTTTTTGGGAAATAAACTCCATAACAATAGTTCAGATCTACACAGACTGAGACAGATAATAATGCTAATTGCTAAAAGTTTCGTCTGCTGAAATATTTTTGTTTATATTTTTTTTTCTATTATATTCATTAGTCGTCCTAACAAAATCCAATTTTGATCCATCAAAATCAAAAGTGTGAATGGTCTGGAATGTTTGATTTTTCTCTGGCTTCTCTTTAGCATCGAGTTACGCACTACTGGGTTTGAAAATACGTAAAACCAATTTAACATGGCTAGATAACAAAAAATCGGACCAAGCTATAGTGAGATGATACTTATATAACTGGCATACAAGAAGTCAGATGAGCGTTCAATTGAATCCACATCACTTTTTAGTGAAATTATGGATCTCACACTGTTGGATATGTTTCAAAATTATGATTTATATAAAATATCCCCTACATTTATTTTATATTGATTATATTTGAATTGCATTAAACGGCGGATATTTATTATTGCCTTTTATTTTCTTTTATTAAATTGGTGGAACGGGTCATGAATGAACGTGCTTGGGCCTTAAATTTCTACAAAATGTTAGACGTCTTCTCCTTAAAAAGGAAGTTGAGGAGACACGTTTTGCGTGTAGAGAAAAGAAAAGGTTACGTTCTTTCCAGAGTTTCATCGGCAGTTCAATATTGAGAGTTCCATCTTTTCTTAGTTGAGTGCACAACTGAAGAAGAGAGCAGAGTAAACCCTGGAGTGAGCCGTCTTGGTTATCTTGCACCCAGGATTAGGCGGTTTTTTGCTCAAGTGCAGTAGAACTTTCTACGGCTCTGCAATTTCGCTTTTCTGTTTTGTTTTCGTATTCTGATTTCCAACAATCTTGAGCGAAAAATTATGTTGAGTCAGAATATCGAAGAGCCTTGCAGTGCCTGATGGCTGTTGAGGATAAGTGCTTCTTCTGGAACGACGGGCAGCTACGCGGTGAATCTGACGGCTTGGAAGCTTCTGGCGAGATGATGGTAGCGATAAGTGTACTGTTCGACTGGGATAACAGCTTTAGGTCAGAGAAGATGATGATTATGCAGTCTATAGTGGATGGGCTAAGGTCAAGTCCGATTCAGATTAGTTTGGTTTAGGGGCTTCAGGCTTGTTATGAAAGAGCCGAGAGGCATGGATATACATTGTTGAATAAGAATGACGAGTCTGAGAAGCAGTTCCAGGAGCTGCAAGAGGCGATTGATGTTATAGTCCGTTTCATGAGGAGTTCTGGATCAAAACGTGCAGCTCTGATGGCTTGTTATGGCCTGGAGGGATTTGAGACTGTCCAGACGGGTTAATTATTTTTAAAGGATTTTCTTATGTCTCTGGGTTGTGAGTACCAGCTTTGTCGTGTAGATAATATTGAGGCGATGTCGGTTTGCTACTTTGGCTTTCCAGCCATGATGGTGGCGTGGTGCTGGCACATCAGCCATGGTGTCGGAAAGAATAAACCCTAGCTGAACGCCTGAACCTTTGGGTTAATTGGTTCAATTATCGAACCGAATTTGGGTTCTATTTATGTATTCCATTAATTTATAGTTGCGTATGAGTGTATGATATGACTAATAAAGTGTCTGGTTTCGACAAAAGTTTCACAGGATTTCATGGCGGGAGCCGGGATCACAAGGATGAACAGAAGCTGCTAGACGCTGCTACTGTCAGCTGCAGAGAGTCATAGACCATTCATAAGCTTGGTTTTGGCTCATAAAATGATCCAACTGATCCGATTTAGATTGGTTCAATCAGGTATGATTCAATTTAATTTGAGTTAATTAAATTGTTTAATTGGATTATGACTTATGCAGCTAAGTTCGAACCTTAGCTGCAAATGGGATTTGATGTGAAACTCAATTTTGGCTCGGTTCATCAGCGATGAAATGAATCAATTTGATTTGATTCAATCAGGTTTGGTCGAAACTATTACTAGTCTGATTTGATTAAATAGGCTGATTCAGACATAATGTTTTGAATTTTGAGCCATTATGGTTATTATTGATTTGAATTAATTGTAATTCAATTTAATCAGTTTGATTTGATGTGATTCAGTACATCAGATTTTTGATATCTTTGTGTAAGATATGATCAATCCAATGTTCCTTAGTTATGGTCTTCTTGGCCAAATGTGGGGGAAGCTTTCCTTTCACCTTGTCATATTTTGATCCGGGTTTGTCTCCATTTAAAAGAACAAGCTGATCCACCAGTTGAGGATCGTCTCCCTGATACTACCAAGGATAATTCGGAGGTTAGCTGGTGAAATTGGTCTAGCTTATGGACATGGTGTACAAAGTATTACACTGAGGCAATCAAAACAAAGCAAACCAGTGAGTTGGTTGGTTCAGGTTTGATTGATATATTATGGTCAATTTTATTGTTCATTATATCATTTAATCTCATTTAGTTTAATTGAGGTTGATTCATCTTGGTATGATTTGAATAATGAATCGATTGATTGGTATTTTGATTAAATGTGATTATCATGATCCAGTTTACTTACAATGTTATTTAATCTGGTGTAATGCGATGATTGTTCATGGCCGGATGAGAAATGGATCATGATGGATAACGATTCAGTCAGACATGGAGAACCTAACCATGGAATCTGAATTGATTGTTGTTGAATTGGTAGGTCAAGAAGCTGATTGGTCCTGGACACAGCAAAAGGGCTTGTGTGGACATATGGTCTTGAACACAACAGACTGTGTGGACGAATTGTCCTGGACACAGCTGATTGTGTGGACGAATAATCCTGGACACAGCTGATTGTGTGACGGTATGGTCCTAGACACAGCGGACTGTTTGGACGAATGGTCCTGGACGCAGCTGACTGTGTGGACAAATGGTCCTGGACACAGCTGACTGTGTGGACGGAATGGTCCTGGACACAACGGCTTTTGTGTGGATGGAATGATCCTGGACACAGCGACTTGTGTGGACGTATGGTCCTGGACACACTAAAGGATGCTCGTGTGGACTTATGGTCCTGGACACGACAAAGAAAATGGGACTCAAGCCTTTATCATATTAGAATTATTCTGGATACCCAACCATGAATTCTAACACAATTGAATTCTAGTTCAATGAGGTCAAACGAAAGAATAATTGTAATCTGATGTAAAACGAAAGTCCTAATATGTTGTTTGATGGAAGGCTGGGATATTTGATCTCTTAATGAATTCATTCCTCTATGGGGTGTGCAACAACACACACTTGATGAGTCACCTAAATAACTGTCAATGTATAAGGCTGCCTAACTAGATGAGTTTTAGGCAAACTCACTAGGACACTTATTATGCAGGGTTTGGTGTAAGGTCTTGAAATACACTATTGTGTTTGCGGAACTCTTAATCATTTTTCTTATGTTGATTCAAGTCCAAAAGACATCAACATGCATGTTTACCGTATTGTTTTAATTTTGAAACATGTGGGGGATTGTTGGATATGTTTCAAAATTATGATTTATATAAAATATCCCCTACATTTATTTTATATTGATTATATTTGAATTGCATTAAACGGCAGATATTTATTATTGCCTTTTATTTTCTTTTATTAAATTGGTGGAACGGGTCATGAATGAACGTGCTTGGGCCTTAAATTTCTACAAAAGGTTAGACGTCTTCTCCTTAAAAAGGAAGTTGAGGAGACACGTTTTGCGTGTAGAGAAAAGAAAAGGTTACGTTCTTTCCAGAGTTTCATCGGCAGTTCAATATTGAGAGTTCCATCTTTTCTTAGTTGAGTGCACAACTGAAGAAGAGAGCAGAGTAAACCCTGGAGTGAGCCGTCTTGGTTATCTTGCACCCAGGATTAGGCGGTTTTTCGCTCAAGTGCAGTAGAACTTTCTACGGCTCTGCAATTTCGCTTTTCTGTTTTGTTTTCGTATTCTGATTTCCAACACACATTGTACTTTTCGATCAAATGATACAAAATCTTAAAAAGGTAACCTCTATATTATTGTAACTATGATCGAACACTTGCATATAATTATACATATTACAAAATCTTACTCCACAAAAGGTTTTCCAAAACTAAAAAGAAGGATGCCGCCGGACCAAACTAAGCTACTAGGAAGGTACAAAACCATGCTTTTTACAATACATCAAAAACTGATACATCTCTTCATGAGTTATAAATCCATCTCCATTTACATCTGCATATCGCATGCCGCGCCAGGCCCTCCAGCTACTCCATCGAGATCCAAGAGCGTTGAACAGCTCCTTCAGCTCCTTCTTGGTCAGTCTGATGTTTCTCTTTGACTCTAAGTTCAGAATCAGTTTCTTAATTAGTTCTTCCCCAACTGATGGATTAAGCCCGAAGCTCGCGTTCTTTGGAACTGCATAAACCATTGTAGGCTTTTCTTTTAGTCGTAACTATTCACACTTGAATGCATAAATGGCTGTAGGAGTGAATTATTTGCCAAGGTAGAGAGGAAATATTTATAGTTACATCCAAAAGAGAATATAATTTGAGTGAGACGTACGTTTGGGGCTTTCAATGGCAATAATGGAGACTGAGTAGTATTCATTTTATTCTTTGTAATCGGACATAAAAAGATCATATTCTTGTGTCTTTTACCTCATAACAATAGAGATTAATAAATATATAGAACAATTTGAATTAACAATAATATCATAAATTAAGATACGTATCTAAATATTAATAGAGTTCAAATGAAAGCAGACAAAATCATCATCTATATCGATACGATCAGGATAAAATTTTGTTCACGTTAATCCAGTTGAATAACAGTAATGGCATTGCTGTCTCATCTAGTCTTTCCATGCGCAGGGAGGTGCTGCATTCAAGTTTATGTTCGTGGGTTTCAAAGTCAGAAGTACCTTATGGTCCGTGCTTCAACGAACACAATTCAATCATTAAATTCGGGTGGTGTCGTGTGTGTGATATGTGCTCCACGAGTCTAACATTCACATGTACCCGATAAAGAATTCTCATACAAAATGTATAAGATAGATGTAATTGTATGGTGATTAATATGTATGAGATGTAAAAACTCATTATAAAAAAAATAGTAAAAAAAAAATAGTAATGGCAAAATCAGTGTATCTTCTGCAAGCAAATTTTTACAAGTGAAGCAAATGTCAGTTGAAAACAATAGAAATTTTATTTAGTTTTTATATATGGATCTTGGCTCCTCCATCATCTCTATAAAAAAATGCAGCTTCAACCAAAGAAGCATATGTAGCATCTCTCTGCTCTCCCATGTCTCTATATTTTAAATAGAGTTTATATATCCGTCGTTAGTTGAGTATTTTATTTGTATGAGTGTGTTTCCGTTACAGTTTAATAAATTCAATTATTTTATTCCTATATAGTTCCTAAAATTAGTCGAATTTGTGTTCCACATTTATTGTGAGATATTTATAGTGAGATACTACTTATATATATAAGTGGCATATAAAAAAAGTTAGAGGAGCGCTCAAATAAATCTACATACATTTTGGTAGTTTTATGGATCCCATTATATATTTTGGGTTGAAATCCCATGAGAACCACAAGTCTTATGAGAATTTAGAACTTTTTAGGTTTGTAGATCTCATGTGATTAACGGTTCAAATTAACCCTCAATTCAAACTTTACGAACTTTACCAATACGAACACGTGATGACTCGAATTATGCAATATGATTTTGTTAGAGGAATATTCAGATATGGTTAAGATATATTCTATGTATATATCTTAACCAAATATTACATATATTGATCTGATCTGATTATATTCTCATGTACGTTATATATAGGCCATTAGCCTAAGGGGCGCGCTCAAATGAGAACTCTTCTTAGGCTAAGAACATGAGAACCATTTTGCACTTTTGGATCAAATGATCTAAGGGTGTAGATTGATTCTGCACTTTTGTCTTATAGGTAAAAAACAAAAGTGCAAATAGTAAAAGCAGAAAGTGCATAGTAGATGACGTGGTGCATTTTGGACCACTCATTTCAACAAAATGAGTGGCGGAGAATGATTCTCATGTTCTTAGCCTAAGAGGGTGTTCTCATTTGAGCGCATCTCAGCCTAATAACAATAATAAGCACAATATTCATATTAACATGGTATCAAGAGCTCAGGGTTTTTTTCCTTCTCGATTCTGATCTTTCGTTCTTGATTGTTCACTTTGGGTGGTGGTGTGTCGACAATTACTCGCGCACCACCACCCCAAATCGCTTCCGCCTTGCTATTTTTTCTCTCTCGTTGTAGATCAATTAATGCCTCTCCGCGCAGCCATCCTTGGTGACAAAGAAAGATCAGAGGGTTTTTCATCATTGGTTCGATGACAATAGCCTACGCGGACCTTCTTGCCGCAGCTTCTACGAACTATTGTGTCGCTCATCGGATCTTTCATCCCGTTTTTTTGCTGCCGCCATGACTTTTCTTGTCGCCTCGGGTTTTCTTCTCGTTCTCCGCTAAAGTGTAACTTGTGACATCGTCTCAATTTTTAGGAGGCTCACATCAATTCATATTTTGTCTATTACTCATGTTGTACAACCATCATAAGTTTGAGGGAGGGTGTTAGAGGAATATTAGGATATAGTTAAGATATGTTCTATGTATATATCTTAACCATATATTACATATTGTTTGATCTGATTATATTCTCATGTGTACGCTATATATAGGCTATTAGCCTAATATCAATAATAAGCACAATATTCATATTAACATATTTAAGAACTTTACGAAATTCGTGTTCGAATTGGTAAAGTTCGGGTATGTTTGTCACGAGTTATGAACTGCGATTTACTAACTTTACAAAATTCGTGTTCTAACTGGTAAAGTTCGAGCATATTTGTCACGAATTATGAACTACGATTTACAAACTTTACAAAATTTGTGTTCTAATTGGTACGGAAATCGTTTAAACACAACAAATTAAATATTCAATCTGTCGTAAAAATAATTTGATAACAAATCGATGGTTTGATTTTGGAAAATAATCGTAACAAAATCTGTCACGAGATTTGATTGTATTTATCATTTAAAAGAGTTTGAATGTGACAAGTATACTCTCGAAATCATGTAATCGTGTTTAAAAAATACTAAAAGCAGGGACATTGATATTAGGGTTAAGATCAGGTGAGAAGTGACTTTAAGGTGAGAAATAGGAATTAATCTGGTCCATTAATGTTTGATAATCAAAAGCCATGATCTGTTTATTTTTTTTAACCAAAAACACGCCGTTTTACGACCTCAAGGGCATCATCGTCCGTAAACAATTCCCAAAAACAGATCCCGCTGATTACGAACTAAAAAACCCTATTCCGTTTTGTTCCGAAGGCGACGCTACGGACGACCATCACAGCCGCATCGTCTGAATCCGAAAATCGATTCGAGGTTACGCTATAAGCGTCGCAGCTGAAGCCGAAGTCATGCCTCGAAACACGGCGAACGACGACGACCATTCGCCCACTCCGACGACTCAGCCGATTCAAAATTCGGGTTAGGTTTTTAAGATTTGTCGATTAGGGTTTAGTTGTTTTTCGAATTCGTCGAATCTAGGGTATTGAACACGTTTTGGAAAGGGATGAATACGTTGCCCTGTTAATTCGTTGTATTCTAAGATTTGGTCAAAAAAATTTTATAGTTCGAAAGAGGAAAAGGAACATAGCCAACGAAATACCTGTAGAAATCCAACCAAATCTGAAGCGAAAACAGATTCCTTACCAAACAAGCACCCAGACTCTCAAAGGTGTTGTGTTGTTCCTTACCAAACAAGCACCCATCCGAGCACGAAAGGTATTTGATAACTCTATGTTGGTTATTTCTTATTTGTCGATCAATCTCATGTTTGAATTGGGAGTGTATCCGTCTTGGGCGAGGTATGTGTTGTGGGTGTTGGCTGAGCTGGCGCTTATTGGGGCTGATATACAGGAAGTTATTGGGAGTGCTATTGCGATTAAGATTTTGAGTAATGGATATTTGCCGCTTTGGGCTGGTGTTGTGATTACTGCTTGTGATTGGTGAGTTTATTTGGTGTTCATCATCTTTAGGTTTTTTTCCGTAGTGCATAACACTTGAATTGGTTTCTGAGATTATTTTATGAAGATTTTCAGTGCACTGATAGAATTGTCTTCTGAAATCTGAATGATTTTTACATTTTCTTGCACTAATTCCACAAGAAAAATAAGATCCAGGGCTCCAGCAGGATGTATTTATTCGGCTTTTATGTCATGGATTAACATTAGATTCTTATATTCTGTAACATTTTACATCCTGTGAAAATCATCTTCTTTTGTTGAATATAGCTTTATTTTCTTATGCGTAGTAAGAAAATAATCTCATGTTTGAATCAAATGTCAAAATTTTGCACATACTAAAATAATAAGTTGCAATTTGCCAATGCCACCATTTCAAGTCTGTCATATTGCATTATGATACATGCTTCATAATCCGTAGTTGCCAAAATCCTCATTATGCCTAAATATATGTATGTCCCATGAAACTGTTGCTGTATAAGTTGCAGCTATAATCCGTAGCATAGGTATTATAATCTGTATTTTTGGCATCATAATCAGTAGAAATTGTTAACATAGTCCGTAGTAAGAGTATCATTTTCCGTAGCATGGGTATCATTATCTGTAGCATATGAGGTATAATCCGTATCATAGTAAGCAGATTCCTTAGCATATCAATTATTTGCATGTTCTCTTCCCTTTGTTAACTCTATAAATGTTTATCGAAGTGTCATATTCTAACCTCACACTCGCCTGATCTTTAACAGAAATTAGTGACATCACAAGAAAGGCCATGGAATTGCTAGTTGGTGCAATTAAAACATATGATGAGACTTACCAAGCGGCATTAAAGTCCCTAAATTCAAAGACAGATCAAGAAGTATGAGGGGAAGACGAGTAAAACACTGTTTGCTGAATTGTATGACAAACTATTTTGTCTAGTTTAGTATGAACAGTATGTTTCCATGTAATATTGCTCAACGCATTTAATATGATACTCAGATACTGGGCAATGTATTTTGTGCATGTGTATCTCACAGGGATTTTGTTATTCATAGCCTGTATTATAATCCGTATCTTTGCAAGCATAATTCGTAGCAGTGTTAGCATAATCCGTAGCATTGTAAGCATAATATGTAGAAATCTGTGCATAATGCGTATCAATATAATCATTATCCGTAGCATTGTAAGCTTGAGCCAATGAATTATAATCATAATCCGTAGCAATGTAAGCATAATCCGTAGCAAAAGAATCATGTATTTTCGAAATCAGTGGATAAAACAACATTAAGAACAATGACCAGTTTTTGATAAGTAGAATGAATCTTAATGTAAGAATTATACAATCAGATGTTGTAAATTTGCATGTTCACGTTTGGCTTTTAACTGTCAGATCTTTTATCAAAACGCCTAAGAAGTTGAAGGTTCACGTTTGGCTCTTCGGGTGGAACTTTACTACGCCTACAACCTGATCCTCCTCAAAAACATGCGTCTCTATTCCTTTTTCAATGTCAACTAATCTAGACATGCAGTCATATCCACAGGACAGCACAGATAGTCCCTGCGCTGACCACTTGGCATCTTTTACAGCGGCAGTATGATTGTTTAAAACTCGTGCCTTCTGATCTTTGCTCCATGCATTCCATATGCAGATGTGTTATCCATTCCGGCAGATGCAAGAAGGTGAGCTGCAAGTTAATGTCACAGAAAATACAGCTCATGACTTTTACTACCCTCACGACTTCAGCATTACTGAATTAGAACTCATAGAAAGATCCAGATAAAATTCAGAGCCTATAAATTCCAAAATTTGAAATTTTTTCTCAATATGACATAGAGACAAACTTCCTCAGAATCATTACAGCCCAGTGCTGCCGCTACGAATCACATCATACAGCAACAATATTCTATAAAACTCAACCAAACAGTAGTTGATGCTTCAAAAATTCATACCACGAACCACAGAAAGGACTCATGAAACAAGTAACTGGCACTTACAGTGAGTCGGTGACCACTGGATGGTATTAACAGCATGGGAATGTCCATTCAAAGACACAGAAAGCCTCTCAGGCAATCTACTAAAACTTCCACCATTTTTATGATGCTTCAATGACATAGACAAATCTCGTGGCAAGTTCGAATCCGAAATGCTTCCGGTAAAGGATACTGAAACAATAAGTTAGTCATATATCATTCAAAAATCAGCAATCATTCATCGCCATAGGCTCAAATCAGAAACCCTAACACATAAATTCAAAGGTAAACCATACCAGTGGGCGCCGCAACGGGAAGCGGCTGACTCGCTTCGGGCGCCTGACTACTTGATTCCATCATCGCACGCTCTCTCTTCGACAAGTATCTTCCAGGAACCGGAGGTTCATTTAGGAAACTCGGCATCGGTGCGTGATTCGGACGATAAGCTGGAAACGATTGAGGACGAAAATTAGTGGTATAATTTTGGTGATTGTTTCTATGAGAATACTTTGTCTTCTTGATGGAATCGCACGTTGACAGAACATTGGAAGCTCGGCCGGCGCCGTGGTGACATGAAGCCAGAGACGAAGTGACGATTGAGTTCTTCCGATAATACACACGATTGATGCTAAATTGTTATTCCAAATATACCCTTTAACCATATTTGCACTAATAAATGTATTTCATATATTTGTTATATTCTATTTATTCATCACCGTTAGATCGTTATAATCAAGGGACCAGATTATTTCCTATTTCTCACAAAAACAGCAACTTCTCACCTGATCTTTTTCCTTGATGTTATAATGGTACATGTACAAACAACTACTAAGTTCTCATGAAAATTGCAGATTCTCATATGATCTTTACGCATTTTTGGATCAAATGATTCAAAATCTCAAAAATATAAAAGCATTTGTATTGTAACTAAAATTTAAAAAAGTAGTGCCAACAGGGGTGGTGACATGTTGGTTAAATAGTTCACCTTAAGATGGTTGAATCCTTACGCTATGGGTTCAATTCCTGGTGTCACCAATTATTCGATAAAGGTGGTCCTAACTTCAAGTGTCAAAGATGTACGTAAATGTGCCAAATGTGACCTGAGCCTTGCTAAGAGTTTTGGATATCAATATAATTATATGCACTAGATGCTAAAGCTCATATGTATTGTAATGTTCCGAATTATTTTACACAACCACTATCAAAGAAAACAAAATTAAAAGTGCAAAATCTTTATCTTTTATTCAAGAACACAAAAAGTACGAAACCAAAAATCTACATGTTGCATATATATATTTTACATATTATTACTCCACAAAAGGTTTTCCAAAACTAAAAAGAAGGATGCCTACTAGTGGTGGGATATTGATGATGGTGATATACCAGGACCAACTAAATTACTAACTACTCATGTACAAAACCATGTTTTTTACAATACATCAAAAACTGATACACCTCTTCATGAGTTATGAGTCCATCTCCATTTCCATCGGCATATCGCATGCCGCGCCAGGCCCTCCAGCTACTCCATCGAGATCCAAGAGCGTTGAACAGCTCCTTCAGCTCCTTCTTGGTCAGTCTGATGTTTCTCTTTGGCTCCAAGTGTAGAATCAGTTTCTTTAATTCCTCCGCAACCGATGGATTAAGCCCGAAACTCGCGTTCTTTGGAATTGCATAAACCATGGTAGGCTTTTCTCTTATAGTAACTATTTCACACTGCTTTGATTGTATAAATGGCTGGTGGCAGTGAAATGGTAGAGGCAATATTTATAGAGAGAACATAATTTGAGTGGGACATAATTTTTTGGGGCTTTATTATTTTGTTGTATCTTTTAATTCAACGGGCAATAATGGATCAGAGACTGATAGTTTATATTCATCTTATTCTTTGAAATCGGACATAAAGAGATATATTCTTTAGGGATGCACAACCGGTCCGGACAAGACCGGACCGTTGGACCGGAAATTTTTAAAATTTTGAATCGTGTACCGGATCGGACCAAGATATATATGGACTGGGACCGGACCGTGGACCGGATTTTTTTATGAAAAGTGGACCAAACCGGACCGAATACCGTTAATTTTACGGTTCGGACCGGACCGGTGGACCGGAAATTATGAAAATTATTGACATTGGATCGGATTTTTTATAGTCCGGGCTTGGACCGACCCGTAAAATCCGATCCGGTCCCAATTTGAGCATTCTTAATATTCTTTGATCAGTCTTAGGACAAGACTGTCAAGAGAGATTAAATAGACAACAATTTAGACTTCACAATATTATCATAGAGGTCAAGAGGAGTGGCTCAGTGGAGCACTCTCCATGCGCTAAGAAGTGTTCAAGTTCAAATCCTCACCTAACAGATACTAACACTAACATGAGCCCCCAATAAAAAACAATATTATCATAGATTAAAGATCGATCTGCGTCAAAATTTAGTTCAAATGATATAAGACAAATCATCTCATAATAGGATTAGGATAATTTTGTCCATTAAAGAGGTTAGAATATTGTTGCCACGTGGGGCAAGCAAATCAGTAGAAAGACGGTAGTAACTTTATTCAGTTTTTATGGATTTGCTTGCTTCTATTATATATATCCTCCGCTATAAGGGCATCCGTACCTCTGAGGACATCCTATCTCTTTGAGGATATCCTCAATTAGAATTTTTTGTCAATATTTACTTAACAGTAATAGTATTTTTTTTGCATTTCGTGCACCCATACATTCTAATAGAGTACATTCTATTACTATTCACAGTAAAATATAATTTTAAATACTATATTGAGATAAAATTGAAGTGTTTTAAGTAGAAGAGAAATAAGTTGTGGATTGATAGATAAAATTTTTGCATTTTTTCAAGTTTTTTTTTGAAGTTTTTTAAAATCTGCCTGTTATTATTTTATAGCAGATGGGCCATTATTTAATTTTAAAAGAAGTCAAACTCGTTTTTTTTCTCGTTGGGCCAAAAAGCGCTGGCCCAAAACGCTTATTTTTTATTTCATTTGACGTTTAGTTCGTCGTTTTCAAATGAAACCCGAAACATCCGAACGAGCGGACATCCGCTCTGCCATCCTCCATCCGCACGCCGTGTCGAACGTCCTCAGCACCTCCTCCTTCAACCACCTCGGACGTCCCCAAA
This sequence comes from Rhodiola kirilowii, assembly GCA_033675215.1. Lineage (NCBI taxonomy): Eukaryota > Viridiplantae > Streptophyta > Magnoliopsida > Saxifragales > Crassulaceae > Rhodiola > Rhodiola kirilowii. The sequence continues at coordinate 3,414,407 of CM066203.1, read as the reverse complement.
TCCGCCCAGGACGTCCTCAATTTCGTCCGCGGTGCAGATACCCTAAAAGCATGCAGCTTCTACCAAAAGAAGCATATATAGCAAATCCTCCCTTCTCTTTATATTTCAAATAAAGTTTGTATTTCCTTCGGATTTTATTTAAACATGTACTTTTTCGTTCCAGTATAATATAATTAAATCAGAGTGTTTTATAAATGATCCAGGATAAATAATCATATCCTACAAATTCTACATAGAAATCGTCAAGAAGCTAGCTGGTTAAACCTGAACTAATTGTATATCAACAAAAAAACTGAACTAATTGAAAAACAGGATATATGATTAACTTAAAAGCTAACTGTGTAAATATGAATTTTAACGCTAGCTTATATGCGAATGTTGTATATGTCAAAGAAACCTTTGGTAAATGAAGCAAGAGGTACAATGCTGTATCAAAATTCAGAATATATATGAATGATTTGGTAAAGCATGTTCACACCTTTTTACTTGAATCAATGAGAATTTGATACGGGGGCTCTGGGACTCCGGGCATCATGTGCTGCACTATTGAGATCATTTCAGCATCTTAATAGGATACATATCGCTTTAGCCGGCCTGATTTGATACTCTTATTCGGATCTATATCTTCATAATCTGTCTATAAACACATACTAATGTTCTCATCAGTAACTTACAGATATTTAGAAACACAAATCTGCTTTAAGATTGTTGGTAAGTAATCTCAATATACAACCGAATTGAAGCTACTGAAATAAAATATGAACATAATTAAATGTTGGACCCTTGTGTTTTGATGATAACAAACACTTAACTAATAATCCACTTGAGTATGCAGAAATCACTGTCTGACAGGTAAGCTCACTGGACATCTCTGAGAGAGAGCAAAGCCGCGAGAGAGGTGTGTTCCATGTGAGAGACAAACCGACTTATGACCAGATCGGATCTGGGAAAAGATACACGGAGATATGCACTGAAGATACAAGAATATATGCATGTGATATTTGATTAAGATCATTAATTCAAATATATACATAAGGAGACTTAAGTATATACGACAGGAATATCGACGCCAACTTTGGCAAGTATATATGTGATATCACAGCTGTGAGATATCAATAAGATCTGCGATGAAGATCTGTGTAGCCGACTTGAAGACATTATAAAAGAAGGAAGAGCATTCAAGTGAAGGTGCGGCTTTTGGAGATAGCATTCGGAGACTGCAGAGTTATCAACTTCCGTGAGCTGACGAGGTACTGCTGTGTGCAGACGAGTAGATCGTATTAGTTGACCTTTCGAATTGAGTAGTTCTGTTAGTTGTCACTGTGTGAGACAAGTGTAACGAACTACAAGTATATTCCTTTGTCAATAATACGGATCTTGAAGCCCTTCTGGAGCTGTCCAGAAGGCAAGTGGTTTTCAGCCTGCTGCAAAGGTTGCAGTAAGGTTTCCACTATAAATCGTGAGTATTTACTTTTGGTTTCATATTTCCTGTACGAGAGTTAATTTCCGCTGCCATCTGTCTGAGGGATATCACTCTGGGATCTCCCTCATATAGTTGGCTAACCTAACGATCCATCAATTGGTATCAAAGCCGGGAAGCTCTAGATTGTGTGTTAGCCTTTGCAGGAAATCATGTCTAACGGAAGCGATTCGTTCTGGAAGCCGCCGGTGCTCAGTCCGGGAGAGTATGACTGGTGGAAGGACCAGTTTGAAGCCCATGTCTGTTCCCTGGATGGGAAGCTGTGGCGAGTGTTTGAAAAGGGTAACTTCCCTATTCTGGATGTGACAGATCCTAACAAACCAAAAGAGAAGGAGAAAGACGAGTACACTGATGATGACTACAAAGCTCTTCAGCAGAATGCCAGGGCCAAAAAGGTTCTTAACATGGCCCTCTCCCCAGGAGACCAAGTAAAGATGGCTGTGTACAAGACTGCAAAGGAGCAGTGGGATGGACTTGCTCGACTGTACGAGGGAAACGAGGACATCAAAAGGAACAGAATCCTAGCTGCCACAAAGGATTACGAATCTGTCGAACAGCGCAAGGACGAATCTCTGGATGACTTCTACACCAGATTTCAAGTCATCGTCGCGCAGCTGAACTCCCTGGATGAGGTACTCCCTCAGTGGAAAGTAACTCATCAGTTCATGCAAGCTCTTTGCTCCAGATGGGACACAGTGACTACTGCTCTCCAAGCTCAGAAGGGGATCAAAGATGTCACTCTGGAAGAACTCGTGGCGAATCTGCAAAGCCAAGCTGGAATAGCCGAGAGGAAAATGGCCCGGAGACAAGCTGGAAAATCTCAGGCTATAGCGCTTAAAGTTGAGAAGGCCTTAGACATAGCTCAAGTAAGCCTGCCATCTAAAGGAGAGGACGAGGAGATAGCTCTTCTCTCTAGGGCTTTCAAGATGGCAAACACAGGCAGAACGCAGAACAGAGGCAACTCTGGCGGAGGACGAAACAGTCAAAGGTGGAACAAGGGATCCTCCTCAGAGGAAGGCAAGACAAAGGCTGGAGCAAAGGAAGAAAGAATCTGCTATCACTGCCAGAAAAAGGGACATCTCGCTAAAGACTGCTACAGCAAGAAAAAGGGGGAACCACCTGCCCCAAAGGAAGCCCATGCCATGTTTGCAGCATGGAGTGACTCTGATGAGGAACAAAGTGATAGAAAGCTCGTCAAGGAGCCTTGTCTGATGGCGAATTCCGCAAACGATGAGGTAAATGAATCTGACTCTTTCATAGATCAAGTATTCAGTGAATCTGACTTTGCAGAAACTATCGCCGAATTGTTAAAGAAGATCACTAGCCTCAAGGAACAGATTGAGGTCATGAAAGAGGAACATGACGATGACATGGAGAACAATCGTCTCTGGTCAACCAAAGCTATGAAACTCGAGAGACAAATGGAGGAGCACGTCTGCAAATGCCCCACCTGTGACAAAAGGGACACACAGATCAGTGATCTAAGTGACAGACTGAGCAGCTTAAGAATTGACGATACCAGGAAGGTACGGTCAATTGCAGAATCCGACAGATTCCAGTTGGACAACGAGGAGCTCCGTCAGGCTGTTGCAGATCTCAGACAAAAGGAATCGGAGAGAAAGAAGATCTGGCTTAGAGAACTAGAAGCCAAAAAGGTCGAGGAGGTAAAACAAGATTACAACAGAAGGTTTGCCAGACCCGGACTTGGGTATATGGAAGAAACCAATAAGGAGGGAGAAAACAGAAGGAGTGCCAAAGGAAAGGAACCAATGACTGAAGTCGGAGAGGGATCCCATCAGCAGAGAAAGATGGAACCCACAAGACAGTCGGGAAGAGCAGCCTCATCTCCTCAGGACAGTTATCTCCACGACAGAGACTCTGATCCTTTCCAAGCTGGGAAGGCATTTGAAATATGGAAAAAGATGAGCTCCAATCGTCAATCCTTCTCCATCGACCCTCAGGCACAGAGAAGGATACCAGCACACGTAAAGAAACATAAGAAAACTGGTACACTCTACTACCGTGTCTGCTGGCACTGCGGACACTCCGGTCATTACAGAGCCAGCTGTGAGAAATGGAAAGAAGTAAACGAAAAGAATCACAGCCATCAGAGACAGGCCGGCACCGCCCCTACTCCTAGGAGAAAGGCTTCTCTTAAAAAGGGGGACAACAGACCGGAATGGGTTCGTTCTCACCATGACACAGCCATCCACGGACGACCCAGAAGAACCCCCAGGATGAAAATCAACCTCATGGATGACAATGATTCTCGTCCCTCGAAGCTCCCTTCTGCTGCCAAAACTGTCCCAAAGCCCAGTAAGCCCAAGCTTGTCTGGGTTCGTAAAAACTGACCTCTCTTTTTGCAGGGTGGAGTGAGGAGCAAGCCATGGTATCTGGACAGTGGATGCTCCAAACACATGACGGGGGATCCAGGATGGTTCATCTCACTCCAAGCCTACTCCGGAGACAACATTATCTTCGGAAACAAGAGCTCAGGTAAGGTAGTAGCTACTGGAGAGGTAAGAATTTCAGAAACCATTAGAATTCGACAAGTAAGTCTGGTTGAAAATTTGAGATACAACTTATTGAGCATATCACAATTGTGTCAACATGGAAGAAACCAAGTGATATTTAATTCTAACGACTGTGTTGTGAAGTGCATTGAGACAGGAAAAATAATTCTTCGAGGTGTCCGGGAGAATCAGATATATACAGTGGACCCAGAATTCGTCCCAGACGGGGAGCTGTGTCTGTCAAGCATCACTGATGATACATTGCTGTGGCACAAGAGATTTGGACATGCAAGCACGAGGCTGATTCATAAACTCCATCAAAATGAATTAGTGGTTGGTCTACCAAAAGTGGAAAGCTCGTTTGATCAGATATGCAGCGCCTGTGCCACAGGTAAGCAGGTACGTACTTCGTTCAAGACAAAACAATCGGTGAGTACCTCAGCTCCTCTGGACATGATTCACATGGATCTATGCGGTCCAGTCAACGTCGTTAGCCGTGGAGGCAACAGGTACATTTTAGTCATCGGGGATGACTATTCCAGATATACATGGACCATCTTTCTGAGCTCTAAAGATGAAACTTTCTCTGAGTTTGTGTCATGGCTGAAGCTAATTGAAAACAAGTTGAGTAAGAAATTAGTATCTATTCGAACTGACAACGGAACCGAGTTTCGAAACTCCCAGTTTATCTCCCTGTGCAGGACAGCTGGGATAGATCACAATTTCTCAGCACCACGGACGCCTCAGCAGAATGGTGTGGTAGAGAGAAAGAACAGGACACTGGAAGACATGTCAAGGACAATGCTGATTGCCAATGGTGTTCCCAAGGGATTCTGGGCCGAGGCAGTACATGCCGCCAGCTACATACTGAACCGGGCATCACTACGCTTTCTGATAGGAAAAACACCTTACGAGCTGCTGCGAGGAAGAAAGCCTAACATCGCTCATCTGAAAGTGTTTGGTTGCAGGTGCTACGTACACAACAACGGAAAGGAAAATCTGGGAAAGTTTGATCCAAGGAGCGATGAAGGCGTGTTCGTAGGATACCCAAGCCATAACAGAGCATACAAGGTCTACAACCTGAGGTTGGAACGGGTGGAAGAAAGCATTCACGTAACCTTTGATGAGCGCGCTATGACTGGACACCTTGTGAAAGATCCCTCCTCACAGGATGATGGAGAACTTCAGCTTACTGACAGGTCTGATCCCGACTGGGTACCTGCCCAAAACGAGACTGAAGAACCAGCTCCAGAGGTCGTTCAGACTGTTGCTCAAGAACCTGCTGAACCAGCCGAAGCTCCACAAACAGAGATACTAGCTGAAGAGCAGGGTCCAGACGCACAAGTAATAGAGGTTAACGCAGACCCCCCCAATGAGGAAGTGACTGCGAATAATCCTCCTCTGGCAGGGACCACAGAAGAACCCAGAACCACAAGGAGTGGGAGAGTTACTCAGCCCCCTTCCTGGACAAGGGACTACCAATGTTACTCATCGCAGAACCAGTTAAATTTAGATGAGCTATGTCATTTCTGTGGATTCGCCTCTTTTGTCTCTCATGCAGAACCAAAGACGGTTGCCGATGCGCTGAAGGATCCGGAATGGGTCAATGCCATGCAAGAGGAACTGCATCAGTTCGAAAGAAACAAAGTGTGGCGACTGGTTCCCAGGCCTGAAGACAAGAATGTGATAGGAACAAAGTGGGTCTTCAGAAACAAGATGGACGACAAGGGAGTCGTCGTGAGAAACAAAGCACGCCTGGTGGTCAAGGGGTACAACCAGCAAGAGGGAATTGACTACGATGAGACATTCGCTCCAGTGGCAAGGTTAGAAGCAATCAGATTATTAATTGCTTATTCGACTTACCATGGCTTCACTCTACAGCAGATGGATGTGAAAACGGCCTTCTTGAACGGAGTTCTGAAGGAAGAAGTATATGTCAGTCAGACACCAGGGTTCGAGGATCACTCTCACCCTGATCACGTCCACATCCTTGACAAGGCACTGTATGGACTTAAGCAAGCACCCCGTGCTTGGTATGAGAGACTGTCTCAGTTTTTGCTATCCCACAGATATGTCAGAGGAGAGGTGGATAAGACTCTTTTCCTTCTGAAGGAAGGGCAAGACACTCTGGTTGTTCAGGTATATGTGGATGATATCATTTTCGGTTCAACTAACCCTAAACTTGTCAAGAAGTTTACAGACTTGATGTCAAGCGAGTTCGAGATGAGCATGGTAGGAGAGCTCAAATACTTTCTTGGACTTCAATTTGGTCAAAGAGAGGATGGTACCCGCATTCATCAGCAGAAGTATGTCAAGGAGATTCTAAGGAAGTTCGGCATGGAATCTGCCAAGACATGTGCCACTCCGATGTCTCCAAATGACACCCTGTCAAAGGATGAGTCCTCACCTCGGGTGGATCAAACTCTCTACCGGGGAATGATTGGTTCGCTGCTATATCTCACTGCTAGCAGACCTGATATCTTATTCAGTGTTTGTCTGTGTGCAAGGTTTCAGGCTGATCCTAGGGAAACCCACGTGAAAGCGGTGAAGAGGATATTGAGATATCTGAAAGGAACAGATGATTTATGCCTGTTCTATCCAAAGGGAGGTGAATTACGCCTGGAAGCTGATGAGCCGTATTTATACGACTCATTGAGTCAACAAATCCCATCAATTCCTGCACTTTATTATGCAAACAGTTACTTCTTAGTGTTGTTTTGCATTTCAGGTGATTTGGAAGCTCTAGGAGGAAACGTGCATAAAAGACGGCATTTTATGCCAAAAACATCACAATGGCAGATTGACCTTTGGAGCTTCACCGGAGGACTGGGAATGCACCGATGATCAGAAAAATACGAGACACATGCCGTTGCGTAGGTGACTCAATTCCCTACAACTCTCTAGTTCACACCGAGAGCATCCGAGATCGTTTGGAAGGTCAAATCGAGAGCCGAAGTCAAAACAGATGCGCAGAATGGATGAACAGTGTGTTCCGGCCGTGAACAGTACTTCTGGTGGTGAACAGTAACTCCGGCAGTGAACAGTAACTCCGACAGTGAACAGTGATTTTTGGGAAATTTCCCAATTTCATCCTAGGTGGTTTAGAAGCTCCTGGAAGGTTCTGGAAGTCCCTGGAAGGTTCTGGAAGTCACTGGAAGACTCTGGAAGACTTGCACAAGAAGTTAACTTAGAGATCAAGCAAAGTCGGATTTGGAAACTTTTCCTAATTTGTCTTTTGGGCCACCGATTTGACCTAGTCCAAGAGGGAATTTCGTGCCCTACTCCACCCTATAAATAGAGGAGCTCATAAGCCTTTCAAATCGTCCCAAAACGTGGAGAGTTCCTCTCTCCACAAATTTCCTCCCTCTCGGCCGAAACCCTAGCTTTGCTCCGCCTCTTCCTCCACCGTTGCTCAGCCCTAGCGCCACCGTGCACTGCCCTTGCTCAGCCATTACTCAGCCCTCACGGCCCGGTCTACAGTCTTCCTCGGTTTTAGTGAAGTTGTCTTCGTTCTTTTACTTATTGCATTGTTCTTCATGACCATGTGTAACTAAAACCCTTATTCGGGTTAGGGTTAAATAATTGTGACTTATGTTTTTGAGATTTGAATCTTAATGCTTGTTTCGTTATTCGATTAAATCGTTTGTGCTCATTATTTGGATTGAATTGTGAAGTTAAGTGGAGGCTTGGAATGGCAAAGCTTAACTGATCAATTCAACTCCCCTATTTGCTATTTGTTGATACTAGAGAGCTATTAACAAGTAGTGCACTAATTCGATATATCTTGGAATGGAATATTGAATTATTAGGTTTAATTGTGGTGTAGGCGTCTGGAAAGACACTACTTTAGGTTATAACTTGGAATGGAAGTAACCACACTTAGGAATTAGAAACACGATAATTAGAAATCAATGATAAAACCAAGTCACAATTGAATAATACCCTAACCTGAATATCTTCTCTGAATTGATACACCTTAGCAATTTTCGTGCCTTATTACTGTTTCTTAAACTGTTGCTTTCACCCAATTGTCTTTTATTTCCTTTTCAGAACGAAGTAGTAACCATCTAGCTCCCTTGGGTTCGACCCTTGCTTGCCGCTGTACTAACCCACAGTTTGAAGTAAGGAAATTATAAATTGTTTTTGCACAGGTACGACGACAGCCTGTTCAAAATGGCGCCGTTGCCGGGGACGTCTCCTGTTTAACTGCCGCGGACGTCTCTTGATTTATCGGTAATTCTTCATACGTCCGCGCATAAATTGTAGAGAGGTCCGCGCCCTTTACTGAGGTAGAACCTTCAATGGATGTGACCTTGATTTCCTCGGTTGCCTTGACCGGTTCTGCCTCGGGTAGGTCTGTAATGAGGTCTGAGCATGTCTCGGGCAGCTTGATAATGAGGTCTGACTCGAGTGGCCCGGTCGGCTCTTCCTGAGGTGCCAGCGGGATGTCTTCTTCCAAACATTCGGGGTAGTCCCACTGGAGCTCTTCTTCCTTCAACCATTGGTCCTCATCTTCTGCCGGTTCTATGGGCTCCAAGATAGGTTCTATTAGAGCCTCTGCCATGTCCTCCTCTGTTTTTGTACCGACATCTTCTTCCTGCTTTCTCATCAACTCGGACACGATCTGATTCAAGTCGAACAATGTTCCTGATAACTCGGCCAAGTCTCTCTTGTTTTCGGCCCGAGATTGCTCCACTATGTTGGCCAACTGTTGGATGCTAGCTGTCAACTCTTTCTCTTTGTCCTCTAGTGCCTCGGTCTGATCTTGTATTGGTCTTGATCTCTCGGCCAAATCGTCTATCAAGTCCCAAATAGCACTTATGGTCATGTCATAGACCGAGCATCCTGCCTCCTCAGTGAGCCAACTCCACTCATGTGGTAACATCCCGGCGAGAAACACTTGAAGAAGAAATAAGTCTGTGAATCCATGGTGCGGGCAGCTTATCACAAGGGAATCAAAGTACCGTAAGTACTCATCCAAAGTTTCATCCCGGGATTGCTCAAGGTGCATGATCATTTCTCGGACTTCTTGTCGGGAGGGTGGTGGATAGTACTCCCCATAATTCCACGGCTCACTTCCGTAGTAGGAAGTCATGTCGAATCTGCAAGTGAATCAGAAAAACGTGCAAGCTAGCATAGCACCGAGATAGCAAGAACAGACTAGCAGCAAAGGGTCCCCAGGAAATTGGAGGGGTCACAGCGGTCCCACTTAAAACCCAATTTCCTTAGACTCGTAAGTCTTGGTGACAGAACCCTCTAACTGCTAGAAATCGGAAATCGAAAAGAATGGAAAACAAAAAGCAAACAGTTGGGATTTTCGAATTATTGAAGTCACCGAATAGCAAATTTCGAATTAAGCAAACAGAAAAGAAATGAAAAATTAAAGGAAGAACAAATTTCACCGTGCTTAGCTCCCCGGCAACGGCGCCATTTTGAACAGGCTGTCGTCGTACCTGTGCAAAAACAATTTATAATTTCCTTACTTCAAACTGTGGGTTAGTACAGCGGCAAGCAAGGGTCGAACCCAAGGGAGCTAGATGGTTACTACTTCGTTCTGAAAAGGAAATAAAAGACAATTGGGTGAAAGCAACAGTTTAAGAAACAGTAATAAGGCACGAAAATTGCTAAGGTGTATCAATTCAGAGAAGATATTCAGGTTAGGGTATTATTCAATTGTGACTTGGTTTTATCATTGATTTCTAATTATCGTGTTTCTAATTCCTAAGTGTGGTTACTTCCATTCCAAGTTATAACCTAAAGTAGTGTCTTTCCAGACGCCTACACCACAATTAAACCTAATAATTCAATATTCCATTCCAAGATATATCGAATTAGTGCACTACTTGTTAATAGCTCTCTAGTATCAACAAATAGCAAATAGGGGAGTTGAATTGATCAGTTAAGCTTTGCCATTCCAAGCCTCCACTTAACTTCACAATTCAATCCAAATAATGAGCACAAACGATTTAATCGAATAACGAAACAAGCATTAAGATTCAAATCTCAAAAAACATAAGTCACAATTATTTAACCCTAACCCGAATAAGGGTTTTAGTTACACATGGTCATGAAGAACAATGCAATAAGTAAAAGAACAAAGACAACTTCACTAAAACCGAGGAAGACTGTAGACCGGGCCGTGAGGGCTGAGTAATGGCTGAGCAAGGGCAGTGCACGGTGGCGCTAGGGCTGAGCAACGGTGGAGGAAGAGGCGGAGCAAAGCTAGGGTTTCGGCCGAGAGGGAGGAAATTTGTGGAGAGAGGAACTCTCCACGTTTTGGGACGATTTGAAAGGCTTATGAGCTCCTCTATTTATAGGGTGGAGTAGGGCACGAAATTCCCTCTTGGACTAGGTCAAATCGGTGGCCCAAAAGACAAATTAGGAAAAGTTTCCAAATCCGACTTTGCTTGATCTCTAAGTTAACTTCTTGTGCAAGTCTTCCAGAGTCTTCCAGTGACTTCCAGAACCTTCCAGGGACTTCCAGAACCTTCCAGGAGCTTCTAAACCACCTAGGATGAAATTGGGAAATTTCCCAAAAATCACTGTTCACTGTCGGAGTTACTGTTCACTGCCGGAGTTACTGTTCACCACCAGAAGTACTGTTCACGGCCGGAACACACTGTTCATCCATTCTGCGCATCTGTTTTGACTTCGGCTCTCGATTTGACCTTCCAAACGATCTCGGATGCTCTCGGTGTGAACTAGAGAGTTGTAGGGAATTGAGTCACCTACGCAACGGCATGTGTCTCGTATTTTTCTGATCATCGGTGCATTCCCAGTCCTCCGGTGAAGCTCCAAAGGTCAATCTGCCATTGTGATGTTTTTGGCATAAAATGCCGTCTTTTATGCACGTTTCCTCCTAGAGCTTCCAAATCACCTGAAATGCAAAACAACACTAAGAAGTAACTGTTTGCATAATAAAGTGCAGGAATTGATGGGATTTGTTGACTCAATGAGTCGTATAAATACGGCTCATTCCAAATCCGACTTTGCTTGATCTCTAAGTTAACTTCTTGTGCAAGTCTTCCAGAGTCTTCCAGTGACTTCCAGAACCTTCCAGGGACTTCCAGAACCTTCCAGGAGCTTCTAAACCACCTAGGATGAAATTGGGAAATTTCCCAAAAATCACTGTTCACTGTCGGAGTTACTGTTCACTGCCGGAGTTACTGTTCACCACCAGAAGTACTGTTCACGGCCGGAACACACTGTTCATCCATTCTGCGCATCTGTTTTGACTTCGGCTCTCGATTTGACCTTCCAAACGATCTCGGATGCTCTCGGTGTGAACTAGAGAGTTGTAGGGAATTGAGTCACCTACGCAACGGCATGTGTCTCGTATTTTTCTGATCATCGGTGCATTCCCAGTCCTCCGGTGAAGCTCCAAAGGTCAATCTGCCATTGTGATGTTTTTGGCATAAAATGCCGTCTTTTATGCACGTTTCCTCCTAGAGCTTCCAAATCACCTGAAATGCAAAACAACACTAAGAAGTAACTGTTTGCATAATAAAGTGCAGGAATTGATGGGATTTGTTGACTCAATGAGTCGTATAAATACGGCTCATCAAACCACCCCACACTTAAACTTGTTCGTCCCGAACAAGAACTAGGTCATAAGAGGAATGAATAATGTAAACACCACAATGCTTCGGTCATCCTAGACGTGCTACATGGACATGAATTGATTACTCTAGATCTCGCCTGTTATGCATGCTTGCTACTAATATCTTTGTGCGAAAACATGGGTTAAAGATACGTGTTACCTTTGGGCCGAGATGCAAATCAATTCGGATGTATCGGGAGATAGCCCTTTTTAGACCCATGAACCCTCATTCTCGGGCTCGAACTCGCTGCTATGTGGTTATGCTTTGCCGCTTTTTCTTGCACGTGATTGATTCGAGCTCCAAAGTGTTGAGAGATTTCGGTCAGCTATAGTGTCATCTGATTCGGAATTTCAATGATGCTGTCACATGAGACGTGTGGACTATCACGATGGTTGTGAATTTGTTGCTTTGTAGTGCGGATTGTGATTTGATCGAACCGTGGTTTCTCCTCCTTTTGACGCGAGTCAAGCCGAGGGTCGCTCGTCTATTTTCCCGGCTACTCGGATTAGAAACCTTCCTGCTCTTACTCATCATCGTCCTTTCGACACGGGTCAAGTCAAGGGTCGCTTGCCTGTTTTCTCGGCTACTTGGACTAGAGCTTGGACGGTGTGAAGTTTTCCTGTCCCGACCAACCGCAAAGGGTACCGCAGCGGCGGAGCAGACTCGTACTATGTTGCCTCGAAGTGCTAGCCTCCACGAACTCCACATAACCACATATCCTGAGTTCGGCCTTTGAACGATCTGTCAAGTCTCTCTAGGGCATTGCTATCAACTCCACATCCCTGTTTATCTCAACTAACAAAGGCACGCAAGATTTTAAGATCACATGCTAGTCGCACAAATCAATTTTCACCAAGACATGCATGTAAAATCGGCTATATCTATTTCACCCAATCATTATCCACTACTGCAAGTCTAGGAAATAGTGAAGTATCATGTACAAAATTTTTAAAAATGACTCGAAACGTGCTGACTCTGTGTGGTGGGCGTGAAACAAACATGCTGACTCGATAACTGACTCTCCCACCCCACACTTTTGAAATGAGCCGTGTCCTCACGGCACGACTCAAATCTAGACACACAAATGCATGCAATAAATAGATAAGGAAAGGAAAAGGGTAGAACGAGACTCCCCTGGGATGTAGACGGTGGTCGGCTGAACTCGGATCAAGTCCGGGGGCTAAAATGCGTAGCTCCAAGGGAATTTTCCGGCCGACTAAGTCCAATCCCTGCAAAATGAAACCGATTCCTTTCCAAGGCACAATGTGACAATAATGACTCAAAACAAACATAATAAGTAAATAAACTGAAAAGCAAAAGGTGCAGGGCTGCCTCCCTGCGAGCGCCTTTGTTTAACGTCGTTGGCTCGACAGTACCTCCTCTAAGTGTCAGGAGGCTCGGCAAGAGGAACTTCATCAGCGGTGGTGTCAAGGGGCTCGGCTAGGTCAAATTCCTGGGCGGGTATCTCGAGCTCTCCGTGGTAGTGCTTCACCCTCTGCCCATTGATCTTAAAGCGCCGCCCTTCTGCAGGGCACTCTAGCTCGAGCGCTCCATGGTTATAAACGTGAGTAACTGAATACGGGCCTGTCCATCTGGACCGTAACTTGCCTGGCATCAATCGTAGGCGTGATGAAAAGACCAGGACCTGCTGCCCAACTTCAAACGTGCGCCTGAGTATAAATTTGTCGTGGTAGAGCTTGGTCCGCGCCTTGTAGTCTGTTTGGCTCTCATAAGCCTCGAGGCGCAACTCATCCAACTCGCACAACTGTAGTTTCCTGTCTAGCCCGGCTGCCTGTAAATCTGGATTGCACTTCTTCAGTGCCCAATATGCCTTATGCTCGAGCTCAACCGGTAAGTGGCACGCCTTCCCATAGACCAACCGAAAAGGCGAGGTGCCGATCGGGGTCTTGTAAGCTGTCCTGTATGCCCACAATGCCTCATCTAACCGCTGGCTCCAATCCTTCCTAGTCGGTCCTACCATCTTCTCCAGAATTCCCTTTATTTCGCGGTTGGAGATCTCCGCTTGCCCATTCGTCTGGGGGTGATATGCTGTGGAAGTCCGGTGATGAACATGGTAGCGCTTCAGTGTGGATGCCATGATGCGGTTGCAGAAGTGCGTCCCCTGATCACTGATAATGGCCTTAGGTACTCCGTACCTGCAAAAGATGTTAGTGCGCAAAAAGTCTACGACAGTTTTAGCATCAGCACACCTAGTGGCCTTGGCCTCTACCCACTTGGACACATAATCAACTGCAACTAAGATAAACTCAAAACCACATGAAGCAGGAAAAGGACCCATGAAATCTATCCCCCAAATGTCAAACACATCATTCACTAATATGGGGACCTGTGGCATCTCCTGTCTGGCCGAAATGTTACCTACTCTCTGGCATCTATCACATTTCTTACAATGATCGTAGGCATCTCTAAAAACATGTGGCCAAAAGAATCCACTATCCAATATCTTCCTAGCAGTCCTCCTAGGGCCGAAATGGCCTCCACACTCTAACTCATGGCAGAAACTAATCACTGAAGCAATCTCATCATCAGGGATGCACCGTCTAAGAATCTGATCTACACCTATTTTCCACAAGTACGGATCATCCCACACATAGTATTTAGCATCATGCTTCAATTTCAAACACTGTGCCCTAGAGTATGAGGGCGGGAACTTACCTCCGACCAGGTAGTTCACTATGGGAGCGAACCATGGCAGCTTACCTGAAATAGCATATAAGTGCTCATCTGGGAACGTCTCGGTAATCTGCCCGGCATCCTCCTCTCGGACAAGACGGCTCAAGTGGTCGGCCACTGTGTTCTCTATGCCCTTCTTGTCCCGAATCTCCACGTCAAACTCCTGTAGGAGCAGGATCCACCTAATGAGCCTCGGTTTCGCCTCCTTCTTCGTCATCAAGTACCTAATAGCTGCATGGTCAGAATAGACGACAACTTTAGTACATAACAGATATGATCTAAATTTCTCCAAGGCGAAAACCACGGCTAGCAACTCCTTCTCTGTGGTCGAATAGTTCTTCTGGGCCACGTCCAGTGTTCTCGAATGCTGCATCCACAGCCACTATCTCTACTTGGCTGACGTTCCCTCTTGGATTCTGAACGGTTTGCGAGGGAAGTCGTCCTGTGTTGTCATCAAGCCTGGAGAGAGTCGTGGACATCTGCCCTATTTGCTTCTGAATGTCAGCTAGTGCTCCGTCGGTTTTGGCCATGTACTGGTTCAGGTTTGTATTTGTCTGTTGGGCGCTAACTGCCAGATCTCTGACCATGTCCTCTAGCGACTTACTGGGGCCTTGGTTGCTCGGACCTGCTTGATAAGTGTTCGGCCCTTTCTGCTGGTACTGCCCTGGTGCATTCGGCTGGTACTGACTGTTAGGATGTCTGTACGGCGGCTGAGTCTGCTGATTCTGCTGAGGCATATTTGGTCGTGCTTGCTGAGTCTGATTCTGCTGATAGTTGTTCCTCCAGGCGCCTTGATGAGGTGCTGCTGCGCCATACTGCTTGATTGGGCCTGGTTGG
Source organism: Rhodiola kirilowii (assembly GCA_033675215.1). Classification (NCBI taxonomy): domain Eukaryota; kingdom Viridiplantae; phylum Streptophyta; class Magnoliopsida; order Saxifragales; family Crassulaceae; genus Rhodiola; species Rhodiola kirilowii. The sequence continues at coordinate 3,399,282 of CM066203.1, read as the reverse complement.
TTGCCATAATTCTGAAAATTGCCCACTGCATTCACATCGCCCTGAACGTCTGTCTGTAAGGTGGGGCACTCATCTGTCTTGTGATCTGTAGACGTACAGAACTCGCATGGCTTGGCCTGGACCGGAGTCCTTCGGACTACATGCTTCATCAGCTCCCTCATCTCCTTGAGTTCTGCGAACACGGCACTGATAGAGGGCTCAGCGGTGGACACGTTCTTGGGGCGGGCATACTCGTCCTCTTTTGTGGTCTCATCCTGGAATCGCTCACCCTCTGCCACTGATATGATCTTCTGCTTTACTCTGGCTGGGGTCATGTTCATGAGTTGGCCTCCAGCTGAGGCTTCCAGTAACTTCCTGTCCATCCTGCGAAGTCCATCCAGCATATATTCCACGATCAACTTCTCCGGGAGCTCCAGATTGCAGCAACTCTTCTCCAAGGCAAGGAATTTCTCCACGTACTCGTACATGGTCTCGTTTGGGCCTTGCCTGAGCTCTTGCAACTGTCTCCGGACTTGCGCTGCACGCCCTGCTGGATAGTACTTGCTGAAGAACTGCCTCTGCATCTGCTCCCACGTATAAATACTGCCTGAGGGTAAAGATAGGAACCAATCTGTAGCGGCATCCTGTAGTGAGAAATAGAAGGACTTCAGTTTGAAGTCATCCACTTCGACTCCGTGTGGCCTGAGGTTCAAGCATATCCCGTGAAAACGCGTCAAGTGAGACGTGGCAGACTCTCCCTTCCTTCCTGAGAACTTAGGCAAGTGGTGGACGACTGAGGTGCTGATTGCGATGGCTGCGATGTCTGGTCCTTCATGAATTGGCCATGACTGGTCTCTGAAACTAGGAACCGAGAGCTCGCCCATAGTAGGTCCTTCATATTCGTCCTCCTCATCGTCTCGAGCTACTTGCTGGTGTGGAGGTCTCTGAGGTGGTGGGTACGGATGTTGCGGATGATACGGTGGTGGTGGATATGGTGGTGGATATTGCGGGTAGGGCTGTTGCGGATACTGTGGGTACTGAGGTGGTGGATACTGCTGATATGGTGGGTACTGAGGGTATTGTGGGTACTGTGGTTGGGGTTGTTGTTGGTTTTGAGGTTGATGGTTTTGAGGTTGTTGTTGTTGCTGGAACTGTTGAAGCTGATCAGGGATAGCCCCCCTGATCTCGCCATGTTGGATCATCGGTCCTTGAGGTAGTACTCCTTCCTCATTTCGAACATTCTGGTCTACTTCTTCATTGTTTTCACCAACTCTACTTCCTGAGTGAGACATGTTACGGAAATAACAAGCACCGGGTAGCAAACACCGAAATAGCAAACACAGACTCATTGAGCCGTATGATCAATTCAGGTAAGGACCCCGGGAAGGATCAATTCAGGTAAGGACCCAGGTATTCTCGCACTCACCCGTGATATTGACTCCTACATTTTGCAGACGGGAGATGCCAGCGCTCACAGCCCTATCGCACTCACCCTGGGACAATCGGCCATCTCAGACATTAGGACCAAGAATGACATGGGAACAAAAAGGTTGTCACCTGAATTTGCTGGAAAAAGATCAAACTACCATGTTCGTAAGGATTCTGACCATCCGTATATGAGGAAGAGACCGCGACATAACACGTTTGGATGGAAACCAGGATGGAGAAACACGAGAGCACCACTGGATAAGGGCTATGAGCATCATAGAGGAGTAGCAAGATTTGACCTCACACGTCCATGGGATCCTAACTTGTGATCCCTAAAGAGGTACTGTCGAGCCAACGACGTTAAACAAAGGCGCTCGCAGGGAGGCAGCCCTGCACGGTTTGCACGTTTTTTTACATTTCAGTTTATTTACTTACTATGTTTATTTATGAGTCATTATTGTCACATTGTACATGGGAAAGGAGATGATCTTTATGCAGGGACAGAGGCGAACGTATCAGAGATGTTAGCAACAGACTGTATCCGGCATGAGTAGTTCACACCTCGAATAAGTTGCGTCGAGAAAATAGGCAAGCGACCCTTGACTTGACCCGTGTCAAAAGGACGAGGATGAGTGAGAGCAGGAAGGTTTCTAATCCGAGTAACCGGGAAAACAGACGAGCGACCCTCGGCTTGACTCACGTCAAAAGGAGAAGGAACCACGGTTCGAGCAAGTCACAATCCGCACTACAAAGCATCAAATCCATCATCATTGTGAAGGTTTGCACCGAAACAAGTGAAGAGTACCACTGATACATCAAAACCAGACACTATAGCTGACCGAAAAGCACTCCAGTACTTGAGCCCGAATCTATCACGTGCAAGAAAAAGCAGCGAGACATAACCATAGTCCAGCGAGATCGAGTCCGAGAATGAGGGTTCATGGGTCTAAAAAGGGCTATCTCCCGATACATCCGAATTGATTTGCATCTCGGCCCAAAGGTAACACGTATCTTTAACCCATGTTTTCGCACAAAGATATTAGTAGCAAGCATGCATAACAGGCGAGATCTAGAGTAATCAATTCATGTCCATGTAGCACGTCTAGGATGACCGAAGCATTGTGGTGTTTACATTATTCATTCCTCTTATGACCTAGTTCTTGTTCGGGACGAACAAGTTTAAGTGTGGGGTGGTTTGATGAGCCGTATTTATACGACTCATTGAGTCAACAAATCCCATCAATTCCTGCACTTTATTATGCAAACAGTTACTTCTTAGTGTTGTTTTGCATTTCAGGTGATTTGGAAGCTCTAGGAGGAAACGTGCATAAAAGACGGCATTTTATGCCAAAAACATCACAATGGCAGATTGACCTTTGGAGCTTCACCGGAGGACTGGGAATGCACCGATGATCAGAAAAATACGAGACACATGCCGTTGCGTAGGTGACTCAATTCCCTACAACTCTCTAGTTCACACCGAGAGCATCCGAGATCGTTTGGAAGGTCAAATCGAGAGCCGAAGTCAAAACAGATGCGCAGAATGGATGAACAGTGTGTTCCGGCCGTGAACAGTACTTCTGGTGGTGAACAGTAACTCCGGCAGTGAACAGTAACTCCGACAGTGAACAGTGATTTTTGGGAAATTTCCCAATTTCATCCTAGGTGGTTTAGAAGCTCCTGGAAGGTTCTGGAAGTCCCTGGAAGGTTCTGGAAGTCACTGGAAGACTCTGGAAGACTTGCACAAGAAGTTAACTTAGAGATCAAGCAAAGTCGGATTTGGAAACTTTTCCTAATTTGTCTTTTGGGCCACCGATTTGACCTAGTCCAAGAGGGAATTTCGTGCCCTACTCCACCCTATAAATAGAGGAGCTCATAAGCCTTTCAAATCGTCCCAAAACGTGGAGAGTTCCTCTCTCCACAAATTTCCTCCCTCTCGGCCGAAACCCTAGCTTTGCTCCGCCTCTTCCTCCACCGTTGCTCAGCCCTAGCGCCACCGTGCACTGCCCTTGCTCAGCCATTACTCAGCCCTCACGGCCCGGTCTACAGTCTTCCTCGGTTTTAGTGAAGTTGTCTTCGTTCTTTTACTTATTGCATTGTTCTTCATGACCATGTGTAACTAAAACCCTTATTCGGGTTAGGGTTAAATAATTGTGACTTATGTTTTTGAGATTTGAATCTTAATGCTTGTTTCGTTATTCGATTAAATCGTTTGTGCTCATTATTTGGATTGAATTGTGAAGTTAAGTGGAGGCTTGGAATGGCAAAGCTTAACTGATCAATTCAACTCCCCTATTTGCTATTTGTTGATACTAGAGAGCTATTAACAAGTAGTGCACTAATTCGATATATCTTGGAATGGAATATTGAATTATTAGGTTTAATTGTGGTGTAGGCGTCTGGAAAGACACTACTTTAGGTTATAACTTGGAATGGAAGTAACCACACTTAGGAATTAGAAACACGATAATTAGAAATCAATGATAAAACCAAGTCACAATTGAATAATACCCTAACCTGAATATCTTCTCTGAATTGATACACCTTAGCAATTTTCGTGCCTTATTACTGTTTCTTAAACTGTTGCTTTCACCCAATTGTCTTTTATTTCCTTTTCAGAACGAAGTAGTAACCATCTAGCTCCCTTGGGTTCGACCCTTGCTTGCCGCTGTACTAACCCACAGTTTGAAGTAAGGAAATTATAAATTGTTTTTGCACAGGTACGACGACAGCCTGTTCAGAAGCATACACGGATGCAGACTATGCTGGGTGCAAGACAGACAGGAAGTCCACATCTGGGATGGCTCAATATCTCGGCCCATGTCTCATCTCCTGGGCTTCAAAGAAGCAATCCTCAATTGCGCTGTCCACCGCTGAGGCGGAATACATCGCCGCTGCTGCATGCTGCGCGCAGCTGCTGTGGATCAGGCAACAGCTAAGTGACTATGGTGTTATTACAAATTGTGCTAAGATTTTGTGTGATAACACTAGTGCTATTAACATCTCTAAAAATCCAGTGCAGTTCTCTCGTACCAAACATATAGAAATTCGGTATCACTTTCTGCGTGACTGCGTAGAAAAGGGAACAATTGAGATGGAATATTGCAGAACTGAGGAACAGATTGCAGACATATTCACAAAAGCTTTGCACAGAGAACCCTACGAGAAGCTGAGGCTGGAACTAGGTATGGTTTCTCTCCCTTAATGCTATGCTAAATTGTTACTCCCTCAGTGATTGGCTAGACTAGATGCATATAAGTCACGTCTGATGGAGAGTCTAACATGGATGTTCTGTGCTAGTGAAAAAGTAGGCTGTGTTCATAATGCACTCATGCATGCTTGCTATGAGATTGATGACTGCATTAGGGACCAAAAAGCATGAAATTATGATTCCTTTCTGCCCAAAAGAGACCTCCATATTTGATCCCACAATATAAACCAAGGAGGTACTCTAGACCAACCTTAGCCTATCCTCGTGTGGAACGCTCCTATGAGCCCGTTGATGCACTACCTTTTCTGGAGTCACTCCACATGAGGTATGAAACCAATATGATTCGTTTGGATGATATTATTTTCTTCTTGATTGGGTGTGATGTTATTTGTACCATTTGGGTAAATCAGCACATCATACCAAAACCTTGTGTACCCATGAGACAGTAAGACTGAGGTATCACCGTGGATAGATCCCTACGACTGGGAAACAATCTCTGTGACAGGTGTGAAGCTGGGCAGTTAATCATCCTTCGGTAAAGATGTCTTGGCGTCGGGAAGACGTAAAGTTGAATTGAAAGGTGAACAGTTGATCGATTGTAAATATAGCGTAAATATTCAAATAAGAATTCAAATACTTATGCTAGTCACGGTGATCAAAACAATTTGTAATGACTCGGGAGAACCCAAGGTCGAACCCAAAGGATAGGTGATTAAACTATTAGTGCTAATGATTTACTTAGGAAGTATAATGGATTGGGGGGAAATTTCCTCTAAAGAGGTTGATAGCCAAATTTTGACTATCCAAGAATGATTTTATCAACGAAAAAGGGAAACAATCAATTCAAAGATGACTAGGGATCTAATCCTCCACCTAAACAATTATGGTGACGGTAAACTAGGACACCATTGATGAAATCACATGCACGTGTTTAGAATTTAGCTATGTAACATTAATACTAGGTTCAACTCGCGCTACAACCCAATATCAAGAGGTTACACCTCGCATAACGCCTCACACTCGCGCTCTATTGGCATTATAGAACCTAATTATCTAGCCTCACACTCACGCTTTATTGACTAGACAATCAAATTCTTGTTAAGTTCAAGCCATTCTCATTAGGATTAAAGCATCGCCATGTAACACAAAAACCCTAATGCTTCTTCATTTAGGTCATTTGAAATCATGCCTTTCAACGCAAGTTACTTCAAACACGAAATCAAGCAAAGTTCCCATTGAGGCATTTTCACAAACACCTAATAGGCAACTCTAAACATTAAGTTCAAATGAAGAAGAAACATGTGCAAAACATTCATCAATAGCATCCATAAGGTTTATAATGTCACAAACATGTCTAGGGGATTCATAGATCCCCAATCAAGGTCACTACTCACTCATGGTGAGTTTACAAACAAAAACCATAATAGAAATGCAAACAAGCATGTAAAGAGGGTAGAGTTTAGAATCCAAAATCCAATGTGGGGATTCAATATCCCTAGATGATCCAATCCTTGGTGTTGATTGCTCCAAAATCCCAGCAAAAGTCCTCCAAGTCGTCCTCCCGAAAAGCTCCTCCAAAATCGGATCTCAAAATTACAATTTATAGCAAAAAGTAGGGTTTGGCACTGTAGCGGTCCAGTCGATCGACTGGCACAAAGAAGGATCCCAGTCGATCGACTGGGGAGAGTCAAATTGCATCAGCTCCTGTTTGTTGCCTGAGTCGATCGACTGGAGGAAGGAAGCCTCCCAGTCGATCGACTGGGGAAGAATTTCTGCACTCTTGGCTGGAGAACTTGCCAGTCGATCGACTGGCGTTGGGCTGATGGCCCAGTCGATCGACTGGAGGGAGAAATGATGCGCGGATAGCAGGATCTCAGTCGATCGACTGAGACAAGGAAGGCTCCCAGTCGATCGACTGGAAAGAGCTGATTTGCAGGCCCTCCTGAGGTTTCATCCAGTCGACCGACTGGGGGCAAAATCTGTCAACTTTTGCTCAAATCTTCGATTTTCCTCGAGTTTTCTTCTAATGGCATTTGACATTGAGATATCTCGATTTGTGCCTGAAACGCATGAAAAGAGGATCAAATGACATCAAATAGTAGTCGAAATCGAACTAGAGCTATAGTGAAGAGCGGGCATTAATGAGTCGAAAACTCGACTCATCAAACACTCCACACTTAAGCTTTGTTCGTCCTGAACAAAGTATGAAAATATGTCATGGTCATGGCCATTATTGCTAAGCATGCTATAGAAAAGTAAACACAAGTATATACAACCTAACTAGCTCCTTTTCGTAGGCGTGACGAATGCATTTAGCATATGCATTAAGCCTTTAAACCCCTAGGCTACCCTAGTGGACGAGTTATAGTCTCGTGAGAGTTTTCAGAAAAGGGAATACTCACAAATCCCAAGTGCACTTATCCCATGAGAATTGAATTTAAGAGTGTTTAACCAAGGCTATGATTTCTCAAAACAAACTCCTCACCCCACGCTAGGACTATCATCACAATACCATCAAAAGAACTTTCGAACCATTTTGAGTACCTACGAGGTTGTGCATTCAAGATCACCAATACTAAAGCTTTCAAATGTCTCATCCAAAAGTCTACTCATTTTCAAAGCAATACAATAGAAGTGAAGCCTTTAGTTTGCATAAAAAACGTCAATCGCTCGCCTATGCTAGCTAGGGCTAGTCCACGGGTTTGCGACATGGAACTCGTTCCCAAGTTTTAGGCGCTAAAGCCGTAATCCATAAGGGAAGAGGAGCTCGACACAAAGAGTTCTTAAAAACAAGCATAAACCAAATGTAAACTCCCGTGCACGCACATGGGTCGTCCAAAAGTCATTCCAACTAGCACACATGCAAATGATGAATCCGCACAAATGAATAATGGTGGAAAAACATAGAGTCAAGTTTTAAGTGCTTCTTTTTTTTTTTGTTTTTTTTTTTGGGAACGGCCTTTGGTCTACAAATGCTTTCGAGGGGGGACTTACCTCCCTAACCCCCGGCATTTGTATAATTTGGGGTAAAACTTCTCTTGCGCATCGAGAGAGTTTTTAGTCGGGGCTTTGCCCTTTTTGACCGCAAACAATTTTTCTCTTTTTTTTTTGTTGGGGCTTCGCCCTCTTTTGACTCCACACTTAAAACTTGACAATATGTTCAAAAAGTGTATGGAATGTGCGGGGATCAAACATAAGCATGGCACTCGATTAGAGAACTTAAGTCACCAAGGAGCAAACAAAAGGTCTAAGTTTTTCGTGGGAATTTTAAAAATGCTTGCTAAAACTTGTTCCAAGGTATTTCAACGAAAATATTTAGAGAATTAGATAGACAAGAGATAGCAATGATATTGATTCCCAAGAATGCACATTCGTAGGACTAGGTCGGTTCTAGGTTCAAGATCCAATAAATGAGACAAATAGGCTAGATGTGATTTATAGGAATCGGAATCGATAGTCACAAGCCTATGTGGTTAACACTCTCTCATGTAGGGAATAAGTGCAAAAGATGCAAGTGTCCATCAAAAATGATATGCATGGCATGCAAACAATTGAACTATGCGCACAAAACCACTCCACACTTAAGACATCACCATCGCCAAGATAATTCATGTAAGCACAATTCCACACAAGCACACCAAATCATGCATTTTTGATCATACAAGCATCATGTTCACAAACATAGTTCAATGAATTCATGCCAAACATATATATGGAATTAATTGTGCAAAAATGGACAACTCACAATCCGGGCTACCTCCCGTTAGGGCCTAGTTTAACGTCTTGGCAAAGACCGAGCCGAATCTCTTCTTGTTAAGAAACACACTTGAGGAGTCCTTTGCTAGGATCCCTCCTCAAGCGAACTTGTAGATTATTGGTGACTCAATCCGGGTTCTTTGAAGAGTTGCAAGCAACTTGCTTAATAGCCTTTTTCCAACGTGGTAGCTTTTCACCCTTCGACATATTTGCTTTTCCATTCTTTTTCAACTCATCACCGGATAATGATTCATAATGATCAACGGAAGGGCCTTCATCGGGATCAACCATCTTGTGCAAGACTTTCTTAGTCACCTTCTTGACCTCAACATTCTCGGCCTTAGCACTCTCTTGCTCTTCCAAATCACAAAATTTGGGCATAGCCACTTGGTCACTCGTAGGCCTCTCTATCTTAATCTTCTCTCCTCCAATTTTCAAGGTCAACTTCCCCTTCCCCAAATCGGCTTTAAAACCGGCGGTGGCCAAGAAAGGACGTCCAAGAATAAGAGAGGTGTTTCCATTATTCCCCGTGTCCATCACTACAAAATCACAAGGTATGTAGAACTTGTCTACCTTGATTGGGACATTTTCGATAACTCCCTTGGGTTGCCTTTTGGTGCCATCGGCGAGTTGCAAGGTTATCTTGGTAGCTTTCATTCCCTCTAACCCAAGCTTGTAATAGGTCGCTAAAGGCATGACACTTACACTAGCACCAAGGTCGGCTAATGGGTCCTCAAAATTCATGGCGCCAATAGAGCATGGAATGGTGAATCGCCCGGGGTCCTTCACTTTAAGAGGAATTTGTTTGGAGAAAAGGGCGCTACACTCATGGTTCAAGGCTACCATGCTAGATTCTTCCATGACTCTACGCCCGGATGCAATATCTTTTAAGAACTTTGCATAGATAGGATTTTGAGCAATTACTTCATGGAATGGAAGAGTAACATATAACTTCCTCAACATCTCCACAAATCGTTGGAAGTGGGCATCTAGTTTGCTCCTTTTTAATCTTTGAGGGAAAGGAACCACCGGCACATAATACCTCATCAAAGCCGGTTCTTCCTCCTTTTTCTTCTCTTCCGTGGGAGCTTGAGGTTCATCTTCTAAATTTTCCTTGGCGATTCTTCTTTCTTCTTCCTTGCCATCGGGACTAGATTTCCCTTGAGGGGTAGGAAAAACCTTTCCACATTTCAACGTGATAGCATTGACATTCATGAGGGATGGCTCTTCATCTTCAAGAGAGATGGCATTGCAATGCTCGGTGAAATTAACGTCCGGTTGAGAAGGAAGCTTCCCAATTTGCTTTATATGAGCAACTTCTCTAGCAAGCCTTTTATTTTCGGCCACTACTTCATCCATCTTTGCTTCCATTATTCTGTTGCTCTCTTTGTTGCTCTCAAGTATTTGCGCCATCATAGCCATCATAGGGTTATCTTGAACGTTGGAAGAAGAATTCCCTTGGTCATTCACATTGGACTTGGCTTGATAGGGCTTTTGATAATTCCCTTGAGAGTATTGTGAATTTTGATTCGAACTTTGGCCTTGATTAGAATAGGAATTTTGCCCTTGATTTTGGTTAGAGCCGTACCCTTGCCTTTGATAATTCCCTTGATAATTACTTTGCCCTTGAGGTTTTGGAGGGAAATTTGAGTCGTTGGTCATTCTTCTTTGTGGAGGTTCATAATTCCTTGCAACGGGGCTAGGACTTTGAGCATAGTTTCTTTGTTGGTTGACGTAACGAACTTCTTCATAAACATCATCATCATCTTCATACCTCCCATCGGGACAATTCTTAGTTGAATGCCTCGTACTAGCACATAGAAAACAAGGTTGTTGGACCGGATTCTTCTCCCTTTCATTCTTCGATTTAGACACCTCCAAAGCATTAACCATACTTATCATGGTCTCCATTCTCTTCGACAACTCATCAATTTGATCCTTCGTTGCATAACTAGAAGAATATTCTCTAGATTTGGCCATTTTCTTGTGGTCAACCCCTTGGTATCTATCGGAATTTGTAGCGATCTTCTCTATGACTTTAAATCCTTGGTTCGCCGGCAAATCCATGATTGCACCACCACTAGCCATGTCCATTTGGCTTTTAGCCTCTTTGCTCATGCCTAGATAGAAATATCTCATAAGATCCGCCCTTCGAAAGTTGTGATGAGGGCATTCCCTCAAATAATGCTTGAATCGGTCATAAGCTTGATGGAATAGCTCATTATCCCTTTGAGAGAACGTCAATATGAAATCAATGAACTTCTTCGTCCTTGACGGTGGAAAGAATTTGGAGAGGAAAGCATTAGCAAGCTCGTTCCACGTCCTAAACGATCCCGGTTCTTGGTTTTGCAACCATTCCTTAGCGTCTCCATATAGCGAGGAGGGAAAAAGCTTCAAGTAGACATGCTCCACGGGCACATTTCTCGGCTTATAAGTGCGGCAATATTCTTGAAAGTTGGCCAAATGTGTGGAAGGATTCCCAACTCCTTGGTATTGGTCGTGGGTCACCATGTGGACTAAGGAGGACTTCACATCAAAATCGAACGCATCCTCATCCGGAGGCACAATAGCCGAGCCATTTCCCTCATGTGAAGGGGTCATGTAATCCCCGACCGGTCTTTCATCATCCTCATCATCGTATCTATAATTTCTGTTGTTCCTTTGAGGAGCGGGAGGGTTCTCTAAAGGGTTTTGGTCATCAAGATCGTCTTGTCGAACGGGGAGATTTTCTACTTCATTCTCCATTCTAAATCCCGGTGGTTGAGGTCTCGGGTCTTGGATAGCCGGAGGAATAATAGGACCAAGAGGAGGAGGATTCTTTCGAGGTCTACCTCTTCCTCTCTTGGCGGTAGGGTGAGAAGGGTGAGAAGTACTTGAAGTTGATCCAATCACTACGTGCTTTTGTCCCTTAAATCTCGTGGTCATTCAAATGCCTACAAGAACAAAAGAAATTCTTAGCAATGAAAGGCAAGAGAAGTTAACACAATCAAGCACAAAACAAGCAATGATCATCAAGCAAAGAAGAGTAAACAAACTAAACAATCTAATAGCACCTAGTTGATTAACCTATCCCCGGCAACGGCGCCATTTGATCGATTGTAAATATAGCGTAAATATTCAAATAAGAATTCAAATACTTATGCTAGTCACGGTGATCAAAACAATTTGTAATGACTCGGGAGAACCCAAGGTCGAACCCAAAGGATAGGTGATTAAACTATTAGTGCTAATGATTTACTTAGGAAGTCTAATGGATTGGGGGGAAATTTCCTCTAAAGAGGTTGATAGCCAAATTTTGACTATCCAAGAATGATTTTATCAACGAAAAAGGGAAACAATCAATTCAAAGATGACTAGGGATCTAATCCTCCACCTAAACAATTATGGTGACGGTAAACTAGGACACCATTGATGAAATCACATGCACGTGTTTAGAATTTAGCCATGTAACATTAATACTAGGTTCAACTCGCGCTACAACCCAATATCAAGAGGTTACACCTCGCATAACGCCTCACACTCGCGCTCTATTGGCATTATAGAACCTAATTATCTAGCCTCACACTCACGCTTTATTGACTAGACAATCAAATTCTTGTTAAGTTCAAGCCATTCTCATTAGGATTAAAGCATCGCCATGTAACACAAAAACCCTAATGCTTCTTCATTTAGGTCATTTGAAATCATGCCTTTCAACGCAAGTTACTTCAAACACGAAATCAAGCAAAGTTCCCATTGAGGCATTTTCACAAACACCTAATAGGCAACTCTAAACATTAAGTTCAAATGAAGAAGAAACATGTGCAAAACATTCATCAATAGCATCCATAAGGTTTATAATGTCACAAACATGTCTAGGGGATTCATAGATCCCCAATCAAGGTCACTACTCACTCATGGTGAGTTTACAAACAAAAACCATAATAGAAATGCAAACAAGCATGTAAAGAGGGTAGAGTTTAGAATCCAAAATCCAATGTGGGGATTCATTATCCCTAGATGATCCAATCCTTAGTGTTGATTGCTCCAAAATCCCAGCAAAAGTCCTCCAAGTCGTCCTCCCGAAAAGCTCCTCCAAAATCGGATCTCAAAATTACAATTTATAGCAAAAAGTAGGGTTTGGCACTGTAGCGGTCCAGTCGATCGACTGGCACAAAGAAGGATCCCAGTCGATCGACTGGGGAGAGTCAAATTGCATCAGCTCCTGTTTGTTGCCTGAGTCGATCGACTGGAGGAAGGAAGCCTCCCAGTCGATCGACTGGGGAAGAATTTCTGCACTCTTGGCTGGAGAACTTGCCAGTCGATCGACTGGCGTTGGGCTGATGGCCCAGTCGATCGACTGGAGGGAGAAATGATGCGCGGATAGCAGGATCTCAGTCGATCGACTGAGACAAGGAAGGCTCCCAGTCGATCGACTGGAAAGAGCTGATTTGCAGGCCCTCCTGAGGTTTCATCCAGTCGACCGACTGGGGGCAAAATCTGTCAACTTTTGCTCAAATCTTCGATTTTCCTCGAGTTTTCTTCTAATGGCATTTGACATTGAGATATCTCGATTTGTGCCTGAAACGCATGAAAAGAGGATCAAATGACATCAAATAGTAGTCGAAATCGAACTAGAGCTATAGTGAAGAGCGGGCATTAATGAGTCGAAAACTCGACTCATCAACAGTTTTCTGCAGCAGGGTATTGTCGCGTCGGTTGCCTTTATGAGGAGACACGTTTATATTCAGATGACACGTGTCGTTCCCCTGTCTGTTGGAGCATGCCTGTTCAGTCGGATTTGTTTTTGGCAAGGAGTTATTGCTGAACCGTTTTTGGAAGGGAAGAAAAGGTGGAAATTGCAAAATTGAAGGCGGTTTACTTATTGAGAGGAGGCGACGTTTCGAACAAAGGACAGTGTCGTTTGAACGCTAGGGTTTGTTGCAGTATAAGAAGAGAAAGGAGAGCGTACTGTTCCCACACCACTCTCAGACTTTGTCTTCTCTCTCACGAAAGTTCAGAATTCTCAAAACCCTAAATCCATGGCGTCTTCAAACCCTAAATCAAAGCTCTCTCCCGCCTCTGCCGCTAAGATGGCTTCAAAGCTGATCGCAAGTGGTGTAGACCCCGAAAATCTGGACACCATCCTGCAGTCGGTTACGCCGTCTGATTCCGGTCCAACCGGCTCTACAGTGGCTAGAGAAGTCGTCAGATTTGAGGAGCGACTCGATTCCCTGCGCGCAGACTCCTCTTCTCAACGCCCTATCAAAAAGGACACCTCGGTTGCCGCTAGGTCAGCAGGCAAATGAGCAAGGAAGACGGCTCCTCCTTCTGCCAGGAAAAGTCAGAGAACTGCCACATCCTCCGTTCCGATTACTGACGAGGAAGCCGAGTCGGACGGTATCATCGAAGAATCTGAGGAGGTGGTGAAGGGGTTTGCAATGGAGTTGGTGCTGGATACTGAGTGGATGGTGACACACAAGCTGGGAGAAATTATTGACCTACTGGAGGCCCAAGGTTGGGGCGCGCTGTTCCGAAAAACTGTTGTGGTGGATGTGAAGTCGGTGAGAGAGTTTTACTCTCAACTAAAGGTTGCAGAGAAGGAGCAGGGAAAGAGTAACTGGGAACTCTCGGCCGTTGTCGGCGGTGAAACGTACTCAGTGAGCATGAGGGAGTTGGCCACAGTCCTGGGAGTGCCCAAAGGAGGGTATGCCACCTACTCAAAAGGCGCCTGGCCAGGCACTGTAGCAAAGGCAGAAGTATTTCAAAGGCTCGGGTTGGATGTCACCGCAAAGGGCCAGCGGGAGAACACTCACATGGACGTACTCCCTAGAATTCTGCACAGAATCCTTGTCTCGAACATCTCCCCCAGAAAGCACAAACACAGTCAAGTAACCTTCCAGGATATGCTGTTGATTGATCAAATCGTGCAAAGGAAGCAAGTGAACCTGGCCTTTCAGGTCATGAAACACATGGAGAACAATAGCAACAATCCATCAAATGGACTGCCCTTTCCTGGATTTGTGAAGGAGATACTGAGGTATTGGGAAGCTTACCACCCTGAGGCCGAGAGAGTGCTTTCGTATGCACTATGTGAAGATCACATTGCCAAACTGGGCTTGGAGTTCTCTGCCGGAGTCGGTTGGACTGTTCCTGCTGTTGTCGATGTGGATGAAGATGAGGATGAGGATGTCCAGGATGTGACGCCTATCAATGTTGCTGCACCCGTCAGTGGTGCTGAGGCAAACCCCTCTGAGGGATTAAGTGAGGTGCTGGCATTGCTGACAGTGATTCGTGCAGAGATGAAGGAGCTCAGGGGTGAGCTGAAGGAGGTAAAATCTGAGGTGATGGAGGCAAAAACTGAACTGGTTGAGGTGAAGTCGGAACTGCAGCTTGTGAAGCAGAAGGTGGTTGATCTGGAGCTGGCAATAACTGTTGACTCGGGGGCAATGTCCGTGGCCGTCCAGGATTTCTCAGGACAGATGAAAGACCTTGCCACAGAGATTGTGAACCAGATGAAGGACTCGTTCACGATTGTGCCTTAGTCCGCACTGTCTCATGGATCCCCCCTCCTTGCTATCCCCACCCACATGAACCCCCCCCCCTCATTTTGGATTTTTTTTTTTTAATTTCATGTTTAAACTCTCTATGTTTTTTGATTCCCTTGCAGCATGTGTGGTGTCTGTATGACACACTTACCTCTTGCCTGCATGAATGAAATGTTTTTCTTTCCATCACTCTGTGTTCTTATTTGCATATCTTTTTGATGATAAAGAAAGGGGGAAGAACTATATGTGCATACACTAAGGGGGAAAAATCAGTACCAAAATTTCAGCGGATGTCTATCTGAGGGGGAACTGTGCTAGCTAGACTTTAAATAAATATCTAGTGAATATAAACTCTGAGGTTGCTAGCTGTCCAAAGGAAATGTAGATGTGGTTCCGGTATCATTGCTGTATGTGATTTCTTATATGTGAAGAAGTGTTTGTCATCATCAAAAAGGGGGAATTTGTTGGACCCTTGTGTTTTGATGATAACAAACACTTAACTAATAATCCACTTGAGTATGCAGAAATCACTGTCTGACAGGTAAGCTCACTGGACATCTCTGAGAGAGAGCAAAGCCGCGAGAGAGGTGTGTTCCATGTGAGAGACAAACCGACTTATGACCAGATCGGATCTGGGAAAAGATACACGGAGATATGCACTGAAGATACAAGAATATATGCATGTGATATTTGATTAAGATCATTAATTCAAATATATACATAAGGAGACTTAAGTATATACGACAGGAATATCGACGCCAACTTTGGCAAGTATATATGTGATATCACAGCTGTGAGATATCAATCAGATCTGTGATGAAGATCTGTGTAGCCGACTTGAAGACATTATAAAAGAAGGAAGAGCATTCAAGTGAAGGTGCGGCTTTTGGAGATAGCATTCGGAGACTGCAGAGTTATCAACTTCCGTGAGCTGACGAGGTACTGCTGTGTGCAGACGAGTAGATCGTATTAGTTGACCTTTCGAATTGAGTAGTTCTGTTAGTTGTCACTGTGTGAGACAAGTGTAACGAACTACAAGTATATTCCTTTGTCAATAATACGGATCTTGAAGCCCTTCTGGAGCTGTCCAGAAGGCAAGTGATTTTCAGCCTGCTGCAAAGGTTGCAGTAAGGTTTCCACTATAAATCGTGAGTATTTACTTTTGGTTTCATATTTCCTGTACGAGAGTTAATTTCCGCTGCCATCTGTCTGAGGGATATCACTCTGGGATCTCCCTCATATAGTTGGCTAACCTAACGATCCATCATTAAAGGACATGAAACTGTAATGGTTCAGTCACGTCGCAGACGCTGTTCTTAAAACAGATTTGCATCCCGTAGATGCTGGGTTTTGACCGGCAAAAAGCTTCCAGGATAAAAGAACCTCAACAAAGCAAGCAGTTGAGCACCATAACATTGCTGATCGAACTTATTATGATCTTTAGCTACCACTGGTCAGAAAATAGGAAGTCGAGAGACTGAGGAGGATGTGTTGTTTTCTTTCTATGTATTTTTAGTGGATTATCGGACATCAATTTATTGGACAGATTCGATAACCACCCATGATACCATGATCCCCTAAAATGTGGAAGACCCGATCAAAATTGACTTGATTTTCTTCACACGCATATATAGACACATTCCAACAATTGGTAAATTAGTTTTCACTACATGCGAATCCGAGGCTGGTTGCATCAATTATATGGAGCTGGTTGAATTGAGAAATAAGAGTCGAGCTGGATCGAGAACATTTAAGGCTATGTTGGACCCTTGTGTTTTGATGATAACAAACACTTAACTAATAATCCACTTGAGTATGCAGAAATCACTGTCTGACAGGTAAGCTCACTGGACATCTCTGAAAGAGAGCAAAGCTGCGAGAGAGATGTGTTCCATGTGAGAGACAAACCGACTTATGACCAGATCGGATCTAGGAAAAGATACACGGAGATATGCATCGAAGATACAAGAATATATGTGTGTGATATTTGATTAAGATCATTAATTCAAATATATACATGAGGAGATTTAAGTAAATACGACGGGAATATCGAAGCCACATTTGGAAGGCGAATATGTGATGTAGTTAAGATATGGAAATATCTTAACCATATCACATCTGAGAGATAGCGAACGGATCTGAGATGGAGATATACCCTGCCGACTTGAAGACACTATAAAAAGAAGAAGAGTCTTCATTGTGGAGTTCGGCTTTTGGCAAATAGCGATCGGAGATTGAAGAGTGTTCAAATCCGGAGCTGACAAGGTGCTGCTGTGTGCAAGCAAGGCGATCGTATTAGTTGACTCTTCGAATTGAGTAGTCTTGTTAGCTGTCACTGTGTGAGACAAGTGTAACAAACTGCAAGCATATTCCTTTGTCAATAATACGGATCTTGAAGCCCTTCTGGAACTGTTCAGAAGGCAAGTGGTTTTTATCCTGCTGCAAAGGTTGAAGTAAGGTTTCCACTCTAAATCGTGAGCATTTACATTCTGTCTTGTATTTCCTTTACGAGAGTTATTTTCCGCTGCCATCTGTCTGAGGGATACCACTCTGGGATCTCCCTCATATAGTTGGCTAACCTAACGATCCATCAGGCTATTTTTACTTGACCCTTATCCAATTCAATGATCCGACAAAATAAAAAATTGAAATTTGATCATTTTAGGATCGGATCGAACTTCAATCACTCGGACCACCCAAAAGAATATTTTGATCCATGGTATGATTTGATGACCCCCTAACAAGTAACAACAACCTCAACATGTTGGATTAACTGATCGTACACGTGGAGATTCTTCATTGGATTTGGTAATTTCATCATCAAGTCTACGGCGTCGTTCAGATTCAATATCTAACATCAACCACTACCGCCAAATCTTTTTTCCTTTTAGACAACTAATTTCAACACCAAGCGACCATGTGCCTTCTCTTCTACCCTATTCTAACCGCAACGTGTATATTTATATTCATCACGCACATCAACAACTCTTTGTGACATTTTTCTAAGTCATTTTTTTTGCTCTATATACGTACGTGCTCTTCATAATCTTCTCCATACATTCATCCGTCTTAACTTCATCATTCCATCCAATTTGTACCCAGCCAGGGACGATTCGGTTCGAAGAAAAAAGGAATATGATAAAGTCCTCACCTTCTTCTAAAGCTTTGGTCATTAGGATCAACCTTCTTTTCTTGGCTTTTTTTCTTATAGTCTACATAGACCTCATTCTCCGACCGCCTACTCCAGCTTCGTCTGTTTATAGTGAAAATGCAGCTTCATTCCCGCGATGTTCGCAGCGTCAATGCCAACAAAAGGTGAGGTGAGCCCTCAATTCTATCGATTATATCTTTCACATCATTAATTACAGCACGTTCTCTCGATTAGATATTGATGATGTTTTTTAGTTTTTTTAAAAAAAATGTTTTTGTAGGTGGGAAGTGATGAGAATAATAAGATGAAATCCCAAAAATCAGTGAAGCTGATCAAGAGAGAAAAGCCTAATTTTTTAAATGAAATGCGAAAAGGGATGAAAATAGGGATGATAAACATGGAGCATGAGGACATAAGCGAATGGTCATCGTTCGAGCAGACGACGATGATCCCAATACCATTCGATCACGCGTCCCAGTTATTTGAGTGGAAACACTTATTCCCCGAATGGATCGACGAGGAGGAGGAAATGGAAGGCTCATCATGTCCAGAACTCCCAATGCCTGCACCTCTAAATAAACATCTAACATTCGATCTGATAGTTGCTAAATTACCGTGCAAGTATCCAAAATCGGGATGGAACAGGGATGTTTCCAGGCTACAAGTTAATTTGATTGCAGCGAAAGTCGCGGCGGAGCGAGGAAAAAGGGACCGTAAAGGGAAGGTAAAAGTTGTTTTCCTGAGCAGGTGTAGACCAATGTTGGAGTTGTTCAGGTGTGACGACATGGTTAGTAGGGAAATGGATTGGTGGTTTTACCAGCCGAAAGGGACAATGTTGGAGGAGAAGATGGCCTTGCCGGTCGGATCGTGTCAGTTGGCCATGCCGCTTTGGGAAGAAGGTATGTAGTAGGTTACTTGATCCCTAAGCTATTTTGTTCACTACCTTGCTTTTCAAGCTATTCAATTTTAGTTTAAGTTTAACATCACCTAACTGAAGCTTGTTGGTTGGAAATTGGAGTTGATAGTGACTGCATGGCTACAATATATACAATTTTCTTATTCATTTGATCCATTTTATATAAAAAAAAGCTAAGTAAAAATGAGTTGTTGAAAATGATTCTTGTTTGATAGTGAAACCCTAACTAAGATCTTGATTTAAGAAAATGACCCAACACCTTCTTCTAAGACTCTCTCCTACTTCCCATTTTGGGTGACGTAAAATAATCAATCAAAATCCTAAGAGCATGTCCAGCGGCAGTATCCGTTGCTTTAGCAGTGAGTGTTATAGGTTTAATTTTATATCTGATTATGAACAGCAACTGTTGACTAACATACTGTTGTTACACATGACACTAACTAATTCTCTTTCAGATCAAATATATAGCTCATTACTTGGGTAATATTTTTGTATTTTTCTTTGGTATGTTTAGAATGTGTTCTTTCCATTTAAAATAAAATCGAATGGAGCTAAATTAAACTTTAACTTAAATGAAAAGATTTCACACAAAAATTGAATTGATGAATTTAGCTTGACTTAATTATTTGATTTGTTATTACATGAACAGAACAAGTTGATCGAGTGTACAACCTGACCAAAGTCCGTCCGAGGACGAGAATCAGCTCTAAAAGGGAAGCCTACGCAACGGTCCTCCACTCGACCGAGTCGTACGTGTGCGGCGCAATAACCCTGGCTCAAACCCTCCTCCAAACCGGAACGACACGGGACCTTATCATCCTCATAGACAACTCAATCTCACAACCAACTCGAGCCGCCTTGGTCAAATCAGGATGGCAGATCCGAGTGATCAAACGGATCCGAAACCCGCGAGCTGAGAAAAATTCATACAACGAGTATAACTACAGCAAGTTCCGCCTCTGGCAGCTCACTGATTATGATAAAGTCATTTTTATTGACTCAGACATCATCGTACTCCGCAGCCTAGACCTCCTTTTCCACTTTCCGCAAATGTCTGCCGTCGGGAATGATAACTCGATCTTCAACTCTGGCATCATGGTCTTGGAGCCCTCTAACTGCACCTTCCACCATCTCATGAATCGTCGCAAGAAAATCATATCTTACAACGGCGGCGATCAAGGATTTTTGAACGAGGTATGCATTTCAAAGATTCGTTGCAGAACAATCAAATGTTGCAATTGCAAGTGTCAAAATAACATCGTTCCAATCCAAACGACTGACAGTCACAGCAGTTAACTGCACTCTACGGAATCCAAATTGACAGTAATTAATTTGCGAATAATAATAATTTCATTTTCTTCACATTTTAACATGTATTTTTGGACAGGTCTTCGTATGGTGGCACAGGCTGCCTCGGAGAGTAAACTTCTTGAAGAACTTTTGGGCCAACACCACGGCCGAGGCTACTGTGAAGAATCAGCTATTCGCCTCGGATCCTCCGAAGTTGTACTCGATTCATTACTTGGGATTGAAGCCATGGCTGTGCTACAGAGACTACGATTGCAACTGGGACATCGGAGATCAGAGGGTTTACGCGAGCGACGTAGCGCATCGGAGATGGTGGAGAGTTTATGATGCTATGGATGAGGAGTTGAAAGGATTTTGCGGATTGACGAAACAGAGGAATGTGGAATTGAAGTGGGATAGGAAAATGGCGAGGCAGAGTGGGTTGTCGGGTGAGCATTGGAGGATCAATGTGACTGATCCGAGACAGTTTGTTTGATTTATGATAATGTCCGGCAAGCATTTGTTGTGCACATTTGGGTTATATGATTTCATTTGTATTTCATAGGTAAATTAATTGCTTGTGCACATGTACTATTCTCTCACTTATATCTTTATTTTGTTGAGGATATTTTATTTACTATAAGTAAATGGAAATGACAAAAATTAATTTAGTAACTTAAATTAAAGGTTTTGGATCAAATAAAAATTACATTTAAATATAAAAATTATAAATCATATAAGTCGACACGAGACACTCTCGATCAATCATAATTTGGGAATTTTTTTGAAAATAAAAAAAATTAAAATGAATTTATTTAAAAATACATAACAGATGCGAGGGTATAATAACGTCATTATGCTAAGTGTGCTTTAACAAAATATATCTAAACTTTAACAAAATTAATTACAAAAATACCACAAAAAAAACTATTTTGACCCTCTCCGAGTTGGTTTACGAAATTTCAATAAATATAACGAATGTCAAATTTTGAAGATATTTATAATTTTCATATTTGAATGTGATTTTTACATGATGTCTGCCCTTAATAAAATATTTAAGATCAATAGCAGCTGGCACACAAAATAACAGCGACTGTTCATCACCTGCTAAATTTTCAAAATAAATGTGTAAGCTGAAAAGTCAACATGAATTCAACGATGAGTATGGTGCGCAGTGAGAGGGGGGTATGTGTCCTATTTTTATATCTTCTATCCAACCTCAATTTTATTTCCCCTCCATTCAAAAATCCTCCCCACCAGCTTCCCTAATTCTCCCATCAATGGCATCTGATGCTCTTTTTACTCTCCTCCATTTTTGGTATGCACACTTCCACCCTCTCATTCTCTCCTCCTCCTCTTTCAATTCGTCTTTTATTTTCTCTAATGGGTGTCCCTGGCCTGCCCTGCTAGCTCTTAGGTTTTCCATTCTGATTCTTAATTTTGGTGATGATTGGATAATGGAGTTGGAGTGAGAAATCCATTTTCTTGATGGGTTTTCATCCAAGCAAAGTTTGATAGGTTTGAAATCAATCAATCAATTTTGTTTGTATTTTTCTTTCTTGTAAATTACCTTGGCTTTTTCGTATCCTGTGTTATTTGTTTCTTCTATGCTTTTACTGATGTTTGGTTGTTTTCAAACCTCCATTATAATTCAAATTGAGTCACAAAATTGTCTGAAAAAAAAAGATTCCATACAGCGTAGCCAAATGCTGGACACTTTTTCTGTGGCTATCTTGTTGCTTTTTTAATCAAACTCACTGTGAACTTTGCAGCATTTTTGAAGAATTGGAGAAGCAGAAGTAGCTCAACATAAAATCGCGCTAGAGACCTCTCAATAACTTTGGATGGCATAATCTCCAACAGTCCAACCCATCCAAATTCTGAAGCTCTTCTATCAGTAGATGATACAAATCTTTTTCATGATGTGAATGTCACCGAAAGTGATGTCCAAATAAATCAGCCTTCTACATTATATGGAGCTTGATTTGCTCCAACTTGGGGTTGGACCGGTGCAAGACAGTGCCAATCCAGATTCTTCGTCTTTGGATTCTGTGGACAATCAAGAGCCTCCGAAGCCCGATGATTCTCAGAAAAACTCCCAACAAGACGAAGGCCTCGGTAAAAATGAAAACTCATCTCCAAAATCACAAGTGATCAACATGTCTATGTTAAATGCTGAGGCTAATTCAACTGCCATTGCGGGACATGGTAGCTCTCGTAAAGTGCCTGCATCTCCAGTCCATTCAAAAAGTCGATCAGTTGACTCTCCCAAGTATGTCAATGATTCATTTGGGAATAGAGTCCTTGTGGATACTGCAGCTCCCTTTGAATCGGTTAAAGAGGCTGTTTCGAAGTTTGGAGGCATTGTTGATTGGAAGGCTCATAAAGTGCAGACTGTTGAGGTTTGCAGATTTTCTCCGGAAAGCATCTTCTGCTAATTCTCTATATTTGTCAAACACCTGAAACATATTTGTTACATGCAGAGACGCAAATTTATAGAACAAGAACTGGACAAGGCGCAAGAGGATGTTCCTATTTACAGGAAAATGTCGCAGACAGCTGAAGAAGAGAAAGTAAAAGTACTAAAGGAGCTAAACAGCAGTAAAAGACTCATTGAAGAGATGAAACTCAACTTGGAGAGAGCGCAGACCGAAGAGCATCAGGTCAAACAAGATGCAGAACTTGCGAAACTTCGTGTGGAGGAGATGGAGCAAGGGATAGCTGAAGAGTCTAGCATCGCAGCCAAGTCACAACTTGAAGTTGCCAAAGCCAGACTCTCGGCTGCAAATTCTGATCTGATATCTGCAAAAGAAGAACTGGAGGCGTTAAAAAAGGCTTATGCAGCTTTAATGGCTGAAAGAGATATGACAGTGAAGAAAGCGGATGAAGCCAAAGCTGCTGCTAACGAAATTGAGAAAACAGTGCAGGATCTTACTATTGAACTGACTGATACGAAGGAGTCGTTGGAATCTGCTCATGCGAAACATTTGGAAGCTGAAGAGGGACGATTAAAAGCAGCAATGGAGAAAGAAGAGAACTGTCGAAACTGGGAGAATGAGTTGAAGGAGGTTGAAGATGAGGTTGCAGTCCTCAGCGAGCAAGTGCTATCTGGAAAGGAATTGCAGTCCAAGCTCGATGCAGCCTCCGGTTTGCTACAAGAGTTAAGAGCAGAGTTAGCGAACTATATGGAATCGAAAATGAATCACAGCATTCACGAAGAATCAAAAGATGGCGAAGAAAAGAAGTCGCTGAGAAGAACTCACACAGGCATAGAAGCATCGATAGCATCAGCGCAGAAAGAACTCGAAGATGTGAGACTGAACATAGACAAGGCGATCGAAGAAGTCAATCTGCTAAAGCTCGCTGCCTCGTCGTTACAATCCGAACTCGAGAGCGAAAAGGCTACAGTTGCTGAGCTTAAACAGAGAGAAGGAACGACAGTAGAAGCTGTGAAGTCTCTGGAAGCTGAGATCAATGATATAGAGTTAGAGCTAGCCGAAGCTAAAGTTCGAGAGACAAATGCAAGAGAGAAAGTGATGGACCTGCCAATGCAGTTGCCCAAAGCAGCGGAAGAGGCGGAGCAAATGAGGACTACCACTCAACTAGCTCGGGACGAACTGGTGAAGATGAAAGAGGAAGCAGTGCAAGCTAAGGCTGGGGTGATTACGATGGAGAGCAGATTACACGCAGCTGAAAAGGAGAAAGAGGCTGCATGGGCTTCTGAGAAATTAGCATTGGCAGCTGTGAAAGCTTTACAAGAGAGTGAAAATGCTCGATGCTCGGATGACGTCAGCTCGTCGACTAGAGTTGTGATTTCGTTGGAGAAGTATTACGATCTCAGCAAGCGAGCTGTGGAGGCTGAGGAACGAGCGAACCTGCGAGTGGCGGCTGCTATGGCTGACGTTGAGGCAGTTAAAGAATCCCAGTTGAAAAGCATGGAGAAGCTTGAAGAGGTTGATCAGGAGGTGGCTAAAAGGAAGGAAGCACTGAAAGTAGCTGCAGAGAAAGCTGAGGAGGCTGCTGAAGGAAAGTTGAGCGTTGAACAGGAGCTGAGGAAATGGAGAGCCAGTAGTGATCAAAGACGGAAAGAAAGTGAATATTCAGTCCTCCCAGCTGTTGATGAGGCCACCAGGAATGAATCAAGTAACTATATACAACTTCCCACTGCACATTATTCTTCTCCGCCTCGAACAAGTACAGCCACTGCCACAGACACCGATACGTCATCACTGGATGGTGGGAAGCCTACAAAGAAAAAGAAAAGGTCATTCTTCCCAAGAGTTCTCATGTTACTGGCAAAGCGAAAAACGCTTTCTTCCAGGTGAAATCAGTCTTTCTCTTCTAACATTTTTACAGATAACACATCTGATGAGAATACATCTTCTAAAATTAAAAGTATCACCACTGATAATAAATGTCAGGGTCCATATCACATTGTTAATTCGCCATGTTACTTTCTGATTGTAATTTCGACGATTGTGGTCATGAGACGACTAAGAGGAGCCCTAGGGACATCACCATCTTGAACTCACAGTTTGGATACCTTTGGGAAGATTTCAGGAGTGAACTTTTGTGCTGCGCTCATACTGCCCTTCACCTTTATTGTACCTAGGGGTGATCATGATCCGTCCCGATCCGGTGAACCATCCCGATCCGGTCGACATTTTGGACGAATTTGAACCCGACCCGGTACTAAATAAGTCGGATTTGGGTTGTTACTCGGGTGACCCGATCCTATAACTATATTAATACAGAATAAAATAATTTAACTTCAATACAAAAGTCTATCGTTTTGTCTTGAATATTGTTTCAATATGAGCGTCACATCTTTTTGTTGCAACAATGTTAGACGGTTAACATGTTTAAAGCTTTAAGTCCACTTTATTTTTTCGTAGATTATTTTGTTTTAGGCTTTTAGCTACTTGATATGTTATAAGTCTATCGTTACGACGGGTTCGGCTTATCAAATGCGACCCGATCAATATTTAGTGACGGATTCGGGTTTACCCAAATGACCCGATCGTCGTTTCAGGTCGGATTAAGGAAGAACTTAACCCGTCCCACAATCACCCATGTTGGATCGTTAGTGTTAGCAATCTGTCAGACGAAGTTACGAAGTACTTTTCCGTCCGATGGTCAGACAGCAGCGGAAATAATTATGCAGGAAGGTAAACGATTGTAGATAACTGCACACGAATGTAGAGTGGAAACCTTATCACAATAATGATAAGATAAAAACCACTACCTTTCAGATTTCTCTGAAAGGATTTGCGAACCTGATTACTTTTTATTCCGATATACTTGTAGGGTTTACAAGCTAGGTCTTTTCACTAGACTCTATTTGATGACCTCTACTCAACCTGATAAAGTAATCAGCTTTGAACCTCGAATCTTCGTGCGTGCAGTCTTGGCAATCTTGCTCTTCGAATGCAATCGCTTGTTCTCCTCAAAACGCCGATCTCTTCTTTGTCGAACCCAAAGTCCTTATATAGGGTTTAGCGAATCTCGAAAACTGATTCCCTTTGATTCGGCCCAAACTGCCTTACTAAACCCGGCGGATATCAAACTGATTTGTCTAGATTTGATTCCCAATCTATCCCAAATCAGTCTCCTCATTAATTCGAACTTGCTATATCTGGCCTGCAGATATTCCTTGATTTATTCATATTTTTAATACTTTCCAATTATGTCTTCAATGTATTATCTTCAATCAGCATTCAATATTATTCATCCATGAATTCTCAATTTGATATCTTCATGGATCTTCAATCTACATTTGATCAGGGGCGGAACCAGTAGAGGCGTGGGGGTGACAAATGTCACCCCCGGGTTGGTGGAAATTTTTTTTTAGATATAAAATTATATATATGTTTTGAAATTTTTGATCAAACATGTATCTTCGGTCACTATTTTTGTGAACCTCCGAATTTCATCTTGGAGTAAACATAAAAGTTATAGAACATTCAATTAACTTTCTATCCATATAAAGAACATCTTAAACGGACACCGGATGACACCTCTATGAGCTTTCGAATGTTGGCTTGGACCCCTCGATTTTGGCTAATTTCGATCAATCATCCATCTTTGGTGATTATTTTTATCAGCTTCACAGTCAAATTTCATCTTTAATTAAACATGAAAGTTGTAGAGCATTCAATTAGATTTCTATACATATATGGATCATCTTCAATGGATACCGGATGACGCCTCTATGAGATTTAGAAGATTGGTTCGGAATCCTCAATTTCGGCAAATTTCAATTAATCATCTATCTTTGGTCGCTATTTTTATCGGCTTAACCTCCGAATTTCATCTTTAATTAAACATGAAAGTTGTAGAGCATTCAATTAGATTTCTATACATATATGGATCATCTTCAACGGATACCGGATGACGCCTCTATGAGCTTTAGAAGATTGGCTCGGACCCCTCAATTTTGGCAAATTTCAATTAATCATCTATCTTTGGTCGCTATTTTTATCGTATTAACCTCCGAATTTCATCTTGAGTTAAACATGAAAGTTATAGAACATTCAACTAGCTTTCGATCCATATGTAGATCATCTTCAATGGACATCGGATGACATCTTTATGAGCTTCCAAAGGTTGGTTGATCATAAGCGGACCTTGTTGTTCGAAAAAAAATCGCCGAATCATTATCGGACCTTTTTTTTCGGATCCGACCTATATCATTGTTGTTCGAAAATAAATTTTGGGACCCCCCTCGGACGAAACTCTGATCCGCACTGATCCCGCTTGTTCGAGCACACGCCTCTCAACAAAGTCAGTCAAAAATTCGCTCGACCGAGCGATGATGAGCTCGCCCCTGCATACGATTTTTTTTGCTGTCACCCCCAACCTCAAATGCTGGGTCCGCCCCTGCATTTGATATCTTCATTCATATCTTCACGGATCTTTCCAAATTAGCGTACATAATCTTTGGAGATCTTCGACTTGATCTTCACTCGCCGACTTGCTCTTTATGTTTGGTTTAATTAATGTGCAATACTTGCATCATTAAATATGATCATGTTTGGTGTTTCAGCTTTGTTAATAGTGTGTTTGGTGTTTCGGCTTGATCTTGGGCTAAACCAGAAGATACCAATTATATTTTGGTGTAAACCATTCTTGTACTTTTTTTATGTTCTTCCTTCTTCATTAAAGAAAAAAAGTTAAATAGTTTAACGGTGTTAATTTTATAAGTTTTCTTATTACAATTTGACCTATTGATACTTGATTTTAAAAAATTAAAAGTTTGATACTTATTCTGAAATGAAGGCATAGTTCAAGCAATGAATTTGTAGTTTTCTCAAAAATTAATTTGGCCAAAACTATAAGATTATGCCCAATATTACATCTTGCTGAGAGCTTAAAAGTATTCGATTTCGATTAATTTTCTTTCTTTTTTTTAATTTGGGCCACAGCTAATCAGGTTACGGTCAAAGTTACATTTGATTGCCTTCGTCCCTTAACGAAACATATCACTGAAATGACTAAATCAAATATTGCCATTAATTTATATTTTTTATTATAAAATATGATGTTTGTGGTGGCTGTCCTTTTAGAGCTGATTTGTTGAAGTGTACGATCGCGCTTAAGTGAACCCTGGGACCTTTAGTGTCGGCCATCGATGTCGGTCGGCCAAATTGTTTAGCTGTTAAGTTGTACTCTTTTTAGAGACGTTGTGTCCCTTTGGGGCATTGTTATGTAGCCACTGTGGCTTTAACTGATGAATGAATGAATGCTTTGATAAAAAAAATAAGTACATAAAGTTTATTATTTAACCCAACTTATAGGATATTGGGATTAGAGATTAAATTTACTTCTCTCATTTGCATCTACCATTGTTCAATTGGATCATGACAGCAAAGAGACAATCCTCCGCAGCAATCGTCTCTCGGCGGACCAAAATAATAACCTACACTAGCCAAAATAACAATTAGAATTAAATTGAGAGAGATAAAAAAATTGTGCCTTCTTCATCTTCGATGATGGCGAAACGAGAGAGAGGACAAAATATATGTTTTGCTGTAATGATGAAACTTGTTAATGTTTTCCCTGTTTTGCAAAACATACTTTCGTAGATTTGGTATTTATAATTATAAATGAATTTGAAGAGAAATTATAAATTTAATATAACGGAAATGTGTATTGTAACGTTTTTGTATTTGTTACTTACCTTTAAAAAAAAATTATATGTTACTTTGAGAATCATTCATACCTCACTTTTATTTATTACACTACAAATTTCAGTGCCAAATTTGGATATGTGATGGTAAGGGCAAAATAAAGAAGAGGGAGAACAAAAGTTGAGACGGGAGTAGGGAAATAGTTGTTCAGTGATTTTCTTACTAAAAACACACATATGTTATTTGTATTGTATCAGTCATCGTTCTCTAACGGTAGGATTAGTGCCATGAGAGCTGTCAGCAGGGACGGTTCCAAGGGGGGGCCTTGATTTTTGCAAAAATTTCTTGACCTAGGCAGGAATTGAACCTTAGACGCCAAACTCTAAGCCATCGTTATGTACCAACCTATACCAACTCTACTATGAACCTTTTATGTCTAAACTCAACTAATAGTAAATATGATTCTGAGGTTGATCTGTTGATTTATATTTTAATTAAGTATGTTTTACTATTAAATCATACTCTACTTCATATTTATTGACTTTTTTTCCATCACTAAGATATAAAGAATATTTATTGATTAAAATTAACTCAAGTAATATACATTTTATTATTAATAATTAAAATATATTTTATATTTAATTTCTTTTACACTATTAGCAAAAAAAAAATTTTCAGGACCCCCCTATCAAAAGCCGCTGGATCCGTCACTGGCTGTCAGTCCCATGCAGGCATGTTACGTTGCCTACGGATATCGCCCTAATCTGGCCAACGGCCTATTACTGCGGCATTCGCCTTCTGGTGCTCTGTTTCTTGGCGTCTTGGTCCCTAGTGAAGAAGGGAGAGATCACTGAGTAAAAACAATATGAAACGCTGCTCTAGCAACTTCTCTATTTACCAACGCTCCACATGACCCTCGAGTAATTGAGTTGGATCACTGTACGCATGAAAATGAAACATGACACGACATAATACTTCCTCCGTCCCGATTTGTTTGTCCAAAAGGACAGTTAGCACTGTAATTAAGAAAAATAAATAAAGGATAATCAATAATGAGAGAGGAAGGAGAGGGAAGAAATATGAGGAAAGTGTACGTAGAGGTGGGTTCCGTACACAAATTATTAGTTATTTATCATTGAAAGTACAAGTTTTTTAATAAAAATAAATTTTTTTGGTAGGAAATAAATGATTGATTTGAGTATCGAATGTATATAAAAGAAAAATGAACAAACATTATGGGACGTCTAAAAAGTAAAATGGACAAATATTAAGGGACAGATATATATATTACTGGAGTATATATTATTAGGTGTGACGTGTGAGATGATGACACAAGGACAAGTGAGGCTCTGTCACAATACCTACGGTTTATGAATGAAATGAATGATAAGCGGACTGCTCGGCTTCGGAAATGAGTTTGTCCTCCTCTACATAGATTCCCACATGATATCACATCTCATTTATTACTCCCACACCGACAAATCTATCAGTGATTCTTGACTCGTATCAGCGACTTTTTTCATTACTATCGGGTCCCACTTTTTTTTTTTTTTGATGGTATGTATATATATATTGTAAAAGACTATTAAAATTTAATCTATTGGTATTTGATTTGAAAAAATTAAAATTTTGATACTTATTGTAAAATGAACTGATAGTTCAAGCAATGAATTTGTAGTTTTCCCAAAAAAAATAATTTGGCCAAAACTACTAAATTATGCCCAATAATACATAAAGTTTATTATTCAACCCAACTTATAAGATATTGGGATTACAGATAAAATTTACTTCTCTCATTTGCATTTACCATCCTTCAATTGGATCACGACAGCAAAGAGACAATCCTCCGCAGCATTCGTCGTATCCGTCTCTCGGAGGACCAAAATGACCACCAACGGTAGCCAAAATAACAATTAGAATTAAATTGAGAGAGATAATAAATTGTGCCTTCTTCATCTTCGATGATGCGAAACGAGAGAGATCAGGACAAAATATGGTTTGCTGTAATGATGAGAAACTTGTTAATATTTTGCAAAACACTTTCGTAGATTTGGTATTTATAATTATAAATGAATTTGAAGAGAAACAATTAATTTAATATGACAGAAATGTGTATTGTAACGTTTTTGCATTTGTTACTTACATTTTTTAAAATTGTATGTTACTTGAGAATCATTTATACCTCACTTTTATTTATTACACTACAAAATTCAGTGCCAAATTGCGATATGTGATGGTAACGGCAGAATATAGAAGAGGGAGAACAAAAGTTGAGACGGAATAGGGAAATAGTTGTTCAGTGATTTCCTTACTAGAAACACACGTATGTTATTTGTACCGATGCAATTGTAAAATTGATCTTCAATCGCTTGACGTTGCTGATGGGAGTTGGAATCAATGGATGGTTTGTATTTGGAATTCTGGGTTTGTTTTGTGCAGAGGAACACATGGATGGAATGACAGTTACTTATGTTACTGGTATTTGGACTCCAAATGGAACAGCACTGTTTTGGCCGCTGCTCAGCGTTTCGGTTAAGTGGATATTCGACTAATTCGGAATGGCAGCATTTGGCCATGTGGACAACATATCTCGACGTCGTTTTACGCAACTGGTATAAATCAGCTGACATCGCGCCTGGGCAAAAAACTCGATTTCCTACAAATTCAAATTAGGGTTCTTGGAGAGATCAGAATTGGGGCTTTTGCATTGCTATAGAAATTGTGCGATAGATCGATTGTAATAGTTTCGCATTATCCTACTGAGAGTATACTGTGAATTGATTGATTCTAAAAGGCTCAATAAACGTCCTCATTTTGGTGCTGGAGTAGGGGCACAAGGCCCTGAACCAGGATATATCTGTTTGTCCTTGATTTGTTGTCTTTTTCGATTCATTACTCCGAGTGTCGATCCGCGTCCGCATCTCTACAGTAACCAGCCATCGTTCCCAATGATATGATTAGTGCCATGAGAGCTGTCAGTCCCATGCAAGCATGTCAGGTCACGTACGTTGCCTATGGATAACGCCCTGATCTGACCAAAGACCTGTTACTGCGTCGTTCGCCTTCTCGATGTTCTGTTTCCTGACGTCTTGGTCCCTAGTGAAGAAGGGAGAGATCACTGAGTAAATACAATATGAAACGCTGCTCTAGCAACTTCTCTATTTATCAACGCTCCACGTGACCCTCGAGTAATTGAGTTGGATCACTGTACGCATGAAAATGAAACATGACATATATTATCAGGTGTGAGATGATGACACGTGAGGCTCTGTCACTGTACGCATTATGAATGAAATGAATGATACGCGGACTGCTCGGCTCCGGAAATGAGTTTGTCTTTGTCCTCCTCTCTACATAGATTCCCACATGATTTCACGTCACAATTTATTACTCACACACCGACAAATCTATCAGTGATACTTACTCGTATCAGCGACTTTTTTCGCTGCATACATTACTATCGGGTCCCACTTTTCTTGGGTTAAAGATTTTTTTTGATTGAGTGTTAATGTTAAATTTATATCTATTAGATAGGATTTTGAATTCGGGAGCTCTAAGTCACCGGGGGAGCGCCTATCCCATGAGCGGATCCAGGAATTTTTTGGACCGATCCAGCAATTTATTTTCATACTAGAAGGATTATATAATCAAAATGACTATGGACAAACTGTAAAAATTATTCAAAAATACATCACATAGGCTAATATTAAAAAAAAAATCAAAAAATCTACCCGAGACAAATGACCTCCTCCCCACCATGTGAATCCGCCACTGACCCTTTCAGTGAGCCACTCACTTCGCCCTAATTATTGAAACGTAATTTACTTAGTCTACCGACATCATAAATGCAATTACTTTGTAAAAATGGATGTGTGTCATGTGTGTTGGGAGATTCTTCCGTGTACTGTTTGTTTGTCTAACTTTACCAAGTTCTCAACTGCAACATTACACACACCTCCATGCGTCATTTCGCCCTTTTCCACTTTATTCTCAAATAAGACACTCAACATATTCGAATAATTAATAAGGATTCATGATTAAATATTAATCATCAGATTTTTGTTTATTGTTAACTTTGGGAAGAGATTGTGTTGCCGACAACTGCAAAATGACATTTCACTATTGAAATTTTGTCGTTTTGGTTTGTTTTTCTATTATTTCGTTTATCGAACAAAAATCATTGCTTTAACAAAATGTTACGGTAAGACAAAATGTTTTTCCAAATTCGTTTCCCCAATTTTAAACAAAATATTTACAAGAATAAAATCGGTCTCCCACATTTGAAATGTCGTAAGTCAAATTATAAAGACATGTCTTGTACTACCGTCTAATTTCAAATTATGTATTAAACATTTTCAATTTAGTACGCACCAATTCACACATGTTTTATTCAATTAATCATATCTTCAACCACGATAAAAAAAATTAATGTTTGTAAAGTTCTTCCTTGTTAAAAATCGATTTGACAATATCCATTCATCACATTTGACATATATTTTTCCCCGATTGTAACAAGAGTACATACAAAGACCGGACACTAAGGCGATGTACAGGAAATTGGCCCACACGGAAGAAGAGGCGCAATGTCCAACTTCGAGATAAACAATGAAGTTCACGCCAGATGATCACATTTGACATGTTAATTATAATAATATTTTGGTTTTGCTTATCTAATCAAGATCAGATGTAATGTAACGCACACATAATAATTAATTATAGACATGCATGGTATCGAAAAATAATGCTTAAACAATAATAGAGATTAAACTAATCCAAAAAGTACAGCTAAATTTAACTCAGTTGCCAGCTTATTATCATCACATATTCGCATACGATATTTTATCCATCAACTTCTCCGTCAAGCCACCCTTATATTCCCAATTTGAATTCACTCAGTATAATTAGTAATTATCATTTGGTGATCAGAAAAAAGATTTTATTACATATTAGAGTGTTTCTGGCTAAAATTGTTGTAATTAAATTACCCGCTAAAAATTTAATTCTAAATCAGAAATTAAATTATTTATTTCTCTCTCTCTCTCCATTTGCGTCTCTCCCCAGGAGAGGAGGAACAAAGTAGACCAAGAAATTAAAGCGGTGGGACAGTTCTTCATTTTCGACGATCGCGATTCAGATCGGAGCAATGCCGCCGGAGCTACTGATTCGAAAATCGGAGCATGTCTATGTCGATAACAGTCCTGTTTCTGTCATCAATTCGCACCGCTGTACCTCCAGCGTTGTGTCCTCTTCTTCTTCCGCCAGCGCCAATCGATCTTCCTTTGCTTCCGATTTCCACGATCGGGATTCCTCCGCTTCCGATGGTTATCAGGTACGCATGCCTAAGCTGATCCTTGGTCTTATTCTTCATTTTGATTTTCTTTTGTTGCTGGACTGATTGTTGCTTGTAGTTCAGAGGTGTTCGATTGGATTATTAGGCGGTGTTTAAGTTTGATATATACTCTCCGAGTCGAATTCATTAGAGTTAACCAATTGGATCAGTACTCGATCGACTGGTGAAATTTGGTTGTATTTTGTTAAGGAGGGCTATTACTGATATAATTGATTGTTAATTTATGTAATCTGTTGTCATGTGTGATGAAATGTACTTTATATTCTGAGTAGATGATAGAAATTGGCCGTATTCTTGTTTTGGTGAAACTCCAGCATTGAGCATCTTTGTGTGGGGGGTGAGGGACATACATATAAATTATTTGATTATTCCAACCGGCAAACTGACAATTAATTCATGAGAGTTATAATACGGATATGGATTTGTGACTTTGGTTCCTTTTTGTATGGCATAAAGCATTTGGCAAGGCATGTATCAGGAGGCGAGAGTTTGAGTGGCTTGGATACAGATCCAGACAAGCATTTTACAGTTCACAGGCCTAGTGGTTTCAATAATACAAGAGACCAAATGTATAAAGGTGGGATACTAC
This sequence comes from Rhodiola kirilowii, assembly GCA_033675215.1. NCBI lineage: Eukaryota > Viridiplantae > Streptophyta > Magnoliopsida > Saxifragales > Crassulaceae > Rhodiola > Rhodiola kirilowii. Next base: position 3,364,959 of record CM066203.1, on the reverse strand, counting down.
TATATAGTCACAGCTCAAACTTTGATTTTGATCACGAACAGATCCCTAAATTTACCCGTTTTCTTTTCTTTTTCAGGGGTTCAATCATACACAACAGTTCAAAAGCAAGATGACCGATCGGAGGAGATTGAAGAAGATATATCTACAGATTCAACACCAGTCTCGTTCTCCTTAGCTCTTAAAGGTACCCCAAGTCTGAGGGAAACCTTCACTTTAATTACAAACAGCTGTTGACACCTTTATTTCTAGATTGCCAGGATAGGAGATCTAAAGCTAATGCAAAGGGGAAGAAGAGAAACTCCAGTCACTCCATCTCGGTAGGAATAAAATCCAGTTCACCTAGACTGGAAGCTTTAAAGAAAGTTTCCGTTCCATCCCATCCACCAAGCACTATTGTAAGTCCTGGTACCCCAAGCCACCAGCTTCCAAGTGCCGGTATGCATAAAGGTTGGAACTGAATGCCTCTACCTCACAAAGGTAACAGGGTTGGTCCTGCTTTGTTGCCACTCAGTACAGTAAAGACGTTGCCTTCCAAGTGGGAAGATGCTGAGAGGTGGATTTTTAGTCCAGCATCAGGAGATATTTCTCATCGGCAACCAGTTCAGCAGCATCAGTTTCATCGGAAGCCTAAAGCAAAAAGTGGTCCTCTTGGGCCATCTGGTAGTGCCTATTACTCGATGTATACACCTGTTAATCCAATGTCAGACAGAAGGAGTGTTGGCGATCTCATGGCTGGTTCACCTTTTTCAGCCGGACTTATGGTAACAAATGGGTTGTCAACTTTATATGATCATGGAAAGGGTTCTCCTGCTAGGTTAGAGCCTTGGATGCCCCGTTCAGTTAGCTTGCATGGCTGCTCTGTTGAACTCACAGGTCAATCATCATTGCCCAGCTCGCGAGGCAAGTGCCTTTTGTTAAGTATAAGCACTTGACAAGTTATCCCACATCGCCCGTTTCAAAGAAGAATGACTATCATATATTGGGTTACACCACCACAACTCATAAGCCAAGGCTTTTGAGTTGAATGAGGGTGTAAGTCGGCATATGCTAGCATTTCCACATGGTATCAAAGCTGAAGGCACACGGCCTAGGCCTTGTACGTGACGCGAGGGATGCGCCTATGTGCGCCAAGTGCATGACGAGACGCCCGTTTGTCAGCCATGTTGGTCAAGGGGAGTTGCAAGTTGCACACCCGCCACACGAGCTTATGCGTAGGTTAACAAGTCGCATATGCGCGCCTACTGCTTTCCGCTACAATAGTTAGCGAGATTTCACGGAGCACGTCCAACTTCCCAAGTGAGGGGGAGTGTTAAGTATAAGCACTTGACAAGTTATCCCACATCGCCCGTTTCAAAGAAGAATGACTATCATATATTGGGTTACACCACCACAACTCATAAGCCAAGGCTTTTGAGTTGAATGAGGGTGTAAGTCACCCTTTTTTTTTCATCACTGTCGCAGATCTATTAGCTGTGTTACTTTGGTTTTTGTATTTCCACAACTAGTCGGTCAAACAGTGTCCATATTTATGAAGTTGATTTGTCCCTAACAAGCAAATTTAACTTAAGATTGACTCAAAAGATAGCAAGACACTACAAACGATGTGCCAAGGCGTGAGAATGGCTGTACGAATAAAGAGATGGTCAATGTGAAATAGATAGGGCATTCCGTATTGAATTTAGCTTGATTTAAAATAAGTAATATGGTTAAATATCCGGTCCGGTCCGGGTCTGACCGGATGTGCATCTCTACTCATTGTGAATTGTTGTGTCGGCATATTTATTATAAACTAACTCATCTCACTAGTTGATATTTTCGTGTATACAGATGAGAAGGTTGACAACATGAATGACAAAGCCACAAACCTTTCATGTCCTGTTTCAAGAAGAGACATTGCAACACAGATGAGTCCAATAGATAGCACTAACTCGTCCTTTAAAAGAAATTCTTCTTCATGCAATGAGGACCAAGCTCAATCGCATTTCGTTAGAATTAGAGATGTGGAAATGGTTGAAAAGATAACCATAGGAGGTTTGAAGAATATTCATAGATCCAGCCAAAGTAATAAAAGCTCAAGGCGTGTGAATGACTGTACGAAAAAAGAAATGGTCCCTCAATCATACGCTTGGAGCTCTACAAAGACAGCCGCCAAGCGTCTTGGGACGTACGTTTGAACTAAACATAACCTTCTTACTTCGCCTCATACTACTGTTAATTGTATAGATGACTAACATCAACTTAGCCTATTTTGGTGAAAAATAGGCCATAAGAAAAAAAAAACAAAAAAAATTGTTTGCGGGCAAAGAGGGCAAAACCCTGACTAAAAACTTTCTTAAGAGCTCGAGAAGTTTTGTGCAAAAATATACAAATGTCGGGGTTAGGGAGGTAAGTCCCCCCTCGAAAGCATTTGTAGGCCAAAGGCCGTTTCAAAAGAAATTAAGAAGCACTTAAAACTTGACTCTATATTTTTCCTCCATTCTTCATTTGTGTGGGATTCATCATTTGCATGTGTGCTAGTTGAAATGACTTTTGGACGACCCATGTGCTTGCATGGGAGTTATCATTTGGTCTTTGCTTGTTTTATAAGAATTCTCGTGTTGAACTCCTCTTCCCTTATGGATTACGGCTTAAGCGCCTAAAATTGGGAACGAGTTCCATGTCGCAAAGGAGAAAGAGGCTGCAAGGGCTTCTGAGAAATTAGCATCGGCAGCTGTAAAAGTCAAAATTTATTCTAAATGATCAGACTTAACGCATGATGATCAGACTTAAAAATGTACTGTAGCGAAAGTCGAATTTTACTGTAGTGAATTTTAAGACAATTATACCCCTCCTATCTTTTATATATTTTTAAATAAGTCCACCTGTGTTTTTTTATTTACAAAAAGAACCACGACGGGATGAAAGTTCGGAAGAATTTTGATTGGTTAATTTTGACACGTGTTAAATTTTTTATGGGTTTGTAGTTTTTATTTATAATAGTGGTTTGTATTTGATCCAAACTCTTTTAGTTTTATGAAAACTAACATTCTTTTAATTTGTGTAATAATTATTTTTGAATAATAGTAATTTTTTTGTAATATGAATTATTTTTAGTTTGTCACCCTTTATTAAAGTTTCTGTATCCGTCCTTGTATTCCGGAGTGTAAAATGAAAACAAATCAAGCTAACGACATATTGGATAAAACTATTCATTGTTATCAAACCTAGTAAGTACGCTTTTTTTTTATTCTTGTTGTTTTCTATCTTGTTGGGGTACAAAAATTATGTTTGCTCAAGGGCCCTGGGAATGACAGGCACGACCCTGATAGTGTATTTGGTGTTTCCGCTTAATCTTGGGCTAAAACGAAAGATACCAATTATATTTGGTGTAAATCGTTCTCTATTTGTTATGTTGTCAAAGAAATTTATATTTTAGAAAAAAAATTGAATTTCTCACCAGAGCTATTTCATCAGTAACTCAAACAAAATAAAATATCAATTAACAAAGCTAAAATTTACAAAGAGACATGGTCACATGGATGATTAAGGAAACCCCTAACCTTTGATGATCTCTCCCTTCTTCAAATCAATGTTCATCACTTAAAAGATTAAATGGTTTAACGGTGTTAATTTTACATCAGTTTTCTTATTAAAATTTGACCGATCGATACTTCGATTTAAAAAAAAAATTTGATATACTTATTCTGAAATGAAGTAATAGTTCAAACAATGAATTTGGAGTTTTCCCAAAATTAATTTGGCCAAACTACAAGATTATGCCCAATATTACATCTTGCTGAGAGCCTAAAAGCATTCGATTTCGATGAATTTTCTTTTTAAATTTGGGCCAAAGCTAATCAAGTAACGGTCCAAGTTACATTTGATTGCCTTCGTCCCTTAATGAAACAACAGCACTGAAACGACTAAATTAAATATTGTCATTAAGTTATATTTTTTTTAATAAAATATGATGTTTGTGCTGCATCCTTTTTCAAAATAAGTACATAGAGTATATTATTCAACCCAAATTATAGGATATTGGGATTACAGATAAAATTTACTTCTCTCATTTCCATCTACCATAGTAACGAAAGATCAGGACAGCAAACAACCAATCCTCCGCAACAATCTTTTTCTGAGTCTCTCGGAGGACCAAAATGACCACCAACGGTAGCCAAAATAACAATTAGAATTAAATTGAGAGAGATAATAAATTGTGCCTTCTTCATCTTCGATGATGCGAAACGAGAGAGATCAGGACAAAATGTGTTTTGCTGTAATGATGAGAAACTTGTTAATATTTTGCAAAACACTTTCGTAGATTTTGTATTTATAATTATAAATGAATTTTAAGATAAATGATTAATTTAATATAACGGAAAATGTGTATTGTAACGTTTTTGTATTTGTTACTTTACTTTTTTTAAAATTATATGTTACACTTGAGAATCATTTCTACCTCCATTTTGTTTAGGGAGCTGCTAATCGCACCCCGGCGACAAAAACTCCCCAGCCAAATGACTCTTTTGCCCTCCTCTGTTTTCTTAATTACATTCATATGCCAATAGTTTATATATTCTTTAATTCAATTAAATGATTATTAAAATTCAATTAAATGACAATTAATATTCTATAAATTAATTGTACCATATTTATTTATTATTATTAATCAAAAAATATTCTATAATAATTAATAGTAAAAAATTAAAATAAAAATACAACATGTAGCAATTTTTAAAAAAATTATATTCTACTTGATTTTTTTTAAAATTTTAATAGAACTTATAATTAGGAGTGAGTAACTAGTTTTATTTTATTTAGGGCGAATAATAATTTATTTCGTTTAGTTTGGATTTAGGACGAATAATAATTGATTGGATAGCTCAACATTAAATTAGATTCAACAAAACATGCAACGGTGCTAAAAATAAATACATAAACAAGTAGACATATTTAATCAATATTTCCTCCAAATTGTGCTCCTGGAGGCCCCATGCTTGTGATTTCGCGCCATAAATCAGCTCGTACTTGATATGAGGATGCCCATCCTTTAGCTTCGTACGATGAATGATTCCACCACCATGTTGGTATAGGTGGCACCGGATGATAAGGGTGCAAAAAAAGTTGTACGAAGTGATTGCCAACGTGTCCGATAACTATTTCCATGCGCTCATTGTCTCTAATCGGAGGGGATCTTAATGGCAAATGGGTATAACAACTCCAATTAGTTCCGCCAAATATATAAAGTACAATATTATACCTTGATGCTATGACAGTTCCCAAAGTCATAGACTCCATCCAATGCCTCTCAGGTGCTGGTGTCTCAAAGTAATTCAGCAAAATTAGTAGATTGTCTGATGTACTGTTATCTGGGAAAATGACATCATATTGAGCCTTATTTTGCTGAATCTCATCAATAAGCTCCGCTCGTACTTGCATCCAACCCTCTTCGCCGTATCCGATTAGTGCGGCTATCGCCCTAAATCCACAATGACCATCTGGTGCAACGTCAACAATTTTAGAAATATATTGATGCATAACCGCAGGTAATTGATCAATGTAGATGTCATAAGTACTCGGAAATCTAGAGTGGTCATTGTTTGGTGTAGTACTACGAACCCCAAATCCACTCTTATGTCGGCCCCTCTTTGGCTCTATTAAACTGCACAAATGGTGGACATTTATGATGTTTTTTTAATTATGTAAATAAGCATACAATAATGACACTAACCTGGTTTGTGGTGAATTCGGATGTATAATCCCGATTCTTGTTGGATATACTTTCCTCACTGCGAGGATCACTCCCGTATGACCAGCTATTTGAAAATCCCGCAAAACTATCATTATCCATGGTAGAGAGATACAGTTGTCTTAAAGAAGTGTGAGTGAATGACTTGCTACTTATAAGTCTATCCATTATATAGACTACATTATGTACGTTTAAAATTTGAAATCCAAAAAGTTAGTGGGAAATAACAGATTTGACAATACATTACGAAACAAAAATAGACAACTCACTGCCAAGATTCTCTGGCAAAAGCAAATTACACTATTCATAGATAGTGGACAGAAACAGATTTGACAATACATTACGAAACATAGATTGACAACTCACTGACTAGATTCTCTGGCAAAAGAAAATTATACTATTCATACATAGTGGACAGAAACAGATTTGACAATACATTACAATAGACAACTCACTGATACATCATTTATAGTATATAATATATATTATATTAATACTAAATTTTAAATATTTTAAAATCATTTGTATATATTAATATGAAATTTTAAATATTTTAAAATCTTTTTTTAGAAATTTTAAATATTTTAAAATCATTTTTTATAATATATATAATATATATAATACATATAATAAGTAGAAGGGCAGAATGGGAATTTTACCTGGGCCCCACATGGGGGGTGTGGGGGGTGGAGGTGCGATTAGTGGTAGCCTTTCTTTATTACACTACAAATTTCAGTGCCAAATTGCGATATGTGATGGTATAAAGGGCAGAATATAAAGAAGAGGGAGAACAGAAGTTGAGACGGAGTAGATAAATAGTTGTTCAGTGATTTCCTTACTAGAAACACACATAGGTTATTTGTACTGTAATCAGCCATCGTTTTCCAACGATAGGATTAGTGCCATGAGAGCTGTCAGTCCCATGCATGCATGTTACGCACTACTACAGAAGACACCTTATGCAACGGTTATTTGGACCCTTATGCAACGGTTCATCATCCGTTGCATAAGCTACCGTTGCATAAGGTCATGACCTTATGCAACGGTTCAAGGAAAACCGTTGCATAAGGTCATGACCTTATGCAACGGTTCAAGGAAAACCGTTGCATAAGGTCATGACTTTATGCAACGGTTTTGAGTAAAACCGTTGCATAATGTCATGACCTTATGCAACGGTTTTGAGCATAGAACCGTTGCATAAAGTACGAAAAAAATCTGGCAAATTTTGGCTATTTTATAGCTCAAATCCAGTTGTAAAATTAAATACAAATTGCAAACAAATGTAATTTCCTGTTACTTATTTTCCAAACATCAAAATACTTTCATTTCATTCAAAATACAACTATTCATTACACCATTCATACAACTTTACATAACAATCAAATGCATCGGGAATCACTGATATCACATAAAAAAATAGATCTCGAAGCCTTTAGTAGCTCACATACAACAGGTATACCCATAACAAGAACCAAAGAAGTCGATACTTGCAGAGTGCAACGGCTTGTGCGACTCCGATACTTGCAGCAAGCAATCCTCTATTGTCTAACCTTGGCTGAAATTTTTATGATCATTACTCCCCTTATTATCCACTGCCTGCTCCTCAGCAACAAATGAAGTAGTTACATTAAGCAAGGGCACGTTGAAACTGATGCAGATACTCCAACTGCTGCAAGCTAGCAGAGCCTACACAACAAGAAAGGAAAAACCCATCACTTATCCATGATATGCTAAGCAAATTATGCAGAACAAGTGTAGTTAATGAAATTAAAGGGCTGTAGCTCAAGAAGTGTGTACCCAAGTAGAGCTTGAGAATCAAACACTATAAACTAATAGCCCTGCATAAAAGATGTCTCATATAAATCATAAGCCTTCACAAACAGCAGAGCAAGTGTTTACTACTTAAAAATTAAGACACATATTTACAAGAACACAGTAACATCATCAGCCAAAATTCTACACAAAATTATTTTCAGCCTATAGCATTAGCATTACACATCACACTGTAATTAAATACAAGGCACTGACCTCAAGTTTAAGTCGCACACTGTCATCAACAAACTGGGAATCACCAAATTCTGACCTCTAAGGCCTCTCAATCGTTTAATTTCCTGAGAAACATATCCTATTCTCTGCAATAAAAATCAAAAAAAAAGAAAGGAAAAAAAAAAAGCAAAACCATTGTTCACAACAAAACTAAAGCCACTGGAGTCAATACCGTTGAAGTCCCATTGAGAGGCTTTTAAGTCGCACACTGTCATCAACAAACTGGGAATCACCAAATTCTGACCTCTAAGGCCTCTCAATCGTTTAATTTCCTGAGAAACATATCCTATTCTCTGCAATAAAAATCAAAAAAAAGAAAGGAAAAAAAAAGCAAAACCATTGTTCACAACAAAACTAAAGCCACCGGAGTCAATACCGTTGAAGTCCCATTGAGAGGCTTCGACGGCGGAGATGACGCTGGTCCATTAGCGAGCTTCGGATGCGGCTCTACTCGAGTCGGCTTCGGCTCACTGACGAAAGCTGAGGACTGGCGAGATGTGCTTGTTTGTAAAATCAGCAATGAAGATGGAGGTTTGTATATGCGATTCCGATGTTCGACTGGCAAAATTTAAGCGACGGAGTTCGACTGGCGAAGAGCGACGGTGAGCGGATGAGGGCGACTAACGAAGAGCGACGGTGAGCGGATGAGGGCGACTGGCGAAGAGCAGACGAGGGTGTGGTGAGCGGACGATTTCAACCCAAACCGATGAGAGCGGACGACTGCGAAGAGAGACTATGTGTTTTAATTTTAGGGTTTACTATAAGCTTATGCAACGGTTTTTCAGAACCGTTGCGTAAAGTACAAATTAGGCAACGGTTTTCAGAGAAACCGTTGCATAAGGTACACATTATGCAACGGTTTATCAGAACCGTTGCGTAAAGTACACATTATGCAACGGTTTTTCAGAACCGTTGCATATTGTGTACATTATGCAACGGTTTTTCAGAACCGTTGCATAATGTGTACCTTATGCAACGGTTTCTCTGAAAACCGTTGCCTAATGTATGAACCGTTGCACAATGCAATTTTTGAACCGTTGCATAAGCTCTTCTCTGTAGTACGTTGCCTACGGATAGCGCCCTAATCTGGCCAACGACTTGTTACTGCGATGTTCGCCTTCAATTCTGATGCTTTGTTTCGTGGCGTCTTGGTCCCTAGTGAAGAATGGAGAGATCACTGAGTAAAAACAATATGAAACGCTGCTCTAGCAACTTCTCTATTTACCAACGCTACACATGACCCTCGAGTAATTGAGTTGGATCACTGTACGCATGAAAATGAAACATGACACGACATAATATATATTAATCAGGTGTGATGATGACACAAGGACAGGTGAGGCTCTGTCACAGTACCTACGCATTATGAATGAAATGAATGATACGCGGACTGCTCGGCTTCGGAAATGAGTTTGTCCTCCTCTACATAGATTCCCACATGATATCACATCACATTTAATTTACTACTCCCACACCGACATATCTATCGCTCTTCTCTGATACTTGACTCGTATCAGCGACTTTTTTCGCTGCAGCCATACATTACTATCGGGTCCCATTTTTCTTGGGTTAAAGCTACTACAACAAAAATAAACTAATTATTGAAACGTAATTTACTTTGGTCTACCGACATCATAAATGCAATTACTTTGTAAATATGGATATGTGTGTTGGGAGATTCTGGCGTGCAGCACTGTTTGTTTGTCTAACTTTACCAAGTTCTCACACATCTACATGCGTCATTTCGCCCTTTTCCACTTTATTCTCCAAATAAGACACTCAACATATTCGAATTCGAGGTATAAGCATTCATGATTAGGTACTAATCATCAGATTTTTGTTTATTGTTAACTTTGGGAAGAGATTGTGTTGCCGACAACTGCAAAATGACATTTCACTATTGAAACCGTGTCGTTTTGGTTTGTTTTTCTATTTACTTCGTTTATCCGAACAAAAATCATCGCTTTAACAAAATGTTACGGTAAATCGGATAACTTTTCCAAATTCTTTTCCCCGATTTTAAACAAATTATTTACAAGAATAAAATTGGTCTCCCACATTTGAAATGTCATAAGTCATAAGCGATTTAAAATAAAGAGTAAATTACAAAAACATGTTTTGTACTTTTCAAATTATGTATTGAATTTTTTCAATGCTCGGTTTATTATTTTTACATCAATTCACACATGTTTCATCCAATTAATTATATCTCCAATCACGATAAAAAAAATTAATGTTCATAAAGTTCTTCCTTGTTAAAAATGGACTTGACAATATCCATTCATCACGTTTTAATTAAAATAATATTTTGGTTTGCTTATCTAATCAAAGCCAGATGTAATGTAACGCACACATAATAATTAATTATATACATGCATGGTATCGAAAAATAATGCTTAAACAATAATAGAGATTAAACTAATCCAGCTAAATTTAACTCAATTGCCAGCTTATTATCGTCACATACGATATTTTATCCATCAACTTCTCCGTCAAGCCACCCTCATATTCCCAATTTGAATTCGCTCTGTATAAATAGTAATTATCATTTGGTGATCAGAAAAAAGATTTTATTACATGTTAGAGTATTTCTGGCTACCCGCTAAAAATTTAATTCTAAATCAGAAATTAAATTATTTATTTCTCTCTCTCTCTTTGCGTCTCTGTCCAGGAGAGGAGGAACAAAGTAGACCAAGAAATTAAAGCAGTGGGACAGTTTTTCATTTTCGACGATTGCAATTCAGATCGGAGCAATGCCGCCGGAGCTACTGATTCGAAAATCGGAGCATGTCGATGTCGATAACAGTCCTGTTTCTGTCATCAATATGCACCGCTGCACCTTCAGCGTTGTGTCCTCTTCTTCTTCCGCTTCCGCCAGCGCCAATCGATCTTCCTTTGCTTCTGATTTCCACGATCGGGATTCCTCCGCTTCCGATGGTTATCAGGTACGCATGCCTTAGTTGCTCCTTGATCTTATTCTTCAATTTGATTTTCGATCTTTTGTTTCTGAACTGATTTTGCTGGTGGTTCGGAGGTGTTCGATTGGATTATTAGGTGGTGTTTAAGTTTGATGAATTCATTAGAGTTAACGAATTGAATCAGTACTCCATCGACTGGTGAAATTTGATTGTATTTTGTTAAGGAATGCTATTACTGGTATAATTGATTGTTAATTTATGTAATCTGTTGTCATGTGTGATGACATGTACTTTATATTCTGAGAAGATGTTAGAGATTGGCCGTATTCTTGTTTTGGTGAAACTCCAGCATTGAGCATCTTTGTGTGGGGGATGAGGGACATACATATAAATTATTTGATTATTCCAACTGGCAAACTGACAATTAATTCATGAGAGTTATAACACGGATATGGATTTGTGACTTTGGTTCCTTTTTGTATGGCATGAAGCATTTGGCAGGGCATGTATCAGGAGGCGAGAGTTTGAGTGGCTTGGATACAGATCCAGACAAGCATTTTACAGTTCACAGGCCTAGTGGTTTCAATAATACAAAAGACCAAATGTTTAAAGGTGGGATACTACTATCTAGTCACAGCTCAAACTTTGATTTTGATCACGAACAGACCCCTAAATTCACCCGTTTTCTTTTCTTTTTCTGGGGTTCAATCATACACAACAGTTCAAAAGCAAGATGACCGATCGGAGGAGATTGAAGAAGATATATCTACAGATTCAACACCAGTCTCGTTCTCCTTAGCTCTTAAAGGTACCCCAAGTCTGAGGGAAACCTTCACTTTAATTACAAACAGCTGTTGACACCTTTATTTCTAGATTGCCAGGATAGGAGATCTAAAGCTAATGCAAAGGGGAAGAAGAGAAACTCCAGTCACTCCATCTCGGTAGGAATAAAATCCAGTTCACCTAGACTGGAGGCTTTAAAGGAAGTTTCCGTTCCATCCCGTCTACCAAGCACAATTGTAAGTCCTGGTACCCCAAGCCACCAGCTTCCAAGTGCCGGTATGCATAAAGGTTGGAACTCAGAACGAATGCCTCTACCTCACAAAGGTAACAGGGTTGGTCCTGCTTTGTTGCCACTCGGTACAGTAAAGACGTTGCCTTCCAAGTGGGAAGATGCTGAGAGGTGGATTTTTAGTCCAGCATCAGGAGATATTTCTCATCGGCAACCAGTTCAGCAGCATCAGTTTCATCGGAAGCCTAAAGCAAAAAGTGGTCCTCTTGGGCCATCTGGTAGTGCCTATTACTCGATGTATACACCTGTTAATCCAATGTCAGACAGAAGGAGTGTTGGCGATCTCATGGCTGGTTCACCTTTTTCAGCCGGACTTATGGTAACAAATGGGTTGTCAACTTTATATGACCATGGAAACGGTTCTCCTGCTAGGTTAGAGCCTTGGATGCCCCGTTCAGTTAGCTTGCATGGCTGCTCTGTTGAACTCCCAGGTCAATCATCATTGCCCAGCTCGCGAGGCAAGTGCCTTTCACCCCTTTTTTTTCATCACTGTCACAGATCTATTAGTTGTGTTACTTTGGTTTTTGTATTTCCACAACTAGTCAGTCAAACAGTGTCCATATTTATGAAGTTGATTTGTCCCTAACAAGCAAAGTTAACTTAAGATTGACTCAAAAGATAGCAAGACACTAGAAACGATGTGCCAAGGCGTGAGAATGGCTGTACGAATAAAGAGATGGTCAATGTGAAATAGATAGGGCATTCCGTATTGAATTTAGCTTGATTTAAAATAAGTAATATGGTTAAATTTCCGGTCCGGTCCGGGTCTGACCGGATGTGCATCTCTACTCATTGTGAAATGGTTGTGTCGGCATATTTAATATAAACTAACTCACCTCACTAATTGATATTTTCGTGTATACAGATGAGAAGGTTGACAATATGAATGACAAAGCCACAAACCTTTCATGTCCTGTTTCAAGAAGAGACATCGCAACACAGATGAGTCCAATAGATAGCACTAACTCGTCCTTTAAAAGAAATTCTTCTTCATGCAATGAGGACCAAGCTCAATCGCAATTCGTTAGAATGAGAGATGTGGAAATGGATGAAAAGATAACCATAGGAAGTTTGAAGAATATTCATAGATCCAGCCTAAGTAATAAAAGCTCAAGGCGTGTGAATGACTGTACGAAAAAAGAAATGGTCCCTCAATCATCCGCTTGGAGCTCTACAAAGACAGCCAAGCATCTTGGGACGTACGTTTGAACTAAAAATAACCTTCTTACTTCGCCTCATACTACTATTAATTGTATAGATGACTAACAGCAACTTAGCCTATTTTGGTGTTGAATTTATTGACTAGTGAGTTGCTCACTTATTTAATATGGGTAAAAGCCTGTCAATCAGTTTTGGACTAATAATAAGGCTTCAATGACAATGGTTAGACAGTTTTTGCGAGCATTAGTATCTCTGCTAATCCCATTCTTATTGCAGATCTACAAGAGATGAAGCCAGGATCATTGCATGGGAAAACCTGCAGAAGGCAAAGGCTGATGCAGCCATTCAGAAACTAGAGGTTCCATTCTAACCGCAACCCTCCCTTTCATTTACAACTATGATCTTTATCAGGGAAACGTTAATTGATATCACGAGAATAATGTTTTCAAAAGTCTGAAATCCTATGCTAGAAATTTGCTGCAAAGTAAAAAAGGAAAAATCAAAATATTTATATATGAGTTATGACTGCTGGTAAGTTTATATTTATTCAGTAAAGGCGAAAGGATTACTGCGTTGAATCTGGGCACTATGTTACGAATTGCATGCTAGCCTGACTGTCTTAATTTCTTGTCGTAATTGTAATATATGACCATACAATTGTGATACAGATGAAATTGGAGAAGAAAAAGGCCTCATCGATGAATAAGATCGTGAAGAAACTGAAATCAGCTCAGAAGAAAGCTCAAGAAATGAGGAAATCCGTGTTATCCAATCAAGCAGCCAATCCTTCCAGTGGTAGAAGCTCATCCATGTACAAAGTTCGCCAGAAGAGTTCGTTGAGTGGTTGCTTCACCTGCCATGCTTTTGATCTTCCTTAATGTATGCATCATTATAATTTTTGCATACAAAGAAAAAATTAAAAATAACTGAAACTCAAACAATTGCTGCCAGATAATATGAATTAGTCAGGTACCCCCAATTTAGCCACGTTGATAAAACCATGGTGGAATGTTGATAACTCTGTGTTGGTATACTTAAAACAGTGCTATTAAGGGCGAAGTGTAGTTCCTCAGTGGTGAGGGCTACCTCCGGTTTGCAATGTCACCCGGGTTCGAAGTCCCTATCCTGTCAAATTTGAGTAGATACTAACTTAACCCCCTAACCCAAAAAAAAACAGTGCTATTAAGGCATGCTGGTCTGGCTGTGGCATTGTTATTTTTACTATTTCCAGAGATGTGCAACTAATAGTTAGTTATTACTATTATTATTATTATTATTAAAAGGCTACATAGTTAGTTAAGGACGATGCAAGTGCAGCTTAAAACTGGCATACTATTGCATTTCTAACACATGTGGTTCAAAACTCATTTCTAACACAACACTGTTTTTAGCTACTCTGTCATTTTTAGTCAAGTTATTGCAACCAATGACAACACACAACAGGCAAAAACTGGACCCAGTGATTGAACTGTTGAATGCCATCTCCATTGTTGGATTTTGAATACATTATGACTTACATATGACACATTTTGAGGCACCATAATGGTCAAAAGACTCAAAACTACTACATCTCAAACCCATGCTGTTTTATAGTAACTAAAGTAAAATTGTTTTTACACTGCAAAACTGTAGGAGAGCTGTGTAGGCAACATATAGTTGTTTCATTCATCATTTTTTCCTTTTGCAGGCAGGTCCACCGACTTGGTCCTCTGCCAAAATCTCATCAACAACAAATTGGTGCAAATTCTCGTACATCTTCTTCCATTGCTGGATCATTTGTTGGGATCTATCATAATCTTGCTTCATTTTTTCCAGCTCCATGGAAGCAGCGGCAGAAGAATCTTGATGCTGGACAACATAAAACACGCATGTCAGATGAAGTCTGCATGAAAGAAACATCTACACATACTAAAAGTTCCATTCAATGTAAGATGAGCCACTACGAATGGTCCCTCAATGTAATAAGAAACAAGACACCAACTTCAACTAACTGAAAATGCAATCAAGACATTGTCTGGCGCATTGCACAGCCAATTACACCATATAATTGATAGGAAATGGCTAAAAAAATACCTGTAGCTTGTCGGCATGTTTTGCAATCACGAGGTGACTGAGATAAGTACCAGAAGGCCTGGTAGGCAGACTTACAACAGTTTTTGAGACTGAGTCTTCGTTTGCATACTTTTCTAATGGAGGTGGCAATGGCAAGGCATTCCTTCTAAACGACACTTGACGATTTAACAAGGGAATAGGATTCAAACCAAAGTGCCTCACTACAAAAATATTATTTACCGGGCCTGCAAGCAAGAATGACAATGTTAGATAGTCATTCAGATTCTAATCTATAACCAATTAGATCTAGCTCAACATGCCACACTAAAATAAGTTCAGACTCCATTGCAACAAGGAACCCAGTTTTTCAAATTTTACAGTCACACACGTATTGAAAAAAGTGAAAATAGGAAAGACATCCATCTAGATGATCGATAAATAAGAATATGGAATTGGAAACTAGCTACTAAATTATAACTTTTTATAGCAGCAATACTTCCTCTAACTCATATAACTGTTCTTGTGTTCTTTTTTATTTATCCATCATTGATTTGACATCAGCGCTCAGAATATGCCCTCACATCTGTTTTTGTAGAGCAGTTGAAAGATAAAGCACTCTGGAGTCTGGAGGACAATTATACTAGTACGTGGGAATAACAATAAATTCTTGAGATGCGTAAGATCTAACTATAATATTAAGGATCAAAGGAGACATACCCTTTTATTCATACATGAACTTGAACTGAGAATAGATACGTATAATTCATCAGTTGAAGTTGATATGACGGTACCTTTGGAATGTTTCAGTATGCGTACAATATTAGAGGTTCTGATGTTCCACACTCGAATTATGCCATCCTCTGAGCCAGAAATCAGTAGGACTCCCTTCGAATCGAAGGCCAAACAACAGACTGCCTTCCTGAGGTGCCAGAGAATTATTGTATTGAATTCGCAATAGGCAACAGAAGATAAAATAATGCCACAGATATAATTATAAATAAATGCTTGAGAAGCTGCAAAGATACCCAATGATTTTGCATGAACAGACAGAAAATGTGAATACATAGCAAGACTGTCAGACCCGTAATTAAGGTGTCACGGACTCACGACCTTTGGGCTAGCAATTCCATGAAGTTTAAATGCAGTTGATTTTTTTTCAATGGAGACAACCACACTATTCCCCAGAAGAATAAAAAGCGATTAGGATACAACCCTGAAGTGATGGTGTGGCCAATACGGAAAATATGCACATACCCATGATCTGGCAATGAACCAATAATGTGCATCCCGTAGCTACCACCAGAGCTACTTTCAGCGCTAAGGGCTGCAATGTATATTTTTCCATCCCTTCCACCAGCATAAAACACTTCTTCACCAGGAGACAGCGCAATCGCATTGATTATGGTTGGAAATAAAATAGAGCGCAGCAACTTGCCAGAAGTGTTCCAAACCTAAAATATGACATATACAATCTAGTAAGACTAAGAAGAAACTAGGAATTAGGAGACATGTGGATCAAAAAACATCAGATATAAATACTTTTGATGTTTGTTCAGAAAGAGCTAAAACCTTGCAAGTGCAGTCCTCAGAGGCCGAAACAATAATCGTGTTGTGTCCGGCAACACCACAAACGATATCAGTCACAGGTAAACTGTGCTCACTAAAACTATGCTCATAAAGACGATCTGCTTCTTCCCTTCGCTGATCATCAAATATCCTGAATCGCAAAATAGCTAAAACTCAGTAAAAAAACTGCAAGAACATCAGTATGAACCACCACAGTTACTGAATTGATGGTACTTACAGAGAAAGCGACCAAACTCTAACGTTTCCATCTTCAGAGCCAGATACTAGCTGTAAGTGACCCTCCAACCACACCAAGCTAGTGACACCTCTATAATGTGCATGCCACTTCCTTAGCAGCTTGCCTGTGGCAACCTTATTGACACCATATAAACCCCATAAATATTGACAGCCAAAAATCATAGTATATATTTGAAAGAACTCTTACCTCCCAGATGTATATGTTCCCCAAAGACCCACCTCCAATGATATAAGTGCCGTCAGTATTAGACACCAGTGGCTTTATGGGCTCGGCCGGAAAGCTCCTGACTTCAGCCAGAGGCTGCAATTTCAACACGCCATTGTCTCAAATATAAATAACAGAGAGACATTTAAACAAACATTTGGTGTGCATTCCGTTAGTGTTTGTTTTTTGCTTCATTTTAAAAATTGGACACGAGAAAGAATAAAGAGTTGTGTCAGTAGTGAAAGAACCTTGTTCCAGGACCAGAAGAGAACGGAGCCAGAAGTGGAAGAATGCTCGCGGAGCTGAGAGGAGGCGAGGAAGCGTTGAGCAACGCAGATTAGGCCGTGAGGTGGCGATGCGCAGCCACGGTGTCGGAGAAGCTCCTCACCCGTCGACAGTTTCCAGCAACTGATTCCGGCGTCAACAGGAGACGAAGCTAAGATGACGTCACTCTCCCCCATCTCTAAATTAGGGTTTCAATCTAATTTGCAACGAAACAACCCCAAGTCTAAGTGATGAAGGAAAAAAAAGCCTTTTTAATACACTTTTAATCAGTGTTAATAAAATCGGTCAAGTCACTAGGTTAATGAGTAAGTGGTTCAATCGGATCGAATCGGTTTGATCCGCACAAATTAAAAAATAAAAATAAAATATTTATATATAATATTATATAATTTAACATATTTATGACTTGAATAAATATTACATGTTTATAATCGGATTACAATAACATACCATAACAAATTTAAAATTTAATAAAGTACAAATCAATACTACAGCAATAACAATTTTTTTCAAAGGTATGCCTCACAAATTCTACCATGGACGTACTGGCAAGGTCTGGAACGTCACCAAGCGCACCATCGGCGTTGAGATCAACAAGCAGGTTGGTAACCGAATCATCAATAAAAGAATTCATATTCGAATCGAACATGTTCAACCCTCAAGATGCGCTGAGGAAATCAAGGAAAGGAAGAAAAGGAATGACAAACTGAAGGCTGAGGCCAAGGCTAGAGGTGAGGTGATCAGCACGAAGAGGCAGCCTGAGGGACCCAAGCCTGGGTTCATGGTTGAAGGTCAATTCCATACGATGTTGTGAATGACTTGAAGGGTGGATATTAGTTCCATTCTTCTTTTCATTGGTGATGTTGTTGATGTTTTCAAATGTTTCAAATTTCTGCAATTGTAGCTTCAACTTAAATTTTGTTCTTTTTGCTACTTTCATCAAGAAAAAACTTGCCTCAAGTGCTGGAATCTCTCTACTTCATTTGAGTCTTTAATTTTAACTACTTCATTATAAAAAAAATAATTTTAGTCTTAATTTGTAAGTCACAACAATAATAAATTTATAAGGCTAATTGAATTTCTAGCTAAATTGATAATAAGTAATAAAATTTATAGATTTGATAAATGAATATACATTATTGAAACAATTAATAACACAATAATCATGTTTAGCATGGTGGAATGAGCGGTGATAACTATTAAGAGTGGTTTGGGTTCGAGTCTTTTCTAAGTCAAAATTAAATAAATATTTTTGCAGACCAAATCAAACCGATTGAACCAATCAAATCACGATTTTAATGAAAAATCGGGTCTTGACTGGGTTTGACTGAGTTTGACCGATTCGATTGCATTCCGGTCCAATGACAGAACCGATCGAACCGACCGATCCGGTTTTCACAACACTGCTTTTAATCAATAAATATTAGAATGCTTTTACTTAAATTTGATTTTTTTGATAGAAGAAAATGGCATACAAAAACCTAGAGAAAAGGTAGAATAATAACATCAATTTAATCAACTAATAAGTACATGATCAGGACATTCAAACATGAAAAATATTCCATGCAAAGGTATCCATGTGCTGTTTTGTATCTTCGAACAAGAATTGCTCCACAGTCTTATCCATGCCAAAGTGGCCAAATAGAGGATGTGACACGTCAGTCAACTTCGAAGCGACAATGAAGCTCCGACCAAATTTCCACTGAAAATTAGACAAGGCTACACTTGTAATCTCCATATATCAGTTTCCTGTCAAGGGTAGCACGTCACATGACCTCCGTAAATGACAATAAATAGGACTTAAAAGCTAGGACAAGTCAACTAGCCGTGATCAGTGCAATGCTCCACTTTGCCTCACGCCGAGGGAGGTGACCAAACCGCCCACGATAGAAACTATTATTGCAACAAGCACAGCAAAAAAAACCAAAAGTAAGAAAAAATCCGATAAAAAAACCTGTACACAGCTCCAAAACAATCAACGACAACGCGCCGACCTCCTGCCCCACTGCACTATCGTCACCATCTAACAGTCAAAATAAAATGTCATAACAACCGACGAAACCCACCTTACAACATCATAGAACTTAAATTCGATTTGATTACTAAAACGTTTAAGATATATTTTTTTGATGAGGCAAACTTTTAAGATATTGTAGTTGTCAAAATAAAAGCTCCCACCCGGCACAAAAAGTATCCGGATTCTAAATCCCTCTCAAGGGCATCAGGGCATCAATTATGATGATCTTTAATAAAAGATCACCAATAAAAAAAAATTCTTCTCCTACATCACACAATCTTTTTTCAAGTGAGCTTTTTAACAATAGAGCACAAAAGATCATCACATTTTATAATCTTAAAAGATCATCCCAAGTGCATATAATAATTTTTCTTAATTGTGTCAAAATAATAGCTAGTGGATCTCCAATTATAGAGTTTGAAAAACAAATATATTGATATAATTTATAAAATATTTTATTTGATATTTTTACATTTATTGACATGTATACATTATGTATTTAGTATTGATTTTTGACCAATCATACGATCTTTCTCGTCCGAAGAGGAAAAAGCTTTCAAGTTGTAAAACCACTCTGTTACCAGAGGGAGAAAACGAAAGAAAAGAGGAGAACGTTTTAAAGAAAAGGCAGCTCGTCAGGAGTAAGAGCAGTCGATTAAACCAACCCTGCTTTGTCAGCTCTATCTGTTGGTGCAGCTCTGTAGTTAGGGTGCCTTAATGCCCAATAAGATAAGGGCATGTCTTTCATTACTGGCTCTAGCTAGTAGCTCTAGTTGCGCAATCAAGGGCTGTCGCATTAGTCGCAATAGGTTGATTGTCATAATCCGCCTTAAGGTGATCATCAGAAGGCGAGTGCTTATTACTAAGAGACATACTAGTATCGATATTTAGTCATTCCTTTTTTCTTTTCCTTTCTATAGTAGAGAGAGTCGCACGTAATGACAGATCACGGCCATATTATTAAAAGTTTGGGGAAAGAATGGGTTTCGATCTAGTGCTCGCTTTACAAGTATGATAATTGGAATAGCCTTATTACACTAAAAGAAGTCCATTTCCATTTTTTTTTAAAAGGAATAAAAAATGATTTGATTTCTCCATCCAATGAATGACTTACACGTATCACATTTGTAGTAAAATTCGATCGTGGTCGTCTCATACAACAAAATGACAACCATTCACTCCAAAAATTAAAGATTGTATGTATAATCTTTAAAGTGGGTCATTATTAAGGATGGCTTTAGGCTAACACTCCATCTCCAACACAAATAATAATAATAATAATAAATAAATAAAAGCGCGAAGCAATCGGTGCATACAGATTATCCCAAAGAGAGAATGGACAAGAAGCTAGTTGTGTGCGTCACCGGCGGGAGCGGATTCATCGGCTCCGCCCTTGTGCAGCTTCTCCTCCAACGTGGCTACACTGTAAATGCCACAGTCAAACACCTCGGTCAGTCCAGTTCACCATCATCTCTCTCTCTGTTAATCTGCAGATCTACGCAATCAATTACTCCATCATCTAACTGAGTACATGAATTTGGTTATTAATTGATTGATTAGACGATGAGAAGGAGACGAAGCATTTACAACTCCTAGAAGGCGCAGAATCTCGTCTTCGCCTCTTCCAGATTGATCTTCTCAACTATGATTCCATTGTCGCAGCTATCCGTGGCTGCCATGGTGTCTTCCACGTCGCTTCTCCCTGTACCGTTGATCAAGTGAAGGATCCTAAAGTATCTTTTTTCACGACTCTTACACTCGAAATTTCTTTTTTTTTCTTTCCATTTTGTGATTATTTTTGGGAAAAAACACCAATCTATCGACATTTCAAACTCAAATCACCCATATACACCAACTCAAACTCAAATCACCAATCTACCCCACTTTTTAATGATTCCGGTTTGTGTCGTACCGGAATTAGGGTTTTTGGCTAATTCCGGTTTATTTCCAACCGGGACTCTTCGGAAAACGGAGACGTGGCGTACCGGAATCGTTCCACATCAGACATTTCTACGAATTCCGGTATAGGACATACCGGAATTATCCAAAACCCTAATTCCGGTTTGTGTCGTACCGGAATCATTAAAAAGTGGGGTAGATTGGTGATTTGAGTTTGAGTTGGTGTATATGGGTGATTTGAGTTTGGATTGGGGGTAGATTGGTGTTTTTTCCTTATTTTTGTGTGTTTGTTTTGCTGAAAAAAATTAAATTAAGAGGGAGATGTTGGATCCGGCTATAAAGGGAACCAAGAATGTTTTGAAGGCAGCAAAGGAGTTGGAGGTTGGCCGGGTGGTGGTCACTTCATCAGTCTCTGCCATCATCCCTAGTCCCTTCTGGCCAGCTGATGTTGTTAGGACAGAAGAGTGCTGGGCTGATGAAGAATATTGCAAGCAGAATGAGGTCAGCCTCTACTCGAAATGTACTTAATTTTCATTGCTTATTCGTGTTGGATAGACTACTTGGAGGGGAGAAAACCCTCGGAGTTTCTTCTCGTCCTGTTGAATTCGTTTGCCAAGTTTATATAATGATATTTTATGATCGTTTCTGCATTTACAATGTGAGTATGTGACATCGTTCTTAGTTGTTGTTTCAAGTTGTGCTATTAGACATGAAAATACAATAATATTTGTAAGCGTTCTTTGAGGATTTCTTCACTCTGTTTATACATGATTATTTTAAACCTCAACATATCCAGTACTTTATGTGTCAGGGTTGTGGCAAAGATAGGTCTTTAGCTTTCTATTTAGTTCGGTGTTATTAGCTCAGCATAACATGATACAATATGGATCTTAATTTGTATTTTGTGATCCTGGGCTTGGTTTGTCCGTTAGTTGTGGTATCCTCTTTCAAAGACACTGGCAGAGAAAGCTACTTGGGAGTTTGCCAAGAAGAATGACTTGGATGTTGTTGTGGTAAATCCCGGCACTGTGATGGGTCTTGTCATTCCTCCCACGCTCAACGGCAGCATGCTGATGCTTTTGCGTCTCCTTCAAGGTATAGTCTGTACGATACTAAATTCTTTTTTCCCATGTATGATGCATTTCTATGCCCAAGAGATGATGTGATATCATGTTCTCCATCGTTCCACGGCTTAGTATATTTAAGCGGATAAGAAGAGAACTATGGTAGTCCTTTCCTTGTGGATGGTATCACCAAACTGTACAAAGAAAACATATCTGCTGTTTATGTGTATTGATGCAATTGACCTATTAGATTTATAAAGCATCAAAACCAAACTGTATTTGAAAGATATTAGTCTTATATCACAAGCTTCATAAACCATGACATTCTAATTCTTACATTGACAATGCTATGCTGATTTTTTTGGTGACCTCTCGCATCTTCAGGTAGCACTGAGACATATGATAACTTCTTCATGGGATCGGTGCATGTTAAAGATGTAGCTTTGGCACATCTTTTAGTCTATGAAAACACATCAGCTTCAGGTCGGCATATATGTGTCGAAGCTATAACTCATTATGGCGACTACGCAGCTAAGGTTGCTGAACTTTACCCTGAATACAAAGTGCCCAGGTTTGAATAAACACCTTGATAAAATATAAGATTATAAGCTTTTTTTATTAAGAAGTGTAATCGATAAGGAGCATATATTTTAGCTTATTAATAGAGTCCTTATTGATTTTCCCCTGCTTGTAATGACCTATACGGTGTAGGCTGCCCAAGGACACTCATCCCGGACTGATGAGGTCAGAGAATGGATCTAGAAAACTGATGGAGCTGGGTATGAAGTTTGTACCCATGGAGCAAATTATTAGAGATGCAGTTGAGAGTTTGAGAGGGAAAGGATTCGTCTCCTGAGTATAGTTTCCTCCCAAGTATAGTTTCCTCCCAAATGGTTGGTTCTTTGAAAAATCTCAATTCTCAGGTACCAAACAAGTCAGTTGCAAGAACCTGCTATTAGTTTATGTAAAAATGTTTATGTGTGAAAGCGTCTTTTATGAGTTATAATATTAGTAGGTGATGAATATGTATAACAGCAATTACTGTGCAAGTATTTGGCAGATGAGATTGTAACAAACTGGGGTAAGGCTTTGTTGTAATGAATATTAACATGACAAGTATAACGTTGCTAAATCCGAGTGGTATCACCATAGTGTAGGGTCGCACCATCAACAACAATACAGATAAGCAAGTGGGTCATAATCGTTTCTTGCTTCACCCACAGCCACTTCCTTAGGCGCCATTTGCGTCGCCTACTTCATGTATCCATCTTTTGAAATTAATTTTAGTATATGTTACATTTTAATAGGTAAAGACTTAAAGAGAGAATCGCTCAAACAAGTCTCCCTCTATTTTTTCGAAAACTTGGAACCCCGATTTCCCCTTCTAAAATATATAAGTTATTGTGGTGGTAATACGTGTTTCATGTGTATTTTCCAATATGTATTTAATTCAAAATTAAAGTTATCAATTTTGACTTTACTTTTTGGACATATATCACGTGCAAATTTAAAGATGCATCATAATTTTATGGTGAGATTTGTGGTCTAAAAGTCTTGAATTTTTTAGGGTATATGTGTCACAACTTTGACTCCATCTGCCCCGATTTGTTTCTCCAAAAGGACAGAGTGCATAAGAATAAAGAACAAGAAAATAGTACAGTCAACATTTATGACGCTATTAAGAGCATATACACCCGTTGAGGAAGTTCTCCATTTTGAGAACCTCCTCAAATCGCATTTCATATTACTATTCAACTCAATAGGACGTTCTATTCGTGTTATTTATACATCCATTCGACATCTAGCACCTCATATTACTATTTATCGAATACCTGTATTTAAATTATGGATGAAAATTTGACACTATGAACAATAGAATAATTAATCAAACAAGGCATTAACAGTCGCGTTCCACCGCAACATAAACATCCGCGTTCTCTTCAGACATTAATTCCTAATATCAACGTAGCACGCGCTGATAACGTTGGTTGTGAACGCGCGGTACTTCCCCTCAGCATCCCATGTACACTTTAAGGCTGCATCACGTTCTCTTCAGACATTATTGCTTAATGTCAACGTGGGACGTGATCAGGGGCGGAGCTAGGATTCGAAAGTTACCCGGGCTAAAAATTTTTTTGACATGTATCTGGCTTTGTTGGAAGAACCGCAATGGCATGAGCAGGAGAGCTGGTGCATTCGTCAAGCTGTCTATTTTGGGAAGAAGGTGCTGCGGCTGTGTAAATCGCAGCATTGGCCTGATCCGAGACAGAGCACTGACTTGATGGCAGAAAGTGGGAGCCAAATTGCACAGAACACAGTTAGGATAAGCACAGACGGTTCATGGGAAATAAGCTCTAGGGAAGCAGGCATGGGGATAGTGGCGAGAGATTCGAAAGGAAATATGTTGTGGATGCATGCGGAGTAGTGGTGTGAAGGTTTGAGATGTGCCAGTGAGGCCGAGGGCCAAGCATTCCTGGTACTTGGTCTGAGAGTGGCGGAGTAGGGATTGAAAATCCAGAGATTATGCGTCAAACTCGACTCCACAGACGTGTACAATGCTGTTATTTCAGGTGTTGGGGTTGCAGGGTGGTGTGAGTCATAGCTGGATCAGGCGGTGGACATTCTTGCAACTAATGGGGAATGGAGCCTGCGACTGGTGAGCAGAGACTCTAACAAGTTGGCAGACATGTGTTAAGTATAAGCACTTGACAAGTTATCCCACATCGCCCGTTTCAAAGAAGAATGACTACCATATATTGGGTTACACCACCACAACTCACAAGCCAAGGCTTTTGAGTTGAATGAGGGTGTAAGTCGGCATATGCTAGCATTTCCACATGGTATCAAAGCTGAAGGCACACGACCTAGGCCTTGTACGTGACGCGAGGGATGCGCCTATGTGCGCCAAGTGCATGACGAGACGCCCGTTTGTCAGCCATGTTGGTCAAGGGGAGTTGCAAGTTGCACACCCGCCACACGAGCTTATGCGTAGGTTAACAAGTCGCATATGCGCGCCTACTGCTTTCCGCTACAATAGTTAGCGAGATTTCACGGAGCACGTCCAACTTCCCAAGTGAGGGGGAGTGTTAAGTATAAGCACTTGACAAGTTATCCCACATCGCCCGTTTCAAAGAAGAATGACTACCATATATTGGGTTACACCACCACAACTCACAAGCCAAGGCTTTTGAGTTGAATGAGGGTGTAAGTCGGCATATGCTAGCATTTCCACAACATGGCTGCTGGCAAAGCTAGGCGAGAAAGGTGGTGGTGGAAGTCTTTTTCCGCAGTTCCCAGATGTTTGTCTGCCTTCCGTTAGGCTTTTGTGTTTTTCTGTTTGGTTTCGAGCTGGTCTCTTGTTTTGGTGTTTTGTTCTTGTAAACATACTTTCCAATCAAAAAAAATTGGGGTGAAAGTTACTCGGGCTGCAGCCCGATAAACTTTGTATGTAGCTTCGCCCCTGGACGTGATGCTAATGTCAAAGCCGGATGCGCGACGGTTCGGTTCTAATTATCATCATCTTAAAACAGGGCAATCGATCGGATCGTAACAAATCGACCACGACAAACAGATGGAAGAAGACTCAAACAAGCTAAAATCAAACTTCATTGGATATCATGTTTTCACCAAATCAGTTGAGCATTCAATCACGGCAAGCAAATTGAGAACGTCCGCTCAAGCGTTCTCAGATAGCACGTCCTCGCGGACGTTCGGGTAGGAAACGTTCTCGTCGAACGGCTGCACGATTTCTTTTCTCAGGACGTCCGTAAATCCTCCGTCGAACGTCCTCAATTTGTAACCGGTGTATATGCTCTAAATGACGTTGGAGTACACTACAACCACACGCCAATCAGCATATAGGTTCATTAAATCAATTGCAAATACCAGACATGTATGCAAGGCGCATGAAAATAAAAAAAATGAAATTAAGGGGACTTAGGGTGTGTCCATTTGAACTCTATAGTGTCTTCTCTTATCTTATCTGAAAGTAACTTATAGTGATTGAAAGTAACTTATAGTGACTGATATTAACTTAACATCAACTTATAGTAACTTATATTAACGTAATAGAAGGGTCCCACCACCACCACCGTCGGCCACCGCCGGACCTCCGGCCAACTCTAGCGGACCTCGAGCCAACTTCGGCCACCTCCGGCGGACCTCCGGAAGTCTGCCGGAGGTGGACGACGGCGGCCGGCTGTGGTGGTCTAACTTAACTTAACTATAACTTATATTAACTTATAGTGACTAAAAGTAACTTATAGTAACTGAAAGTAACTTATGGTAACTGAAAGTAACTTATAGTAACTGATAGTAACTTATGGTGATTGAAAATAACTTATCTTATCTTAACCATGACAAAGTAGAGTTCAAATGGACATGGCCTTAGTTGATCATTATCCCATCTCCACCAGCAGCATCATCCATAACATAAATTACATCAACGGAATCAGAAGAAATACCATCATGAACAAACCTCTCTTAGGGACTCAGGTGAGACATGAGACTCCAATTTTCCCACGACATGAGACAAGAGGTTTTTAGGGATTTCCCAAAAGAGAGCGACAAACAATAAGAGAATAAAAGGAAGAAAAGAGCGCGTAAGGTTTAGGGTTTGAGAAGAGGTTAAAAACGATTAGAGATGAGAGGAAGAGGAGCGTGTGAGGTTTAGGGTTTGTGAGAAATGGGCTATGGAAGGGTATCGAGTATAGAGAAATTGGATTTCGGAGGCAATTGGATTACTTAGAAATTGGGTCAATATAATTGACTTGAGATGAATTGGGTTGGAAATCTTTTATGAAAATTTAGATGTTTTAATTAAATTGAGATAGAGGTAGATAAGTTGTGGGAAATCAATGTATATGGAGATGATTGATTTGATTATTGATATTTAAAAAGATGGGGGAGGATTGTTGGTGATTTTAAGGTTTTCGGACCCGATATTATGTTCCAACATGTTAGGGTAGCATACCCTAATGAAATGAGAGGTTTCGAAGTCTGATTGGGAAAGTTTGAGTTTGGAACTTAGTTGGGATCGCGTTCGTAAAAGACATTAACGTTCACCGCGTTCGTAAGAGACATTACCGTAATGTCAAGTCTGAACACGACAGCCTACTGTTGTATGCGAACGTGCGGAACGCGACTGCTCAGTTGGCAATCGCGGCTCTTGCTCGTATCCGATTGATGGGCTATAAATTGCAATCGACTTCTCATTCATAAGACACGAAAAATTGCAGTGCAATTGTTAGATATCACAATCCCACCTTTGATTACAAAATTATCTCAAACCTTAAGCTTGCTATGTTTTTCTTGCCTAAAAACACAGTGTTTTCTTTTTGGATTATATCTCAGTTCAAGTTTCCTGTAACCCAAGGCATAAGTTATAGGGTGGAAATATTGATTTCAGACAGCGAATTTACGTTATCCAATCTGATATCCAAGGGACCGTTTGATAGCGCTAAAACATATGCATTTTAGGCGACCTCTATGCTTATTGTTTCGATCATTTTCTTACGATTTCACTTGCTATTTGATGCTTTGTGGTTCATTTTAGGCAAATTACAGAGTTTAAGCTGAGAACACAAGTGAGTAGCATTTTGGAGCAAAACCGAGCAGTTTCGGAGCAAAATATGGTGTTTCGGGGCCAAACCGAGCAATATTGACCTTTGCACCTTGTTTTGGACTCCCAAGGCTCATACGATGTCCGATTTGGTCGATTCAAAGCTTGTTGGAAAGCTTATTAAAAGGACTACAACTTTGTAGTTTACACCAAGATCAGATTCGGATGTTAAGAGGCTCTGAGGACCCGAACCGTCCGGCTGAAATCCCTTCACGAATTGAACCGGCCGGTTCAAATGCTCAGAAAGTCCAAGCAAGCTTTCCCCTGATCGAACCGGCCGGTTGAAAATCCTTCACGAATTGAACCGACCGGTTGAGTTGTCAAGACAAGATTTTTACTGCTGGGCTATAAATAGAAACTTAGGGTTTCTGAACAAGGGGGACTTTTTGGGGGATTTTCAATGGAGATTTTTGGGTTTTGGAGCCACTTTCTTGGGGAAGAAGCTAGAGATTTTGGGAGAACTTCAACAACAAAGATCGAAGATTGGATCCTTTAGTGTTCTTGAATCTCCATATTGGTTTTGAATTCCTAAACTCAACTTTTCATATGGGTTTTTGCACTTTCCATGATGTTTTTGCTTGTAAACTCACTATGAGTGAGTAGTGACCTTGATTGGGGATTATGGATACCCTAGACATGTTTGTGATGATGTAAATACCATTGATGCTAATGTTGAATGAGTTTGCACATGAATCTTCTTCATTTGAACTAAATGTTTATAGTTGCCCAGGTGTTTGTGAAATGTCCTCAATGGGAACTTAGCTTGATCTCATGTTTGATGTAGCTCACGTTGATCACCATGACTTCAATGAAATAAATGAAGAAGCATTAGAGTCTTTGTGTTACATGGCGACACTTTAATTCTAATGAGAATGGCTTGAACTTAACAAGGATGTGTTTATCTAGTCAATAGAGCGCGAGTGTGAGGCTAGAGACGCATGTTCTATAGGGCCAATAGAGCGCGAGTGTGAGGTGCTATGCGAGATGTAACCTCTTCATTCTAAGTTGTAGCGCGAGTTGAACTTAGCTTGAATGTTGCATGGCTAAATTCTACTCATGTGCATGTAAATTCATCATTGGCATCCAATATCATTGTCACAATAATTGTCTAGGTTGGGAAGTAATCCCTAGTCATCTTTTAATCGATTGTTTACTTGTTTCATTGTTTAAAATCTCCTTTGGATAGTAAAAACTTGCTATCAACCTCTTACGAGGAACAAATCCCCCCCAAACCACAAACGTTCTAAATTGAATCTTTAGCACCATTAGTTTAATCAC
The DNA here is from genome assembly GCA_033675215.1 of Rhodiola kirilowii. Classification (NCBI taxonomy): domain Eukaryota; kingdom Viridiplantae; phylum Streptophyta; class Magnoliopsida; order Saxifragales; family Crassulaceae; genus Rhodiola; species Rhodiola kirilowii. The sequence continues at coordinate 3,335,790 of CM066203.1, read as the reverse complement.
CTATCTTTTGGGTACGACCTCGGATCTCCCGAGTCAATATAAATTGTTTTGATTAATCGTGACTAGCAATAGTATTTGAATTCTATTCGAATATTGACGCTAAATTACAATCGATCAAATGGCGCCGTTGCCGGGGATATGTTAATTAACTGGGTGCTAATAGATTGTTTAGTTTGTCTATTCTTGTAAATATTTTATTCTCCTATGCTTGTATATTCTTCTTTTTCTCTCATATCCCCTACTAAATTCGTTAATCTTGTTTTGCGAGTGGATCACTATAACCAACAAGTCATGCATGATGAAGATTATTATAAAGAGGATTTTTCCAGTTATGCGATAAAAGATCAACTCAGTGATTTAGACAAGAAAATTGATAGTATGATGAGCATGGTTAATGCTTGGGTGGTGTCTAAACTGAGAAATGACAAACACTATGTGGATCAACCGAATGCCCATTGTGAAGACTATTGGATGAACAACCAAAACCGACAAGTCTCTTCTCATGAGGGATATGATCAAGAGGAGGAGCAGTCATATTGGAATTACCAAGAGCATGACTATCAAACTAATCGTTATAATTTGGATGGGGATGACCAAGAAGAGGAGCAACCAAACGGCTATTGGGAAAACTCTTGGAATTCATCACATACCTACACTCAAAATTGGAATGATAGTCAATGTTTTGAAATTGAAGACTCCTACCCTCCATACCCTCAACCTCCTCAACCTTCAAGTGAGCCCTCCAATATAGAAGCCATGCTTGCCACATTTCTAGCATACCAAAAGGAGATGGATGCTCGCATGGATAAGCTTCAAGCTAAGATGGCACAACACGCAATTGGCATTAAGAACTTGGGTGAGGAAGAGGAGGTCTTCGAAGAAGAAGAAGTCCTTGAATCTAATGTCTCAAGGGAAGAATGGGATCAAGAAAGGGAAGATGAATTTTGGAGAGTCGGCACCGTAGCTCATTACAACCAAATGGATGGTGAATCTTGTAACGAAGAAGAGATGGAATGCAAACGTGAAGCATCCTTCACCACTAGCACATCTCAAGATCATTTAGATGAGAACACACAAGAGCTCGCCGTCTATTTGACGCTCTCTGATGAGGAATTCTTCAATGATGACGCCTCTTACATAGATGAAATACCTTTTATTGATGAAGAAGAACTCACCCCTCCCACTATAGAAGAGCCGAAATATGAATCCAAAATTCTTGTTGATGATGGATTGAAGGAAGAGGATATTGAGCCACAAGAACTTCAAGGGTATAGAGACTTTGTTGAGGTTTTCATGGAAGAGACTAAAGACCATTCTCGCATGCAAGAAGACACAAGTTCAATGAGGGATATTGAGGAGTGGGCACCTATAGACGTCAATGATAAACTCAAGGAAGGGATGCCCATCATTCTCGAGACAAGTTATGAAGACCCCTTCTTCACTACGAAGTCTCGAGACAAGTTTTGGAGCTTCTTGCCATACTTTCAAAGATTATTTGAAAAAAGCTTCCATGGCCCCTTAATTTTTAAGGGATTTTCATACTTCAAGGGGTCATGCTCCCAAAGGAAAGTCCATTGTAGGCTTGATGGGAGGAAATTCAAATGGGATTTGAAGGTGGTTTGACACGATCAAGTCCAAGGCCCCGCTTGAGGAGGGATCTTAGCAAAAGACTCCTCAAGTGTGCTTCCTATCTCTTAAGAGGAGAATCGGCTCCGTCTTACCCAAGACGTTAAACTAGGCTTGTGAGTGTTTTCTCTCCCGATCTTTAAGTATATCTATTTTGATTGGATTTCTATTTGCTTCGTGCAAGAATTTGAGGATATGAACTATGCATGTGTGAATGCCTATATTTGATGATTTATTAACATGTGCTTGGTTAACTAGATGCCTTGATAGGGCATAAGTGTGGGGTGCCCATGTTTTGACTATACGAGATGGTTGTGCTTGCTTGACGTGCTTTCATGTGTGAAATCCAATCAACTTGTGTGTTTAAGGGAAAACATTCACATTACTGCACAATTCATCCAAAAATTTCAAATTATTAATGGAAACAAAAAGTCTAGGCAAGGTTACATTTTTGAAAATTTTCATCTCTAAATTCAACTAGACGTGCATGATTTCACTTGATTGATCCTTTAGATGACTATTGGATTGGATTGTTGACTTTCATTCTTGAGGATCAAAGCATCTACTAGCACTTCTTTATCTTTTATTCTAAGCTTTTTCTTGTTGAGACTAAAGAGTTGATCTTTAAAAGCATAAAATCGAAAAAAATATAATTTCAAAACCCTTGCATGCCATGATTGCCTTTAGGTGACCTTAGTGACCTTGCTTACCTTGTGGATTTGTCTTGTTGGTTTGTCATGCTCCATTTTCAACACTTAGCCCTTTGTCAAAGTTTTAAGTGTGGAGTCAAAAGAGGGCATATGAAAAAAAGAGCCCCATTCAAGAAAATTTACATGGTCAAAGAGGGCAAAGCCCCGACCAAAAACTTTCTCAAGTGCACGAGAAGTTTTGTGCAAAAACATACAAATGTCGGGGGTTAGGAAGGTAAGTTCCCCCTCGAAAGCATCTGTAGGCCAAAGGCCATTTGAAAAAAAAAGAGGAAAAAAGAAAATAAGAAGCACTTAAACTTGACAATCGGCTATTCCACCATCCTCTAGCATGAAAACCAATGAGACAATTGATACTTACTAGCAAGAATCCACTAAGGGACGAACCTCGTATTCTTTTATACTTAAGCATGATATGACTTGCAAGTATCTACAAAAACTGTAATGTTGGAACTCCTCTTCTCTTATGACTAAGCGACCTTTGCGTCCTAGGCTTGAGAATGAGTTCAAAGCTCACAAGCCAATGGACTAGCCTCCTTGCTAGCATTTGTGAGTGATCCAACAAGATTTCTTTGCGACTATTAGATTGTTTTCTTGAAGTCACTAACATAGAAAATGACTAGAATCCTTGATTAAAGATTTATTAGTCTTTGCTTTGATTTGCTTGAATGTCCTAATTCATGAATTACTACAAGGATTTGAAGAGGTTTCATGTAGTGATTGAAATGCACATCTCTAGTTGAATACATTGTGAACTTCATGAAAAACACCTTGCCTAGTACTTTGACAATTGTGAACTTAAAATGCCTAATTGGATGGTTGTTCTCTTTGTGGGATTTGTGAGTATTCCGGTGTCTGAAAACTCTCAGGAGACTACAACTCCTCCACTAGGGTAGCCTAGGGGTTTAAATGCTTGGTGCATTCGCTAAATGTACTCGTGTTGCCTACGAAAGTGGTTAGTTAGAAGTAGAATTTGTTTCTTAGTGTTTTTAGTTAGTTTTCGTGACCATATGGAGTTTTCTTTAAACCAATCCTGAGTGAGTAAAATGAATTATTGTTGTTGATCTCTATGATTAGTTTGCTCGGGACGATCAAACGTTAAGTGTGGGGTGATTTGATAGCGCTAAAACATATGCATTTTAGGCGACCTCTATGCTTATTGTTTCGATCATTTTATTACGATTTCACTTGCTATTTGATGTTTTGTGGTTCATTTTAGGCAAATTACAGAGTTTAAGCTGAGAACACAAGTGAGTAGCATTTTGGAGCAAAAACGAGCAGTTTCGGAGCAAAATATGGTGTTTCGGAGCAGTTACTACAAGCGAATCAAACTACTTTTTGAAGTCATTCTTACTGCCATTGAAGACCCGGTACAACCTTGTTGCTGTTAAAGTGAAGATACAAGACGACCAAGCAACTACAGGAGCTGTTGGATCCGGCTATAGAGGGGACCAACAATGTTTTGAAGGCAGCAAAGGAGTCCGGTGGGGTCCGGCGGCGGCCGGAGGCAGGAGGCAGTATGGTGGTGATCCGACGACGGTCAGCGGTCCCTGGCGGCGGCGGTGGTGGTCGGCCGGTGGTCTGGCGGCGACGGTGGTGGTGGGGCGGCGGTAGTGGTGGGGCGTCGGCGGTGGTGGAGGTGGTTGAATTTAACTTAACTTGACTGATATTAACTTATATTAACTTATGTTGATTGAAAAGAACTTATTTTATCTTAACCGTCAAAAATATAAGGTCAAATGGAAACTTGTACTATTACACCTGAAGATACAATAATATTTCTAAATGTTCTTTGAGTACTTCTTCACACTGTTTATGCATGATTATTTTGAACCTCAGCATTCTCCAGTTCTCTATGTGTCAGGGTTGTGGCAAAAATAGGTCTTTAGCTTTCTATTAAGTTCAGTGTTATTAGCTCAGCCCTCAGCTTAACATGTTACAATATGGATCTTAATTTGTAAGTATTTTTAAGCGGATAAGAAGAGAACTATGGTAGTTCTGTGTCCTAGTGGATGGTAGCGTCTAACTGTACAAAGAAAACATATATGCTGTTTATCTGCTTTGATGCAATTGACATATCAGATTTATAAAGCTTCAAAACCAAACTGTATCTGAAAAATAATTAGTCTTATATCACAAGCTTCATACTGAGTTGAGTAATTTCAACTGTGTTCTTCCAAGAAATATTATCGTCTCATATCCTTAACAAACAAAAAGGGTACGGTGCTATGCTGATTTTTTTGGGGTGACCTCTCGCATCTTCAGGTTGCACTGAGACATATGAGAAATTCTTCATGGGACCGGTGCATGTTAAAGATGTAGCTTTGGCACATCTTTTAGTCTATGAGAACACATCAGCTTTAGGTCAGCATTTGTGTGTCGAAGCTATAACTCATTTTGGCGACTTCGCAGCTAAGGTTGCTGAACTTTACCCTGAATACAAAGTGCCCAGGTTTGATTACACACCTTGATAAAATATAAGATTATGAGCTTTTTTTTTGTTTAAGAAGTGTTATCGGTAAGGAGCATATATGAAGAGTGAGAAAATTCTCCAGGTAAAGCAAAATGAGTTTCACAGGCCGGTTATCAGCAAAACCAATGAGCTACTTAAAAAGTACAAAACTCAAAATACTGTGAGAAAACTCTAAACCAGATCAGCGACATTTATCATCATATACATACTCGTAATCAGGCAAGCAAAATGAATTCCAAACAATAATCTCACATGTATACAGTATGTCCATCCTGCTCATGGCCATGGGTACCACTTTTCTTGGTGATCGCCTAAAAGGTAAAGCTGATATGTTCCGACTTGATAAAATCCCAAGTAAAAAATATATGAATTTTTAAGTCTATTTTAATCAAAGATAAGGCTGTTGGAAAATTCATAAACAAAGAGGAAAGAAAGAAAACTCACCCTTCCAGTATTTAGGATTTCTATCTTCAGGACTGGGAGTTCTCTGGTGCTATGGCAGGTGTTAGAGAGCAATGCCATCCCTCACCAACTAACAACGGATCACTTCCACTTTTGGGCAGTATCGATGAGTTTTGTTACAGGAAATGGAAATCATTGTGCAAAGTTTTGGTTATTTGGGTCTAGGGGTCTCTTGTATCATGCTTTGTTGGGGAAACTAATAGCAAACGCTGTGGTCAGGTTGTAATGAGCATATAATCCATGTCAGAACTTCATGGAAGAAAACAAAGAATGCATGACTTCAGTTCAGTCACCTATCTTCTGCTCCTTATTCGTAGTACACAATTTAATTCAGAACCTACTTTTTAGGCTTCAACAATCATCCTTACGTAGTCTTCTTGCCATTACAAATCCATTATCAAACTTCAGTACACATGACTAGCTAGCAAGCTGAGGTCTCACTTGCCTGAACAAATCCGTTATCAAACTTCAGTAGGTCCATCCTGTTCAGGGTACCACACCTCCACTTAAATACAACTTTAGCGTGTTGGCGGGAATAATATACACTCTTGGCTTGTGATTCGGATCTTCATCATCATCAGAGTGCTCTTTACACTCGTATACAGAGAGATCAAGGGGGGAGCGGAAAATATTGTTGTACCGATTAGAAACAGAAGTAGAGCCATCCTCTTCTTCTTCTTCTTCCTGGTCAACTCTTTTCCCATCTATTGAAGAAGTTGTCGTTTTGTGAATATAGTTCACAGTTTGCCTTCGGCTGCTACTGCTGCTCCATGAATTATCAGTCTGTCTTACATTATCATCATCATCATGTTGTTTGGATTCGTCTTCATCAACCTGCTGCTGCTCTTCATAGATAATTTTAATTCCCCATGTCACTATGTCACCAAAACCAGATGCATCGACAGATATGTGGAGTAGGTCACCAGGTTTTATCTCTCTGTGCTCCTCCATGGTATGCCAATGACTTAACAAAGTTAACTTTATTACACTAACACCCCAGAACAACATATTGTCAAATGATGGATCCAATGTCCATTGCCACTTCCTTGTGAGATTCTTAAATGTGATTATGGCATCAAAAATTCGGATTCTGCTGTAGTTGTTGTCGATCAGTGAAAGCATTAAACCAATATTAAGGGCTCGGATATCCAACTGATTATCAGGAACAGTATAAAGCAGCTCTGCTTCCGTTGTTGTCTCGTTGAACCACTTTGCTAGGTGATCGCCTAAAAGGTAAACCACATATGTTCCGGCTCGATAAAGTCCCTAATTTTAAAAAAAAGAACATTTTTGTCAATTTTAATCAACGACAATGCTGTTGGAAAAATTCATAAACAGAGAAAGAAAACTCACCTTCCCACCACCACCAGAATAATCACTATAATGTCTACCTTCAATGTCCACCATGCTTTTAGAAACGTGCAAGTTAGGAAAACCCAACTGGTTGGCATCACTTTCATCCAAGTCTTTAATCCATTTAATTACTACTCGATCGTTACCACCGTAGTCAACTTCAACTAGTTCATCAGTGCCAAATGAATTTATTACAGATATATCGTTCGAATCATAGATATATGAGATTCTTTTCAATCCAGTACAGTGCCATATACACAATTTACAACTGCGCGACAAATGTGAAATTGACCGGACCTCACCACAGCCCTTCAAATTTAATTCATCCAACTTCAGGGTACGAGGTATGTCCAACGCACGAATTGGGTTATCTCTGAGATCCAATTTCTTCAAGGAAGGTGCACAACTTAACAAAACATTTGCTCGAGTTACACCGCATCCTCTTAAATTCAACTCTTTTAAATAAGGGAGATAAAAACTGAATGGCAAATAGGGAGATGTGGAGGGAACTGAATATTGTAGCAATGATGAGGCAGTGGAAATGATAGTCTGTAGGCTGCTCGAAGAAACAACTGATGACTGCATTCGATTACAAGCCTTGAAAAAACGTCTGCACCCATCAAGATTCAACTGAACAACTGAACTTGGAATAGGAAAACTCTCAAGGCTTTCGCATCCTGTCAGGTTCAGCATGGTAAGCTTCTTCAATGTTTCAATAGATCTGTGTATTTCTAGCAAACTTGTGCAACCTTTTAAATTCAGGTGCGCAAGGTTTGATAAGTTTCCAATAGATTTATGGACTTTCTTTAGACTTGTACAACCTTCCACATATAGCCATTCGAGCTCAGGGGCACAAGACAAGTCTGGAGTACACACCAAACGATCTGAATAACTGAGATTCAAGACTTTGAGTGCACCCATGTACTGTATATCACAGATAAAAAAAATTGATTCTGAATTTACTCGTATCATCATATGGAACTAAACAAAACAAAATATATGAAAAATTATGCTCAAATACCTTGCAAGCCTTCCAAGCATGAACCAGGCAACTCTTTTGCATGTCAAGTACCACCAGCTCATCAAGTTTGAAGTTTGATGGTATGGACTGTAAGGGACACCTGTGCCATAAAAACCATTTAATCTTCTTTGGAAAATCTTCATAGCCACCTTCCAATTGCACATGATTAAGCAATAGCAACTCCAAATTTGACATCATTGTAAAAGACGATGTTCTTATAGACATCAAATTCAATGTCGATACGTATCTCCAAGGATTCCAAAAACTTAAACCCAAACGCTTGGGCCAATTTTCAAAATTGTGAGTCTCAGACGAGGTGTGATTAGTATGTGTTGGAAGATAAAGGCGCATCCCTCGTATGATTGGTGTTCCCTATAGAACAAAATCAAAGACAAGATTGAGCACAAGAGACCTTGAACCAAAGATAAAGTGCAAAAGTAGAGCAAGTATAAAGTTTGTGACCTTCACATTTTGCAGCACAGAGAGTGAGTCCCTGACACTCCATAATTTGCTACGCCTTTCAGGTTCGTCGATTGCTTCCTGACGAGCAATCCCCTTTCCCATATCTTCAATGGATTGATGCATCATTAGCTTGCCATCATAACCGATTATTAGAAGACACCGATTGACAAGTTTTTCCATTCCAGATATCGGTCTTAACTTACAACTACCCAAGATCTTAAGTGAATATTCTTTATCCATTCCGATGAAAAAGCAAGCTATGTATAGAAACAAGTCCTTCGTATACTTATCATCTATGCATTCAAAGCTCAATTTGAAAACATTAAATACTTCATGATCTGGATATTCTTCAAGCTCTTTTAGCAGATTTTCCCACATTTCTTCTGTTTCGTTACGCAATAATGGTCCCATGACATAAAGTGCTTGAGGAAGCCCTTGACAGCATTTCGTAAATTCATTGAGGAGTTCTTCTTGACGTTGTGAAAGAGGATCCTTAATAAAGGCATGTTCATTCAAAAGTTCCTTTGATTCTTTGAAATTCAACTCGCTAACTTTGAATTTTCTCTTGAATAATTTAACTTTTCTCAACTCTTCGTTCCTAGTTGTGATGATAATCTTACTTCCTGTACCAAAAAATTCCAAATCATCGAATGCATCAGGAAGGTGCTTTAGTTCATTAACATCATCCAAGACTAATAGAACTCTCCTGCAACATAAAAGGGCTCTAACGTCATTTATGCCCTTATCGACATTATGTATTTTGTTGCCTGGCTTTCCTGTAACATCTAAAATCACTTGCTCCAATAGACAAGAGAGGCCATCGAATTGAGTTGTTTTTCTTGTAAAATCTGCAAGAAAGCTACAACCATCAAACAGGTCTTTATTATGGTTATAAGCAATCTGGGCAACTGTTGACTTCCCCATTCCGCTTAATCCAGAGATGAGTCCGACTTCAACATCAGTTGATCCATCTTGCAACCACATATTAATTTCATAAAGTATAGAATCCCTTCCAACAATGTACGGGGGAACATATAATCTGCTAGTATTTACAAGTTTCCTCAACTCTTGAATGATATATTCAACAAGCAACGGCTCATCCCTGTCAGCATTCAAAGATAGTCCTCTAAGATCTGCAACTCTCTTCAGCGCTGACTTCCATTTTTGGATCCTATCACCTTCAAAACGTTTCTCCAGCTCACTGAATGCATCCTTATAAACACCGAATTGATTGCGAACTACAGTAGGTTCCAGATCAAAGAACACTGGTAAAACACGATGAACATTCAAAGCCTGAAGATCCATGATCTTAACCAGTTCATCTAAACACCATCGTGAATCAGCATATCCAGGTGATAAGATAACTACGGACACCTCTGAACGATTGATTCCTTCATACAGCTTCTGTTGGATGTCCTTGCCGTATTCCAGCCCAATGTTGTCCATAAAAACTCTAAATCCAGTTCTGACGAGTGCACTGAATAGGTGACCCACAAAGGTACGAGTGTCGGTACCCCTGAAGCTCAGAAATACTTGATATTCAAACCTTTTGTTGCGATCTGAATAATTTCCAGCACTTGTATTCGCCATAGCGGAACGAAAGTGTAACAGCAAGAGAGTATTTGTTGCAGTCTTAACTTCTAACCACGAAAAATGATAGGATGCTTGCTAGAGCGGAGCATCACCTTAATAATTCCCAGCCATGGACACCTCCGGAGTAGAGAGAGCCTGAACCTTTGACTCTTGAGCGATTCAAAGTCAAGATCTGAACCTTATTAAATTCTCACTACGCTTGACTTGAGCGAGTCTTTCCGATTCCTACTCCGCTGAGATTTTTTTATTTTTTTTAATAAGCTACTCCTCTGAGAATGACTGAGATATTATTTCAACATTCAAAGAAGGACAAAATTTCCATTATTATATTAAAACCACTTGACTTTAGTTTAATTGTTATTCCACCTTCCCAAGGGCCAAGCTGCACCTTCAAAATTAATTATTCTTTATATATATGGTGCGTTTGGTTCATAAATTGTTTTTTTTTTTGGGATGGAAAGTAAATTTTAAGGAAAACATAGTTTAATATTTGGTTTGATATGGAAGATGTAAACAAAAAGTAAAGGATCCAATGCATTTTTTTTCATGCCATTTCAATGCAAAAATTACTTGGCCATCTATTTTCCATTTCATTTTATTTCCATCATAATTCAAATTTGAAATGGAGATTGAATTTGGTAAAAGAAAAGGAAGACATTTGAAATCCTAATCAGATGCCCTTACTGAATTTCTGGCCGTCCATACTTACATTGTATTAAAACCTTGACTTAGTTTTTTTCATTAGGCAACCATCTTTTGAAGAGGACCTTTTTTATGAGTTTGCATTCAACATATCAAGGAATACAATGTGTACATTGCATATCTTGGGTACATATGTATTTCTAGTACGTTTGAAGCACAAGCCACACCAAGGTCACCAACCCGTAATCGAACTTGACATTTTTCATTAAAGCATAGGCCATCTTGGCACCTCTGACTTTAAATCCACGAGTCGACATACCCCTGGATAGTAGGACCTTCCTTAGCACATAAGCACGCCTCCGCAAGAGGGTAGACTATAGCATTAGCACCTGCAAACAAGCATCCACAAGGGACAAGGCAGAGGAAGAGAAAAGATAAAATGAAAACATCCGCAAAAGATGAAGGAAAGGTCCACACCATAGGTGGAACTAGAAAAATTCCACATAAAATGTAGAAAGGAAATTGTCACAGTGGGATACGAACCCTTGACCTTGTCATTACAAGTCAATGTCTGACGTTGTTACAAAGGATGCTCCAATCAATTTTTCATCTCCATACTACCTTCACCCTTCTGATCATCCCGACCTCTTCATCTGCCCCATCATCTTTAAAGGTGATAACTATGATGAATGGGTGATCGCAATGCAAAATTCTTTATGCGCAAAGCAAAAACTCGAATTTATTGACGGGAGTCTCAATCCGTCAGCTGCATCTAAAACTACGCCTCCAACCATTGACGATTGGTCTATGGTTAATTCGATGTTGGTTAGTTGGGTTATTCAATCTATTGATTCATCGATCCGCTCCTCTATTACCTACTTTGAACATGTTAAGGACTTATAGGATGATCTTTGTCAAAGTTTTTGAGTTGGCAATGGTCCACGAAAACTACAACTTAGCGCGAAGATTGCACGATGTCGTCAATCCGGATCGAGTGTTGCTCCCTATTACAACACTTTAAAGAAACTTTGGGATGAGTTGTCAGCCTATGTTCCACTTCGAAACTGTTCTTGTGGAAAGTGTACATGTAATTTGAATTCATTCTGGGCTCAAGAACACGAAGAAGAGCGTGTCCATCAGTTTCTTATTGGCCTCGACGACGTCTCCTTCAGAACCCTTCGATCAAACCTGATGGCTCTTGATCCTTTGTCGCCTCTTAATCGTGGCTATGCCCTTACGATTCAAGAGGAGCGCCTCAAAACGGTTGTCCTGTCTCGGGATTCTTCTTCTGACACTATGGCCCTTGCAGCTCGCCATCATCGCCCACCTGCCGCCTCATCCTTCCCTTCAGGATCTTCTTCTCAACGCAAATTCATTGCCTGTGATCATTGTGGTCGCAAGGGCATGAGAAAATTGCATGTTTCAAATCAAATGGCTACCCTGATTGGATGAAAGAGCGATGTGCAACTCGTGATGCGACTCGTGTTACAAGTAAGGTTTCTAACACAAGGCCTACACAACCTATTGAACAACCTACTGAAGGAGTAGTCAATGTGTTCGTCCCGAACAAGAACTAAGGCATAGAAAGAAAATAAATGCAACACCACAATTTCTTCGACGTCCTAGATAATGCACATGAATATGAACTGCTAGTCTAGACTCGCTTTTCTCTGCATAACTCAATCGCTACTAAAATCATCATGCTCAACATAGAAATAACTTGATACATGTTACCTGAGAGCTGAAATCCAAATCAATTCGAATGTCTGGGAGGTAGTCCTTTTTAGACCCATGACCTGCACTCTCGGTCCCGAATTCTAGCTATATGGTTATACTTCATTGTTTTTTCTTGCACGTGATTCGTTCGAGCTTCAAGGTTTTCTTTTCTTTTCTTTTTGTTGGACAGCTTTTGTAGTGATTTTCTTGGCCTTTGGCTCTTGATGTAACAATGTTATACTTCACTTTTTGTTGAGTGTAGAACTTTCTCAATTTGGCTGATTTTTTTCTTGAGCTTTGCTCTCTTATTGTGAATAGCTTGTCCTTTCTTCTTTTCTTTTGAAGGAGGTCCAATCATCGCCCGCAAGCATATGGAAATACCTCCCCGCTCTTTCTCATCCTCGACCTTTTTGACGCGAGTCAAGATGGGGCCCACCACCTATTTTCCCGGTTACTTCGGACTAGAGATAGGACGGTTTGTTACGTCTCCGTCCCGCCTTCCTACATAAACGCTGTAGTGTCGGAGCAACTCTGAACCATGTTGTCTTGAAGTGCTAGCCTCCACGAAATCCATATAACCATATAGTTCGAATCCGGTCCTTTGAATGCTTCGTCAAGTCTCTCTAGGACATTTCTATCAACTCCACATCCCTGTTTATCTCAACTCAGAAGGACACATACTGGGTTAAATTCACATGTAGTCACATAATTCACATTTCGCAAGAGAAACGCATCTAATCAGCTCATCTATTTCACATCATCAAAATTCAATACCGCATATCCAGGAAATAGAGAGAAATTTCATACTTTCAAAAAAATTTTATAAAGAGAAACGTGCTGACACAGTTCATATGCAAGGAAAATAAGCGTGCTGACACAACTGACAGACTGACTCTCCCACCCCACACTTTTGAACCAAGTCGTGTCCTCACGGTACAACTTTAGTTCAAAGACAAAACTATGCAAGACACACAAACATATAAGAAAAGGAAGAGCTCAAAGTGAACAGGTACTCCCTCGTGTGAAGATGAGAATTCTGGTCAATGAGTTAGTCAACGCTGGTCAACGGTCAACGACGGATCATGTTCATTTTAACTACGCGGTCAATGGTTAATCTGAACTGCACCCGCGGTGAACAATTTGCACGTTGTCCGCGATCCTTTCTGAGCTGCACCTGTTTTCTGCATAAAAAACGTTCTCCTTTCCCAAAAGACAATGTGATCACACAAATAAAGACTCAAACAAACATAAAATGAAAAATAAAAACTCAAAACTCAAAAAATTTGCCGGGCTGCCTCCCTGCGAGCGCCTTTGTTTTACGTCATTGGCTCGACGTTACCTCTTTAGAGATCACAAGTTAGGATCCCAGGGACGTGTGAGGTCAAATTTCGCTACTCCTCTGTGATGCTCATGACCCTCATCCAGTGGTGCTCTCGTGTCTCTCCATCCGGGTTTCCATCCAAACGTGCCATGTCTCGGTCGCTTCCTCATGTATGGGCGGTCGACATCCTTGTGAATATGGGAATCTGATCTCTTGCCACCAAGTGCAAGTGACAATAAGCATGTGTTCGTGTCAACCTTGGTCCTTATGGCAAAGAGGAGTGATCGTCCCAAAATAGGAGCTGGAGGATCGTCATCTATAACATCTCCCATCTGCAAAACATACGAGTCGATATCATGGGTGACTGTGAAAGAACCTGGGTCCTTACACTTTTCGGGTGGTGCTGCTCGACTCGCTGCAACTGGGCGCTCTATCATTAGGTTATTCTGCTCATGCCTCGCTTCCAACATGCTTCCTAGCCCGTCCTTGTCGATCATATGGTCATCCGGAGCTATCACCTGCATAGAAAACGAAGGAAAAATGTCAGCTTCAGTACTTTTGACAGATGGGATCGCGGACGGTGCACATTTAAAGTGTTCCATCCGCGGACCCTTAACCTCTTCATGAGTCGCGCCGTTAACTTGTTCTGCGTCCGCGGAAATCTGTTCCACCGCGGGCTCTTCGTAGTTAATATCTGCGGGTAATGGGCATTTTATCTGACCGCGGACGGTATTAAAATGCTCTTCATCCGCGATCTGCTCTGAGTCGGCCTCTATTTCACTATTTTTTGCCTCTATGTGTCTACCAACCGCGAGCATCTTATTCACCCAATATGCAGACTCCTTTAGCGCCGCGTCCACTATTGCCCATGATTCCTCGGCTTTGGCCTGGTTTTGTTGCATCGTGTCAGCCAACTGTTGGAGGCTAGCTGCCACATCGTCCTCTAGCGGCTCGGCCTGATCTTGTCTTGGTCTTGACCTCTCGGCCAAATCATCTATCAAGTGCCAAAGATCGTCCATGTCTAAGTTATTCACCGAGCCTCCCGCCGCATCATTAAGCCAATTCCACTCATGTGGCATCATTCCACCGAGAAACCTTTGAAGAAGATAGAGGTTTGTGAATCCATGGTGCGGGCAGCTCGTCACAATGGAATCGAAGTACGACAAGTACTCGTCCAATGTTTTGTCCCGGGATTGCTTGAGGTTGATGATCTTCTCGCGGACTTCAAGTTGGAAGGATGGTGGGGAAAACTCCTCATAGTTCCAAGGCTCTCTACTATAATAAGAAGACATGGTGAACCATAAAGCAAAACTAAATTTTAAAAAAAACAGAAAAATAAAATAAAAATAAAAAATAAAAAGAACAACTTCACCGAAGCACAGCTCCCCGGCAACGGCGCCAAAATTTGACAGGCGTCATTTGACCTGCAAATTTAAAATCATATGGTCATTGTAGTATAGTGGTAAGTATTCCCGCCTGTCACGCGGGTGACCCGGGTTCGATCCCCGGCAACGGCGCCAAAATTTGACAGGCGTCGTTTGACCTGCAAATTTAAATTTATATTTTCCTTGCGAGAAACTAGTGTAGTGGCAAGCAAGGGTCGAACCCAAGGGAGCTGGTGAGGTTACTTGTTGTTCTGTGGCTGAAAAGAAAGACAATTGGGGGTGAGCAGATTGTTAAAGGTGCGAGTAAAGAAAAGGCTGTGATTCAATATGAGAAAACATTCGGTCTAGGGCTTTTCTACTGTGACTTAGTTTATCATCGACTTCTAATGATTTGATCTTATGTTCTTAAGCGTGGTTACTCTGTTTCAGGTCATAACCTAAAGTAAGGCCGTTTCAAGCACTTACATCACAATCTACTCCGTTTCAGGTTATAGACTTCTAGTTTTAGTAAATCTAACACTCCGTTTCAGGTTATGCAAGATTAAGTGCAACTACTTGTCTTAACGTTTCAGTATCAAACAAGCAGCAAAATAAGGGGCTGAATTGCTCGTCTAAGCTTTACCATTGCAAGTCTCCACTTAGCTTCACAATTCAGTCCGGGATAAATATGCACAAGAACTAGTAGAACATAAAATAGCATTAAGTGAAAAGAGTCTCAAAACATCGTCACAATATACTAAACCCTAAACCGAATAGAGAAATTTAGCTACACATGCTGAAAATAAAAGACATAATAAAAGTAGAAATTCTTCTCTATGCCGAATGAAGAACTCGAGAGAGGATGGGATGCTTCGATGATGGATGGCTGCGAAACCCTAATGCATGTGGTTGTATTTATAGGGAAAGTCCTAGGGTTTCCAAGTCTGAATTTTGGGCTTAATTTCCAAGTTTCGGCCTGCTGACGTCATCGAAACGCGTTGATGACGTCATCGCCGCGGACGATGAGAAGTTTATCGGCGCGGGCAGTGTACATTTTATGGCGCGGACAGTGTACATTTTATGGCGAGTTAAAATTGCATGCGTCCGCGATATGCTCGGAGACTGTTTATCCATTCTGCGCATCTGTATTGACTTCGGCTTTCGATTAGACCCTTCAAATGACCTCGGATGCTCTCGGTGTGAACTAGAGAGTTGTAGGGGAATTGATTCAGCTACGCAACGCCATGTAGCTCATATTTTTCTGATCAAAGGTTCATTCCCAGCGCTCCGTCGAACGTCCAAAGGTCTGATCTGCCATTGTGATGTTTTCGGCATAAAATGCCGTCTTTAATGCACGTTTCCTCCTAGAGCTTCCGAAACACCTGAAATGTAAAACCATACTAAAAGTAATTGTTCACATATAAAAGTGTCGAAATAAATGGGATTAATTGACTCGATGAGTCGTATAAATACGACTCATCACAATGCTATCAACACTTCTTCTGCTTCCGCAACTTCGTCTTTGTCGTCATCCGACCTCGCACCTTCCGCAACCTACTAAAGGGCTCGGCCGAAAAGCTCCTGACTTCAGCCAGAGGGTGCAATTCCAATAAGCCATTGTCTCAAATACAAATAACAGATGGACGTTTTATCAAACACTTGGTGTGCATTCCGTCAGTGGTTGATTTTCTTTGTTTCTTTTCAAAAATTGGACACGAGAAAGAATAAAAATTGTGTCAGTAGTGAAAGAACCTTGTTCCAGGACCAGAAGAGAACGGAGCCAGAAGTTGAAGAATGCTCGCGGAGCTGAGAGGAAGCGTTGAGCAACGCACATTAGGCCGTGAGGTGGCGATGCGCAGCCACGGTGTCGGAGAAGCTCCTCACCCGTCGACAGTTTCCATCAACTGATTCCGGCGTCAACAGGAAGCGAACCTAAGATGACATCACTCTCCCCCATCTCTAAATTAGGGTTTCAGTCCAATTTGCAACGAAACAACTTGTTATACCACAACAACAAAATTTGATTTGATTACTAGAACTTTTAAGATATTTTCTTTTGGAGAAGCGATCAAATTAGTAAAGCCTTTCAGATGTGAGACAGTGTGAGGCACGATTTCAGTCGTTCATAAACCTCTCATGTATTGTGGGCGCGTTACGTGGCAAAGAATAGTAAAACACTATGCAAATAGTAAAAGCAGTGTGAACGCGTTTGGCGGCTCGTGACACGTGGCTTCGCCACGTGCGTCCGATCAACTCCACAGACGACCGAAATCGTGCCTCACTGCCTCATTCTTATACCTCTGATGCAAATAGATAATAAGGGCATCATATCATTTTCAAGTATTAAGATTATCCCACAATCTTTTATCAAATATCTTCCTTAACAATGATCAAGTAAAAAAGATCATCACACTCATTCTCTAAATTTTATATTATATATCTAGGAAAAAGATCATATGAGAAGTAACAAATTTGATGAGAAATGAGAAGTAATAAAAATTCGTAGCTTAACGATCAAAATTCGTAATGTAAATAAAATTTTAAAAACAAAAGTCGTAGACTTAAAGAACAAAATTCGTAATGTAAAAATAGTAAAACTTAACGTTCAAAATTCGTACACTTAAAAAACAAAATTCGTAACACCGGTATTTACATGAATACAAATTTACAATAATGTCATTCCAAACATATAATATAGATATTGAGATTAAAAAATCCAAAAAATGAGGATTGTAGGATCAAAAATTAAATGGTTATAATTACTTCTCATTTCTCACTAAATTTATTACTCATACGATCTCAACCTATATATCTATCGTAATTTATCTCTCATCATTCTATTCTGCTAATATAATTATACTTTAATTTCTAACATCATATACTATCCACACACACAACATCATATGATATTTCTTTCATTATTTTTTTAATTTCGAATTTGTATTAAGTTGACAAAAGTTTTAGATAATGGGACAAAGATATTAAAATATATAAATAATATGAATTTATTGACTTTATTGATTATATGTATAATTAGTTGAAGAAGCCGGATGTGGTGCAAAGTCCAGATCCTGTGCAAAATACAAAATAATCTAATCCATTCATTTAGATAATTCAATGGCTGACAATAAGTTGATTAAAAAAATTAATAACTGAATAATATATGTGTATCTCATAATAGAAAGGGTATAATATATAGACCAAAAAAATGAAAAACAACCATGTATCTCTCCTCACACAACGAATAACCGACGATTAAGGAACCCTAAAACCGAATACCAAGTCGCGATTCATCCGCAAATCGCTCCGCAAATCGTCGTCCATGGTGTCGTTGTCGGCGTCGTCGTCCATGGTGCCGGCATCGGCGTCAACCAACAACCAACCAATTTCCCTTTTGGATGACGAACTACAAAATCAGATTGGAATTGTCGTCGTCGTCCATAGCCTTTAAACAGAGGCCGGATCAGATCGGAATTCTGGAAAATCAGATCGAATTCTGGAAAATCAGATCGGAAATTGATTGGGATGATGAACTACAAAAATAGTCATAACGAACTATAAATTGGCATGACGAATTATAAAAAATTGGACTTAATTTGATCAAATTAAAGGAGTAAAACTTCGTTGAACTCAATTGTTCACACTCTGGATCATCTTCGACACCAATGGAACTCAACCCAAATGCGAATCAACAGTTTTCATAGAGAAAAATTCGAAACTGAACATGACGAACTATAAAATGGTCGTGACAAATTATAAAATGTCATGACTAATTATACAATGATATTGCAAAAATTTGGACGAATTTTAGTTTACATTTGATGAATTATAGCATTGTTCGTCGAAGTGTACTTCAATATGTCGTAATTCTTAACGAATTATAGTCCAATTTTGACGAACTATGACATAATTCGTCAAAATTGGACTATAATTCGTTAATGAATAGCTCGTTTTATCCAGTGAGATTGGCTGCCAACAGCGCTCTGACATGATGTTACTAACTCATCATTCTCGGAGTTCCACACTTGGCACCATTCTTGGGTTATCTCATCCCCTGCTCAGGTCGAAGCTTATTCCGTCTAAGCACTAAACATATCCTCCTCCCCAACTTTGTTAACAACGGTGGGGGAGGAAATAACTACCATTCCTTACAGCTCTCGTAGACTGAAGTATGGTCGAAACAGAATTAAGAAGAAACTTGATCGGCTTCCGGCTTGGTGAACAGAACCTTGATGAGATCAATTAAATACAAGGGACATAATTCAGTTCTTGTGTTGTGTACAGAGCACATCAGGTACATAATTCAGTTCTCGTAAGGCTCCTGCGGCCAAATCTGGTAATATGAATTGGACGATGCGCCTTCATCTCAAAAACTTCATATCGGAACGGATTTGCAATTATCTCGGAGTCTCGGACGACAATGAACGGATGAATCAAAGAACACGACAGTTTAGGACAGCGTCCTCGGCGTCGGAATCCATGGATGTTGCTGTCGGTCATGACCTCCGATGTTGATGTCGAACAATGTTATCCCGCAGTACGATGAATAGAGTGAAAAGCTTTGCACGAAAACGATTGGAGAATCAAACCGATTTGATTTGAAAGAATGCGACAGTTTAGGAAACAGAGATCAATCGGTTAAGTGATAACTGATTTTTATTAATGTATGCCATATTTGCCCTCTACACATTAAAATATGAAACTAAACATATTTATTTTCAATTAATCAATACCATCCAAAAGATTAAATGAAGAGTTGAGATGATTTGTATTTTTTACCATAATTATGACTTTGCACCTGATCATTTATGAATGCAATTCATAATCATTTAATCAAATAGCACAGCAGTTTGTAAATAAAAAATTTGATGAAGCAGTTTGTAAATTGAATATAATAATTTTCATAATTACACGTGTCTTTGTCTTTTTTTTTGATACTGTGTCTTTGTCTGGACAATCGACCACGTCGTGATTTGGATCGAGGTATACAAAATTTTCACGACTCTTTAATCTTAATGGGACAATTTTGTTTTTACCAAAAAAAGAAAGAATTTTTTTTACATCCCCTATTTAAGGATGGCCTCATAAGCTCGAAGCAATCAGTGTGCATACAGATCATCCCAAAGAGAGATGGACAAGAAGCTAGTTGTGTGCGTCACCGGAGGCAGCGGCGTTATCGGCTCCGCCCTCGTGCAGCTTCTCCTCCAACGTGGCTACACTGTAAATGCCACAGTCAAAAACCTCGGTCAGTCCAGTTCACCATCATCCACTCTCACTCCCACTCTCACTCTCTAGCGCGGGTTTAATCTGCAGATCTGTGCAATCAGTTACCCCTATCATCTAATTGCGTACATTAATTTGTTACTGATCGATTGGTTGATTGATTAGATGATGAGAAGGAGACGAAGCATTTACAAGCCCTAGAAGGCGCAGAATCTCGTCTTCGCCTCTTCCAGATTGATCTTCTCAACTATGATTCCATTGTCGCACCTATCCGTGGCTGTCATGGTGTCTTCCACCTCGCTTCGCCTTGTATCGTTGACAAAGTTACGGATCCCAAGGTATCTTTTTTCACGACAGTCTTTGAAAATCCTTTTACCGGATTATTTTTTGTGTTTTTTTTTGCTGAAATAATTAAATTAAATGAAGAGGGAGCTGTTGGATCCGGCTATAGAGGGGACCAAAAATGTTTTGAAGGCAGCAAAGGAGTCGGGGGTTGGCCGGGTGGTGGTCACTTCTTCAATTTCTGCCATCATCCCCAGTCCCTCCTGGCCTGCTGATGTTGTTAAGACAGAAGAGTGCTGGGTTGATGAAGAGTATTGCAAGCAAAATGGGGTCAGTCTCTACTCGAAATCTACTTTATTTGTTCTGCTTATTCTCGTATTGCATAGACTACTTGGATGAGGCGAATCTTCTGGTCCTGTTGAATGCATTTGCCAATGTTTATACTTTATACAATGATATTTTTTGATCGTTTAATCATTCTTAGTTGTTGTTTCAACTTGTACTATTATACCTGAAGATACAATAATATTTCTAAATGTTCTTTGAGTACTTCACACTGTTTATGCATGATTATTTGGAACCTCAGCATTCTCCAGTTCTCTATGTGTCAGGGTTGTGGCAAGGGTAGGTCTTTAGGTTTCTATCAAGTTAGAACTTTTTAGCTCAGCATAACATGATACAATATGGATCTTAATTTGTATTTTGACCCTGGGCTTGGTTTGTCCGTTAGTTGTGGTATCCTCTTTCAAAGACGCTGGCAGAGAAAGCTGCTTGGGAGTTTGCCAAGAAGAATGACTTGGATGTTGTTGTGGTAAATCCCGGCACTGTGATGGGTCCTGTCATTCCTCCAACTCTCAACGCCAGCATGCTGATGCTTCTGCGTCTCCTTCAAGGTATAGTCTGTACGATACTAAATTCTTTTCTTCCATTTATGCTGCATTTCTATGCCAAAAAGATGATGTGATATCATGTTCTCCATCGTTCCATGGCTTAGTATATTTAAGCGGATAAGAAGAGAACTCTGGTAGTCCTTTCCTAGTGGATGGTATCATCAAACTGTACAAAGCAAAACATATCTGATGTTTATGTGTATTGATGCAATTGACATATCAGATTTATAAAGCATCAAAACCAAACTGTATTTGAAAGATATTAGTATTACATCATAAGTTTCATAAACCATGACATTCTAATTCTTACATGGAGAATGCTATGCTGATTTTTTTTGTGACCTCTCGCATCTTCAGGTTGCACTGAGACATATGAGAACTTCTTTATGGGACCGGTGCATGTTAAAGATGTAGCTTTGGCACATCTTTTAGTCTATGAGAACACATCAGCTTCAGGTCGGCATTTGTGTGTCGAACCTATAACTCATTTTGGCGACTTCGCGGCTAAGGTTGCTGAACTTTACCCTGAATACAAAGTGCCCAGGTTTGAATACACACCTTGATAAAATATAAGATTATAAGCTTTTTTTTGTTTAAGAAGTGTAATCGATAAGGAGCATATATTTAGCTTATTAATAGTCCCCATTGATTTTCCCCTGCTTGTAATGACGTATATATGGTGCAGGCTGCCAAAGGACACTCAACCCGGACTGATGAGGTCAGAGCATGGATCTAGAAAACTGATGGAGCTGGGTATGAAGTTTATACCCATGGAGCAAACTATTAGAGATGCAGTTGAGAGCTTGAGAGAGAAAGGATTCATCCTCTCCTGAGTATAGTTTTCCTCCCAAATGGTTGGTTCTTTGAAAAATCTGAATTCTCAGGTGCAAGAGCCTCCCAAACAAGTCAGTTGCAAGAACCTGCTACTATTAGTTTATCTAAAAATGCTTATGTATGGAAGCCGCTCTTATGAGAGTTGTAATATTAGGAGGTGATAACAGCAATAACTGTGCAAGTATTTGGCAGATGAGATAAGTAAGGGCTAAGGCTTTTGTTTTGAACTTCAGATGAATATTAATATGACAAATAGAACGTTGCTAAATCCGAGTGGTATCACCATAGTGTAGGGTCGCACCATCAACAACAATACAGATAAGTGTAAGTGGGTCATAATTGTTTCTTGCTTCACCCACAGCCACTTCCTCCGGCGCCATTTGCGTCACCCACTTCATGTATATCCATCTTTTGAAATTTATTTTAGTATGTGTTACATTTTAGTAGGTAAGAGGAGTCCTTCATGTATCCATCTTTTGAAATTATTTTAGTATGTGTTACATTTTAATAGGTAAACTTGAAACTTCAATCTTCACCTTTCCAAAATGTATTATCAAATTATTGTGGTGATAACATATATGTCATGAGCATTTTTCAAAATATATTTAATGTAAAATCTAAGTCATCAACTTTGATTTTGTTTTTAACACATGTGTCACATGCAAATGTATCACTTGTTATCTAAAGTTCTTGTGTTTCCTTAATAAATAATATAATAATCATGATATTTATCAGTAATTAGGATCATGTACAAACCAATTAATGTCATTTGAACACACTACACACCAGTTCTATAATTTAATTTAAATATTTATTCAGGCGAAGTGAAGTGGTCTGGTGAAAGGCGCTCTCACTTAGCACACATAGTGCCCTAGTTCAAATCTCTCTAACCCCCTAACATCTAACACCCATCAAATTTTTTTTTAAATATTCATCCATTTGATTATCATACATATTTATCAATTTACCCAACTAATAAATTTACAATACAAGTTGAACATAACCCAAAAATCGAAATAATTTTACATAGGGCAAATGAAATGGAATATGATACCAATAAGTAGTCGTTAAATCAAATTTCAATCATATAAGAGCTCCGCTCAGATTCACATAAACCCTTCGGCTTTAGTTAATTTACAAAATCAACAACAAGAACAACAACAAAAATATGTCATCTAGTCTTCATCAGACGTTTCCGGATCCGGGTACTGATTCAAGTCCGGTTTCATCGCTACGACCCGTTTGGCGGAATCGGATCCAGCGGCCGACCTGATCGCCGCCTCGTACGCATCGACTCTGGACCCAACCTCAGTGGCCCGCTTCCGAACAGCTGCGGCCGACAAATCAGCTATGAATCGATCACCCCAAATAGCTGCCGAATCCGGAAAGTTGAGCCTAGCAGTTGGCCCGCGGAGGAGGAAGACAGCCGTGTCGTATGCCCTAGCAGCAGCGATAGGGGACGTATACGAACCGAGCCAGATTCGGGATCGCTTGTTGGGTTCTCGGATTTCGGCGACCCACTTTCCCCATTTACGCATGCGGATTCCTCTGTACGGCTTCAAGCCGTGCTTGCTTGCTTGTTGTTCAAACTGCTGCTGCTGCTGATGGTGGTGTTGGTGGGTTTGAATCTCTGGTTCGGGTTTGATGCTGATGGTTGATGATGGATTGGAGAAGCTGGAATCCATGGAATTGGCGAAACGGGTATGGAAATGATTGTGTAGGTGGGGATTTATAATTTATAGAAGAAGTAATGATTAGAGAAATTCAGAGGGAAGAAGATGAAAAAGAAAAAGAGAAGTTTGTAATTGGAAGATAGTGTGTGTCGTATGAAGACGGCTGCCACGTTGATGTTTTTTTTTTCCATAACTAAAAATTCAATCTCTAGCCGACATGGCTCCGTCCTTTTCTTCTCACTGTTCCATCACCTACTCACTCAACGTTTTCAATTTTATCTAAAGTCGGTCTAATCTTGTTTATTGCATCTGATTTGGCCAGTTGATACTAGGTGCGTTGCGTCGAACGGGTTTGGACGAGTTTATCTTGTTCCTAACCTGATTTTAGTAGAATCTGAATCCGATCATAAATATTGATCGATCGGGTCACTTGTATGACCCTAATTTGATTTTAAAATTTCAATTATAAAATAATCCGTAAACACAAATGACTAAATTTGAAACATGTATAATCTCAAACAAACAAAAAATTCTAAGTGTAAATAAATATCCAACACGATAACAAAAACAAATTCAAGTTACTATTAGGCATTGTCAATTGGGTATTAATATTATACAATGTCATTTATAACCAAGATAAAAGATAGATTGGCTGGTTTAAGTTTGTAATCTTTAACTTAAGTGTCTAGGTTCAAGTCTAGAGTGATTCAATCATAAATATTTATTTATTTTTTTTATATATGGTACCGGTTAGATTTGATTTGACCGATCCTGCACACTCCTACAGTAGTTGATATTAAAAAATAAAAAGTATATTTCTTTAATTTGGGTACTTATTGAATATATTGAACTAAATTTATATTTTACCGGTTGAATTTCACATATTTCAGACTACCCTAATTTTAATAAAATAATCGAGTGATGATGAGATGCAAATCATAGTTTGGCTTTGGCTTTGGCTTAAATAAATTCGTTAAAAGTGAATTATAATTCATCGCCAAAAAATAAAAGTACTATATAGTTCGTTAAAAGTAATTTATTTTTTTTGCAACAAAAAATATATAGCATGGCCTTTTTCACTTGTACAAAAAAAACATATTATCAAAAAAGGGTGCGGTTCAGGTACAAACCAAATTATAAATAAAAACTACAAACCGATTATAAAGCCGACACGTGTCCCAGTTTAGTCGAAATTCCGGAGAAAACACGGAGGGGTATAATAGTCATTCCACACTAATGGTTATAAAACCTAATTATGTTATTTTCAATTTAGTCCAAAAATTGTTAGTGTTCAGACTTAAATGGTATTGTTCAGACTTAAAAAAGGTAGTGTTCAGACTTAAATGGTAGTGTTCAGACTTAAATGGTAGTGTTCAGACTTAAAAATACTTAATAATCAGACTTAAATGGTAGTGTTCAGACTTAAATGGTAATGTTCAGACTTAAAAATACTTAATAATCAGACTTAAATGGTAGTGTTCAGACTTAAAAAAGGTTGTGTTCAGACTTAAATGTACTTAATAATCAGACTTAAATGGTAGTGTTCAGACTTAAATGGTAGTGTTCAGACTTAAATGGTAGTGTTCAGACTTAAAAATATTTAATAATCAGACTTAAATGGTAGTGTTCAGACTTAAATGGTAATGTTCAGACTTAAAAATACTTAATAATCAGACTTAAATGGTAGTGTTCAGACTTAAAAAAGGTTGTGTTCAGACTTAAATGTACTTAATAATCAGACTTAAATGGTAATGTTCAGACTTAAAAATACTTAATAATCAGACTTAAATGGTAGTGTTCAACTTAAATGGTAGTGTTCAGACTTAAATGGTAGTGTTCAGACTTAAAAATATTTAATAATCAGACTTAAATGGTAGTGTTCAGACTTAAATGTACTTAATAATCAGACTTAAATGGTAGTGTTCAGACTTAAATGGTAGTGTTCAGACTTAAATGGTAGTGTTCAGACTTAAAAATACTTAATAATCAGACTTAAATGGTAGTGTTCAGACTTAAATGGTAATGTTCAGACTTAAAAATACTTAATAATTAGACTTAAATGGTAGTGTTCAGACTTAAAAAAGGTTGTGTTCAGACTTAAATGTACTTAATAATCAGACTTAAATGGTTGTGTTCAGACTTAAATGGTAGTGTTCAGACTTAAATGGTAGTGTTCAGACTTAAAAATACTTAATAATCAGACTTAAATGGTAGTGTTCAGACTTAAATGGTAATGTTCAGACTTAAAAATACTTAATAATCAGACTTAAATGGTAGTGTTCAGACTTAAAAAAGGTTGTGTTCAGACTTAAATGTACTTAATAATCAGACTTAAATGGTAGTGTTCAGACTTAAATGGTAGTGTTCAGACTTAAAAAAAGTAGTGTTCATACTAAAAAATACTTAATAATCAGACTTAAATGGTAGTGTTCAGACTTAAAAAGGTAGTGTTCAGACTTAAAAAGGTAGTGTTCAGACTTAAAAAAAGTAGTGTTCATACTTAAAAATACTTAATAATCAGACTTAATTAAATGGTAGTGTTCAGACTTAAAAAAGGTAGTGTTCAGACTTAAATGGTAGTGTTCAGACTTAACTGGTAGTGTTCAG
Source organism: Rhodiola kirilowii (assembly GCA_033675215.1). Classification (NCBI taxonomy): domain Eukaryota; kingdom Viridiplantae; phylum Streptophyta; class Magnoliopsida; order Saxifragales; family Crassulaceae; genus Rhodiola; species Rhodiola kirilowii. Next base: position 3,309,541 of record CM066203.1, on the reverse strand, counting down.
ACTTAAAAAAGGTAGTGTTCAGACTTAAATGGTAGTGTTCAGACTTAAATGGTAGTGTTCAGACTTAAAAATACTTAATAATCAGACTTAAATGGTAGTGTTCAGACTTAAATGGTAGTGTTCAGACTTAAAAATACTTAATAATCAGACTTAAATGGTAGTGTTCAGACTTAAAAAAGGTAGTGTTCAGACTTAAAAATACTTAATAATCAGACTTAAATGGTAGTGTTCAGACTTAAAAAGGTAGTGTTCAGACTTAAAAAAAAGTAGTGTTCATACTTAAAAATACTTAATAATCAAACTTAATTAAATGGTAGTGTTCAGACTTAAAAGCTTAATGATCAGACTTAAAAAAAAAAGCAATGATCAGACTAAAAATTCTTAATGATCAGACTTAAAATGGTAATGATCATACTTAAAAAGAATTCTATGATCAGACTTAAAATTAAGGAGTCTTGCCCTAAGAATTCTATGATCAGACTAAATTTTTTTTTATATTTTTATTTTTGATTAAAACATGAATTTGACCCTTCAGATGATCGAATTTGCCCTAAAACACCGACCTCACCACATAGTTGTGAGTCTTGCTCAGAATGCCGTTTCCACCCAAAAAATACTAGGCTTTCATCAAATTCTGACACAGGCGCATAAACATCAAATTTTGCATAGCATTCTTCAGATGTTCCAATTTCTGCATGTAAGTCTGATCATTACCATATTAAAGTCCGATCATTATCAATTTTAAGTCTGATTATAACCATTTTAAGTCTTGTCATTACTGATTTAAGTCTGAACATTGTAGTGTTCAGACTTAAATGGTAGTGTTCAGACTTAAATGGTAGTGTTCAGACTTAAAAAGTCTGATCGTTAACAATGTTTTTTAAGTCTGAACAATATTTTTTCAAGTATTGTCATTACTGGTTTAAGTCTGAACATTGTTTTTTTAAGTCTGAACATTGTTATTTAAGTCTGATCGTTAATGGTTTAAGTCTCATTATTATTTTTTAAATCTGAACAATGTTTTTTCAAGTCTGAACAATGTTTTTTCAAGTATTGTCATTAATGGTTTAAGTCTGAACATTGTTTTTTAAGTCTGAACATTGTTATTTAAGTCTGATTGTTAATGGTTTAAGTCTCATTATTATTTTTTTAAGTCTGAACACTGTTTTTTAAAGTCTGAACAATGTTTTTTTGAAGTATTTGTCATTACTGGTTTAAGTCTGAACATTGTTTTTGAAGTCTGAACATTACTGTAGCAAATTTTGGACGTTTATACCCCTCATATCGTTTATATATTTTTAAATAAGTCCACATGTAATTTTTTTATTTACAAAAATAACCCCGACTGGATGAAATCTCGGCTGAATTTTAATTGGTTCATTTTGACACGTGTCGAATTTTTTATGGGTTTGTAGTTTTTATTTATAATATTGGTTTGTATTTGATCCAAACCCATCAAAAAAAACATAAACAAACAAACCTTTAAATAACAATGACATTTTGGAATTTTGTCAAATGGTTAATGAAAGGACCACTTTGGTTTTGTGTTGTTTACAATTAAAAGCCAGATGAGAAGCAGAGGCGCAGAAGAGCTACAGCTAAGCATTGATGATGATGATGATGATGAAAATTGAAATTGATGATGATGACTGTGTTGGTTGTTGTTCGTCTCTCTATTACTACTCCACAACTAAAGATAGAGACTTGATGCTGCTGAATAATAAATAAGCTCCTCCAACTCCGCCCTGAATTCAATTTCAGTGCCATAATCCAGTTTTGCAAATGCTGCCGTGGCGGTTGTTTTCTGCTTAAGCGTATTGGTGAGTTGATTGGATAAGAGAGCTTTTGGATTTCTTATTGTTTCAGTCGATATGAATGCTGCCGATAATTGCTGCGTTAAGGTTGCAGTACATGTACGGCCTCTCTCATCTTCTGAGAGACTACAGGGATGTAAAGATTGTGTCACCGTCACTCCTGGAAAACCTCAGGTACTTAATTTTCCGCTACAGAATTTTTTTCATCCAATACGAATCACTGAATTGAATGTGCATTGGTAATTTTCCGGTTCGTTTCTGTAGATCTGGATCATCATGTGAGTAGCTTGGTAAATCGTGCCTTTATCCCATTTTTATTTCTTACTTACAAATATACAGTACATACTTTTTCCGTGAGTTTTGTTTGTTTCAGTAAAAAACAAATATACTCGACTGTCATCACCTCACCTGGCTGGGTTTTCAGATTGTTAACCACAAATTTTCTGAGTGTTGGCAGCAATTTCTTAATATATGTTCAAGGATCCGGTGCAAAGTTAATTTTTTGGTACAAAATACAAATTAATTATAGCTCTTGATCTTGTGATTTGAATGTATGTGATTAAATCTTGATTTTTTGGTATTTTTATTGATGACGGACTATAAAATGAAACTGACAAATTATGTCGTCTTTTCATTTTTCGGCTCGTCTTTTTTATTTTTCGGCTCGAAAAGTAACGAACTATAAAATAAACTGACAAATTATAAAATGATTCTGACAAATTTTATATTTTATACCAAAATTTAACTTTGTACTTGATATTGACCCTATGTTATTCTCTCCATTTCTTTTTGTTTTGTTATGAAGTTGTCATGTATTGCATTGCACCTGTTTTATTAGAAAGCTGGGCTTATTTCAGCTTCTGAAATCTGAACTATTGCTGAGTAGTACATTCTCCAAGCTACAATGTAATCAGTTTATCTTGTTTTCATGTAAACTCTTACAGTTTTTTTTTACTCTCCAGAGAGAGCATTTAATTCCATTTTTCCTCAAACACTTACTGTGTAGTTGATTTATTTTATTAATTCATCATAATTAAATAAATAAAAGCATGAGACAATGTATCATAGGCGGCATTGCAAAATCGACATTCTTAGTGAGTACTCGTATGTTGTACGGTTCTCCACTGTAGTGTAGATTGCTTTATCATGCAAGGAATCATGCTAGCAAGTGTTATGCAGGTACAAATTGGCACCCATTCTTTCTCTTACGATCACGTCTATGACAGCACTGGTTCTCCTTCATCAGCTATATTGTTCAATGAGTGCGTCTATCCACTGGTAGATGGCTTGTTCAAAGGCTATAATGCTACCGTACTTGCTTATGGCCAGGTGAAAACTCTGTCTCCGGATGATTGGGATTTGATTTTAATGAAATTTTAGCAGTTGAACAAGACCATTGGCAATGACGCTCTTGTGGTTGCAGACTGGGTCCGGAAAAACATATATTATGGGTACTGGATTCAAAGATGGTTTTCGAAACGGGCTAATACCACAAGTTATGAATGCTTTGTTTGGGAAGATTGCAACTTTGAAGGATCAATGTGAATGCCATTTACTTGTCTCGTTCATTGAGGTCCGATACATTATATTCAGTGATGTCTCTTTCATTCCGTGCATTAAGAGGAAGCACATCTTGTGTCACCATGCGTTATTACAGAAATAAATCAAACCTAAGTTGTAGCTCAAAAGTTTTCCAGTTTAAGAATAAAACAAGTTTATCATATGGCATGGCTTTTACATTGTGTGCTATTGCTTTCCTTGGTACAATGTGTCCAACCTTCAGTCTGTTGCCCTTTCTGTAGTCTGTCACATGATGTGATTCATTGCTTAGGCAAAATAGCATGTTTTGCAGATTCACAATGATGAAGTAATAGACTTGTTGGATACCGCAAGCAAACCAGGATTAGGAAATGGAACTGCTGCGAGAGCCGCCGTTGTTCCAGGAAAAGCACTGATTCAGATTCGAGAATCATCTGATGGAGTAATTAGACTTGCAGGGTCTACTGAAGTAAGTGTTTACTCCCTTAATGAAATGGAGGCATGTCTGGAACAAGGACGCCTGAACAGAGCAACAGGAAGCACTAACATGAACAATCAATCAAGGTCAGATATTGGTAGACCGTATCAATATAGATGTGAAAATTGTCTTGTATCATTTAGTAGATAACATATTATTTTGTAGTATCTTTCTTTTGCAAGTAATTGCATATTTGTTTTCATGCAGTCGTTCTCATGCCATCTTCACTATAACATTAAAACAGTTGTGGAAACACCGTGTTAGTAACAATATGGATGGTTATTCAAATGAGGAATACTTGTGTGCTAAATGGCATTTGGTAGATCTTGCTGGATCAGAGCGAGTCAAGAGAACTGGCTCTGATGGTCTGCGTTTTACGGAAGGTTGGTTTAGAATGTTGTAATGTTAATTATTTATACATGTTTCAATGCATATATATCGTTTGTATAAGTTTTGCTACATGAATGTAGTGTGCACTGCACTCATGGTTTTTTTCCCTATTTCTTTGCAGGAGTTCATATTAACAAAGGCCTTCTTGCTCTTGGTAAGGTTATCAGTGCTCTTGGAGACAAGAAGAAGCATAAAGGAGTTTATGTTCCGTATAGGGATAGTAAACTTACTCGGCTTTTGCAGGTATGATCAGTTAAGAACAGAGTACCATTATACATTATTCAATTAGTAAAACCACGAATTTTTATGGAGATCTGATTTCCTGTAAACTTTTGTGATTGTTTTAACTTTAGAGCTGACATACGCACATTGACAGGATTCTCTTGGTGGAAATAGCAGAACCCTTATGGTCGGTAAGTGCCAAAAATCTGTCAATACCATCGTCTTGATTAGATGCTGGATTTTCTTGACTGATTACGTATCACATTTTAATCACAACATCACGAAGATTTATGTTTCACTTGTTCATCTTGCATGTCAATAAGTTCTGTTTTGCAGCTTGCATCAGTCCCGCTGACATAAATGCGGAGGAAACCCTTAATACTTTGAAGTATGCCAATCGAACTCGTAATATTCAAAATAAACCAGTTGTATGTTATCTTTTTTAGAGTTCCTTCAAGTTCGACATATTATGTTACTTCGTCTATCCTGAAAATAATTTGTATATATAGGTTAACAGAGGCACCATCTCTTGTGAGGTGCTGAAGCTCCGGCGGCAGTTAGAGGTGTTGCAGGCACAACTCTCCGCTCGAGGTGAACGATCTCAGCAGAAACAAGTTCAGGTTGTTAAAAGTCACACAGATGCACGAAAATTATGGATTTTAGACCTTGCTCAAATGCAGGCTTGATTAATTCATGTATATGTTCAGGATTTGAAGGAAAGAATTGCTTCGCTTGAAGCCCAAAATGAATCTCTTTCACAACAACTTCATGTGCATCGCAGCAGATATGCTGGTGTTGATTATGACCCGGCAACTTTTCAGGTCTACTTATATATCATTTTATTAAAATTATTTAATCTTTGCACACAAATTTAACAAATATTTATATCATTTTCTTATGTTCATAAAAACTGACAGTATTTAAAGCTCAACAAATAACAAGTCATGCTCGTCAGTTACTCAGTTTGTATGGAAACCTTTTGCACCTCCTGGCTTGCAAAAGACAAAAAAAAGTGTCAAGCTGATATGCTTTTTGAAAGTCATTTTCCACCTGTTTGTTTGCTGCAATCACTAAAGAAACTAACTTTGTGAGACAGGTCTGATATTTGAGTTCCATTCCATACAATGTATAGGATGATGCGAGAAGTGAGGGTCTCAAGAGAGGATTTCCTGACCATGACTATATAGAAAATCAGATGTCTGAGATAACAGGTGCTAATCGCGCTTCTTTCATAAAAATGATTTTATGTTACAAGTGCTGTTCATTATGCATGATATGTACACTAAGACAAGTCTTGAGCGACTCGTTTGAATTTCCTTGTACTTGTTTCATACTATCCCTGTTTGCAATGGCTGAATATTATGTTACCGTATGAAGTTTCAGAGGTCCAATGTTGTTCGAGTTTGATTACTCTTGTTGGTTTTGGCAGGTGAAGTTGATCAAGAGAAAAAAGGGTGGGAACACAAACATCTGCAGAATTGCTTGGATACAGAGTTGGACGAGTTAAATACACGTATACAGCAGAAAGAGGTACCACATCATTATGAAGAACTTTATTTCTGAACTTCACGGTAGCTAAAATACTTTATGACTTGGCAAAATTTAATATGGAGTTGGGATCGTTGTAGCTTTTTACGTTCATGAATAGGTTGATAGACTTTAGCAGTGCACTTGACAGTTGACACTACTAGAAAGTTAATATGAACTACAGGAATGAGAGGCGTCTTACAAATTAGAAAGTTAGTTTATCAAGTAGAAAAATAGTCAGCATTTATGTGAATCATTTATAGTGCTGCCCACTGGCCAGTTCACTGTCCCTTGGAATCTTGTTTCAAAAATGGCCTAACTCAGAACATCAGTTATTTGTTTCTGTTTGCAGTCAGAGATGAAACTTTTGGGGGGCCTTGACTCTGAAGAACTGAAACAGCACTACAGGAGAAAAGTAATGGATCTAGAGATTGAGAAAAGAGCTATGCAGGTCATATATCGAAATGACGAGATACATACCTTTATTTTCTTTTCCTCAAGGACACTATCAGTTTATCTTTGTTACTGTGTATGCAGCAAGACAGGGACCGATTACTGGCTGAAATTGAAAGCCGTACGTCTAATAATGATCCCCATGCTCATAAGTTAAAGTTACTCGAGGCACAGGTGAGCTGTGATTATTGCATATATCTTCCAGATATTATCGATCCCTTTATACTTTGTTGATAATTCATTTGACTGAATGCAGATGATACCAACCGGGACGCTGTCAATGAAGAAAATGGCAGCCGGCGGACAACAAAATGGAAAATTATGGAGTTGGAAGAGAAGTCATCAACAGTTTCTGCTAATGTTCAAATGGAAATGGGAGAAACCTTGGAAAGTTTCAGAGTGGATGAAGCACAGTGACGAAACAATCATGAGGGCTAGGGCTCCTAGTCCTTCAGCTTTGAGAAACAAAAGGTGATTGGTTTGATGAACCATGCGTCATTGCACTACTTCAGTTTTTGATTTCTATGTATGGCTAAACGTGGTGGAAACTTTGTCAAGGATGATCTGTTTGCCCATAGTGAGTTTCGCTAATTGGATATTATTTGAGGGGTAGAATATGTAAAAGTATTCGGTGGAGGGCTCGGTTGAGAATTTCTTAAAAATTTGAGAACTTGAGAACTCAAATCTCTAAGAATGAAAAAAAATTCCAATTTTAATTGGTTTCCCTTTTTATGCAATCTCCAAATTGAGTTTCCGAAATACACACTTTCTTTTAGGCGCTGTCACCAACGGCGCCTAATGCCCAGTGTCTTATTTACGTCGATATCATGCTATTAGGCGCTGTCACCAACGGCGCCTAATGCCCAGTGTCTTATTTACGTGATATCATGCTGAGTGACGGGCCTATTTGTGGTGATTTTTTAGGCGCTGTCCTTAGGGGCGCCTTAATTTCTACCACATAAGCCCGTGACTCAGCATGATATCGATGTAAATAAGACACTGGGGCATTAGGCGCTGTCACCCACGGCGCCTAAGAGAAAGTGTGTATTCCGGAAACTCAATTTGGAGATCGCATAAAAAGGGAAACCAATTTCCAATTTTGCTTAAATTGGAAATTAATTCCTAAGAATACATCTTTGAATTTGCATGTGACACATGTCCAAAAAGCATAGTAAAAAATGTGGCTTTGACTTTGCATTAAATACATTTTGGAAAATGCACATGGTACACGTGTCTCCACCAAAATGTATCTTGCATTTTGGATAATGAAGATTAGGGTCTCAAATTCTCGAAATTTAAAAGAATTCTCATTTGAACGCTTCTGAATATTCAGTTATCCAATCATTCTTGTAAATAAAAAAAAATTTGTTTGGCCAAAGACTAATCAGATTAGCTACTGCATTTTATTCAAAAAATACATTTTCCTATGTTTTAAAATTGAAAACAAGGGAAATAAATTAAATAGAATAGCAAGTTTAGAAAGAAATGGTATTTATAGCAGCCACTATCCCGACATCACTTCACTCTGCTCCTCTCACACTCACACCAACACGAATTCAAAAAGTGCATCACAAATCCACAGCTAAAAACTTCGATTCTTTTCTCTCCCAAAAAAAAAAATTTCGAATTTGGGAGAAAGACGAAGCAAACGATGTCGTCTCTGGAAGAACAAATCTGCATACTCACCGAGCAGCATTTACACAGCCAAAACGCAGAACAAGATGACGAGATTGGATCACTGGTGCTCAAAGAGAGCAGAACTGCTGCTCCCGACTTGGCCCAACAGTTTCCATCTCTGGCTGTCTCCCGAAGCCAAGCTGTTCACTGGATGCTCAAAGTTGTTCAATTCTACACATTTTCTTCCCACACTGCTTTTCTTGCAGTAAATTACTATGACAGGTTCTTCTCCCGGTTTGGATTCCAGGAAGGCAAGTCATGGATGACCCAGTTGGCTGCTGTTGCTTGTCTCTCTTTAGCTGCCAAAATGGAAGAGACTAATGTCCCTCTTCTAGTCGATTTCCAGGTTCTCTTTGGATGTTTTTCAATCTTTTTTTATGACTTTTCATGCATGGGAATTTACTGGGAACAAATGATGTCAGGTAGAGGAAGCTAAGTATGTGTTTGAGGCTAAGACGATTCAAAAGATGGAGATTTTAGTACTCTCGACGCTGGACTGGGAAATGAACGCCGCTACTACAATGTCATTTGTTGATCACTTGACGAGGAGATACGGATTTATTGGCTTTGATATCCCATCGAGGTGCGAAGACCTTCTACTTCGTGCACTTGCAGGTAATTTATATGCAGCATTTGCCAATTAGATTTGTTGGAATTTTGAAAAGAATCGACAAAATTAATAATTAAGTCTTGGTTTCTGGTGGTTGAATCTGCAGATATCAATTTCGTGAATTTTCGTCCATCAGTCATGGCTGCATCTGCATTGCTGAATGTAATTATTACAATGTGCCCCTGCATTCTGACTAGCACGCAAAATCAGCTCATCCATATTCATAAATATGACAAGGTATTGTTGCCTTTTGAGTTTTTAATCTTCAGCTTTTTTTTTACGATTCGGTATTGTACTGCAGTGCTAACTCTGTGTAACTTTGCAGCTGGAACTCGATGAGTGCTGTAGTTTCCTTCAACGTGTATCGTCAAAATACCATCAGAACTTAAACCACGAACGCATGTTTTCAAAATCTCATGACAGCCCCAAGGGGGTGCTCGATGCGTCCCTCAACTCAGAAACCTCGAATGAGTTGTGGGCATTGTCTCCTCGCGCTTCCTCGTCCCCAGAACCAATGTCGAAGAAAACCAAGATCCATCATAAACATGACTGAAAATGAGAGCTTCTCTGGCTGCTTTTTGATCTACATGTATTTTTCTTTTGTTTGATGAATAAGATGCCAGATCTGGTACAACGTAAATTTTTGGTACAAAATATAAAATTTTTCAAAATTATTTTATAATTTGTCAAAATTTGAACCGAAAAATAAAAATACGACATAATTCGTCACACATAAAAAAAACCCAACAAATCAAGATTTAATCTCATCCATTCAATCACAAAATCAAATGCTATGATTAGTTTGTATTTTATACCTGATCCTTTTCCTGATGAATAAAGGAGACACATGTCCATTTCATATTTCACCCTAATAATCATATTTATTTAAGTTATGAATCAATGACACAATTTTCTAATGAACTTTAACCCAATATATCATAATGGCTGCTAATTTTTTTTGTCATACTTATGAGCTCGATTAAGATTGATCGGTCCCATAACATTTATTTTACTCGACAGATCTGTGTTTGTAATTTATTTGTATGTTGTGGGATCCAGGAGCAAGCAACTTAATTAGGCCGAAAATAGATTACACATTTAATGCGATGAATGCGCCAAAAGGGAGCCTATTCAGATTTCAGATAAGCCGCCTCTCACTTTTCTTTTTTGATTTTGAGCTTAAGCTCTGAAAAGTAGTATAATCTTTTTTTTTTTGATTTATGAGGTTAAGCCGCCTCTCACTTAACTCTACTAACAACCTATTCTTTTTGTGTTTTGGTATTGTTTACATACTTTGCCTCATGTGATGTGTGTTACTGTACTAAACTGGTTAACCTCATAAATAATTATTGTACCTTAATAAATTAACCTGATTTACTAAAAAATCAGACATGTTTTGGATCAACTTGCAGAAAAGTAGATGAGAGAGCGCACACACATCGTATGCGTGACTCGAATAAATGTTACTCCACCTTTTATTGTTTTATGCTTTATGGCAGATATTATTAATGTTTGTTTTTTTTTGTTGATAAAAGATTATTATTAATGTTGATGGTACACATTTCCCATTTCTATGGTTCTCGGATTCTTAATTTCCAAATCTTCCATGCACATCATCAAATATAAAAGTGGTCATATAACATTTCAATTATGTCCCACATCGATCTGCATTCATGATTTTGGAGATGGGCTCTGAGCTAATCAGGCTTTGATGTCACCTTTTTTTTTCATAATTTTTTTCTTATAAAAAGGATTTAACCGTACTTGATTCAATATGTGAAATCACTTCTTTTTAGCGGTTGACAATTCTTTTAAAGTGTTCAGCAGGAATAAAACTTGAAACTTCGCCCAGTCTATTTGTCTGTCAACCAACTCGACCATCTATTATACTAACTCTTCTTCATAAATTTATCACAACATGATCGTGCTAGAATCAAATTCGAGATCTGCGTATAATATATTTAAATTTCAGGTATGTTATTTGCAGAACTGACTCATTGTTTTCATGGTTTGACTGCTTATACAATTGTGCACTGAAAGCTATGGGACAGTTATTAACTACCAGACCTAATTATTTTGACCAACTTCAGACAGGTAGTACTAGTTTTATTTATTGCTATAACAATGGTACTTATTTTGAAAATACAACTAATGATAATAATCGATTAAGGGAAAAGTACATATTAGTGCTATGAACTATCACTCTTTTTTAATTAAAAGTCAAAACTATCAAAATTTTCCAATCAAGGACAAAATAAAAATAAATTGACCAAGTTTCGAACACCGAGCACCATAGGTTCACCGGGATTAATTTGCGAACTCAATAATTTGATCCCCGTTGAAAATAACCCGATGATCTCATCATAAACTCTTAGCATATTAAATCGATCTTACTTCTTTAACACCACTATACATTTTTATTGAATCGTTATTAATAAGATTCACATGATTGAGTTTGCAATTTAATCACGATAAATCTACAGCGCTTGGTTTTTTGAAAATTGGTCAATTTATTTTTTATTTTGCCCTTTATTACAAATTTTTGATATAGTTCGAGACACCAATATGTATTTTTCCATCAATTAATGTAACAATTTATGTATTATTTATTGTAACTTATAATTAACTGCAATAGTTATATTTAGAATGTTGAAAGTACATTGGATCGACAAAAATGAAATAAAATGGGCCGAGCCTAGCTGGGGGCCTATTGGGTCGTGCTGGTCTTTTGTTTCCCCCAAGTAACTGAGGGCCTGTCCACTTTGACTGAAACTTATAGTGTCTTATCTTATCTTAACTTGTCTTAACTTATCTTAACTGATCTTAACTTATCTTAACTGATATTAACTTATCTTAACTGATATTAACTTATCTTAACTGATATTAACTTATCTTAACTTAACTGAAACTTATATTGTATGATGAATAGTAATATTATGATGATGATTGTATGATGATGATGAATAGTAATATTATGATGATGGTGAATAGTATGATGATGATGGTATGATGAATAGTAATATTATGATGATGAATAGTAATTTTATGATGATGATGGTATGATGAATAGTAATATTAGAATGATGATGAATAGTAATTTTATGATGATGATGGTGATTATGATGATGAATAGTAATATTATGATGATGAATAGTAATTTTATGATGATGATGAATAGTAATATTATTATGATGATGGTGATGGTGATGATGATGAATAGTAATTTTATGATGATGAATAGTAATTTTATGATGATGATGATGATGAATAGTAATATTATGATCATGATGAATAGTAATTTTATGATGGTGAATAGTAATTTTATGATGATGAATAGTAATATACTGATGATGATGATGGGGGTGATGATGGTGATGAATAGTAATTTTATGATGATGATGGTATGATGAATAGTATGATGATGAATAGTGTGATGGTATGATGAATAGTATGATGGTATGATGATGGTATGATGAATAGTATGATGATGATGATAATGGTATGATGATGATGATGATGATGGTATGATGATGAAATAGTGTGATGGTATGATGATGAATAGTATGAGGATGGTATGATGATGAATAGTATGAGGATGGTATGATGATGATAGTATGATGATGAATAGTGTGATGGTATGATGATGATGATGATGATGGTATGATGAATAGTATGATGGTATGATGATGGTGAATAGTATGATGATGATGCTGGTATGATGAATAGTATGATGGTATGATGAATAGTATGATGATGATGATGATGGTATGATGAATAGTATGATGATGATGATGGTATGATGATGAATAGTAATATTATGATGATGATGGTATGATGAATAGTATGATGGTATGATGATGGTGAATAGTATGATGATGATGGTATGATGAATAGTGTGATGGTATGATGAATAGTATGATGATGATGATGGTATTATGAATAGTATGATGATGAATAGTGTGATGGTATGATGATGATGATGTTGATGATGATGGTATGATGATGAATAGTGTGATGGTATGATGATGATGATAGTATGATGATGATGATGGTGAATAGTATGATGGTATGATAAATAGTATGATGGTATGTTAAAAGTAACTTAACTTATCTTAACTGATCTTAACTTATCTTAACTGATCTTAACTTATCTTAACTGATATTAACTTATCTTAACTGATCTTAACTTATCTTAACTGATATTAACTTATCTTAACTTACAAGTCAAAAAAACAAGTCAATGTGGACAGGGCCTGAGTCATGTCGTTTTGTCGATGGGCTGTAAGTGAATTATTTTGGTCCAAAATGAAAGACCAAAAACCTTTGCCGCTTATAAACCTCCCTCAATAAAATTTTGGTCCAAAAAAACCAAATTTGAAAACATTGAAATGAATCGAACCGAAATCTCAATTCTCAAAGTCAAAACATGGCGCCAAGCGATTCTCTTCACGACATTTTCGTCTTCCCTCTCCGCAGTTTCATTCTATTCTACAAATCGCACACCCATCAGCCACCGTAATTTCTCGCTCTCCTCCGCTCATCTTCTTCAGCAACCTGCTCCTGCTGCCGATCCGAGTAAATTCTCCGATGGCTGAAATTCGAGATTGTGTGAGAGTGACCAGAGGCATGAGGAAGAGGGCCGCCACAAATTCGTTCGTGGAACAGCCCGATGCCAAGAAGAGAGTTGTCCTGGCCGAGATCTCCAATTCCCCTAACTTTGAAGCTAGGAAGACAAAAGATATCAACACCAACAAGAAAAAGCAGGCCGTTAAAGATGAAGACATTGATGCGAAATCCGATGATCCGCAGATGTGTCCTGCTTATGTTTCCGACATTTACAGTTATCTGCGCCAGTTGGAGGTCAGGATTCACTTTTCATGCCTTTTTCAAATTTGTTGAATTTTTGGATTTCTCTAGACAAATTTTGAATTGTGTGATTTTCAGATGGAGCCTAAAAGGAGGCCGTTGGTGAATTATATTGAGAAAGTGCAGAAGGATGTGACGATTAACATGAGGGGAGTGTTGGTAGATTGGCTTGTTGAGGTTTCAGAAGAGTACAAGCTCCTCTCAGACACTCTCTATCTCGCTGTCTCGTATATCGATAGATATCTTTCGCTGAACGCTGTGAGCCGTCAAAAGCTGCAACTTTTGGGTGTTTCCTCTATGCTAATTGCTGCGTAAGGACCGATCATCATTCATCAATACATGAATCTGATGTGTGTTTTATTTGAGAGTATTTGGTTGATTCACATTATAAAATGGGAAATCTTTTAATTAGCAGAAAGTACGAAGAGATCAGTCCACCAAAAGTCGAAGATTTCTGTTACATTACTGATAACACATATAAAAAGGAAGAGGTTGTTAAGATGGAAGCTTCTGTGCTTAAAGTGCTTAATTTTGATCTTGGCACCCCTACAGCAAAAACCTTTCTCAGGTAATGCTTTGTAAATTCTTTCAGTGTATCGACTCTTTTTCTTCTTTTTTTTTGCAAGAGCCGTGAAGCGTTTGATTATGTAGGACTAACTGTATGTGATCCTCTGTATTTTGTAATGTCTTGATTGCAGGAGGTTCACCAGGATTGCCCAAGAAAAGTTCAAGGTAAAGAAGTTGTCATTTTATGCGTGATTTATCCTTATTTCGAGATGCATAGTACTTGATTTTCTGACTATAGCTGCTTTCTGCATTTTCAGACTCCAAATTTGAAGCTGGAGTTTCTAGGTTACTATCTAGCTGATCTCAGTCTTTTAGACTACAGCTGTGTGAAGTTTTTGCCGTCTCTAGTAGCAGCATCTGTTATTTTTCTTGCAAATTTTACAATGTGGCCTAAATTGCATCCATGGGTGAGCGCTAAATATCTAATATGAAGTTGATTTACTTGGTTTGTTTCTGTCTCATTATTGGAGTGTGACTAACTTTTATTTTTTTGAACCTATCAGAACTTGAAACTGCAACAGTTCTCCAGCTATACTCCAGCTGAACTGAAGGACTGTGTTCTCACCCTACATGACTTGCAGCTCTCCAGAAGGGGAGGAACTTTAGTTGCTATTAGAGACAAATATAAGCAACACAAGGTACTTTTTCTTCAAATGTCTACTTAGTACACACATTAACAGAATATGCTAAAGTTGCTTACAAGTAAATTTATTGTTGCCACGTTAACAGTTCAAAGCAGTGGCTGAGCTATCTTCTCCTCCGGTGATACCGGTCTCATATTTTGAAGATGTCAAAATGTAATGGCAGTCACATTTCATCCAAGCAGCAAGTTGCAGCTTGAATTACAATGCAAGAGAAATCTGTACATGTAAATTTTGAAACTGATATTTGTAATGTTGACCTCATTCTTGGATGGAAGTTGGTGATGCCAAGTCCATCAATGGTGAAGGTGTAGAAACTGACATCAGAGAGTTGAACTTATTGGCTACCTAGCTGTATGGTTAATTTATACATTGTGATGGACTGATGGTTGATATCACATGTCTGAATTATGTCATAGATATGTTAAGTAAAAACTTGTATGCACAAAACATGTTTTTGGGTCTCAGCTTCCTAAAAAATTTGTCTTTCTGAAAAATTGAGGGCACTGGAATTTTCCATGAAGAGAATACATGACGTAAAATTTTTGACTACAGCATATGCAAAAGCAAAACTGAAAAAAGAAATTTGTAATTTTTCAAATGACAAGATAGTGCAACAAATAATCTGTCGGTATTGTGCCAGTCTTTTTTGCAGTTCTCAACGCCATTATTGGAAACTCGGTAGCATTACCTTGTTACAACAGTCCTAAAAAGTAATCGAAAGCTTCATGCTCCTTCAATGAGGGGCTTGGTCTCCTCAGTTAAGTTTTGTCCTCCCCATTTGCGCATTCGCTCAGAGGTCAGTGCGACCTACATATGAAATCAATCACAAGTTGTCACCGGTTGCATCCTTAAACGGGTTACTTTTTTCTAGTAGATTTAAGTGATAGAACATTCAACAGTATCTTTCTGTTTACTAATACTTGCTTTAATGCCTTGATAAGCAGCAAGCAGACTATTACCTCACTAGTCCAGTTGGTTTTATATAGTACAATCAGAAGAAGCAGGGTCTGTAATGCAGTTCCTGCTATCATTCCTCCCCAAAGTCCCTGAAATTTGTCAAACTAGGTATAAGCATAGACTGATTGACATACAATATTCGGCGATCTTTGTGTTGGATACCCTAGAAATCTGGAATCAATGCAATGCAATAAGCTTAAGTTTTGCGCATACCATGACACCAAGATCAGCTTTGTATCCAAGTAGGTAACCAAAAGGCAGCCCGAAAACATAATAACAGCCTAAATTTATATAAGCCACCAGTGCTTGCCACCCTCCTCCGATAGCGACTCCTACAAAAATGAAATTAGATTAATTCTAAAGTGGAGAATCTCATAGCTCACTAGCTATACCTGAAACAACATATAGGCAAGTTGGTCTTACATACCAGAAATAACGGGCTGTACGCTGTTGAGAACCATTGTTAGACCCAAAAGAATAGCTAGCTTAGAGACGGCACGTTGAATATCCTTACTGTCTGTGAAGATTATGGCAAAGGAGTCTTTGAAAACTAAGATGAGAACCATGCAAAGGATTCCAATACACAGGGACTGGAGGACAGTCACATAAACTGCATACTTAGCAGTTCTTGGATGCCTACTTCCAAGCTCATTGGACACTCGTACACTGTACGCATTGAGTAGTTAGTACTTCAGATTACATTCGAGACAGACAATTTCTAATTTAAAAGCAAGCTGTTTTGAAGATGCTCACCTTATAGCTGCATTTATCCCAATAAATAGCATGGCCTCCCATCCATTGAAATTCATGCTGGTTAAAGGATCAAAGCAATTTTGAGAAACAAGTATATTGTAGAAGACAGGTGAGAGTAGCATGAAAGGAAAGAAGAGAAACAGGAAAAAGAGATCTTACCAAATGGATAACGAGTCCACTGCAATGACTGCATTGTTAAGGTGACCGGTTAGTATGATTATACTCATCATATACCATATCTCAAGACAGAGCATGACGGCGGAGGCAACAGAGAGCCTAACGAATGCCCAAATCTCTCTGAGTGCTAACCAAGTAAATCCCTTCCAACCATCTTTGCACCATACAAAAACATAAACTAGTTGGGCAACAACAATTCCCCAGCTGGAGATGTCATAGGCTACTGCTGCTCCAGTAGTTCCCCATCCAAAGACAAATATAAAAAGCCAAAGGGAAAGAACATGAATAGCCAAACCGACGACACTAATCCATGTCAGTACCCCAACCTTGCTTTGGGCTTGAAGGAACTTGGAAGTGGGGAAATTGATAGCAAGGGAGAAAAACTGTGGAATGACAAGTATGGTGAACTTGCCAGCTAGATCGGCAATTTCATCTTGTTGGCCAAGAAGCTTGAGGATAGGCGCAGCAAAGATGTAAATAGGTAAGAGGATTATGCAAGTAACCGAGAGGATCAGCCATGAGCGCTGCATATATACTCCTAGTAATTCATATTTTCCAGCACCATATGCCTGTCCACATAGTGTCTCCAGTGCACTCCCCATCCCCAGCTGGACACATACAGACAACAATAAATCTCTTCAAATTCACAAACATGAAACAAACGTTAGCTAGTAATTCAAATTTCACAAAAAATCAAAAATCAAAATCACAGCATCAAATAAAACTGAAAATGAGAACAAGCCAGAACTAACTAATAAAATTCCTATAAATTTAGGGTTTAGAGAGAGTGTGTGTGTGAGTTACCATGAAGCCGAAGGAGAAGGTGCCGATAACAGTGAGGGAAATGGAAACAGCAGAGAGCTCAACATCGCCAATATGACCAACGAAGATGTTGGTTGTGGAATTGATGCCGTACTGACATATAGTCGCCAGAGCAATAGGTCCAGCGATCTGCCACATCTTCACCGTCTCCCTCCAAAACATGCTCCTAAATTCCCTGAAGCTTCTCACCGGCTGCGAGTCGCCGTCGTCGAGTAGTGCACGGCCATTCTCGCCACCACTTCCTGCTGCTGCTTCCATTTTTACCACACGCTTTTGATCGCAAAAACCTTCCTCTTCGTGATCTCCTACTTCAAGTTTGTTATGATTCTGATCACGTTATCGGAAGAGAAAATGATTTTGAGTTTTTTTTATTTGATTATATTTTGAATTTCTGGCGAGCGGATATATTTTGATACCAGACTCTGCTTCCCCCCGTGAGTCAACTTCTCATAACCAAACACCACAAACAAGTAAAAGTTAGTTGTAATGAACGCCTAAGGATTATACACGTCACCCTCTCTCTGCCCCCATTATTGTACTTCAATTTTCTTAACTTCAAAGTCGTAACTAATTCTGTTCTTCAACAACAAAAAAAGGGTAAAAGGTCGTAACTAAATTATTGTTGAACAAGTGAATTCTTCGGTTCGACCAATAAAAAATATTGGTTTGAATGATATATATTGGTTTATCATTTACGAAAAAAATATTATGCGTAAAGAATAAAAATCACATGAGAAGTGACATGTTTGTTGAAAAATGAGAACTAATCTCATTCATTCATCTTTGTAATCAATAACTATGATTAAATAGAATTAATTTACATTATTCGTTTCTTTTCAAAGATAATGCGTAGCATTACATTATTTGTAGATTTTCAAAGGATTATGTGTAGCATTAAGTATGTAAATGCTACGCATTAATCTTTGAAAAGCTACGAATAATGTAATGTTACGCATAATTCTTTGAAAATCTACGAATAATGTAAATTAATTCTATTTAATTCGAGCCATTAATTAGAAAAATGAATGAATGAAATTAATTCTCACCAAACATGACACTTCTCACCGGAATCGAACTCTTATCACCACCCCAAGTAAAAGTTAGTTGTAATGAACGCCTAAGGATCATACACGTCACCCTCTCTCTGCCCCCATTATTGTACTTCAATTTTCTTAACTTCAAAGTCGTAACTACTGTTCTTCAACACCAACTAAAAAGAAAAAGGTCGTAACTAAATTATTGTTGAACGAGTGAATTCTTCGGTTCGACCGATAAAAATATTGATTTTTTTTTGATGGAAAAATATTGATTTGAATGATATAGATTGGTTTATCATTTACGAAAAAAATATTAAGTGTAAATGACATATTTTTGTAAAAAATAGAAAGAAATGACAGTGATAATGACGAATTATAATCCAATTTGAACAAACTTTATATTTTGCATCAAGGATTCGGATCAAATACAAACCACATTTAAAAATAAAAACTAAAAATCAAACAAATATTGTCACGCGTATATTTCGATCAATCGGAATTCAGGGTCTTTTATTAAATATGGAAAATTAAATTGGACTTGTTTGTGATTAGAAAACATAAACGAGGGGTAAAAATGTCAGTCTGTTATAACGGTGTTAAACAGTACACGTACAGCGGAAAAAGAAAAAGAAAAAATGAAGAACCAACCATTTTAAGTCTGATCATTATCTCTTTACGTCTTATCATTGTCTCTTTAAATGTGATCATTTTCTTTTTTAAGTGTGATCATTTTTCTTTGTAAGTCTGATCATTTTCTTTTTAATCTGATCAATTTTAAGGTTGATCATTACCAATTTAAGTCTGATCAATAACAATTTTAAGTCTGATCATTTTCTTTTAAGTCTGATCATTGTCTTTTTAAGTCTGATCAATTTTAAGTCTGATCGTTATCATTTTTTACTCTGATCATTATCAATTTTAAGTCTAATCATTTTCTCTTTAAGTCTGATCATTATCAATTTTAAGTCTGATCATTACCAATTTAAGTCTGATCAATAACAATTTTAAGTCTGATCATTTTCTTTTTAATCTGATCAATTTTAAGTATGATCATTACCAATTTAAGTCTGATCAATAACAATTTTAAGTCTGATCAATTTTAAGATTGATCGTTATCAATTTTAAGTCTGATCATTTTCTCTTTAAGTCTGATCATTTTCAATTTTAAGTTTGATCATTTTCTCTTTAAGTCTGATCATTATCAATTTTTAAGTCTGATCATTACCGATTTAATTCTGATCAATAACAATTGTAAGTCTGATTATTTTCTTTTTAAGTCTGATCATTAACAATTTTAAGTCTGATCATTTTCTTTTTAAGTCTGATCAATTTTGAAGTCTGATCATTACCAATTTAAGTGTGATCATTACCAATTTAAGTTTGATCAATAACAATTGCAAGTCTGATTATTTTCTTTTTAAGTCTGATCATTACCAATTTAACTCTGATAAATAACAATTTTAAGTCTGATCATTTTCTTTTTAAGTGTGATCAATTTTTAGTCTGATCGTTATCAATTTTAAGTCTGATCATTACCAATTTGAGTCTGATCAATAACAATTGTAAGTATGATTATTTTCTTTTTAAGTCTGATCATTACCAATTTAACTCTGATCCATAACAATTTTAAGTCTGATCATTTTCTTTTTAAGTGTGATCAATTTTTAGTCTGTTTGTTATCAATTTTAAGTCTGATCATTGTCTCTTTAAGTTGATCAATAATAATTTTAAGTTGGTCAATAACAATTTTACGTCTGATCAATAACAATTTTAAGTCTGATCATTTTCTTTTTAAGTCTGATCATTGTCTCTTTAATTCTGATCATTATTTATTTTAAGTCTGATCATTATTTCTTTAAGTCTGATCATTGTCTTTTTAAGTCTGATCATTATCAATTGAAGTTTAAGTCTGATCATTGTCTCTTTAAGTCTGATAATTGTCTCTTTAACTCTGATCATTATCTGTTTTAAGTCTGAACATTATTTCTTTAAGTCTGATCACTGTCTCTTTAAGTATGATCATTATCAATTGAAGTTTAAGTCTGATCATTGTCTATTTAAGTCGGATCATTATCTGTTTTAAGTCTAAGCATTATTTCTTTAAGTCTGATCATTGTATCTTTAAGTCTGATTATTATCAATTGAAGTTTTAGTCTGATCATTGTCTCTTTAAGTCTGATCATTATCTGTTTTAAGTCTGAACGTTATTTCTTTAAGTCTGATCATTTGTCTTTTTAAGTCTAATCATTATCAATTGAAGTGTAAGTCTGATCATTATCTATTTTAAGCCTGATCATTATTTTCTTAAGTCTGCTCATTGTCTCTTTAAGTTTGATCATTATCTATTTTTAGTCTTAGCTATATTTCTTTAAGTCTGATCATTGTCTCTTTAAGTCGATCCTAAAATTAGATTGAATGGAATACTTAACGAAGTTTCCAAATCAGGGACTAAATTGAAAATAAAACTAAATACGATAATAAAGGAATTATGTATAATGACTATGGGTCAAGATCAGGTACAAAGTCAAATTTTGGTACAAAATACAAAATTCGTCAAAACCATTTTATAATTCGTCAGTTTATTTTATAGTTCGTCAAAATTATTTTATAGTTCGTCACTTTTCGAGCCGAAAAATGAAAAAGACGAGCCGAAAAATGAAAAGACGACATAATTCGTCAGTTTCATTTTATAATTTGTCACAAAAAAACACCAAAAAATCAAGATTTAATCTCATCCATTCAAATCACAAGATCAAGAGCTATGATTAGTTTGTATTTTATACCAAAAAATTAACTTTGCACCGGATCTTTTTCCTACCCCTCCGTAATTTATCCGATATTTCGAATAAATGGGATACGTGTCAGCTGCAAATGCAGTTTTTAGTTTTTATTTATAACTGGGTTTGTACCTGAACCACACTCTTACACCAAAACATATTTTCTACCTGATCTTTACTATCATTTACATATAAATATTGGTTGTTACCATAAACTAATCCATATATAAACATTCATCAATTTCTTATTTTTAATTACCTCCTTGCATGATTATATTCAAACACACCTGTACGTTGGCTGCACTGCACATACTTTTTCGGTTTCAGCATATTTTGATGACTTGTTAGACTTGCTGCTCTCCAGCCTGATACTTATATCTGGCTTGTGCCATTCTGTTTTCTCACATAGTCTTTATTGGCTCCAACTCCTGATATCACCATCTTCTTCTCCTTGATTTCTGTAGTAACACATATTTGTCTTTCTTCACAATCTTCTTCCTTGATACCACTGGAACCAAATACCATCCAACGGCCATAATCGACGTTGCGCCAGACCGGCCCAAGCCTGCCAAACACACCAATATCAAAACAAGCAACCACAGCACCAAGCAGCATCCAAGCATTTGAGCTCTTTCTAAGCTTGTTGCTAAATTGTATTGATCCTCCTGCTGCAGTGGCCTCTCTTTTGCTAGAGGAGGTGTTTTGTTGCTTTAACTGAAAAATCCACTGATCATGTCTCAGCTTAATCACAATAGGCTTGCAAGGCTCCGATCCTTTGCAGGCGAACCTCACTAAAGATACGTTTTGAGGGTCATTCTGGGAGTAGATTTGATTCTTTTTGGCTTCGAGTTGAGAATAATTAAGAGGTTGGAGAATTTGTCAAGGCCGAGAGACGAGTAAGGATATTATTGTTGTTGTTTTTGGTGGTGTGTTTTCTTGATTTTCTTGGAGCTGTGAGACATGAATAGAAGCTGATCGATGTCATGATCAACATCGTCGTCTGAGTGACCAAAAGCTCGCCGCAGATATACATTGTTTCTTTCAACATGCATGTTTTTCTTTGCCAGTGTTTGTGAACATGAGAGCGTATTCAGTATTTGACTTTTTATATGCAATCAACAACATCTTTGACAGTTTTCTTCTCCCCCGAGGAGAGAGAAAGTTTTCTCTCGTTTTTTCTGAAGCTTTTCTCATAAACTTTTCGAACCCACCGTTGTGCTGTTTCTCCCTGCCTCAGCCGAGACCAGCCATGCCTCCGCCCGCTCATCTTCTCCTTGGCCGTTCGCCCTTTGGCGGCTCTCTGTGGTGGTCGCGTGGGCTGGCTCTGCGGGTTTTGGGTGGGAAGTGTGGGGGTGTTTTGGTGATTTTGGGTGGTGGAGGCGGTTTGGTTGGGGTGGGTTATTAATTTTTTGGTGTTCATAGTCGTGTGATGTTAAATTTTGGTTGAAACTTGATGGTTTCTTCTGTAAATATGTGTGATGTGAGGCTCTCCGCTAGTTTTGGCGTGATTTTGGATGGACTACGTCCGCGTCTTGTTTGGTGCTAGTAGTGTTGTCGAGAGTGATCCCTGAGGACGAACCAGCGGATGATGGCGACAGACTTTTTTCATTCCTCCGGTTCGAGGAGGTCACATATTACAAGAGGTTGTCGTCGTCTTGATGGAACGACATTGTCGCAGGATAAGGAAGGCGGTGTGGATTTCGCCTTCACTCCAACATTGCTATACTACCTGCTTGGTTTTTGTAGAAATATGGCCGGGACTTCATGGATGATCTGAAGTTGACTCTTCGCAGCTTCGACTGTTTGGCCATTTGACATCTTTCGACCTTGGTGCAACTCGTGGATTAAACAGCCCAACAGCTTTCGAAAGAATTAACTTCTACACGGATTACCCTTCCAAGTTTTCCGTGTTTGTAGATTTTTCGTGGTTGTTGTTTACTTTCATCTTTGTTGATGTTTGCTTGTCGTTATATGCCATTCGTTCCATATAAAAAAACAACAACATCTTTGACAGTGATCAATTCATCACCATTTCCTAGGGTTTATGATGGGGGTTTTTCCATATCCTATGCCTTTTATTTAAGCATGAATTTGAGTGATTAATAAAGGAATTGCTCATTTGGAAGCTTCCATTGTGTTCTAGATCGAGCATTTTATCTGCACCCTACTGTACTCTACTCTCTGAACAAAAGGTTAGGCAAAACATGACGTGAATCAATAATAAGAATCAAGCAGTCCCAGAAACAGATATGAATTAGGATGAGAGTAAGTATTTAATGTAACACTTCGTAGCACTGGCCATCACTTAATAATGACATTATAGAATTGTCTGATCCGTAGTGATCTAACTGTTAGAGTTTTGATAAAATGATTGAGAGGATGATGTTTCGAATTTGATGTATGTATCTTATAATATGAGTTTGAAGTTGTTCATTTAGTGTGTAGTTAAATTAATCGATTAGTATTAAAAAGATTAAGGAAAAAAATTATATAACTTAATATTTAATGTTCAATTTGGTATTTCTAGTTAAAGGAGAGTGCTTGGTTGAGAATTTTTAAAAATTTGAGAATTTGAGAATCCAAATCTCACCATTAGATCATAATGCATATTTGAATCTGCATGTGACACATGTCTAAAAAACAAAGTAATAGCTTTAACTTTGCATTGAATGCATATTGAAAAATACACATGGAATACATGTCACGACCAAAATGCATGTTAGAAAATACATATTATATTTTGAAAGATGAAAATTGAAATCTCAAATTCCCAAAAAAAAAAAAAACAAAACAAAACAAAAAGATTCTCATTGAACCACTACTTTGTGTTAAGAAGAAAAAAAAGGTTTGGTAAGAGTCGAACTCGCTCAAAAACCTAATTATTCATCGCTATCGGCTCTCAGCAGAATCTTGTGGATGATTGTCGAAGCTCCCTCTCATTCGTAATCTGCTCGTCTGTGTGAAATGCTCCGAACACACCGGACCGGTGCCGTCGATTGGAAGCCATCTGCAGTAGTTGCCCTAGCCACCAGCATCCATGACTCTCAAGTGGCTGCCGCCAGAGAAGACGGCTCCCTTGAAATATGGCTCGTTTCTCCTGGTTCTGTTGGATGGCACCATCAACTGGTACTCACTCACTCACCGGCTACTCTACTAGTCTTTTTTGTAGTATGAATGTTTCCTTTAAATTTAAGTTTTCATTGTTCATTAAGTTTCTATTTTGTTTCGAAATTTGATTGCTTTGAGTTGTTGTGTAGACTATCCACGGAGACCCTAAGGCCAGGATATCGTGTCTTTGTTGGTGTCGTGCTTCAAAAGACATGCCTTCTGGGAGGCTCTTTTCATCTAGCATTAATGGATCAGTATCTGAGTGGGATCTTTTTGACTTGAAGCAGAAGGTAATATTGCCTTTTCAGTTTTCAATTTATGTTCGTACCACAATAAGAGCAAGGAAAAAAAGATCTTTTAAAATAAGTACTCATTTGGAAAACTGTTCCGTTAACCGATATTTGGTATCTGATCCTCTCAATTAGATATAGTCATGAATAGATAATGAAAATTTTCAGCTTGGTATCTGATCCTCTCAATTAGATATAGTCATGAATAGATAATGAAAATTTTCAGCTTTACTGATGATGATATTGGGCCTAGTGGTATCTATGGTAGAATATAGTATACGGGAGTAAGGATACCTTATATATTTATTCTGAATCCGTTAAAAAAATATTTGTTACTCTGCTCGCAGATTGTGCTAAATAGCATTGGGGTCTCGATTTGGCAAATGTCAGTGGCACCCCTTAACAAGCCAGAGTCTTTTGCTAAGCATAACTCACAGCACAACTCAAACGGTTTTATCAACACTATAGCTAATGGTGTGGAGGACCACGAATCAAGTGAAAGCGAAGATGATGACGATCAAGTAGTAGTTGAAAATCCACAGATTGCAATTGCTTGCGGTGATGGTAGTGTTCGTATTTATTCTGTATCTGATTCAAGCGAACTGCTTTACAATAAATCATTGTCTCGGGTCAGTGGTGAGATCCTTACCCTTACCAAAGTTCAGTCATGTATACTTGAATTTGCTGTCAATTCATCTTGGCATCATATTAATATCGCGCAGGACGAATCTTAAGCGTGACATGGAGTCCTGATGCCTGTTTCATATACTCCGGGAGTAGTGAGGGGTATGCATATCTGATCGGGTGTTTGATAAAATCGAGCTCTTAAATTTTCTTTGCCAGTGGACTGTATAATATGTTGTTTACGACAATGAAAGCCAATATCATATATTGTGACATTCAGGCACATCAGATGTTGGGATGCTAAATCGACCCATGAGATTTACAGAATAAATGTGGGACTTGAAGGTGTGATCAGTGGATCTGAACTTTGCATATGGTCTCTACTTGCCTTGAGGTAGTTTAGTTATATATCGCATGCTACACTGATGCTGTAGCAAGTTGTTAATTGCCTAAGGTCTAGTATCTTCTTGCTCTCTCTTTTCTCTTACAAGTTATCTTCATGTCAGGAACGGTACACTTGTCAGTTCTGATAGCTCTGGTAGTGTAAAGTTTTGGGATTCTCATCATGGTACCCTTCTGCAAGCACACTCTGTCCATAAAGGTGATGTTCACGCTTTGGCTGCTGTTCCTAGTCATAATAGAGTATTCTCTGCTGGTTCTGATGGTCAGGTTTGTGATGATCCTTTAGTGAATGCAAACTCTTACACTGGTCTTCATCATTCATGTACTATATATGCTATAATATCCTTCATGGATTCTCTTTCCATCTCTTGCGGGGGTGATCTCCTCAAAGCCTACTTGGAATGGCATAAGTGTCTCGACTAGGCCCACCCTTCCTAATGTTTATTTTGGCTATAGCTATGAGTCTGAATGCAACGGGTTCTAATATGTTCAGGGACATAGTGAGTGTCTCTGTAAAACTTGTTTCATGAATGAAATTCTAGTCTTATCCCGGTTTTGTGGCTTAAATATAGGAAACTAACATTGTATGTAAGGCCTAAGGGTGTTGCATTTTGGTTAGTTGGCATGGGGTTTGAACTCTGAATTCAGTAGACAATGTTCATAATTATATGCAGGTTGTTCTTTACAAATTTTCGCGTAGTGTTACTGGATCAGAAGATGAGAAAATCTGTGCTCCTACAAAGAAGTGGATTTATGTCTATTCTGTGCGTTGTCATACACATGATGTGAGGGCCTTGGCTTTAGCAGTACCCATCTCTTGTGAAGGTAGGTTTATTTCAGGCATCATGTCACTGTCAATGTCATATACAGTGATAACATTGACCATTTAATTGGCAGATCCATCATTGGAGGAAAAAGTTAAAAGAGTTCGTCGCAAGGGAAAACCTATTGACTTTAGTTATCGAAAATGGGCTCGCGTTGGAGTTCCTATGCTTATATCTGCTGGAGATGACACGAAACTATTTGCATATTCAGCTAATGAGTTTACTAACTTTCCTCCGCATGATATATGCCCAGCCCCTCAGAGACCACCCATTCACCTTGTATCCAATGCAATTTGCAATCAAAAGTCTCTACTTTTGGCTCAGTCTCCTCACAAATTAGATATATTCTCTATCCGGGTTAAAGATGTTGCCCCTGATAATGCTGTTGGTCCGTCTTGTGGATCTGCAACTCCAGAATTATTAGCTCAAGTGAATTGCAAAACCAACCAGAAGATCATTTGCAGTGCTATCTCTGCTTCAGGAGCATTCTTTGCTTATTCCGACCATATTAAAGTAGCTTTGTTCAAGCTTAAAAGACCCGGACGTGAAAAAAGTTCTTGGGATATCGATAAAAGAAAACTTCCCCGTGGACTTCCATATGGGCACACGTTAGCATTCACTTCTGACTCGTCACGATTGATGATTGCGGGCCATGACAGGAGAATATATGTAAGATTGTTTGCACATTTACTTACGTTAGTTGGTTTCTTCTAATAGTTTCTTTCTTTTAAATAATTTATTTAAAGTCGTTTCAAGTGTTTCTGGGTGGATTCAGATATGGATTGTATATATTTCAAGTTTTATAATAGTCTGATGAAGCATTGTCAACTAGCATGTTGGAGTTGGAGTGGTTAGGAACTCTTTGCATACAGATATAGATGTTCTGATGCAACTTGTTGCTTTCTAGTAGAGACACGTCCTTCAGCAGCAAGCTTGGCAAATTGTAAAACATGCTGCTGATTTATTTATCTGATTATATCTGAACTTAAGTACAACATTTTAGGTTATTCATATCAGAACCTCCAAGTTAGTGCACACTTTTACACCTCGCCGGGAAGAGGAATCTGAGAACTCGCCACCTACTGAAGCTCCTGTTACTAAACTGTTTACCAGCTTTGACGGTCAGTGGTTAGCTTCCATCAATTGTTTTGGAGATATTTACATCTTCAACCTCGAGACCCAAAGGTGTAGTACCTCATATTCCGTGTTTCTCTTCTGAAATGAGCTTGATGGTTTACTTCTTTGGCCTTTGGCATATATATTGTTACTGTTGCGTAGTTCCATGAAGTGAATCTGGCTGAATGTAATGTGCTATTCTAAGTTAATGAGGTAGCATCATTTGTTATGAAAAATTGTGGCTAGTCTAATTACGTGACAAATTGGTTGTTTGGAAACAGGCAACACTGGTTTATATCACGATTAAATGATGCAGCTGTGACTGCTGGTGGGTTTCTTCCTGGTTTGTGCAATGTGCTTGTGGTAACTACGTCATCAAACCAGGTATATGCCTTTGATGTAGAAGCTAAGCAGCTGGGGGAGTGGTCCATACGCCACACATTTGGTTTGCCTAGAAGATACCAAGATTTTCCTGGGGAGGTTGTTGGAATATCATTTTGTCCCTCAACAAGCTCATCGTCTGCTGTTATTTATAGTTCGAGGTATGTCACCTCATCCTAGTTGGTCATACATGAAACCTTGGTAACATGCAGGTCTAGCATAAGAGAATAAGTTGTTTAATACTTACTTGACTTGCTTGGATTACACTTGGAATTTCCAGAACATATTGACGCAGTGCAGCCTATGATATTTGTTCATTTAATGTTACAGGGCTATGTGCTCAATTGACTTCGGGATGCCAGTTGATCATGAAGAGAATGGTGACCTAGTAAATGACCTGGAATCAGTTTTAAAGAAACTAAATCATCCTCCATTAAATGGGATGATGAAACGCAAGTTAAAAGATCGCGATTATGAAACAAAAGTCATTGGTAGAACAAATTTTGAAATTACCCCTTTTAGAGATCCTGTTATATTTGTTGGACACCTTTCGGAAAGTTCTCTGTTGGTGGTAGAAAAGCCTTGGCTTGACATTGTCAAGGCTTTTGGTAACCAACCAATCCACAAGCATGTTTTCGGTACATAACCATTGGTGCGCTGCTGAAGTTGCAAAATGATTGGAACCTGGATTGTTAGCCACAGAAGAACGACTGAGCGTCTAATGAATTTGAATATACGAATTTGTGTCAAAAAATGGTCTAGATATCAGTCATGTTAGGCATTCCGATACTGGTGAAGTTCCACACCCTTGTTTTGTTATGTACTCATATCAGAACTTCACTTCCTTCTTTCTCTTTTGTGTATGGTTGATGTTGGTTAATTATTTACTCAGAGATTTAAAAGAGAATAGAATGGTCAATCGTGATAATTGTTTCTGAGTTCTGGTTGGTTGCATTTCCTGGCCCTTAACGTTGTTCGATGAGTTGCTAATAGTTGAAGATTCTGAATTTTGTTTACTTATTTGTCAACTTTTCATGTATGATGAACTTCTGAACATTTGAATTCTCTTATCTATAATGGAGAGCATTTAAAATGGTTGAAACAGCCAAGAAGCTCTACATCTAATCTTATTTTAAATGCATATACAGCAGATTCAGAATTGTGTATATTTTCTCCCTTTCTTTGTGACTAATGTCTTTAGCCAAAAACTCATGAATGTGATCATCCACTTGGATTGAACTGCAGCCAGGTTGTTTCTCTATTTTTTGCTTTTTCATAGCCAGTCGAGAACTTGAAGCATTTTCCCACAGGCCAAGAGATGCACTTAGATTTGATACCAGTGTATAATAGCAAGGATTTGAAGGCTCTTGATCCATGATCTTTCTGGTTACATACTCCAACAGATCCTGATTTCCGTGTATCTTACATGAATGTAGCATTGTTGCCCATATGACAGCATTCGGTTCTAAATGCATATTTTCAATGAAATCCACTGCCTCGTCTAACTTGCCAGCTCGGCTAAGAAGATCGACCATGCATCCGTAATGTTCAATCCGTGGTTCGATCTCAGATGTTTTAATCATCTGGTTATAAACCCTTTTTCCCTCCTTCACCAGGCCTCCATGAACACATGCCGATAGCACAGATAGAAATACAACATCATCAGGGCGCAGTTCTTGTAAGCAAATGCCCTCAAATACAGCTAAGGCCTCTCTACACTTTCCATTGACAGCCAACCCTGAAATCATTGTTGTCCACGTAATTATACATCGTGTTTCCATCTTATCAAAAACCTCCTTTGCATTTTGCACATCGCCACATTTTGCAAACATATCTATCAACGCGTTACCCAAGGGCACGGATAGCTCAATCTTGTTTTTCTCAATGAACAGACTGACCCATCTGCCATGTTCAATGGAGCCTAAGTGTGAACAAGCGGATAGGACGCTGATCAAAGTACTCTGGTCTGGCTGCCATCTTTTGTATAAAAGCATAGAATGAAATGTATCAAGAGCCTCATCGAACCTGCGGTTATGAACATACCCTGAAATCATAGCATTCCATGACACAACATTTCTCACTGGCATCCGATCAAAGGCTACTCTTGCAGAGTTCAGATCTCCAACTGCCGAGTATCCAGACACAATGGCCGTCCAAGAAACAATAGACTTCACAGGCATTTTTTCAAACAAAAGCCGCGCATTTCTCATATCTCCAACTTTCACATATCCAGATATCATACAATTCCAAGAAACCTCATTTTTATCAGCCATAGAATCAAAGACCGAATGTGCTCTGCCCATATCCCCAGCCTTGGAAAGCCCGGCAATCATAGTATTAAAGGTCACAATGCTTCTACTGGGCATGGAGTCAAATAACAAAAAGGCAACATCAAACATGTGTCTATCCAAGTAAGCAGAAATGAGAGAGTTCCACGAAACAACATCTCTAACAGGCATTTCATCAAACAGGCGGCGGGCAGTGTCGATACTCTGACAACATTTACCATAAAGTTGCAAAAGTGAATTCTGAACAAACACACTAAACTCAAGTCCGAACTTGAATACATCAGAATGCACAGCTTGACCAAAATCCAATGACCTAAAACTGGTCAGTAGAGAGGTGAATGTAAAAGTGTTAGGGCTTACTGCAGAAGCTTTCATTCGATTGTAGAGAGTGATGGGCAGGGAAGGAGCGTGAGCGTCGGAGCAGCATTTGATGAGTGCGTTGTAAGCGACGACGTTGGGAGAGTTGGAGTGGTTGAATATGCGGAATGCGTGTTGGATGGATTGCAATTGGTAGGCGAGAGTGATGAGTTTAGGTAGTAATAAGTCGCGATCGTGGACACCGTGCGTGATGATTTGCGCGCGGATTTGATTGAAATCGCTGAGGCTTTGACAGCTTCGTAACAAGGACACAATTTTCAGCTCCATTGACGGACCAGTTATTTTGTGTTTCTGACACTTTGTTTTCTCATTTGATTCTGTTACACATTATTGTAACAGAATACCTGAGTTAATTGCATTTTTCATAAAATTCAACTATGACACTGAAAGAACAACATTACCACCAGTTTGCAAATAGTTCAAGATTACTTGTCAAATTATATGTGCTTTGCAAATAGTTTGAGAGTTGCTCCATCTGGAGAAAAGTTGATGACAGCCCAGAAATCAGCATTTAGCACCTAAAGAGGAAAACCTGGAGGGTAATCCATTGGATGTCTTTTGATAGTTTCTTTTAGAGATTGCTCTTGCTTCGACAGGGTTGACGGGAGCACGTCATACACATCAGTGAAAATGTCTGCAATCGGAGGTTTAAAAGCCTTTTCTGCAACTTGAATAGCATGCAATATCTGTACGAAAACAGCGTTTCAGCAGAAATCATTTCCAAGTATATGTGACATGAGTAGCTGCAAGGAAAGAAAAAGCTGAATGTGCTTATAATTTAGTCATTCAAATTATGCAATACCCAATTTAGTTCAAGTTTCATCCACATCATACCTCTTTCCTCACACTGTTTCTAAGCTCTGATTCCGCCTGGCTATTCCACCAATGATTTCCTTCAATCCATTTCCTAAACCTAGCCACTGGCTCGCGGTTTGTCCTCCACCATTCGATCTCTTCTGCTGGTCGATATTTGGTTGAATCATCTGATGTTGAGTGGTGTCCAACTCTATATGTAAGGGCCTGAGAACCACAATATAAGTAACAGGCCAACATTCAAAATGACAATATATCGGTTTTAAACAATACAATGAAGTTGGCAAATAACAATTCGACCTCTATCAAGATAGGCCTTCCTTCTCTAATTGCCATTTCACGTGCAGATTGGACTGCACTTAACATGGCAAGGGCATCATTACCATCTACACGGATACTTCGGACTCCATAAGCTTGTCCTCTCACAACAATACCATCACCTAACTCAGTTCACAGAAAAGCATCAATATTACTGACTATTTGAACCTCAAAAGCCAAGAATGCATCACTATATAAAGGGGAACATACTTCGAAATTGGTCCTTGGCAGGGGTACTGATTGCCCATCCATTGTTTCGACATATAAAAATTACTGGAGCTTCCATAACAGCAGCAAAATTCAGGGCAGCATGGAAGTCCCCCTTCCATTATGAATATTTATTAGAGACAGCAAATTGAACATACATGACAGATAAAACTGCATTATAAATTTATAATGAAACAAAACCAGATTGCTAGCAGATATGTATAGGAATATTGCACTATCTATTTAACCATATGATGCACAACACATTTCAAACAACAATCACCCATGTGCAGTGTTAACCAAAGCAATTAAACAGGACTATGTGTTCTAAAAATAAAAGAAACCAATAAAGATAAAGAAGGCAAAAATGAAAAGAAAGAAGAATGCACCTCACTAGAGCCACCATCCCCAAAAAAGGTGACTACACATGCATCTTTATTATCCATCTTTAAGGAATAAGCGGCACCAACAGCATGAGGAAGTTGTGAACTGCGAAACATCAAATTGTCAGGATATGATAGCAAATTTCTTGCAGTGGATAGAGAGACAAACTAAATAAGCAAATCATGAAAATAGTGTCTAACGCAATGGTAGATGAGACTGTGAAGTAATTATGCTTTCTTGATCCATAGTGGATGGGCATCTGCCTGCCTTTTCCGTAGTCAGACATGTTCCCAAAGCATTGGTTTGCAAATTCTTGTATGGTGAAACCACGCCATAATAGAACGCCAGGCTCCCTGTACTGCACAGTACGTAAGAAGGTTTACTTTTTGGCAGCACACACTTATGGGCATTTGATTTAGCGAATTCGTCTGAAGTAGAATCTTTTTTCTAGTTTCTCTTTCTTTTTGGTTTATATTCAGATTTCAGATCTTAATTACTATAATATGAATTACACAGTATGAATACACACATGAGGTACCATAAGCAAAAAGCTGCATTCTTATTACCTGAGGGACTATAATATCATCATCGACTAACCCAGCTGCTGAGGCTATGTTGATAGTTTCTTCTCCAATCGTAGTAAGATAAAAGGAAATTCTTCCTTGCCTTTGAGCTTCATAGAACACAGCATCCATAGCTTGAAGAGTAACCATGTTGGTGTACATCTTTACAGCAATTTCCTCAGTGACCTATATATAAATGCATTAAGAGCATCAATATTTGTCGATAACGTAGCAGCCAGTCAATAAGATACCACCACTGATCGCGCTGTCTTTTTCAAGAATCAGGATACTCAAAATCATACATTGACAAAATGATTGCAGCTAACTTTTCTCCCATCATCATCAAGTACTCGATAGCAATGCACCCTTTCCTTCAGGGATTCAGGTACGAATCTCATTTGAGATGTGAATTTAATTTCTCCTCCTGGAAAATCCATAGCCTGCATAAAGCACAAAAATAAATAAATCACCAAAAATCTACAAAGACTATAATTAAGGAGATGAAGTGATTCACCAAAAGAAAGTGCATTACAGAGCTGGAATCACGATCATCCTGTTGGCTGTGAACTTTGATCGATTCGGAGTCATTGGCAGCGGTAGTGAGTGGAGCTGAATTATCACCGATTGTGTGGCAGGTGCGCGATATACACGGAACTTGGAATCCATTTCTACTACAGAACGGCGAAGAAGAAGCGATTTTGACACACAGGCTAGTGACGATGTGCTTCGACTTCGTAATCAAAAACGCCATCAGGATTTCGTTCTGGATTTGATGCTTTGATTCCAGTATACAAAAAGCCACTAGCTGCTTCACTTCAGCTATTATTTTATTATTGAGAAGAAAAAAAATACTAGTTTTTCAATTATATAATTATACAAATAAGGAAAGAAAAAACGGAGGAAAAAAAACTGAAAATCAAAGGCGAAAATCTGCTCAACGATGGAGGGATTGGTAGGATTCGAGCAGATTTTTGGCGAAGCGAGAGCGGTGTCTTCCGACTCGAGTTTGGCCCTGACGAACAAAATTCTCTTCCGCGTTTATGCTTCAGATCCTCGTCACCTGACAACTTGCGTCACCGATTTTCAATCCACTACATGGGAAGCGGTGCAATCTATTGAGCAGCTTGATGACCTGGTACCAATATATGTTTCTTGAATGCTAGACATTGATCATTTTATCTGATCATCAGATACTTGCAATTGTTTTTCAATATCTGATGGCAATTTTTATTTTGAGCATTTTCTATCCTAATATCATTTCCTAACCCCTAGCCCTAACATTTTGCTGTAAACCTCTTTGTAGCCTATTTTTATTTTCATATTCGAAATTGAATTCAAACTGAACTGACTTTACACTTCTGCAACTATTTGCAGAGAGACAACATTGGCATTGGCGGTTCCTGGCCCGAGTTCTTAGATTATCTCGCATCTTCCTTGAGATCTGAGGATGTAAGGCTTATCTTAGATAAAAGACACAAATCAAATGGTTAGTATTGAATTTTATTTTCTTGGTGTCATTCGCATAAGCATCTATTCAGTGCCATCACATTTACTGCAGCAGAAAAGTTCATTAGACGCACATTTCAAATACCTTTCTTGTAAAAATAGATATGACTGTTTATATACTTGTAGGCTGTAGCCTCTGAAGTCTGATCTATCCTCGGTTAAGGATGTGTGACTGTTTGATTTTTTTTAAAAAAAAATCTTAACGTTGATTCAAGTAAAGGCCTTGTCATCATTCACGCATGTCGCTTTTGTGCACTAGGATTTTTTTAAATGATTTAACCTCACTTTGTTTATGCAGGCTCAATTTCTGCCAAGTTAGTTGCCCAAAAATCAAAAGGAATGCCTCTTATTTCCGTAACCCTTTCTAAACTCCTGGACAATGATGCTGCCGCGGCCATTGCAAAGTTTTCGGTGGAACTCTTCGAAGCATACAAGTGCATGAAAGAATCAATTGCGAAAGGTTTTGCATTTGTGTTGCCTTTCGCTCATTAACTATATATTTCGTGCTTTCAATATTCATCTCAAATCAGCAATCCTGTTTCTACAAAGAGATGCTTTAAATCAATAATGCTCCTTTTTGCATCCACAGAGTTATTATATTTGTTCTTTAAGTGTTTCGGTTCAGCTGAACCTGTAGGAATGAACTGTTACAGCTAACCTCATCAGTTGGCTTTACTGTTTTGTATTTGGAAAGCTGATACCTTTCAGTTTTTTAATAGAAGAAGGATCTTCAAACCAGTTGAAGAAGGCAATTTCAGAAGGGCAGGTATACAAATATACTTATTCATTATCAGCCATAGCAATTGCTTATTGAATCCCACTTCTTTTTTTTCATCCTCACACTCTTGTATACTTTTTTGGACCTATTCCAAAACAGTTCCATGCCTAATTTTTTTTATATCTTTATCTATCAGGTAGACTCATTGTTCCTAATACATTGATTGATTTTACCTTATTTTCATTAAAGGAAAGATATTCATCGTTGAATGGCGTAGCTTAAGTTGTATGCATCTAATGTTTGCAATGTCCCTCTTATTCAACGTACACATTTTCACAGCATTCTGGAATTTCTGTGACTGTTATAATTCATTGTGTGACTTCTTTATGCTATTTAAAAAGAATGAAGATGCGCGGACCCAGTTTGATAAGTCGGTTTCCATCTCAACTAGTGGCTTGGAAATGTCTCCAGGTGAGAATTGAATGTTTTTCTTGTTTGTTATTGTATTTCGAATCACAATCTAATCCCAGATGGGCATGTAGTGGCAAAATAATGTAAGGTTAAAGGCTTGTGGTTTAATTGCATTTGGAATAAGATTGATTTGATCTGTGGTTAAATAAATTTTGATCCTGCACAACAAGCATGAATGATACGGTTCAATTTGTATAGGGTAAATAAGGATCTGAACATTTTAGAAAACTTTCAGTAGTGAGTGCTTGATAACCTAACCACGAAAGGTAGTGATGATGATGTAATATTCAGTGGGTAAATAAGGATCTGAATATTTTAAAATAAACTTTCAAAAGTGAGTGCTTGAACATCTAATCAGGAAGGGTAGTGCTGATGATGTAAAGGCTATTCTGTATAAATCAGAAGGCTTTTTTAAATTGAGCTGCTTAATCCTTGAATATTCTGGTATGACTGCTAAATCTTGGTGCTGTTATACTGTTTACAGAGAAGGCAGTGACCAGAAATAAAGTCACTAATCCTGTCGTCCCAGCATATCGCAGGTTGGGTAGCATCATTGATTTGGATGTTTGATTACTTTTTCCATAATACTTTTGGCTCAAGTGTTTATCCTGGGCAGGGCTAAAAAGCGGGGAGCCGTTCTGCAGGATAGTGAGGAAGCTCAAGATGACTAGGTACTAGGTTAGGTAGGCACTGAGGTGACTAGGAATTTACAGACCAGTGACTAAACAAAAAAAAATTGTGAGATTATAAAGCATTGCTCATCGCACAGAATAGAGTAATATGAGATTATGAGTGAATTAACCTTGAAATACAACTTTAATTGCTATTTATTTTAGTGTTTCCGGGAAATTAATTGTCCGTGCTTCATCTTGCAATAGAGAGACATCTTATGTTAAACCATTTACTCCTCACAAAATTATACACTGGGTGTTAACTGACTACTTCTTCATTTGATGTTCAAGGTGTCATCAAAATCAGCTCAAATATAAGAACAATGTAAGTGTTTCAGTTTCAGTTTCAGTTCAGCTTAATATCTTGATATTATGCTTTTATAAAGATCTCGGTATTACTACTAGTACTTTTTTTTAGGGAAAGGGAATACTTTATCTGTTTATTTTATTTTTTGCAAGGAAAATACTTTATTTGTTTAGGTATAAGTAAAATTGGCAGATCTTGATTACAATTGACATATGACATATAAGCAAATGTACTAGTACATATGACGTGAGCTTACCTCAGAGTTCCAAATACCAAAACATGTGAACCTTGAAATTTTCCCAACATGCCTAGGATAAGACTGTTATGCTAGTTGTAGGTTAAAGGCTTTCACATGCAACAAGGTCGAGCTCTTGGCTGCGAGCATTTGCATCTAAGTATAATATAGGAAACAAACCTGTAAATCAGGATAAACCCTACCATGACAGCCACATTCCTCCACCTACTTTCTTCTCCAAATCCTTCTTCGCGAAGTACATCTTCTCCGTCAACAACACAGACCCCAAACATATGTTCTAGGCACTTACCTGCCCCGGAAAACTCATTGATCAGAAACCCTTCAAATGGATACTTGAACAGTGAAATATAATGCATAAAAATCCAATAGCTGGGAATTTCTTGTTTTGAGATGAAGTATCCGGAGAACAAAAAGAAAGAACCCATCACCCCAGATATGACTGAGTTACCAACGATGAAATTAGGTACCAGAGCACTAAAGCACACTACGACTGAGTTGGCAGTGTAGAAAATCAGCCATATTAGCATCACAAAATGCGCAAAGGCCGTGAAACTAGGGTTAAGTCCCACAAGCCAATATAATGGGGTTGCGAACAGAACTGCCAATATGAGTAGAAAAGGCGAGTAGACCAGTCCATTGGCAATTGCATAAGAAGACACTCTATAGCTTCCACATGATGTCTCCTTCATCAGTATTTCCTTTTCTTGCAGAAATACAGGGAGAGCTTCAGTGGTGCACGTCAGAAGAAATGTTAGCACGAATGCAAAGAGCCCTACCCTTTCTTCGGCCCCAATCAGATTGTCTTTGAGATGATAAAAAATTGATCCTAAGACTATTCCAGCAGTCAGCATCTGAAACGTCTTGCAAGCGAAAAGCTCTTTGCTGCGGAAAATGTTTTTGGAGAACCTGTGAGTTAGTATTATTGTTTCTCTGAATCTGGAGTTTGCAAAATCAGGCGCTGTTGTTTCTGTTCCAGACATTATGCTCTCTTCATCAACTACTTTGGACTGCTGAAAAAGCTGTTGTAATGTTGACCTACTGGTTTTGATCTCACTTGCCTGATTACCAGATGGATTTATTTTGTTTTGATAGAGCAGGCCTGTTTGTGCTGCTGCTGCTGCTTTAAGTTGTGCAGCAGGTACCATCTCGTCTTGGAACTGCCTTGTTTGTGTATCTTGTTGAATGGTATCTATGGAATCTATTGCAAATTCAACTATATTTACACGAAGAGGAAGCTCCAGGCCCATCAGTCTCAAGTGAAGCCCTAGCATTTCGACAGTACCATGATGCAAAACAGTCCCATTGGCCAACAAAAGAAGAGAATTGAACAACTTAACTATCCGGAATCCAGGCTGGTGTATACTTAGGATTATTGTCCGGCCTCTCGTATCAGCCATGGTCTTTAGCATGTCAATTATCTGAAGTGCGGATGTACTATCTAGACCTGATGTTGGTTCGTCGAGTATAAGTACTTTTGGATCATGGATGACATCGACCCCAATGGACACACGCCTCCTCTCACCACCAGAGATTCCACGAACCTTTTCATCCCCAACTCGAGTCCCAGCGACATGACTGAGGCCTAATTCTTGAAGCAGTGAATTAACTCTAGATGCAAGCTCTGATCTAGTGAGTCTGAGTCTTAGCTTAGCACTGAACGTAAGTGTTTCCTCCACAGTTAGGAGAGGAAACAATGTGTCTTTTTGTGTAACATAGCCAGACAACTTGTTGAAATGAGCTGTGTCCATAGGACTTTTGTTAACCAACATGGTGCCACTATGTGGAGTAAGTTTACCTGCAAGAATCTCGAGTAGAGATGATTTTCCAGCTCCACTGGGACCAACAATGGCAAGGATCTCCCACGGCTTGGCCGAGCAGTTGACATCCTTGAGCACATGACGGCAACCACGTTTACTGGCATTCTGAGCTTCTTCAATATGGTCTTCGTTGAGAGGATGATGAGGTGTTACTCTCTTGGTGTATATGTTGTAGTTGATACCAATAGCTTTGATCTCACACCCAGCAGCTTGTTTCTTCTTCACCATGTTCCACTTCTAGCTTGGAAAATGATTCTTCCTGCCGAGGTTAGCTTT
This sequence comes from Rhodiola kirilowii, assembly GCA_033675215.1. Classification (NCBI taxonomy): domain Eukaryota; kingdom Viridiplantae; phylum Streptophyta; class Magnoliopsida; order Saxifragales; family Crassulaceae; genus Rhodiola; species Rhodiola kirilowii. Next base: position 3,270,513 of record CM066203.1, on the reverse strand, counting down.
GTTTTAAACTGATGGTTTGGTAACTGGGTTGATGTTCTGCATTGGTGTTTAGATTTTTAATAGTTGTTAGCTATTGGTCGACACGTGAACTGGTTGATTGCATCATGATCAGCAGCTGTAAGCATTTGTTTATGCCATCAGTAACATTTGTACACTAGCTGGTAGCACTTCACGTGAAGTAGAAAGTGTGGTTTGTTTTTGTGTTGTAGCAGAAGAAAGGGAATTCACGGACTGAAATGTGTGTTGTGTCCTCTACCGACTAGCACCATGTCATGTACTGTAGCCATATCCAATCGAACAAACTGATATCCTCCTGGTCCTGGTCCTGGTTGTGTCTGTTTTTTCATTCTTAGAATTTACACCTCTGTCCCATCAAAAAAAGAAAAAAGAAAAAAAGAATTAAACCTCTGTGAGACTGTGATGATGTCCAAGCCAGATTCCTCATTAAATCAATGGGCTTTTATGATACTTATTTTCTCTTGGGCTGCACTTTCACTGTCTTTGTCCAACTCACAACCCGCAAAGCCAAAGCCAAACCCAAGCCGCTTCTTCTAAATCATTCTTTCTATATGTGTGGCGGACAGCCAGGCAGAGACAGCCATGGAAATTCAAGCTTTCTCTGGTCAAGGTACGCCCAAAATGGCTTCCTTAATCACTATGAACCCTTATATTATATTTTATGGCCTTAAACTTAACAGCTCAAATCAAAGTGTAATTATGTAGTCAAAGTGAGAACTCCCTATTTCAAGATGCTTTCTTTTTCAATGTGCTTTCAATCATTTAAAATTATACTTTAAGAGATGGCACTTGAATCTGTCAAAATGTTATATATATATATATACTATGCATGTTTGTTTTTACAGTCATGTTAATGAAGCTGATTCTGATATGCAACATTTCACTTGCAGCTCAAAGCATGTTGTCCTTAAGTCCGAACCATTTCTGCAGCCTGAAGAAAATGAGCGAGTTTTCTTTAAATCTTAGAGGTGATATGGGATCTAAAACTAGGCTTTGCTCTAAGATAAAGAAAACACTTGTTGTTTGCTCAAGTGACACGAAGAGGAGCGAGCACACATCTTTTACTTCACAATTAACTGATGCTAAAGTTATATACTGTGTGGCTCCTGCTATGGGTCATAACCGGGTATTTGTTGCATCTTGCACGTTTTGTCTAATGTTTTTTCTTCGTAAGAAATTTCTTTATTTACTATATTTTCTAAGATGGAATTTATATAATAAAAGTCATTGGATTACTTACAATTTGAAAGGCATGCGGCTACAAATTAATGAGGGCTATGATGTGATAGCTTCGAAAATAGATAAGCACTATGCCTCTCAGAATTTTTACAAGATAAAACCAAAACTATCTTAGTGCTGACTTTCCATTTTTTCTGTTTAATGTTTAGAAGCAACATTATTGTGTAGAATGCCTGCATGTGAATTCTGGATTATTAATCTGTTTTACTTGGTGTTTTGAATCCCAGCATTCCCATCCAGAGTCCCATTTCAGAGTACCTGCGATTATGAACACTCTAGAAGACATGAATCTTACATCTAAGGTACTACTGATAATAGTGGCTTATTAATGATATATCTACTTTCAGCCGCTTTATGTATTTACTGGACTCTATTGTTCACTTTTCCGTGGTGCTTTTTTGTAAATGAAGGTTTGAGTTTCCACCTCAGATAATCTCTTGCATGACAAGTTCCATAGTCGTGCTTAGTCTTGCATTACCAAAACATAAATCTAATCGTGCAACTCTTGTCAATCTATAAGTGGCAGCCTAAATGATGGAAAACGATCAAACAATTCGGAAAACCATCATAACTGCTTAACAGTCATGGACATTTAAATAAATTTCTTTCTGGGAACAGGAATGGTAAGAGATACGTCCCCTAGTTATTGATATGTTGAGCTATCATGTCGCTGTTATTTATGTAACCTTAAATTTGGACACATGGATTACTCACTTTTCATGTTGCTACTGGCAATATATTAGAGATTGTGTTTTCCGTGTTAAAGATGAGCTGGGATAAATACTTTGGCAGTTGTCATATTCGTAAGAAGTCCTATCGCCATGTCATTTTAATGATACCTTTACTTGTTTATTTTCACAGCTCCGCGGAGCAGATGTCCTTGAACTTCAGCATTTTAAACCTGCTACGCTAGATGACATCACAACTGTTCATACAAGATCTTATGTAACAGGCCTTGAGAAGGTAGTTTTATGTTAATATTCTCAATCTGGATCTCGATTTAATTGCATATTGTCTCAAAATCAAAATCAATATTTTTTTTTGATAAAAAAATCAAAATCAATATGATTCCACAGTTGAGCTGTTTCTGTATTTGTGCTAAGTACTGGATAGTCATTTGCAATTGAGGCAAAATGATTAAGCAGGATTCAAATATTTTAGTGCAATCTTTTAGTTTAAATTATATGCGTGAATGTAATAACTTTCTCCTTGTGCTCCTTCGGACCTACTTAAGGCAATGACCCAGGCTTCAAATGAAGGTGTTATTTTAATAGAAGGTTCTGGACCAACATACGCTACTGCGACAGTAAGTATTGTCTTCTAAGGTAAATTTCAATTCTTCATGTCCATTTCAATAACCAATAGGTATAACATTACTGAACTTTTAATTGATATGGATCATTTGTACCTCTGTAACTGAATATGAAGATCATAGTCTAGTATAGTAATTTCAACAGTAATTTCCTAATATCTTGTTACTATTTGTAAGCTATGCTAGCCTACTACTTTACCAGTGAATCGAGATCAATTTGACAATGCCTCCTTGTTATTCAACGTATGTGACTTTATGTTGTAGACCTTTTCGGAGTCTCTGATGGCAGCTGGAGGCGGGGTTGGTCTAGTTGATTCAGTGGTGATATATCAACTCAAGTATTTCAGAATTATAACATGGGTTCTCTAGTATTATTCTGTGAATCAGAAACCTTGGCTCCATTGTTTAGTGAGCCTGTTTATTATGTGATGTCAGGTAGCAGCATCAAAGAACAGTAGAACCCCACCTGTGGGTTTTGCTTTGGTAAGGCCGCCTGGTCATCATGCCATTCCAAAGGGACCTATGGGATTTTGTGTATTCGGAAATGTGGCTGTTGCTGCTCGTCATGCTCAACGTATGCATGGGCTAAAGCGTGTGTTTATTATCGATTTTGATGTTCATCATGGAAATGGAACAAATGATGCCTTCTATGACGATCCAGATATATTCTTCCTTTCTACACACCAAGTAAGTTTGGGGTACAAAGGGCAACATATTTCTTTTTGCATGTTGCCACCGTTTTAGCTGTTCAATCATATACTTCAATATCATAGTGATCTTTGAAATGCGAACTTGTGCTTAGAAATTTAAAGTCAACATATATCATATCATCATTATCTCTTGTGAGGCAGGATGGAAGCTACCCCGGGACTGGAAAAATAGACGACGTGGGTAGTGGAAATGGTGAAGGGACGACTTTAAATCTACCTTTACCAGGAGGTTCAGGTGATGCAGCAATGAGAAGTGTATTTGATTCAGTCATTGTACCATGTGCCCAAAATTTCAAGCCTGATATAATCTTGGTTTCTGCTGGGTAAGTGCTCTCTTCTGATAAATACATTAGAGGAAGATGTACTCTCTGGAGGAGTGCGTGGTTAATATGACTAACATACTGAGCTTGGTGCTGCACAGATATGATGGTCATGTGCTGGATCCGTTAGCGAGTTTTCAGTTTACAACAGCGACTTACTATGCTCTTGCTGCTGGCATCAAACAGCTGGCGAAAGAGTTATGCGGAGGGCGCTGTGTATTTTTCCTGGAAGGAGGATATAATCTGAAATCTCTTTCATATTCGGTAGCAGACACATTCCACGCTCTTATTGGGGAGCCAAGTATAGCTCACAAGTTGGATGACCCTGCGATACTTTACGAAGAACCATCAGCCAGAATAAAACAATCGATACAAAGGGCAAAATATATACATTCTCTGTGAATGAACTGCTGCTTGTTTATATGTTGAAGAGAATCAGATGAATCAAAACTCCGCTCAGTGGAATTCTGGAATGGAAGAACGTATGCATCTCCTAATATACTTTTCACCACAAGAATCAACACAGCATATACACTCTAACCTTTCTTTCTGCTCATGTCAATTACATTTTTGTTAATTATCATAATACCAACATATGAATATTCAAACAGCCAACATGGTAAGTTAAGAAAGCACAGCGCAATACAGGACCTATAAATAGCACTGCCTGCTTAAATAATATGTCAGGCACCAAATTGATAAATAGAAAGCATACTAGCATTGCATGCTTTCAAAATATTAATTGCTAAAAACGAAACAGTTTCAAAGCCAATGGATCAGAGCAAGCATCCAGTTTCATCCATGGCTCTAGCCTTCCCGCGGGCTCCAATCTTCAGTGCAAGAGAACCAAGTATTTCCAGTTTCAGCAGCATAGTCCTGAAACAAAAACTAAATTTTCAGACATCTCCACGTAATTCAATAGACATTCTAATATCAGGCGGAAAATTTACCTTTCGTGGAGTATCAGTAACACCAATAATTCCCAGCGAACTCCCGGGTAACAACAGTGATTCAGTACGAGCATTATTACAGAGGCGGCCACCATATTCATCAGCAGGATGAAAAGAAAAAGACGGTGGAGGTACTTCACTACAGTGATGATCAACCCGATTCAATAAACCATCAGGTGGGATGAGATGAGACCAGTGAAGCTCGTTGTCCAGCGGAGTGAGAAGATCATCTAACTCTATGAAAGAATCTTCATATCCAGCTTGCACTCCCACATCAAAAAAGTTGTCCAACTCATTAAAAAAATCAGAACAGGGTAAACTGGCTGACTGAACCATTCCACCATGGTTAATGTCGTCCAAACGCCCAACCTAACAAGAAAGCTTCACTTTAATTTACTGATGTCTAACATACAAAAGGGAAGATAATGTGATAAACAAATGGATATTCATATGATAACTTAGAGACTATTAATATCAACAAATAGTAATCCGAGTTGGTAAGTAAGTTGAATTGGATAAACATGGTATCTTCTTCTATAGGGAATGCTGAAAATAGCAGTTCAGAACTCTGACAGCAACCCAAGCAGTGACATCTCCAACTTTCTCCCAACAAAATAAAACTATAACAACCCAAATACACTTCTTAATTTTAATCATACTAAAAGTGTAATGGAAGTGTTAAAAGCATTAGGCTACATACCTCTACACCATGCGAGCTGTTCGGGAGCATACAATTGCCTCCACTAATCATTTCCACAGTTGGCAATACGGCCTTGTTTGGAAGCTCAGGAAGTAAACAAGTGTTATCATGAATAACATGTTGACACTGCAAATTACAATTATATGCCTTCTGCATTTCACACACATTTCTGTTTGAAACCTGAGGTAGTTCAGAGATTGATACATTTTTCTGCAAAGTCACCACAGATGGAAACTCATTAGGAGAATATGGAAGCTCCAACAGTGAGATACCGTCACTGTCTGCACCCTTCAAACCCTTGACTGAAGTAGGTGTGCTTCCTTCAATAGAAGCATTGATTGAAATACTGCCAGGGTTACACAGATTAGTTACAGTGGAGCAGCCTGGGTTATTCATATTCGGTGCAGACGAGAAAGATGAGCCATTCAAGGGAGACATATCCAGAGAAGTGTCGTCGTCGTCAATCCAATCTTCTTCTTTAAATAAGTGTTGCGTGGGTCTCGGGCCAGGACCACTCTTCAGGAAGATTTTACAAATCACGTAAGAATCCTGTACATAAATATCATATTCAATGTGTCAAGAAACCCACTTTGATAAGATGGAGCTCTAAGCACAACACCGTACAAATAATGAGATAGTTTTGCGGACATCGAGTCTAAATGTCAAGTGCTTAAAATGTTAAAGAAATTTGAAAATTACAACAGGAATGGAGTAGCTATCCGATTAAATTACAAGTCTTGCATTGCTAGGGCACAAAACTCAAATGCAATTGCAATTAGGACGAACATTCAGAACCCATCCTGCATGTGAAGAACTGAATATTACATTACATGTACTAATAAAATTACGCTGATAAGAACAAAGGAAAAATGAGCCAATCATAGAGCCATGCAAATACTGAAATAGTTTCTTTGGTCTTTGAATGTATGAAGTACAAATGTCAAATGCTTAAAAGGAGAAACCGTAAATAAGTCAGAATAAAAATTTCTTTCCAGTTTAAAAACAAAGATGAATTGAATCATTATAATATGTATACAAAAGACAGTTGCATTGCTTATCTCCGTCTCCTTTTCAGATAAAATAACGGTAAAACAGAAATTTGTAAGCTTGTGTATTACATATGAATGGAAGCATTCAGATTCATTTTTAAAAATACTATTTGGTACATCATACATATATTCGTAGTGTTTGATTGCATAGATATACAAGCCAACTGAGAGTAGGAATGCCTAAGCACTACTGCTAAGATCTCACAAGTAGACTAACACGCGCATTTTGAAACTATAAGACAGTCGAAAACAGCTGCATCTTCAAATTTTTATTCCATATTAATCACAAGAGCGAATGGCAGAATCCAGATCATGATGTAAATGTTTGCAGCAATATATATTTAGAGCAACAACAACCCGTAGCACCTAACGATTTACTAGACAATAGTAACATTAAGATACATTAAAAATTCTCTATAAGCATGACCTGACAGATAAATTATGACATAAAAGAGAAGTCATCATAAACAAGCACGTACCTGAAAAATCCCTGATTTAGCAAGATCATCATCTTTCAGTCGGTACTCATGCATCACCCAATCAGTTCTGTTCCCTTGTGGTGCCCGACCTTCATGATATATTAGAGTTTTGATCATACCTACAGTTTTATCATTATAATTGATGGGCCTGTCTCTCCCCGTGGTTTTCCAATAACCACATTCAGTGGCACGATTCATTCTTGCCCCATTTGCATACTTCCGTTCCCTTGGACAAAAGAAATACCACTCAAGGTCCATACTTTTCAATTGGGCTTTATCTGGAGTCAGAAATCAACCAACAGAAAATCAGGTTGAATCTCTTTTATATAAAAAAAAATATAGACACCGACTTCAGAAAAAAGGACAATTATTTGAAGAAATGTGTACCTGGAAGATCAGATGGAGAGAACTTGTAAACATCAACCTCAGATATCACATCAAAACGGATGCGCTTCCCTGTCACTTTCTTTTGGAGGTAGTACTTAACCAGCTCTACATCAGTTGGATGAAATCGAACACCGGGTGCAAGAGCTTTGGGTGCCATATAATCAGCAGGGGTGGTTGAAATCTTCTATAAGGGGAATGAAAGCAGGATTTTCTTGTTCGTACGAAAGGGAAAGTTTCCTCACAGAGCAGTTGTTTTTTGGGCAGAGAAAAATTATCAGACTATTAAATAATTTGATGAGTCTTTTTTTGGAAAAGAAAGAAAATAAAAATGAGTGTACCAGGAGAATGAGTTGAAACAAAACTAAATTGCGAGAGGGAAAATTTGTGTCAGGTCCAGTGGCGGAAGAATATGTCTCTAGAACACCAAAGCCTACCCCGGCACATAAAAACAGTGTTGCACTGGAAGAAAAATGACGAGAGACTCTTGCTGGAATCAAAAGTCATTGGCTGTGCAAAAATTACCCTGTTAACAACATCATCAGTTCTCCTAAGACCAAACGAAGCTGGCTAACAGTATTTCGGCTTATCAATTTCAACAAATTCGGTCTGAAAATCAAAAAATCACTGACTACACAAAACCCTAATTCATTTGTTTACAAAAAGGATGAGGCTTTATAAATAAGATCGATGTATCATTCATCATCATCGTCAGTGGCAAAAGTCAGTAATATCTTACCCTGGGAAGAATAACCGAGGAAGGCGATGGCGAAGGAGAGAGAAGGACGAGAGACGGCGGCGGATTAGCTGAGGCGTAAACTAAACTGGCTGAAGCTGCTGCCCTCTTTTTTATATTTTATTTTTACTATTTATTTTTTATTTTTATTTATTAATGTGAAAAATTGGAGTAATTGAATAGGAAGCTTCCTTTTTTTTTTTGATGGGGAAAAAATAAAAATTAAAAATTGGAGTAATTGAATAGGAAGTTTCCTTTTCAAGCGAAGGATTCTCATTGGTTGTTGTCGCAAAATGCTTTATCACTCCATTTGACCAATTCAATTTATCATTCATACGACGACGTTTAACATTTATTGGAGCAAGCCTGGTGGTACATGTTAATGGGTTTTTTTGGGCCGAGCTGAGAAATCGAACCCAAAACGGACTGAGTTTTAAGGCCCAAAATCTAAGCCCTTTATATACATTTGACTATAACTGGTTTGACTTTCAACAAGCTAAAATGTGATTTTACTTCTCTAGTTTACTTTTTGATCACTTGAAGAAAATGATTTGCATTGGAGACACGAACCAGCATATCAATATCATCCCAGATTCCCAGTTGCTGCTGCTGCTTATGGAACACCTCTACATCCTCTCATAGTCGAGCTTATCAGACTGCATACCAAACATCAGACGAAAACATCAAATTTAGAGTCAGTTGTTGTAATGTAACAGATGTAGAGAGACTTGGGTCATACCTTGATAAGCATTTCAGTTGGAAGCCAGGCGGGTGCAGTAGGAACACCAACCCATGCAATCTGTTAAATCACCAAAACCAATCCATCAATCAAACCGAAACAAATACCCAATTAGTCCGTCAATTGGCAGAAACATTGTTATTCATACCAGTGCATATTCTCCAGTTTCAAACACCCTAAGGTCCAACACCTGAAGAAAAAAAATTCATCAGAACAATGTGGCTTTAAGAATCACAATATGATTTTCATTGAAAAAATGATGATCATGGTACCTCGCCGCGGTCTTCGTAGATGTAATCCAAACCTTTGTAATAATGTGGGTGTCCTACTGACAGGTACTGATCCATATAATTAAATCAGTTCAGTTTCGGTAGTGAAAATAAATTGAATACACTTATAAGTTATAAACATCAATTGTGTTTGTGTATGCTTACATTGATACTGTTGAGATATTTTTCCTTGTCCACCCTCACAATCTGACCTTTCTTCACTGTCAATGCCACATGCAACATTAGCAACATATACATGATTGAGTGTGGGACTGTGGGAGTAGTTTAAGTATCATATACTCACTTGAAAAAACTGGTTTCTTAGGATAAGTAGTTGTGGTAGAAGCTGAGGAGGTGTCATCTGCTGCAGGTTTCGGCTTGCCTGGTTCAGTGGAATTATCTGCAGTTGTTGCTGCTCTAATTGAGAAATTGCGCGATGCTGGGCAGCTGCGTATAATAGCTATACTTCCATTTGTTCTTGTTACAAATGTTTGAGCTTGGAATGAGAGGGTTGCAGAGAAGGTTGAAGCAGCAAGGGCAGCCATGATGGATGGATATGATAAGAAGAACTCGAAGAAGGCGAGCCGCTTCTAGCTCTAACGTTGCATTTTTTTTTCAGCAGATAAGAAAAAGGACCCACTCTTCATTTTTTAGTGGTTATGCTTATATTTTTGCTTCATGTTATGAATGGGTTTTTAGTGTTGTTTTGGAGATGAATATTATAGATAATTCGAGGATGAAAAGAATGAATTTTATGTGTCTTTTGGCTGGTGGGAATGAAGCCAAAACTGGAAGGAAGCACGAGTGTAAATACTTTAATCAATGGGAAGTGGGAAAAACAGGGGACGACCCACTTGCAGGGAAGTCACCTAAAAATGTGGAGATCCCCTCATCTGTCGGTCACACACATTTCTTCGTGCTGACTCGATGGCTTTTGAGATTGGGATCTGATCTGATTATTTGGTGAGAAGTAACTAATTATTCATCACAATTAATGCCACGCTTCTCTACCTTTTCATTGATTGACTTCACTCCAACCGTGATAACTGACAAGGTAGAAGGGATAATGATTTAACGGTTATAGTCTTTGTCAGATAATCGATAAATCGACGATTCAAGTGACCCGAATAAACTTTATGGACACTTTATGAGATTGTCCACTATTTGTCTATCATAAAAAAAAAAGTTAATGATAAGTGCTTAAATTAAAATGGACGAAACCATGTCATACCTCGGCATAGAGAGGGAACTCGATAGTCAAATTTCCAAATTTCAAGTTTGATTAATTAATGCTTAGAACGCGCAATGCATTTGATTGTATCTCATGGTGGTTTCTCCGGAGTGGGTTTGGTCAGTTCCCATTTCACAACAATACTCCTTGCCCATCTTTTTCACACTCTCTCTTATCTACCTTTATTTTCTTCTTCTTATTAGTTTTTGTTTTTGCCATTTGAAAATAATAAAAGAAGTCAACTTTGATTGGAGTCCATGCCACATGATTCATATGAGCATCCACCGGCCACCATGATCTTTTGGATCATGAAAAAGAGTCATGGGAGGTGATTGAAAAAAATCATGCACCCACATTATGATTTTTCTAGTCATAGAAAAGATCGTCACATGACCAAACCAAAATTTAATCATCTCATGATCTTTTAGTTTTGGTCATGAGAGTTGAACCAATCATAATGCGACACTTGTCACGCGTCAGAACTTTATCAGTTTAAATCCAGATTTTGTAACGAATATATCTTGAAAATTACAAAGTATTAAAAAATCACTAATATTCTTAATTTTTGAAGACATATGAATATAGATACATTTTGATATTTATATGCTTATATTTATGTAGAAATAAAAGAGAGAGTGATGATGAATTTTATGTTTGATCATGAGTGAGATGTCCACGCCGAATAGATCATGATGCATAACTAAATGAGAGATAAGTGGATGACAGATATGGATGACGAATTTTTTTAGTCATGGGAGAATGCTCTTAGTAGACGTCAATGAATAATGAATTATCGACTAAATTTTAATTTACATTGTAAAGAGATAATACGATTCCGCATACTATGCAATTTTATTCATCGCGCTCGTATACTCATCATTAAACGCATATGTAAATTTTTTTAAAAAGTGTTTTTTGTGTAGCATAAGTAGTATTTATGAAGGAATTTAAACTGTGGATAGAACCAAAATAAAAAATAAAAATAAAAACGAAAGGGCAACTGGGGTTGTCATAGGTTTCAACGCTCGTCGAATTTGAATAATCGCGGAGATCACATCACTGCGTTTTCTCTCTCTCTCTCTCTCCCAACTCAGAGTTTATAAAACAATAGTCAGGAACTCAGAATCCATCAATCAGTCGTTTCAATTTTCATAAAGCTACGACTTGGATCGAATCTTGAAGTAAATTCCAGTTTTAGGGTATAAGGGGTTTTGCTGAGTTTATCAAATTGGATTATTGGAGTCGTCCCAGCCAGCTCCTCTTCCGCCTGGGCTGCTGGTTGATGCTTTTGCATCTCCTTTCCACGCAGACGGAGATGTCTCGCCGTTCCTGATCCATCCATGACCAGCACAAGGTGATTCACTCCTTTCACATGGATTGTGTTTGAATACGATGATGATGTTCATTTTTTCTGGCATGCTCCGGCCAACCATTTTCTTGCCGTTTTGTTATGGCAAACTACAATTGAGCGGATGACTGCTCCTGGTTTCTTTACTTTACCTTTCTATATTATTTTCCATTTTGTTTGTGTTTTTTTAAATCTACTTTGCATACAGGATCTGGAGAAAGCGTAAACTAGTATGATTCTTGCATAATAATGTCCAAGCTTGCATCTTTTCTACCCAATTTCCATCTTTACAATGTTTGTATTATTATACTACTGATAGTCTTCTTGTGACATTGGCCACGGCTGACTTCTTGACCCACTCAATTCCTTCTGATTCCTCACTGCCTCTAATGTTCCTTCACATGTCAACTGACAGCCAAGGCATACATTTCTTGCTCATTGTTATATGTTTCACTGTATCATTCCTTTTCCTAGAAATAAAATGCTTACTCGTCACTTGTATTTTAGTTTTGCTCGACTGTTTTCTTTTTGAAAATTAGTCACTGAATTGATTTCTTCTGCTTTAGAAATCAGTCATACAGCTCATCCATAGATTCCCCTGATTCAACTCTGCAAAGAAACTACACAGAAGATATTAGAATCGACGTAAGAAACCCTTTGTTGCACGAGGCGAATGGATTAAACGATCAAATTTCTAGTCCAGTTAGAAGAGAAGCATTCAACAGGCAAGCTTTCTCACCCGAGTTTTCACAAGTATTGTAAATGTCGTTGAAGTATTTTCTTTGCTTTAAGAGCTGTATTTTTGTTGTGGACTGTGGCATCATTACGTGAATCTTGCTGTTTCTTTTGGTATCTATAAAGTATGAATGCATCTGAATGTTCATCTTTATGCAGGTCATTATCTGCAATGAAGCCTCATAATGATGCCGATGTTGATTTGGAAGACGGTAAACTACTAAAAGACAGGCTGAAAACAGTTCGAAGCATCCGGACAAATAAGATATCTAACCAGGCGCTTCTGTCTGGCCTTGCATATTGTGTTTCTTCCTGCAGCATGATATTGGTCAACAAGTTTGTCCTTTCTAGCTATGGTTTCAATGCAGGAATATCTTTGATGCTATACCAGGTTGATCTCAATACTAATCTTCTAATCATTCATGAATGAATACATTCATACATTACGGTGGATATTGATTATGTGTGTATTCTGTACTGTTTTTCGTCCAGTGTTCGACTAGACAATGTTCTGCTATCTGTTTCTTCATCTTTAAGTTAGTTTCGAAACTCATCGAATTGCGTTATGGGTGCAGAATTTTGTGTCAGTTGTCATTGTGTCCACACTGAGCTTTTTCGGGGTAGTATCAACTGAACCACTTACATGGAAGTTGATCAAGGTCTGGTTACCCGTGAATGTTATATTTGTTGGGATGCTCGTTACCAGCATGTTTAGGTATGAAGTTTTCAGCTCCAATTATTTTTACATCCCCATTACCTTTGCAATCATTTCTTATTGCATAGTATCCTGATTGTCTTTGCAAATTGTTTTGGCAAACCTTATTTGTATGAACCAAATTGGCTGCCATATTTAGTCCACTTTCTGCTGTAGAAGTACATCATTGAATGGTATCTGTGGATCACATCACTTTTTTGATTGATTTAAAGGTATTTTTAGTTTTAAACAGGGAACTCTCCTGTAAACCTTAAGCATTTCCTAGGGTATGTAGCCTATGTACTATGTAGTCACTGTGGCTTAAACCTGAAAAAAGTTGTCCAATGTCCCAGTATCACTTTTCAATAGAAATTTGGAATTAAAAGTTTTACCCACTTTAGTTAACTAATAAAGAATGTATGCTATTTGCGGGCTAAGATTTTCCGCCCAACGGTTCTTTACTGATTGATACACGCCATTTGCAGTTTGAAGTACATTAATGTCGCTATGGTGACAGTCCTGAAGAATGTTACTAATGTGATAACTGCACTGGGTGAGATGTACCTATTCCAAAAGCACCATGAGAGCAAAGTCTGGGCTGCCCTTTTTCTAATGGTAGGTAAACAATTAGGCCTAGCTCACTCTAGTGTGAGATGTTCTTGAATTAATTGGAATATTGCCTCCTTTTTTTATCGATACGATTGAGTAAGTTAATAGAAGCTGTTACTGGCAGTCTGAGGTTTCCCCACCATTTCAACTGGCGCATGATCAAATGAAACCTTTCCCACAATGATCATAGAGTCACTTTTACCATGTCACTTTGAATGACTAAAGAACTGAGAATTTAAACTTATTACTGCGTGCGCTCAGCTTTCACACACCCACTGTATTACTTTCTTGGATGACACTTTCCCGATCATGTTAATTTACAAAGCGTATCTAACAAACACTGATGAATTGTTGCAGATAATATCAGCTATCTCTGGAGGGATTACTGACTTATCATTCCATGCTGTTGGTTATGCATGGCAAATAGCTAATTGCTTCTTGACGGCCTCGTATTCAGTGAGTTCCCTAGTGTGATTTGTTGTCACTTTGTCCTGTGATTCAACCAACTTTTGATGATACATATTTATAAATGTGTGGAGATCATGTGTGTCTGTCCCATTTTGGTGAGGGATAGGCCGATAGCGAGAGTGTTCCTTTGAGGCACTTTGGCTGGCATTGGCTGTTTGTTGTATGCATCCGTCGACAGTTGCCTCCATATTGATCTCTTTATGTTTTGTTTACAGTTAACATTACGCAGGGTCATGGACACAGCCAAGCAAGTAACGAAATCTGGAAATTTGAATGAATTCTCAATGGTGCTACTAAACAATACACTGTCCTTACCGCTCGGGATTGTCCTCATATTTACTTTTAACGAAGTGGATTACTTGTACAAAACGTGAGTCTATTGCACTTTACCATGTTATTTTCTTTTTACTATCTACCTCGACACGTTTATCTGAACTCTCATATGCATTGCATTGTTAGTCATCATATATAAGTTACATATATGCAGCTAGCGAATCTGTCTCAAATCTCAACAGAAGTTCTTTCAATTGTCAGACACTAATAGATGTCTCACAATATCAACTATATGAAGTTACATTTATATAAAAAAGACTGAGCCATGCCATCAATCCTACATTGTCAGTGTTGATACTTTTTGAGTAAATTTCACTAGGGCTGTATACTCTTGTCGGACAAGAGATTCTGTCAAATTGAGTGATGTTCATTGCAGATGCAGATGCAGATGCTGTTCGTTTTGGTTTGAAGTCCGTACTGTATTTAATCTACGTTTCAGTTTCATTAGCTGTTGTCCTGAATGTTTGCATATATGCAGGCCTCTTTTAAGGATGCCTATCTTTTGGATGGTGATGACATTTAGTGGAATCTTAGGTCTTGCAATCAGTTTCACTTCTATGTGGTTTCTCCACAAAACGAGTGCGACAACATACAGGTATGTACTTAGGTCAGAATTATAAAAGGAATTATCCAGAATGGATTTTTTTAACTTAAGTTTAGTTAAAGGGATGCAAAAAAATATTACCTCACCATTCATGAAATGCATGAATTATTAATCCTCAATTTCATCCACCTGCAAGAGAATAATAACAATTTTTATACTTTTTTATTATGAGCAAGTGAAAGTTTAACAAGTCTCTCTCGTGTTGTTATCTACCATGGTCAGCCTCGTGGGATCACTAAACAAAATTCCTCTATCGATTGCTGGGATCGTTCTATTTAAAGTCCCTACAAGTCCAGAGAACTTCACAAGCATATTGTTTGGTGAGTTTTGCACTCTTTAAAATATGAATCTGAAAGAATACCATAAATTTACAAAACACTGACTAGCTCACTTACCACATACATTTGTATACCTGGTTTTGACAAACTGAAATATTGAAATGGTATGCAGCACCGGAATAAATCCTAATGCCGAAGTGCTAAATTTTGGCAATGCAGGTCTTTTAGCTGGTGTATTTTTTGCAAAGGCGAAAATGCGCAATCCCTCACAGTCATAATGATGATACACTGCGCCACTTGGAAGATGACCCCCAAAATGGACACATGGCGCGCATAGCTATATTCAAGGAATGTGAAACCAGATTTCCAAAATGGCAGTTATGGTATCACCATCCAAAGAAAGCATAAAATAAAACTATATAATGCTTCGATTATGGCTCAGTCTTTGATAGGCAGCTTAATTTGTTGTACTGTAACTGGCTGGCACGCGAGAGGAGCAGGTGCTGGTGTGTATGTCTGTATTGGATTTGGGAACAAAACATTGCCCCCCTTACTTCAATGAATTTGTTATTCACAGCTTCCCTGGCTCATCTGAATTGCTATCTCATTCAACAGTTTGTGACACTAAATGAAAAGCAGACTGATCAAGTTAATCTTGTAAGCAGTGCTTGTAAACTGTACTGTCATTAGAGCCACTTGAAAAAAAAGAAGATCAAAGAAGCCTAGTGATTGTGTGGCTCTCAGACGATTCAAAAATCTATGGATGAAGCAGTTGAAAAGGAAGGAGGAAAAAAACAAAGAAAAGCTGAAAGTCAGGATGGTGCAAGTTTCAATTATTTGTCAAACTTTAGGTAGCTACTAGCTAGGCTAGACAGCCCCAACATACTCTAAAAAGACCTGTGTATTTATGCAAAGCGAAAAGAGTCCGTGATATTCTTGTGTTCGCAAATGAAGTAACTTCCAAGCAGATCTGGTTAAGAAGAAGCCTACTTTGACATTCATTGGAAACAACCAAAAGCAACAAGCTCATATTCACATTGACATCACTGTCTTTTCTTCCTATAGTGACTCTTTGTAGCCAACTCTATCATCTCAGCTTCATATATCCTCCTACCTATAAATCTCCTCCTTTGAAAAAGCAGTACACAAGCAATTAAGCAGCTCAAGAAATGGCTCTACTTCACTCCTTTTTTCTTACTTCTCTTTGTGCTGCATTTTTCACTTTGCACCAATTTCCTGCAACTGCAGAGGTTGATTTGATATCAAGGACTTGCCAGAGTACCAAATTCCCCGGCCTCTGCGTGTCATCTCTCAAATCAGACCCAACCAGTCCGAACGCGGATACAAAGGGTTTAGCAGTTATTATGGTTGGGATTGGAATGGCCAACGCCACCGCCACATCCTCGTACCTGTCACACCTCCTCAACAACAATAACAATAACAACACAACAACTCGGTCTAACGAAATGATGACGATGACGAAGAAGAAACTTGTCAAAGACTGTTCTGATAAATACTTGTACGCAAGAAATGCGCTACGAGACTCGCTGCAGGACTTGGCTGAGGAGAACTACGACTACGCGTTCATGCACATAAGTGCAGCTGCAGATTATCCGAATGTGTGTCACAATGGATTCAAGCGGATGAAAGGGTTGGTTTATCCTGCTGAACTTGCTCGAAGGGAGAATGGTCTGAAGCATATTTGTGATGTGGTTTCAGGAATTGTGAACCTCTGCTTGGTTGGTGATTCCATGTTTTTACATTAAAATGTTATATGTTGTTTGTTCTTAATGTTTTACCTAGCCAGTTGCTCTGCTGTTGTGTTTTTTGTTCATCAAAGTAATAACTTCTGCAAGAAAAAGCTTGTAGCTAATAATTTAATTGCACTCATTTTTATCCTGATGATGATATTATCCAAATCAATTTCATTTCACAAATAATTCTTTTTTATAGTGGTTACAACTTACAAGGGATGAATAAATTTGTGAGGAGAAAATATGTTATTTAAGGGAATCGAACTATTGACCTCTTGACAATTCAAGCCCACTCGACGAACACTTCTTTTGCATTTCACCAATAATTCAGTAAAAAGATAAATTGGACAAAAAGTATTAATAAACAGTGTCGTTTTTATCGAAACGGCGCCGTTTTGGAAATCTGTGCAAAGTATTTAAAAATAAAAGTTTTAATTGTATGCCTTTGTTTTTTTTTTTGAAAAATTAATCATTTTTCTTGTCAGACTCAGACATATAATTTGTCAAAGACAGCCCCAAAGAGGGGCCGATGATTTATTGTTAAAAACTGTAGGGATATTTTCAAAATAGTAGAGAGTAAAAGGACTGGACTTGAAGCGGTGGAGGAAGGATTTTAGTAGTAGTAGCAGACAGCAGATGAGAGTGTTCCCGCCAAAACGAGTCAGGCCGCCCCGCCAATAATTCGATCCCATCTCCGACGCAGATTCCTCGGCCAGTGCAATCTATCGATCTTCGTAGGCTACCGCTATTCAAGTTTCAATTGATTGTGAATTACACGACGAGTTTACAAAACGAAGTCCGTGGAAAGGCGGCGCGCAAACCCTAAAATCGAACACGGTAGAGACCGAGAATGAAGGGAGGGACGGTTCAGATTAACTGGCACGATACCAAGCCTGTCTTGTCGCTCGATTTCCATCCTCAATCGTCCATTCTGGCCACTGGCGGCGCGGATTTTGACATCAAGGTAGCTTCTTGCTTTCTTTTGTTTATTCACTTTTAGTCTGGGAACATAAAGTATTAAAGAAGGAGACGGATTGAGTGTTAACAATTTGTGCTTGTGAGTTTTCGTTGTTTATTATGTTTGTGTTCAGGTTAGATCAAAACCCCTCATTTTCCGTACTATTTTCTCTCTTCAATTTGAGTCAGTGAATGGGAAGAATATTCAATTTAAGTAGCTGCTTCTGTTTGTTTTCAGTTGTGGCTCATAAATTCCGAGAATGATAAGAAACTTCCGTCAGCAACTTACCAAAGCAGCCTTTCCTATCATGGCTCTGCTGTCAATGTTCTTCGTTTTTCACCTTCTGGTATTGGAAAATCTGGTTCCTTTCTCATCTTAGCCAAAAAAATATATATATGCAATTTAGTGTATTCTAAACCATGTAAGAATAGTTTCCATGATCACAAGTCTTAACATTCTATCATTTGAACCTTGCACAGGGGACCAGCTTGCCTCTGGCGCCGATGGTAGGGTTACCTTATTTTGTAACTAACCATATAATTTCTAATCAACTTACAGTGTAGCAGTACTTCACATCGACTTCTGATTGAATAGATTTTTGTTTTCTTTTTCTCTGTGAACTTAGGCGGGGAGCTAATGTTATGGAGGTTAATTTCTACAGAATCCGGGCAAACATGGAAAGTCCAAAAGACGCTATCGTAAGCCATCTAAATAAGTTCACTTTTCATAATCCTGAATTGTGATACTGGATAATAGATCAGAGGCACCACAAATGAAAGAAAATAAAAAGAAATGACGTGACTTCCCAAACTGATTTTGAAACCTCGTGAACCAAGCATTTGGGCCGTCATAGGCCAACATGAAGGGATGTTCTAATAACTTTGTTGTCAGGTTTCATCGTAAGGATGTTTTGGATCTGCAATGGTCATCTGATGGTGCATTCCTTATTTCCGGATCTGTTGATAACTCATGCCTTATATGGGATGCTAACAAAGGTAGTCCTTTCTGTTAACCAGTATATTATAAGCATATGTTATTCTGTGCTGATGGTTTATTCCGCTTCAGGTTCGGTGCATCAGATATTGGATTCACATTTTCATTATGTCCAAGGTGTAGCGTGGGATCCACTGGGCAAGTATGTTGCTTCTCTTAGTTCTGATAGAACTTGCAGAATATATGTCAATAAACCTCAAAGCAAAACAAAAGGAAGTGGGAAGATCAATTTTGTTTCCCAACATGTTATTGCGAAGGTTGAAAAGAAAACAGCAGATGATTCCAAGGTTTGTCATTGTTCTTGATGGATTTATGAGATTATAGCACAACACTTTAATAAATGGTTTCATTGCAGGCCTCAAAAAATCATCTCTTTCTTGATGAGACTCTACCGTCTTTCTTCCGTAGATTATCTTGGTCTCCAGATGGGTCGTTTTTACTAGTTCCTGCAGGTATGGGGCCGAACGCAATACTCCAATTTTATTTTTATACATAAAAGAACCCATGCCTCTTGTATTTAAATTCTCTAGCAGAAGGTTTGAAAAAACTCCGCTGAGGAATTTGTCTTTAATGAACCAATATTTAAAATTAGTGACCTGTTAGGTGTAATTTGTTGTATACATGTACTTGAATAACTAGATATCTAATATCTTACCCTTCCAGGTTCATACAAGCTGTCCCCTGCAACTGATCCAATCAATTCTGCATATATATTTTCAAGAAGAGATCTGTCAAGGTAAGCATGACTTTGCATTATCAGCATATTTTCTTATTAGGACAGTAACATGGGTGGTTTCTCCCCTTTTTTATTTCGTGGCTCTTTGTTATTTCTTCACTTCAATTTGTGTATCTTTTTTGCATATCAAGGCACCGCGGGGTTCCGGGAGTTTACTATTACAAAATTGCTTTGTTCAGGATAAATTTGTGTAAACCACATCAGTTAACTTAAATAAGCCACTGCTGAGACTACTATTCTTCTTAATTTCATTTATAACTGCTCCTCTATATGCAGGCCTGCTATATATCTTCCTAGTGCTGGAAAACCTGTAATTGCAGTACGCTTTTGTCCCGTGGCCTTTAGCCTTCGTGGCTCAAACCAATGTAACATCCTCATCATTTTTCCATTGCTCTTTCATTATTACCCTATCAGCTTCATGATTGATTCACAACATTCATGCAGTTTACTGAATAGTCCTTTCTTTTACAGCTCAGCTTTTCAAGCTCCCTTATCGGTTTATTTTTGCCGTGGCTACCTTGAATTCTGTTTATGTATACGACACAGAAAGTGTGCCACCAATTGCTATATTGGCTGGTATACACTATGCAGCAATAACTGACATTTCATGGTAAATCTTTCATTTGAGTTGTCACCATATCGTGTTGTTTCATCAGAATATACTGATCACATGATTTTCTTGCCTTGACAATAATATATGTTTGATATTATCATTCAAGGTCGCCGGATGGCAAGTTTTTAGCCATCTCCTCCCAAGATGGTTATTGTAGTCTTATAGAATTGGAGAATGAGGAACTTGGATCACCAGTGGCCTCATCAGGTGACACTGTTTTGGCAATGATTTCATTCATAGATTGCAATGCTTGTCTAAATGCTGTGCTCCACCTGGTTCAGAGAAATTAGGAGCTATGAGGAGCACAGACGAGTGTTTAGAGAAAGTAGGTGACATGTCAGAGAAGCCAACTCCAATGGAATGCTCATCAGGCGTGTGTTTAGCGAAGATGGACGACACGAAGGCGGAAGACACGCCCATGGGGTTAGCTCAAACGGATTGTTCTATTGCTCCGGTACCTAGCGAGATAAAAACTGAAACAAAAGGTTGCATAGAACAACAGACGCATACAGCTCCAAGCTCAACTGCAGCCTCAAGCAAGCCTACAAAGAGGCGAATAGTCCCAGTGGCAATCAATCCATGAAAAACCCTTTGTAAAGGCATCAGTACATTTGGGTTTTTGTAGTGCATTTTTTGTCTATCACATGTAAGGAAAGCAAATCAAACCTCAAAGTAGATACTTGTTCCTTTTTTGGAAAGAAATCAGCCTCAAAGTAGGCTTGTTTAATGTTCGAAGCAGACTGATTGAGGAAGAGAAGGAAACACCTGATGACTGTTGCAAGTAATCTATCTCGTCTCTTAAGAAATCATCGTCTTCCTTCAGCCTCCATTTATGCAGCTAAACAAGCACATGCCCAACTCCTCATCAACGGCTTGCTCTCACACGCCACTCTCCAAACCGACCTCTTGCTACTCTACTCCAAATGTTCTCTTCCACTCCACGTCCGCCAGGTGTTCGACCAAATGCTTCACCCAAACATGCATTCATGGAACATTCTTTTTGCCTCTTATCTCCGCAACTCCCTGTATGATGATGCTCTCACTACTTTCTCTGATTTCCTGAAACAGGGTCTTCTTCCTGACCACTTCACTCTCCCACAGCTTTTCAAAGCCTGTTCAGGACTGTCTCGGATCAATCTGGGTAGGTCGCTTCAAGGTTGGGTCATTTGTTTAGGGTTTGAAGATTATCTTGTTGTTGGGAATTCAGTTTTGGATTTTTACATGAAATGTGGCAAGCCTTTTGATGCCTGGAGAGTCTTTCGTAGCATGTCGTGTAAGGATACTGCAGTTTGGAATACAATGATTTCAGGACTTGGTAGAGCTGGTTTATTCATGGATGCTTTGATTTGCTTCAGAAGTATGCTCGAGGAGGGAGTGAATACGGACTGCATGACTATGCCGGCCATTTTAAGTGCATGTGGACATGATGGACAACTGATGCAAGGGAAAGAAATGCATGGACAAATAATCAAATGTTGGAAATATCAGGATGACATTGCTATTGGGAACTCGTTGATCGACATGTATTCTAAGTGTGGCTGCTTGAATCACTCTGAAAAGGTTTTCGCAAACATGAGTGAGTTGAATATAGTTAGCTGGACCACAATGATGTCTTGTTATGGTTCTCACGGCAAAGGACACGAATCTTTAGAGATCTTCAAGAATATGAAAGATGTTGGCTTCAAGCCGAACTGTGTCACACTCACTGCATTACTAGCAAGCTGTAGCCACACTGGTCTGATAAATGAAGGCAGGAATGTCTTCCATTCAATCATCTGCAAATACGGTTTTGAGCATCGTGTAGAGCACTTTACTTGCATGGTGGACCTCTTAGGCCGATGTGGGCATATTGAAGAAGCTTTTCAGCTGATTAAAGATAAGGTATCAATGGCTAGTGCTTGGGGTGCCCTTTTAGCTGGTTGCATGATGCATAAAAATATTGAGATTGGAAAAATTGCAGCTCATCATCTATTTGAACTAGAGCCCAAAAACTCAAGCAACTACATAGCTCTTTGTACTATCTATAAGTCACTTAGTATGCAGAAAGAGTATTCAGAAACAAGAGCAAAGATGAGAGAGCTAAGGTTGGCTAAATCACCTGGATGTAGTTGGATTAATATTGCCGGTGAAATCCATAAGTTCTATCAAGGGGACGTATCTCATCCACTTGCTGACATGATATACGAAGTTATTGATGGGATGACTGCAACACTGATGATGCCTAGAAATGATGACTAGACAGGTCGTTCAACTTCGTAAAACACTGAACTCATGAATGCATGGGATGGTTAAGAAGCTGAATATGCACATCCTCTTCCATTGACGATACCACAACTTTTGCACCATCCGTTTTAGCATAGTAGCTGCTCAAAACTTTCAGTCACCAGTATACGCAGTGCTTGGCACTTAGGCAGCCACCATTTTTATGAAGCAGCATAGTGCATTGAAACTGAATGCCAGAAAAGAGAGACCAACAACAAACACAATGAAGCTGATGCAACAGGGATGGATGAGAAATTGGAACCCAACTGGATGGCTAAATATTCAACAGTAAATGATTGTTTCACAAAGCTGACAACTATATATTCGTTGAAAATCTTGCGGCGAATTCATTTTAATTTTGCTGCCATGTATTCAGGAATCACACATGTTGTCACTTGAATGGAAAAAAAATGTTTACAAAAAAAATGATAGAGAGCCTCTGCCCATAAAAGAATGAAAAAAAGAAGACAGTTTTTACGGTGACATCTAAGTTAACTCACTGTGACTCTGTAGTCGTCTCAAACTCAAAATTTGGTATCCAAAATAGCCTGGAAAATGAGAACTCAAGGCTGAACAAAAAGCACTTGTCAGTTAGTCGTGCTCACTTCAATGGCAACTTGTAGCTAAGAGACTGTTGCAGACTTGTAGCTGCTGGCAAAGCTTAACATTAGATTGGACCAAGAAGTTATATATCAACCTACAAGGCCTGGAAACAAAACGTTGTCAGTAAGATTAAAAGTTCAGTAGTCCACAACTTAAATGCTGACTTATACTGAGAAGATGAAATGATTATACTTGGCTTTAATCGGAATGCGGAATATTTCACATTGAACTAATCAGGTATAGAGGCATTTAAAGGTGGCTGTGATGAAACACAATGTTATTATGTTAATATGGAGAAACATTTCAGAAAGTAAAATGGTACTCACTTGACTATATAGTCCATTAGCTTCGGTATGTATTTGTGGCAAAAACATTTGAAAGCATAATTTCATTCCACATGTCAGGAACACCGGGAAGGCACCAGTGGCTACAATCAGGTACAGCTGGATTGTCGCTCCAAGTGCCAACGTGAGCATCCATTCGAAAAGCGGACATGGAAGTTATCTTCAGAACATTTACAGGAAATGTCATATTCTTAGCCACTTCCAAAATAGTGTCTGCTAATATGCTTTGGTCTCGTCCTTCAGTTTCTGAAATGGGGTAACTCGTAACGTTGCAAAACTTGAAGGAATTGTCCCTGGCAAAAATAAGTATTCATTATGTGAAAAAGACAATATATACATTCTTACTTTTGTATGAATGAGCTCACTGGTCATTAAAATTTGAAAGGATGTCACAGACACAAACTATATAATAGACCAACACATATGAGATCCACAAAATGACCTATCTGTTCAAATTCATATCACCAAAGATAACAACAGAAGCTCATTCAACATGCCAGAGATGGAAATGGACCAAGAGCTTATTTCCACTCATACATTTAAAGACACAAACTATCCATGATGGATCAGAAGTTACCTCCAATGAGAAGGCTCAAAGGTCCTAAAGAAAACACTCGTTCTGTTCGCGTCAATATTGGAAGTAACCCACGAGGCCCATGTTTCTAAAGCTGTCCTGAAGGCACCAGGAATGGATAAACCAAGTTTTAAAGTCCCCCCAACTTGGAAGTAACAACCTCTGCACACAATAAAATAACGTCAAAAATGTGACATAATGAAGGAGTCATGTACTTCATCAGTCCTTAAAATTCAAAAGAGAAATCAGTTTGTGTTGTACAAATATGATACTAAACCAATTACCAAAACTCGTATTATTATTCACAAATTATAAATCCCGTGTATACTTAGCCAAGATAAAGAAGCAAATGTTAGAAGAAAACCATACCAAATACTCTGAGTTCTAATGATGTAAAAAAACAATTCACAACAAAGACACTGCAGATTAAACCAGCACCTAAACAATGTCAATGCACCTGAATCACCTTTTGTCAATAGAACTTTACACGAGCAGTACTGAATGCTGCCTCATTTGACGAATTTATAGTGGAATATGAAAATAATTAGACTCAAAAACTATTGAAGTAGCTACAGCCACCACTTCATTATCTTGATCCATCAAATCATGTCTGACGTTTGAGGATTAAGGGGTAGCGAAAATTCAGAATCTGGCATACAGCACAAATGATTACTCGTGTAACTTGATGGGTAAGTGCAATAAACCAATAACAAGCAAAGAAGAGAAACTGAAAAACACTTAGTGCTCGTTATATTGATTTGTTTTGCCAAGTGACGTTGGTGCTAGCTATCGAATGCGATATGATGCAATGAAGTGTGTTATCTAACACAACACAGCATCCTAGCATAAGATTTGAAGAATAAGAATTAAATAAAACAAGGACTAAAATCTTTAATAAGATTGTTTTCCTGAAATCTTTATTGTGTATATACTTGGGTGAAATGATATAGTGCAAAATGAAAATGTCAAAGAAAACACTACAAGTACTTACGTATCAAATAACTTGCCTGGAACCCACCAATGCCCAGTGTTGAATATGAGAACATCCGAGTTAACCCATTCACTGCTAATACTATCCAATTCGTCCAATTTAAGGGCTGACCTGACCCTTTTTGGTGCATGTTTAGGGGTCAAACCATCTTGCACCAAATACACGGATCGGTAGAACTCTACAGTGAAGTTAAAGGAACTGAACCGCACACCTAAAAATCTAATACGTTTTGATATTTTGTTCCCATTCACTTCATAAACACTCGTCTTATCCTCCACACCAGACATAAGCAAACATATGAGAGATTCCCACTGTGTTCTACTCATTGAATCTCCAACAAAAACAATCCTCTTATTTCGGAGCTTTACAAGCGCACTCTGCACATCCAAGACTGGAATCTCACATTTATTTGGCTTCCAACGCCATCTAAGATAGTCTGTATCCGTTCGCCCGTTTCCCAAGCAATTAAAACCTTGTTCAACAAAAGGGCAATCCGAAGCATTGTATCGTGGATACCTATTATCTTTGACCCATGTACCGTCAAAAACATTACAAGCTGCTTTAGAAGTGGTGAAATTGGAGGATATGTTGAAACCATGAAACGCTTGGGTGAGGTTTGGAAGCACATATACATAACCACCACCCATTGCCGATAAGAAGGTAATAAAAGCCCCAAAAATAATAATGGCATGAACAGGTCTAAATACCCAAGTCTTTCGAGCAAGTCTAGGGCTTGTGATAGTCCCTGCTAATGCCCTCCTGTTAAATGAAGCATTCCTACTGAAGTTATTCATCATCTCAGTTCTTAGTAATATCAATGCCCATTCTACAAAGAAACCTTTCTTGATCTCACATCACCGAATAAAATGCCAGAGTCTCCACAAGAAAACCCACATCAAGATTAACCAGACCTAATCAGCAACTTAAAGGGCATGCGAACATTGAATGTAAAACTCTATATTGAAGGGCATGTGACCTTAAAGCACCTCCAGAATCCTCAGACCCAAATTGTTCCAATAACAACCGACTCAACAAAGAGTCCGGATCCAGTGGCAGATGGAAATTATCAATCAGCACCACAGCGTAGGTAGTGGAAAGATTGCAACTTTCGAACAAGTTCCAGTTTAGGAAATCAACAGAAGAATCCAGGGTGAGTTAAGAAGATGCACGTACTGAGATCGCTGAATCCATCAGGAGGGTCAAATTGAGATGATTCAGAGTCTGGGTTGTGTAAAATGAACAGAAATATAAAATTGGCGAACAAAGCTGAATGCCCAGATTTGTGAGATGAGTTTTCAAGACGCGCACAAGATTCAAAGAATATAATGAATCGGTTGAAACGAGAGAAAGAGAGATCGGAGGTGGTTGGTTAGATTAAACAAAAAAAACTATTTTAAAAAAAATTGTTTGAATTAATAGACAAATTTGAGCTATTGCAAGATTTCTACAATTAATTCATCTATCAATCTTGGGAAAATACATCATAAAAAGGAATAAAGGGTTGCATATTTTTTTTACAAAATACAAATAAATATCATTTCTTGATTTGATCATTGGTATGAATGAGAGTAGATCCGTATTAAATCTTATTTATGATTAATTTTTGATAATAAATTATAAATTATTTATGACGAACTATGTTATATTTTTAGTTTGGCTACCACTAATCGCACCCCCCACCCCCCACACCCCCCATGTGGGGCCCAGGTAAAATTACTATTCTGCCCTTCTACTTATTATATGTATTATATGTATTATATATATTATATATATTATATATATTATAAAAAATGATTTTAAAATATTTAAAATTTCTAAAAAAAGATTTTAAAATATTTAAAATTTCATATTAATATATACAAATGATTTTAAAATATTTAAAATTTAGTATTAATATATTATATATTATATACTATAAATGATGATTTAAAAATTAGTATTAATATATTACATATATTATAGTTAATAATTTTAACTTACATGTATTTAGAAGTTAATATATGTAATATATATTAATTAATGAGATATTACTGTTAATTTAAAAAATGTAGATATTACTGGTAAGATGCTAAAGTGTATTCTTGCTTGTGAAAGAGGAGGGAAGTACAAACCTCCATTTCTAGTTGAAGAGATTTTATAAGTTCTACCATGGAAATTTTGTTTATTTAGTTACTCAAACTCACTCCTAATTATAAGTTCTATTAAAATTTTAAAAAAATCAAGTACAATATAATTTTTAAAAAAATTGCTACATGTTGTATTTTTATTTTAATTTTTTACTATTAATTATTATAGAATATTTTCTGATTAATAATAATAAATAAATATGATACAATTAATTTATAGAATATTAATTATTATTTAATTGAATATGGCATATGAATGTAATTAAATAGAAAGGGGAGGGCATTTGAGTCATTTAACATGGAAGTTTTTGTCGTGAGGGGGGTGCGATTAGCAGCTCCCTTTTAGTTTTTCGGAGACAAGAGACGGACCCAGGAATCGAGACAGGGAGTGATAATCAAGAAATTACAAAAGAATTAAATAGTTTAAAAATGTTCTATTATATTAAAATAAAAACATCTCGATCTGGTTTCCATATCACGAATTTTTTTGTTATTGGATTCGTGCTAATCATTTTTGCTATTTATTTTTCACCGTTGACAACCAAACAATTTGATAATAAATCATCTTTCATCTTGTTAATTGCACTTTTTACTATATTCATTATAGAAAAAGAGCATTGAGCAATAACAATCTAAATTGGAAGAGTTAGAATAAGAGATATCATTTTTTTTACAGTAAATAAACCATAATTGATTTCTTTGTCATCGTCAACCCTTAACATAACAGTTCCGTGCTAACAGGAAAAGGATTTACGAATTTATGTTTGCCTAATATTAATTTGTATGTGCAATGTCATGAAATGGAGCTTTGCTTGAATAATCTTTAGTTTTATTATATATAGTTTAACCAAATTTGATTATGTGTATTTTACATATATTTTATTATAAAAATTTTGGATATTGGTGGGGGTGACAAAAGCCACCCTTGTTAAAGGGTGGTTCCGTCTCTGCCGGCGATGAATTTTGATGAACTTTATATTTTACAACAAAAATATACTCTTATTTTGTATCTGATCTATACTAATTAAAAAACTAAGATATTTTTTATAAAAATTTTAGAAAATGACAGATATTTAGAAAATGATTGTTGTAATGATGAAGATGAAGTTGTTGTATTAATTAAGCAAATGAATGTCGGAGATGACAGCTATTTGGATATGTGAATATGATAGCACAACAATTAAATCTAAATATATTCTATCAAAAAAATTAAATCTAAATATATTTAATGATTAAAATATTACCGATATAATAAGCCCAGGCCCAGACTAGTGATGAACCGTAAAATATAATACTTTGTTAGTAAGCCCAACGTGGTTTTAAAACGGCCCAAAAAACAAGCCCAATAGCCGGACGTTTTGCATGAGGTTTACTGCAAGACGGCAAGCTAGTGCTGTGTATCGGTTTGAAAACCCTAAAAATGAAAGACATTCATGATTACGCCCTTATGCACGTCACTGTAAATATATATATATATATATATATATAGGAGCGCTCAAATGTTATGGCCAAATTAATGTGTTATGTGTTACGGAGCTTCTGATTGGTTATTGAAAATCAAGGAACCAATCAGAAGCGAGGAACACCGTAACTACGGTGCACCCTCACCCATAAACCCCCCCGTGCTTGTGAGGTGCACCATAAGAACCGTGTTCCTCGCCTCTGATTGGTTCCTTGTTTTTCATCAACCAATCAGAACACCGTAACACATAACACATTAGTAAGCCATAACATTTGAGCGCGCCCCTATATATATATATATATATATATATATATATATATATATATATATATATATATATATATATGTTATATAGAGGAGCGCTCAAATGTTATGGCCTTCTTAATGTGTTATGTGTTACTTCAATCTCAACCTTTAGATCAAATGATCTAAAGGTGCAAAATAAAGTCAAAGTGCAAAATAAAAGTCAAAAAGAGACAAAGTTGTTTGTCATTTTGCACTTTTGTCTTTTACCTAAAAGACGAAAGTGCAAGATGTAATCTCAAATGATCTAAAGGTGCACAATAGAGTAACACATAACACTTTAACAACCCATAACATTTGAGCGCGCCCCTATATATATATATATATATATATATACAAGTAAATAAAGGGCTGTTTCGAAACAGACTTTCCGGCCAACCAACCAACCTGTTGCTGTGCTGCCGTTACTAGAGAGACCTGCCTGTACAACAAGATGACTATCTCATCCTCTGGACTGAATAATTAATGGAATGGAATGGAAACAAAAACCTCAATCTGACAGATACATGGTGACGTAAACACATAATTCAGATTCACATATACAAAATGATTATCATGTTGCAAAAGTCAAGATATTCCTAACAGCTTTATATATCTATATACTGTATTCACCCTTTTTGCTTCTTCTTCTTCTTCTACAGTTCCACATGTGCCCGCAGCCCGCTGCTACTTCCATTGCAGCACAATTTGCAGCAAATAATTAATTATATTATATATCATCATATCGGGTTGAGATATTGTGTGAAGCCCATATTACGTGACAAATAAGAATTAATTAGGGTCATACATTTCGTGTAATCTATGATCCATATTAAATCTAATTAATCTCAAATAATTGCCTAGTTAATCTAATAAAATCCGAGCCATATATCCAGTAACTCGCATTCTGCGTTTCTCTTTCACTATTGGCGATTCACGGCGACGAAAGACGACTCTCTGCAAACCGACGTAAATCTAGGATCGATGGCGGGCAAAACGCACAATGGAGATCCAAACAAATTACCACGGAAGATCCAGTTTTACGGTACGTACATTGCACGTTTTAGGGTTACTGCTAATCGGCTCTACATATTTGACTGGACTGATAAAACACGTAACATCATGTATGAAGATGCGTAGCATCACGAATGGAACTGTTTGTTTTCATTTTAAGTGAAATACTAAAATACGTAGCAATGTGTATCATGTTACGTAGCTTCATCTATCAAGATGAATAGCTTTATATAATGAGATACGTAGCTTTGACTAATACATTGGTAGAAGTCATTGTGTTATAGACTGATAATACTTGCTCATATTACATACATTTCCATTCAGAATTCGTAGCTGGAAGTAAAATGTATAATTTGTACCATATTGTTTATAATTGGTGTCATGCAAATTTTCTTTGTAGACCGCAAGAGGAAACGGAACCCATGTGTTATAATACCAAAGAGAGGCGTAACAACGGAAGAGCAACCAGCCAAAGAACCAAAACAACATAAATATTTTTCTAATATCATTTTTATGAGTTCAATCGACGACAACAATGCAGGGTTATCAATTGAATTGTTTGGTTCTCTTACGTGTGTATAACATTCGTAGATTTGTACATCAAATTCGTAGCTGCTGTATATAACATCCGTAGATTTGTACATAAAATTTGTAGCTGCTGTGTATTATTCGTAGAGTTATACATAAAATTCGTAGCTGCTGTATATAACATTCGTAGATTTGTACATAAAATTCGTAGCTGCTGTGTGTATAACATCCGTAGATTTATAAATAAAAATCGTAACGGATAAAGCATTGCAGTTAATTAAATACTTTATAAGCATCATAAATGAATTGTGATGGGTGCCAATTAAAAAAGCATCATTAAACATTATGCCATGAATCATTCTATATATGGAGCATTAAACGTAAATAAGCCCTATCTTACTACAGTTCTGGAACTTTAAATTTTGAGAGAAAAATAATAGTTCAAATGGCCTAATTTATCCCATAAAAAATGGCCTAAATTGTAACAGACGATTATAAGCATAAGCATTAATTGGGTTTGTTAGGAAGACATCGCAATTGTGTGTGGAAAACACACGAAACACGCTCATATCCATAACTGAGGGAAAAGGAAATATCACAGTTAAGCAAGAGGACATCTTTGACTTTGGAAAAGCCACATTTCTTGCATTCCTGATAACAGCATCCAGCCCAGCAGGCCCCGTTTTAGTTTCCATCTTACGTTTTTGATCTGTAAGACGAATGACCGGCTTTCTCTTTACTGTGGTTTCTTTTGAATTTCGTAAGGAATTATTGGGACTGGGAGCATCCAGTATTTAAATGCCTGCTCCAAAAAATCATAAGTAAACATAAACATATAATACATGCATGACTGATTCTGATATTGATGTACTATTTTTTAGCATAATTCACAGACATGTTAACATAATTCGTATCCTCGTTGACATAATTTGTACCCAGATAAATATCATTCGTACTGATAATCATCATTCAAAATAAAAAAAACATGATCAAAATGTTTGTAACTATCGGCAAAATCCAAACCCTGTTGAAATTGTAATGAGATGCCCCTCCAAAAATTAGAACTTGATCATGTTAAAGCAGGGGCGACAAGATCAGAACTTGATCATATTAAAGCATGCGACAAAGAATGAAAATTATACGTAAAAGCGTATTGAGTGTACTTCCAATGGCTGTCGTCTGCAGACAGCTGCATCGTGAAATCGACGAAAAACGAAGAAAATCGATTGAGTATGAGATAACTGGAATGCGTACGTATGGTTTTGCACACGAATACTGGATGGCGCACGTAGGACGAGATCAATTCTCACGCAAAAATAGGATCGAATCTGCACGAGTATGATTTCTTCCGAAATTACCCTTCAACCCATAATTTTCATTAAATTTTATGCCAAATTTGCTGTTTATTTACAACGATTTGATCTTGAACCAATGACTACTAATTTAAATTCTCATTTCTCAGAAAAATACACATTTCTCATATGATCCCATTTCTCATCTCATATCAGCTGATCATTAATTAAAAATATAATTTATTTACTTATGAATTGAACCTGCATGACACTAATTTCAACTGGTGTCTGCCATTCTTATTTCTCTCTCTGAGATAAACTGACCTCCTGCTGTTATTGCTACTGCATATTCAGCAGCTAGATAAATATAAATACAATAATAATAATAATAATAATAATAAATAATGATCATGTTGCTGGCTGGATCTATTGAAATCCAATCAGACGATATCGAATTAAATGGCGCAGTGTGTACCTGATGATGAGATCATGGTTTGTGAATATATATATACCCTAATTAATCAGCTTGGCGCCTGATCATATCATTTGTGATTCCTAAGAATTGGTTGAATATGTTGTCCACCTGCTGAGTATGAACAATAGTGGAACTATTGTCCGTAGGGTAGTGCATCAGCTTGTTGCTGGTTGTGATGCTGTTCAGTACTATATCTAATGATGATTCTTCAGCCGGACGATGATCGTGATGATGAGGGAGCAGATCAGCAGTATTGATGTTGACACTGGTTGTGTTCATTTTTGAAGCAGCAGCAGCTACAAATCTCACACGCTGCTGCTGCTGTTGTTTGTTGGCCATGGTGACTGTAAGATGGTGATCATCATCAACACAAGTACTGTTAAGGCAGGATTTTAAGGATGCAGGTGGCAACTGATGAGGATGATGGTTTTGATCTTGCTGTAGATGCTTGATTTGTCTCTTGAGAAACTTGACATAGCGAATGGCTTCATCTAGCATGGAAGCTGTGTCCATTTTAGTACCACCAGGAACAAGTCGCTGAAGAATTCTCATCTTCTCACTAATCCTCTCCCTCCTATGACGAGCAGCTACGCTTTGTGGGTCTTCACTTATTCTAACGTTGCGTCTTTTAGGTTTACGGATTGTGGAAGGGTCTATGTCCACCGGCTGCATAGCTGCTATCTTGTACATCATTTCTTTCATTGCACTCAACTCTTCTTGATCATCAGCTCCTTCTTCATCTTCCTGATCCTCCTCATTCCCATCAGCCAGTACTAGATCTATACGGTCGTCACGTCCCTCCTGTTGTTCCTGCTCGCGGACATGATTGTACTGATCATTATTATGGTAATCATCTAGGGTTAGCTGATGCTGATGGTGTGCGGCGGTAGTATTTGAACCAGCAAAGAATAGAGAAGCTGAAGAAGGTGATGAGATGATCTGATTTGGTTGGCTGAAAGGAATCATATAGTTGTTGTAGTAATCGGACGAAGAAGAAGATTGCCAGACTGAGTGATGATTCAAGCTAGAGAGATGGTGTTGGTGTTGTTGGTCTTCCATCATGGAGGCCATCATCATATGATTGTTTTCAAGCAGCAGGCTACTAGTCTGCCCCCAAGTAGTGTTATGGCCGGCTGTGATGAGCTGCTGCTGCTGCTGTTGGGTATGGGGATCCATATCATATTAAGTTGCGCGCTGCTTCAAAGAACAAAAAAAGAAAAACAAAGCCTTGCGATCTCTCTTCTTTTCCTCCTCTCTCTTTGTGAAGAAAATGAAGCAAGAAGAGAGAAAAACGGAGAAAAGTAGAACCCTATTAAATGAAGGGAGATATCTAATTTTGCTACATCTGTTGTATATGATGTCTTTTGTGTCTGTGGGAATACAAAGAAGCAAGAAAGTCTTTTTCTCTTCTCTTTTTTTGACCGAATGGATTATTACAAGTCGATACAAAATTAGTACATATATTTACTATTTAGTACGTTTTTAATCAATTGAAACGCTTGTCTCTCTCACATTGATTCTCATCCAAAGATCGGAATTCAAATTTTAGCGATGTTTCAAAGTCCGCAACGTGCAACTCTAAAATTCCACTATCGGTAACAAAGTTTTGAGACGGCACACTTGCACGTACTTTTTTTAAAAGGTAATTTTATTTATTGGGAAGGGAAAAATAGCAACAGAGTACAAGAAATCAAGATCAAACGAAGTTTGTGTCTTTTTTTTTTGGCACGAACGAACTGAAGATCGAGACCCTTTTTTCCGATGACGGGTTCTGAGCATCGGGGGGAATCGACATAATCAACCTGGTCACATGACTCATTAGCACTATTATAAATCACTCATTGAGCTTCATAATCTTTTTCAGGTTCCTCTACTCGAATCTTCCTGCAGAATATAACCATTTTCGTTGGTAAATTTGACCAATTCTAATACGGATATGTGGACCGAACAAAAGCAAAGGATAACACGAAAAGAATTAATACGGACAGACCTAAACCCATTTCTAATTGCTTTTTTTATAACTATTGAAGATTAAGATAACATTTACTATATATAAAAGCATGCAACTGCATGATTAAATTTGAGTCGTACAGATATTGACTTTCTTGATGTGGTTTTAGTTTGAATCAGTAATCAAAAAGAGTATTAAGAGTTAATAAAAAAAAGAGTATTAAGAGAGTATTATCATTTGACGACAAAAGGGTGTTGATCGAAATGAGTAGCGGATTGGACGGCATATGAAATATTTTTTGTATTGAGGAATGATTAAAATAGCTAGACATAAATCAAACCTAATTTGGGATAATAATGCTACACATTCATCTATTGGCTCATCATGAGTATATGGTACGTATAATATTGTACTAGATTTAATATTAAATCCAGTTTATCGATCAGTTTATTTTAAGACACATTAAACCGTAACAATTTATTTCTTCTGCTGTGAAATGACGTGCACTCTTATTATAAAATGATACTTAATTTATGCCGCTTCAACTCCAACCCTGTATATATTACGAAAAAATGTGGTAAAAAAGAACGAAAAGTAAAATGGTAGGAGAGCCATTTTTGCATGAAAAAAAATTGTACTAGATACTTTTGTTTTGTTGAGATTTTTTTTAATGGTAAATCAAACATGTAGTATACTAAATCTTATTTTCATCAAAAACAACTTTTCAATTTTTCATGAACCAAACTTGGCATAAATGAATGAAAATAATTATTGTTTACCCAAGCGGCTAAGTGCCTCCCTCCTTATTGTAAGTTTAGAACATAGTTTAATGAATCGGTAGACTTTTTTTTTCTTTTATGTGGCACAGGCTTCACATCCGTTGCAAGCAAAGCTAAAAACACTTAATTAAAAACTATGTCGTTTCATTATTACAAATCCTAAATTGACAACTGAATTATTTTTAAAACTATACAGTTTTGTTTTAAACTACAAAATTTTGATGTAAAACTACACTACTGTTTCCTTAAATTGTTTTTGTTTGTTCGGATGCATAGAATTTCATTCCTTCTGACACGTTGAAGCTTGTAACAACGGCCTCAATTCAATTTCACTAACAAATTATTCGTATAAATAATGTTCAAGCTATAGTCTAATATAAAGTTTTCATTTCATGTGATAGGAACTATATATTTATGACCAAACATTTGGTGAAAGGAAACCAGCCAAAGAGAGGCTGGTTTCCTTTCACCAAAGAGAGGCTGGAAACCAGCCAAAGACATTTATCACCACCAAAATGCAAGATGCATTTTGGAATGGTGAAGATTGAAGTTTCAAGTTTTCGAAATTTAAAACGGTCCTCTTATCTTAATTATATGAAACATTTGGTAAAAATGGAACTGTTTATTTCACCCTATAGCAATCATTTCTTGTAACTGCACTTTGAAGACGGAGAAGGCAACTATAAAAGATAGCGAGTTGTCGAATCGTGGCGCATTATCTAATTAACAGAACTAGTTCATGAGAGATTCTGTTGGATACATATATATATGTTTAATTTTGGCTCAACTGGAAAATTCTCTTATCTTCCTAATCACTCGGTAGTCGGTACAATTTATATAGCTAGGGTGGTATAACACGTACTATTGGGAATTGAACTTCCGTGTGGCCTACATTATTATAGGCCATTGCAGCACTGAAAACCTTAAACATCTTAAACAGCCTAGTAAACCCGTCTTTCTTCCAAGCTTTTTCTCAGAATAAAGATGAAAAATTGAAATCGAAATGTTGTTGCAAGACACGCAACGCAACACTTAGTCGTTTAAGATAATTATCAAGTCATCTTTTTACACCATTCTTCTCGCCTTTAATTTTTAAGTGACCCATGCCCATGCATATTACCCCTTTCCGTATACATAAAGTAATCACTACACCATAGACTGGCCATTTTCAGAAATTAAGAAACATTGCGCATGAAGCTAGTTGCTAATTATCCATGGACGCCACCGTCATTGGGAACTCTCACATTTTTGTTTCAAGTTCCGGTCTAAGTTGTATGAACTACACATATTTTGTTTATTATTAGAGCATGTGCAGCGGTATAGTGGGTGCTGAAAACTTATAACTTATGAGAGTAGAGTACGTACAATGGGTTATTAATCCATTTGCCCCTCTTTCAAACTCAAATCACCCTTTTACCCCTTTCAAACTCAAATAACTAGAATGCCCCTTTTTTTACATTGTCGGTTTCCCCCAAAACCGGGAATGTCAATTTTCTGATATTCCCGGGTTTCCTCATACTGGGAACATAAATAAGTATTACGTGGCCGGGGTTTTGGGCATGCGTGGACGAAACGTGGACGAAAAAAAGGGCATGTTTTGATACATTCCCGGTTTGAGGGAAACCGGGAATATTAAAAATTGACATTCCCGGTTTTGAGGGAACCAGGAATATTAAAAATTGACATTCCCGGTTTTGGAGAAATCGAGGATGTAAAAAAAGGGGCATTCTGATTATTTGAGTTTGAAAGGGGGTAAAGGGGTGATTTGAGTTTGAAAGAGGGGCAGTCTGGTGAATAACCCACGTACAATACTGATTTCTCACCTTCTAGCAAATTTCAGCGGTGAACAAATTATTTACTTGGATGTGTGCACAATGCAACTCAAGTAAACAATTTTTCAAAGTGAAAAAGTTCCTTTTCGGTAAACAAATTGAAAAACACAGAAAAAATGGCAACAAATTAAATCAACACTACATATGCACGCCAAGAGATACATATGATTATGATGAGATATATTTAGACAAATTATATAGAGAACCACTTTGCAACAAGCTCAATTAATAATTTGAATTTGGTACGCATGATTGTGTACTTTTTTTGTCCAAGGTTGCATCTCGCCTTATACAAATTACATCAGCATAATCATAATCTATGTTACCACCTTGAGATGAGATATACAGGCAAGGAAAACTGTATCATCATGATTATGTACTCATTTTTGGTGCTCCAATCAGCCTGATATCCCAGTGGACCAGCAGCAGCAGCAGCAGCTTGATTCATTTATTCACTGTACTTTGTATAAATAAATTTTCATTGCAAGTTAAATACACCGATCAGCTCTGAGCAACCTTTCAGCTGCGCATGCAGCATAGTAATCATGCTCGGAAGAGTGTTGCGTTGCTGCTAGACTAGTTTCTTCATATCTGATATTCAGCAAGCAAAAGGTAATCATCAATAATGTAACTGTCTGATTTTGATACAAGTGAGAGAGCTGGTACCTAAAAACAAAACAGATGCTGAGATAGATTGAACATTTATTACTAATGGTCCATGCATGTGGGGGATAAAAAGCAAGAGAAAGCTCACAACAAATTTGTACAAAAGAGCTATAAAAGGATATTTCCATACCCTTACCCTTCAAACAACTGCTTTATCAGAATTTGAGGTAATTAAAGAAATCTCATTCCCACCAGACTAGAACGGACGACGCATTTAATCAATCGGATCGGATCTCTGAGACTGTCTTCTAAAGACTTCTTTTTTTCTTACTTCAACTTTGACGTCATCAGAAATCGAACTCAGATGGTTTTCAAAGATTTCATGATTATAGGATAAATCAGAGTGTACTTTAAGATTGTGGCATTGTGTGATTAGTGGTCACTCGTTATACAAATATGCTTAACAAGACAATTTTATACTTAATTGGTATGGAAAATTAACTTGTGGGATAAAGTTAAAAATAAAAAAAATGGAGCTGAAATCTATGCCTGCGGGATTCCTCAAATTCAGAACCAATAGTGACTTATGTTGTTGGAGATATAGAGGAAAGTGACTTAATGGTGAAGTAGCTAATTTGGGTAAAGGGGAGAAAAAGTATGTGTGAATCTTGTTGGGTCTGAAAATTGAAATTGTGGTGTTCTCAGTCTTCAGATGGCAGAACAATATAAGTATCATTTCCAAGGTCGCACCGGTGGCTAGCTAGCTACCTATGCTAGTTATTGATTCACTTGAGTGATTTTATGGGAGGACGCAGTTCAATTCAGCTAGCATTTCATTTTGAATCTTTAGTTAAGTATCTGATTTAAATTACATATCATGTATTATAAGTTGGCAAGTCAAGAGTCGCAGTCAACCACTTAGATTAAATCATCAAGGTGAATTCTTCGATTCAATTCTTCTATTTAAGTGAAATTTTAAATTTAATTGATCAGTTCCTTTCACTTCACTTACAATCCTTGTTTTTGTGATGGATTAAGATTCAATGAAACGCATTTAAATATTTCCAATACGATTTACTTTTATCAAATTTTCATAT
The DNA here is from genome assembly GCA_033675215.1 of Rhodiola kirilowii. NCBI lineage: Eukaryota > Viridiplantae > Streptophyta > Magnoliopsida > Saxifragales > Crassulaceae > Rhodiola > Rhodiola kirilowii. Next base: position 3,232,036 of record CM066203.1, on the reverse strand, counting down.
CGTTTTGTATTTCTAATATAACTTATTTTTCTCAAATTTTCATGGTGTAAAAGTAGAACGACGTGATTTTAATATTAAAACGAGGTCAATGACAGAATTAAAGCTGTAATAGTCTGTATAAAATCTGCAGATGGGCCCATTCAGAAACGGCCCTAATCATACTCGGCCCATATTTATCTTTGAATCTTCCCAAATATCCTGTATAAAAGGGCCCCTGACAAAATCGTGTATGAAAGGGCCCATGACAACTTCTCGGGTCATCCGGACGATCTTGGTTTATCGAAATTGGACCGAACGATTTTGGTTTGTCGAAAATCGGATCGAACGACCATCTTCCCGAGCATCGCTCATCGGAGTCCGATCAACTGACGCATCAGCTTCCAAAAATCCAACAGTTCAACTTTCCGTGACCTTCAATTTTTACCTATAAATACCGAAGAGGATGATGATGTTGTTTACGCAACACAGAAAACATCAGCACAGACTGATCCATCAACGTCCAAAATTGACGCTTTTACTTGCGTCCATGGCTGCTTTCTCTTTCCTCACTTTCCTCTTCTTCTTTCTCTCATCCGCCACTATCGCCATCCCCAATCGTAATCGATCCGCGCACCGAATTGAGCCCTGGATTCAACCGGGGATTAACCAGGCTTGCAAAGCCACCCGCTACCCGGACGTATGTCAATCATCACTCCGTCTGCTTCCCAGTTGCCTTCCTATAAACCCTAATCCACACAGCTTCGTCCAATCCTCGATCTGCCTCTCTGCGCACAATCTCAAAACCGCTCAATCCATGGTGATTGAGATTTTGAGCTCTACTCCCGCGTCGAATCCGAATCGGCAGAATGCGGCCAAGAGCTGCATGGAGCATTTGCGCAACTCGGAGCGGCGGATCTCGCTCACGTTCGAGGCTTTGTCGCGCGGAAGTACGAAGGACGCGCTGGCGTGGATGAGCGCTGCTCTAGCGTACAACTACGACTGCTGGTCCGCGCTCAAGTACGTCAACGAGACTCAATTGGTCGGCCAGACAATGTCGTTTCTGGATACGTTAATTGTTTACAACAGCAACACGCTGAGCATGATCGCTGCTTACGATGTCTACGGAAAGGATGATATGAGTTCATGGAGACCGCCGCTGACGGAGCGGGATGGGTTCTGGGAGGCGATTGGGCCGGCTGAGCTAGGGTTTAAGGGAGGGTTTCCGGCGGAGATGAATGCTGATGTGACGGTGTGTGGTGAAGGATGTGATTACAGGAAGGTTCAGGATGCTGTTGATGCAGCGCCTAATGAGTCCAATTTTAAAAAGTTTGTGATTTGGATCAAGGAAGGAGTGTATGAGGAGATTGTTAGAGTTGGATTGGAGAAGAAAAATGTGGTGTTTTTCGGTGATGGAGTGGGGAAGACTGTCATTACAGGCTCACTGAATGCAGGTCTTCCTGGAGTTTCGACTTATAATTCGGCTACTGTTGGTGAGTTCTGAAATCCATCTAGTCATCAGACATTTTATATATTGAGATTGTGAAGAGTCAGTATTTTAGTAGTTGTGATGTGTTGTTTTTAATCTTGTGTAGGAGTTATAGGCGATGGATTTATGGCGAGGGGGGTGACTTTCCAGAACACGGCTGGTCCTGATGTGCACCAGGCAGTAGCATTCAGATCAGACAGTGATCTATCAGTGATAGAAAACTGCGAGTTCTTGGGGAATCAAGACACTCTTTATGCTCATTCCCTTCGCCAGTTTTATAAAGCATGTCACATTGAAGGGAATGTGGACTTCATTTTTGGAAACTCAGCTTCAATTTTTCAAGACTGCACAATTTTAGTCAGGCCACGTCAGGTTAATCCGGCGAAAGGGGAGAACAATGCTATCACAGCACATGGCAGAACGGATCCTGCCCAGACAACTGGCTTTGTTTTCCACAACTGTATGGTGAATGGGACCGAAGAATATATGAGACTGTATCGTAGCAAGCCTAAGGCTCACAAGAATTTCCTGGGGAGGCCATGGAAGGAATATTCTAGGACAGTTTTCATCCACTGCAACTTGGAGGCTCTGATTACGCCGCAGGGATGGTTGCCTTGGAAGGGTGATTTTGCTTTGAAAACCCTTTATTATGGTGAATTTGAAAATTCTGGAGCTGGGTCTGATTCATCCCAGAGAGTGAGTTGGAGTAACCAAATACCAGCTGACCATGTATACACTTATTCAGTAGACAATTTCATTCAAGGAAATGAATGGATTCCAACATCTTCATAGTTTTTGTTGAAACCTGTACAACCAGACCAATGTAGTAACAAAGTTGGTAATTTCAAAGGCATCTCATGTGTACTGGTTTTGTCATGTGGTTGTGGGTCTCTCTATCAAACATCAGCATCTCAAAATCTTTAGAGCATTATTTTGAAAATATTCCAAAGGTGGAACACTTTGGAGAGCATTTGGTGATCACATGCTGCTGTAGGCCTCTGCCTCTCTATAGGTGTGGAAAAAGAGATTCAATCACAGGCATGCTTCTTCAATGTAATCATAAAAAAAGAAAGTGCTGGATCGTTCACATGTGAAGTTAAACAAAAATGAATAGTGCGAGAGTTGCCTGAGTCAATTTTCTTCCCTGCCGTATTGAAGAATTTTCCAATTCATTTTGTCACCGAGGCATTAGATATAAGCCTTCAAATGCTCACTTTTCTTTTGTGTCAACTTCAGGCCAGCAGGTATTGACTACTGAGTGCCCTTCCATTCAGCAATCACTTTCGGCTATCCATTACAGTGCTCTTATCTTCTGACATTTAGTGTATCATCTATGCAGCTCCCTCCACCATGTACCTCCTCGCTTTTTAAAAGTAATGCTCAAACCTCTATTGCCCAATTTCCAGCAAAATGCAAACCAAGTGCTTGTCAGCTCAGCTCATTGATTTTTATCAGTTAGAAGACTCTCACTTTGAGTAATTTGTATTCCCATCAAGGCCTGTGTGAGATAAAAGCAGTTTAGTATTGTGGAGCTCTGCAGCTTCCCAACTGATTCGCTATATTAACGCTGCGCTTAACTACATATTTCTTCAGATGTTATGTGGAAAAACATATGAACATGGAGCCAGACACAAGATGAAACATTGTTGTATACGAATGACAGAATTTGGTTCAACTGAATCCCAAACAAAATGCAGACACAGAACAGTAGTGCAAGCAGAAGGAACAAAATTAAGTTATAAGGCAGAGAGGTCTCCTTTGGGTAATGCAGGAGGTGATGGCACAAAGAACTCATCATCAGTTTCAGTCCAATTGGTCTCTCCCCAATGCCTTAGCATACTTTTCCATGAGCACAGCTTGTCAGTACAAATCTTAAGCCTACGATCCTTCACTGGAATCTTCCAATGCTCGTCGGAATAGTTAGCCTTCTCCGCTTGCATTCTATCCCATTCCAGCTGCGCCTTCTGCTTCGACCTCAACAAACAAAACTGTTGCAACACGTCAGGCATCGCATCATGCACCCGCCACCACTTGGCGTGTGCCACATCACTTGCGAATTCCTGTAAAAAGTCCACATTCCAGTTGCAGTCGTAGTCTCGGAAACAAAGCCATGGCTTGACACCCAAGTAATGAAGGACATATAAGACTGGAGGTTCAGCACCAAAGAGTCTGTTCTTGAGTCTCTTCTTCCCTTCCCCATCTCCAATCCAAAAATGCTTTAAGAAATTCATGTGCTTCGGTATTCGGTGCCACCAAGTGTATATCTCATTCAAGTAACCTTGATCACCACCATTGTACGACTCTATCTCATTTATATGATCCATCAGAAGCTGGAATGTGCAGTTTGATGGCTCAATGACCATCACACCAGAATTGAAAAGCGAACCATTGTTACCCGTGGCAGAAATTTCAGGCATACTGAACAAGAAGTCGATGTTCCTCAGAACAAGCATGTCTGCATCGATGAAAATGATCTTGTCATAATCAGTGAGTTGCCAGAGGCGAAACTTGCTGTAATTCCACTCGTTGTAAGCGTCCTTCTCAGCTTTCGGGTTCCTTATTCTTTGTATAGTTCTGACTTTCCAACCAGCAGCCTCAAGTCCACTCCTGTGGTATGCACTGATAGTTTCATCAACGAGTATCACTAGATCGCGCGTCGAGCCTGCCATTCTTATGCTTTGCGCTGCAGCTATAGCTCCGCATACATATACATGGGCAGAGTGGAGAATGGTTGCATAAGCCTCCCTATGCGCACTTCCTGAGTAGACTATGTCTGTTTCAACAAACTTAACGTCAGCCGGACACATTTTCACAAGTTATGATCTAGCAGTAAACAAAAAAAGTTCTTCGTTCATCGGACCTTTAGCTCTGAATGGAACTGCTAGCTCGCAGGACCCGACTGGGAGATGGACTTTTTCTCTCAAAACATTCAAATCGGGTGTATACAGCCAGGCATTTCCTGCTCTTTCGACGAGGTCTTTGCACCTAAAAAGATTTGGCAATGGGAAGCATTCAGTCACAAGGAGTATATGCACAGGATAGTCACCTTTAGCATATGCTGCGAGCTTCGCAGTTGCTAGCTGCAAATGCAGCCTAGCGACATCTTTGGACCAGTTTCCAATTTTCTGGCATGGAAGCTTTACTGATATTAAGTCGAGCCTTTTCCTCGGTGCTTCAATATCTGGGACATCTGGGCACTTGGGTATCTCCTCTTCCTCTTCTTCGTCGATCCATTCAGGATACAACGAGTCCCACGTCACATTCATCTTCAGGTAGGGTATATTCAGAGACATGTGCACTGCATTAGGGATGAGTTTCTTCCACAACTTTATTTCGGTTTTATTGAAGTTCAGCAATCCAACTCCAATGTACTTGTCATTTTTAGGGAACTTCTTTATGACCATTCTGACTTGGTTCCAGTTGATGTCCAAGTCTGAGACATAGCGCAGGTCTGGCTGGCTCATTATCCACCTGTTAACGAAATTCGGTCTGGAAAGGATATGCAGTTTATTTCAGCATTCTCAACTAGCCACAAAGATTAATCAATTACAAGCAGAAAACAGAAAAGAAAGGCTTACGAGTCGGGGCCTGACTGATGAATGCTTCTGTTTTTATTCTTGTAGGCATCAGGAGAATGTAGCAGAGTAAAAAATATACCGAAAATGATAAATACAAGGACAAGTTTTAGAGCTGGATATTTGCAGTTTGGTCTGCGCCCTATATGGAAGATTTTGTCATCATCCTTGGATTTAGTTCTTGGCCTTCTCTTGGATTCATCTTCACTGCTCAAAAAAACAAGTTCAGATAAGCACAATTGATCATAATTGCCAGCAACAATTTCATTGGAGCATTTTGGTAAAATGTGGTTCAGAGGAACTGTAAACTACTCTAGAGACATACTTGGAAGGATATAATCTTTGCCTAGCTTCCATCGAATGCGGTGATGAAACCATTGATCCTCTCATGGTAGCTTCCAGTATCCGGCACAACACAGCATTTGACTCGAATACAGAAGGCGATTATTGAGCTGTTATGCAGCTGAAAAGGGACTCGGCTTTTGCTGATCAAACAATCCTCAGAAGGATGGAGGAGAGCTTGATAATGATGAGCATCATCTAACACATTATTGTAACACATAAAAAATCCACCTAAATATTGGAAGATTTCCCTTAAAATCAACATCTTTGAACTCTGTCTGGTTGTCCTTACCCACCTTTATTGATAGAGAAGTTGGAGCCATATACACAACTGCTTGTCTTGCATTGCATGTTCGTCTTGGCTTGGCTTTGAAGGCATGATCATCTTTGCAAGAATTTGGATTTGTGGAAATGATTGCTGTTCTTTCTTACTGGAGTTGGTGAGGGATGAGTATGGGCGGTGGCACCTAATTAGCTAAGCAACCATCAGAGATGGAGAGTTTACTTGGGATTTAAGGTATGACAAAGGAACCAAATAATAAGACATCATGAGAAATATATAATTAACAGGAGTTTACAAAGCATACATGTGTAATATAACCTTTGTGTGCAGAAGGAAAGTATTGGAAAAAATGATGGCAAACATTCTGTACATGTTGAATATGATATCATTGCCATATACATGACAAGAGTCCTATTTGTCTCATAGACTAATAAATACATCACAACTATAATTATACTATAAATTTCGACTATCAAAACCAGTTCATCTACTTGCCAGCCGTACCATGGATCTTACCAAAAAATTCCATACAAAAGACGACTAACATTACAAGAGAAACTAAGCATTCCAGAAATTTGAGAAATGAACTGTCTATGTCCTCTTAGCTTGCAAGTTCCTAGTCCCCCCAATGATGGTGCCAACCTCTTCCCCCAAAATTGCTTTGGAGATGTTGCCTGGTTTGTTTAGATTAAAAACAACAACTGCATAGGAAAAGAAAAGAAAACAAAATACCCGGTCAATCAAAGCAGGGTTTCATTTCCACCTGAGATTGAAATTTGAATACGATGACCAACTATTCTTATTGACATGCCAACAAATCAAACTATTTTAGTTCCATAGAAAAACGTGTCATTTGTTTATAGCTGCTGGATGCTTATGAGAACCAATGGCAGTTGTGAGTTTATTGTAAATACACACCATAACACTCTAATCAACAATCAGATTTACCCGGAATGTCGTTCTCTTGGCATAAGGTTATGGCAGTCATGTCCATCACTGAAAGATCCTTGGATGTCACTTCATGATAAGTGAGTGTATCCAGGAGGCGTGCATTTGGGTTACTTCTCGGGTCATCGTCAAACACTCCATCAACATTAGTTGCTTTCAGCACTACCTCTGCATTAACTGGAGAAATTAAACGAGACCAAATGAGATTTAAGGCATAAAAGATCCATAAATAAATGCTGCATTTAAAAATAATACGAACCGCAAAAAAAAAAACGATTAATGAAACTCAACATGTTGACTTACTTTCAGCACAACGCAGAGCTGCAGCGGTATCAGTAGTGAAAAATGGATTACCAGTTCCAGCAGCGAAAATCACAACTCTGCCCTTCTCCAAATGTCTAATAGCTCTTCGCCGTATGTATGGCTCTGCAACTTCAGACATTCTAAAAGCAGTCTGGACTCGGGTTGGAATGCCTATGCTTTCCATTGTTGCTTGAAGAAATATCGCATTCATCACAGTTGCCAACATTCTATTAAGAATCAGTTATGGTATCAGCATGTACTTTTGTCACCATTCAGTGGTATATTTGAATAGGGTGAATTCCTATGCAGAAAACACTATCCATTTGCCATTTAGTCTTCTGCAAATTCAACAACTTAGAATTGAAGTTCAATGGTCAAATCAACTTTCAATAACAACAATTATTCCCACATAAAATTTGGATTATGTCATATTAGGGTAGCTTATTATTCAATAACAAAAGAATATTTAAATATGAATAAATGACCATACCCAATGTGGTCAGCAGACGAACGATCGAGGCCACTACTTCCAGTCCAGGAGGCGCCACGAAAAATATTCCCACCGCCTACTACAATTGCAACCTGAAATAAGCAAGTTAATGTTAATCATATAGATACTCAAATAATAATAACAAAACGCAATATGCAACTCCAAAATTACTAACCAACATTTGAAAAGTTGAACAAAAAAATCAATATGAGTAATTAAAATGAACCTAAAACTCTAAACACTTGGAGATTCCTTTCATGTGCCATAGATAATAAGATGACAGATTCTTAAGGTCAAGGGTACTAAACATGTAGATTACTTAATAAATTGCATATGGTTCAATCCAGCTACAAGCATACACTGGAAAATGGAAATCATATGGAATTGACTAGAAAGCTAGTAATAAATAATATGTATGCATCTATGATTTGCCTCAACGCCATGGCGAGCAACAGCTGCTACTTCTCTTGCAATAGCCATAGTAACCTGTCGTACAACGAACACAAAATCTTAGCAGCCAAAACATCATAATTTTTTACATGAACACACTTGTAAGTATCTTTCTTTTTTACAACCTTGGGATCAATATTTTGCTGATGGTCACCAGCTAGTGCTTCTCCGCTGACTTTAAGCAATACCCTTCGCCACTTGTACGATGATCTTCCATTAGTGCTCTCGTTCATAGTCATCCCAAAGGCATTTGAAGAAGAAAATTGTGGCTGCCTAGATCAAAAAATTACAAGCCAGAAGTCTACATTCCAATAATAATAAAAGAATATTGTGTCTAGGTTAAATAGAAGCAACAAAAAAAAAGGGGGGCCTTATTAATTGGAATGGGTGTATCAATATGTATGTATACCTGAAATGAGTATTGTCATCAGAGATGGCACCATTGTCAGAGCTGGTGGAGTAATTGAGGATTAACACCCGTCGTCGGTCAGATTTCGAAATCGAGTTGTGAAAGTGGTTGTAGGGTTTGAGAGACGGTAGATGAGTAAAAGAAGACATTTTTGTTGTGGATGATACGACAGAAGAACCAGAAGAGATGATCGGAAGAAAATAAGAAGCCATTCGCAAGGTGGATTGGATAACGTTGGTGGCCGTGACACGGCCGAGGCTCTGGTCGGGAATTGGAATGACTTATATCTTTATTTTTCTATCTATACTTTTTTTTTGGCTTTTAGTTTAAAAATTCAATAAAAATAAAAAAACAAACGAAAATAACAAAATAAAAGCAAAAACAAATAGAATCATTTGATCAAGATTCAAGGTCAAGAACTCTTGAGGTCAAGTGGAGTTGCTCAGTGGGAGCACTCCCTCTGTGCCCAGATGCGTTCAGGGTTCGAATCCTCATTTTAACATAACAGATGCTAAGCCGACAAGTAATATTTTTTCCTTCTTTCTTAGATTTAAAACCGAGTAAAAATTAGGTACAAACGGTTAAAATCACTGTAATTGAGTTATAGTTCGTCGCCGAATCCTTTTTCACAAACATATGGTCATTGCACCAAATCCTTTTTCGTTATACAATCACATGTTTGGATTCTCTGATGTTTCAGGATTCTGGGAGCAATTTACCATTTGACATGTTGATAGTGCATTCGGAAAACAAGGAATAAAAGATCATCGAATGTTTTAAGTAAAAATAGCTGTAGTAGGAACATTTCATTATTGGATAACACGATGCAGGCAGATTATTGTACTGAAAATACCAAAACTCGTACACAAGATTCCAAGAAGCACACCACAACATACTATAACGCAGTGAACTCTATTGTGACAGGGTCTTAAGTGGTGAGGATGGGAGGAAGGTAGTCAGACTTGGTGCCCAGCACACGCGCTTTGGTGTCAGGGAAGAATTCTGTTCCTGGCAATTCAGTCACTCTTCCTTCCATTGATACTGCTATGGGATACCGCAGAAGATGGCCTGGGAGGTCACGTTCTAGAGTTTCGCTCGAGTAGAGGTCCCAGTACTTGTCAGCTATTTGGTTGACCTTTTGGACACAGTGCTCGCTTTCAGGGTGCTGGAAAGAGTCATCGAGCATCCCCATGTGTTCATACCAGAGAGCCATGCGGAACCCGTGGATCTGGCCACGTGCTGGCTGACGCCTGGTTGATATGTGATGTGGTTGGTAAGCACCCATGGCTATCTCCGAGTCCCTAGCTCCATCCATGGACCTCTGGTTGATGTTAGCAGATCCAATGATGATATACTCATCATCAACTGCAAATAGTTTCATGTTCAGTAAAACTGGTTGCAAACAGTATTAAATAAATTAACAACAAATTAAAGCTGATATTACCACTTACCTATCATCATCTTGGCATGTACGTAGATCATGAAACGTCTAGCTTCCTGTGCTCTACTGTAGTCTGTATCAGGATCTGGCTTCTCAGATGGCTCATATTCTCCACTCTTCTTAGCTTCCCGATTACCAAGGCAGAAGAATGTTAGATAATCCCTAGGATTTGCCACAATACCCTTTTCCCCGAGAGCATGAATTATATCATGGTACATCATATCCAAAGTCCTTCTCTGCCAGTCCAATATGGCCTGAACTGAGCCACTCTCCGGAATACCCTCAGGCCACATGGGAACCACAACATAGACAGTGAATCCCTCTCCAGCTTCAATCTTGCTTACAATTTTCAAAGAAAGTTCTCTTGGGATGAGATGCAAGGCACCAATTTCTGCTACATTAATTCCGTCCTCCTCACTCCAGTTGAATGAGCTTCCAAGGAAATATTGATTCTCTATGTAAATGAAGTTTTTAGCACGTCGTATAGCATAGATGTATGCATCCTGAATGCTACGATCAATGATGTTATCCTTTCCACTAACAAGTCCAGCTCTAGCTGCATCTTCAGGTGCCTCAGGGAAACCAAAAGCAGCACCACCATCGATAGATCTAAATAACTGAACATTCCAAGTTTCATGGTCATCTGGGAATGTCACTGGAGAAGGAGGTATAATCACACCATCCAGCTCTCTTAGTTGGAGAAGGAGATCCTTTCCACCCTGCTTTCTCCAACGCTGCTCGAAGTTGAACAACACATCCCAAGCAATGGGTCCCTCAAGTTTAGAATGAATATCATGCCACGGTTCCCTAGGTCCACCCTTCTGGATTGCAGCTCCTTCAAAGTTTGGCTGATGGAAATCATCATGGTGAGCAGTGTCTAAGGTCCTGAAGAGTGAATGGAACGGAGAGTCATATCTCCCATCACAGAGATCGATACCTCCAACAAAACTCACAATGTGACGTCTTTCTGAATCTCCATTTGGCATCTCATGGTTAACCACAATGATCTTCTGGTGATGAGTGAACATAGTTGAGATTTGCAAATCCTGCACAAAGCTTCCACCATCATCAGGATTGCGGGGGCATAGCACACAGTGCACATCAGTACCTTGGAAGAACTGTTCGGTTTCCTCATCATGAGTAGCCATCAGTCCATCCTTTTTCAACAGTCCAACGGAGGTTCGGTCATCCCAAACTAGCATCAGAACTCTGACACCCTCACTAGCCTTCTTCTTAAGTAGCTCACCCAAGGTAATATCTCCGCCGGGTTTGGGCCTCCTCGAGTCCCTTATCAAAGAAATCTCAGTATACACAGACCAACCAGTGATGTATATCAAGTGCTTAGCATTAGTTATCGCATCAAACACATCCTCCCAACATCTGTGGGGCTGATAGTATAGGCCCCCTTCCAGAGGGATTTTGGGGATGAAATTGTCAGGTACATGGGCATCTTGGTATAGTGAGACCTTGCAGCCTCTTCTTTGGGAGAAGAAAGTAAATGGAACACCGGGATATTTAGCACTGCTAACTCCCCGAGCCCAGTTACGATCCTTTGTAACATCGAAGTACTGCAGTTTCACATGAATCTTAGGACCAATAGGATTTCTCTCTTTGTCCAATATCTCCAACCATCTATCCACTTCTTCCCCATCTAAGATATCTTGAACTGGTACATAAGCTCTTCCAATCAAAGTCGCTCCTATGGGATCGTCATCTTTAACTGTGAAGATTATGTCAGTGGCCCTGTGGGCACAGTAAATGTGAAAAGATTCATACCACCTAGGGTTGTTTGGTTCATGCTCAATAATCCTGGTCCGCCCAACCCTTGCTTTTCCAATATCAACAGTAGCATAAATCTTTGGTGTTCCTTTCCCAATTCCCACAGTCTCTTCAATGTTTGCCATAAGCTACATACCAATTAATCATATAGGAATGGTTAAAAGATTAGGAATGGTTAAAAGATTATTATTGTATGGAAAATTCAAAACCAGTAGTACAATGCAAATAAAGGCACAAAATATGTTCCTCAAGGAAAACAAGAAACTTTCTCAACTCGAAAGGAAATGAACATTGTTTCTAATGAGCCAACAAATGTTCCACTAAAACACGAGTTCCCAACACACTCTCAGTTAAAAATACTTTCATAGTGGTCCATCAACTTCAAAATCTTATCCATCTTTACCGTCATATATCATCAATTTTTGAGATCCCAGATCAGTCAAATCCTTGTAGCTCAATAAGTCACAAAAACATGCAGCACACACATAGTACATATTCAAATCCAAGATAAGCTGGAAATTGTTGCTTATAAGAGGATCTGGTGATTTATACCTTGCGAAAGAAATGGGGTTTGCCACTAGTGTGGATCTTGTCCACCTCAAAGATGGTAGCATGTAAAGTACCATGAAGCAAAGTCTCGTCCATTTCTCTGCACCAAAATCAAAAAAAAATCTCAATTCCACCACCATGAAATCAAAGATAAGACAAATCAAGTAAAGCAGCGTCATGAACATGAATCTCATCACTCACTCCATTTAGTGAAAGCAAGCTAACACAAAACCTGATCAGTCAAATATCAAACCTTCAGATCTAAATCGTGATACACATACAAAAACTAGTCAGAGCCAAACACCTAAAAAATGATCTAATCCTAACCAACGGTCCAAAATCAAACGACATAGGACTTTACAGGTTTATCAACAGTGAAGATTTTCAGCAAAAGAGGGTCTACTCTACCTGATACAAAGAGAGAGAGAGAGAGATCGGAAGTGGATACGGCGATCGGTGAAGCCTTTCAACGAGATAATATAATAATATGAAATTCAACACAAAGAGCAATCCGATCCGCTAAAGCAGCCTGTGGAAATTGAAGGCTTATTTACAATGTCACCCCATAATTTATGTTTCTAACAAAGCGAAAGCTTTTCATGTCGGTAGGGGTAGACTGATTATTTGAAGTATAGAAAAGTACAGGGACTGAAATGTGGTTTTGGAGAATTTGTTCTTCAGCTGCGTGTGTTTTGATGATCGGACCAGCAAGTTGGTTCTGAACGAAGCCGGAGAAGAGAGAGAGACGTGGAAGGATGCTGCTCTCCGTCCTCATCACCAATTCCGAAGGAAACATATTAGTTGAGCGGTAAGTAACCTCTGCAGCTCAGTTAGCTGCTCTATTGACGTTCAAAGTTCGATCCGTTTGATTTCGATTTCTAAGATCTATAAGTTTTTGATGGTATACATTGATAGGTTTATTTCTTTCTTCAATCTAGGGAAAAAGCCGTCTAAATTTGGTGTGAAGTTAAGAACGTTTTTTATCGTTATGCTGATCCGAGCTTCAGCTGATTAATTAAATACTTTGTTGAGTGAAGTTTTCCATGGGGTTTGATTTATGGATGATTGTTCTCGTGGTTATATTATCTTGTAATTTTGTGAAGTGTGGTGACAGATTTTTCATTGTGGAGTTTTGGTTGAGTTCTGAAGGTTAGTAATATGTTCATTTTGTTTGATGGAGAATGTATGTAAGCCAAAGCACTACTGCATATTCCATGTGCTGAAAATGAGCACTAGAGTCCAGTGATTGCTTAGGGAGTTATTGATGTGGGCCTGTTTGCGTATTTGTACTGCGTAAAACTAAAAGCTATCTATAATGTGGTGTTTAGCGCCTACGAATATCTTAGATAAGATATTGACGACCATACACCTGGAATATTTTAAACGCTTGTCATTTCTCTGAACACGTTGATACCGAACAATTCATGTTCTTAAAGACCAATAATTCATATTCATCATCTAATTAACACTTGTCATTTGCAGGTTTAATACAGTGGAGGTCTTTTCTAGTTAAATTAGGAGCAGATAATCTCAGAAAAAATTTCCAATTTGAGCAAAATTGGAATTTGGATTTCCAAACTAAGCAAATTTGAAATTGAATTTCCGATTTAGACTCATGCCCTTAGGTGCTGTTGGTAAGGGCGCTTAAGGCATAAGGCGCTCTTAGCAACGGCGCCTAATGCTTAGGTGTCAAATTCTTGATACAACAAGCTGAGTCAGCCAAAAAATTTTGAATTTTTATTTAGGCGATGTGTAGAACAGCGCCTAAAATGTTCTATTATTAATGTTTCTTTTGTTGAAAAATTTGATTAAACACCCATCTTCGATCACTATATTTGTGAGCTTAACCTTTGAATTTTATTTTTGAGTAAACATGAAAGTTATAGAACATTCAATTAGCTTTCTAACCATATAAAAAACATCTTAAACGGACACCGGATGACGCCTCTATGAGCTTACGAATGTTAGCTCGGACCCCCTCGGTTTAAGCTAATTTCGATCGATCGAAATTTGCCGAAACCGAGGGGGTCCGAGCTAATATTTGGAAGCTCATAGAGGCGTCATCCGGTGTCCGTTTAAGATGTTCTTTATATGGTTAGAAAGATAATTGAATGTTCTATAACTTTTATGTTTACTCGAAAATGAAATTCAAAGGTTAAGCTGATAAAAATAGTGACCAAAGATGGATGATCGATCGAATTTAGCCGAAACCGAGGGGGTCCGAGCTAACATTCGGAAGCTCATAGAGGTGTCATCCGGTATCCGTTAAAGATGTTCTTTATATGGTTAGAAAGATAATTGAATGTTCTATAACTTTTATGTTTACTCGAAAATGAAATTCAAAGGTTAAGCTGATAAAAATAGTGACCAAAGATCGATGATCGATTGAATTTAGCCGAAACCGAGGGGGTCCGAGCTAACATTCGGAAGCTCATAGAGGCGTCATCCGGTTTCCGTTTAAGATGTTCTTTATATGGTTAGAAAGATAATTTAATGTTTTATAACTTTTATGTTTAGTCAAAAATGAAATTCAAATGTTAAGCTAATAAAAATAGTGACAAAAGATGGATGATCGATCGAAGTTAGCCGAAACCGAGGGGGTCCGAGCTAACATTCGGAAGCTCATAGAGGCGTCATCCGGTGTCCGTTTAAGATGTTCTTTATATGGTTAGAAAGATAATTGAATGTTCTATAACTTTTATATTTACTTGAAAATGAAATTCAAAGGGTAAGCTGATAAAAATAGTGACCAAAGATGGATGATCGATCGAATTTAGCCGAAACCGAGAGGGTCCGAGCTAACATTCGGAAGCTCATAGAGGCGTCATCCAATGTCCGTTTGAGATGTTGTTTATATGGTTAGAAAGCTAATTGAATGTTCTATAACTTTCATGTTTACTCAAAAATGAAATTCAAAGGTTAAGCTCACAAATATAGTGATCGAAGATGGGTATTTAATCAAATTTTTCAAAAAAAAAAACATTAAAAATAGAAAATTTTTAGGCGTTGTTCTATACAGCGCCTAAATAAAAATTCAATTTTTTTTGGCTGACTCGGCTTGTTGTATCAAGAATTTGACACCTAAGCATTAGGCGCCGTTGCTAAGAGCGCCTTATGCCTTAAACGCCCTTACCAACAGCGCCTAAGGGCATGAGTCTAAATCGGAAATCCAATTTCAAGTTTGCTTAGTTTGGAAATTCAAATTCAAATTTTGCTCAAATTGGAAATTTTTTCATAATCTCAAGGGCGTCAAAAATGACGAACTCTTGGTTGCAAGCCACAAGTATGTGCCTTCTTATGATCTTGTAGTGCCTCACTTTTCAGACTTTACTGTTATTCATGATCTATTTTTTGGGTTTCTCGTGCATACATATGGCTTAAAACCATGCCTCTATACCTGAGTGTTTCGGTGTATTGCTACCCATCAGTGTCTCGCACATCTATGCACCTTTCTTGTTTGACAATTTTGTTTTAGTTCTATTCATGTCAAGTTGTCCATGTCGGTAAAGATATTGTCCATGAAAATGAAAAATTCCCTTATGGTGAAATTGTCTGTGCCAGGTCGGTATATATTGTTTACACGGTTCTCGGAGATGTCAGTATCTACGTGGTTGGCAAGGATGAGTATGATGAGCTGACATGTAAGAGCACGTCTAATGAATTTGCTTTCATATTTATTTTTAAAGTATTACACGTGGACGGTTTATATAAACCAAATTATTGATAGATCTCTTTTAAGCTAGAAGTCTTCATATGTCAAGTGATAGAGGATTCTCTTGCCCAGTGACTTGAATAGTAGTGGTATTTGTGGGCCCTTGCATATTTAAAATGCCTGGTCAGGCTAATTTAATGTTTAGCATTCTCTCTTCTCGGTACATAAATTAGTTGAACTACTAAAACAACTTGTTATTATCTTCCGGATTTGGTTCTTTTTTTTGTTGAATTGTTGTCTGAAACTATTGTTATTTGTTTAAGTGTCAGAAGTCATTTATGTGATTACCCAAGCCATCAGAGATGTTTGCGGAAAGCCTCCAACTGAGCGCCTTTTTCTGGACAAGTATGGGAAGATTTGCTTGTGTTTGGACGAGATTGTTTGGAAGGTAGAAAACAAACCATATAAGTATCCACAGTAAAACCATTCCATTGTTATTGTGTACCAGGATTACATCAGGTTGATACAGCTCATTTATTTGTTTTCTTAACATGCATTGCAGGGCTTGCTTGAAAACACAGAGAAAGACCGAATTAAAAGACTAGTCAGGCTGAAGCCTCCAAATGACTTCTGAGAATATCTGATTTCATAAATACAAGGTCTTATTTTACTCCCAGTTTGGAACCTATTAACTTTTGTTGTGATACATCTTTGGAACACTGTTTACTCGAGATGAATATATTGCACAACCATTTTGCCTATCCAATGTTCGTGTTTATTATCATGTCTAGTTTCATGCGCAAGTGTGAAAGTAGAAGAGGGGCAAAAAAGATGACCACAAGTGCAATTGGAATACTTTGAAATGTAAATTAGATACAAATTTGTTCAAGGAAGTGTCTTCAACTAAACAGTCTGATCAATCTGTTCACCACTTCCAGAAAACATTAGAACCACACTTGTACTTGTCTTTCCCTTGGCACTCCAAATCAATATCGTCAGACAGGAATGGAACTTTCTGCTCAACCCAACCAGAACAAACATGGTAAGTATTTCATTCAGTTTTTGGCCACTAGCCTTATCAACCATGAACCACAGGAGATAAAGAAAAAAAAGTTACCTTTGTCTTGGCAAGATCCTGGCAGCCAGTGAAGTTGTATGGGAACTTACAGGTACCGAATTGCACTGTGTAAGCCCTGGCAAAGTTTGCGCCGCTGGTGGCTAGTCTCTTCTTGTCGTTCAATTCCTGCAATGAACAAACATCTAAGTGAATTGTTCGCAGCCTGACTAGGAAAATTAGAGAGGGCGATAAATAAAACGAACCTTGTTAGCTTTGCTGATCTCCAGATAGTCATCGATGATTCCTGCACTGGCAGAAGAGGCAACAACAGAAGTGGAGAGTATGGTGGCTGCTAAGATAGCGAATGCAACCTTCCTCCCTTGGGAACATCTATCTTCAGGTGCCTTAACTTGCTGAGCCTTGATAGCCAGAAACTTAGTTTGGCCTGGGGCAGCCAATGTTGGCTTCAAGCCACGCTTTTGGTTAAGATCAGCTGAGTTAGATATAGCGTAGCTGCATGCCAGTACACTCGAGTTTAAGCATGATGCCATTACTAGATACCTGAGAAGATCTGGGGATGGTATGGGTTGCACCTCAAACTTGTTACTTCTGAAAACAATATAAGTTATAGTGATAAAGGGAATCGTAGCAATAAGAGAAGATGAAATTTAATACAAAGTTGTGGCTGGAGTGTGGATAAGGTGAGATTGCCACACTGCTCTGTGGTTGTGGCTATGGGTGTTGGACCCACTTTTGGATTGAAGTCCTTTGCTTCATATCCTTCACTGTAGTATGTACCCCAATTTGTGCTTGAACAAGTAGATTACAAGTCTTACAGCCACAAATGCAATCAGCGAAATTAAAACATCCGAGTGATTCGTCGCTAGGCCACTGCCCCTTGCCAATGGCAGCAAGTTCCATGGTCAATTAAATAACATTCATATTCAAATTGAAAAACTGAATCTATTAATAAAGAGGCCTTCCATCAATTGAAACTAAAAAGGTTCGACTTTCTTTTTGAGAAGCCTATTTAATACCATTACATATGAAGAGCCCACATAGAGATGTTGTGTAGTGTACATATTTACATCAAGGATGAGAGCGTGGTTGGTTGCCAGCCATTTGACGCCTCAACGTCTGAAGCGAGGTTGGGGGTTGCCGCTGTTCTTGTCATCCCAGACGCATGCCCAGAAGAATAGGGACATCCAGAATAAAACTGCAAAGAAAATCCGCAGTTGGTCCTTTTAAGTCTCAGGAATTTCGAATCAAGACCTGTGCACAAAACAACTTTTATGAATAAATCAGCTCTAATAAGAATTTGTTCTCAACTGTCTAACGACCATAAAAGGGGAATTTATGCGGTTGTGGGAAGTCTTCGGGAGCAAAAATGTAAATAATAAATCATGTTCAAGAACACTGGAGTGAGAAGAGCACAGATTCCATGTGATTCAACGATGTTATCAATAAAATGTTAGGTCACACCATTTCACGGGCAAGCAGTCTCGAGTATCAAATAGCAGATGACAAACAAGCTCATTAACTATAGACTCTTCAGTCTTCACAAATCACAACATAGATTTAGCAAGTCGTTAGAATCTCTGAGAAAGAACATAACTATGTTGGTTAGAGATTGGCAACAGCCTTTCAGAACAAAACCAAAGACTGAGATGATTGACTCCAGACGTAAGAATATGAGACACATTAAGAGTACCAAGTAGTTTACTGGCAAGCTCGCATTAATGAGAGAGTAGAGACATTCAGAAAGCATGATATCAATCTTTTTAGTTGCATCATGTTTCAGTTCATCAACTACAATCTCGTGTATATGTATGTAATAAGATGGTGAAGTCATATGATGCACCAAACAGTCTTCCCTTTCCAATTATTTCTGAACAAATAAAGTTAAAGCCTTAGGTCGAAAAAGTCAACAGACAGCCAAATAGTAGTAGTAAATACATGACTTAAAATCTAAAGTCAATCAGCACTGAAATACCAACTGCTTATATAACTCCTTCCTTCCTTCCACAGCTACAGCTACAGCTACAGCTACAGCTTAGTTTTTTTTTTTTTTAATTTTATTTTCAGAAACTCATCAAACAGAATAATTATCAATACAAGCCAGTCTATTGAACGAATTTCAAGAAAAATCCGGACATAAAACCTCTAAACAAGTCACAGTGTATAGATACCCCATACGGCCATAATGGAGAGAGAGAAAAAAAAGTCAATCAAAACCCTAAAAAATATGGTAAAAAGCACCAACCCGACGAGCGCACGAGGTCTGTGTCAGAAGAGTCCGGCGGCGGGGGCCTGGCAGCTAAGCAACGAGAAAATGGACCGTGGAAATTGAGAGAGGAGGATTGTAGATTTGGACGGTTGAGATTGAAGAAGCGGCTAGAGAAGTGGTTTGGAGATGGACGGGAAACTAGGGCGGAGAAAGCGGTGTTGCGCGGAAACAGTGGCCGCAGCAAGCCACAAGCCTCCTAGCCTGTTGTGTCTCTCCTTTTTATTTTTATTTTTCTTTAATTTCTGTCATTGCCTTGCTAGGCTTAAATAAACTAAGTCTACTTCTACTTCTACTTCTACAGCGACAATTGCTAACCCAAGCCCATATCCAAAAAAAAAAAAGAAGAAGAAGATCAAGAACTCTTATCAAAAGAAAAAAAAAGAAGATCAAGAACTTGATCGTTATCGAAAAATAAAAAGAACTTGATTGGCACAAAAAAGGACTACATATTTCTGAGTGACTTTACATACCAATAATTTGACTTAATTTAAGAAGTCACTCCTATTTATTATGAATTACATTTCCACAATGCATGAAGAAACAACAAAAACAAATAAAAAACACATCCACAAAGACAACAGAAAATAAGTGCATTCTGAAAAATCAGAATTCCAAGTTCTAAACCACCCGACTCTACCTACCGCCTGGCATTTTTTACCCCCCTTGGTACAGCCCACTCTATAACAGCAAAACAATCACCTTCAATCAATGGACACATCCTGCATCCACCATGTCCATGTATGTAATTCAAGCCATGCTCACAGCCCTATGTCATTCATCTTCTTTTTTTCTTCGAAAGCACCCCACATGTAGTATTCCTTTCCCAATCCTGATTTAAACAAACAGATCAGGCATCCCCATTATTCCGCTACGATACGTATTATATGCCAAGTTTATTTGGAAATAACGAAGAGGCTATTCCAATATACTTACTACGACTCTCAGCTGGAAGAAGACACGAAGGGAATATCAGCAGATTCTGATTCTTGGATGGCATTTTATACAACAGTGCAAGCTCGTGCTTCATTTGATAATTCAGTATCTCTTCATACACCTTGTCATCCCTTTTCAAAGTACCAAAGAAGAAGAATTATGCATCAAGGAAAACCAGGATGCATTTCGAAGTGGGTATTGTCATCTATATTATAGTTATTTGTCGAATATAAAGCAAATGCATCCTTACTTTTCATACTTGGGAAAGAAATATACGGCAATCGCCTCGTCACTGAGGGTTGACATTTGGAATCTCCTAGGCCATACAACAGATCTACACTTGACTGCAACACTAATTGTACTTGGCAATGCCTTAACAGCCTCAGCAACTTTTGAAGAAGATTTTGTTGATAGACAACAGAAAAGCTCCATATCGGCTCTATAGCTTCCAAACTGTATAAGAACATGTCCCCTGCAAAAACATAGTAGTGCCAAGTTCATTTACGATGCTTAGCTGCATGGTTTCACGGTGCACAAGGGATATCTTTTATGATTATACAATAGCTATACATACATTATCCCTCAAATTAGGGTTAATTTATTCAGTGTTAACTATCCATGGTCCGAAGTGTTTAAAGTTACAAAATCTTCTATTATTATTTACCGGTTAACATTGACATTATAAATCAATGTAGTGATATGACACCACAGGTACTAGTTTCTGATGGACAAAGTGGTGAATAAAATTTATATAATCATAATGATAATGCGGAATTAACAAGGAAGACTTAAAAAACTTACTGCCACACTTGATTCATGTTAGGCTCATTTCTTCTTTCAATATGCCGATGCCAGTCTTGAGCCTGTGGTAATGATCCTTGACTTGATTTATGAGCTGCAGCGTCAACAGTTAGGTCCTCATCACCAAAGATGTCTGAATAATCCACAATGAGCTTTCTTCTTTGCCTATTTTCAACCACATGCATACCACTGCGTGGAAGTGAAGTTGATTGTAAACTTGGAGCCTGAACCTTGATCACACTGTTTGAGGCACTGTCATGGCCTGCTTTCTGTAGAACTTCAACCCCACGTTTATCACTGAGTTGTTTCTTCTTAGGAATCCACCCTGCGCTCATTCTACTGGTTTGCTTGATCCTTATTGGGGAATGAATGAGCTGCATCCTTTTCTTGGCCAAGCATTGGTCACACGTCCAATCAGAATTCTCATTTTCCCGCAACAACTTGCATTGGCTAAGCAAAGCATCACGAAGAAGGATAAGTTAATAAATGATTCACGGTACAGCACATCATGTATATATTAAGGTATAAGGTCAAAAATCAGACTCCCAAGTCCTATGCGCACACAAATTTCAGTAAGCATAATCTAACCGACAAGGGAGCTACTAAGCTCTAAGCCAGTGGTCATGAATAGGAAAGTAATCCAGTTTAATTATGAATAAGTTCCATAATGTGAAGTACCTGTGCACAAAGAAAATGTGGCATTGCACGCAATCAATCAAATCCCCGATGTTGCCCTCTGTGGCACATTTGAAGCAAACCTTCCTCTGCATCAAACAGAACATATCAAGTGAGAATTTGCAATTTTCATTAATCTTGATGTACAATAGGACGCGCAGTACATTGTGAATAGTCTAACATGTACCAAATGCTGAAGATGATCACTAGTATCTTTTAACGAGCCTTGGGTGGATTGAATGGCCATTTGGGCCTGACTGGGAGAACAATCTAAAACACTTCCCCTGATCTCTGTCCTTTTAGGTTTAAGGATAGCTTTGTAGTTTGAATTCTCAATCCATCCGTCTTGCCATCGAATACCCTTCCAGCTCGCTTCTCTGCGTTGCATAATTCTCCTATCCAGCCAGTGATCACACAAATATCTGCACAACAATAAAATTGAGAAAGATATCTATTAAATATTATCAATCAAATCGGCCAAATTGTTATCAAAACAGGAACCAAATAAGGCAGTCATGACATTCTAGTAACAAAATATTAAGACCGTGGCTGATACCTACAAGTATAAGATGCTTTTAATTGAAGAAGTCGTTGTGTAACGAAAAACTATACTACCGACACAATCAACATTTAAACAGCTAGCTACTTAAACACATCCAATGAGACTTTCATTCTGAGCCACAGCAGCACAGCCTAGGCCACAATTCACATTGCATTTTACAAGGAATGGCTAGTAAAATATAGTACACAATGATACTGTATGACATAATCAATTCGAATCTGAAATGGAACAAATACACACAAGGCCCACCAATCAAAATCAACAACAGAAACATGGAATTTGCATTTGTAAATAGTACAATGTAGTACATGAGATCTTTAATTCTGACCCGTGATTCAAACTGACAAAAAAAAAAGAGACCTAATTTTTGAAATGGAGCTCTGACTGTGACTACAAGAGACTTCACAAGGTGTACGTGCATGCGTTTCAGAATAAAATCCAAGTAAAGGTGATGAAAAACGAAAACAACCGCATAGGAACAGTAGACCAAGACGAACAAAACCCTAACAAGCAAAAATCAAAAGGAAACGTGACACGATTAGGAAAGAAATTACCTTTGATAACTGCCACTGACCGAGTAGACTAAGGAGAGATTTAGCAGCTAGTGGAGATCGAGCGATGAAATGGGGATAAAATGGTAACAACCAAAAGACGAACGAGGGTTGAAAAAACGAAGACGAAAATGCCAGAGTGACTCAGGTGGTGTGGTGACGGGTGACCGTACGAATTTGGGAGAAGAAAAGAATGCGTCGTTTTTCTTTTTCAGTCTTTACTTTCTTCCCGTTGCTTCCTTCCCCGAAATGGAAATTATTTATTTATTGGGTCTTTATTCTTTACTTGTTCATGAAAAAGAATGATTATGCAAGCACTTGATTGAGGCAGGGTTGGTAAATTGAGATACATTATGAGTCATTCATTTTGTTGATATGACGGGAAATAGTACTGGAATAATATTTTGTTTTTTTCTTTTTGAATAGTGCATGATTTTGGTAGTGGGATACGTGGCGCACGGTTTATATGTGTGGCTCATATCGTGCCTCACTGCCTCATTCTTATTTGTCTTACCTCATTTGACGCTGCCCATGCCTACGAATATTAAATAAATATTTTTTTTTGATAGTGAGTTTACAATTTATACAAATCAAGTACAACTCGAATATATCGTCGGGTATATATGAATTACTAGACTTTAAAGCACTCGTCATGCATGTCACCAGTCCGAAATAATACTTGAATAGTCCGTTGAAGCACATGCCTTAAACACCTTCTAACTTGAACCCACGAGCAAACACGCGTCTTCACAAATGCATGTAAGACTGCCGAAGCAAGCAACACATGCGAACCTGCAGGACACTACACGTCCACAAAGGGATGAACCACACCTCCGCAAAGGAGGGACAACACGTCTACGCCGAGACGGGACGAACAACACCTCCGCGAGGGAGGAAAACACTCATACACAAAAGTAGAGAAAATTATGCTACTTAAGGAGTCAAATCCTGACCCCTTAACAATACAAGCCACTCGACATAATCTTTTTCGCAAATAAATAATTTTTTTGGTTTACGCAAATAAATAATTTTCAATATCATGTTTCTCTCCGCATCAGAAAAAAAATATCATGTTTCTTTAGATTTAATATCTTTTTTATAATATCTGAAACTTTATGATAATTATTCAAAGATTGTTGTTTCTTTTTGAAATTTTGTGTAAGAATTTAACTGGTTGTAGTTGTAGCTAAGACCAAAAATAAGAAGAATTCCAAGTACTGGTTGATAAATTGAACTGGCCAATTTCAAATCTACTCTTGATAAAAAAAAAATTCAAATCTACTCTAAATTTCTTCTTCTGTACAAAAATTCAAAACTGAAAATTTCACTGCTTAGTTTTAGGAAGTCCAAAATTGTGAAATGTCCGGATGCTACCGTCCAGGCCTCCCGTCACAATGATCTGATTCCACGCCAATTTGGAATGGATTGGACAACGGTTACACTTCTCCTTCGTGCAAAGCTGCGGCACATTGACTGTTGATTCACAAAGCGGAAGCTGCTCCTCGGGCCACGTGGCAGATCTGCCGCTGCAGCATTGGTTGTCGATTGAGAACCAGCTACCGAGTGAGAAGCCTTCTGTACCTCTCATCTCTGCTCCTCGCTGCTTGTGCAAGGTAAGGAGTTCGCTGTAGTGGTCATTTGATCTGCCTAACCAAGGTAATGCGACTGAAACACCTTCTGAGAAGAAATGCTCGCATGAGTGTATGGATTTGCTCTGCTTTGGTCCTGTGGGGTGATCTTCATAGTTCCAAATGTAAACTCGGGAGTCCTCTCCTACCGAAATTATGTGTCTCCCTGTTGATGTAAAGGAAGCGGACATCTGACTGCCTGAGTTCCTAAGACCTGCCACATTTAGTAAATTCAAATCAGTTCAAGTTTAACTAAACACGGCACTTATTCGAAAATTTAAAAAAAAAGTTCAGTCACGTTACCACAACAAGGATGCATGGCATCAGGGTTTTGGGCCATATTATGTAAAATAGATGCAAGCCAAATTATGCTCTAGAGTGGGGTTTCACTTCGCTTTTTTATTTTCATATTGCGATAATAGAGCGGGGTTTCACTTTAAACAATAACAAGTACAGCTTGATTTTCACTGGCAGCTAAACACAATTATATTTCAGTAGGCTAAGCGCGCAATACTAGTATGCCAGCTAAAACAAACAATCTAGGAGCTAGAAAGTTTTCGCTTACAAAATAAAAAATTTATATCCCACGACCACGAGTCTGAGTTGGCTATTACTCGAATACACAAAACAACTCACTTAATATATACTCTGGAGATATTTGCAGGCCACCACAAAATCACAAAGCCAACTCATAAACAGGTGTCAAGTATATAATCTTAAATCAAGTTAGGCTAACACAGAATGATATGGCTATCAGTAGATATACATGGAAAGTATGAAATAAATTCATTAAGATCCAAGTAAATTACCAAAGCGAGTGCAGCGTATAGAGAAAACAAAATTAACAATTATTGCAAAAAGTCACCTTTATACTTGTGAATCATATTGATCCCTTCGAATATACGAACTTTGGAGTCCTCGGATGTAACAATTAATCTTTCATCTCTTTTGGGACAAAACTGTAAGGATTGACCAGTAGTTCATTAGTCATTTGAAATGAACAGCACCAAAATGAAAGTCGTAAGATAAGACCAAGAAGCTCACCTCAATGCCAGTGATCTTATTGTGAGATGTCTTCTTTCGACCCTGAACATATATTTGTGCTTCCAGTTGAATATGTTCTTCTGAAGCATCAACTCCATAGAAACGGCAATTGCCTGAGATGGAACCAACTACAAATCCCTGCTCGTATAAAAGATGTGAACAGTATTAGCCTATTAGGAACTAATATGATAGTATAAACAATGTCTTATTGGGAAAGCTAATGTAACATACTTGTCCATCGAGCTTATAGCACACAGCAGTCACTACATCTTTTGCATATACCCAGTCAACAACTCGGCCAATTGACACGTCCCATATCCGCACTTTCCCATCGATAGAACCACTGATGAAGAGTTTGTCATCAACGGGGTTGAACTGAATGCATGTTACTGAATCACAAAAAGAATCTACTTAATCATAGTCCATGAATATTGAAATAAAAGTAGAACAAACATCAAACAAATGATTTGTATGAGGAATACAGCTTTAGATTACCATAATCGCCGTGGTAGAATACGTTGAGACAGTCATCGGAACCAACTTTCCACAGGCGAACAGTGTGGTCCTTAGATGAAGATAATAGACACTGCAAAATTAAAAAAATTTGTTAGATTCATGTAATCTGGTAGAAGTAAAGGAACCTAATTTCCTGTTAGTTAAACTTGCATTCACTCACGTTTGATTTCGACCACGCCAAGTCCAAAATATCACCAGAATGGCCATAAAGTTCTTGAAATGGTAGTTTGTCAATTTCAAAAAGCTTATCAGGAAGAGCAACAGATGATGACTTGGTCTTAGATCTATCATCAGTACCCGGAATGGATTCGTTGGTGGACAATTCCTTTGATGATACTTTCCAAATGCGAACCACTCCATCTTGACCACCACTAGCAAGATATTGACCATCTGGACTAAACTTCATTGTCAAGATGAAGCCTTTGTGCGCTTCGATTTCTTGCCCAACATACACAGCTGAGAACTCAGTGCACTTTTTCTTGTTCTGGTGTACCTTTGTTTGACTCATCTTAGGAGTTTGAGAATTCAACTCTGCTGCTTCTTTCCCAACCGGCTTCCTGCGTAATAGTGACCACCATCTTTTTTGTTTGTTCGCCTTGGCGGTGACCTTCTCACTCGCCTTTAAATGACTTACCTCATTACATAAACAAAGCGGTAACATGACTTCTGTCTCTGAATCGCAAGCAGTTGACTCCTGGGAATCGAATTCATCAACATGAGAAGTAGTTGCATCTTCTGTTTCCCTTCCTACGGTAACAGAACTTACATCTACATCATCAATAGACCACGACCCGGATAGAGATACTGCTCCACTGCACTCTATCATTCTTTCCAAAGCCTCGTTCTTATCCATGAAACCCATCTTCCTCAAAAAACCTCCCCTTCTATGCTCAATACTTTGCGGCTCATTGATCCAGATCTCATATTCCTTATTGCAGCGAACACTCTCCTCCATGATATAAACTGAATCCTCGGACGACAAACAATCTACAGAATCATAATACATGTCTTCTCCTTCAACAATGTTCAGCATGTCACCACCTCCTTAGAAACTATATTCGACGCTTCGCTATCTCATCTCACAATTTTCACAGCAAGAGAATCACTCAGAAGATCTTGCTGACATGCTAGATTCAGTAAGGCTCTCCTCTACGACAAATTGTTGGTTCCATTTATGGAATATACGACACTTAGCACTTCATCCAGCTCCAGGGTTCAAGGACTGAACCTTGGTATCAAGACAAAGCACGCAACTAAAATTGCAAGCACCAAATCTCGGAAAGATTCTAAACCTCAGTATCCATACATAACGATTCCATAAGTCAAATGTGATGATGTAATGAATGAACTCACTTCTTCTGGACTATGCTTTGTATTGAGTCAACAAGCAATTTTCAATTGTTGAGAGTAAATGCCGGAGCAAGCAATCCCACAAAAGTGAGTGAAAGTGGTGCCTACTTTGCTTACCTCTTCTTCTTTAGTCTCCTCCAACTCCAACAAAAAAAGCTTGTTATACAATGCTCAGAATATTCTAGTAATGGAGGAATTGTAGTATTGTATATGTCAATTGGAACAACTGCCTCGAGATCTGTGGCGGGAGGATTCTGCAGAGCGAAAGCGAACGAGCGACAAAAACGAGCGGCGCAGCTCGTGAATCGATGATACTCTATTATACTAGTAAAAGCTCCACACTGTCTCTAACAGTATAAAAGTCAAATTTCCCCCAATTTTAGATACCAGAAATTGACCAAACCCTAACGCGCACAAAATCGAGAATTCCCCAAAATGTGCAATGAAATCCACAGCCTCAGGAAAACCCCAGATGAGATGGAGGTCGGAATTGCAAAAAGCGTCGATCTTTGAACAATCCAGATGAGAAATGAGAATATTGAAGCTTGAGAAACCAGAGAGAAGATTGAAATGGACAAAGACTGAGAATAACAAAAAAGAGACTATAAATACGTTTTAGTACTTGTTTCAAAAAAATATTTCTTTAAAAGGGGGAATAATAAAAATTGACTTTGAAAATAACCGAATTTTATTAAATGATGTAATTTGTAAAGATGGAAAAAATGACAAAACAGTAACCCGTGAAGTGAACACGTTTGCAGGTTGGTGTTGTCTGTTGAGCTATTTTTTTGGGGAAAAGTAATGAAAAACAAAAGAACATTAAATTGTAATCGAAAAAGAAAAAAGAAGAACATTAAAGTCAGAAAACGAAATAAAGACAGAGAGGACACAAATGACAGACAGGCTGTATGGGCGAAGGCGAACATGTAGCTAATAGCCTATCATATATACAGTAGCAAGCACTACTCTACTTTTTTGCCTATCCTAGTGTTCGTGTGCTCCTGGTTGGTTACTATGTGACTTGTTGTAACAAGTTATAATGTATTGAAACTAGCAAATTGTTGATCAATCGATGCTGCTGGGGAGTTCAAGTACAACTAGATGGAATTAGTACCCCAAATAAAAAAAAAAGACAAGTCTGACGAAAAGATCAATGTATGCGTCCCTCCCAACAAACAGTCTTAACTACGAGCACACACGGCTGTATTTTGGGCCAGCGAACTCTGTAGCCGCTGGATTACGACATTTACATTCATTATCACGTACAACACACTTGGAGAAACATGCCAAACTACCGACTACCGAGCATGTGTGCGGTGTGCTTTGAAATAATGAAATATACTCTCTCCGTCCCATATTTTTCTTCCCCTTTGTGATTTTGCACATGTTTTAAGAAAAATAATATAGTAAGTTATTGAGAGTGTATTTGCAAGTACAATTTCATCATTGCAAGTACAATCTGTGTGAAGATAAATGATTAAATAAGATGGTTGTGAGTGTGATGTGAATGGGTATTTATGGTAAGTTTTGGAAATGGGAAGAAAATTTTGGGACGCCCAAAAAGAAAAGTGAGAAGAAAAATATGGGCCGGAGGTAGTATGTAGAGATGAAAACAAACTCTTTGTAGAGGTAGAGTCACTACCACACATTATATGATAATTTTATTGGCTACATATGAATATCTAGACTTTTGAAGCTCAATCATACTAGGCATCAATCCGAATTTGATATTTGAATCGCGTCCACAGAACTTCCATGTGTCCATGGAATGAATAGACGAAGCATATGATACTCGTGGGAGTAGAACCCTTGATCTCTTGACACATTGTCAAGAGTTCAAATCACTCGACGAAAACCTCTTTCCCATTACTGGCTGAATGTTTTTTTAGCTGGTTGGGGCTAGCACCTTTATTGAAAAAGTTCAAAAAAATCAGAACGTGGCGAATACAATGCTGAACCGAACAAAGGCTAGGAAGGTCAACAAGCAGCCCTCCAGTGTCAAGAGATGGTTATAGTACCCAAAACTTAAGGACACCGAACAGTCTTACTGGCCGAGTTTAACACAACAATTCATCAATGGATTTGGTGAACTTTTTTCGAAGTTGTCCTCAAATTGTGTAGTCGTTCAGATCATATAATAATTTTTTGATAGTTTTTCTGAATTTTGTTAACTCATATATGTTTCCGATTTTCTTGCTTCTCGTAAAATTTGTAGCTCATGATGAAATATATATATAATTTTTATAATTCACTTTTCTTTTCTTTTTATCATGGATGCGGTAAGACTTCCCTTATCAATTATCCTTATTCATGCTAGATGCGACATTACTATTCCATAAGGTGCTGCCCACTTCCATCAAACATGACAATGGTACTAGAACTATCTCACCTGCTGTCCACCATTAATAATCGATTTATATAACAATGCATACCTTTTTAATTTGAATGAATGCAATAGATTTTATACACATATATAAGATTATAAATGTAATTAAATCAATCATCGTATAATGCCCTACATTACCAAATACCAATCAATTAATGAATACGGTCCAACCCCATGTGAGTGTAATACTTGTCAATGTAGACGTATCACAAAAATATCTTCTTCATATATATATATATATATATATATATATATATATATATATATATGGGAGCACTCCGTTGAGGCAGGGTTGTAAGAATGAGGCAGTGAGGCACGATCTCGGCCGTCTGTGGAGTTGATCGGACGCACGTGCCGAAGCCACGTGGCACAGCCGCAATTGTTGACTTTTCAAAAGTTATTGGGTTTACTATTTGGTGACACGTGGCGCAACCACAAAACACGGGGGGGGGGGGGTTAGATGTGTGGTTGAGATCGTGCCTCACGTGCCTCACTTTACTGTTCACTGCCTCATTTGAACGCTCCTCTATATATATATATATATATATATAGGGACGGAGCTGGCATGACGCAACTGGGGCTCAAGCCCTACTAAGTTTTTCAGAAAAAAATTACAACAGAGGTGGGTTTCGAATTCGAACCCTAACCCCCCAAACTTACCCGGGCTAATTTTACCTGCGGCCCCAGTTGTAGATTTCCAGGCTAAGCTAATCGCGTAAGTTTCGATCCACAATTCGTCGACCGGCTCCATCCTAAGCTATCGCGTCTACGTCGGCCGTTTATTTTGTAGATTTATCCGTCCACCACTCCCACCTCTTCATTTTTCTCATTCGTTGTGGTTCTGCGTTGGATCTCTTAGTTGATGCAGTAGACGTGCTCGACGAAATGCTTGTGAGATAGAACAGTGTTGGATGTTTGTGGTGGCTGAAAATCGACCACGAGGAAGTTTATAGAGATCACTCGTGCAAGGAAATTTATAATATTGAGAGGTTCAGGTTATACGTTGATGGGGTTGCGTTTATTGTATTTACTGCCTCAGTTTCCTTCTTCTGTGAGAAAAAATTTTGGATCGAAACCCTAAAAAAAAATTTAGCCCAGGTAAGTTTCGATTCCTGGCTCCGTCACTGTATATATATATATATTATATTGCTTCTGGACCAAATTCGATCCTTAGTCACATGCATATTGCTATCTGATCTCCTAATTATTAGACTGTGTGTAATCCAATTAAAATTAATTAAGCTTAAGTTAAACATCGAAATTCCAACCATACATACATTATTAGTGTCGTAAAAAAACAATGTATATATAATTATTGACAGATCTTCATCAGACTAATAACAATATCATGGAAATAAGTTAATGGTAGGATAAAGACAAAAGACAACTTTTAAGCGGATCATACACTGATTTGATTCATTCAAATTATTAATTATAATAATGGTTGTGGATAGATATGGATATGGATGAATGGAGAATATTTATGTTGTTGTGATAGATCCAAAGTTTAAGTCATGCATGCAACTCTTATATAACAATATTATTATTATTATTATATTATGATTCTCCAAACAAATAGAGTGATGGCTGGCTGCCCGATTCCCCACCAGCTTTGGATTGGAACATAAATAAATATGTTACATGACATGTCCAAAAAAGTACACAGGCTGTATACTTTGACTAAATATATGTGGCATCAAAATCGTCTACGCGTCGGCAACCAATGCTTCAAACTTATAGTTATATCCAATATGAAGTATATAAATTATGACTTATGACTTATGAGTAATGTTACGTGGCTACTTGCAGCGTTGTTTTGAGTTAAAATGAAATTTAAGATTAGGTACAAAGTTAATTTTTGATACAAAATATAAAATTCATCAAAATCATTTTATAGTTCGTCAAAAGACAAATTAAAAAGATGAGCCGAAAAATGAAAAAACGACTTAGTTCATCAAAAAAAACCAAAAAATCAAAATAATCCTATCCATTCAAATCACAAGATCAAACACTATGATTATTTTGTATTTTGTACCAAAATATCAACTTTGTACCTAATCATTTTTCACTGAACTAAATTTGAAAGTTAAACTTGATAATTTTATTTAGCTATTTTGGCTATAGCACTTGATTTCGGCTAAACAGACAAATATTTAACCGAAATTAAAGTGTTTAAATAGATATCATAAATGAGATACACTAAACTAAAAAAAAACGAATTTGGAGCGAGCCCATGGCGGATAATTCGATTGAGGCCCACTAATACTCTTAATAGCCGGCCCGTATGTAGTAACCCAAATTGGAATCTGAACCGAACCAACTTGCCACTACAAAACAAGTAACAATTTATTCTCCATTCCACCTAT
Organism: Rhodiola kirilowii; assembly: GCA_033675215.1. Lineage (NCBI taxonomy): Eukaryota > Viridiplantae > Streptophyta > Magnoliopsida > Saxifragales > Crassulaceae > Rhodiola > Rhodiola kirilowii. The sequence continues at coordinate 3,200,194 of CM066203.1, read as the reverse complement.
TTTTTTCCATTCTCGTTGAAAAATTTGATTCCCAATACGGCCATTAATTTAGCCGCATTTCATAACTCGAATAATACTAAATCCTATGAATAAGAATAACTTCAAAGTACAAACAAATGTACTAAGTAACAGTAACTTCACTTGAGCTTTATGCAAAGGACTTAAATATCTGTAAGGGGGGAGGACTGTTGGTAGCTCTTTTTTTTAATGCCGCACTTACACTTTTAAGCACGACCATAAATCAGGGTTCGAAAGGTGTCCGCATGGTTATTAATTTAGATAAACTAATTGGAGGGTTTAGAGATGTTTGTTCTGGCTTTTGAGTAAGTGTGAACTAATGATTCGATGTGTTGAACGAATTAAGGTATGTGTCTCATCATGTTACATAAATCATAATACAACATGATAATAAGTAACTAATTAAAGGTAATCTTATAAGTGGTCGGCCATGCATCTTTTTTTACTTTCTTTACTTGGGATATGTTCTGACCAGGCTCACTAAAAAAGATGCCTGTTTTAGGGTGAGTGAACAGTCAAACTACCAAAGGCGCCTTTGTTCAGTTGTCTTTTTATGACCTCATGGAATATCAATCATGAAAAGAGAGACAATGGATGCTGTTATATTATTCTGAAAGCATCACAACGTTGCTGTTTCCCACTTCTTTTCTCCATTCACCTGATCTTAACATGTGTGTGTGCACAAGTTGGAACAGAGTTTCTGATCCAGCGAAGCTTGGGCTGTTTGATTTCTGATGTTGTGTATTTTTATTTGTTGAGATGAATCATGTATGTGGTCTAACAATAAGAGACTGGAAATAAATCTTTACAAATAAATTGGGATCGAGTCAAAAAGGAGTTATGTGAGTGGTTTCAGTATCGTAGCTCCAAAGGCACGACTTAGAATTCACTCTGAATAACTTCAACAAGTCCCCAGCCATCTGCCGAACACCGGCTGAACAATTACTCTGCATCACCAGCAGTATCTTCGTCAACCCTTTGTTCCTCGCAACCGACTCCTGCGCCATCTCGTCCCTGAACAGGTAGCACACGCACCACAAAATCGTCACTGAATTCTCAGTCGCTGCTTTAGACACCTTCATCATCTTGGTTAGTATCGCAGGCACGCACGCCGGGTCCTCGCAAATCTCCTTTCTGCCTTCATTACAAGATGACAATGTTTCGAGGAGCTTCAGCATTCTTTCAATGCTGATTAAGCTGCTGGTGGTGTTGGTTAGGAGCTTGGCTATGCAGGAGACGAGTCCGAGACGGACGAGTCTGACCTTGACTCGTTTGACCATGGATAAGGAGATCAAGCAGGAGAGGACGGCTTCCATTAAACTCGAATCGGTTCCTTGATCGACGAATTTTACCAGCTGACGAAGAACTCCTTCCTTCTCGGCTATCAGCAGCTTCGACTCCGCGTCGCTAGCGATGATCTCGAGTACCTTAGCCGAAGCGATTTTCGCATCCAAGCTGCCTTTCGATAAAAATCTGAGCAACGAAGATATGCAATCGACGCTGTTGAGAACCAACTCTCTAATCTTCCTGGCCTCCGATTCCTCCATGGAAACGATCTCCGACGTGATTTTCAGCGCCTGTTTGGCCAGGTCGTCATCGACATTGCACGTCAAGTCAACAAGCAGATACAGAAAGCCATCCAATCTCACCAAATATCTCCGATTTTCTTCCGATTCGGCGCAGAAATGGGCGACTTTCTCGAGATTCTCAACCGTCACGGCTGACGAAGAGTCCTTCCTCATTTCGATGATCAACTCACGCGCTTGTTCTCCAGAAAGAAGTGAATCATTCAACTGCGCGCTGGCTGAATCGGACCAGATCTGAATGATGCGGTGGAGCGTGTGGTTGGGAACCAAGTCCTTGGACTTGAGGACCTGCATGGTGGCCGGACAAGTATCGTGTCCGCCGTCGAGCCATTTCTGAATGCTGGACCTGTCGTATGTGACGCCTGTACAGAGGCTCACCGGCGACTTCATCACGTCAAGGGAAATCGGGCACCGGAACAGGCTCGGTATCGATATGGAGAGATCATCGCCGACGGCGGACGTCGCTCTCTTCTTCTTCTCAACCATGTTCACCAAAACTCAAGCTCAGCTCAGAGCTCTAGGGTTTGTTGAAAGAGAGACGAAGCAGCAAATATTGAAGGTAGAAATCAAAGCTTGTTTAAGTATAAGAAAGGAAAAATATTAAGTAGTCAAAACGTTGAACACGTCAGCTCCATTTTTAATTATTATTTATATTAATATAAGTAAGAAATACATATATTTTTTACAATTCTATTGGTGATTGGAATTATATTGTGTGTCTTTGCTCGTCACCCAGTCAACGGTCAAAGAAAATGATACGTCGTGAGCTTTGAATACATGGTAAGTAGTAGTAGTAGTATTGTAGACAGCTGTGTCCCTTGAATATTTGAGTTATGCACAAAAAACAAATTTTCAATATTTTGCAACTGATTACTTTCTTTTATTGAATCCGGAATTGTGAACGGAAATGCACTTTGGCATGTTGGATTAATTATTATTTACAAGTTAGAACATAGAAACTCTGAGGCGAAAAGGGTGTGATCAGCTGATAGGCATGTCCGTTCGGCACTAAAGACGTCCGGGTTCAAGTCCTCATGCTAACTTCTAACACCTAACATTCTAACTCCCTAACAAAAACAAAAGAACATAGAAACTCTAAATTCAAATCTTATCCTACTCTACCATTCCCAATCATCATAACATAAACTTTGACTAACCCTTCTTTTACTCATCAAAATTTCAATTTGATCAATTAGGAATCATAATTTCTAATCCATCTGAAGCACAGGCTATATAGGGCACCACCCCGATTTAATCTTGAACGTGAATCATTCGTTGAAGCATAGGCCATGTGACACCTTTTAATTTTGAAACACACTTATCGACATACACCTACATGGCAAGGCCATAGTAGCGCCTAAGCACGCTTCCACGAGATGATAGAGAATAACACCTGCAAACCTCCACAAGGGATGATGAAGAGAAAAAATAAAGGAAAGAGGAAAAACATTCATGAAGGATTGGAGGAAAGTTCCACACCATATGTGGGACTAGGATAATCCACAAAATATGTCATGGTAGAGTTTGAACCATTGACCTTACTATTGCAAGACAAGTGTTCTACCAACTCAAGTTACTCAACCACCATCTTATTAGCTAAAAACAATTTGTACTTTTAATCACTATTTTTTTTCATTATATCACGCCCTCGATGGGCACCTTTTAGATTAATTCGATATTTTTTATAGATAAGATTGGATTAAATTGATTTGAATAATGAATAGTGTTGTCTCATTCAGAGTATTGTTTTGTTGGAATGTGTCATTGTGCATGCGTGCGGGCATTTATCTTCGGTAGATGTCGTAGTAAAAGCTGTGATTGGAGCAACGGAGTGTAAAACGAGATGAAGCGCACAAAATAAACATCGACCAAACTTTGATGCTATCGACAAGCATGTTGGATTTGGCTTTGAATATTATAAATAAATACATACGGCAACAAATTTCCACAAGCAACAAAGTCCAGTCCAATTTGGTCGATCACCATCATCGACATCATCTAGATCTCATGCTATATTTAGCTCGACTTCCACCGCACGGCTCTGCTACTTATTAAACTCTTATTGTTTACCAGTTCAAAGTCAAACACACACACGTTGTTTTTATCTTCTATTTTCTTTTATTGTAGTTTTTCATACGTCTTGTTTATGTGTTTTTTTTTGGATTAAGCTAATTAACCTCATGTCCTCATCTCATATGTACTAGTTGTTACTTTTTTTTATTTTTTATTTTTCTAAACATAAAGATTAATGTATAAATTCAAACTACACGAATCATCACGCTCATAACAACAAGTCAGGTGTTCAAGGCGATTTTTGGTATTCATTTTTCCTATTTTTCAATTTAGTTTTATTGATTTTTATAACAAAAAAAAATGAAACAAGTGACGAACCAAATTTGACAAATATATTTGATAGAGAATTGCATTAAATCTTAGGCGGTGTATTACTTAAAGTCAAAGTTTAAAATCAAAAAAAATTAAATAGTGGCAAAAGAGGAGAGGTTACAAAAAGTCAAAAGTCCTTGTTTACAGAATCCACGATGTAATACACGTTTCTCCATTTAATTAACATCGATTCTCTCTTCTAGGATCCAACAAATTGAACAGGACATATTAATTTATTTCCAAACATTTATTAAATACAAATCAATTCGTTGACTTTGTTCGTCATATCATATGCCCGATCACCAACCGAGCCGAATGTTAATGGGCTGGGCTTGAGGGTTATGCGGTGGGCTTTGGATATGTTATCATCTCATCATCGCCATTGCAAATCAAATCCGACATATCTTAATTATTGTATTAAAAATTTGATAATATGAATCATGACCGTTCGTGCACATACATTAAAAATTTAATGTATGTACATGATTTTGGTCAACGAATACCGACAAGTTCCCTCGTGCGCTCCGTTTATGTCCTCAATATGCTTTAGCTGTATAAATAAAACAAATAGAAAGAGCTTGCATGCACGTATTAATCAATTTGTTCATATGCACCTTTCCAACGAAGACTCACCCAACTAGCTGCACTATCATGTTTCATGTGTTCTCTCTAGAAAATATGTTATCAATTGTCCTTCTATATATTCAATAATTCGAAACGGGCCATTCTCCTCACACCCCCCCCCCCCCCCACACCCCCAATGGGTCCCACGATAATTTCTTATTATACCCCCCACATCCTCCAACCAAACATAACTATTATAAATTAATATTAATATATATATATTATAATTAATGAGATATTATCATTAATTCAAAATAATGTATAAATTAAATATATAATACATATTTTTTTGAATCAAAATTAATGTTGGGCTACCCAATCAATTATTAATTAAACGAAATAAATTATTATTCGCCCTAAATAAAATGAAACTATTTTCTAAATATAAATCATAAATAAAATTTGTCTAAATAAAATTTTACTACAATGAAAATTTTATTTATTTATTAACTCACTCACTTCTAATTACGGAGTATAAGTTATATTAAAATTTAAAAAAAAATCAAGTACAATATAATTTTTTTAAAAATTGCTACATGTTGTATTTTTATTTTTATTTTTTATTTTTAATTATTATATAATATTTTCTGATTAATAATAATAAATAAATATGGTACAATTAATTTATAGAATATTAATTATTATTTAATTGAATTAAAGAATATATAAATTATTAGCATATGAATGTAATTAATCAAACAGAGGAGAGCATAAGAGTCATTTTTCTGGATTTTTTTTGTCGCCGGGGGGTGTGAGGAGCAGCTCCTTTCGAAATACAATGGAGTCATGTCACATGTGCCATGTGCGTCTGTCTAATCATACATGATGTATCTTTGTATATATGCTTTTGTTTTGCGGGGTCACTATTTATATGAGATATCGATATGTGCACGTTTGCACACTACTCTTCTTTGAAAACAAATTTGAATTTACTCTATGGGGCAAATGGATTTCATTTCCACTGAAATTTAGAAACTTTTACTCATTTGACCATTTGTTTAATTTTCATTGTTTTTGAGCTACGTTTCATTTTCATTTAGGTGTTGTTGTAAAGTAAATTAACAGTAGGAAATATTTATCTGTCACGGCGTGACTTAGTGGTAAGAGCAGTAGTTAATTATTTAAGTCATGAATTCGAATTTTGATAGGTTAAAATAAGTTTTCTTTGAAGGTATGATTATTGATAAAAATTAATACTTCAGTTTGTAGTATTGTTTCAGAAGATGTGATTAGATTTGCTTACATACCACTCTCTCAGGGAAATGTGTTTAATGCTAGTGATGATAATACTCTTGGGTATCACACCACATACGATCAGTTTGGTTATGTGTTTGATCCCTCTCTGATGTCTATCAAATCTATTATGTGAATAATCCAATACCGCAAAATATCTTTAAGTTTGCCGATTCGTTCTTCAACTCAATTATGTCTTAAAAAGAAATTAAAGATTTCAACTCTGTTAGTCTTTATCTTTAGTTTTTGTTGTTGTACTGTTTTTATTTCTCATAAAATAAAATAAATTTTCCGTTAAAAAAAAATCACACACACTCTCTCTATCTCTAGTGTTATTTATGATGAATTATGACTATTGTTTCCGTTCCTTAACTTTGTTTGTGATTCAGTGTGTTCATCAATTTCCAGTAAAAATTGTAGTACTACAGTAGTTTTTTTAAACTCTGCTGTCTGTATGACGACTGATTGATTGATCAAATTTGGGATAGAGTATTGGATCCTTTCTTTCTTCTACAGTACTACCCATATCCCCCAATCACAGGATCCGGCTCCAGATCCAGAATTCAGACTCCAGCAGCTGGACTGCACTTTCTCTAATATAATCTCAATCGCCGCTGCTTCAACTCTACTAGGAGTACATGTCTACAACACTACGTACACGTACTGATCACTTTTTTTTTGATTACACAGTTCTACTCTACTCTACTCTACTCACTTGAGTAGTCAGTTGAGAGTACATTGATTTACAGCTGCAAGCACGCTGCTACAGCATTGACTACTTGTCCACACTCTCTTAAATCTAAACACTTGCCTGCTGCTGCTTCCTTCACTTTTACACATCAAATCACAAGCTTAGCTGGCTACGTACCTACTTGGCTCATTCATGTGTCCCTCCAGTAAAGTATAGTACTTCTGTCTATTAAGTACAGTAATAATTAGTCTAGCGTAGTTCATCTTGCTTCTTCCTTTGGTTTTTACTCATGTAACCTAAAGGGACTGACTTTGTTTTGTTCGATTCTGGTGAATCAGAACGCTTAGTGGTTTTGTTTCATTCGATTCTCTCGAATCTGAACGGTTAATCATCTTTTTGTGTTTGTAGCTGCGTAACTGCGTTGATGTTTCTGTCGTCGGTGGCTTGGTCATCATCCTCGGCGTGAGGCCAAGTGGAGCATCTCACTGCTCCCGGCTAGTTAACTTAGTCTAGCTCTTAAGTCCTCGTTGATGCCTTTTCTGGAGTCCCGGTGCGGTGCTACCTTTGGCAGGAAGCTGGGTCCTCACGATTACTTGTGCAGTTTTTTCCAATGTTCAAGGAACTTTGATCGACACTTTATTGTAACATTGAAGTTGACTGCGGAATCACTTCTTCTTTTTGGCCAATTTTACGTGCTTTCGATTTAAAGTCTCTTTGGTGTGATGATGACTCGCAGCGGAGGATCGACATACATTGATTGGATTACTGTCCCTGGATCTACGTTCTATTCTAATTGTAGTTGGTCGATTATTCTAATGTTGTTTTTTTGTATGTCACTTACTCTTATAATAATTGTTGTGACAGAAGTGATTTGACAACAAAGAATTAGAACGAATAACAACAACGACACAGGAAATTTAACGTGGTTCACCAACAGTGTGTTGGCTAGTCCACGGGCAAGAAGAGGCAGCTTTGTATTCAGATTTGAAGAGTATACTGAGATACAGTGATGTAGTCTGAATTACACCGGCCGTAGCCTTACACAGACTCACATACTAACACAGTGTGTTATGAGGCTATATTTATAGCACTCATGGTTACCTAAACTAAATAGGAAACCTACCCAAACTGATTAGGAAATCCTTATTAGAGATATATTTGGTTACATAATTATCTCCAAATATATTTCTAATCCCAATCTATCTAAACCAATAGATTACTTCCTAAACTAACTAGATTTCCTAATCAAATAAGAAACCCTAAATAATTAGGATTCAAGGCATCCTAACAAATCTCCACCTTGACTTGAATCCCCAAATAATAGACGTTTCAAGTACATAACCAGACTCAGATTCTTCCTGCCACCAGCTTTTGCACTACGCCAAGTGCCAGATTGAGCAACGCCTCTGCTCCAGATGCACTACGCCTAGTGCCCGATGAGTAACACATCACCACCAAATGCACTCCGCCAAACGCTAGATGAGCATCGCCTATGCTCCAGATGCATCGCGTGCCAGATGAGCAATGCCTCTACTCCAATTGCACTACAATAGTGCCTCCACTTTCATCAGCAACCTCCGTGGTGACGTCATCAGCTAAACACAACATGATTGTTGAATGAGCCTTCTCCTCCAGGCTATTCAACTCTTCGTCATCGGCATCCGTTTTCTTCTTCCCAGACAACAGCGCCCACAGACCCTGCTGCTTCAGCAGAGCTCGCATCTTGATCTACCATAAATCGAAACTGTTCCTCCCGGTAAATTTATCGATCTTCACGTTCATAGCAGCCATCTTTGATGTCGAAATCACAAACCCTAGCAGCAGCAGCAAAACCCAGCTCTTGATACCAGTTTGTTGTGACAGAAGTGATTTGACAACAAAGATGTAGAACGAATAATAAGAAACGACACAGGAAATTTAACGTGGTTCACCAACAGTGTGTTGGCTAGTCCACGGGCAAGAAGAGGCAGCTTTGTATTCAGATTTGGAGAGTATCCGGAGATACAGTGATGTAGTCTGAATTACACCGGCCGTAGCCTTACACAGACTCACATACTAACACAGTGTGTTATGAGGCTATATTTATAGCACTCATGGTTACCTAAACTAAATAGGAAACCTACCCAAACTGATTAGGAAATCCTTATTAGAGATATATTTGGTTACATAATTATCTCCAAATATATTTCTAATCCCAATCTATCTAAACCAATAGATTACTTCCTAAACTAACTAGATTTCCTAATCAAATAAGAAACCCTAAATAATTAGGATTCAAGGCATCCTAACAAATTATCTCAATCTAATTAGGAATATCTAAACCAATAGATAACTTCCTAAACTAACTGGATTTCCTAATCAAATAAGAAACCCTAAATAATTAGGATTCAAGGCATCCTAACAAATCTCCACCTTGGTGCTGCATTACACTCTGCTCCGGAGTAATTTGCAGCTCCACCTGTTTATCAACACTACCACTTTCCTGCACAATAGTTGACTTCAATGTAGAGTTAAGCATAGGACCTTCATCAAATATGACACTTCTGCTAAGTATAACTCGCTTCTCAGACGGTGACCAAATTCTATATCCCTTAACTCCATCCCCGAAACCAACAAATATAGCCTTCTTGGCCCTTGGTTCTAGTTTACCTTCATTAACATGATAGTAAACAGTGCAACCAAATACTCTCAGCAAAGAATAATCTGCAGGCTTACCAGACCACACCTCATAGGGTGTCTTCCCGCCAATACCTGTGTGAGGTCCACGGTTAATCAGATAGCACGCCGTGCTTACAGCCTCTGCCCAGAACCTCCTAGGTAATCCAGCATTAGAGAGCATGCACCGCGCTCTCTCCAACAGAGTCTGATTCATACGTTCTGCCACCCCATTTTGCTGCGGCGTGTCTCTCACAGTGTGATGCCGCGCAATCCCCTCAGTCTTGCAGAACTCATTGAACTCAGCTGAACAAAATTCCAGCCCGTTATCAGTTCGAAGCCTTTTGATCTTCTTTCCAGTCTGATTTTCCACTAAAGTTTTCCACTGCTTGAACTTGTTGAAGGCTTCACTTTTGTGCTTCATCATGAACACCCAAGTCATGCGAGAATAATCATCAATAATTGACACAAAATATCTGTTACCTCCAACGGATTCAACACGAGCAGGACCCCAACAATCAGAGTGGATATAATCCAGGGTGCCTTTTGTTCTGTGAACACCTTTTGGGAACTTGCTGCGATGTAGCTTCCCAAACACACAATGCTCGCAAAAATCAAGGCTTTTAACCTTGTAGCCATCAAGAAGATCCCTCTTCGACAAAATTTGCATCCCTCTTTCACTCATATGACCAAGCCTCATATGCCACAGCTTAGTCATATCCTCTTTGTAAGCCTCAGACGATGCCACAGCTGCATAATCTGTCACTGTAGACCCTTGCAGAAAATACAAAGTTCCACGCTTCACACCTTTTAAAATCACATCAGAACCCTTGCAGACATACAAAACTCCACCTTCACCTCTGAAACTGAAACCCTTGCTGTCTAGTAAACTCAGCGATATCAGGTTCTTTGTCATCAGTGGAACATGTCTGACCTCGTTCAATGTGCAGAAAGAGCCATCATGCGTCCGTATTCTGATTGAGCCAATTCCAACAGCTTTGCAGACAGCACTATTGGCCATGGAAACATTGCCTCCGTCTATCTGCTCATAAGTTGAGAACCACTCCCTGCGCGGACAAATATGATAAGATGCCCCAGAATCAAGAACCCAAACATTCTTGTAGTGTGGTTGTTCATTAGCTACCAAAGCCAAATCCTCTTCAGAATTGACATCATGTTCTGCCACAGCTGCAGAACCATCTCCCTGCTGCTTCTGCTTCTTGGGACACTCGTTCTTCCAATGTCCTTTCTCCTTACAATAGTTGCAGACATCATTAGCTTTAGAACCATTTGACTTGGACTTCTTGTAATTCGCCTTCTTCTTAACAATTTTTCCATGTCCTTTATTCCCGATAACAGCTAACCCTGATGCCTGATTTTCAGTAACTGAACCAGAAGCTTTATGGCGAACTTCTCTGGTGTGAAGGGCTGATCTGACTTCTTCCAATGACAAGCTATCTTTCCCAACAATAAACGAGTCCACAAAATTCTCGCACGACATGGGCAAAGATACCAATAAAATCAAAGCAGCATCCTCATCATCAACCTTAACATCAATATTACGCAGATCCAATAATATTGAATTTAATTGATCAAGGTGATCTCTCAGAGGTGTACCTTCCTGCATACGCAGACTGAACAGACGTTGCTTCAGAAGCAACTTGTTGGTTAAAGACTTCGTCATATAAAGACTCTCCAGCTTCAACCACAGACCAGCAGCAGTATCTTCATCAGCGACTTCAGTGATGACATCATCAGCCAGACACAACATGATTGTTGAATGAGCCTTCTCCTCCAGGCTATTCAACTCTTCGTCATCGGCATCCGTTTTCTTCTTCCCAGACAACAGCGCCCACAGACCCTGCTGCTTCAGCAGAGCTCGCATCTTGATCTACCATAAATCGAAACTGTTCCTCCCGGTAAATTTATCGATCTTCACGTTCATAGCAGCCATCTTTGATGTCGAAATCACAAACCCTAGCAGCAGCAGCAAAACCCAGCTCTGATACCAGTTTGTTGTGACAGAAGTGATTTGACAACAAAGAATTAGAACGAATAACAACAACGACACAGGAAATTTAACGTGGTTCACCAACAGTGTGTTGGCTAGTCCACGGGCAAGAAGAGGCAGCTTTGTATTCAGATTTGAAGAGTATACTGAGATACAGTGATGTAGTCTGAATTACACCGGCCGTAGCCTTACACAGACTCACATACTAACACAGTGTGTTATGAGGCTATATTTATAGCACTCATGGTTACCTAAACTAAATAGGAAACCTACCCAAACTGATTAGGAAATCCTTATTAGAGATATATTTGGTTACATAATTATCTCCAAATATATTTCTAATCCCAATCTATCTAAACCAATAGATTACTTCCTAAACTAACTAGATTTCCTAATCAAATAAGAAACCCTAAATAATTAGGATTCAAGGCATCCTAACAATAATAAAAAAGGTAATAATTAGTCTAAATCCACACCACTACATCATTTTCGAGTTTTCAACTGCCCATAAACAACTGCTATATCAAAAAAAAAAACTCTCCATAAACAAACAGAGAGAATCATGACTCATGAGTACAAGTGCAGCTTCAGTTCAGAGATGTATTACCCATTTACTACTAATAGCTTTAGCCCATGAAAATGACTCAAGGATAAAGACACCACCTTCTCAAGTTTCTTTCCAGATTGGTTTTGGTGGGGTCTACTCTCTACTGTCTACAGTACCACCATACAAAACAGTAAAGAATTTACTCATCAGTCATTGCATGACTTTCCTCAAAATCTTTCAAATCTTGGGTTGTAAATATGAAGTTGGGCCCACACAGCTCTCAGTCTCACTCTCAGCAACGTAACTATGATGAAAAAAATTCAACAAGCAGCTTAAACCACAATCATATCACATTTTTATATTAGACACATACATGCACATCTTTGGTTTGTAAAACTAAAAGTATGCATGATGTAACACCATGACAGCCCCAGCACTTTGCCTTGCCTGCTGTCTTGTGATGTTAAGTCTCTCAGTCTCTCTCTCTTTCTCTCTATAGTACAATCTTCCTCATTTTCCTATCTGCCTTTTTCTCCATTCCATATTTAATTTCCCATTCATTCTTTGTCAAAGTCTGGAGGAGGGCCCAAGAAGAAGCGCCCATTAATAATTCAGAAAAAAGCTCCAAGTTTCCCACACTAGAGAGAGAGCCAATAAGCAAAAATGCATAATCCTAACCTTTAACCTTTTCTTTCTTTCTTATGAAAAACCACCAAACCAGACCTCATTTCCCTACTGCCCCCATCTCCCAAATTTTGAAGATTTGGCCTCTCTTTTAGATTCCCCAATTGGTTTAATAATGAGATCAAAGCAGCTCCTCCATCAGCAATCAGTGATACTGATCTTATTGTTGATGTACTGCTGCATTGCTCTTCTCTGCCTGCTTTGTGATGGATCATCAAGAATACATGTCCATCAAATGACATTCAAGAAGCCTCTAAGACCTCATTATCATCATCATCATGGTAATAACCAGGCCACTGAGATTATGGGATTCCTACCAAGAGGGATTCCCATACCAAACTCTGCACCTTCCAGAAAGCACAACAGCATTGGATTTCAAAGCTGGCCATGGAGACCATCAAGAACATCATCATCTCTCGGATCTCCATGATCTCTCAGAGAACTAACAAGGTGCTTCCTTTTGCCCACCACTTTTTGGGCCATGTTTTTCTTCGTCGATGAAGATAGCCTGGTTACTGCTGGTGTTTACTTATTAGTTTTATCTTTTGTATATATACATTATTGATCATCAGAGATTTATGAGATCAGTATTCTCTTCTTTATTTATTAGTGCCTTTATATGGTGATGATCATCAACAAACATGGACATCATTTTGAGTAAAGACATGTTCCAAGTGTACTATGAACCATCTTACAACCATATATGTTTTCTCAGCTCCATCTTTTAGTTTTATGTTTTGAATAAGTGACGTCAGAACCATTAAACTACACATGCATCCTCTTGTTAATTACCAAGTTGAGAGAGCTTTGTGATGGATGTTTTCTGTCCTTTTGGGGTGGATCCAAAAGGCAAGAAAAAGAGAGGTGCAGTGCAGATGGTGGTGGTGTTTTTGAAAGGCGAAGGCTAGCTCCATGTTTGTATGTAGTTGATGAAGAAGATGATGATGATAGGAGGTAGTGGTGGGCATTAATTGAGGGGTCATATTGATGTTAAGCTAACTAACCTGATTTGATGCTAACTACAACATCATGATCATTTTATATTAGCATTTTAGGTCATCTAGATCGCCAAGCTACTTTTTCTCTTCTCCTCATCTTCAAGAAATGAACATGACAATGTTATAGCAATGCTCATAAATTTGCACAGATACTGATCTCAAACAAGTCGTTGTTTCTGTAAATGCTGTGACCAAAAGTTTGACTGCAGAAAAGATCAAAGTCCATACACTGGTTGGTGGTGTAAATGCAATGAGTCAGAGAGAAAGATTTGTCTTTGAATTTTATGTAAAAGGGCTCTCTCTCACTCATTCTGACAGCAGGAGATGTTCAGTAGCAGTAGCAGTTGGTCTCAATTGAAGAAAAAATATGTGAAGGTGTGGTGTGTTGAATAAGTTGAGGACAAGTTTTATTTGTTTGGTTTATCTGCTATATGTCGGTTAGTGAAGAACATCATGATGCGTTTGTTGAATTCTATACCAAGACTTAAAAAGTGCCGAGCGTCCACAAGAGTATGTATGGTAGACACCATCTGCTTTTATTTATCTGTTTTGTTTTGGGTGGGGGTCTTAATGTACTTCAAATCTCTGAAATTGACACCCTTTTCTTCCACATACATAATAACTAAACATGCTATGCAGCAGTACACATCTCAGACATGCATGTTTAAGAATGAAACGTCCTGAAGGGCAAAGAAAAGTAACCAATCTTGGGAGGATATAGTTTGGAATGAGTTTGAGAGATCGTTACCATGCAGGGTTGCACTCCAGCAGAACTGTTCTGTGTTCTTACTTACAGGCGCAGCTCGAAGTTATATGTACAAGGAGATAACTGAAGATAATAAGGAACCAGTCATGTTGAGGTGGAGAGCAACTCGAAGAGCTGTACAGAATATGCAGAGATTGTTTGAATTGGGCGGAGAGATACTCCTCATGACTCCTTGCTGAACTTGTCGCTTTTGTTAAGCAACAGATCTTTTATGACTCGGTAACTCTGGAGCTCCTCTAATGCATCAGAGGTCGTCTTGCTTTGGATAATTGAGGGAGAAATCGTAGATGATACATTGGGTAAACTGAGAGTGCTCGAGGCAGCTTGTGACTTGGACAAATCTTGGCGAAGAGGAGGTGCCTTCTTAAGGATTCGCACAAGGGTACCGACAGCAGCATCCTGTGATTGTCTTACTTGAATCAAGGCCCCTGATAGTAGAGGATCATTCAGAGGCGCCTTCTGATCCATAGACTCAGGTCTGCAAAATCAAACAAACAGTTAATATAAATAGTTACGTAACATAGTAAGCCATTCCCACCAAATGTAATCGAAGCCACCATTCCAGCAATTCTAGATGCAGAGTTTACATATACAGTTGAGTAATTCACTCTGTCAAAGATGCATAGATCAGAAGCATGTGGCGATCAACTGCCTTACCACAACAACAACAAAACTGATTCATGGAAATCATTAGATATCTGATCACTCTAGGATCGAAATACTCACCACTGCTTTATAAACCCTTGGAATTTGATTTCACCAATGTCTAAGTGCAACAGAAGTACAATTTTAACACCAAAATATGTTCAAATTAGGTGGATACACTGCTAAGCGCTTACTACTAGATTATCGAACTATTATGTAAGCTTCAACACCCTCATGGAAATTATACCACACCAAATTTTAGGCTTACTAACAGTTAACAAGAACCGAAACATGAACGTGAATTTTATAAGCATACAAAACAATACTTTTCTTAGCCACGGCTGGAAATTGATGCAGAGTTCCTTAATAATATTGATATTTTAGCTGAGAGGACCAGGACAAATCACATGAAATTCGAGTAGAAAACAAGATTATAAAAAAATCACACTGGAATATAATTTCACAAATTCTCAGTATCCCTATGTTGTGGGCAGCTACAATTTTGAATGTAGTATTAAGAAAGGTCATTAATGGCCCGATCCTTCCACCATGTAAGTATCCAAATTCTATTTTCAAGTATTATTGTTTTCTATATCCATGCAGAACAAGATGTACCTACCGGATACAGAAACAAGCTAGACTTAGCAGCAATGCATCGACAAAACTTATAGGTATGAAAAACCGTTGATACACTTATAAATGACATCAATACATTTAGAAATACCTGCTACCGGGATTAGTCACATCGTCATCATCCATATCAAAGGGGCAGGCAAACTCGGCATCATCAAAATCTTCTTGGAAAGATAACTTACTAGAACTCCTGGAGAAAGTCCGAGTTAGCATATTTGATGATTTTTCACCTGAAGCTTTTACAATATCACCCCTCCCAAGAGATAACTGCAGCAAGAAAACACCAAATAAAACTTAGTGAAAACAACAGCAATGGTGATAATCATTTCTTTTTGTGACTACTATAGTACCTTGTCAATGACCGCACTACTTTTCTCAGACCTTGATGTTCTAAGTTGTGATCCTTTAGTGGGAGGGGATGGAAGCACAACATTTCTGTTCAACAATGATGGAGCATTGGGTACTTTTATGGCAGGTATAGTAACAGGAGCACTTCCAGAACGCCCAAGAACTTTCGATAAAGAGGTTCCTGGTATATGAACAGGTGGCGAAGAAGACGTGGAGGGAGAAAAGGTAGGGGATGGCCAGTATTCATCAAAATGAATACTTCTAGTTTCACCGGTGGATGGTTCGGGAGGGTGAGGGGGCAAGCTCATGGGTGGAGGACGACATGGATTAGCATGTGAAACCATAGCACGAGAGTCTGAGTATGTCGGCGAGGGTGAACAAGAGATGCAGGGTGGGGAAGCTTTGTTGTTGTCATAACTCCAACTGTGACGCCTTGAAAACGGAGAGGAACCTAGTGACCCTTGTGTAATCGCTCTAGTGACTGGCAGTGAAGGAAACCTCTTCAAGGTGTCTGTTAGAGGGCTCCCTACATAATCTGGTATGAATTGCGGGGACATTGGAGTCGTAGGTTCTGAGCTCACATCCAACACAGATGAATGGTACAACACTGAAACACATAGCCTTCCACAATTAGTATCAATTGGTGTGAACTCAAACCGCTGCATTTCAGCCTCTTCTCTACGGGTGAAGGGCTCCACAAAAGAAGACACGCGGTGAGCTAGAGTAAATGAACGTAACTGGTTGAATGAATTGAGATCGTGAAAAAGCTTGTATGCAGGCAAAAGGCGAACTGTAAGGTACAGGGACCTCATCAGTAAAATTGACTTTTTATATAAGGTGAGTAGACTAGACGAGCTCGATCTTTTGCTTCCTGAAGAACCACTTTTTCGGTTCTCATATTGTATTACCCACCTCTCTATTATCTTTTCACTTTTGGAATCCCAATTAACATCTTCCCGATCAGAGTTCCAGCAATTTGGAAATCGCTCTTTCAAGGACAACTTCCTTGCAAGGCCTGGTCTTGGGGAAAAGCTGACAGGGTCCCAACCATGTGGTCTTTGAACCAGAACTACATCAACGACCATCGGCTCAAAATTACTTTGGCGCCAGAAATCAATGTTCTCTAATGCAGCTGGACAATCCCGAAGGGCAAGATTAAACCATTTATCTCTAGGCCTCACACTCGAAGAAGATGATGTTGAAGAAGATGGCGATGACAAAACTTGTTCGCCACTAAAAGTACGAGACGACGCATAAGCCGACCTTGATTCCAGTATTATGTGCAAACTCTTTGCAAAAAACTCTGTGATTATCTGTTCCATTTTTGCTGATTCTAACTGAATATGTCCATGAGAGGAGGCCATACCTCTGGATTGATAAAAAAAAATTCCCACCCTAGAAACAAAATCTTATAACTGCTCCCATGATCATACGACTGCAAAAATCAAAACAAAGCCAATCACTTAAAAACTGATGACAAAGGGTGAGCTCAGTTCAGTTCATATATTTTGCGGCTTGCGCAGCACAAGAAAAGAAGGGAAAGAAAGCTAAGCAATAATAACCACTATGACAAATTGCTTAAAATACACACATGAATCGTAACAAATTAAAAAAATTTGAACTCCACTAAGCAAATCGTAAACCAGGTGACTCACTTAAACTGAACTGAGCTCAGCATCAGCCTACAACCATCTTTAAAGCTTAATTTTTTTTTCTTGGACCATCTGCCTAAATTTAACTTCACCAAATGATGATGAAAGGCAACAAAAATTAAACCTAATCATCGCTAATCCTACTGAATATCAATACAAAAATAAAAAGATGAAGGATCACTTACAAACTCACTGATGTTTCAGCAACTTGTTTGAGGAGAACCGCGTCAAATCTGACAACTTCTCCGAAACACACTTCTCAGTTTCCATCAAGTTCATGGATAAGCCGGTGCGGCAGCGGATTCATCAAAATTGTAGTCGAATTGTAAAACCCTAGTTGGGAGAAACACCTCAGCTTCCATCACAGATAAGTCACCGTTTTGGATAAATCGAAACCTACCGAGTGCAAGTTGAAGTCCAATTTCAAAAACTGGATAATCGAAATCGGTCCGGATGAAAAACTTCGTAGTGGAGTTGATTAACTCTGTCGTCAATTCAACCGAGCTTATCTTCCACACCATTGAAAATATATGTAGTTGCAGATACATTTGGGGGAGGAAATATGACTCTGTTTCGAGGTGCATGTTAAGACTGTGAGTACTCGTTTAGGATGATGACAAGTCATTGAACAGTTCAATCGTTTTCGATCCAATGGCTGAGGAGATGACACGCCGCTATTATCTTCGCCGATCGGTGGGCCATAGTGAACAAATCAGTTGGCCGATGGGCCCACTTATATTTGGGCTGGGGCTGGGTAAAGAAGCGTGTAATAACTGGGTTGCAAATAGCCCTGAACTTGTATCGGCTGGTTGAGAATTGAGATCGCCATTCGCCATGTGGATTTTTTTTCTTCATAAAACAATTAAATTTCTAAGAAAATTTCAATTTTCAAAATATGTATCTTTTGGTTTCATACAATAATTTAATTTATAAGAATATTTAAATTTTCAAATATGTATTTATTTTTGTGAATACAAATATTTATTATTTTATTAAAAATACTCACAATTTAAGTTTTTTCTTTTCAAAATGATCCAAATGAGTTTGACATTTTAGTTTTGCCTTGTTTTAATAAAATCGGATCTCGACGATCCGATTTTCTACGTATTTAACAAAACCAGATCCTCCCCAGGTTCCGGTTTTAGATGCAATCGAGTGGGCGTGCGAATGAGAGAACTTCACGTTTTCTTGTTTGCACATAAAACCGTATCATGAGGATTCAGTTTTGTTAAAAAAATAGAAAACCGGATCCCCAAGATCCGGTTTTAAGTGCAAACGAGAGAACGTGCGAATGAGAGAACTCCACGTCTCTCGCTTGCATACAAAACCGGATCCTGGGGATCCAGTTTTATTAAAAAATCGACCAAAACTGAAATACATGTCAAATTCAAATGAATCATTTTAGATATATTGAAACTGAAATAAGCCATTTTGAACGGAAAAAAACTCTATTTTGTGTGTGTGGTTTCTGGTGTTGTTTTTAATTAGCACATGCGTTTCATTAGCAGCTTCCCTGGTGCCAAACTCCAAAGTGCCATAAATTTTAGTCGGCATCAAAAACAACACAACAACAACATGTCATTAATTACTGATAATATTTAAGCTCCCATAGAAAGAGATCTAAGATTACAACGTTATTCTCAACAGTCAGTTCTCAGACACACTTATCTCCACTCCCAGCACTATAAATAGGGGTGCAAATGAGACGATACGATCGCGAGCTACTCGTGATCGAATTCGGTCAAAGTTCGGTCAAAACTCGATTCGACTCGACTCGTTTATGTTCGCGAACAGCTCGTTTATGTGTTCGTTAACATACTCGATTAAAACTCGTTTATATACTCGATTAAAACTCATTTATATTGTTTGAAATTCGTTAACGAGCTCGATTAAAGTAATTTTTCACATGTTAAAATACTTTTTCAGTGAAAGCTCGTTTCGACTCTTAAAAAATTTGACTAAAGTTCGTTAAAACTCGTGAAAAGCTCAACTAAAGCTTGTTCCAACTCGAGAAATACTCGATTAAAGCTCTTTAATATTAAATAATTACATTGATTTAAATTATTTTAAATTGTTGGATCGTTAGGTTAGCCAACTATGTGAGGGAGATCCCAGAGTGGTATCCCTCAGACAGATGGCAGCGGAAATTATCTGTAACACAGGAAATTGTACGGAAAGTAAAGACTCACAGATTTATAGTGGAAACCTTACTGCAACCTTTGCAGCAGGCTGAAAACCACTTGCCTTCTGGACAGTTCCAGAAGGGCTTCAAGATCAATGTTATTGATGAAAGAGTATGCTTGTAGATTGTTACACTTTGTCTCACTCAGTGACAGCTAACAATTCTACTCAACTCAAAGTATCAACTAACACAATCTATCTCGTCCGCACACAGCAGCACTTCGTCAGCTTCGGAATTGATCGCTCTTCAATCTCCGATTTGTTTTCTCCAAAAGCTGATCTGCTCTCTCCGAAAGCTGCACTTCATATTGAAGACCACTCCTCTATTTATATTAGTCTTCAAGTCGGCTGATCTGATCTCTATCGCAGATCCGATTGCTATCCAGCAGATATGATATGGTTAAGATATTTCCATATCTTAACCACATCACATATTTCCCTTCCAAATCTGGCATGTATCTTCTCTTCGTATATACTCGACATATATTCAGTGTATATACCGATATTAATTCTTCTCGTCAATTATCCAACATATATACTCGAATATCTCTTGATTTGTATCGAGTATATTCTCGCCGAACCGATCTCGTCATAAGTCGGTTTGTCCCTCACACAGAACGCATCTCTCTCGCAGCGCTGCTCTCTCGTAGAGATGTCCAGCAGATCTGATCTACATCAGAGATTCCATCAGATATTTGATCTCCATCTTGCAGATTTGATTGGTTAAGATATTTCCATATCTTAACCCAATAAATCATTCCCTTCCATATCTGGCTTGTATATATTCAGCACGTACATCTTGAGTATATTCCCAGCTCATATATGTATCTTGAGTATATCTTGTACGGATATTTCCATATCATATCCTGAGTATATTTCAAACTCGGGTCTTGATATATCTCGAATGTCTCCAGCTCAGATCTTGATATATGTTTGCTGCTGAGCTTGATCTCGTCTGTCACGCAGATCTCATCTCTTTCGTAGCGCTGAGCTCTCTCAGAGATGTCCAGTCACGTTTCTCTCAGACAGTCTGGACCCTGAGACTTCTCAGACAGATTTGTGATTTCTGCACACTCAAGTCAAATATTAGCTAAGTGTTTGTTATCATCAAAACACAAAGGGTCCAACAAATTCCCCCTTTTTGATGATGACAAACACTTCTTCACAAATAAGAAATCACACACAAAGCACATCAGCAATTTCCTACAGGTGCTAGTTATTTCAGAGTTTATTCAGTTCAATTTTCATTTAGCTCTAGCAGAGCGCAGTTCCCCCTCAGATAGACATCCGCTTAATCTGTGGTACTGTTTTTCCCCCTTAGTGTATGCACGTAGTTCTTCCCCCTTTTGGCATCATCAAAAAGATATGCAAATAGGAACATAGAGTAATGGAAAGAAAACACTTCAGTCATGCCAGCAAGTCATAAGTGTGTCACACGGACACCACACATCCAAGCAGGGAAATCAAAATGCACAGAGACATCTAACATGAAATTCAAAAAGAATATATCAAGGAAGCAAGGAGAGATGTGGTAGGGTTGGCAAAGAGGGGGGTCCATGAGACAGTCCAGACTAAGCATCATTCTGGGACGGAACCTTCAACTATTCCACAATCTCTGTAGCAAGGCTCTTGATCTGCGATGGGAGCCCTTTAAGCACAGCTGCCACACCACCCGAGTCTACCTCTACTGCCACCTCCAAGGCTGCTAACCTCTCCTTCACATCCTGCAGCTCAGACCTCACTTCCTCCAATGCAAACCAAACTCTCTGCATCTCAGTCAGAGCTTCCTGAACCTCAGTCCGAAGCTCCTTCAACAACGACATCATCTCGCCCATACTATCAGAGGGGAGAATAGCTTCTTCACGCACAGGAACAGAAACGGGAGTCACTTCAATAATATCTTCTTCTATAGGTGACTGTGATGGGGAGCGTGGAACTATCCATCCTTCTCCTGCAGAGTACTCCAGACCTCAGTAATCACGCTCATAAGTAGGAGCAAGAAGAACACCAACTGCGCCACAGGACTCATGATCTTCTTCTCATAATGTGTGTGACTCAACTGAATACACTACCATCACCAAGACTGATCTTGCAGCACTCGTGGACCATTTTCCATACCTCTCGTTTCTATCACGCAGCGGCGGGGCCTTCATCATACCCTCTTTTGGGTTTTACTCCCAAGGTTACTATTCTTGTCATTTTTGAACATCTCAAAACTGTCATCCGACATCCTTCACAACTTCTTGAGTTAAGAATGCCTATTGCACAGCATCATGTTACTTGATGACCAGCTCAACGTGCACACCTGACTTTGTTGAATTTTCCATACAAGTCATCAACACAGCAACTTGGCTTGTCATCACTTTCCTTCAACTTCTGAACATTTCATCAGCTCAAGGATAGCCTTCCCCGTCCATTCTGAGGGAAAGACTCAGGTCATCATCATTCTCCACACCATCAACTGCATGAGAGTGACCTGCACATAGCTAGCCACCCATCTAACGTGGTCTTCTCTGCTTCTTCATTCCTCTATCAAAGGAAGTCTCCTCGACGAGATTACATCATCATTTGACTTTCTCGCGTACTCACAGAACTGTAGTATTCTCTTCTCCACCACAAGGCACATCCTTTTAAGCACGCAAAACTTACTTTCTATCGCATGGAAATCACCCTCACACGACCAATCATCATGGGCTCAAACTCTTCAACATTGAATTCAAAAGTAGGAGAGCTGCCCTCACCTTTTCCTCACTATAACTTTTTCATCTCAGTAATCGCTGCTCCATTTCAGCGGCCTTGAAAATGGCAGCAATCTCCATTTCCATAACTGTCACATAGATTGTTTCCCAGCCAAAGTTGAACCTTCCACAGTGATAACTCAATCTGACCTGTCTCATGGGTACGCAAGGTTTTTGGTATGGTGTGCTAACTTTACCCAAATGGTACAAATAACACCACACGCAATCAGGCAAAAACAAATAAGATCATCCAAACACATTTTTATCATCTTCATATCTCATGTGGAATAACTCCAGAAAAACAGCACATCAACGGGCTCATAGGAATATCCCACATGAAGATAGGCTAGGGTTGGTCTAGAGTACCTCCTGGGCTTATAATGTGGGATCAACTATGGAGGTCTCTTTTGGGCAGAAAGAAGATTCAGAATTTCATGTTTTTCAGTCCCTACTACAGTCATCAATCACATATCTAGCATGCATGGATACAGTGTGAACACAACTTAATTTTTCACTAACACAGAACATCCATGTTAAATTCTCCATCAGACGTGACTCATATGCATCTAGTCTAGCCAATCACTGAGGGAGCAACATATGATCATAGCTCTAAGGAAGAGAAACCATACCTAGTTCAAGCCTCAGCTTCTCGTAGGGTTCCCTGTGCGTTGCCTTTGTGAATATGTCTGCTCTCTGTCCCTCAGTTCTGCAATATTCCATCTCCACTATTCCCTCTTCAACACAGTCTCAAGGAAAGTGATATCGAATCTCTATATGCTTAGTGTGTGGAAACTGCACACGATTTTTAGAGATATTAAAAGCACTAGTGTTATCACACAGAATTTTAGCACAATCAGTAAGAACACCATAGTCACTTAGCTGTTGCCTGAGCCATAGCAGCTGCGCACAGCAAGTAGCAGCAGCAGTGTATTCCACCTCAGCGGTGGACAGTGCAATTGAGGACTGCTTCTTTGAAGCCCAAGAGATGAGACACGGTCCAAGATACTGAGCTATCCCTGACGTGGACTTCTTGTCTATCTTGCAGCCCGCAATCTGCATCAGTGTAGGCTACCAGACGTAAGTCTCTTCCCCTCGGAAAGAACAAGCACAAATCATATGTTCCCTTCAGATATCTCAGTATCCTCTTCACAGTTTTCACGTGGGTTTCTCTAGGATCTGCCTGAAACCTAAACCACTAGAGTGTCCTTCCCTTCCTTCAAAAGGAAGAGTGTCTTGTCCACCTCTCCTCTGACATATCCGTGAGACAGTAGAATCTGTGACAGTCTCTCATACCTTGTTCCTCTCGAACTGATGTAGCTCTTCTTGCATGGCATTGACCCATTCTGGATCCTTGAGCTCTTCTGCTACTGTCTTTGGTTCTGCAAGAGAGACAAAGGACGCAAATCCACAAAAATGATACAAATTATCTAGATTTACCTGATCATGCGATATGTAACACTGGTGGTCCCTCAGCCTTGCCGGTGGCTGTATAACTCTCCTATCGCTTGTAGTCCTGGATTCCCCCTCAGTGCCCGAAACATCCCCTGTCCAGATATCAGGGTCAGGGCCTCACTTCTGCAAGAGAGAGATTAGTTTTTACGAACCCAGACAAGCTTGGGCTTACTGGGTTTTGGGACAGTTTTAACAGCAGAAGGAAACTTTAAAGGACGGGAATCATTATCATCAGTGAGATTGATTGTCCCCCTGGGAGTTCTCCTGGGTCGTCCGTAGATGGCTGTGTCATGGTGAGACAGAACCCATTCAGCTCTGTCTTCCCTTCTATGAGGAGAAACCTTTCTCCTAGGGACATAAGTAGTACTGGCCTTTCTCTGATAGCTGCGACTCCTCTCGTTGGCTTCTTTCCATTTCTCACAGTCTGCTTTGTAACGGCCAGAGTGACCACAGTGCCAGCAGACACGGTAATAGAGGCTGCTAGTTTTCTTGTGTCTCTCTAAGGGCACAGGTCTCCTGTTTCTCCGTGCCTGAGAGTCGATCGAGAAAGGTTGACGGTTGGAACTCATCTCCTTCCAAATTTCAAAGGCCTTCCCACCCTTAAAAAGTCCAGAGTCATTGTCATGGAGATGACTCTCCTTCAGAGATGCGGCTGCTCTTCCCGACTGTCTTGTGGGTTCCGGCTTTCTCTGCTGATGGGAGCCCTCTCCGACTTCAGTCATTGGTCCCTTTCCTTTGGCAATCCTTCTGTTTGCCGCCTCTCCATCAGTTTCTTCCATCACTCCGACATACCCAAGTCCAGGTCTGGCAAACTTCCTGTTGTAGTCGTTTCTTACTTCCTCGACCTTTTTAGCTTCTAGTTCTCGAAGCCAGATTTTCTTTCTCTCCGTTTCTTTTTGTCTGAGATCTGCAACAGTCTGACGGATTTCCTCGTTATCCAACTGGATCCTGACCGATTCTGCAATTGATCTTACCATCCTGGTGTCATCAATTCTCATGCCCCTCAGTTCGTCACTTAGATCACTGATTTGTGCGTCCCCTCTGTCGCAGGTGGGACATTTGCAGATGTGCTCCTCCATTTCTCTCTCAAGTTGCATAGCTTTGGTTGACCAGAGACGATTGTTCTCCATGTCGTCTTCATGTTCATCTTTCATGATCTCAATCTGTTCCTTAAGGCTTGTGATCTTCTTCAGCAGTTCTCCAATAGTTTCTGCAAAGTCAGATTCACTAAACACTTGATCTATAAAAGAGTCAGATTCATTTACCTCATTGTTTGCGGAGTTCGCCATCAGACATGGCTCCTTAGCTCGCTTTCCATCGCTGCGCTCCTCATCTGAGTCACCCCAGGCAGCGAACATGGCATGAGCTTCCTTTGGGGAAGGTGGTTCACCCTTCTTTTTGCTGTAGCAATCTCTAGCCAGATGCCCCTTTTTCTGGCAGTGATGGCAGGTTCTTTCTTCCTTTGCTCCTGCCTCTGTCCTACTTTCTTCTCTGCCAGAGTTTCTTCCACCAGACAGACCTCTGTTGAAGTTCTGTGCTCTCCCTGTGTTTGCCATCTTGAAGACTCTCGAGAGGAGATCAATCTCCTCATCCTCACCTTTAGATGACATACTCACCTGTGCCATATCCAAAGCCTTCTCAACTTTCAATGCTATAGCTTGAGATTCTCCTGCTTGCCTCCTAGCCATTTTCCTCTCTGCTATTCCAGCTTGGCTTTGCAGATTCGCCACGAGCTCTTCCAGAGTAACGTCTTTAATCCCCTTCTGAGCTTGGAGAGCAGTAGTTACTGTGTCCCATCTGGAGCTGAGAGCTTGCATGAACTGATGAGTTACTTTCCACTGTGGGAGTACCTCATCCAGGGAGTTCAGCTGTGCGACTATGACTTGAAATCTGGTGTAGAAGTTCTCCAGAGATTCGTCCTTGCGCTGTTCGACAGATTCGTAATCCTTTGTGGCAGCTAGGATTCTGTTCCTTTTTATGTCTTCGTTTCCCTCGTACAGTCTAGTCAAGCCATCCCACTGCTCCTTCGCAGTTTTGTACACGGCCATCTTCACCTGATCTCCTTGTGAGAGGGCCATGTACAGAACCTTCTTAGCCATGGCATTCTGCTGGAGAGCTTTGTAGTCAGCATCTGTGTAGTCGTCTTTCTCCTTCTCTTTCGGTTTGGCAGGATCTGTCATATCCAGAATAGGGAAGTTACCCTTCTCAAATACACGCCACAGCTTCCCATCCAGGGAGCAGACGTGAGCTTCGAACTGATCCTTCCACCAGTCATACTCTCCCGGGCTGAGCACCGGCGGCTTC
Source organism: Rhodiola kirilowii (assembly GCA_033675215.1). Taxonomy (NCBI): domain Eukaryota; kingdom Viridiplantae; phylum Streptophyta; class Magnoliopsida; order Saxifragales; family Crassulaceae; genus Rhodiola; species Rhodiola kirilowii. The sequence continues at coordinate 3,174,043 of CM066203.1, read as the reverse complement.
CAGAACGAGTCGTTTCTGCCTGACATGATTTCCTGCAAAGGCTAACACAAAATCTAGAGCTTCCCGGCTCTGATACCAATTGTTGGATCGTTAGGTTAGCCAACTATGTGAGGGAGATCCCAGAGTGGTATCCCTCAGACAGATGGCAGCGGAAATTATCTGTAACACAGGAAATTGTACGGAAAGTAAAGACTCACAGATTTATAGTGGAAACCTTACTGCAACCTTTGCAGCAGGCTGAAAACCACTTGCCTTCTGGACAGTTCCAGAAGGGCTTCAAGATCAATGTTATTGATGAAAGAGTATGCTTGTAGATTGTTACACTTTGTCTCACTCAGTGACAGCTAACAATTCTACTCAACTCAAAGTATCAACTAACACAATCTATCTCGTCCGCACACAGCAGCACTTCGTCAGCTTCGGAATTGATCGCTCTTCAATCTCCGATTTGTTTTCTCCAAAAGCTGATCTGCTCTCTCCGAAAGCTGCACTTCATATTGAAGACCACTCCTCTATTTATATTAGTCTTCAAGTCGGCTGATCTGATCTCTATCGCAGATCCGATTGCTATCCAGCAGATATGATATGGTTAAGATATTTCCATATCTTAACCACATCACATATTTCCCTTCCAAATCTGGCATGTATCTTCTCTTCGTATATACTCGACATATATTCAGTGTATATACCGATATTAATTCTTCTCGTCAATTATCCAACATATATACTCGAATATCTCTTGATTTGTATCGAGTATATTCTCGCCGAACCGATCTCGTCATAAGTCGGTTTGTCCCTCACACAGAACGCATCTCTCTCGCAGCGCTGCTCTCTCGTAGAGATGTCCAGCAGATCTGATCTACATCAGAGATTCCATCAGATATTTGATCTCCATCTTGCAGATTTGATTGGTTAAGATATTTCCATATCTTAACCCAATAAATCATTCCCTTCCATATCTGGCTTGTATATATTCAGCACGTACATCTTGAGTATATTCCCAGCTCATATATGTATCTTGAGTATATCTTGTACGGATATTTCCATATCATATCCTGAGTATATTTCAAACTCGGGTCTTGATATATCTCGAATGTCTCCAGCTCAGATCTTGATATATGTTTGCTGCTGAGCTTGATCTCGTCTGTCACGCAGATCTCATCTCTTTCGTAGCGCTGAGCTCTCTCAGAGATGTCCAGTCACGTTTCTCTCAGACAGTCTGGACCCTGAGACTTCTCAGACAGATTTGTGATTTCTGCACACTCAAGTCAAATATTAGCTAAGTGTTTGTTATCATCAAAACACAAAGGGTCCAACATAAATATTCGTATAAGCTCGAACTCGGATCGAAACTCGTAAAAATTAAACGAATAAAACTCGAGCAACCTAATACTCGACTCGACTCGATTCGTTTGCAGCCCTAACTATAAAGTCCTCCTGTAAAACATACTCTACATTATAGGCTTAGTTAATTAATTAAATATATTGCAGTTGCAGGAGTGAATGGCCGCCACTAGCTAGCTACGATTTCAATCAAGTTTTCTATTGGCTCAAGATTCAGGAAGGCAGGAAGCTAAAAGGCTGGACATGAGAAATATCTTGCTTTTAAGGCATTCTAAAATACCTTAAAAGCCATGATAGACGGCACTCAGATGCATATATAATTGATAATTGTCACCTAGCTTAGTGAATTCCAGCATGGACTCTTCTTTAATTAAGACATTTTTTATTATTAATTTACATGATAATTTTGTTTATTTCCGCCACTTAAATTGCCTTGTACAAGTATATATAACACACATTCTTATTCGCTCCAACTTGTAACCCAAGCTTCAATCCAATCCTTAACTTGTCCATTTTTTTCAACACACACAGAGATCATGTCTTTTGCTACTCTTTCATCCCCAGCAACCATAGTACTCTCAAAAAACCTAGTGAGAGAATTTCACATAAGGAAATTGCTGTTAGCTTCCCCTCCGACGATGTCAGTCTTCGTCAACGGGACCGGTGCTGAGGTCCATGGAAAAGAATATAAAGGAGGATTCGATGCGAATGCGGCGATGGTGCTATCGGTCCTGGTCTGTGCCGTAGTTATCTCACTAGGGCTGAACTCTATCATAAAATGCTTGCGAAGGTGTTCACGTTTGTTATATTCATCATCCTCAAGAGTATCACAAAACTCAACCATGTCATTAACCGCTACAGGCATCACCCAAAAGGCTCAAAAGTCGTACCTAACAATAGCTTACTTAGCCGGACCTCACGTGGACGCGCAGTGTGTCATTTGCTTAGCTGAATTCGCAACAAGTGAGATTGTTCTCATATTACCAAAATGCCATCACGGATTCCACGTCAGCTGCATCGGCAAATGGCTAAGGTCTCACTCTTCTTGCCCGACGTGCAGACACTCGTTGATTGAGGCGCCGGAGAAGAATATCACAGTTGGTCATGAGGCTGCTGCTGCCTCATTGGAGACGCTGGTGCTTCAGCAGCCTCAGTCAGCAGAAGAAGCTATTGTTGTTATTATTGCACCACTTGAGCCAGAAGGTGTGGTACTGAATTATAGGAGAGTCTGTTCATCACAGTTATTATCAGAGTTAGCTTGAAAGTACCTAAGCAAAAAGCTGTTAATACTTTTAAATGTCATCTAAGTATTAAATTGAAAAAGTGAAACCGAATTTTCATCTTTGAAAATACATCACACGAAGTCATTGTAGTGGTCACACTGCATATTAAAACTTATATTCATTAAAAATCAAAGTGATCAGGTTCAGATGATTCACTGATCCAACTTGTATTCTCATATTTTCGAATTTTAAGGATTGTGAACTCCCTAGTTTAACACATAATTATAAACAACCAAAGCATTTTTAACCATATGATTTGCATTTCTTTTTATTTCAATTGAATTTCATTTGCATTTTAATGGACAATCAAGACCCGACCCGACCCGACCGGACCGGACAAGACCATATAAAATCCAGAATTGGATTCTCTTCACATCGTCAACAGCGACGCCTTAACCACCGCTTGACGAGCCCAGACCAGACCAGACAACCTCTTCGCACTCGCTGTTTGTGCTTCTACTTCGGATCAGGTCAGCTCCGATCTCTTGGACTCCTTTCGCCTACGCCTCCATTTTCTTTATTCCGTAATTTTCGGCGACTGCAAATTTAAATGTTGTGAGATCAATGTTTCTGCCGGATCTAATAATGTTTGTGGTTGGAATCTCTTTGTACGATGTTTGTACCTTTCTTAGTGACCGTTCCGATTCCGATCTATCATATTTTATGGATAATTTGCTCCATCGGTGGATGAAATAATAGATCTGAAATTGGATATGTTGTTGTTGATTTTGGTGGTGGTGTTTTCATTTTCAAGCTTCCGTATACAACATTGACTTAAAAAGACATGATCATGTATAAAAATAGACTGCAATTATTACTCAAAATGTTTCATAAAATTAGAGTCTTTTATTTGTTATCAGTTTACGAGCTAGTATGATATTTTGTTTGCAATTCTTGGAATATTATTAGCTTTATTCGCTTCATAATGTAAATTGTTGATACAGATTTGTAAAGGATGGCTGACGGTGAAGATATTCAGCCGCTTGTTTGTGACAATGGTACCGGTATGGTGAAGGTAAGCTTCTTACTTGAGCATTTATTATACATGTTATGTTACAATATCGATTAAACATACTTAATACTGAACTTGCTTGCAGGCGGGGTTTGCTGGCGATGATGCACCAAGGGCGGTATTCCCTAGTATTGTGGGTAGACCAAGACACACTGGTGTCATGGTTGGTATGGGGCAGAAGGATGCATATGTTGGTGATGAAGCCCAGTCAAAAAGAGGTATCCTTACATTGAAGTATCCTATTGAGCATGGTATTGTCAGCAACTGGGATGACATGGAGAAGATCTGGCATCATACGTTCTATAATGAGCTTCGTGTTTCTCCCGAGGAGCACCCTGTTCTTCTTACCGAGGCTCCTCTCAATCCTAAAGCTAACAGAGAGAAGATGACTCAGATCATGTTCGAGACCTTTAATGTACCTGCCATGTATGTTGCGATCCAGGCCGTTCTCTCACTTTATGCCAGTGGTCGTACAACTGGTTAGTAGAGACATTGATTAACTCTTATTGTCGAGTATGTGGATGGTGATGTGTAAGCTAGAAATTGACTTGTGCATTTATAATTTTTGCAACAGGTATTGTGATGGATTCTGGTGATGGTGTCAGTCACACTGTCCCAATCTACGAAGGTTACGCCCTGCCCCATGCCATTCTCCGTCTTGATCTTGCTGGCCGTGACCTCACAGATTCTTTGATGAAGATTCTCACCGAGAGAGGCTATATGTTCACAACCACTGCCGAACGGGAAATTGTCCGTGACATGAAAGAGAAGCTTGCCTATGTTGCTCTTGATTACGAAGCAGAGTTGGAAACTGCCAAGAGCAGCTCCTCTGTAGAAAAGAACTACGAGTTACCCGATGGACAAGTCATCACAATTGGAGCTGAGAGATTCAGATGCCCTGAAGTGATGTTCCAGCCATCCCTGATTGGAATGGAAGCTGCAGGAATTCACGAAACAACATACAACTCGATTATGAAATGTGACGTTGATATCAGGAAGGATCTGTATGGTAATATCGTGCTGAGTGGTGGTTCAACTATGTTCCCTGGCATTGCTGATCGAATGAGCAAAGAAATCACTGCCCTCGCTCCCAGCAGCATGAAGATCAAGGTCGTTGCACCTCCTGAGAGGAAATACAGTGTCTGGATTGGAGGCTCAATCCTTGCATCTCTTAGCACCTTCCAGCAGGTTAAAAATATTGTCTTTAGTTACCAAATATGCTTTATGTCAATTTGCAATTTCTAATCCTAACTCCCTCAATTTCCTGATTCATGTTGTGTGGCTCAGATGTGGATCTCCAAGGGCGAATACGATGAATCTGGTCCATCCATTGTCCATAGGAAGTGCTTTTAAGTGCTCTCTGTGCAAGTGTTTGTTGATGATGATCATCATCGCCTTTTGCTTGTCTTCCATGTTGTGCATCAGTTAAACTCTCGAACATTGCTGATCGAATGAGCAAATATGCTTTGTCGGATAGTTTGTAGCAGGAGCTGCACTTGTATTGTTTTTTTCTCTCTTCCCTAATTACTTTTCTATTTCATATCAAAATTATATTTATTTGAACTGTTGAATTTATATAGCGCTGGATACGCTTTTATATAGCACGATGGGCCTAAGTTAACCATCGGCGTGAACCACGTTGGGCCTTAGTTAACCAACGGGTTATAACAAAGCCTGCAGGCATGCACCCCAACCCACTTGAACGAGGTCAGATCTGGTGCAAAGCCCAAATACCATACAAAATACAAAGTAATTGAGACCATTGATCAAGTTAATCCAATGATCCCAATTAATTAGGATAAACACAAATTAATTTATTTTTATCCCTATTAATAAGCTCATTAAGGGTAAAATAGACATGATTTTTCTTTTATTTCTCTCTCATTACTGTTTATTACTGTTCGTAACTGTTCATTACTGTTCGATACTGTTCGATACTGTTCATTACTGTTCGTCACTGTTCGCTACTGTTCATTACTGTTCGTACTGTTCATCATCATCTACAAATCGCGATCGAAAACGAACTAATTGAAATCGATCGAAAACGAACTAATCGAAATCGAACTAATTGAAATCAAAATCGAAATTGAAAACGAAGAAGAAACGCAGAAATCAAAACGCAGAAGAAATCGACAAAGAGAAACTCAGAAGAAATCGAAAACGATTCCGAACAAATGGTCATAACGAACTATAAATTGCAGATGACGAACTATAAATTATCATGCCTAACTATCGATGATACTGCCGAATTGTTGATGAAATATAGTCCAAATGTGATGAATTATGTCATAATTCATCAAAATTGCACTATAATTCGTCGAAATCTTGACGAATATAGTCCAATTTGGACGAACTATAACATAATTCGGCCAAAAATTGGATAACGAACTATAAATTAGTGATGACGAACTATAAATTATCATGCCTAACTATCGATGATACTGCCGAATTGTTGACGAATTATAGTCCAAATGTGATGAATTATGTCATAATTCGTTAAAAGTGCACTATAATTCGTCGAAATCTTGGCGAATATAGTCCAATTTGGACGAACTATGACATAACGAACTATAATTAGGCCTTGACGAATTATAAAATTCTTGAACAAATCGATGAACATAACTAAGTTCAATAACATCATCATCACATCTCCACACCACCAGCAACTACAATTTCCTATCTCCCGCCTTCGTCGGTGGTGGATCAAGTGGGAGAAACAAATCAGACACTCCGCCACTCCCCTCCACTCCTTGCCGCCCTAACGACATCTCCGTCCTCGTCACCAGCGCCGACCCACGCTGCGGCGATGGAGTTCTCGGCCTTGACAATATCAACACCTACTATGATCCATGGATGAGCATCGTCGAAGGATGATGGAAATTTCAGATCTGAAATTTTAATCGAAAAGAGGAGAGAGACAGTAAAGAGAGAGAGTGTTGATGTGTATTCCAAATATACCCTCATCTAATATTAATTTGAATTTTTATTTATTTATTTTCATTTAATCTCATCCATAGAAATTATAAAATCAACGGATGAGATTAGTTTGTATTTTTTACAATAATATGGGGTTTGCACCTGATCCTAATCCTTATTTGAACAAGTCAGTTAATTTTGTAAACAGTTTCTTGGTATTAAGAAACATACACACTTTCTAAGACAAAACATGATCTGCAGAATACGAATACACTAAGTATTTCCTAATGTTACTGGAGAGAATGATAATGTTAGTTACGCATATATCAACATAGAATATGATATTATTATTTTCTTTTATAGAAGATTTATGATAGATTTAACTTTCCTAATATATATTTCTATGTAACAGTTATAAATACACATGATGACCATATATATAAGCATGCGATCTTTGCTTTGGTAATCCTCATCAGGTAAGTGAATTTTGTTTTATTTCTCTCAGGTGTGTAAGATGGAGAAAACCGTACAAGGAAGTTCGCAATTATTGAAGAATCACAATCAGTCTGGAAACCAATGGGGGGGGCCTCAACAAGGTGATCGCCGGGGTGGTATCTGAATCTGACCACTCAGCAGATGAATTCCGTTTTCCAAAATCCGTCTCGTTTAAGAGGAAAACGGAATTTCCTGGTGCGCGGCTCATTGCCACCTTCAAGAAGCCAATTACACCAATCGTATACGAGTCTTATAAACCGATAGTTATTGCTAGCAGAGACGATACCTCTACTATGAACGTGGCCCTAGTTATAGGATATATAACGGGATTAGTAGCTTTATTCTGGAGGTCGTCTTAGCCTGAACTCATTCTCTTTAATTTTCTTTTATATAATAAACTCCATTCTCTATTTCTCTTTATATTTTTTTATTGAGGGTTAATTGTTATGTTAGTATCTGTCCTTAGAGGGACTCGAATCCTATCGGCACCTCACATGATTGTATTTGTAATTTAATCACGATAAATCTACGGTGTTCAAAAATTAATCAATTTATTTTTTATTTTTCCCTTGAACATTCTATTGAAAAAAAGCGGACACCAATTTATACTTTTCCCTTGTTTTTATATGCCGTGGGTATATTTGCAATTACTTCATATTGATATTATATTTATTTGAACAAGTCAGATAATTCTGTAAACTGTTTCTTGCTATTAAGACAAAACCATGGTCTGCAGAATAATAATCTTCTTATGTTCTGGCAATTGTTTGTAGAAATAAATACTCCAAACATATAATTAAGGATACAGAAACCTCTTAATACCAACAACTACTGGAGGAAACTCGAGCATTTTCATTTTCTCCACTCCCAACAGTAATGCACTTATTGTTTTGAATGCTTCATCAGGTCTGTGAATTCAGTGAAAACTGGACAAACAAATAATGAATAAAAGTTAGAATCAGGTCTCATTCAGATAACTGATTATTGAAGAGGTGGTCTTGCTTACCCATGTCAGAATCATGAGGCCCTGGAGACGCTTCTGGGTGGTATTGAATAGACATTAACTTCATGGCAGGAAAGGCAAGTCCCGCACACGTTCCATCGTTCAGATTTATGTGTGTAACCTCAACACCTTTTGGAAGTGTTGTTGGATCCACCGCATAGTTGTGATTCTGAAATTTACAAAATTCAGAATCATCCCATAGCACAGGATATAAAACTCCTTTCGATTATGTTCTCAAATAAATACATGATATTTGATGCAACGAATCATGAACATACCTGAGCGCTGATATCAACACGGCCACTTCGGATGTCTCGCACGGGATGATTTCCGCCATGGTGACCAAACTTCATTTTAAAGGTTTTCCCGCCTAATGCTTGTCCAAGCAACTGATGCCCCATGCATATTCCAAACACGGGCACCTTGCCCAACAATTCCTTGACAGTATTGACAGCATATGGTACAGCAGATGGATCGCCAGGACCATTACTAAATAGAACTCCATCAGGGTTCATTTTAAGTGTCTCTGATGCGGGCCATGTCGCAGGGACAACCGTAATCTTGCAGCCATGGGATGCCAGACGCCTCAGTATGTTATGTTTGATCCCAAAATCATAAGCAATAACCTTCAACAAAATCAATAGGGTAAAATTTGTGTGCATATACCAACTATTAGTACAAACTTCATATCATAGACTCACATTATAAGTTCTTCCATCTCGTTTATTAGGGTTGAAATCCCACTCAAGATCGGTTTTATCAACCCATTCATAAGGGCTAGTACACGAAACACCACTGATCAAATCAACACCTGACAATTGAAAATAACAATATATCAGAAAAGAACATCGAATTGATTAATTTTTCTGCAAGGATTCTCACCAACAATGTCCCATGAACGAGACATTTGCAGAAGATCTTCGTCAGTCCGAGATTCTTCAGTGCTAAGTACTCCGATGAGGCTTCCGTCTTGTCGGAGTCTACGGGTGATTGCCCGAGTATCAACATCATCTGTTAAAGAAGCCGAATGTTAAACTAAATTGCCTAGAGAACTCAATGCTTGTGTGTGAGAGGCATAGCCACTCTGGTCCTCTGTCATAAAGCTTCAGAGATGCCAGTAACATACAGTCATAATGCACTTACATATCCCCATGATGTTTCTTTTTGTTAGATAATCACCAAGTGTTTCAACACATCTCCAGTTCGAAGTGCTGGCGGAGATTCCACACAAAATAACATGTAAGACACTTTCAGCAGTCATCATGGAGTAAAAGTTGCAACAAGGTAAAGGTTGCTCCTTACCCAATGCTTAAGCTTCTGATAACCAATCCACCCAAGAAGCACTGGCCTGATTCCGCATCGCCTGGTAGATAACACGTAATTCAACTTTAAAGTCTCAAGTAAAGACAATGTTAACAAAGTTTGGTGATAAAAGTCCGTTACCAAAGTTCACGCCAGTGTTTCCTATGTGTGGACATGTCATCAAAACAAATTGCCCAGCATAACTAGGATCAGTGAGTATTTCTTGATATCTGTACCAAAGGAGCACAAATAATGAATGGAATCGAATTGGTCCTTCTCCCAGTGCTGCGTTTGACAAATCAACTTTATGCCAATAACCATCCATAAAATACGTTATCATGGTAACACAAAGCGAATTCATATTGCAGTACACATATGATGAAACAAATGCTGCATAAATAGAGAAACGAAAAGTACGAAAAATAGTAATCTAACCCTGTCAAAGACGTATTGAAGACCACTTCAGCAACTTGGGTCCCTTTAGCGCCAAATGACTTGGCTCTCCAAATGGAACCATCCTCAAGCACCAGTCTTGCATCAGACGTCTTCCATGGTCTTTCACCCAGCCCCACTGTGTATCAAATACCAATTTACAACTCAACCAACAATTTTCTTGCTATTTTCCCAACAATATAGCATTACAAGAAAAACACTCAATTTCCCACAACTAACTTTAACTACGCAAATCAAGACTGCCTAAATACCCAACCAAATCAACAGCAAGACTCTCACCAGCGGAGGGACTATCTGGAGAAACAGCAACCGAGCACCTGACAGTAAAGACCCGAACTTTACACTGAAATGGGTATTTCAGGCCAAAGCTTTGCGCCATCGCATTCACGGCCATTTCTGTAACCTAAGCAACTCGAATCCGACTCCTGCAAATCCACTACAACTGATTGTCATGCAATCGTCATGTTCATAAAAGCATGACGAATGATTTAACGATAATTTGAATCTCCGAACCTCAACAGAGCTTCCAGCCGACGAATTCGAATTTTCCTGACAGGAGGGCGCTCGTGAAAATCAGCACCGAAAGAACGAAACCAAACCCTAATTCGAATGTTCAATCGTTCTCCCACCGTAAGATTTCTTGCCATTTCGGGAAAAATACAATTACCTCCCCCGTATGTTTTACTCGTGTATAATTAGCTCCCCTGTATCTACAAAATTTATATACATTGGGAATTTTGGATACAATTCCATTTCAAAAAAATAGACTACCCTCCCCTATGTTTTATTTGGTTATAAATGACACCCCTATGTCTCAAATTTTTCATACATAACCCAGTCAGTCTAACCTTTCTAGGCATGAAGGTACGTATGATGAGAATATGAATCCACTGAAGAATGACTTTATCTGCTACTGATCAGCTTCTTCTTGATTTGTTACTGCTGCTGTAGAAATCATTTGCTTGATTTGATAATATAAAAAAATATATGATTTTGGCATTTCTTTTGCATTGACTAATTACAATTCTTGCATCAGAAATGGTTGAGATTTTGATGAAATGCAGTTAATCCTAAATTAGGATAGTTTGAATGCTGCAGATAAAAGAACAGAATGCATGAAAAATGGCTATTTTTGAAATTCCAATAGATTTCTGAATGTGATCAATCTGTCAATTTTCCTGAATCTGCTCAGCTCCACAGACATAAAATCTCCATTTATAACTACTAAGTCATTATTTTAGACATCAAAAATTGTAAAAGAAAATTGTGGGGAAAAAAGAAGAAGGTTGTTGTTGATCAACATCTCCCTCTTTAGGCCTCTCTCCTCCTTCATCTTCGTTTTGGTGCAAGAGAAGGTTGCAGAGAGGGAAGAGATGGGAGCTTGTTCGAGCAGACCGAGAGTTTTGGAGGATGAGAATCGCATGCCAGTACCGCTGCCTGAGGCTGCTGCTGCAGACAATGCAGTTTTGAAAAAGGAAGAAGATATCTTTCAGGATACGTTGGAGCATGATCCTGATAAAGTTCCTGCCAAGGAGCAGCCTGATGCTGTTGAGGAACCTGAAGCTCAGATGGTGGTTGAAAAGCATGTTGTAGAGGCTACAGCTGCAGCCATTGATGTTGAGGTTCCTATTGAGTCTGAAGAATCTGATAAGGTTGAGGTTCTTGATGTTGGACAATCCAACCAGGTGGAGGCATCAGTTACAGATGTTGTGTCCAACAATGTTGACCCCAGCATGGGGAATGTAACAGTTGAGACTATGTTAGATGAAACTGTTGGGGAGCCGGAGGCTGCTAGTCTCCAAAACAAAGAAACTGCGCAGGAAGGCAGTGCCCCATCTTTGCCTGAGAGTCGTACGACACTGCCAGCATCAGCAGAGGCTGCTCAGGAAGGCATTGCCGAAGCTGAGCCTAAGATTGAAGAACTGCAATCATCTGAAGAGGCTGCTGCACAGGAAGGAAGTGGTCCAGCATTGTCTGAAAGTGAAGGAAAGCAAGGTACTTCCGAGAGTCCTGCAGGAAACCATTTTCAATCTTTCATGTCTAATGTGACCAGAGGCTGGGGATGGCGTTGAATCACCCCACCGAAGGCGGTGACGGTGACATTGAATTCAAACAAGTGCTTATCAAAATTCTCTCTTGGGTTAATTGTGTGTGATCAGTGATGTTCTTTCTCAGCATGACATGTATGTTATAGGTGAAGTGTGTGTGTGTGTGTGTTTGATTCTCATTGAATTCAAACAAGTTTTTTCCCCAATTTAATTCATTTATTTCTATAAATGGTAAAAACAAAGAAAGAAAAATACATGAAGCAAATTAGGCTAGGCATTTGGAATGGAAAAAGTATCAAGTTTCAAGCACAGGGGAAGGAAGGAGCGTCCTAAGGTGAAGCAGCTGGAGTGGGACCATGATCTGATATTGACCCATCACAGTAACCACTTAGAACATGACCCTCCTCGGCGGTGAATCCGAGTGAGCTCAGCATGGCAGGCCAGCAGCGATGAGTGATGGTAGTAATAGCGTTGCAGCAATCAGAGCTAATATCAGCATGGCCGTTGAGGAAGAAAGCGATGAGCTCGTTAGAGCATGATCTTAGCTGTAACAGAGCGTTCCAACACTCCGTTATGCCGCCTGATTCTTCGAGGCGTGCCGCTAGGTCGAATGTGGATGGTTGGATGATGTGGTTTGTGGTAGCTGAAACAGAGGTGACGGTTAGGAATGCGGCGAAGATGAAGAGAAAAGGTGACATTTTGTGGTCGTTGTGATGTGTTATCAGTATTGGAGAAGGAAGGGCTGGTTATATAGATGGTTTTGAGGGGAGAGGATCCGACTTTCAGCCGCAGAGCATTCAATCAGTGTAATTGGAAAGGACGCAGAGGAGGTAATGGGATTCAAGGATGTTTATGAGACCATGATTTGAACAATTATTACTATACTTTTTCTTTTTTTATATAAGTTGTAAATTAAAAGACAACGGTGAACCGAGGTCTTAAAGGTGGGAAACTTTAATCAGCTGGGAACAGTACAGACAAGAAAGATAAACTTGAATAAACGTGAATCTTCTTTTTTTGAAATGAAATGAAACGTTTAGGATTGAATAAACGTGAATCTGTTGCTCCACTTCGCCTCTGACGTGGGCACGTCATCCCGTCATTCATAGTTAGAAACAAGACACAGTATCTCAGTAACGTTCTCCTGCCAACAACACCGGTCGATCACCGGCGAGAAACATATAATTACACAAAAAAATCGGGAAAACTCCCATTATTACTATACATTTTGTTGGTAAATATAATCTGAATATACATATGAAATTGAAGATACTGAATGATAGACATGAATCTAATATAAGATAAAAGGAAGGACGGCAAATTCATGTGATTCAGTCACGTCGCAGACGCTGTCCTTAAAGCAGAATTGCCGCCCATAGGTGCTGGGTTTTACCGACAATATGCCTCCTAGGATAAAAGAATCTCAGCAAGCGCTGTTTGCACCAATGCCTTGCTGATGGAACTTATTGTGGTCTTCTGCTATCACCGACTGGAAAATGAAAGTGAAAACCCGAGAGCGGAGGATTGTTTTGTTACTGTGTATATTTTCTCAATGGAATGTACATTTCCAATTTATAGGAGAAATACTACATAACTCTCCATGATGCCATGACTTCCAACTTCCCATTAAGTGAAAGACTCACCATGACGTCCACCTTCCCATGGAAGATTCAATCAACCTTTGACTTGATTTTATTCACATATTATATACACATATTCCAACACATTTGATATACTCTTTTGATCTCCATCACTGATGAGCTACTTTTGAGTGGGACTGGGAGGCTGAGTGAATATAATTGAATAAGCTACATTTGATATACTCTCGATCGCTCGCTCCCTCATGCGAAAAACTACAACGATAATGATGGTGATGCAATATATGAACCAAACTACATATTTGAGTGGGAGGCTGAGCGGAATTGAAACAACCATGAAGAGAGCAGCTGATCCCGATAAGGTTCCGATTACCAGAAAACACTGAGAAGCAAATCGGTGAGAAATCATATTGGCAATGAGGATGGTGCTAAAGGTTATAACGATTGTAAAAGGAAGTAAGTTGTGTAATGGACTCTTTAACATGGTATCTTCAGGCAAGAAGGACATAGCAACCGCCGAAGCGAAGCACGAAGACATCAGTACTTGGGACCAGAGACTTTTTCTGTCGCCCGGGGCCGTTTCATTTCCAGCGCCGTTCTCCACATCTGGCTCATTGTTGGCTGCGATCCTGTGAATCAAGGTCGCCTGAAGGTCGGAGACGTGCTAGCAGCACGCCGGAGATCGAAGCGCGACGATCGGAGACGATTGCAGATGCGCAGGAGCGAAGGCGCCGAAGAACGCCTTTAGCGACGAAGAGGAATATTTGTGATGAAATGAGTTGTTACTATTTCTCATTCAAAACACAGTTTATATAGTTACAAAATAATTGCGGATTGACCCCAGCACTTCTAATTGTTACACTACACAGCCCTAAATTCAAATAATCAATCAATTGCATCCTTCCCACCAAAACCAGATCAGCCAAGCTGATCTTCATGCGTAATACCCCCCCCCTCAAACGAGGCGTGTGCAGGAAGTTGCTAACGCCGAGTTTGCTACAAAGGTGAAGTAAAACATCACTGCTGACTGGTTTGGTGAAGAAATCGGCCGGCTGATCACTCGTATGAATCGATCGAGGCTCAACAAACCCCTTGGAGACCAGCTGCCTTACTAGATGACAATCAACTTCGACGTGTTTTGTTCTTTCGTGGAACACTGGGTTCTTGGCGATGTGTAGAGCAGCACTGTTGTCACAATATAGTGGGATAGGCGTGGGGATGTCAACATGTAAATCCGCAAGAAGACCATGAAGCCAAGTAAGCTCACAAACAGCTTGTGCCATGGCTCTATATTCTGACTCTGCTGAAGAACGGCTGACTGTAGTCTGCTTCTTAGTTTTCCAGCTAATCAAAGATGAACCAAGTGTGACACAAAAGCCTGTCAAGGATCTCCTGGATATTGGGCAAGCAGCCCAATCAGCATCACAGTATGCTGAAAGTTGAAGAGTTGATGATGATGCAAAGAACAAACCCTGAGCAGGAGCTTGCTTGATAAACCTGAGAACTTTGTGTGCAGCATTGAGGTGATCTTGTCTAGGACTACTCATGAATTGGCTAAGGATGTGGACAGAATAAGCTAAGTCCGGCCTTGTCACTGTGAGGTAGATGAGTTTACCCACTAATCTTCTGTAACTGGTAGGATCAGATAGCAGATCAGAAGTAGACAAGCTCAATTTGTGCTTTGTGTCCATAGGGATAATACTGGGCTTGCATCCAAGTAGGCCAGCATCATTAAGTAAATCAAGGGCATATTTCCTTTGGTTTATGAAAACACCAGAATCTGATCTTGCCACTTCAATACCTAGGAAAAACTTCAACAATCCCAGGTCCTTGATTTTGAAAGCATCATGAATAAATCTCTTGACCTCTGCTATCATGCTGCAACAAGTGCCTGTGATAACAACATCATCAACATATACCAGTAAAATCAAGAAAACATCCCCAACTTCATAAGTGAATAGGGAATAATCATGCAGACTTTGCTTGAATCCAAAAGAGAGTAGAGCATCACTAAATTTGCTGAACCACTGTCTACTAGCTTGCTTTAACCCATAAAGGCTATTTTTGAGTCTGCAGACCTTGCCTTGGGACTTCAAATGGGGCAAATAACCAGGAGGCAAAGTCATATAGACTTCTTCATCAAGGGTGCCATGGAGGAAGGCATTATTGACATCCAATTGATATAGTGGCCATTGCTTAGCTGAAGCAAGACTCAAGACAGTCCTGATGGTAGTCATTTTAACAACAGGAGCAAATGTCTCATGATAGTCCAAGCCTTCTTCTTGAGTATAGCCTTTTGCTACAAGTCTAGCCTTGTATCTTTCAATGCTACCATCTGAGTGCCTTTTGATTTTGTATACCCATTTGCATCCCACAGCATTCTTTCCAGGAGGCAAGTCTGTGATTTCCCAAGTGTCATTGACCTGCAAGGCATCAATTTCTACTTTCATGGCCTGCTTCCACTCATCAAGTTTACAGGCTTGTGTATAAGATGATGGCTCAACCAAGGTAATGGTCTGTAAAGCATATGATTTGTGGACTTGAGAGCATTTGTCATGGGACACAAAGTTTGCAATGGGATATGGTGTAGTAATCTTCACAGCATTGTTACAAACAAAATTTTTCAATAAGGAAGATGGTTTAGGCACCCTACCAGACCTTCTTGGCTGATCAGCACCAGTTTGACTAAATGCGTAGCTTGCTCGGTAAAGTGCGTACCAGTCTGAGAAATAGGAACTGAGGGTACCAGAATCTGATCAACTGACTCACTGTCATCTTCTTCCTCAGGAATGGCTTCATCTGATGAAGTTACATATGCCTCATGCCAAAAATCAGGATTATCAACATCAGAATCACTTGGAACAGCAGCAAAACTTGGCAAAGGAACAGTGGAATCAGAAAAGGGAAAATGAACAGTAAAATCAGTGCTTGTACCATTTTTCTTTGCAAAAGGAAAGATATTCTCATGGAAAATCACATCTCTACTCACAAATATGTGATGATCCTTGATGGAGAGAATTTTATAGCCTTTTTGACCATAAGGATAGCCCAAAAAAATTCCAGCAGTTGCTCTTGGATCAAATTTGTTCTTGTGAGGACTGGTATTTGTTGCAAAACATAAACAACCAAAAACCTTCATTTGGTCATAACTAAGCTTTTTCTTGAACAACAATTCAAAAGGAGGCCTACCATTTAAAGTGGCAGATGGTAGCCTATTATGAATGTATGTGGCTGTAAGGACACTGTCTCCCCAAAAAGAAATAGGTAACTGTGATTGGAACATAAGGGCCCTTGCAATCTCAAGAATGTGCCTATGCTTCCTTTCAACTGACCCATTTTACTGAGGTGTATAAACACAAGAAGTTTGATGCAGAGTGCCCTTTGCTTTGAGAAAGTCATCAACTTTGGCATTGCAAAACTCAGTCCCATTGTCTGTCCTCAAAACTTTTATTTTCTGCCCAAATTGAGTGTGAGCCATACTGAAAAACTGAAAGATGTGCTCAGCAACTTCAGTTTTGTGCTTCATCAAAAAAGTCCAAGTTGTCTTGGACAAATCCTCAACAACTGTAAGAAAAAATCTTGCACCAGTGCTAGTTGGATTCTGAAAAGGGCCCCAAACATCCATGTGTACCAAATCAAATAAATTTGAAGATTTGGAAGTACTATTATCAAAATGAAGTCTGGTTTGTTTGGCCAAGGGACAAACTGTACAAACATGATGATCATTACATTTCAAACCATCAATATACTTGCTCAAATCAGAAGACATTGTTCTATATGACACATGACCCAGCCTACTATGCCATAGAGCTGCCAAATCCTTGGAAGATCTGGTGTACAAGCAACTGGAAAAATCTTTATTCTTCAACTGGAATAAGCCACTAATGAGTTCCCCAGTCCCTTCCAAGGTCTGCTTGTGAGGGTCCTGTATGTAACATTTGTTATTAACAAAATGTACACTACAACCACTATCCTTGATCAACTTTCCAACAGAAAGCAAATTAAACTCAAAGGCAGGTACCAATAAGACATCCTTCAACCTCAGATTTTCATGGATCACACAAGTACCTATATGAGTAACTTTAGTGGTCTGACCATTAGGCATAGTAACCTCATGACAACTCTCAAGTGGCCTAAGATCGATCAATAACTGAGGATTGGATGTGATATGATCAGTGGCACCACTATCTATAGTCTAAACATCTTTACTAGCTGTATAACTAGTTAAACAGGCAATACCTGCAATATGCTGATTGTTCTCAGTGTTGGAAGAATTCAGAATGCTGAATAACTTGTTCAGCTGATCACTTGTAAACTGAACAGAACTCATAGGGGTAGAACCTCCATTACCACTGTCAGACTTACCTCCAGAACCTGCATCATTAACAGGACAAGTAACTGCATTAGCAACAGCTTTGCCATTACCTCTAGCTCCATTGTTTTGGTATCTTTGAGACTTGTAATTGGCAGGATATCCATTGATCTTGTAGCATGTCTCCTTGGTTTGTCCAGGTGTGCTACAGTGAGTGCAGAATTTCCTGTTCTTGTTAACAGAATTGCTGCTAGAATTAGTACCATTCTTTGATTGATCACCACCATTTTGTCTATAATTTGTACTATCAGCAAGCATAGCAGATACTTCAGATAGAGGAGCCTTTTTACTCTTGTTTCCAGCTTCTTCCCTGATCAGAGTATTATAAGCCTCTTGTATTGTTGGACCAGGTTTCATATGTAACAGCTGAGATCTGGCAGCAGTATAAGATTCATCAAGTCCCATTAAGAGTTTCATAACCCTATTCTTCATCTTCCTGTTACTGGCACATTTAGTAGCCACACAATCAGCACCAAGAGTACAAGTCCCTTCATCAATCAAACTGTCCTCATCACCCCAAAGTTGAATCAACCTTCCATAATAACTGGCAATACTTGAACCATTCTGCACACATTCAGCAATGGCTTGTTGCACAGAAAACAAACTGGAATCGACAGAACCAGCAAATCTTGAATTCAAATCATTCCATGCTATCATACAGTTGACAGAATGAACTAAGGAAGCAGCTATTTCTTTAGAAACAGAATTCAATATCCAAGTAAGAACCACAGCATTACATCTGTCCCATCGAGCAAGTTGATAAGGATCAGTAGGTTTAGGAAAATGACCTTTAACGAAACCAAGCTTGGTTTTAACAGCAAACGCAACCTCCATGGACTTCCTCCAAGGTATGTAATTCTCCGCGCCGGTTAGTGCTTGGGTGACAAGCGACGCACCAACATTCTCGGTTCCACTAACATACAGAGGATCGTCGGCAGGTATGGCGAACGAATCGGAAGACGAATTCGACATGATCGCAGCGGAAAAGGAAAACGAACACTAGCCAGAAAACTAGGTCAAATCGGAAATCAAGATTCGAAAGAAATACCAGAGATTACCAAAGATCGCGTGATCGCTCTGATACCATGTGAATCAAGGTCGCCTGAAGGTCGGAGACGTGCTAGCAGCACGCCGGAGATCGAAGCGTGACGATCGGAGACGATCGCAGATGCGCAGGAGCGAAGGCGCCGAAGAACGCCTTTAGCGACGAAGAGGAATATTTGTGATGAAATGAGTTGTTACTATTTCTCATTCAAAACACAGTTTATATAGTTACAAAATAATTACGGATTGACCCCAGCACTTCTAATTGTTACACTACACAGCCCTAAATTCAAATAATCAATCAATTGCATCCTTCCCACCAAAACCAGATCAGCCAAGCTGATCTTCATGCGTAATAGATCCAGTTGAAAGCCGAGCTCAGAGCAGTCTGTGGGTCGGATGCGGTCGAGTCGAAACCGACCGCCGTCTGTGAGTTGAAACCGGCGGAGCTCTCGTCGCCTGCGGTGGGTATGTCTATTGCTATATGGCCGCACTCTGGAATCTCATCACAGGTTACCGACATAGGAGGGTATGATGCTGGGTATGGCGGTGGGTATGTCTATTGCTATATGGCCGCCGTCTGAGTTTGTTTTGTCGGCACCCCACCCAGCTTTTTATTTATAGGAGGAAGCTTGGCACGCTTTTCCAATTAGGAAGTTTCTTCATGTTGAAAATAGTTTGATGGCAACGGATTTTCGATTTGAGCTGGCAAAAGAGTGATAGAAACGGATTTTCGATTTTGAGAGCTGGCAAGACGCTTTCTCTGATAGTTTGCACTTGCAGTAGTCAACATCTGGCTAATGATTTGGACTGCACAATGCTGGCGTACAGATATCAAGCCAAATCCGACATCATCGAGCCGATGATTTGCATCCTGAGCGGGTGCGTGGAGATTATGAGAGACTTTGGCTTATAATCTTACCATGTAAGAAATATGGATTATATATAAACAAATAATTCTCCTCATAATGTTCCAATGTGGGATATAAGGTTTCACCCATATGAAATCAATCCACCCATCCATTCATACCATCATCACTTGAACATGGATTTTGGTCCTACTTTGAGCATCAATTACTCATTCGATTTAACTTCGATTTTGGCAATTCAACCTTTGATTCCATACCTCTCATTGTAAGGTATTTTAATCCGATTTTTATCAACTTATTTTGATGTGTTCTGCACACTCAATTTGAGTCTCAAAATGGACGCACCTCCATTTTCTTCCCATCTTTTAAAACACATTCCAACACAAATGTCATATGACTGGGCTCTTTCAAACGTACTATTACAAGTTGGGATGTTGCTCGCACTCCAAAATGAATGAAACTAACTAGCTTAGCTCCTCCCAAATGAAAATTGTGCACCAGTGAGCAAGATGGGTAAGTCAAGTCGCAGCTGCATCCATCAAGTATCACCTGATAGACGCCAATTCCAAACACAATGATCTTCTGATCCAGGTTCAAATAATCCACCTTGTGAAACACATATACTTTGTTTCTCAAAGTTATATATTTCCAATCCGCACTAGAAGTTATGAAGAGGAGAGTATGTATAGTAGGTTCATGAATCCTTCAGGCTCAATTGCTTGAAAGATTTGTTTTGACGTGCTCCAATTAATCGAGGCCTGAATTAAAGAATCTAAACGCCGTCTCATTCGAGAATATTGCATGAAGCCCTCAGAGCACTTGACATATGATAGCTAGCATATGCATGGAATGTTGATACGCTCCAAACCGTTTTTTCCCTTTTCTACATGGCGTGGATAAATGACGAGCGACACAAACCCCAATACATGAACCAAACTACATAATCGAGACAGCTACTGCATTGTTAATAGGATTAGAGCCTCACGTCACAAATTGATTGATCAAAATACATAAAAATGACTGAGAGCTAAGATGTTGAAAAAGTGGAGCGTAAAACTGAGTATTTCAGAGAACAATGCAAAGGAGATGTATTATAACAACTGGTTTCAATCTCCATCACAGACAGGTTTGGGCGAGATGAGAACGAAACATCATAAGAGAGCATACATGGAACATAAGAGAAGTATAATAATACATTGTCATTCAACAAAAACTTTGGTTTCCAAAACTATATATAGTACTAGGTAGCCAGGTACTCCACACCCATGCCATTAATCTTTGCATTATGGCCAATATCAAGCTTCAATTTTAAACTTGGCATCGTACTCATGTGTCGGCTGCAAAACAAAAGACATCCATCAAAAAACAGGCGAGTCATGTTAAACATAGGAATTACAATGCAACAATAGAAATTAGAGAAACATTATTTTGTACCATGAACAAAGCTGAAACCAATCTGCGAGCAAACCATCTCATGTGCATCGCACGCTGTGCTTTCATTGCAGCTTCAATTGTATCAAACCTGATGTACACATAACCGGCACTGTTCCTGTGAAATACAAGAAGAGTGCAATACCATTATAACCAAATCAAATAAAACCATGCACCGCTGCATGAGTCTCAGAAGTGAAAACATGAAACAATGGTTTCTTTTCGGGATATGAGAACATGTTAACACAATTAATTACATATCCTTCCCAAAAGCACAATCTAAAGAGCAAAGGACGGAGAGGTATAATTCGGAAACAACTGAATCATCTGGCTTAAACTTGGTTTCTTTTCGGGATATGAGAACATGTTAATACAACTAATTACATATCCTTCCCAAAAGCACAATCTAAAGAGCAAAGGACGGAGAGGTATAATTCGGAAACAACTGAATCATCCTGCTTAAACTTGGTTTAAAGTACTAATAGAGTAGCTGATTAAGAGAAAATTTGTCTGACCGGAAAGCAAGAACTTACTTGTCGACAAAAATATGCTTCACTCGCCCAAAATTAGAACATTCTTCTTCAACGTCATCCTTTATGTCTTGATCAAAGTCTGGATCAGTCTGCATTAAATGGTTGTTAGTGTTTTTATCAAAGACCAGGTAAAATTAGAATAAAAAGTTCAAAACCAGAAGATGCACATACCTCAGTGGCAGGATCAAACATGTTCTTCATCACTAAACACTCGCTAGGACTCCCTATAGCTTCAGTCACTGTGGGAGCGAGAACTTGCATCGGAAGCACGGATCCTGGAATACCAACCTGCCCTCCAAAAGGCAAAGTTACAGCTTGTTGACCTAAGGGAGCTCCATTTAATGCAGGAGTCCCCAATGTCCCGGCGATACTTGTAGCAATACCAGAGCGATCAAGCTTCTGCATAAGCAAAGCTCTTGAATGTGCATTTAAAGCCAAACCGCCACCATCATCATCATCAAAATCTGCACTTTTTGTACTGGTGTCTTGCACTCCCACATGATCAGTGACAGATGACACCTTGATTACTCGACCAGCAATTTCCAACTTTCCATTCAAACTTTGGGCTGCTTTAGCATGCTCCACTTGAGCAAACTGAACAAACCCAAACCCTTTGCAATGTCCGGTCTCAAGATCTAGAGGAAGTTGTACAAGCTCAACTGTGCCAAATGGCTCAAATATCTGTCGAAGTTGAAGTTCTGTCATGTTAAAGTGTAAGTTCCCAACATACAGTTTCCTATCAACTGGTCCATAAGGCCCCGCAAGACCAGCTGATCCTCCAGTTGACGCAGTCGATTGTACTAAATTCTTTTCAGCCTCCGAAGGTTTCACCATGACTGGTTGGCCCATAAGAAGTTGTCCAGAGAGAGCTATTGCCATTGGCACGGACATTACATCATAGAATTCAATATACCTGTAGTATCATGAAAAGTTCGGAAACATTAGCATGTATAAAAAATATTCACAATCAGCAGCATGTAGATAATATACACGGTGTGTCATATAGAATGGTGGATTATATGGATGGATGATGCCGTGGATGGTGTACTCCTCCCTTTGCCATGAGGCTCGTGAATCTAAGGAAATTCAGTCAGAGGACAGGATCAGAGGATTATAAGGTTGGAAATTGCTTATTCAAAGATATTACCCGGACTCCATATAGAGTAGTCAATCTGAAGGTGCCAACTTAGGGCTTAGACAGTTGCAATGAACTTTGATTTCATTAAAATCCTAAGAATCACATGTAAAAAGAATGAAAGTCTGAGCAAGAATGAGAAGTAAACAATTCTCAAACCAATTATTGGCATGCCAAAAATTAATCACAGAGCTGGATGGCTTGATGATCAAACTTGAATATATCCAGACTGGCGGAGCTACAATATCTAACAATTTGAAATGATTTTCTGTCGCTGATGTGGAACTTCCTTCAATCCATTATTTTTAAATATGGAAACCAACAATGAAATGGAGCCATGATGAATGATAAAACTCAGGTTCATGTCCTCTACCTTGATAACGCAGCAGGTATTGAATAAACATGTGCAACAAAATTCTCCTCATGCCTCATCATGGATTCTTTATCGCATTGCTAATGAATTTAAGAATACAGTTAAACTAAATGTAAAAAATTTATGGTTCTAATTCCACATGCAAAAAACCTGCAATATAATTCGGTAAAACTAAAAACATCAAGAGACTCGTACCCGACTCCTTTTGACCGACGAGAATTGCGATCCATGATTAATCTGACATCCCGCACCTGACAATATCATATGAAAAGAAACAAATTGAAATGGTTTAGTTTGATACAATACACGTGGAGTTCCAAAAAGAAAACAATTCCAACAGTCTGTGCACGTAATTTTCAGAAACAACATCCACTAGCTCATTTACAATTAGGAGACACGAAATATCATAATTTAGTTTGGAACTAGAGTCAAGCGTGAAGAATGCATTCCTACCTCAAAGCTCAAACAAATATACTTCAATCAATGGAACACACCAAAAAGGAAGTAAAAATCAAGTGTTCTCAATATAATAACTACAAACCTTTCCAGCCTTTGAGAAGAATTCATACACATCTCTTTCAGTCGCCTTCAAAGGCATCTGCAGAAAACGATTGACTAGAACTAAGAATATCGTAACAAGAGTTAAAACAAAGTCCACTGAAGTTTAATTTCACTTCACATGAATCTACCTGGTATGCAAACACTGTCCTCTGATCCCTCTCTGGATCTGCTTCAGGTTCAGCTGCATCCTTCTTATCTTTGAACCTCCTACAACAAAAATGTTATTAGCACTAATTCTTAATGGTGGCAAATTCCTGACTTTTTGAATTTTTTTGAAGAGGAAACAAGATAGTAATTGACACTGTAGACACACTGTTAGGGCAACTACAGTACACATCTATCGACTAATAGAAACACAAAAAGACAAATAACGTCTAGATATTTTCAGGTTGAGACTGAGATTAAAATTCATGGTATCTCACACTAAGTGTTGTAGTTGAGGTCTTGAGGATCTTGTCAATTTCGCACTACAGAATCATAGCAAGTTAGCAACTAATGATGTATCTTGTATAAAGCACAAGTTTAGTTGCTTGTGATTAAGGTGATTACACAAAACATCAGAAATGTAGATAATAAATTTTAAAGAACACACAGAGAGAAATTCAAGAAGCACTACCTGCCGTCTCTCCCTTCAAATTCAAGGTCCCTTCCTCTAGACCTCTCCCTTTCGCGCTCCTCATGCCTTCTCGACCTACTGCTACTCCTCCTTGCCCTTTCCTTCTCCTCAAGCTCCCTCACCCTTTCACGCTCATCATGCCTCCTTGACCTACTGCTACTCCTCCTTGACCTTTCCTTCTCCTCAAGCTCTCTTTCCTTCTCCTTCTCCCTGTCTCTCCTCTCCCTCTCCTTTTCCCTCTCCCTCTTCTCCCTATCCCTCTCCCTCTCTTCCTTCTCATCACCCCTATCTCTGGACCTTCCCTTCTCCCTATCCCTATCCTTGTCTCTCTCGCCATCCTTTTCTCCTTTGCTCCTCTCTCGCTCCCTATCCTTGTCTCTCCTCTTCTCCCTTTCCCTGTCATCATCCCTGCTACTCCTCCGCCGATCTCTATCCTTCTCCCTATCCCGCTCCTTCCTATCCCCGTT
Source organism: Rhodiola kirilowii (assembly GCA_033675215.1). NCBI lineage: Eukaryota > Viridiplantae > Streptophyta > Magnoliopsida > Saxifragales > Crassulaceae > Rhodiola > Rhodiola kirilowii. The sequence goes on along the minus strand of CM066203.1, from coordinate 3,149,188 downwards.
CGAATCGTCACCTTTCGACCTCTTGCTGCTCCTCCTCTCCTCATCTCCAACAGCCTCCTCTCCGTCCCTCTTCCTGTAACTCCGCTCGCTCTTATCCACATCCTTCTTCTTCTCTGATTCCAACGCCGCCTCCTTCTCTTGCTCCTCCACCGTCTTCTCCAGGTATTCGTACTCGTCGAAATCCATCGCCGCGCTTTCTCTGTGATTCTCGACCTCAAATGCTTTCTAGGGTTTTCGACTCTGATTTCCAGCGCCGGTGATTCTTTCCATCGACTAACAGATCCACACGGGGGCATAAATGTCATTTACTAAAACCAAGGGTAATATCGTCACATTAACAATATTGAACGCACCAGCGCCGGTGATTTTTTTATTGTGTATTGAACAACGCACCAATTAATTCTCGTCTTTTTTACTTCTTTTTTTTAACATAACCAAGTACCCACTAGGCACTCCAGCATACATAGACAGAGTGAGAGAAACCATTTCAGTAGAGTATTGACGGAAACTGGCGTATACATAGCCAACATGTTAAGAGCAACAAGAACACAAGACTCGTCAGTAGTATAGAGGCAAAATATCTACTGTCGTCGCTCCGTTGCCAAGCAAAGAAATAATCTTTTTCGTTTACCAATCTCTTACTACAAGTGTTATTCAATGGACATCAAATGACACCTTTATGAGCTTCAGAATGTTGTCTTATCATTAGCGAATCTTTTTGTTCGAAAAAAATCGCCGGATAATTAGTAGACTTTTTTTTTTGCCCGTTTCGACTTATATCATTGTTGTTAGAAAAAAATTTTAGGACTCCCCTCAAATGAAGCTCTGGATCCACCACTAATTAAAATCGACCCGTGGATCGAACCGGTCAAGTGTCAAACATTCACAAAGTTTTAACTTCATTTCTGTGAGTTAGGGGTGGTGGTTAAGCCAAACATTGAAATGTCACGCAGAAGTGGGACTTTAGCTCAGCTGTGATTTTCTTGAACTGCTTCCCCATTTCCATGGTCACTACTGTCTTTTCTTCGCCTGCCAAATAGTCTCATGCAAGGTTGAAACATTCTTGTGAAATACTCGCTCAAGGGTGTCTTTGAAACGGGAATAAGCTTTCCAAGTACAGCTAAAGGCCAACCAACGATCCCAATGGCCACAGATATTAGCCAATATACTTCCAGCTCAGTTTAGTCGTTTTTGCAAACTTTCCAAGAAACTCGATGATGACAATCTGAAGAGCAACGGTCACTACTATAATGCCCATGAAGAGACGATTTTTAGTCACTCCTTTAAATACATTGAACTCATCAGGCAGGCTTCCTAGCAGACGAAGGCGTTAAATATCAATGTGTTGTTTAGTCTGTTGGCATAACTAATACTTTCATGCTCTAAACCCAGCAAACGTATACCACGGAAGTTGAGAATGAGAGAAGGACTGTAACTTGATATATGGCCTGAATCAACAAATTTCTCCACATGATATTTGTGATTAGAGGCTCTCTATGACCAACTGGAGGCCGGTCTTTCCATCAAATGATCTGTCGGCGGTTCAGTAGCCAATGCAAGAGCTCCAAGAGTATCCATGATAAGATTGACCCAGAGAAGCTGAACAGCATTCAGCGGTACATCACCAGAGGAGATATCAGCTACCACATTAATAATAAGAGCTGCGACATTAACAGTACGCTGAAACTGGATCAACTTATGGATGTTGGCATAGACTGAACACGTCCCCACCCCCACCTTACAACCTTCACAAAAGATGAGAAATTGTCATCTAAAATGACAATGTCAGAACTCTCTTTGGCGACTTCGGTTCCAGCTATCCCCATGGCAAGACCAATATATCAGCCTCATGAAGCGCAGGAGCGTCGTTAGTCCCATCTCCAGTTACAGCAACAATGTGCGCCCTCTTCTCCTCAATGCTTGGACTAGCAGTAGCTTATCATTTGGTGATGACCTTCCCATTACCGATGTATTATCAGCCATTTTCATCCCTCTGATGATCAGTTAGTTCACGAAATGCTGGCCCTTCGATCAAAGTTGGTTCAGATGCATCCGCATCTGATTTCAATATTCCACATTCCAGAGCAATTGCTCTAGCTGTGTTAATATTGTCCCCTGTTACCATGCGTGTTACAGGTTGATATTTAATCAAATAGTTGCAGGTTTTATCAGGTTTTTCTGGTTAGGGAATTAGACGTTGTGTACAGTAAAAACTGTATTTTGGTTAGGAGTGAAACGATGTCGTTTAGTTCAACTCGAGTTGTTAGCTAAGCTTCGTCGTTTAGTTCGTATTTCCTCCTGTGTATTTAATTAAACTCATCTAATGTTCAATAAATGCCCTAACAGGGTTTATCCCCAAATTCGTTTTTCATGCTTTTCTCGTTCGATCAGAGTTGACGAAGTGCTGATCGGAGCTCGGAGAGTTCGTTTTCACATGATATCAGTTACAGGTTCGTGCTGCTGGTAAGTGTCTCTAGCCTACTCTGAACTTTCGTTGAGATCGGTTGAGTCGATTGGAAATGACAACTCCTTTGGATAATAGTTCAAATACTCGATCCGATGTTGCTTCGATTGTTGATACTGATACTGATGATGATGTGTACTACGTCAATAAGAATGAAGTGACCGGAAATCCGATTGTCAGTAAGATTTTGACTGGTAGAGACAACTTTGTGACATGGAAGAAATCTATGGAGATTTCACTGTCTTCTAGGCTGAAGTTGAGCTTCATACAAGGTAAGCATCCCAAGCATACTGATAAGAAGATGATGGCTAAATGGCAACGTTGTAACTTGTAATGATGTTATTATGTCGTGGTTGATCAACTTGGTTTCGGATGATATTGTTAGACAAATCCTCCATTCCAAGGATGTAATGACAGCTTGGACCATACTTCATACATGTATTGCTGGAACAAACCGTGCTAGAAAGTCAGGCTTAATGAAGGAAGCTAATAATCTAGTTCAAGGGGATTTAGATGTTGCTACCTATCATGGTAAACTGTCCAAGTATTGGCAAGAGCTGGATTCCATCAAGAAGGCCAGCTCATGCCCTGCCTATGGTGATTGCTTGTGATGCCAAGAGGCTGATGATGAGAAGAAGGAGGATAGAGTAGTCCAGTTTTTAATGGGACTGAATGAGTGTTACTCCATGATTAGGACTCATGTGTTTGCAATGCCCAGAGTTCCTGACATGGACATTGTTTTTGAGATGGCTACTAGAGAAGAGAGCCAAAGGAATGCCACCAAGGCCAGATATGTGGAGGCTTCTGCTCTATATGGTCAGAATATGGGAAACAACCAAAGTGGTCAAGGGACTTATCAGAGTCCACAGGGTAACAATGCCTATCAAAATGTCCAGGGCAATGACAATCAAGTGAGGCAAATGAATGCAAATAGAGGAGATTTCAACAAGTTTAAATCCAGACTATTCTGCACTCATTGCCAAATGACTGGGCATTTGAAAGAGAATTGTTACAAGCTCGTAGGATATCCCCCAGGCCACAGACTGTCCAAGAACTCCAACTCATATAAGTCAAGTACTGGCAGAAAATTCCCAGTCAACAATGTGACCTCTACTGATGACAATGATGTTGCATCAAACAAATCAACTGGTTCCTTCACCAATGAGCAACTTAATCAAATCTTGGCCATGATTAAAGCTGGAGGAATGGACCAGCCTGGTACTAATATGGAAATGGCAGGTACTGCATTCTCTTATGCTGTAGGTACAACTCATTCTGATGCTACTTTAACTGATCTTGATTATTGGATAGTTGATAAATGATAGTGGAGCCACTTGCCATTTTACATACAAACCTGAGTTATTATGTGATATACATGATTTGGAGAAGAATTGTGGTGTCATATTGCCTAATGGTGAAAAGGTACTTGTGAAGCAAAATGGAACTTGCCATTTAAGTAATGGTTTGGTCTTATATGGAGTTCTATTGGTACCTGAGTTCAGGGTGAATTTGATATCAGTTAGTAAATTGATCAGTGAATCTCATTGCACAGTCATCTTTTCTGACAAGAGCTGCATTATACAGGGCCTACAACACAAGAACACCCTAGAGACTGGTAGACCAACTAATGGATTGTTCTTCTTTGGTGCCCCTGATCACAAGGCAGTTCAATGTAATTCAGCACAAGGGCAGAAGAGAATGATTGATGTCTGGCATGGGAGATTAGGACATGCTCCAGTTGATATTATTAATAGTTTGCTTCAGCAAACTTCAAATAAAGTACTTCGTAAAGACAACAAATTTACTTGTCCTGTTTGTCCATTGGCAAAACAAACAAAACTACCATTTACTATAAGTAATCATGTAGCTGATTCTCCTTTTACTCTTGTCCATGGGGATGTTTGGGGACCATTTCATGAACCTACCATGATTGGTGCTCAATATTTTTTGACCTTAGTTGATGATTTTTCCAGAGCTACATGAACATTTTTAATGAGACACAAATCAGAAGTTGCAGATATCATTATTGGCTTCTTTGCTATGGTTCATACCCAATTTTCTGCGGTTATAAAAACCTTGAGAACTGACAATGGTGGTGAGTTTTTCAGTGACAAACTAGTTCAGTTTCTAAAAAATCATGGGTGCATTCACCAATCCAGCTGTTCTTACACACCTCAACAAAATGGCGTGGTGGAGAGGAAGCACAGACACTTGCTAGAAATGGCTAGAGCACTCATGATTCAATCAGGTTTGCCTAAATCTTTTTGGGGTGACAGTGTTTTGACTGCTACTTACATAATTAACAGATTGCCTTCTCAGATTTTAAGTGGCAAGACACCTTGGGAAATGCTGTTCAAGTCAGTCCCTTCCATTGATCATTTGAAAACCTTTGGATGCCTTTGTTATGTTACCACACTTGCACATCAAAGAGACAAGTTTGATCATAGAGCTTTGCAGTGTATTTTCCTTGGCTATCCTATGGGGAAAAAGGGATACAAAACTTACTGCTTGACCAACAACCAAGTAATTGTGAGCAGGCATGTCATTTTCGGGGAAGACAATTTTCCTTATAAAAAATTATCTGCTCCAAATGTTCCTGAATGCACTGTTAGCCTTCCCATTTTGCCAGCTTCAGTTGATATTTCACCTTTTGATGATGCTGATGACATTGATTATAATCCTATTGTAGATATATTTTTTATGAGGTCAACACAGATACCACTCCCATGGACCAGATTCTAGATGTTTCAAATACTGATATTCCCAACAAAGTTGTCCCTGCACCAAGAAAATCTCAAAGGAAAACTCAGGCACCTGCTTGGACTAAAGATTACATCTGTCAAAATGTCACCAAGCATACTTCTCCTTATGAGATGAGTCAATTCCTGACTTACCAGAAATGTTCCCCTGCTCATCATCATTTTGTTATGCAAATTTCAGACATTAAAGAGCCTACATCTTTCACCCAAGCTGCCAAAGACAGTAAATGGATGGAAGCTATGCAAAAGGAAATTTCTGCGTTAGAGTTGAATGAAACATGACACATTACTGCTTTACCACCGGGAAAGACTATTGTGGATTGTAAATGGATTTACAAAGTCAAATTTCATGCGAATGGGACAACTGAGAAATACAAAGCCAGATTGGTTGCCAAAGGATTTACTCAAGTTGAGGGCCTTGATTACCAAGACACTTTTGCTCCAGTTGCAAAAATGACCACAGTGAGATGTTTATTGGCTATTTCAGCTTCAAGACAGTGGCCAGTTTACCAATTAAATGTCAACAATGCCTTTCTTCATGGAAATTTGGATGAGGAAGTTTATATGAAGCTCCCACCTGGTTTTTACAAGAAAGAAAAGGCTCAATGGCAAGTGTGCAGATTAAGAGTCTTTATGGGCTCAAACAAACTTCTAGACAATGGTTTGCCAAGTTTAGTGAATCTCTTGTGGACTTTGGTTTCACGAAGAGTTTGAATGATTATTCTCTATTCACACTGGAAAGAGGGACTGACTTCATCATTCTGCTAGTATATGTAGATGATGTTATCTTGACTGGCACATCTCAAGTTCTCATTAAAGAGATAAAAGACTACATCCATCAAAAATTTCAAATCAAAGATTTGGGAGCTTTGAAGTATTTCTTAGGCCTTGAAGTGGCCAGGTCTCCTAATGGCATATTCCTCAACCAGTGGAAGTATGCTTTAGAACTTTTGGCAACCAGTAACCTCACAAATTGCAAACCTGCAAGGTCACCTATGGATATGAAACACAAACTCAGCTTATCCAAGGCTCCTCTTTTGGCTGACCCTTTGGAGTACAGACAATTAGTTGGGAAGTTAATCTACTTGACCATCACCAGACCAGATTTAGCTTATCCTGTCCATGTGCTAAGCCAGTTCATGCAGCAACCAACCACTGAACACCTACAAGCTGTTCACAAAGTATTGAGATTTATCAAGGGTGCCCCTGCACAAGGATTATTATTTTCCTCCAAGTCAGACCTTGCTCTCACTGCTTTCTGTGATGCGGACTGGGCTTCTTGTCCTATAACCAGGAAATCAGTCACTGGATATTGCATTACATTGGGCTCTTGTGCAGTTTCTTGGAAGACAAAGAAACAACCGGTTATTTCCAGATCATCTGCAGAGTCAGAATATCGATCCATGGCAATTACATGTTGTGAATTGGTCTGGTTGGGTCGATTGCTAGCTGATATGAAGGTGCATGTCAAGCAACCAATTCTCTTATACTGTGACAACAAAGCTGCAATACACATTGCTCACAATCCCGTCTTTCATGAGCGAACCAAGCATGTCGAATTGGATTGTCATCTGGTCAGGTCCCATGTTTGTTCCAAGTTCATCAAGCATGTGCATATACCAACTTTAAATCAACCTGCAGACATATTTACAAAGCCATTGACCCTAGAACAACTTCAACGTTTATGTTCCAAGCTGGGAGTTTCAAATTTCCTCCACTCCGCAGCTTGAAGGGGGTGTTACAAGTTGATATTTAATCAAATAGTTGCAGGTTTTATCAGAGTTTTTCTGTTTAGGGAATTAGACGTTGTGTACAGTAAAAACTGTATTTTGGTTAGGAGTGAAACAATGTCGTTTAGTTCAACTCGAGTTGTTAGCTAAGCTTCATCGTTTAGTTCGTATTTCCTCCTGTGTATTTAAACTCATCTAATGTTCAATAAATGCCCTAACATGGTTTATCCCCAAATTCGTTTTTCATGCTTTTCTTGTTCGATCAGAGTTGACGAAGTGCTGATCGGAGCTTTACTCCAATGCGTTTTCAGAGTTGACGAAGTGCTGACGAAGTGCTGATCAGAGTTCGTTTTCACAATGCATACCTTTACTCCAGCATTTTGGTGAAGTGCTGACGAAGTGCTGATCAGAGTTCGTTTTCACAATGCGTACCTTTACTCCAGCATTTTGGCATAGCTGTACTGCATCTGTAACTCCTGGCCTACAAGGATCCTTTATTCCGACTATTGCAAGCAGAACAAGATCATCCTCTGGCAATTCCCATTTAGAATGCAGTTACTCATCAGTTGGGACCTTTTCTACTTCACAAGGTCTGTATGCAAGTGCAACACATCGCAAACTTTGGGCAGCCATATTTTCAATCGACTGCTTGTAAAACATTACCTTTTGATCATCCATTTTTACCACATTAGTTCTCATTGAAGTACCTAGTACAGCACATCCCAGAACAATTTCAGCAGCCCCTTCCAATAAACGTGAACTTGAGAATCAGGCCGTCGGACTGCTACACCTTCAGGGCCGTGCCTGATATAAGGGCGGGTGGGGCGTAGGCCAGGGGCCTAACTTGTTTAGTGGTCCATAATTTTTGAGATTAAGTTAACCTAACTCATGCGTAAACCTCACAAATTTATAAAAAAATTCATTTACATAATATACAATATACAAAATATAAATTATGTATAATATAATAATTTATTCAAAATTAGTAACATATATTTTATAATTTTATATAATATACAAAACATAAATTGCGTACAGAAAAATATAAAAAATATTTCATTCAAATTTAGTAAGATATTTAGTTATAAATGGTAATATATATAATTTAATAAGATATATTTTAATTTTTGATTCAATAATAAATGATTTTTGTCATATGAAAATATTTATTTTAGTTCTTTTAGATTCTAGTTTTTTAGTTTTTTCAGTTTCTTTTTTCAGTTTTTTAGTTTAATTTTTAGTTTTTGTATTTTTAGATTTTTAGTTTTATGAAAACTAACTTTCTTTTAATTAGTGTAATAATTACTTTTAAATAATAGTAATTTTTTCATAATGCAAATTATTTTTAGTTTGTGACACTTTATCAAAATTTATGTGTCCGTTCCTGTATTCAATAGTGTAAAATGAAAACAAATCAAGCTAACAGCAGATTGGATACAACTCTTCATTATGATCAAACCTAGCAAGTAGGCATTTTTCTTGATTCGTGTTGTTTTCTAACTTGTTGGGGCCCAAAATTATTTTTGCCCAAGGACCCAGGAATGACAGGCACGACCCTGTACACCTCCCCGTTTTTTCTCAGAGTTGAAAGGGAACACAAGTAGAATAGTAGACTCAGATCTAGCAGTTTCAAAGTTCATCCCAATCTTTACTCCCCATTCAAGAATAGCTTTTTCAGTAGGCGACCCAGCTATTTCCACTTCTCCACCTCCCTCAGGCATAAAAACACTTCAAGTTGTATTTTGGGCAATACCCTCAATGAGTAGAGAGCAAACCCTTGGAGAGCAAACCCTTGGAGAGCAAATAGTTGTGGCCGAGCCCATAGTCTCACAAGCTGAAAGCCTCCTAACCAGTGTCTTGTCAGCCATCATTTTTCTCATAGAATATGCAAGGGAAGGGAAAGTGTCACAACTCATCATTTTTCTTATTTTGCATTTTTCTCATTTTTCTAGTCTTTTTTACTTATTGAGCATGTCATGGCTATAAAAATTATGAGCTGGTTCGCTATCACAGTTTATTTATTCACTGTAGTTCAATGACAATTAGAATTCAAATTAATTAGAGATGAAATCAGTTACATGCACCGGTTTCTTATCCCACACAATGCTATGCTAGAATATATACCTTACCCGAAACACTGAAGTCTATTCAAATTTCATAATTTGTTCGGTTACAAATCCCTAACGGATGAGTTGTGAACTCCGAATAGGCTCTTTCTGATGCCAGCAGCCACAATGTGGAACCACCATCGGTTGAAAGATGCAACACTCTGGTAATTTGTGGAAACATTGTGTACAAGTACAACCTTGGGCTGCAATGATAATGGCCTATACTACACTACTCATGGGGATCACTTCACCTCCTTGTCGTGCCAGGGACACCCTTTGTGGCATTGTCATACCTCCGGATACAATAATTTCTGAACATCATGAAAAACAAAGTCAAGTTTTTGTGAGTGGTTATACCATATGTTAAGTTGTCAGATAACAAGCTCAAAAACAATAGGAGTTAATACTTCAAATGTAGCAGCCCTATTTTGTTTTTTCTTATTGGAAAGATGCAAAAAAAAAAATCATAATTAAAACAAATGATTTGTATAAATAGAGGATGAGGAGAATATCCTGGACAAGCAAAGCAACTGATCAAAATATCAGGTTTAGGCAAGCTGGGTCACAAGGATTAACTATAACTGACAATCATGTGAAAGCAAACTGGCCATAATAGAAGCAAGGTGAAGAGAGCGGAGAGCCCAATCTACACATCATTTACTATTAAGAAATGTATGTCGCTTTTTTTTCCTAGGCTAACTGCGACAGATATCATCGGATGAATTTAGTAATCATAAACTACACATTCCAACATCAGTTTAGTTTATGTGCACCAAATAAAGAGAAATAATAGAGTACTGGATGAGTTACATACCTATGCCTTCGCGGATGGATATATTTGGCCTTATGATCTCTTTAGAATTCACCAGGAGTATATCACCAATGTAAAGATGATTTGTTGGGACAAACACACTACACAACTCTTCATCACCTCTGTCTCGCTGCATGCAACCAAAAAATAAGCACAAGATATGGACATATTGTAGAGGTAAATAACTAGTGATTGTAACAAAGCCACTGATTTTTTTCAAAGAAAGTTAATATATTTTTGGTGCCTTCTGTAAAAGTTGGTTGATGATAATTGACTCCATTTATGCGATGACTATTTTAGTAAGTCTTCAGACAGATGAGGAAAATAGAGAGTACGACGCCATTTTGTTACTCAAGAAGATATCACTTCGAAAAGGCAAAAGGAGTGTGGAGAGACAAAGCTAATTGCACATGTACATTACCTGAAGAGTGACATATGAAGTGATAAAACCAAACGCATATTCGCCGACCCGAGGATGACAAATTATTGCAACTTCCTTAAAGGCTGTCGTGTTTTGGTCTGCAAAAATGCAATTCTAGGTTCATCAAAGCCTGCCTGCCCAGTGAGAGCATATATCATTTGTACACATGGTCAACAATAGTATGATATAGATATTTATATAACTACAATGTCAAACTGATAAGTAAACAAAAGATGCAAAATCAGATTTAAAATGCTGATTCATGTAATCACAACAGACAGCATTGGACCCCAATGCCATCATTTTCTATGAATTTAATTAGAATCATCTAGTTGATTACTGTGACGATCGATGGTCATGAGTGTCACCTGGGGATATTGCAGCACTAATTTGCTTGGAGGCGGAGTAAATATGCCTCACAAATGGCATCTTCTTTATAAACCATTCTCCAACTGAGAATACACTTGCACCCATCCATGATGATACGAAGATGCCAACAAATAGGACAAACACCAGAGACGTAATAAACCCAAGCCCTGTATTGCATATGAAAGCCTTACACAAGTGCAGAAGAATGATCAACAAGCGATGAATAGGAGCAGATATGCTGGTGTTTGACATGGAACAAGATGCATACATAACTAATACAAAAAACAATACGACAATGTTAATGAACAGCAAACAATACAATCATCAAGGTCAAACCTTTTGTGAATGCCCAACAGGACCTAATTTTTTATTTTTGCCGGGCAGGACATAAATACAAGCCCTTTATTTTCTTACTTTTTTTGGGCCCAACTATAAGAAATGCTGGAGAACGATTGTTAAGGGATGGGTAATGAATAAGGTCTACAACTCTAGGTAATGCGAAGCGCCTTACCAAATATGTCAACACCGAGCTGGGAATATAATGGGCTGAAGAAGCCATCAATAAATTGTATAAACCACCATGTAATGAAAAAGGTAATAGCCACCGGGAAGAGAACTACACTGCATTCATGATTTCAACCATGTTAGAGTAACAGTTTCAGCATTAACCGATTAAAGTTACAAAGTCCGAAAACAATAAAGTTCTTACCATCCTGTCATAAACTTCTTAGAAAACCAGCTTTGGAGAACGTAGCAGCAAGCCTAGAAAAAGAAGAAGCAAAAACGTATTAGAAGCACCAGCTTCTCTATCTAAGAGCCATTCACGTAATACTAAGGAAACAAAACATCCAGCATCATTCACACCCAGCCACCATCACCAGAAGCTCGTAATATAGTGTTTAATAACTTGCACATATCATTCTGGTGTTTGTAATTTCTCATGTCTTACAAAATAATCTACTTTTTATATTAAAGCTTCCATCTCATTTGGAACAACTAGGGAAAAACTTAATTTAATTCAGAATCTCAAAATGAGGCAACTTAACCAGCATACTTTCCATAACTTGAAAATCTGAATTACAGAATTATCACAATCCGACATCAGAATCACAAACGAAAATTGGAAGAATTAATTAAACGCACACCTAAGAGGCAATCATAACGATCAATTTATGAGTAAATCGAGGCTGACCTTGCGAGTGGAAGAATTGGGAGGAGAATGAGGAGGCGCTTTAGGCGGATCCTCGGGATCTCCGCGGACGCCGTTGTCAGCGCTGCTTCCGGATTCGCTGAGTGGAGCAGACGTTGAATCCTTGTCTTCTGCCATCTCCGATCTCGTCCGGACCTTGTCTCGGATTCCGAAGAGAGAGAAAAAGCTCAGTGAGAAAGATTTTGGGTTTGACCTGACCAGACGGTCAACTGTTCATTGAAGATATGGCGTGTTTGGGAAGCTGACTTTGGATGACTGGAACAGTGTTTATCAGTTTATTGCCATTTTAGAGCATATACACCGGATGATTTTGTGGGACATGCTACTGCTGACATGGAGCTGACGTGGAGGATGTTCGATAAGAAAATTTGTGCAACCGCGACAATCCAAGTAGGACGTGCTGGAAATGGAGAGGATGTGTTCGAGCAACACGTCTGAGCGGACGTTCTCTAATTCGGTTGAGGTCATCATTTTACGCTCGCTTTGCTCTCATTCGAAGATGATGATGATCAAATTTCGTTCCTTTTCAAGCTCGCTTTGCTCTCAATCGAAGATGATGATGCACAGTCGGAGGGGAAGTGCCGCGCGTTTGGCTTCAACATTAGAATCGCGTCTGATGTTGACATTAGGCAATAATGTCTGAAGAGAACGCGATTCAGCATTAAAGTGTACATGGGACGCGGAGGGGAAGTGCCCCGCGCATCGCAACGTTATCACCGCGTTCTACGTTGACATTAGGAAGTAATGTCTGGAGAGAACACGACGCTTAATGTTGCGGTGGGACGCGACAGGCTCTGATCATTTGATGTTTCTGCGTCCTTGTCAGAATTAGATGAAAGCCTAGTGTTTTTTGGGTGGAAATGACATTCTGAGCAAGCCCATCGCTTTGCCATGAGCTCGGCGTTTTTAGGGTGAATTCCTTCATCTGGAGGGTCAAATTCGCGTTTTACTCTTCTTTCAGATCTTTTGTTACGTTTTTATTAATTATTCTAATGCTCATAGTGTCAAATTTTCATCTATAATTTAAATACAGTTACTTATGAATTGATAATTAAAAAGAAAATTATTTGATGAATAGTAATAAGAGGTGCTAGATGTTGAACCGCTGATAAATAACGCGAATTGAACCTTCTATTGGGTTAAATAGTAACAGGAAGTGCTATTTGAGAAGGTTCTCAAAATGAAGAACTTCCTAAATAGGTGTATATGCTCTTAGTACATCCAAACTTTTACATGCTCCCTATCAAAAAAAAACTCTTACATGCTCAGAATGGTGCGATTAAGCAGCGCTGACAACGGCGTCTGCGGCCTGTTTTGTAAGGGTTGGATTTGTAGCTTAGGTGTTTTGTTTAGTTTAGTTTAAATGAACTTAGTTTATATTAGATTAGATTAGTCAATAACGATGTGGTTGAGTGCCTACCTTGTATCCACAAGTTAGAGATGTCATATGCCTTGTGCTTCAATGAATGATTCAAGTGCAAGTTCAATTCGGGTGGTGCTTTTATGTGGCCTGTGCTTCAAAACGAAATAAAAATATGTGTAACCGAGCAATGTGATATATGTGATGTTTTCCTTTTACTAGTCGATGTTAACCCATCATCCATATAAAAAGATTAGTTTAGTTTAGCTTAGGTGAGTTTAGATGAACTTAAATTAGCTTATTTTAGTTTTAATTTTTATTATATAAATTAACTTTATAAAAATGTTAGATATTATAAAAAGTTCGAATATCAGTTTGGCCTATTTTTATTTAAAAAAATCTGATCCTGGGGATCTGTTTTGTCTAAAAAAATTACACGTGGACGACACGTATACTATAAGCATAAGTGGATGGAGTGGAAAAAAATTAATTTTTAAAAAAGAAACACCTCTTGGTCCGGTTTTATTAAAAAAAACTTAAAATTTTAACATCGTAATACAAACCTCTTTTTTTAAAATTTAAGTTTTCTACAAAATCGGATCAGGTGTTTTTAAAAAATTATTTTTTTGCACTCAACATCCACATAGGCTTATAGTACACATGTGGTCCACGTGTTATTTTTTACAAACAAACCGGATCCCCCTATTTGGCTTCACAATATCTCAAATGACCAGGATTCGGTTTGTTGGAATACCTAGAAAATTGGATTCCAAGGATTCAATTTTTTTAAAAATAGGTCAAAACTGAAATGTCAAACTGAAACATGGAAACACACCAGTAAGATTAACTCTTAGTTATTTGTACTTTGTAGCGTTTGTGTAACAGTACTTTGTAAAATAAGTTAATTTATTATAGGGTAAATTACAAAATATAGCCTGGACTATCATTCGATTTCAAATTAGATACCGAACTTTTTCAATTTTCAATTTAGTGACTTTTCATATATCTTGTCTTCGAATTTGATTTTTTGGAGGAATTTTAAGGTCTATAACCTATTAAGTTGGTTACATGGTTAATTAATTTGGTTAAATTAATTTTTTATCGTGGTTGGACACTTGGACATATGATTAATTGGATGAAACATGTGTGAACTGATGCAAAAATCACTAAATTGGAAATTAAAAAAGTCCGCATGTTTTTTGTAATTTACCCTTTATTATAAGCAATGAATTTCAATTAAGTTACATTGATCATGCATGCTGGTTCATGAGAAATATAACGTGAACGCCAGAGAACTTAACTAGGGCTTTAACTGCTGTATTATTGGCGAATTGTTTTGTTGCTGCTACCATCTATTTTGGGGTCTGTTGTTCTTGTTCCTGTTCCTGGTCATCGGTTTATCCATCAGAGGTTAAAGAAACAGTGACATAACTGAAAACATTGTGGTTGCATTCAGATGCGAACCTGTTATCTCTGAGGGACAATGATGCAAAAGGTCTGGATAGGTCATGTCCGATACTTGAACAACTAGACGATGTCTCCGCTGGCCAGCTCTTTGGGACAGCAACAGTCCTGCCATAAACGAGACAAGTGACATTTTTTTCATGAATTAACGTAAACACACAATCAGTTAGTAACAAAATTCTTGCAATGGAAACACAAACTGTGAATCGAAGGTGGTGAGTGTATGTATCATGTATGTATACCCCTCCGTGTATTTGTACTTGCAGCGGTTTAACATATTGACAGTGTAGTTTCCAACCAGCGCATCAAGCCTCCTGGCCAACTTTGGAACTTCAGTTGGCCATAGTATGTCCCAAACTTTGATGATCTGGGTGCAATTGGACTTTTCTTCTTCCATGTCAACACTCCAAGCTAAGTCGAGTCCACCACTGACTTTGTACACTTCTAGAAGCTCTGACGCAGTTGACCCTTCTTCTAGGATGACATTGACATCTTTAGCGCTCTTGTTTGCTCTCCAGCCAGTTGATAGCTTTTCCAATAACTCGAGGACTGATTTTTGTATCTCAATGCTGTCTATCTTTTTCATGGACTTGACGAAATCATCTGAAAAACGAATCTGCCAGACAGGCATGTTTGGTTCGGGGTTTCAAAAAAAAGGATTGAAGTTCTATGATCAAGCTTGAAACACGTGTTTGTAATTGTAAATTGTACCTTCCATTTAGCTGATTTGAACGCGGCAGAGTTTGCATCGAGTAACATATCTAGTCGGCCTAGGCCAAGCAGGGCATCAGTTGTAAACTGACTTAATCCAGGGTCATCTTCTAAATTATAAAACGAATCTCTCTCCTTCGCATCAACCACCAGCTTCTTCCATATTGAACCACTGCTGATCAGTGTCTGCCCATTCCCCAGTATCCATAAGCAATGTCTATAAATAAAAATCCATTTGGAAAACGTCTTCATCATGCAGAACTAGCGAAATTTAACACTGCATCAAAGCTATGTAACAGCCGTGGAGAAACATACCTTGCTCGGGTGAGAGCCACATTTGTCCGTTGGTGATTGGAAAGGAATCCAACGGATCCTCTAATGTTTGATCTGACAGTAGATATTATGATCACATCATCCTCGCCTCCTTGGAATGCATCAACTGAACGGACATTTACTGTGCAGTATGTTTTACGGTCCTTAGGGAACCTCTTAGCAAATAAGCTCTGAATTGCATACATTTGTGCCTTGTATGGTGATATCACTCCAACACTAATTTTCTCTTTTCTAGCAGCACATGCTGACATCCAAGTTGCACAAACAGGGTTCAGGAAGGAAATTAGATCCGGTGGAGCCTAGTTGAAACTAGTAATCATATGTAGTTTTATATTTTTAATCTAAAAATACGACTTTAATCATGAGAAAGAATGTGATTACCACAGGAGTTATGTGACTGCTGTGAATAAGGGTATTTAATTACCTTTGGACAGTTTAGTTATAATGCCAAAGGCAACAGCCACCTCCATCGGGTTCATTGAACTGTGGCCAGCACCGAACTCCTCCTTCCCGTCGGAGACATTGATGAACGAGTATGTTCCATACATTCTACCGTCGAGGACTTGTTTCTCATAACTTCTTGTTTTGACACTACATGCATCCTGGATCAGATTGTTGTAAAACTTTGTTGGGAAACCTGCTGATGGAAGGATGCATTCTGTACTGAATATTAAGAAGGTGCTTCCTGTGTCCCAATAGCACCAGCCTCTCAAACAAGCTTCTTCCAAAATTGACACTCTCAGATATCTGAAAGTGTGAAGAAATTAAAAACATAAATGGAATTCCTCAACCAATGGAAGACAAACGAATTGTTATAACATTTTTTGTTGTTGTTATAACATAGACTCTTACATTACTTCTGACCATTGCAGGAAGCTGTTTCTCATCTCCAATCAGCACAGCATGGCTCAAGCCACGTACTTGTAATGGTATCAAAGATTCGCATTCTTTAAGTTGAGCAGCCTCGTCAATGATCAGCATTCCAAAAGGGATTTCCCCAAGCCTTGCAGCCGTCGAAGCAGTGCAAAAAACAAGTTGAGCATGAGCCAGACAAAACTTACCTATGCCATAATCACTCGACACCTTTGGATATACAAAAGACTGCTCAAGAGATTTGAAAACTTCTAAGCATTTCCCAATGCGTTGCTTTAATAGAATTGTTGGCAGCGCTTGCAATGGCTCATCTTCATGCGAAACTTGGTTCTGGGACAGGAAATCTTCCAACGACTCAAGCTGCTCTTTTCCTTGCATCATGGACTTCACAACCGCTAGGGAAATGGTTGAAGTTGGTAAGTGGGTGGGTAGATTCTCAATGCAGAACTTCAAGCCTTTACTGATGGGTTTCAACTGTTCCATAAAAAAATCTGTGTATATAAGAGGATCTTGTTCTACAAGTTCATCTGTGCAGACTTCGGTTTCAGTCGACTCAGCCTCACTATTCACAGATTCTATCTCCTCAGCTTCATCTCTCTTCTCAGCTTCTCTTTTCTCAGCTTTTCTGTTAGCAGTCGCAGCTTCTCTTTTCGCATCCTCTCTTTTCTGTTCTTCGCGCACCAAGTACTCAGTGTACAACTCTACGGAATTCTCAAGTAAATGTATCAGAAACTCCAAGCAGCCTCTCCATCCATAAAGTGGAGCAAAACAACTCCTTAAAACTTCAACTCGGTGACCGTAAAAAACATCAAGCAACTCAATGTTCCCTTTGTCGAAACCCATTCTCTTACTGTTACCAAACAAGACAATATCTCCAAGTCCATAACTTTCAATCTCACAAGATTCTCTGACCAGTTTCAACAGCCTTCCCGCAACTTGTAACACTGCTGTGTTCGTTGGACCACATATGAGTGTTTTAGTCTTCTGCTTTAGAAGTGCATACAACAGCACTCCAACAGTTTTTGTCTTCCCTGTTCCAGGAGGCCCCCATATCAACTTGATAGTGTTTTGATGTTTGCACTGGCTAGTTGCAATGCAACTCAAGATTGCAGCCTTTTGCGACTCATTAGGATCATATGAATGAATCAACAGCCTCGTGTTATATATGTCAGCCTTAATTGTCTCGTTGACTAAGCATTCTGGGCACCTTTCTTCGGCCTGAAAACAGTCAGATGTGATTCCCAGTGAGCCAAATGGGGAAACAAAAATAAGAAATTATTGTCCAATGAGATTTTAGGCTCTAAGGTTTAGATACCATATGCCCTAAACCCTAAACCTTTTAACTTACATCAGGTTCTCCTCGAACTACTGTTTTTAGAATGCTGCTGCGCTCCTTGGAAGCCGTATTCAGGGCTGCCTGAATCCTTAAACTTGTTGTCATGTTTACCAAATAGACCCCAAAAAGCACTCTCCTCCACCCATCCTTACATTCTTTTGCTTCAAAACAAGCAACAGGCTTTGATGTAAACACTGAAATCTTACCATCCTCATTTAGACTAGGGTCAACCAATGCAATAGTGTAAGGCTGCCGCGGGCTGTTCAAGTCATCGATGCGCCTTGGTTCTACTTCAGCAAGTGCTATGATGTCACCTCCAGCAGGGTCATATTTTTCTTCAGCTTCATCATCTTCTTCACTGCTAGGAGCATCAGAAACATCATCTGGATCCTTATTTACTTTTGCTGATCTTCTCCATGGTTTAACTCTGATGTTGTACAGCAAGTTATTGGGCCGCCATAGCTTTGGGTGTTCCTCAACTGAAATGATCATAAAAACAGGTGCCGTGGCAAGAGACGTGATGCCAGAGAATAAATCTGCATGAGTTTCTTCAATCAGCGCAGGAGCATACGAGTCTACGTATTCATACAGTGATGAGAATCTCAGTGGAATGTTGCGCACCTGCTCAAAATATATATATATATATATATATATATATATATATATATATATATATATATATATATATATATATATATATATATATATATATATCATGTATACTTATATAGCTAAGCACAAAACTACCACATATATAACTGGAGACAGAAAACAGTAGCAATGTAAAAGAAGGAAAGGGGAAACTGGCCTTATTTTTGTAAAGGTTTTTGTTAAGTATGTCCGGTATAGACCAGGAAAAAGACTTCAGTCAACAAGCCCGCCGAAGCTGCTCGTTTCGTTTCGTCATCCTTCATCGTTCCCTGAATGTTAATTTAACTGAGACGGTGATGCATTGCAGGCCAGTTAGAAAACAATTAGAAGCCTCCTTTTAAAAGTAGTATATATGCTTACTTGCCTTATTCAGTTTGGTATCTAGTGAGATTCGTGAGTCAGCAAGTAAGGCTCTTCTTAAGCTAAAGATGGTGATTTACCTGGGCAGAGTCATCCAGTTGATTTGTAGTGACACCATGCTTGAAGAATACCAAGAGACTTAATTAGCAGATGAGATGAACAGTCCCAAAGAATACCAACTGCTAGTGGTTCAAATTTCTAGGATGAGCTTGCAGAGTCCGAGGAGTCACTAAATAAGTGACCATCTGCTCAACAATTTGAAAATTTGATCCTCACTGCTTTGCATCCCCAACCACCCGTGCCCAAATTGGCATTCTAGCAACCAGCGTGCCCTCATTATTGCCGAGTATCCACAAGCAATGTCTGAACTGCAACATTTGAACAGATCAGCAAAGCAATAGGCATTAGGGTTTAGCACTCTTACCGCACTCTTGTCGAATCCACTTTAGTGTGCACGGTTACTTGATTGTGCAAGTTATTACACTGATCTCCGAAGGTAATGGACGAGAATATCTATATAGATATTCTCGGAGGATCTTTTGCTCTCAAGATCGAATCTAGCAAATATACGATGATTGTTGCGTGACAATCATATTTTTAATACTTTATTATAGTTGTCAAGTTATATGTTTTACCGTTTTAGGGGTCAAATTGTACTCAAACAAAATTTATAAACATTGGTAAGCCAATAATCGATCCAATGAACAACGTCTGTGTGTAGTAGCTAACAAGTGACCTATTTAGCTATTCCAAGTAACAATAGGTTTTGATGTAACGAAAATAGCAGAAATTAAATATAGAAAAATAAGGGTTTTGCTTGATCAGAGAAAGAATCTCAGGATCAGACTTCACCCGTGTCAACCCCACTAATCATGCAATCATATAACGTAATTCAATAATGCTATCGAATATGGAAATAAACCAAAATAACACTAGACAAGCCGCCCATCCACGGACATTGTCTAGATTAATCTCCATCGTTGAACGCCGCCCATCAACGAATTATCAACGATCTCGATTATTAAACTCAGGGTTTTTCAGACAAAAGTCAACTTTCCTATTAATTCACGTACTATCATTATAGCCAAAATCAATTTCATACAATTCGGTTAATACATAGGACTCATTCATCTTTTGGTAATTAACCTAAATACGTTCTAGCATGCAAACATCCCATTCAACGTAAAACTTGCAAGAACGATAAAATTAAGCACGATGAAATTGAATATTCGAATCGCATTAATGAAAAACGTTTAATTGATCACATGAAGAGTTGGGTACAAGACACGGGATCCGTAGGATCCCAGAATAAGGAAGACTACTCACTATTCATGGTAAGTTAACCACAAATAGTGTAAAAATAGAAATTATGGACGAGATAACTGTAGCGACGATGTAGCTCGTTGAACCCTCAATCTCTGCGATGTTGTGCTCTGTCTTCTTCTCCAAGTTAGATCTTCAATCTCAATTCAGGCGTACGAGTTGCAATCAGCCGAATTCCCTTTTATAGCTTGCCCAAAAACGATTTTTGGAAATAAGTTGATCATTCTATCCCCGACGGTGCCGTGACACCCGTGACACTCGAGCATGTCACGCTATAGGCCAAAACTCGTTGATCTGTAAGGGTGCCGTGACACATAGACATGTCACGGTAGTCACGGCCCTGTCTGAGATCACTCGATTCCTTCTGCGAAAAAAGCCTACCGTGACACCCGTGACACTAATGAGATGTCACGGTTGTCACGGCCTATTGTTGGTGCAGAACTCTTTTTCGGCCTTTTTCGTCGATCTTTCCGTTCTTTCAGCACTTCGAGTCCAAGGAGTGATGATATGTCTTTTTGTCCTGAAACACTCAAGGAATACATCAAATAGAGACAATTTGCCGGGAGAACAAGTGTTATCTTTCATCGAATGTAGCGAAAAATTAGTCAAAATATCGACCGATCATTGCGCAAGAATCAGTTCGGATATTCCTATTACGAGATTGAGATTAAGAAGTGATCAAAGATTTAGGAAGATTTTACGAGAGATTTTAGGAAAATATATCTCAATCGCATATCAAATTTGGTATGGGATGATCTAATTGATGAGTTGATGAAGCCAGTATGGGATGGACGAATCAGTTGGAGGTTCTTGCGCTGGCTTAATGTGCAAGATAGAGCTATCCAGTTCGAGTACCTGCTAAGGCTGCCCTTCAAAGTGTGGTTCAACCTGGAAACCCTTGGATGCGTGCTTGGTAAAGTGAGAACGACTTGAGATCGCGTGTTCGAGGAAGCAACGGATCAGTGCATTCAACCGGATAACTCGAAGGGAGATATACTGCGATCTGAGCTAGAAGGCTTGTTGTGCGGTTACAAGGAGTTAGATCACTACTAAGATTCGCCTGAAAGTACGATGGTACACCACAGTGTGTGGTTGGGTGAATGATATAAATTATTGTAACCGATAACACGTTAATACAAGTGTCCATTCCAAAATCCTTTTATTTTAACAAAATCCTTCTAGTGTAGTGACTTTTTCTAGATACTGATTCCAGTAACTAAGTTTCCACTATATATCGCAGTTTCTTGTTTACTTTTACCTTCTGCTTTCATTTCCGCTAACTATATACTTGGCGAGTAACAATATTCGGTAGACATAGCTAACTAACGATCATAACAAAACTTATAGACGGAACCTCTGGCATTACATCCGACACTAATGAAAGTAATGACATTATTCTCCACTTTTCGAAATCCATCAACGGAACGAACATGTACTGAGATATATATATCGATTCAGAACTTATTGTAATCTTTTTTACTACAAGCTTAGCAAAACCTAATTTGAAAATCTGGAAGGAGAATTGACTATTTTTCCCCCTAATAATTTCAAGGTTTTTTATTGCATCACACTTATCAATTATCAAGTACAAGCATAATTGTGAAAAATTTCCTCATTTCCCCTTCTAGCCAAATTCTAAATTGGGTTTTTGAAATAGCCACTTTATCTTAGGTGATGTCTCCAACATCACCTAATATATTATGTGTTGTTGCGATGCTCAGTGTCTTGCTTACATCGATATCATGATGAATCACGTGTCTATGTGGCAACTTAAATTAAGGCGCTCCTGGGTACAACGGCTAAGAAGAAAAGCGCTACTAAGGACAGCGCCCAACCCTCATCAATCTGATCATCATCGAGAAAGCTTCCATCACTTTGGTCAACGTTCCCTTCACTTTCCCAGCGCAAGATGAGCACGACCCAGCAGGTCCTGGATACAGTTTTATAAAAAACTTAAATTTGTAACATCATAAATACAAACCTCTTTTTTTAAAATTTAAGTTTTCTACAAAACCGGATCCGGTGTTTTAAAAACAATTTAATTTTTTTTTGCACTCGACATCCATATAGGCTTATAGTACACATGTCGTCCACGTGTTATTTTTTTAAAACAAACCGGATCCCTCTATTTGGGTTTCACAATATCTCAAATGACCAGGATCCGATTGTTGGAATACCTAGAAAACTGGAATCTCAGGATCCAATTTTTTAAAAAATAGGTCAAAACTGAAATGTCAAACTCACTTTGATCATTTGAGATATTGTGATACCCAAATAGGTCAATTTTTTAAATAAAAAAATACCATTTCAATTTTAGTTTCTCTAATATTAATATTAATATGTATGGTATCCTTTAAGGGTGGTCAAGTGTATAGGAAGCCTGAAGCAAAAAGTGTTTATATTAAAAATTTGGGGGCATTTTTTCCCTTTTAGATAAGGTTTTTTTATATGAAAAGGCAACATGCCTAACAAAACAACAGGGAGGACAGATCCGTCAAAACGACAGATCAAACGATACCAACACAACTCTTTGCTCTAACATAGTAAAGCTACTGGCGATAGAAACTAACACCAAAAACCAAACCGACTAACAAATTTTGGTAGAAATCTCCTCCTTCACTTGCTATGGAAAGCCTTCATGCCAACTTGGCCCACCATAAAGCGGCTCTTCTGCCGACTTCAAATAAACATTCAAGCTCAGGCCAAACCTTTCTTGGAGTAAACTTTATTTCTGGGTCCTGCTACTCCAATCGTCTGTAATTCATGTGCTGCTTGCCAAGGAAACACGTCACCTCTAGATATGGCATAAAAAGGACTTAAAACTATGAAAAACCAACTAGCTAGGAGCAGCACGGACAATGAAACTACGTCGGAATAAGGACAGACCGCTGCTCCACTTGGCCTCACGCCCATGGGCAGAAGCAACGGACGACGAACCCAAAGAAACCCCAAGAGTGGGATATAAAAGAAAACAGCAAACTCTCGTAAGCGGATCCGCTTAGAGAGGCACAACAACGAAAAAGGAACAAGAAGTTACAAATATTTACACAAAAAGACTAAACCACAGCCACCTCCAACCCGCCCAACCACCACCCACCACTCACCGTCGACACCGCTTCCCAAGCTCACCCCTACCACCCACAAGGCTCAAATCTGAGCCGACCAGCCTCACGAGGCATGAATCGGATTAGATTGACAGTGGGGTATGAAGGAAGAAGGGAGAGGGAAGAGGTCGTCGTTGCGGTGGAGAGGGAGAAGGAAAAGGAAGGGGCTGAGGGAGGAGGAGGATGAGAGGGTGGGTTTGCTGGTGGTGGAGAGAGAGAAAGAAGAGAGAAGGAGGAGAAAAAAGAAGAAGAGAGAAGTGAAGGAAAGGAAATCCTTTTTAGATGAGGTTTTGACTAGCTAATTGATGCTAGTTTTTACTAAAATGAAGCCTTTTTACTATTGCATTTACTATGCATAATGCTTATAATAAATGAGGCGCGAAGCAGAAGCGATATCCTTCCTTCGCTCAATAATAAAGACGGCTCTGTTCAATGAGATGATGGTCTACTGTTTATAGTTTTGGTAATATTAACGGTTTATGTATATACATAAGATTCTCTATTTAGGGGGGCGCTCGGTTGAGGCAGGGTTGTAAGAATGAGGCAGTGAGGCACGATCTCGGCCGTCTGTGGAGTTGATCGGACGCACGTGGCGAAGCCACGTGGCACAGCCGCAATTGTTGACTTTTCAAAAGTTAGTGCGTTTTACTATTTGGACACGTGTCGCGCCACAAATGCACGGGGTAGATGTGTGGTTGAGATCGTGTCTCACGTGCCTCACATTACTGTAACGATCCGCATTTGAACGCTCATCTCTCTATTTATTAAGTATCTTTTATACTAATCTAATTCTTAAGAAATTCATAAGTTGATTGAAGATAAAATAATATTACATGAACCGTAATGTACACCTATCAACTAATAAAATGACATTAATGATTAGTTAATACTATTTATTTACATTGACTTGTATTCTGCAATCAGCATAATCCATTTTCTTACCAATAGGACGTCATCGTCAATCGTCATCATTCATCAACTACGCGCCATCATATAGTTCCCTCCCAAAATCTAACATTTCCCGCCAGCGGAAAAGAATCCTTAATTTCCCCAAAACCCTAAACTTCCTCCATTCAGTCCAAATCCCAAGTCCCCCCTAC
The DNA here is from genome assembly GCA_033675215.1 of Rhodiola kirilowii. NCBI lineage: Eukaryota > Viridiplantae > Streptophyta > Magnoliopsida > Saxifragales > Crassulaceae > Rhodiola > Rhodiola kirilowii. Next base: position 3,124,701 of record CM066203.1, on the reverse strand, counting down.
AATATTTCCCCAGCCATAAATACTCGCTTTCAATTCCTTCAACACAGTCTCGTGTCTCATCCATCGGATTCAGCGCCCACCAACTGTTCGACGAAATTCCAGACTGAGCATCCGTCCCATCTTTTGCTCGATACTGTAAACATGTATGTGGTGAAGAGAGACGGGCGTCAGGAGGCGGTTCACTTTGATAAAATCACTGCCAGGTTGAAGAAGCTGAGTTATGGATTGAGCACTGAACACTGCGACCCCGTTCTGGTGGCGCAGAAGGTGTGTGCTGGGGTGTATAAAGGTGTCACGACTAGCCAATTGGATGAATTGGCGGCTGAAACTTCTGCAGCCCTGACGGCCAACCACCCTGATTATGCTTCTGTAAGTAAATGATTCGGGTGTTAAATTCGTTAAGATCTGTTTTTGTGGTTTTAAACAGATGGGGTGCTTATTGTTGGCGCAGCTTGCTGCTAGGATTGCTGTTTCAAATCTGCACAAGAACACCAAGAAGTCGTTTTCTGAGACGTGAGTGATGTTGGTTGTGGAAGTTGTGGTCATTTCTCCGGGTCTTTGTCTCGGATGGTTGTTTTAAAGCTCATTTTGTTGAATTTGCAGGGTGAAGGACATGTACAATCATTTTAATGTGAGATCTGGATTGAAAGCTCCCCTAATTGCTGATGATGTGTATGAGATTATCATGAAGGTATGCAATTTGTTGAATTTACATGAAGTTTTGTTTTTGATAACTCCTAGAGACTTCTGTAATACAAGGACTGATTGTTTCGCAAAACAAGAAGCCTAATTATTCCTTTTTAGATCTTACAGATACAAGAATTTGTGTTTATTGACTATTTCATCATAACTTTTGTTGAGTAGTTTTTATTGCATTTCTCTGTCATATCAACATTCAAATTCACAACTTCTAGTTTGTTTGTTTTTTCTTTTCAGAATGCTGCCCGTTTGGACAGTGAGATTATCTATGATCGAGACTTTGACTACGATTATTTTGGATTCAAAACTCTTGAGAGGTCATACCTTTTGAAGGTTCAAGATAAAGTTGTTGAGAGGCCTCAACATATGTTGATGAGGGTTTCAGTTGGGATCCACAAAGATGATATTGAATCTGCCATCAAGACTTACCATCTCATGTCTCAGAGATGGTTCACACATGCTTCTCCCACCCTTTTTAACTCTGGAACACCTAGGCCCCAAGTATGTACACCAGTTCAACATGTGCTGATTAAACTATTTAGTAGTTAAGATGAAATGTAGACTGGCTAACGGGTGATTTTTTAAATAATATTCTCTTTGTTTTATAGTTGAGCAGCTGTTTCTTGATATGCATGAAAGATGACAGCATTGAGGGAATTTATGATACACTGAAGGAGTGTGCTGCAATCAGTAAATCTGCTGGAGGAATTGGTGTTTCGGTGCATAATATACGTGCAACCGGGAGTTATATCCGCGGAACAAATGGAACATCCAATGGCATTGTTCCAATGTTACGAGTGTTCAATGACACTGCACGCTATGTTGATCAAGGTGGAGGAAAGAGGAAGGGTGAGCTTAACATATGCAGCATCTTCTTATTTCTTGCACTATATCTGCTAGCAAATAGCTGATGTTTCTGATTTCTTAATACTGCAGGTGCTTTTGCTGTGTACCTGGAGCCATGGCATGCAGACATCTTTGACTTCTTGGATCTTAGGAAAAACCATGGAAAGGTAACCACCCGGACCATTGTCTATTGTTGCCAATCCCATTCAAGATTGTCTTTTTCTGTTACTATAATCAATTGTTTATGTATTATATCATGGTTTGATTTATTTAAGATAGTATCTGATTGATGGGCACCCTTTTTTCAGGAAGAGAATCGAGCCAGGGACTTGTTCTATGGTCTTTGGGTTCCTGACATGTTCATGGAAAGAGTTCAGAGCAATGGAGAATGGTCACTATTCTGCCCGAATGAGGCTCCAGGATTGGCTGATTGTTGGGGTGAAGAGTTTAATAGTCTGTACACTAAGTATGAGAAAGAAGTAAGGATGTCTTGTTGTGATGCTCAGTACTTGGTTGTGTTTGCTCTACTCAGAACCAACGTAAATGTTGTTCAATCTCAGACATTGTCGCTTATCAATGTTCATTTTCTGTTGCTATCAGGGTAAAGCAAAAAGGGTTGTCCAAGCACAGAGTCTCTGGTTTGAGATTTTAACCTCACAGATAGAAACTGGCACCCCTTATATGCTTTTCAAAGTAATTGGTCATACCTTTTTTTTGATAAGCAAGTAATTGGTCATACTTATATCTTTACAATTTTCAGATATGTTGTATTGCTGAGTGCTTACCATTCTACCCTAATTTCAGGACTCGTGCAACAGAAAAAGCAACCAACAGAATTTGGGTACTATCAAATCTTCAAACTTGTGTACTGAAATAATTGAGTATACTAGTCCTACAGAAACTGCTGTCTGCAACTTGGCATCCATTGCCTTGCCACGATTTGTGAGGGAGAAGGTTGGTCATCCTACACATTTCTTTAACCTTGCATTTAAATATTTCAGCTTTTAATCTTTTGACTAAGCTGCCCTACTGTTGCTTCAGGGGGTGCCTATGGAGTCGCATCCTTCTAAAATTGTCGGGAGTCTAGGCTCAAAAAACAGATTCTTTGATTTTGATAAGCTGGCCGAGGTGAGCTTAATGAGTTCATAGTCAATAACTTGTCCATCTGTTAGAGCTGCACTAAAATGTCTCTTATGTCTACAGGTCACACAGATTGTCACTTTAAACCTAAACAAAATAATTGATGTGAACTTTTACCCCGTTGAAACTGCTAGAAATTCCAACATGCGGCACAGACCCATTGGTATTGGGGTTCAAGGTCTTGCTGATACTTTCATTCTGCTAGGCATGGCATTTGAATCGCCTGAGGTATCCTTACAAAAAATTCAAGTTATAAGTTATCATAGATTTAGTTTTATGCTTAACTGTCACAGTGATGTTGAGAGTATTTGCTATCCTGACTTTAAACTAGCATGGTTTTGATGACTTATATCTTGTTTCCAGGCTCAACAATTAAATAAAGATATTTTTGAAACCATTTACTATCATGCTCTAAAGGCTTCTTCTGAATTGGCGGAAAAAGAAGGCACATACGAAACATACAATGGATGTCCTGTGAGCGAGGTATATAAACGTTGGGGTCATTTCAGTGTGTTGCTTGCGATTAAATTGTTTGTGAATGTTGGTCATTCCAGGTATCAAATGTTGAGCTTTATGGATTTGAGGCTGCTTTACAAACCAATATAGTGCTTTGTAATTAGTATTATATATATATATATGTGTGAATCTCAAGAACACAAGTTTGTACTCAGGGAGTACTTCAACCAGACATGTGGGGAGTGCAACCCTCTGACAGATGGGACTGGGTAACCCTCAGGCAGAAGATATCACAGAATGGAGTAAGAAACTCACTTTTGGTGGCTCCTATGCCCACAGCTTCAACCAGCCAAATCCTTGGAAATAATGAGTGCTTTGAACCTTATACTTCCAATATCTATAGTCGCAGGGTTCTAAGGTTTGTAATTCACCAATTGTTTATTTTTTCCCGAATATTACTCCATTTTCTGATGTTATTGCTATTTGTTACTGTTTCATCAGCGGTGAGTTTGTGGTGGTTAACAAGCATCTTCTGCATGATTTGACGGAAATGGGTGTATGGTCTCCAGATCTGAAGAACAAAATTATTTACGAGAATGGCTCTGTTATTAAAGTCACTGAGATTCCAAGCGACATAAAAGAAATCTACAAGTATGTTATCATCCATCCATCCTATTTATTAGTGTCTATATAGTGTTTTCATCCATCTTTGTACGTACTAAAAAGCTTGCTGTTCCCAAGGACTGTTTGGGAGATTAAGCAAAGGACATTAGTTGACATGGCTGTGGACCGAGGATGTTATATAGACCAAAGCCAAAGCTTGAACATTCACATGGACCAACCAAACTTTGGAAAGCTAACATCCTTGCATTTCTATGCATGGTCGAAGGTAACTTGTAATTTGTGTAAATGAATGACTTTCCTGTTCGTCGAAGCTCTAAATCATATAGTACTAAATGCCTGAGTTGTCCTTATTTTGACTTTGGCAGGGTCTAAAAACTGGAATGTATTACCTGAGATCACGTGCAGCAGCTGATGCGATAAAATTCACTGTTGACAATGTTGCTGCACTCAAGGTATAGAACAACTTAACACTGTATTTTTCCTTTATAGTTCGATTTAATATTTTCATTTTACAGTTTACTTGACAATGGTTACTACTCCACTTTTTTGCAGGAAAGGACAGTTGTACTTGTACCAGAGGAGGATGATGCTGATACCAAACTGGCTCAAATGGTATGTTCCTTATCAAACCGCGAAGACTGCTTGGCCTGCGGAAGTTAAATATTTTCCACTTCAAGAGATATAAACCCTAAAGGTTGACGAGGTAGCTATAGTTTGCATTCCGCAGCTTGAGATATTTTCCAATGTATTGTGCTTTTATTTCTACATACTCCCTGATGGGGATGGTGGCATTAAGGCAACATGGGGCGCTGGCGCCTGGTCAACTGTCTTATCCTTACTTCATGGATGTATCACGAGAAGTCTTTAACAGATTAGAGTATTACGTATAAAGTATATTTGTAGTAGATTCTAATGCAAGTTGCTAGGTCTCCGTTTCGGAAAATGTTTTTACTACTCCCTCCCTCCAATAATTTTCTTCTCCTTTGTGATTTTGCACAGGTTTTAAGAAAAATAATATATTGTAGTAAGTTATTGTGAGTGTATTTGCAAGTACAATTTCATCATTGCAAGTACAATTTGTGTGAAGATAAATGATTAAATAAGGTGGTTGTGAGTGTGTATTTATGGTAAGTTTTGGAAATGGGAAAAAAAATTTGGGACGCCCAAAAAGGAAAGTGAGAAGAAAAATATGGGACGGAGAGAGTATAATTCAATTCACTGTCTAGTCTATAGAAAAGAATAAACAGTCTATTGTGTTGATGTGTATCAAAGTGTAGTCTGATGTCAACGTGTTCAAGTACCTAAAGGGGTAACAATGAATGTTTTGGTAGAGTTGAAATCTTCAACTTCAAAACAAAAAAAAGAAATCTTCAACTTCAAACTGGAACTGGCAGGCAGCACATGGACTTGGCACATGACATCATGTTGTCCGTCATCTTAATCTAAATTCAAGTCAACCACTCACCCCAAAATCCAAATGAAGCCCATACTTTTTCATATGCAAATCCATCATTCAACTCATCTCCGTACCTGCAACTAAAGCCAAGAACAAAGCCACCATAAAACGCGTTGTACTTTAACTGCAAAAAAAAACAATTTTACTTCAAAATGTGTGTCAAATAAGATGAAAAATATTCTAGTCCATATTGACACCTCAAAATTAATTAATTCTTAGAGAAAAATGATATGAATCAGTTTTCAAAAAGTATGCCACTCAATAAATTATTTGTTCTCGATCAAAAAATAATAATAAAAAATTATTTGTTTGTTTGTTTGTTTATTAAATTTGTCTTTTAATCAGAATCCAGCATGGCATTCCCATCCCTCCAACAAGTGTTCATTTATCATTCCAATTCATATAGTATAAATCCCAAAAATTAATTTTATTATACTTTATTCTCATCTTTTGACTCTTTGACCATTGACATCTCCCCCATCCTGACCTGACATCCATATGGACCATATCCATTAATCCTTTTTACATAATTTAATTATTTAAATGCACGTTCCCATTCTCAAACTCAAACTTTCCGCATCAAACAATTCACACACTCCTCGCACATCAAAATAAAACACACATGTGAGGATTGAGCTTAGGTGTGGAGGCTGGAGCGCTCGCCCGGGGCCTTTGAAGCAACTTGATTCGAATCCTCATATATCCACTAACGGGTATTAACACTAAACTAACAAATCCAATAAAAAAATAAATCAAAAAAATAAAACACACATGTGACAAAAAAACATCCGGCCCCAAAAAAGTCAACGATGACCACCGTCAGCCTTCACAAAACCAACAACTTAAGCAAGCATACACCTCCATATCCACTACCGATTTAAACACCTACTTTAGCCATGTTAAGCCGGTTGACAAAAGGCTGCATGTCGGCTTAAGTTTCATCACCGACTGATTAAAAAAAGCAAGCCTCTAGTTGCCGTCTTTTTTTTGAAATTATAATTCAGTTGACCACATCATCACTTTCACACCCACGTACTTCAATCACCACCTCAGCTCCACCTCCACCTATCATGTAGCTGCTTTAGAATTCTCCATACTTCAACAAAAGTATAAATATTGTTTTTTTCTGGTCCAATTGTATAGACGAGCAGTTTTGCCTGATTCTGTTTGCTTAGTTTGTATCATCGTTTTTATGCTTTTAGCATTGGATTGGAGCTAGGTTTTGCATTGTTCATCAGTTTTTTTTATCATTCCTGCAATAAAGTTTGCAGCTTTTGAGATTATTTGCATTTGTTTCTGAAAGTGGCGAATAGGGAAGAGAGCAGCAAGAAGGCGAAGATTGAAGGGGAGAGCAGCAGACAAAAAGATGTTGATGAACAGGAAACAGCAGCATTGAGAGACTGGCCGGGAGTAATGATGGGGTTTGATAGGGAGCAGGAGATGTCAGCAATGGTGTCTGCTTTGACAAATGTTGTTTCTGGTCATCATGGAGCTAGTTTTGATCACTACTTAGCTCCTTTTTCATCATCTCCTCCAGGCGGTGGTAGTCAGAAAAGAGGACGTCAAGATGAAGCTGTTACTGGAGTTTGCCGAGCTTTGGATGGGCTGAGTTATGGACCAGGATCAGGAACAGGGTCAGGAATGGGTAGTGGTGCGGCTGAGCAGGGCTTAGTTCCAACCTACGTGCACGCGGATGTGAATAATCCAGGCTTCGTCGGGGAGAGGAGGCGGTACAGAGGAGTGAGACAAAGGCCATGGGGGAAATGGGCAGCTGAGATAAGAGATCCTTACAAAGCAACCAGAGTTTGGCTAGGTACATTTGACACAGCTGAAGCTGCTGCCAGAGCTTATGATGTGGCTGCTTTGGGTTTTCGTGGAAACAAGGCGAAACTAAACTTTCCTGAGAATGTCACTCTCCGAGGACCACCGCTGAATACAGCCCCGGCTGGACAGTCTCATGGTCTTCAATACGGCGTTGGTGGTTCGAGCATTGAGCAGCCAATGATGCAACCGCAGGGTCATGGATATGGCAACCATCCAGCTCCTGATGCCTTTTTTGGTAATCAAATCTTGCATCAACTGCCCAGCTTTGGATCACAAACTATGAGTTTGCTGGATCAGAGAATGTTGCCATTCTCTCCTCCATTCCAGTCCACTCCTTCATCTTCATGGCAATCAAGCTCAGATTCGCCTCAGCCAGTTGCTCGTCGTAGGTCACCTACGGGACTCGATGGGAGTGGAAGACATTCACCAAACTCAGGCAATAACCATTCACCACCTGATTGACAATCTCATGTGCATTTTGGGACTATTAAGTAATGATGCATTTAAACCAGTAAACTGTTTTCTGTAGCAAGTGTTTGTTTACAGTTCAGCAATATTGAAATTTGAAATATGTTTGAGCCGTCTATTCTTATAACAAAGCATAAAATTACTAACATGATAGGTAGACCAGTAGCTCAGCCACATAAGCAGAAGAAAATGCAACATCAACTTGACAGCAGGTCTGGTGACACCTGTAAACAAGATAATTGAATCCTTGTATGCAACTAGTGATTGTTTACAATGTGAGATTAGATGGATGCGAGTTATATTATAAGTCACACCTTGTTAGCATGATCTTCTTAAAATTTCAAGGCAGCTTTGTGAACCATGCTCTCTTTATGAATTTGATGGCAACTCTTTTCAACAAGGTCAAGCAGCTTTTCCAAATTTGTGGCCCAGGAGTTGAGAACTTCATTGCTATTTGAGGCAGTTTGGAAGTTCACAATTCCCATTGGTCGGTCAATCTTAGCCACCAATGCCTTTGACACCACCATATCGGATAAATGCTTCTCAGCTTCCTATGAACGAAAAACAATGTTGAGGAAACTCGTAAGTTACTTCCTCATAATAAGAGAGTGCCAAAAATAAAATACAAAACGGCTCCATCAAGACTCCTAATAAGTAATATCATAATGCAGCCGCGGCAGTAGTTGATAGTGTTGATGCATCAATAGAGAAGAAAGTCTCATAATGATAAGATGCATCAGATTTTAGCAAGAAATCTTAGGAATACTGAACTATTTTCTTTACGTAACTTCTCCTATAACATGCTCCCAGTGACGGGGGTGTAAGTTCAGGGGGGCCATTTTATCTCTTCTTTGCTGAAAAAAAAGAAGAGGATTTTCCTACCTTCTACTAGGAATATGGGATAGAAGTTGGATGCCTGGAACAGCGAGATTGACACTATAACTGAAGAGGCATATGAAGGTTGTCTCGGAAAGTTACCTGTAAGCTGAGACACAACAGCTCTGCTAGTCTTTTCAACGTAATTCTTGAGTAGTACTTCGACACTACAATGATGTTCTGAAATCGAAATGACAGAATCGGCAGTGAGCTGTAGTAGTATGATGGAGAATCAAGGCACAACTAGGATGAGGAAATTTACATGCTCAATTATTCTTAATTTGAAGTCATCAGCTGCCTTTTCACCCAATGATCCCCCAGGCAAGCTCTTCTCACTTTCAAATTCATCCTGAAAGGTATTCCAAAGACTTGTCCACTGGATAACCTCCATCGTAACCAAGTGTTTCAACAGCGATCTATCATCAGAAGTGCCATTTTAGTATATTTTATAAAGAGCACACATAAAGAGAAGATTCATGCAGTCTGCAGTCAAGAGAATATACTTGAAATTTGGAATTTCTGAAAGATTCTTGTCTTCCAAAGTGGCATTGAGAAGGCTTGACTGCATTGGATCATGTGGCGCCAAAACCAGGTACCAACAAATTTTCCTCAGGACCTGCATTTGTTGAATATCAGGTTTCGAACACTAAAATGTACATCAAGTTATAAAAGAAAAGGACTTTTACTGGTATCCATTTTGCTGGGTCTTCTTTGATAGATGGAATGTCATAAATGGACTTATAGCAGCGACATATCTCTAGATATTCATCACTGTGTGAATAATACCTATAGAGTTGAATCATCAAGGCAAGAAATCAGCCTAAGTGAGAATGAAGAAGCAGAAGATAAACAAACAAAACAAGGCATTGCTAGGCACCTAATCATCAATTCGTAATATATCTTTTTCAACTCTGGAAGGGATGGTATATCAGCAGGAGCCTCTTCAACAATATTATCACCCTCTTTGGGCTTTTTCTTTCCTTTTGAGGGGTCAACTTCAAAAACCCTAGGGCTGATCTTTCGTGAAAGAATTTGAGCACGGACATAATCCTGACGGTCTAAACATAGCCGGACCTAGACATTAAGATTCCGGTCTCTTAAGGACAAGCAGGTAGCAATGTGCAGATATGTTTTAGGGATGAAACAATAAAAACATTTGCTCTTACTTGTTCAAGAATGAATGCTATTTTCTCAGTTTTTGCCATGGCACCAAAAGTTTCCACCTAAATGGCAACCGACACTTTTCAATGAAACCTTTTTACTTGGTTGATGTAAGGCAAAAAGGTTTCAGTCATACTAACCGCCACTTCTTGCATCAAATCAGCAGCCTCAGCTATGAGACCCTGCTCTTCTTTAAGCTTTGCCAGCTTCTTAATAAGCCTAGCTCTCTCAATTTCAACATAGATCTACAGAATCGAACGAAACAGATTAGATTCAAACAGTCAACTTCTGAAACCAGACTAGCCACACAAAAGTGATTACCTTCCCAGCCGAAACAAGGTTGAGGGTTTTAATAAGTTCTATACGGGTGTCAATATCTGGAGTTTGATCAATATACTGCATCGCTTGCTGAACCATTGCAGTCACAGCCTACATTGAGACGAGCTTGAGTAGTTTAGCTCCTTACAAAACTTGTTGTTTGAACTGAAAAACCTTAGTATTTGTTTGGCAATTTACAGTGGCAAATAAAACCAAGAATTATCAAGGGCATCAATAAAAAGGATTTCATTTTCACAACAATGAACAGGCCAATTGACGCCCACCATCCATATAAATCGCCCTGTGTATCAAGGATGAACCTAGTGCCCTCGTCAGGAGGTATCTTCAAATCAATAACACAACCAAAAACACAACAACTGACATGTCACACATTATCAAGGGTTTGGTGTACAAACATCTATCAAGCACCTCAAATTCACATACAATATCACACTCGGCATCAAACTCACAATTAATTAAAAGAATATAAATCTCACTCAATTGGCTGCTGGAGTAGCAGAACAGATAAAGATAATCAAACCAACATTGCCATAAAGAGTTAAGAGACAATTATGGCTGACAAAATCCAACTAATCATACCTGCTTGAGCTGCCCACGCCGCTTAGACAACACAATAATTTGATCATTTAAGGTTTTCCACGCCCCAGCCTCAAAACACAGCTGCAGTATATCAGTAGCTGCCTTCTTCGTTCCAGAAACATCACCTGAATTCCTAGCCTGCTTCTCCACATTCAACAAAGCCTCAACTTTCGCTTCCAAGTCACCTCCACTCGCCTGCAAAATCGCAAATTTCAAATCACAATCAGCAACCCAAACATACTGCGCACCTATTTCAGATCTCACAAACCGGACATCCAATTTTTGTCAAAACCCACCATATCGAATCGAAATCAGGAATCAAAACCGATGAAATTGATGTAGTAGAACTGTAGAAGTAAGATGTAAGATGGAAATCTATCAATCAATCAAGCCCTAAAAGCGGAGACCGAAGGATATTGAAACGAAATATATATAAAACGACATCGGATCGACACGAGCCGTTAGCCATGTCACTAACAAACTACAATTTCATATCCCCACCGCCACCTTCCGCCGCTAACAACCGCCACCTCCACCCATCTCCGACCCACCTTGCCACCCTCCTCGACCAATCAAACTCCATACGACAAACTCTCCAGCTACACGCACATCTTCTCCGCCACAACCACTTCCAAAACAACCCCATCCTCACCCTCAAGCTTCAACGCTCCTATTCATCGCTCAACCACTTATCTCACGCTCTAACCCTATTCAACCACATCGACGATCCCAACGTCTTCCTCTGGACCTCAATTTTGGATTCCCACTCTGAACGCGGTCTCCGGTCCGAAGCGATTGAATTGTATGTCCGAATGTTGATGCAGGGCGTTGAGCCAAATGCGTTTACTTTCTCATCGTTACTGAAGTGTTGTAGTTTGGGATTGGCGGGTTTGGTTCACTGCCAGACGTTTAAATTTGGGTTGGGGGCTGATTTGTATGTCATGACTGGTTTGCTTGTTGTTTATGCGAAAAGTGGGGATGTGGAGTCTGCAAGAAAAGTGTTTGATAAAATGCCTGAGAGAAGTTTGGTGTCGTTGACCGCCATGTTGACTTGCTATTCTAAGAATGGGAGTGTTGATGAGGCCAAATTGATGTTTGATCAACTGGGTGATTGTAAAGACGTTGTGTGTTGGAATGTGATGGTGGATGGATTCGCACAGCATGGGCGGCCATATGATGCGCTGGAGCTTTTTCAAGTTATGCTGGAGAAAGGAATCAGGGCTAATGAAGTTACAGTCGTTTCGGTTCTTAATGCTTGCGCACAAGTTGGGGCATTAGAGACGGGGAGATGGATACATTCGTATATTGAGAGCAACAACATTTGTTTCAATGTCCATGTAGGGACGGCACTGGTTGACATGTATTGCAAGTGTGGGAGCTTAGAGGATGCTCGAACAGTGTTTGATAAGATTATTAAGAAAGATATTGTGGCGTGGAATTCTATGCTGACGGGTTATGCTATGCATGGCTACAGCAAGGAGGCATTCAACTTGTTTAACGAGATGCGGAGACTGAGAATCAGACCTAGTGATATTACCTTCATTGGGATTCTGAGTGCTTGCGCTCACGCAGGGCTAGTTGAACAAGGGTGGAAATATTTTAACTCGATGAAGGCTGAGTATGCAATTGAGCCAAAGATTCAACACTACGGGTGCATGGTGAATCTCTTAGGCCGCGCTGGTCAGTTAGAAAAAGGATTTGATCTTGTCAGGAATATGAAACTGGAACCTGACCTGGTGATTTGGGGGACCCTGCTTGGAGCTTGCAGCCTTCACAAAAATGTCGCACTTGGAGAAAAAATAGCTCAGCTTCTAGTTGATCAAAACTTAGCGCATTCAGGAACATACATTTTACTTTCTAACCTATACGCTGCAGCAGGCAATTGGGATGGCGTGGCCAGAATGCGCACCTTTATGAAAAACAGCGGCATCCAGAAGGAGCCCGGTTGCAGTTCAATTGAGGTAAACAACAGAGTAAATGAATTCCTAGCTGGGGATGTTCGACATCCGAGAGCCAAGGACATCTACATAATGTTGGAAAAGATATCAAATTGGCTGAAGTCCCACGGCCACACGCCATTGACAGAATCCGTCTTGCACCAAACGGACGACTCTCAGAAGGAACGGTCTCTTGAAGTGCACAGTGAAAAGCTTGCTTTGGCATTCGGGCTTATCAGTACTCAACCCGGGACCCCGATAAGGATTGTGAAGAATCTCCGAGTGTGCTCGGATTGTCATGAGGTGATGAAACTTGCCTCAAAGATGAGTGAGCGGAAGATTGTGATGAGAGACAGGAATAGGTTCCATCATTTTCACAACGGTGCTTGCTCTTGTGGCGACTACTGGTGAAAAAAATAGTGGAACGACGTCGTAACACTTCGACCGGAATTTCAACCGATTCGACGGAGTTCTTACTCAATAATTCCCAGTAAAAAAGAATTTTTGTTGATAATATATAAAAAAAATTCTGAACAATCTCTCTTTCTCTTATAAAAAATGATAGAAATTAAGTTCAAAAAAAATTTGTGACTTTTTTGAATTTTTATGGGGTGAAACACTTGACTGTATGAGTTAAATTTTATTGAAGTATCTCGATTACGAATGAAATAAATCATTAGTTTCTTAAAAGATACTTCATAATTCAAACTCAGAATTATTTGTGACTTTTTTGAATTTTTATGGGGTGGATTAGCCCAGTGGAAGGGCATCCCTTACGCCCAAAGTGGCCAGGGTTCATATCCTCTGTTGGATATAATGCAAAAGATAAATATCCGGTTGTTTCCTATTATTCCTACGAGATATATATATCTATAGGATTCAGGTAACATTATCTTCACACAACTAAATTTTAGGAAATATTTCCTAATTAATTTAGGTTGGACGTGTGATAAAGGGTATATATATGTGAGTTTCTTGTATTCTCATATACACAAAATAATGGAGGAAAAACCCTAGTAGAGATCTGAGCAGTGCTTGAGCAGTTCCACCTTCCGAGTTCGGGTGCACGGATTTGGAGGAGGATTGTGTTAACCTTGGGGGGCGTTCGTCACTTGAGAGCCTGTACCTGTAGTGGCGAAATTCGCTTCTAAGTCAGTGGCCTCCATACCACGACACAATCGTAGTAATTCAGAGATCGTCAATCAAGTAAAGTTATTCAAGTTCTCTTACTTATTTGATTTCAATAGCTTTAGTTCCTACACCAGCTCAAAATGAACAGATACTAACTTTAACCCACTAACCCCCATAAAAAAATTTTTATATTAAAGTATCTCGATTACGAATGAAATAAATCATTAGTTTCTTAAAAGATACTACATAATTATCATTTTTGATAATTTGGATCGAACCTGATAACTTTCTTTTAATATATTTTTCCATATTAAAAAATAAAAAGTAAATATTTTTCAGATTTATGAAAAGTAAATACAGTTTCGATATGAGCTTACAAGTTACAATGACAAGCCATGCTATTGTAAACTGTATCCATTTTAAGTTGACCAGCAGGCACACAAGAATATTTGGAATCCACAAAAATTTGTAAATGGGAAAGAGTACATAATTCTACAGATCATTTATGATCTCAGAAAAGCTCCATTTTAGCAGCTGGTATGCATGATGACAAGGCTCAAAGTCTCAAACTCACTCATTGTCCGAAACATAAAGTTTCGACAGCAGCACCGGATCAAGCTTGCGAAAGTCCAAAGTAGAAAGTGATCTTCTGTTGTAAGTGTTATTATTATTACCTTTGTTGTGCCCAGCGAAGTCTGTGCTGGAGGAGTTCGTCGGGAAGTTGACAACATTCTTGACATTGGTGAGATTGACATCAGTTCTGTATGATTTATTTTGCAGTGCAAAAAGATAGGAAGTCGGCGAGAGGGGCAGATTGTCTGAATTCCTGTTTGGATTCACTGATGAGCTGCTGCTCGTGTTGCTGTCGGTCTCCCGGCCGTCTTGCAGATTTTTCTCATGATTATTGTCCAACTGATTTTTGCAAAAACTCGTCAAAATTTTACATACTCAGACAACAAAGAAATTTGATTTTTCATTATAAAGACGCGGTAATTAGTTAATTACCTCCTTTACATATTCGTGTTCTTGGTTGTGGCCTTTGGCGAGGTCCTTCATTAGCTGACGTGCAGTACTTATCTGACACTTTCTTTTTGTTGTCACATATTTTTGCCTGTAAAACGTGGATGAGAAATCCTGTAAGATCATGAAAGTAAAAGAATCGTCTAAGAACTTAAATCAGGAACTAAGGACATACTTTCTCCTGTCATTAATCTGAGTTGGCTCATCCGTTGCGTAACAGATTTTAGGAAGGTCAGACACGTCACACGGAGGAGGACTCGAAACAAAGAACTGCAAATCCCAAATGCTCAATAGGTACTGCTGCTTAAGATAATTCATAATGGACAATACAAAAGCAATGCTATGCAGTTTTTTGTAACTCAGTTCAACTTACATCACTCTGTAGGGCAGAAGTGGTGCAGCCACGCATAAACGGGTCCATTGCGAGCAGACTTGACAGAAGACTGATTGCTGAGGGAGGGAAAGCTGAGAAGGTTTCTTGGTAACTGGGTTTGTACTGATTATATGGTTTAAAGCTTGTGGGCAGCTTCATCTTTTTCCAATATTCTTCTGATGGCGTGCCGCAGAGTTTGTATATCCTGTGCAGCTGCTCAACCTAAATGCACAGAGGAGCTCAGCAAACATTCGTATCACGAAAAATGTGGATACATTTTCTGTTCCTGGAATTAGCTGTAAATTGTAATCTCAAGCTGCAACTCGTTAAAAATGACAGTAAATTGAAGCAGTTCATTTTTTGCTGCAAGGAAGTGAAGAATGTAGTTGAAAAGATTACCTCAGTTCTGCCTGGCATGATTGCGCGTCCCTGCAGCATTTCAGCCAGCACGCATCCTGCACTCCATAGATCAATACCGATCCCATAGTCAGTGGAGCCTAGAAGAAGCTCAGGTGCTCGATACCAAAGAGTGACAACTCTACTAGTCATCGGTTTTTTTGGCTTAGGATGAAAATAATTAGCAAGGCCAAAATCAGCAATCTTGAGCTCCCCATTTAAATCAATCAACAAGTTCGACGGTTTTATGTCTCGATGTAAAATGCCGCGCTCATGGCAGTGCCTCAGCCCAGACAGCAACTGATTCATATAAAACTTTACCTGCACATATAGCAAGTATTTAAATTCCTTGTCCATTAAAACTTCAGATTACTGAAATAGATCATAACAAGACTATTTCCCAAAGAGTCCCAAGGTAATGAAAGCATACCTGCGGTAAGGTCAGGTTTACAGATGGGCGAAAGATGAGCTTGGTTAAGTCTGACTGCATGAATTCAAAAACTAAATACAGACTGTATTGCATTCGGGAAGTGACTATGCCTTCAAGCTTGATAATGTTTGGATGATCCAGTTTCCGCAGCATCATTATCTCTCTTGCCATAAACTTCACACTCTCAGGCTCAGATGTGTCGAACCTGACCTTCTTCAAGGCCACAATTTTGTCAGTCTCCCTATCACGCGCTTTATACACATTGCTGTAAGTTCCATGACCCACCTGCAGGTACCAAGCTCGATTTAAAGGCTCAAACAACGATACAGTGCCTATAAATTTTGCGTGAATGTTAGAAATTACCTTGGCAATCTTATCATAAGAATCAGCTGTTTTTTTGGCCAAACCCTCCAAAGCTTCTCTAGGAACATTTTCTACCAGCCATTTAGGCCACCCATCAATATATTCATCAGCTGCAATCTTCTTCAACACGATCCTCTGCGACAAGCTTCCATTGTTTTTCACCTTCCCCACATCTCTACTCAACGCACTTTTATCTCCTCCACCACCACCGACTGCAGCAAGCATGCGCTTAGCACTACCATTTTGATCCATGCCATGCTTGAAATTTTTTATGGGATCAACCAAAATTTGTTTCTGATCAACTGCTTGTCTACCATTCTTTCCTTTTACATATCCAGTTTCTAACTTGAGTCTCTCGAGTCTCCTCGGAGGAGAGTTAACGGAATGTCTAGCTTGGACGCACCCCATTGATTTTTGGCACTCTGCGGAGACTGGACTCTTCTTCTGCAGCAACAATACCCAACAAGAAAATACAGATTGTCAGCGAATTTAGAACAATGCAGAAGATGCAAAGTCGATAAGATTAAAAATACAGATTGTCAGTAACTTGAATGTATCGACCATTGTAATAATTATATGAAATACAGGAGATTGATAACAAGACAGAATTGCTTAATCTTTCCATCCATAAGTTTCTCCACCACATAAGAAAACCAGAAAATTAGTGCATTCGTGTCACCTGATATTATCGGTCAGGCCTGCATTTCCAAGTGCCCTGTAAACACATGATCAGTTTTCCACAATATAAATTTCATAGGCAATTTTCAGGAACACAACTGTAAGACTGGCAACCTGATCTGACTGACACAATAGAAACTGTACTTTGCAGTTTCTGATTATTTGTCTTTTGGCGACTTAGATGCTTTCGAGATTCAATGTCTGATTGGGGTTTCTTGAAATTGGTATCATGTCTTGTTCAAGCTATCCAAGAATTGGAATGGACAATGGGAAAAGAAAAAAAAAACCCAATTTTGAACATTTTCCATAACTATAATTTGTTTTTAACAAGAAAGGGAAGCATTGAATTGCATGATCAGGGTGATATTTTGGACAAGAAGTGTAGGACAATGAATATATATCAGCTAGCATAAAACAAAAGTAAGTCTTATTTGCAACTGCTATTTCAGTGCTCAACTGAAGTGCTACTTCTAAGGAGTGAAATGCGATGATGGCTTCCGATGACTGCATCCTTGAGTTTAGTTAATGGACCAAGTAGCCTTGCCATTTTCTGTAAATATGATTTACAAGAAGCAGAATGTCAGAACAAGTTATTGCATAAGCAGGTCGAGAGAAGATGCGGTATAAAGAGTTAGTAATTGAAGGTTAATGGAAGCTAAGACGCACAAGTTAATATGACAGCATATATACCTCATCATTCAAATTGAGGTGTAATTTCAGCTGCAAAACTTGCCACCTTTCTTGCTGCCACCTCTGTCCAATAATGACAAGACCCATCACAGCTGCAGCAACAAAGATGGACCAAAATGAATTTGACTCTTTGGCGTTTGAGTATATGGAAGTTGCATGCCTCTTCCACCAAGTAGCTGAAGGAACCTCCGGTTGCATTCTCTCATCTTTCGCCATATTTGAGTCAAGCAGATTCGACGTTATATTTGTTTCCGGCCCAGAAACTTCTAGGACTTTGGATTGGTAGTGGCACGCGTCCTCTTCTTCCACAAGTGTTCCACCAAACGGTTGTACATTGTCTTCAACTAATGTATCCAACTCATTAGGTTCTTCGTCATATTCACCATAAACAATACCTTCCTCGATTTCCTCATCAACTGTCTCTTCTCCGAAATGCCCAACATCACCAGGTTCCAGAGGCAAATTCTCATGTTCACTTGGCGGGAAAACAAAATGATCAGATAGAAACATTGTACGGGGAATTTGTCCTCCAAAAACAGGCATCACTGCACCGTAACTATTCATGTCATGAACCACAGAACTTGGAGCAGCAGCATATGTTGATGCAGTTAGTGACACAACATCCCACTCATTCCCGTTATTGGATCTGTCTTCTAGATCATTATCTGCCATCAGTAAATTACTGTCCCTATACACATTTGAAAACTGGTAATATCAATACATGTCCATATTCAGTGTCTTGAAGCATTATAAAAGCCCTGTACACAAAAATACACGCAAAGACGATTTACAAGTATGACACTATTGCCTACGGGGGGGGGGGGGGGGGGGGGGTTTCGAAAAGGTGGATAATCCCAATAAAACTTTGAAATACAACAGAAACCCAAAAGGGTTTTACAGGTGTAACATTTGTAAGTAAAACATTTCCCAGTATTTCTCCATCTATTTCCCTACTCAAAAGCAACAAAAGTTGAATAATTGTACATATTCTCAACTAATTTAAATCACAAGCCAAGCTCACATTATCATATAAAAAAACTCTTTAAAATAAAATAAAAACGAATAAATATCCAACTTGCTCAAATTGGTTCCGACTTATCTCAATTTGGGAAATTGATTCTCAATTTACTCTCTGTTGGCGTTTCTACACCTAGAACACGGTGAGTAAATTGGAAATCAATTTACCAATTTTCATAAATAAAAAAAACATAGCTTTGTCAGAAATCAATTCAGTTAAAAAGAATAAAAAAGATCATGACAATTTCATTAACCATCTTAATCCTCACATAACTAGCCACTTAATCCTTATCCATCCAATTCCCAGAAATCACCAGTTCAATCACACTTACATCAATCACCAATAAATCAACCTAAAATAACACATCGACAACACAATTGCATCAACAATTCAGATCTCCAGAAACCAAAGTCACACGAACATGGTATCTTACTTGCACAACGAATTCAAGCTCCGAACCCGATCCAGTCGTGAATCGAACTCAACAACGGCGGCCGTCGACAGCTCTGGCGAAGCCCAACAATAGCTACGGATCAACTCAAATTAATCTATCAATCCACTGAGACCCTCGCTCCTCCAGATAATTGTTGAGTCTATCGCTGTCGCGCTGCGCACGTCTTCCAAACCACAAACCAAACGACGCGTTTTGGAATCCTCACGTGCGTGGCACACTCGCTCGCTTCACTGAAGCTGGAACGTAACGTACGTAGTAAAGCAATTACGTACGTTGCATCGAATACCATCGTCGGACATCAGCTTCTTCCTCGGCGGCTGTTTCTTCGTCCAATCGTCAATTCAGGTGCGCGCCACGTCCGATTCTGTGATCATCCTTTTCGTCATCCCACCTCACATTGAATGCACGAACACTCGAACAGATCCGTTTCTGTTCGAATTCAAATCGTTTGGGGTAAAAAGATTAGATTTTTAGCAGATTGATGACCTGGGTTTACTAAAATGATTGCTGGGTCGATTCTATCTTCACATTTCTGTCACTGCTTTGTGTCTGACTGGTGTTATTCAGCGTCATGATTGATCAATTGGTGAATGGGGTTTTTTTTAGGGATTTTATGTTTAATTTGTTTTTTGCATTTTGACATTTTTAGGTTGATTGGGGTTTTGGTGGAGGGAAGGATGAAAATGTCGCCAGCAGCGAGCAAGGCTGATAAGAAGGCGACAGTGGACGCAGCTGCTTGGATGTTCAATGTGGTTACTTCTGTTGGGATCATCGTTGTGAACAAAGCTCTGATGGCCACTCATGGCTTCAGCTTCGGTTAGTCATACATGCTGACAAGTTTGCTCCTTTTTGTCATACATAACCAGACAAACAGCTTTCAATACCTTTGTTGTTGTTCTTGTGAAGCCACAACGTTAACCGGATTGCATTTCGCGACGACCACATTGATGACGGTGGCGCTGAGGTGGATGGGGTACATTCAATCCTCTCATCTACCTTTATCCGAACTGTTCAAGTTTGTTCTCTTTGCAAACTTTTCCATTGTTGGAATGAACGTGAGCTTGATGTGGAATTCTGTAGGCTTCTATCAGGTTCTTCTACAGTCCTGTAATGGCAGCATTTGTCTTTGTTTCCAAAACTTTATTTGTGTCATGCCTTGTGCGCTTTTTCTCTCTTTTTCAGATAGCTAAGCTGACCATGATACCTGTATCTTGTTTCCTGGAAATAGTCTTGGACAAGGTTCGTTACTCGAGGGACACCAAGCTTAGCATATTGCTGGTTCTTGTTGGTGTTGCAGTGTGTACTGTCACTGATGTGAGTGTTAACGGCAAGGGATTCATTGCAGCCTTCATCGCCGTTTGGAGCACCTCTCTTCAGCAATATGTAAGCAATGCATAGTTTCACTGCACTTGATGCACAATTACTGCTCCTACTGCAAATGTATGCGAACACCTGTCTATTTAAGTCCCTTTTCTTTTCACTGATATCCAGATATCCTGCACTGATAAAGTTAGCTCCTTTAAATTGTTCTGCAGTATGTCCATTTTCTTCAGAGAAAGTAAGCCCTCGGGTCTTTTAATTTGTTAGGACATACAGCTCCTGCGCAGGCAGCGTCTCTGTTGATTGTAGGGCCATTTCTCGACTACTGGTTGACAGAGAAGAGGGTAGACGCATATCCATACAGTACGATCTCAGTGGTAAGCATAAGTAGCGATACATGAAGTTTTATCAGCCAAGGAAATGTCTTTATTTTTTCCTCTGGTGGCAGCATGACATTTATCTTCTGTGCAGGCGTTCATCGTTCTATCGTGCACGATTGCAATAGGTACCAACCTCAGCCAGTTCATCTGCATTGGCAGATTCACGGCTGTCTCTTTTCAAGTCCTGGGTCACATGAAGACCATTCTCGTCTTGATTTTGGGATTCATTTTCTTTGGGAAGGAAGGTCTCAATCTCCATGTTGTAATAGGCATGATCATAGCTGTAGCGGGGATGATTTGGTACGGAAATGCGTCTTCGAAGCCTGGAGGCAAAGAGCGCCATGGTCATTCCGCCTCAAACAGCAAACTGCAAAAGCCAGGTGGATTAGCTGATTCAACAGCGCTAGATGCAAAGGTGTAAAGTCTGTTGAATGTATAAAAAAAAATCTCAAGGACTGACCACATCTTCTATAGACAGACATTTCATATATTTCATCTTTACAGTAGCGTCAGGTCCTTGTCTTCCAAGTTCCGACCATGTCAATTTCTTGACCTTTTTTGTTAAATATTCAGGAATTATTTATACTGAAACAAAAGAGAAACAGAAAACTTGAGTTTATACCGTACAATTGCATTGACTGCCTCAGTGGTCTTGTAAAATGAGCAGCACTTGGGCGTGCTGTTGTGCCGGACTGCAGGTTGACAATAGTTTCCTCTTTCTGGACAACAAAGACACTGATTATCTATCATGGCATACCTAGAAAGTCATTTAGTTATTTGAGCGTCTGTCTCTCTGTCACTGCTCCGATCCCTGAAACTTTTAGGACACCGTGAAAACAGAAGTCCTGTATACTATCTGTGTAAAGGTTAAACTTTATAAATTCAGTATGAAAATTTCGTCACCTAGGACACCTGACTTATTTCAAAATAAAATTTGAGTCACAATTTCAAATTACTTGCGCAATGATCAATATGAAAAGGAAATAACAGATCAATAATTTTTTGGTAAAAAAACGCAGTATTCAAGACACAAGATAACATTCCCATGTGAAAGGAAAAGTTCATTATTTTAGCAGTTGGATCTTACGCTAAAATAAGTTCATCTAGTCTAATTTTGGTTCTGAATTATTAATCTTATTATGAGAGCGTTGCTCAGCTAGAAGCTTCTTTGTCCTCTCAAGGACACCAAAAAATATCGAACCACCAATACCGATCCACAATACCCTAGGCTGGATCCCCTGCGGAAAGTACAATTCAGGATTATTAAGTAGCATACATGCACTAAACATAAAATTCGTTGTCGGTACTTACATTGCAAATTTTTGTTTCTATTGAACATGGACATGCAAAGCATTACATAGATAGTCGAGCTTCAAATATGTAGATGTATTAGTGAAGGAGGTGTAGCGCAAATGAACTCATACCTTAAGAAGAGCACCTGCCCCTTCTTCCTTCACAATTGTTTGAACACAATTAATGATCCCTGTGTACCGATTTGCTGAACCCTGCATGCATATGATGAAACTTAGTATGTGTAGCTTTCAACTCAACACAGGCTTGGCAATGAGCCATAGCCGGCCCCAATTGACAACTGAGGGCACACTCCTT
Source organism: Rhodiola kirilowii (assembly GCA_033675215.1). NCBI lineage: Eukaryota > Viridiplantae > Streptophyta > Magnoliopsida > Saxifragales > Crassulaceae > Rhodiola > Rhodiola kirilowii. The sequence goes on along the minus strand of CM066203.1, from coordinate 3,102,435 downwards.
GGTGCCATACAAGTTAATAACTGCAGGATATTATTTTTACAAAACATGTGATAAAGAGCCAGTGACATCAATAGGCTACAAACCTGAACCATAAGCCTTGTCTTGATTACATCAAGAGGTGTCGTCACCGCTCCAGTTAAAGCTCCTGCACAATACATAAGAAGCTATGATAGATCATTCCATTCACTAAATATAGACTACGGCAGTTAGATGGTTCATTCATAAAGAACCATGTCAGCCTTGACATGAAAGCCGAGTAGAATAAATTGTCTACTTGAAAAGGCGGATACTTGACCATAACAGATGGATTATGGTAAGAAACCAACCAGAAAAGGCACCAATCAGGGCATTTTCAGCATCATTCAGGTCTCTCTTTGCCTGTATAAAATGATACAGAATCAATAATTCAAAATATTCTAATGATTGCCATCATAAGAACAAGCGTTGAGACATTTTATCAGGAACTGAGACACATTAAGCACAAAGAGTAATTCAGTGCGGATAATTTGCATATGATTCATTATACAGTACAAAGAAAACATCAACGAGTGATCTCTGTACAAAAAAGCTTACAGCCAGTTTGTAGCCTATCCGAATCTGCTCATAGATGCAGAATTGAATTGCATCAAATGGCAAATCTCTCAACAAGAATGATCTATAACCCTGTAGTTGGAGTTAGGACAAAAAGAATCAAACAATCACAAACTGTGCAGTGAAACCTTAGTTTGATTTCCATATTTATAGGAAGAAAAGAAGCAGGAAGTCAGGAACAACTTCTTCAGGTTTTCTAGCTTCACCGACAAAAAAAAAAATACGACATGCGTTTGAAATAGTGGACAGATACCACACCCTACCGCATACAGGCCTTTGTAACCCTCGTTTGCTACAATAAGGCGTACAGCATTAGGAGCAGAGGCGAACTGTCCAGTCTGCATCCGTTGCTTTACAACCTGACATATCATAAAGATAGAAAATAATCACTTAAGAAGTAAAAGAGGCGAAATAAAACTTAACAAATAACAATAAAAAGGCAAACCATACCTCGGTAGGAACACGGACTAGAGAAGCAGCCAATCCCCCCAACGCACCTGCAGTCTGTGATATAAAGCATTTAGATATCCTTTCTATGAGGGAGTGACTAACGCATTGAAACAGCTTAATCAATGTGATATGCATGTGAAACATTCAGTAATTTGTAGTTGGTGAAAAGTTTAATAGAAATTGAGTTTGTATGTTGCAGGAAAGAAAAACATTGCACATAACCACATTTTGAAGGAAGGCATTGGACAATGGAGACAAAAAGACATATACTGGAATGCTGATGAAAAAGTGTAAACACAAAGAGAAACAGGGAGAGAAGGGGAGGGATATCTTACCAAATGAGCAACTGCACTGAGATTTTCTGGCAAAGATTTCAATAGTTTTTGTTTCGCAGGCTCATAGACGCCAAGAAATATTGCAGACGCCCTAAAATGAACAAAAATTCCATCATTGTGAACACCTTTCTACATTACTTTAGGCTGTCAATAGTCAATTTAAAACTCATTTTCTTTTATTCCTTGACGATGTTGACTGTGGTTTACACTACAGATGCAAAAGAAGCTAGAGAACTTACGGGAGGACACCTGCAATGTTTCCAGCCAAACCTGAATAAAGACCCTTCAAAACAATTTTACCTCCACCTTGCACAGCCTGCAGAAGTTAACAAAAAAAAACTCCTTTAGAATTCCAAACACTGAATGAGCAAGTGATACATTGACAGAAGACCCTAGGAGCTCTCATGAAACAGATCGCGAATTGGTCAATGTGATTAAAGGCCAGCAAACAGATAAGATTCATGACCAGGGTAACAATCATTCAACTCGAAAGGCATCCATAATTATTAAGGACCAAAATATTACAAAACAGTATAATCAGTATTTTTAGGTCATTATCTTTGGATCAACAACCAATAGTCCAGTAGCAGTTGAAACTGCTCATGACAATTGGTCCTAATTTGGGCCGGATCTTAGAGTTGGATGATAGAATAAAACATTGCCTGTAGTCTTGTCTTAATTGTGTCAATGGGGTACAAAGCTGTTTCCACAACAACACCAGCAACACCTCCTGCTATAACTCCCTCTACAGTGCAAAATAATTAAATCATTTGCATAAGAAACTGAGGCATGCTAGAACTTTAACTCCAAAATTAACGGGTTACAACTTACAATCCAATTTCATACCATATAAACTGCGTAGAAACTCAACAGGCTTTTCTTCACTGGTGTTGACCGATGCAAAAAACTTTTTGCTTTTAAGAGAATGATTACTCACTTTTCCACCAGTTGCTTCTGCATACGCAAAACTAAATTACAAAGCCATGCTTCAACAAGCGCAAACTGAAATCTCATAAAACTGCTCATTCGGGCTAGCGGCAATGACAAAACATCTATGCACCAATCATATTGTATTTCTACAATCCCATTGGGCTTATTTTAATAGTTTATATGTTAAATTGAGAATAAGCAATCAAGCTTAATGTCCCTCAAACAAATAAAAACCCATAAAATATTCAGCTATTGGAGTCAAATGAAATGCAAACACCACATCAATCTGAAATGTCCGGAACCCTTCAGGGTTGCCGATTAATAGGGAAAAACTTGCTTAACATGCACAAACGCCAGCATTTCGCTCATCTAATTCAGCAACTTCATACCTATCAGCCATCACAAGTTACATTTTTTATGCAATGGGATACCTGTTGAAGTCGTCAAGGAGCGTTTGGCATCGAAAGACACTGTGATTGGACCCATTCAGGCACCCAAATCAACTCTTCAGCTGCACAGAAATCCGAACCATTAGCTTTGGAAAATCCAACGCCGCCTACTTCACACAGCCGCAAGAAGACTTACGGAGAGACAAACGTCGGCTTCGAAGTAAGCAGAAGCCCAATGCGTACCTTCTGTTCAATCGCCGAAGTGATGATAGAGAGAGAAGCGATGTTGCTTTGCGATTGAGGTCAACGAACGGCGCCGTTTTAAGCTGCACATTTACAACACAATTTCACGTAGACAACTTTACCCACATTTTGAGTCGTACTAAAGTTGTCAGACGAAGGGTATTATGGTCATTTTTCCTTGCTACATATACAAACCATCTTCTTCTTCAATTGATAAAACCTAGCCAAACTGTTCTCTAGGGTTTAAGCCTGTGTGTATTCTTGAGCGTGCCGAAGCCAAGAATTTGAAGACACTTGTAAGAGTTAGTTGTCGAAGATATGAGGAAGAAGGTAGACGAGCGCATTAGGACACTGATTGAAAATGGAGTCAATACTAGACACCGCTCAATTTTCGTTATCATAGGAGATAAATCTCGCGACCAGGCACTCATTCCTCCCTCATTCAATTCGAACTCATACATGTTGTATATAGTTGATTTAATTTTTTTATTTTTGACGAGAATAATAACTGTCTACTAGAATGCTGAATTTTATAAATAATTTTTTTATATTTCTTATAGTGGTCATTCTTGTACTGTTTATAATGGGGTTTTAATCAAGGAAACTTGGCATTGATGGATACTGAGTAATTGCTGCTAAGGGATTTTTGGGAGCTGGAATCATTAAAAGCTATTATTTTTGTTTGGCAAATTGAACTGAGTAATGACTTATTGTATGATTGTATGATGCTGGACTGAAAGTAGTCCAAGGAGAGATATTAAGATGAGTTTGTTCAGCTTTGGAATCTATTGTTCATTTATCAGATAGGGAAAAGGATGGAACTTTGAAACATGAGTTGTGTCATTTGTTTTGTATAGCGAATGGTATTGACTTGTCTTTTAAGTTGTATGGTTTTAAAAAATCCAGAGAGAAGATTGAAATGGTTGGAGATCTCTTAAAATATGTTTTCATCAGTGTTGTTAAGAGATAACTTTGTGCCCTGTTTTATTTTTACGCAGATTGTGAATCTTCATCATATACTGTCCAAGGCAGTAGTGAAATCTAGACCAACAGTTCTGTGGTGTTACAAAGACAAACTCGATCTCAGTAGGTTGTATTCATATGACCTTGTTGAGTTTGACTTCATTTTACTCCTCACTTTTACCTCTTACTTCTTTATCACCATTCAATGGATTGGTATCGTGAGTTTGACTGGTTGAGAACTTATTTTCCAGTCACAAAAAGAAACGTGCAAAACAAATCAAGAAGCAGATGCAAAGAGGACTCTTGGATGCTGAGAAAGTGGATTCCTTTTCATTGTTTGTGGAAAGCGGTGGACTAACTTACTGCTTATACAAGGATTCTGAAAGAATTCTTGGAAACACCTTCGGGATGTGTGTGCTACAGGTACCTCGGCTTATATTGTCTGAGATTTGGCACTTTTTGTAAGTTATCTGTATTAAATATGTAAAACAAATGAACAGGATTTTGAGGCATTGACCCCAAATCTTCTCGCAAGAACAATAGAGACTGTGGAAGGCGGTGGTTTAGTTGTGTTGTTACTCCGATCTTTGACATCGCTCACTAGTTTGTATACTATGGTTATGGTATGTACAATACCTATTTCCTTTTGATGATGGGTGTTATGGTATTTCTTTGGGTTATGGATATTATATTGTTGGCCACTTGTTACATAACATTTCTTTCCAGGAAGTTTTTGTTCTGTTTTTTAATTCTTCTCAACACCTATAGTTGTGACTTTTCATTGTTCCATGTAGGATGTGCATGAAAGATATCGTACAGAATCTCATTCTCAAGCTTCTGGACGCTTTAATGAACGGTTCTTGCTCTCCCTTGCATCGTGCAAAGCATGTATAGTTATGGATGATGAGTTGAATATCCTACCTATTTCATCCCACATAAGATCAATATCCCCCATTACAGTGAATGAGGTGATCATGATTATTAACTTATCAAATCACATCAATTAAAATGTTTTTGTTTGTATATGTACAAAATGTTATTGTTGCTGTATTTGCAAGTAAATTTTATTATTTGTTAAAGGTTAATGTTTTGTAAAGGTTTAAATGTGTTTTCTTTGCTAATAAAGGACTCCAATGGGCTATCCGAAATGGAGATGGATTTGAAGAATCTAAAAGATCAATTAATTGATGATTATCCTGTTGGCCCTCTGATTAAGAGGTGCAGCACATTAGATCAAGTAAGATTAATGCACTTTTTCTTATTTTATTTTTTTCTCTGGCCTTTGAAGTGTTAATTTCTTTTTTCAATATCTCCAAATCAGGGGAAAGCTGTCATCACTTTTCTGGACTCAATTTTGGACAAGACTATGCGTAGTACTATTGCATTGACTGCTGCTCGTGGTCGTGGAAAATCAGCAGCACTTGGGCTTGCTATTGCTGGAGCAATTGCGGCAGGGTGCCATTCTTTTACGAATTAATTTCTTTCTGAAATATAAAGGACATTAAATATTTATCTTGACATACATGCTGTTTCAGGTATTCAAATATCTTTGTTACTGCTCCGAGCCCTGAAAATTTGAAGACTTTATTTGAGTTTGTTCACAAAGGATTCGATTCGCTTGAATATAAGGTACAATATGATCACCATTAAGTTATTTAATTGAATATTTCCACAGTATTTAGTAGGTGCTGTGGCTTATCAGATTATTTCATTTCGTAGATTTTATTAACATTCTTTTGGTTGATTCCCGGCAACTCCTCTTTAGGAACGTCTAGATTATGATGTGGTGAAGAGTCCTCATCCAGAGTACAAAAAAGCAACCATCAAAGTCAATGTTTACAAACAACACAGGCAAACAATCCAGGTTTGACAGTGCAGCAATTATCATGGACCATTACCTCTAGGCTATAACAAATGAGTGTTATGTTTCTACATTGTTTTGTTCTTATAGCTCTATTTTTTGTTATCTTTCAGTATATCCAACCTCATGAGTGTGAGAAGCTATCCCAAGTCGAACTATTGGTCATTGATGAAGCGGCAGCTATTCCACTTCCGGTAGTGAAGTCCTTGTTGGGTCCTTACCTTGTGTTTCTGTCTTCCACAGTCAACGGGTGCGTCTAAATTTGAACCTTTTATACATAAATTTGAGGATAGTATGGCTTTACATTTTAGCTTGGTTCAAATCGTGTAACTTTTCTAGATATGAAGGCACTGGTCGATCCTTGTCCCTAAAACTCATTCAACAATTGGAAGAGCAAAGTCGTGGGGCAGCCAAGAGTGCGGATGGATCCCTTTCAGGTATTGGCATATGGTTTTTAACACTTGTCGCTCCTAGTGGAGCTTGCATAAAGAACCCGTGGATGGAAGTTTTGTACCTTCAAAGTCTTAGTGCTTTTTCGTAATATATTTTAGGGTAAATTACAAAAACATAGCCCGGACTACCATCCGATTTCAAATTAAGTACCGGACTTTTTCAATTTTCATTTTAGTGACTTTTGCATCAATTTGCATACATCTTGGCTTCGAATTCAATTTTTTTGAGGAATTTTTATGTCGAAAACTTATGAATTTGGTTACATGGTTAACTAATTTGGTCAAATTAATTTTTTATCGTGGTTGGAGATATGACAATTAGATGAAACATGTGTGAATTGATGCAAAAATCACTAAATTGAAAATTGAAAAAGTCCGGTACCTAATTTGAAATCAGACGGTAGTCCAGGGCATGTTTTTGTAATTTACCCTATATTTTATCTTCATGTTCTCCCTTCTTTCTCCTGTTAATAGGTCGTCTTTTCAAGAAGGTCGAATTAAATGAGTCCATAAGATATGCCCCAGGAGACCCAGTAGAGTCATGGCTGAATGGTTTATTGTGCTTGGATGTGGCTAACTCTATTCCCAGCATCAGCAGGTAAGAACTTTTGAACAAGTCAAATATAACTGTAAGTCTGTGAGTAGACTTCCTTTGACCATACTGATGAAAATTGCACATGCACTCAGGCTACCTCCTCCCAATGAGTGTGATCTCTACTATGTGAATCGGGATACACTCTTCTCCTATCACAAAGATAGTGAGTTGTTTCTTCAGGTAGTGTAATCACTCACTTTTTGTTATATATTTGTTTCCAGCTTATAGTTTTCTAATTACTAACCTATTTACAATGCAGCGAATGATGGCACTCTATGTTTCATCCCATTACAAAAATTCTCCCAACGATCTACAATTAATGGCTGATGCTCCAGCACATCATTTGTTTGTATTACTAGGTAGGTGGAATCTGTATACTCTTCCTTAAGCTAACCTGTATTGCACCAGGAACCTCATTTCTTGCCTTTTCAGGACCTGTTGATGAGTCCAAAAATCACCTTCCAGATATATTATGTGTTATTCAGGTTTGCACTTAACTTTTTCAGCATGAAATTTTATTTCATATTGAGTCCTGCTGAGTTGAAAATTGGTTCATAGTGTTTCATTCTATATGTATACCATTATAAGAAATATTTGTACATCGTAGGTATGTCTTGAAGGACAAATTTCACGCGAGTCTGCCATGAGAAGTTTGAGTGTGGGACATCAACCATCTGGAGATCAAATACCATGGAAATTTTGCGAGCAGTTCAAAGACACAGTGTTTCCAACACTGTCAGGTGCTCGTATTGTACGCATTGCCACTCACCCGAGTGCTATGAGGGTAAGTCTTGGATCATCATATAAATAATTATTGCTGAATTGATGCATGTGTATGACTTTTTTTTATCTACATTTCAGCTTGGTTACGGTTCAGTGGCTGTCCAACTGCTGACAAGGTGATCAAATTAGAAGAGCAAATGAATAGCTAAAGACTTTATATTATGTTAATGGTTCAATAAAAGCATATGTACTTACCAGTCCATCTAACAGGAAAATATCCTTTTTTTTTCCCATAAGCTTCGTGATACGTCTCGTTGGTGTCTGATCTAGACCGGTATCTTTAACTACAACATAATTGATTATTAATGCTTTTGAAAAAGCCTTGGTAGCAGTGAGAAGCTCCCTTTGGATAGAAATGATTTTTCAAACATTATTGATATGTTTTATCGAGTTGATTTTTTTTTTTGCATTCCTAGGTACTTTGAGGGTCAATTGACCACTATCTCTGAAGCAGATATTGAAAGTGATATCGAGATTTCACCAGTCAGGGTTACTGAACCTACAGAGGAGGTTTATCAATCTCTTGAGTGGATTTGTATTACATTCACTATTTAGTAGTGGAATGCTGATCTCAGTCATGAGCTTATGTTTCTAACATTTTGTATTTTGTAAAATATATGTTTTGACAGGTTTCACTTATTGAAGAACAAATTAGACCTAGAACAGACCTTCCACATCTATTGGTTCATCTGCGTGAGAGGCGCCCTGAAAAGCTTCATTACCTGGGTGTTTCTTTCGGTCTGACATTGGACCTTTTCCGTTTTTGGAGAAAGCATAATTTTGGGCCATTTTATATTTGTCATGTTCCAGTTAAGATGCTTAAATACCTTGTTTTTCTTTTATAGTTTTTAATATGTCACTATGGTAATATAATATGCCATTTGTATTTGCTTTTTTCAGAGTGCTGTCACGGGTGAGCACACATGTATGGTTTTGAAGGCTCTTAACAGTGATGACCTTGAGGTAGATGAATACGATGAATGGGGCTTCTTTGGTCCATTTTATCGCGGTGAGTATCCATAATTAGTTAAATCGATTGTTAAATATTCAGATTGTCGCTATGTTGGTCTGATCATTCACTTCGTGCCTTGTTTCAGAATACAAGGAGAGGTTTTCACGGTTATTGCACAGTGAGTTTAGAAACATGGAATATAAGCTTGCTATGAGGTCAGTAACCATTTCTTTTCTTATGTATCCTTCAGTTTATTACTCTATTGTAGTCGTCGTGATTTTGTGATAAACATGGGCTTGCTTTGTCTTCTACTATGTACTTCTGCTATTAACTTGTGATTTTGTTTTTGCTTTATTTCTTTCCAGCATATTAGATCCGAAGATCAACTTTACGGAGCAAGAGCGTGTTGCATCTACCTCAAATGAATTTTTGAGTTCATTGGCGAGTATAATGACACCACATGATTTGCAACGACTTGAAAGCTACGCAAATAATCTCGCTGATTATCATTCGGTAAGATGTCATGTGCATCTTTCTTTTGGCGTTGTTTTTTAAAGGAGCATTTTTGTTACATATGCTGTTTAAATTTAAACTTTTTTTTAGAGATAGTTTAAATTTAAACTTGAGCAAATTCAATGTAGACGCTTCATATCATGTTACTTTGGAATTTAACTTTCATTTCTGTTTCTGTTTATTCTAACTGTTTCTTTTTCAGATATCTGACTTAGTTCTTGACCTTGCTCGTCAATACTTCCGTGGGAGATTTCCGGTTACATTATCTTATGTTCAGGCATCTGTTTTACTCTGTATGGGTTTGCAAGGCCAAGATGTCAGTTATGTTGAGGTTTGATTCTCTACATCAAAACTATTTGATTACTATACCCCATGACTTAAAAGTTTCCATAATCAGCTTGTGAATGCTTACTTAGTTTGATTCGTGCATGCTCATTTAACGCCTGTAAAATACACACCCATGGAGATCTCAAAATTCATATCATAACAAAACTGACTTACAATACATTATCGGGATCCGCGATTCATGTTCTATTGGACTCCGTTTAGAAAGTATAGATCCGCGATTCATGTTCTATTAGTCTCAATGGCTGTTTTAAATACTTGGTTGACCTGGATAACAGTATTTTGCATGGTCTGTTTACACTGTCCCCAATTGTTGCTATTATGAGATTATGATCGCCCTTCTGTTGACAATGGACTTTGTGTTTATTTCTGCTTGTTTGGCAGAGACAAATGAAGTTGGAAAGGTCGCAGATCTTGTCATTGTTTATAAAAGTAATGAAGAAGTTGTACAAGTATCTATATAGTATTGCCTCGAAAGAGATAGAGTCCACGCTTCCACGGATCAGACCAGTAAGAATTACTAATATGCATTTATAGGGTTTTTATTCTCCAAATGTCCGTCTAGTTGTTCATGGCGGCGGCGGGATCTAGGGTTTTAGGGTTCTCGGGACAGAAGGAGAGAGATGATGAACAGTGTTATTTGTTTTATTTATATAATATAGAAGTTCTTTATGTTTTTAATGTTACATTTGTACCCCAATTATTATAACATCTTTTCATATTGCACCAAAATCATCCAAAAAATGACTTTTTTTTATTTAAACAATAAAAATATGCATGCTTAAAAAATATTTTCTGCATTTTTGTACTCTATAACAAAAGAAACTTATTTTTTGTTGTTGGAAAAAGAACATAGTCCCCTCTTTTATTATATATGAATTGTATATGACGATTAGTCGTACTAGTGAGAATCCTATCGACCGCCGGTGACATCCTTGATCACTTGATAATTCACCTGTCCATTTCATTTTGTTTAATCAGATTGTTATGACACCACATGATATCAGCCTGGATGATGATTTGAACGCCGGGGCACATAAAGTAGAGGTACCCTGAATATCACTTCTTCTAGACATTTTATATTTTTTATAATTCCGTAGCCTCTGGGTCATCAATGAAGCTTCGCTACATGTTTCAACAGGAGGAAATGAGAGCCAGGTCAGAGGGCTTGCTAGATCTTGAGGCGTTGCAACAGTATGCCATTGTTGATAAGGAGGCCGATTTTGAGAATGCTTTGCAAAATGGAGGGAAGCTTCCAGCAAGTGGCCTCATCAGTGTTAAGTCGATAAAAGGTAGAGCTGAGAAACATGGAAAAAGCAAGGATCCCAAGGCAAGCGGTAAAAAGCGAAATAAAGATCACCAGGGATCCAGGTCAAACAAAAAGAAGAAACAGTAGTTTACCATGACAATGCTGTGGATTGGAATACACTATATCTGATATCAGCTCTAATTGACCTGTGCAACATTTACAGTTTTGGATCAGAAATATTTTGGAGTTTTGGTATTTATATGAGCCAGGTAATGTCTTAATTAATCTTCTATACAGTAAATTAAATTCTAAGTTTTTTGGAATCAAGTGTTCGTGCAATGTCCTGGTTATATTATGCTTCGTTTGGTTTATGTTAAGTTTGTCGGATGGAAAGAAAATCCATGTTCTTTATACCACATTTTCCACGACCCAAAACCGATCATATTTTCAATGGAGGGTAAAAGAAAAACTATTCGTCATCAACAACATTGTCATCGAATTTGTAAATGTAACAAAAAACTAAAGGAATCACTTGACAGCCTTCACGGGTTAAATTGTGTCTCAACAAACATTTATTAAATATGGGGATGCATTCGTCCCTTCAGCACTTCGTTTAGACTCGGAAAACATTTGTCTCAAAGGAAGTTCCTAATGTCCAGTGACTTAACATCAACCATTTCCTCATCCTTGAACTCCTCCCTGAGAAGAAAGAGTGCACCGTCACAAAGGATAATTGGAAATAACTACAGATAATGCATCCATGCGCCTTAATGAGTGCTTTTAACTCTTTTACTAATTATGTAACTAGCAAAGAAATTCAACTGGACAAATGACATACCGTTTCTTTTGAGTTTCCATTGCCTCAAGTGCGTCTTTCTTAAGCTCTTCTAATTGAGATTTTGCAATCTTTAGGTCCAAATCTCCCTCATATTTGGGCAAGTCCTCCCTCTTGATTCCAAGTCTGGTAAATTAACACTGGTTAGCTCAATCCAAAAGCACTGGACACATATCTATATGAAGATGATTCTTCCGTCTTAATATGCCAGTTCCAAGTCTATGTAAAAGATTGGGAAACTTACTTCTGATTGACCTTATCAAACTCAGCCATAAGAAGAGCCATTCCTTTTTTATCATTCCTCATAAGAGGTTTTTTCAGTTCTTTCTCCACTTTCTCAAGTGCATCCATCATCATGGCTTCTGCGCCAAGCTCATCTTTAAGACCCCTCCTGCAGAAAGTATTATGACTGTAATGGTGATAATCTAGTAAAATACGCTACAAGTAATGATGGGTTCAAAGATCATTGTTTCTGGTTGGGTAGACATGAATGCGAGTACAAAGTTGTTAAAAATACTAGACTAAAAACGGAAAATAATGTATCAGGTAACCGAGAAAAAGCAACTACATACTTCACCCGGATCTCCTTCAACGTCAACAGATATGTCCTGGCATCAGGAATACCATGTGTCTGTGTTTCAATAGTGTACTTGATTCGCTGAGATTCAGAAAACAAACCTGCCCTGTGAAGTGCACATCATATAAGTCATTACATTCTAGATGACACAATGGAATGTCAATGAAACGGAACATGCACTTCGATGGAGCCCTACCACTGAAACTTGGTCTACGCAAGAAAGAACCATGTGAAAAAACTAAAAGACCAAATGAACAACTCAAGAATAGACTAATAGAGTGATGCTTATAGTTACTATTAATATCATATTGTTCGTACATGCAGGTACAGTGGAGAGATAAATCCCCAAGAAATTATTTTAATATTTGCAGAGTTGCCATATTTTTCCCAAGTTGATATCGTACGATTAATTTCTTCAGGTACAATAGATATTTCTACACAACTATATGTATATCCTGAGGATCTTCACTTCGCGAGTCCAAGTTTGTGAATGGACTGATGAAAAGAACCTTAAAACAATTATATTCACTTAAGCCAACAAAGCAGCATATATTCTTCATTTTTCCACAAAAGTTTCTTGCGAAATAATAGGACTTAATCCTAGTCAAGAGATAAAGTGCAATACACATATGACAAAGGAACCTACTTTTCCCTCGCCATCTTCATAACATTGGCATAATGAGCTACTGCAGCAGGATCTTCTGGATCTATTGTGATCTTCTCTTTCTTAAAGACACCAATGGCTGTCTCAAATTTGTTCTTAACTTCCAGAAAAATGTTCTTCAACATCTCTATAAAGTTCAAAAATGCACATTGTTAGGCGAGTATATAATATAACTACACGTGACACAAAAAAATTGCTTTCCTGAAACACAACATGTTAGCCAAAACTTCCTAAGAAAACACAGTGCGGAGTAGGACATTAAGAAGACTAACTGAATCATACACAAATAGGACATTAAGAAACCGAATCATATGAATAGTCAAACTAAAAGCCATGAAAATGTTTCCTTGTTGAAACACCGCATGTAGAATAAATAATTGCATAATGGAAGACATTCCCAAAACTTCCCGAAGAATATATTACCCTATCAGTCACTGAAGAACAAACTATGTTATTATGTTCCGTATTTGAGGAAAGAAGAATGTACATCAATCAATAGCAAGTAGAACAGTTAACCAGTGTCATGCCAGCTTCAACCTGGGTAAGCATGTGACTAAGGCCACACAGATAAAATATCAATGTGGGAACTAACCATCTCCTTTAAGAGGTGGTGGTGAAGGTGGGGCAGCTTCCTTGGCATAGAAACGAACAGGAATAGCATGTACACCCTGTGAAATCACCGAGCCAGAGTACAACTGCACACAAATGAACTACGACAGGTAAGAAAAACTAACTAAAAGGGCACGGATTAGTAAGTCCAAACAGTTTTACAATCAATTGCTCCAACCGACAGGCAGCAGAGGCAGCATTTGATGTGATTATCACATTTTAATTACAAGTGCTTCACAATGATCTACACACTCGCCAAAATCATCCTCATTTCAGATTATGCAAAACTGAGAGAACATATGCATAGTAGTGCAAAAACTTCTAAATTTTTTTCCCCGAATGACAAAAAAGTTCACAAATAAAGCTGATTTAATCCTTTGCTTCAATTCACTCCTTCCATTATCCTTCTCCTTCCCAACCCATTACAACATCAATTTTCAAACCAATATGCAGGTGTTCAACCACTAAACCACCACTTCTTGGCCATCACTCCATACATTGATTGATACAGCAAAGATCCTTCAGATCATGAAGCTAATATTAAATGAATCCATGTACTGACTAAAACTGACAGCTTAAACAGACGCAGGGATCAAGAAGACGTCTAAGTAATCACACCAACACATGAGGATACGAAAAAGACCAGATCTTTCATACAATAAAACAGTATTTTATATAAATTAGATGAAAAGGCAATCTTATTTTTTATCTGGAGAAATTAGTGGAATGCTTGATCTATGATAAATACTTAGCCAAGAGATACCGAGATGCGCACTACATTAACGACGTAAGAATCGGGAAGCGGATGGATTTAAACCTGCTTGGATTTTGATAGGAAACGAGAAGCTGACGCCATGATCGGAAGTATCTGCAGCAGGATTGGTTTCCGTCCCTTCGCTGATGTTAGGGTTTGATGTCTGGATCGTCTTCGAGCTTCGATTGGAGGAGCAAGAGAGAGATAGGGCTGCGCGTATTGACGCTACCTCTCTCTCCGATGGCAATCCTTCGACACGTGGCTTGATCTTAACCGTTAAGTAGAAAATACAGAAATAGAGTTCAATTTTATTATTAATGTACAATGTTTTTCGTATTAATTTTGTATTCTCTATTTGTTTAAACACATCAGAGAGTCAACAAGCAAAAGCATCTCTTTTACAACAAACTGAATATCTCTGTTGGGTATAATCACATTTAACAATCAATTTTTGTATAGTTGAATTGTATGTTACATGCATCACATTTCTGCATTGAAAGATTTGCCGCATCCGCAGGTCTGAGTTGCATTAGGGTTCTTGAAAGAAAAGCCACCCCCGATAAGTGCATCACTGTAGTCCAGTTGCATTCCGAAGATGAAGAGGAGGCTTTTCGGGTCACAAACTGAAAAGTTGGTAGAACAACAGATGAATAAGAGCAGTTGTGACGAATTATCGAACTAACCAGAAACATGAGTTCATTGTAGACAGGAAATGTACCTATTGTGAAACCGTTGTATTCAATGATGGAATCGTCAGGTCTTGCGTTTTCTTTGCTTTCAAAATCCATCATGTAAGACATTCCAGAGCAACCCCCTTGCTTGACTCCAATTCTTAAACATAGATTTTCGCTGCGCTCAGATCTCATTCTGTTCAAGTGCTTCAATGCATTGTCTGTCAGGGTTATGGGAGGAGCAACTCCCTCCACCACCGGGGCAGCTAGGGAATGAAAGGATCATTTGATCAGATTAACGGACTAGAATGACATCAATCAAATATATTCGGAACGGGATATTTTTACATTTCATGTAGACATAAATGAATCGCATATACAATCACAAGCGATCCCTTGAACCAGTTCTCATCACTATAATAATCAAGCAGGTCTCGGACCCTCTAGACCAGAACCTGGTAAAGCCTTCTACCTGAAAGGTATCTAAGAGTTCTTCAGTAGTTCAGTTCCGAGTCTCATTTCAGGGATTACAGGAACAAACACTTGTAATAGGTTAATAAATGTTTCGATCTGGCTGACTATTTTGTCATCTCGTTGACATTTTCATTTAGATTAAAACAATTTTTATGGATAGATAAACGAACAACCACTCAGTATCATACTTTGTGATAGTTATACAGCGTTTAAGGCCTCAAATATGCATGAGAATAAAACTCACAACAATCCCCTTTTTCAAAACCAAAGTGACACAGAATGGGACGGCGCGACGACATCAGCAAGTTTTTTTAGTTTACTCAACTTTGGTTCAACAGAGATGGGATAAAAAGGTAATACAGACACAACCCATCAACCAAGTACACATGTATGGTATGGTGACTTGGAACATAATCGACTAAAACGGTAAGCTTTAGATACAACTCATATCTGCCTAAAAACACAAAGCAAATTTCATAGCCATCCACATGCGGTACAAGTACAATCTATCTACTTAACTTACGTAAACATTCTAGAGATACTCTGTCACAAATTGATATGCATCAGCCATAACTCACTATAAATATCTCCCACAACACTATCATAATCCCACTCAAGCCACAAAGCCTAGGATTTGTTATCTACTTTCTACAAGTAAACTCTAAATTCCACAACATAAATATATCCAATTATCCATAGCCACCTTCAACTTCAATTCCTCATTTCAGTTCAAATCTTGCACACCAAACTAATTCAAAACCAGACAGATCTTGCACAGAGACAGGATGATCAAACGCATAATCGGAACAAATTGTTTCATAACCAGGCTGGAATTTCAAACTTAGAAAATCGCACACAACCCTAATAACGTTTACCTGAAGCAGAAGTCGCCCGAATAGACAAGCACTTTCTCCGTCCAATACTCACCAACGAAGATCGGAAAGATACAAAAGCGGGTAAATAACGAACAGGGACCGAATTTCTTGACAAAAGTACGGACGAAGGACTTCGAATTGCAGAGGCGGTCGTGGACGCCATAGGAGAGAATTCCAAAGCTTCACAAATGGTCAGAAAATGTTTATGTGGTTTCAGACTTTCAGTAACCGTAATCAAAACCAGACAAACCAAACCGACCAACTCGTACTAGGAATTGAATAAACCGAACCGAGCCAATTGCATCAAGCGTAACTTTTTGAGAGGTTATTGATTTCGTTTCTGAAGGAGTGACGTGTTGAAAAATCGACCATGTCTTCAGAAGAGGAGGAGAACGCGGCCGAGCTGAAAATCGGAGAAGGTAATCAAGGGTTTGATTTGATTAATTGAATCTTTGTAAGTTGTGATTTTTTATTTATTTGATGATGCGATTTTAGGGTTTTAGGGTTAGGATGGTCGCCTAACATGGTTGTTGAAATTGTAAGTTGCGCATGATGAATTTGAGTTTGTTGATGGTTTTCGTAACTGGGTTTTGTGTTCTTTTGCGCAGAGTTTCTGAAAGCTAAGTGCTTGATGAATTGTGAAGTGGCTCTGATTTTGGAACACAAGTATGAGCAGCTTCAGCAGACATCTGATGACCCGATGAACCAAGTATCTCAGTGAGTGTTCTTTAGTTGTTACATGCATATGTGTTCAGATTGAACGTATGGTATTGAATAGATTATGTAGTCTACTGGGCTTTGCAAATGCTTGTGACAAGCTAAGATCTTTTCATGAAATAAGGATATTTATCTGGTTGGACTAGTTTTTGAGATTTACAAAAGATGAAACTTGATATGGGAAGAATGTTTAGGCGGATTTAAAGAAAGCATACACATCGTAAAGATTCATTTTTTTGTTAAATTTGCATGTGATGAGGCATCACTTACCTTCTGTTTGTTGACTATTTTTTGCAGAGTTTTTGAGAAGTCTCTACAGTATGTAAAGCGCTTCAGTCGATACAAGAACCCAGATGCTGTGAGACAAGTTAGAGAGTAAGCTTCCAACTCACTTTTGAAGCATATTCTCTTACATTAGTATTTTCTGCAACTTTGTATTTTCTCTAAACAGTCTAACATGTGAAACCTGATCTAATCTCAGGATCCTGAGTCGTTACCAGTTGGCTGAATTTGAGGTACTTGCTCTCGAACTTCATATTGTTTGCTTTGATTTTTTAGACTCTTAGCTTAGTCATACTGAGCTGATGTTTCATCAATCATGTTGCGTAGCTTTGCGTTCTTGGAAATCTTTGTCCCGAAACCTTGGAGGAAGCAATTGCTATGGTACCCTCTATCAAGGTATTTTGTTTAAGGGTGATCCACGCAACATGAAAATATTGTGCCATTGAGAATTATAATTTTCTTCATCGGTCTGGTAAACATTAATGAAGGAATCATGAGATGTACCAAAACAGAAATGAGTTCCACTGATGGTTGTACACTACACTTTTGATGTGCCATTGAGAATCATAATTTCTTCATCGGTCTGGTAAGCATTAATGAAGGTTGAAGGAATTATGAGATGTGCCAAAATAGAAATGAGTTCCACTGATGGTTGTTGTCTACACTACACTTTTGATGTGTCGTTGAGAATCATAATTTGCTTCCGTCAAATATCCAAATTAGCTTTTCCGTTTAGTATAAGTCAATAATTCTTAGCAGCCAGATATTGTCTATAGTATTTATTTGTCAATTCTGACCTCAGCAGTTTATCTGGCCTGCGCTTTGTCCTTAGCTTCCCATTTGCCAAATATGGCCTAATACATGCCTTTATTTTTTGCAGGCCAAAGGACGTACACAAGATGATGAGGCCATAGAAAAGATGCTGAACGACTTATCAATGATCAAAAGATTCGAGTAGTGTGCCTCATCGTCTTCCCTTCACGACTATGTTCACGTTACCAGTGAAGAAAAACAGGCCTCCCAACGAAATTGTTACAAAACTTCATGTTTCGAAGGTCGGACAATATTATACAGTATTTATGTATATCAGTATTTTACAATCCTCAAGGAAATTAGGCAGTTACTTATTGCAAGTTCAGCGTCAGATCAACATATCAAATATTTTCTGGCAACTGTTGTTGGTCATGTCATTTGGTCAGAACTGGACTTGATCAAAAGCCGTTGAATAAATCACTGGAGCCATTTTTGACCAAAGAACGTTGCAATTTGCATCTTTATAAACAAGTAAAGATTTATCAACAAAAAAAATAAACAAGTAAAGAAAGTCGCCAAGTTTCAAACCAACTACACCACATGCATCATTGTAAATTAATTAACGAAATCTGACGAGGCAGTGGATAAGCTCCAACTCCCAAGTCTTAAAATTAATAAGTTTTTATGTAAAATGTATTAATAATAATAATAATAATAATAATAATAATAATAATATAAAAGCTCAAAATTGGTGTCCTGAGTTGGGACTGAAAATTGACATCCAACAACCAACCCAATTCATTCTTTTGTCATGTTTTATCTCTGCTCCATCTCCAAATAAATGAGTGACTCTAGCTTATCAAAAAATAAAAAAAAATGAGTCACTCTTGAAAAATGGTTGGTGGTGGAGGTAGGCAACCTGACTACGTGTGTCTATAAAAATATGACACGTGTCCTAAAACCGATCTTTACTCACCTTCTTCCCTCCACATCCACTCTCACAGATTCACTAATTTAAATTTATTATTCCAGACTCCAGTCACCATTTACAATACTCCAAAAATACACATTAAAAAAAGCATATTTTTCAGAATTATATAATATATTTTTTATTCATAAAATTAATTTTTAAATTTCTAATCTGAAAATTAATCACCTGGATTACTCTCACTCAGTCTCTCTCTCTCACACACTTTATAAAAATATTTAAATGGGTCGGCCAAAAATATATTTGTTCCATTCTTAATGTAAAAGGCTTATATAATAAGTTTATTTATCAAAAATATTTCTTGAAAATACGAACAGTTCAAATGTCCAAGTCAGACTATTCATAGATAGGACTGAAACTGAAAACAATTTGAAATTACAGAAATACCCTTGACTCACCAACCAACAGCCAACTTGACTAATCCACCATCCATCGATAAATGATCTCCCTAAGCGCACACGCATCCAAAATCTAACCATCGACCTACCTCCAAATCCTGCGCCGGAAAAGCTGCCGATAAACACCATTTACCGAACGTCGTCGTCTTGTCAGACGCATCAGCTCCCTGGTACGCATCGAATTCAATTCACGAATTTTGATTCAAACCTTCGATTGTCGTTGTTGGTGGATTGATTTGCTATTGACGATGTAAATGTTGGTCTTGCGCTGGATATTTGATATTGATGGTGAAATTTTGTTATTGTTTGATTATGTGCCTGATTGCATTTCCTGATCGTGGAAGAAGAAAATCACTCTTTGTTGGTGGTAGGTGGATTTTTTTTTGGTCAAAGAGTAATTTTTCTTATTTTGAAATATGAGTGGTTGCCAATCAAAAAAAAAAGAAATATGAGTGGTTGGAGTAAATTTTCTGGGAAGATTATGTTATGATTATTTGTGGCTCTTGTTGGTTGGTTGAATCATAATGGACATGAAGAACCGAGTTTTAGGGAAGAATTTGGGATTCATTATTCATCATCTTTGTTGTGTTTTGGTAGGTTGAATCGGGGTTACATTGATATTGAAGATGGATGCTAAATCTGTTCACAGTGTGCATTTGTATGCAAGTATGAATGCCGATAAATTGGGGATGAGGAAGCCGGCTGTGTCTCTACAATGCAGCCCTGTGTTTAGAAAGGAACAGAAAAACTTTCGGATGCTGGTGACCACAAGTAATTGGGGGAAAGTGGGCAGCAGAGTTGAACTGCCAGCTGCTGGAGTTGCTTGCTCGTATAAGAAGTTTCCAGGTAGATATGGGCAACGAATTCCTACTTATCTGCTTGTCTGTACTTGCTTGGACTACATGCTTATTTATTGGATGAAATCTCTTTGACTTGCTTCTGCTGTCATACGCCGGCAACTAATGCAATGTGTCCGTTCTTGTCTTGTAGCTAATGATATTATTACTTGTAGGTTCAACATTACACACTAGGAACTTATGTTCATCTGTTGATGAGGGTTTAAGTTTAAAGGTTTGTTCTTTTTTCCTGCGTTTAATCTTTGACACTTGAACCATCGATCGATTCTTCTTTCTCTCATCTAATGTGATCTGACTCATACAACTTACTGTAATCTTATATCACAGATCAAGTCTCAAGAGATAGTGTCATATTTGGATGGACGTTGTATTTATCTCGTTGGCATGATGGGCTCTGGAAAGACGACTGTCGGGAGGATTTTGGCGGATGTCCTTGGTTATTGTTTCCGTGACAGGTTTGTGTATAATATGGCTCTTACAGCTATCTCATTTGGGCAAATGCTTCTTATATCAGATTGCGAGAATATGTCAGATGTTCAGAGGTTGCATCTTGGTGAAAACCTTGCGTTACTAATTTTACAAAGTTGGATGAGTGTGAATTGGAAATTTAATCATTAAAAGTGTTGTTAGCCAGCTGCATATTCATACTGCGCAAAGTTAAGTTTTTCTCATCGAGTAACTCAATGTTTATCTTGTTCTTTTTATGATGCACTAGTGACAAATTGGTGGAGCAGGAGTGTGGAAAGTCAGTGGCTGAACTCTTCCAGCTGTATGGTGAAGGGTATTTCAGAGAAAAGGAGGTTAGTAATGAACTACGTAACCGTTCTTTCCTTCGTGCGATGCTGGTCATTGTCAGTACTTTTAAGTTTGAATGATTGCCTGCTATCTGTCAGAGTGAAGCATTAAGAACGCTGTCAGTTATGCACCGGTTAGTCGTGTCCACTGGAGGAGGTGCAGTTGTAAGGCCCATCAACTGGTATGCTATTTACTTGACTTTTATAACTTCGTGATGCTGTTTTCCTAAACTATGATTTGACAATGAGTAATTTATTTTTCAGGAAATATATGCAGAAGGGAATTTCTGTTTACATTGATGTACCATTGGAGGCACTGGCTCAAAGAATTTCGACTGTTGGAACTGCTTCTCGTCCCCTCCTGCATCATGAGTCTGGTGATGCATACACCAAGGTTGGTGAGCTTACTTTCCCAAATACGGGTGATCTGAAAGACCTGTGGCTCTTTTTTTTTCTGTTATCTGGTCTTCCCTAACAAATATTTTCATCTGTTTATATACAGGCCTTAATACGTCTATCCACTCTTTTCGAAGAACGAGCTGATGACTATGCTAACGCAAATACTAGGGTATCTTTGGAAAGTATGTTATATGAAACAAGTTCTGTTTTGTCGTCTCATTTTTCCTCTTTATTTCCTGGCAGTGGATTGACTTTAGATTGCATTCAACTGATCAAATTGTCAACTCACTTTTTCCCCCTGTTCAGATATTGCAGCCAAAATGGGCCACAAAGATGTATCCAACCTCACACCAGCCATGATTGCATTTGAGGTCAGATTCTCCTTCGTTTCATTTCCCCTCTAGCTGCACAATTTTGGTCACTCTTTTATATCTACTTCGAATTTTCTAAATGAACAGTCGTTGAACTTAATTCGTTTGCCAGGCACTTGAACAAATACAAGACTATCTCAAAAGAAGGGAAGGCATGACTTTGTAGCCACCATCATCCTCTGTCCCTTGGTCTCGCTCCATTTTTTCTCCCGACCTGTTTCTTCGATTCTTTTAATGTAGTTATCTCAGTTATCTGCGCCATGCTCAAGACATCGGCTCTTGTTATCTTAGACTAGATACATCAACAAGAATTATATAAAAGGTTGTACTAGTCACAATACCATTATGTACACTAGTGTTGAAGTAAATAAATTATGATTTCGACACAAGTAGTTCACTACTTCACTTCCCTGCAAATTTGATCTTGAAATAGATTATGATTTGGTTCAGGTCTCATCGGACCAGTCCCTGAGCTCTGCCTCGGAGAATAATCCGTCAACAATCTGATCAATCAATGAGTCAATAAAAGCATTGCACCTGATGCTAAATATCTTCCCAACTTGGTTTCTAGCTCCAGAGAATAAAGCAAAAGCCGCAGCAAGTGTCACTGCTCCTAAACACACTCCGGCAGCCTCAAGTATCCCATTCATATCCGCCTTCTTGAAAACTGAGCTTCCTGTCGCCATTTCCATCGCAACGGTCGCAGCGAACACAACCTGAAAGATGATTCACACGCTCATTAAATCAAGGCGTCATGTTTAACAATTGACTGAAAAATCAAAGTGTTGAAACTTGAAACTGACCATGGCGAGGCGGCCTGACAGAATCTCAACTTCATGACTCTTGTTAGAACTCTCTATATACTCAAACAGCTTTGACATGAAAGTAGACTCCATCGCCTCCCTCCGCTCACCACCGTCCACGGCGGTCGTTCTCATCAGCCCAAAACGATCCTCACTGTAAGATCTCAGCGTGCACAGCCTCGGCTGCAATATTATCTGCTGCTTCCTCCCCATCTCACCCTCCTGCCTAAACTTCACCCCCGTTGGACCCATCCCCATCTCTCCTCCGCCCCTCTCCGCCGCCGGCACCGGCGGAGGAATACAGCACTGGATCGCGCGCGCCATCATAAAGATGAGATCTTTATGCGAAAGATTGAATGTTGGGAACTGGGTTTGGTTCAGTTTTTGTGATTATTCCGAAGATACGGGAGATTCCAGATTTAAGGTTCTTCTCTGACATTTTTAAAGGCGGGCTGAGGAACACGTACATGGTACATGTTTGGAGTCTTTCGATGACGTGGCGTGATACCATTCGTTTGTGTTTTGTTCCTACACTGATCAGCCAAAAGACTCAAACAACAATGATGTTCAAATATCTAAGTTACGGCACCCATGTTCATGCCCTACACAATGGTGGTATCAAATGTGTTTTCTTCTGTTCTATCCAAAAACAAAATGTGTTTTCTTCTGTCATGTTCTGCCCCATGATAACTGTTAAGGACCTTGGATTCATCCACAATCAGACTCCAGACATTTAAAGTCAAATTGTGAGCAGAAGCTCCAGAAACATAAATGGTAAGAAGTTTAGAGTTTTTTAAACTTATATATTTAGTTAGCTTAACTTGGTATTAACTTAATTTAAGTTTATTAATTCAAGAAAACACTCGTAAATTTGTTACGAGAAAGGCGAATTCTATGGCAGATGGAATTGCTAAGAAAGCAAAGATGGAACTTTGGAGATGGAATTCTATTGAAGTTATTCCTGTTATACTTTCTTCTTTCTTTGATGATTGTATCCATATATCACTTTAGGCCTCATCTGTGTATTGAATGGTTTTAGATTGGAGTTAGATGTTTTGTATAGCTGCTGTATTGTTGAATGTTATTTTGCCTCTGTTATAGGCAATGATCATTTATATCAAAAAAAAACACTCGTAAATTAAGTACATTAATAGACCTGTATCAGGCCAATACATCCAGATCCATAAGACAACATTTTACACAGCTCAAAAAGAGGCTTATATACGAGCCTTGCTCGACAGATGATAATAATACATGTGGAGAAGAATGGAAGAACTAACTTATGAAAGCATTGGTTACCAACGCTGAAAAGTGATCTTTCCACTCATCAGTAGTTGCGAAAGGTACTAGGCCGCAAGTGAAGGGTAAAATGAATAGCGTTATGGCATAAAATATGACTCGCCTTGAGAAGAAATAATACCACGACGCGCTGTTCTTGATGCTGAGGTTGAAGTTGATTGGTCCATAAAGAAGAGTGAACAATGATGATGTGAAGCAATTTGCCATGAAGTGAATCGAGCACATCGTTTCCCAAAATAATAGCCAAATGTATCCATCGCCGCCCAACGTGTCCACGCAAAACTTTCCGAAAAAACCACAGGCACCTCCAAGCATCAGAAGTATGAAGGTGATTGGCATGGAGTGTCCCGGGGCAGCAGATCGTTGGAGAAACAGGTAAGCGACTGTCACAATCATAAGAATGCCAAAGATCATCCGGGTTAGTACTTGAACTTGACAGCTGATCATTTGAAACCCGGAACTGAAAGCGTCAACTGGCTTTGGAACCCACCAAGATTTGGACGTCTGAGACAATAAGAAAGTTTAAGTGTTAGTGGTATGCTATGCTATGCTAAATGCTGATAAGAAATATCAGATAGAAGTGACGAAAGTTCAAAGTCCTTGCCTCGGAAGGCGTGCAAGAGGCTGTAGCTTCAATGATCCTATTGTATGAATGAACATAAGCTCCATAAATAAGAGAGCCTGACGTGATAAACAGACTGCCAACAAGAATATCGATGCAATTTCTTAGTAGTTCTGCATGCCTGGTTTCCTCCAACTCCGTTTTGAACTTTTCCGCCTTGAAGGATGCTCTTGAGAAACCCATGGAGAGTTTCAACCTATCTAAAAAGTTTGACTCGGAATCCAGTGCTAACTTCATCTCTTTCAATTTCAGATTTTCCATTTGAAGACTAAGCTCATATGCTTTGAGGTCATTGGCACGGGTTTGCTCCGCTACAGATTTATTAAATGTTCTAACCATGGATGAGTCGATGGCTGAACTTGTTCGGATTAGACTAGTACAAACCAGATCATGTCTTGTTTCTTGTCTGAAATCAAGCTCAAGGTTATTGAAATTCCTCGGTAAATGTCTATAATCATTGCTTTCATCATCAGAGGAAAGTGTTATTTCGGATGTGTTATCTTTACCGCGGTAAGTTGACTTCCTAGTAATACTACTATCAGCATCAGGTATTGGTTCAGCTTCGGTCATACGACTAGTTCCAATCATTTTTTGTCTCGATTGATAATATCTTCCTTTTGTCATCGAAGATTTGTTGACCAATCCGACAGTCTTCAATGTACTTCGGAAAGATTTCTCAAAATTACCCACGAAACTTTCACACTCGTCTCCAAAAACCTGTCACCGCGTATTTTCATGGTTGGCATCTAGTAGAAATATCTAACCTTTCTTGAAACCAAAATAAGCTTTCACAAAAGGTACATACATTATCTAGAGCTTCTTTCAATGTGGACGTGCACATCTGAAACCACAAATATTCCAAAGAATCAGAATTTTTCCAACATAGCTAGCCGGCTAGCCCGCTAGATAAAAGAATATAGACTTCACAATCGCGCGCTGCCGGTAAGCAGCTCTGTTATTGTTCTGATGACTCATCAGTCCAACGAGAGAAACATTTCGATCTCGCCACTGAAAAAGTTACCAGCAAAATACCAAGCCAAACAGAAGAAAATCACTTTTTAACTTGCACATTTTTCAGATCATGCAGAGTCGACGGGGTATGAAAACATACCTCTGACAAATAATCAATATATGCAGCCTCAACTATTTCTTCTTTCTTATCCAAAACCTGATATGAACAAAAATCAATCTTGAAGGAAACCAACGAAGCTATACGAGATAAAATGCAACCCAACAGACAGTTAACAAATCCCAGCTGTCCAAAACTTATAAAACATATTTCAGAGACCGTATGTTTAATTCAACAACACAAAAGAACCAACTGAACAAAGCACAATCCACGGTGCACAAAATCAAAACCTTTCGAAAACATATTGTGAAATCAAACATAATGAACTTACAATCCATTAACAGTCAAAACACTATGGCAGTCCTTCAGCAAACACCATCACAGTGGTGCTTAAGCAAACAGACAGTATGGCGTTCAAATCAAACTAACAGCCGAAGTAGATGATAACCAAAAAGCAAGCAGTCGCAAAATATTACAACTTTCATTCAACATTAATTAAAAGAAACAAATTCAATAAACAGAAGCTCACAAACATATTATACAACTGGCTAAACTTTCTTCATCAAAAATCAATTCAAGTACTACCAAAAGTGTAGTTCTTTGAAGAAATCAGAGTATAATTAGAAACCTAAAAACTACAAAAAAAAACAATCCATTGAAATTGTTAAACCATAAAAATCAAAACTTCTCCAGAAACAAAATCAAGTTCACCTGAGCAAAAACGGCCGCAATAGACATCCCAAGCGGCAGCCCAAGCGCATCAATTTCAATCCTTTGCCGCGAATTGGAGTCCATACCAATTCTAGGTTTCAGACGCATGCTCAACCCTCTCTCCCCCACCGCCGATGCAGAAGACTTCGTCAACGGATGTACCCCACTAACAAGAACCTTACTTTTCTTCCTCATCCTCAAACTGCTCCTTTTCCCACTAACGCCCGGATAATTCACTGACTCCGAGTTCGAATCCGCAATTCGAATAGGTAAATCCGAGGAAACGATACTGCTCGATTGCGGCGTAGTTGACGTTGCGGAGATGATGGGTCGGATTTCTACGGGAGAGGAAGCCGATGACGCTTCGATCGCCATCGGCGAAGAGATTCAAAGTTCAAACCAAAGGCAGCCCGAACTGGTTGAGCAAGGACAATTATTGCGTTACAGTTCAGATTTTTATTATTTAAATTTCCAAAGTTACTTTTTCCGATATTTACTTTTGGGAATATAATTTAATAGAAAAAACGACGTTCCTTTTTACACCGCCCGCATAGTACGTAGCACTTATCGTTGATTGATTTTTGACAGGTTCTTTATCTTTCTTACAGTTGCAATAATTCGTTTATGATTTCAGCGATCAAAGAAATTTAGCTTTACAGAAAACGCTCAAGAAACTGATGAAAGAAAGAGTGAATATATATATGTAGGGTTTTGGTTCTCTCGACTGGTAATGGTTCGAGTTCAACACGAGTGTGCGACAGCTCAGCAGAGGAGGCTGCTGTGCTGTGTTGAGTAGGACTTTATATGTATCTATACCTAATCTTGCTATCAAACTGCATTCAATCTTCTGCAAGTGATTTGAATCTAGAATCTTTAAAGTCTAAAAATTAAATAATTTGTTGGGTATATGGTTTTAAATGTTCGTGTACATAGTTTTGAGTTGGCTACAAATCACATTCAATTTATAGCAATTGATTTGATTATAAGCATAAAATCTTGAAAATTTAAAGATTCATAATTTTTTGGGTATAATTTTAGGGGATTACTCGGTTAAGAATCTCTAAAAATTCAAAAACCTGAGCTTCATATCTCACCATTGGATCAAGTTGTATATTTGAATGTGGAGGTGACACGTGTCCCATTAACTCTTTTTTCCTTCATTATGCAGTTTCGAGCATGCATTTTGCTTAGATGCATTTTAAGCTTTTGAAAACTGCACTTAGTCAAAAACTGATGCATTTTCAAAAGTGCATAACGTAGACAAAACCGTATAACGAATGGGTTCTCAAAATTCTCGAAAAAAAAGAGAGATTCTCATTTGAGACGCTCCTCTATAACTTTATATGTTCTTATACATAGTCATTGACAATCAAATTACATTCCATCTTCCTCAAGCGATTCGATTAAAAACACAAGATCTTAAATTGAAAAGATCCATAGTTGTAGAATTTTTGAGAGTGAAAAGATACATAGTAATGAAGCATGCTAAAAGTAAAAAGAAAAAAAATATGAAGTAATGAAGCATAAATAAAGGCTGGGGCCTGGGAGTCGGATACTTATATGCTGTTCCAAGATACAATATGTTTCGACAAAAGTAAAGTCTTGTAAAGCGACTAAAACAAAATAAAATCCGCAGCGACAAGGCCTTTTTGATGGCATATATGCTCAAAGCAAAAAGATCTTGAAATCTACTAGTCAATGTGACTGAAATGAGAAGCTAAATGGTTGTCATTATCAGAAAAACATCGGTAACTCGACATTATTCCAAATGAGGATTAAGCAAATTGCCAATGCAGATAGTACCAAAAGAGGGAGCCAAGTCGGCACAAAGATGACAACATTGGTAGAATGCTGATCAGGGGGCAACAAGGACATCTTCAGAAGCTTAATTACAACATGAAACAAAACTGTCAAGGACAAAACTTCCTTAAAACATTGTCATATTGCTACCAGTGACATAGAAAAGAGTTTATCCAGTAGCTGAAAATGAACATTTTATTTTCTGGAATTCAGATTGATTTTGATACAATTGGATGCAAAATGGTAAGACAAGTCAGTTATTTCTTTCTCAGTGGAATTGGGATGCTTTTTTTTGGGGGGGTCTGATTTCCCTCTTGTCTCTACTCTCTACCATTGTATCTCATTATGAAGCTTAGCACCATTAGCAGTAACAACTCCATTACCAAGCCCATTTGAGGACCCCAATTGCTGCTGCTGCTGCTGCTGCTCATGATGATCAGTTGCTTGTTTGAATACCACCCCACCATTGAAATTTTGGAGAAGCCTCATGTTGTTACTATTTACTCCAAAGTTGACAACTTTATCAAAATTTTCAATACCCATGTGCTCATCATGAAACCCCATCTTACCATTTCCTCCAAAGTTGACAACTTTATCAAAATTTCCAACACCCATGTGACCATTCATCATACCCAATTGCTGCAGTTGTTGTTGATGGTGTTGTTGCTGATGATAATGATAATGATCATCATTAGCAGCTTCTTGCTTTTCTTTAACCATGCTGGTTTTGTCTCCTTCCAATTCTCTAAACTTGCTTAAGTAGTTCTTCAGAGGGGCAATGTAATCTTCAAACCCCAAAGTGGTCATGGCCCAAAGTAGATCATCTCCATTGATGGTCTTTCTCTTCTCCCTTTGACACTTATCCGAAGCTTCACCAGTTATGAAGCTTATGAACTCTGATACGCATTCCTGAACCGTCTCTTTTGCCTCCTTGGAGATCTTTGCATTGGCTGGAAGTGACTTTTTCATCAGGCGACTCACATTTGCTATAGGGAGCAATCTGTCCGGATCCTTGGAAGAAGTCTGGCCCGTAGGTGATGATGGACCACTCCTCGCCGGGCTCGATGGATTGCTTCTCTTACCGGTCTTCATGTATATCTTTTTGAAAAGATTTGATCTAAAGAATGAAGCTTCTAGCTTGTTTCGAATATATATATCAAAGACCTTCCAATGGATGATCACAAGCTATATAAGGTGTTTTTTGTGGAGTGAATATGTATAGAGGTTGTGGGAGGGTATAAAAGAGTTGGAAAGGCGGTTTGATTGGGACATAAATTTGTAAATTAAATTAAGCATTTTGGAATGGGAGATGTATGGCATCTATTGAGATCACTATTGGCTAGTGGGCTCTCAAAAATAAACACAAACGATTTTCATCATTGTCCGGAGATATCATAAGATGCAATAAAATGAAAATAAGCCGTCTCACAATTATCTTGACAATTAAGCTTCCTTCTAGTGCAAGAAATGAAACAATGTATAAATATTCTCCATCTTTCACTTGTAAATGTCAAAAGATACCGAAGTTTACTGACCATGAAAAATGCCTAGAAGTCTAGAACTCTCCACTTTCCGTAGCTAGCTAGTGCAACATCTAGGTCTAACATGAAAGAAATGCACTAATAAAGTCGACGAAAAGACTTACATGGAAGGTGTAGAAGCTACGCGCCTTCGGGTTTTCTACCTTTCTTATTATCTAGCTAGGTTGATACAGATTGAACAAAAAAAAATAAGTTCCAACTATTTAAGCAACTTCATATTCTCCAACCTCCGGGTGAAAATTTTCAACCAGAGCTTTGTACACCTTGGCATTGTTCCATTTCCATTTGACCGCCAAGAAATAATATACCTTATGACCGGACTTATTTTGTACTATTTAATTAGTTTTTGATATGAGTACTAATTAGTTAAGGAATAATACATTGGAGATTGTAACAAATCGCTTAATCAAAATCCAACAAATGGCAATCCCAAAGTAGATGAGGTGTATAGACCTGGACATGTACAATTAATTATATTAAGTCGAAACATTTTAGTCAAAACTTATATACTTAAAACTGAGGTCACACAAAGCTTCAAACACAAATGAGGCAAAGAAAACCAACAAACACATATTGTTCTGTTGACCCAGCTTAATCCAATATTATACAACTCTTTATTAATTAGGATATGAAGAGTAATGATCTCATAATCTGCTTTTGTAGAACGTCTTTGATGATCTCGTAGCTTAAAATGTATTCTTTTGGAGACTTAGGTATGTTCTAATTTATATTGAATTTACTATTTTAGTTTTTGATTCAGCACTTATAAATCCTAATAAAATTAAGCACTTAATTTAAGTTAATATTTAAACTTTTTTACTTTAATTAACTACTTAAATTCAGCACTTATAAATGCTATTAAAATTAGCACTTAATTTAAGTTAATATTTAATCTTTTTTACGTTAATTAACTACTTAAATTCAGAACTTATAAATCCTAATATAATTAAGTACTTAATTTAAGCTAATCCAGCACTTATAAATCCAAAAACGCCAACATACAATCCCGTGAGGTAGAAACAAACCGTAGAGCACAACAACAGCATTAAACTCGAGCTGTCCGTTGTCGTCAAGATCGATGAGGTATTTGACCAAACCTCAGCTTCAACTCCATTCATTCACATCTCCATCCGCGCGGGCCCCACACCCACGCACACTAAGCTTCCACTGCCAAACACCTTTTGACTGAAAAACGCCGTTCCGCCACTTTTCTCCTTTATGCTCCAAGCAAGCAAAGCAACCTCACATAATAAAAAAGAACTCATTTTATGTTTCTTCATCTAATTATTTTATAATAAATTATCTTCTCATTGTCGGGGGAAGCATCAGTTCTACAGCGCTTCCTGGGTCACCTGAGCTCCAAAGATCCTACCTTTCCGTGGTTTCGTGGGTGGATTTGATGTGGGTTTCGGTGGAAATGGTGGAGAATTTGGGGGTTTAATTTGGGGGATATGAACTAGGGCTTGGTATGATGATCTACTGATGTGAATTTTTGGATTTGGGAATGTGGGTTGGGTCGTGATGGAGCGAGAGAGATCTGCTTTGATTGTGGCTTGGTCGGTGCTTCTGCTGTTGCATCCAGTGGTTTACATCATCTCTGCTAATATGGAAGGTTTGAATCTTGACTGTTCTTGTGTAGTTTAGTCTCTCTCAGAAGATTCTTAGTATATTGTATGTAATATCATGTTTACTTGTGAATGTCATACTTGATGAAAATTGAGGATTTCAGATTGGAATTCTGTGATTGTAGTTGTGGATTCGGATTTAGGTTACTTTCTGTCCATGTTTGTCAGATTGTCGACTTTCCATACTGATTCCTGCTGTATTAGATGATTTCAACGGACTTGAGTGGTGTTTAGCGGGCTGAAATATGAATTTTGGTACTTGTGTGGTGACTTGGGTTTGCGTATGGTGTTGAATTGAAAGTTGAAACAGCTCAATTGCAGCCGCCTTCGACGCGATACATCAGTAAAGATTCCAGTTTTATAGAAAAGGAGGTTCTTTCATACACTGGATAGTAGCGCTTCACTACTGATCTGAGAATTCTGGGGCAGGCATAAGATGTCAACGAGAAAAATCATGTTCAAGATAAAATTTTGGTAATTGCTAATAATGGGATAAGAAACCATGGCTGATTTATAGTTGTTTGAACCATCTGATGCTGCATTTGACTGCAAATTGCTCACCCTTCTTTGCCTATTGGGATTGTATCTCACAGTTGCCCCATTTTTGTGATCCTTTTTCGGGTTGTAATGTTTCACAAGCATTATGAAATGATGCACTATCGATAATGTCGTATAAATGTGCTTGAGTTGGTTGAAATCCGTAATGTTAATATATACTATCGGTTAGTGATGTTCTCTTTATATGCAAATAGGTGATGCTTTGCACAGTCTTCGGATAAGTTTGCAAGATCCTAACAATGTTCTTCAAAGCTGGGATCCAACCCTGGTGAACCCCTGCACGTGGTTCCATGTTACGTGCAACAACGAGAATAGTGTGATCAGAGTGTAAGCATTTCATTCCTCACTTGTTCAGAAACTTTAATAGCTACTAAGGTGCTTTTATCTAAGTCAAAGCTTCATGAGATCGACACTAATGTTTTGTTGTTCTAAATATCGAGCTATATCCAGTTATTACTTTTTGACTCTTATAACTCTAATCACACCCGTGGTTTCAGATGATTTTTTTTTTTGACAATTTAAAGAAACTGGTGTAGAATCTTATAATTCCTAATGTTGCAGTGATCTCGGAAATGCGGCATTATCTGGACAACTGGTTCCACAACTTGGTCAACTCAAAAATTTGCAGTATTTGTAAGTCATGCTATCATCTTTTAAGCCACTTGTTGAATTTGGACCTTAGGTGTTGCTTGGGTTTCTTTTTATCCTCTTTAAGTCTGTTGTTGGAGTCACTTCGGTTTTTTGAAAGCAAGATGATAATATTCTCCCTGGATATTCACTATTGGACGTAACTACTTTTTTCTCAGCCCAAATCATTGCCATCTTGCAATCTTAATGTTCACAGTAATCTAGTTGTCATTTGCCCTTTGTCCTGTAGAATACTTGATGGAATAGCTTGTTTTAGAAACTTTGCTAAGCCACATTTTCTCCCATGATGTTTGGTCAAATGGGCATGTTCAAGTGCTACCCGTCCAATCTGGAACTGATATCCACAGATGTATAAATGGGTCAGTGGTCCTAAAGTAGTACCATTTTTTGTTTGGTGCTGCAGCGATGGAGACTTTGTGTCAAACTTGAATATTTTACTTTTTGTGAGTGTGTCGTCTCTAAAACGTTGCTAGAGATTGACTTAAGATTCAATTCATTGATTCTGATTTGAACTACTAATTTTCACTCTTATCTGGCAGGGAACTCTATAGTAACAACATAAGTGGACCAATTCCAAGCGACCTTGGGAATTTGACGAATTTAGTGAGCCTGGATCTTTACTTGAACAGTTTTACAGGCGCCATTCCAGATACTCTGGGAAAGCTGACAAAACTCCGGTTTCTGTATGGCCAATTTTCAGTTTTTTTATTCACACTACACTACAGAATACGGATGGTTGTTATTGCATAAATATATTTTGAACTTCTCATAATTTCCTTATTTTATCTGTGCAAGGATAGTCGTTTGAACAACAACAGCTTGACGGGCTCCATACCTATGTCACTGACTAATATTACCGCTCTTCAAGTCCTGTGAGTGTCTAATTTCTATACAGCGCTCTTTGAGTTGTGTCCCTTTTTATTTTTAACTCATTGGTATTGCTTGAACAAACTTCAAATTTGAACTGCAGGGATCTGTCAAATAACCTTCTGTCGGGATCCGTTCCAGACAATGGCTCGTTTTCGCTCTTCACACCCATCAGGTTTTCCATTCACAGCACTGTATACTGTTTCACAAGGCGATGGTTGAACTTGCAGAATATAATATTTTGTGTGCTGTTTACAGTTTTGCTAACAACTTGAATCTCTGCGGACCTGTCACTGGAAAGCCTTGTCCAGGGTCTCCACCATTTTCTCCTCCACCTCCTTTTGTGCCACCATCAACAGTAGCCTCACCCGGTGCCTCATTTTATCTGACTTTCTCTCTCTCTCCATATGCATTTTTCTTTCGTAAATTACTGGTTATTTGTTTCACGGAGTGTAAATGTCATAAATATGAAGGCGAGTTTCAGGGGTATGATTATGTACAATTTTTTTACTGAAATATTTGTATCAGGCGATAGTAACCCTACCGGAGCAATAGCTGGAGGCGTGGCTATTGGGGCTGCTTTACTATTTGCAGCTCCAGCAATTGGATTTGCATGGTGGCGTAGGAGAAAACCTCAAGAGCACTTTTTCGATGTCCCTGGTTAGTACTTAAAAAATATTTTCGTAGATATATACGTGCAAGTTCATTATCTCACTTAGGATATCTCATCAGCTGAAGAGGACCCGGAGGTGCACCTGGGACAGCTCAAGAGGTTTTCTTTGAGGGAATTACAAGTCGCAACAGATTATTTCAGCAACAAGAATATTCTTGGCAGGGGTGGATTTGGTAAGGTTTACAAGGGACGCTTAGCTGATGGCTCTCTGGTTGCAGTAAAAAGGCTCAAAGAAGAGCGCACACCGGGTGGTGAATTGCAATTCCAGACCGAAGTAGAAATGATTAGCATGGCTGTGCATCGGAATCTTCTCAGACTCCGTGGTTTTTGCATGACTCCGACAGAACGCTTACTTGTTTATCCTTATATGGCAAACGGAAGTGTCGCATCATGCTTGAGAGGTATCTATTTTAATGTGTTTGTTGAATGAGATATGTGTTTGAATGTCTT
This sequence comes from Rhodiola kirilowii, assembly GCA_033675215.1. Lineage (NCBI taxonomy): Eukaryota > Viridiplantae > Streptophyta > Magnoliopsida > Saxifragales > Crassulaceae > Rhodiola > Rhodiola kirilowii. Next base: position 3,068,100 of record CM066203.1, on the reverse strand, counting down.
ATAGTTTACTGTGTCTTATCTTGTGGAGCGAAATAATTTGTATCTGACACGCTGTGCATCCCTCTTGCAGAACGACTCCCATCAGACCCTCCGCTTGATTGGCCAACTCGGAAGAGAATTGCCTTAGGATCAGCCAGGGGGCTTTCCTATCTGCATGACCATTGTGATCCTAAAATCATTCATCGTGATGTCAAAGCCGCAAATATTTTATTAGACGAGGAGTTTGAGGCTGTTGTTGGCGACTTTGGTTTGGCCAAACTTATGGACTATAAGGACACGCACGTGACAACTGCTGTACGAGGCACCATTGGCCATATTGCCCCAGAGTATCTCTCCACAGGAAAATCATCTGAGAAAACGGACGTTTTTGGTTATGGAATTATGCTCCTGGAACTAATAACCGGACAACGTGCTTTTGATCTCGCTAGACTTGCCAACGATGATGATGTTATGTTGCTTGACTGGGTAAGCCATGTATATAATTTAGTCAGACTTAAAAACCGCTATGTTACTTGTGTTTAAACCTCTAGGAAACATCTCGTTGATATTTAACTGAACTTTATTTTACGTTTGATTCAGGTGAAAGGACTTCTTAAGGAGAAGAAGCTGGAGATGCTAGTCGACCCGGATCTCCAGACCAACTACATCGAATCCGAAGTAGAGCAGCTTATCCAAGTAGCCCTCCTTTGCACGCAAGGCTCGCCGATGGAGCGACCCAAGATGTCTGAAGTAGTCAGAATGCTGGAAGGTGACGGACTAGCTGAGAAATGGGAAGAGTGGCAGAAGGTGGAGGTAGTTCGCCAAGAACTCGACCTTGCTCCACCCCGCAACTCCGAATGGATCCTCGACTCCACAGACAACCTCCATGCTGTCGAGCTCTCAGGGCCAAGATAACCTTCAAATTGAAGTACAGTGGCTTCATTATAACTTAACTTTAGCTAAAATCCTGTCCTTGCTTGGTTATCAATATTAGGTGGATTCACCAAAAGTTGTGCATATGATGTTTTTGGATGCTACAGACAACTTGGTCAGCTTAAATTGGTATAACTAAACCTTACAGTAGTATGATTAGAGCACTGTTTACTCCGCTACTATCCTAACAGTCATATTCTTGATCAAATGATCTGCATGTTAAGTTTATATGCTCACTATACAAACATAACTAATTCAAGATTGCTGCGAATGACAAAAAGGTGTAAAACGACGTCTTCGATTGGTATATTTTTTTTGGAAAAATAACAAAACGATGCCGTTTAAACCACAACATAGACATTCACAGCATTTTACAGCGCTGCACCGGATCCGAATACTTCAAGAAGCACATGGCCACACCCGAATCAACACGTATATTTCCAAGTTCCGTGAATACGAATGGATGAGTAATGCACATGTACAGGTACAATCATAATCCTTTCCATGTCTTGGTACTTTCTCGACATGTTCCTCATTTCATGTCTAGAGACCAAAAACACTCCACCATGATCTTCTTATATTCTACTATCAATCTCCATAATTTAACTATTTGTTTACAGTCCAACTTGGCTTGTTCCTTCTTGTACAGCACAAGCAACAAAGCACAGCACAGCTCAGACCCATGTGAGAGTGCCACCAAAATCCACACATCCCAAACACGAGAAGAAAAAAAAGAAGCTCATTTCAAAGCTCCCTTTACCTCTACTTTTTTTTCTTCCTAACTTAATTAATTAATGGCAGATGAGGAAGAAGAATGAATATAAATGTGTAAAGAAGAAACCACGCCTTTTTTGTATCCTTGTAGCTGTATTTGTTTTATTTTTTTAAATAAAAATTGTTTGTGCAGCCAAACAAGCTGAAAAAATAAAAATAAAAATAAAAATAAAAATAATTGACAGCCTCATCATTATCATTCACTCCTACTCTCAGTCTCAGATCAGAAGATTGAAGTAGAGCAACAACGAAGGCGACGACTCTCTCTCCTCCTCCTCCTCCCTCTCACTCTGTTTTCCAGCTTGTACTCTCCCCTCCCACGCACTCCATCTCCTCCTTCTCTTCTATCCGGTCTGTCAATCTCCGTTTTCCGATGCGACCAAAACCCTACTCACCTCTTACTCATTATTTCTGTTCCATTGATCCAATTCTTCTTTTACACTTGCTGGAATTTGATCCATTGGAGTTCAATTGAAAAGGGTTTTCACCAATTTGACAATGCTTCCGGATCTCACTCTCACCAGCTACTCCGATTGATTCCTAAATTTTAGGGCTTTTTGGAATTGGGGAGTGGTGAGATCCGCATTGGGTTCAAAATGCGCCTGGATGCAGCGTTTCTGTTAGTGTTGGAGTTGTTGTTCTGTGTGGTTTTGCTTGTTGGTGGTCTGTCGGAGACCAAGCCGCTGTTGGAATTCAAGAAAGGGATTAAGCGGGATCCGCTCGGGAAGGTACTTAATTCTTGGATTTTGGATTCTTCTTCTGATCCGAATGCTTGTCCGGAGAGGTGGTATGGTGTGTCGTGCGAGGCTGGACTTGTTGTGGCCGTTGTACTTGAGAGGCTGGATTTAGCTGGAGAGTTAAAGTTCAATACTTTGATAGGACTCACTATGCTTAGGAATTTGAGTCTTGCAGGTAATAGTTTCACTGGGAGGCTTCCGCCTGTTTTAGGAACTATGTTTTCTTTGCAGCATTTTGATCTGTCCAATAACCAGTTTTACGGGCCGATTCCTAGTAAGATAACTGATCTTTGGGCATTGAATTATGTGAACTTTTCGTCGAATAGTTTTGATGGTGTGTTTCCTAGTGAGATTGAGAAGCTCCAGCAGTTGAGAGTGTTGGATTTGCATTCAAACAAGATCAGGGGAGATATTGGGGTTATTTTTTCGAGGCTGACAAATGTGGAGTTTGTTGACCTGAGCAGCAATTTGCTGTATGGTGAGATTTCAGGTAACCTATCTAGCTTTGTATACACTGCAAGGCATGTGAATTTGAGTCGCAATGGATTGAGTGGTGGGTTCTTTCGGGACGAGTCTATTTTGACTTTTCAGAATTTGGCGGTTTTGGATTTGAGCTATAATCAGCTTAGTGGCAGCCTTCCGCCATTTGGTTCCTTGCGGTATCTGCAAGTTTTGCGTCTTGGAAATAATCAGTTTATTGGAACTATACCTGAAGAGCTGTTGGAAAGTTCAATGCCTTTGGTGGAATTGGATCTCAGTGTCAATGGCTTCACAGGTAATATGAAAATGATCTGTGTCATATTACTTGTTAGTGGGCTCTTTCCGACTCCCATGAGAATTTACCTATGTTAGAAATTGAAGTTCAAAACTCAATATCCCGATTAGGTTACTCAATAGGTTTGCATGTTCTTTGATGGTATTCTCTTCAGGTATTAGTGTATATTGATTTTCATATATGATATATATCAATGTTTCCTCACATCCATCTGTCAATCGTTATTTTTCTTTCGACCTATTCTTAGTGATCATTATGTTTGTCTCAATGAGATGCGACAGCGTATGGTTCATACTAACTTGCACTTCCTCCGTATTACCATGTATGCATAATAAGTGTGTAATGTTCCATACAGAGTTAGTAATAGTTTATTCTTATTTTTCTCTGACATCGGGACAACATGTGCATGCAGGCTCTGTTTACGAAATTATTTCAACAAGTTTGAATGTTTTAAATCTTTCCTCAAATGGCCTGTCAGGCCCTCTGCCGTCTTCTTTCAGAAAGTGTTCAGTTGTGGATTTGAGCAGAAATATGATATCCGGTGCATTACCTGATATGCAGAATTGGGAACCCACCTTGGAAGTCATCAATCTGAGTTCGAACAACTTATCTGGAAGCTTACCTAACTCCACTTCTCAGTTTGAGAATCTGACTTCTTTCATCATCAGAAATAACTCAATAATTGGTGGCTTGCCTTCCTCATTGGGGACCTTACCTAGACTATCTAGTGTTGATGTCAGTTTGAACAAGATGACCGGGAATATCCCGACTAGTTTGTTCATTTCAAGGACCCTTATTTATTTGAATTTATCAGGGAACAGTTTCGTTGGGGGCATCCCTTTTCAAGGCTCACATGCAGAAACAAACATAGCTCAGACTACCTATCCACTGATGGAGACCCTTGATCTCTCCGGTAATTCTTTAAGTGGTGGGTTGACCTCCGATATAGGCCTCTTTGTGAGGCTGCATTATTTGAATCTTTCAAAGAATGAGCTATTCGGCAAAATACCAGACGAACTGGGCAAACTTATTGAGTTGGAGTACCTTGATCTATCCAGCAACCACTTCAATGGTGGAATCCCACAACGCCTGTCATCAAAATTGAAGGATTTAAACTTGTCTCGGAATGATCTATCCGGCAGTGTTCCCGAAAACTTAAGACGCTTCCCAACAAGTTCATTCCTTCCGGGGAATAGTTTACTTGACTTAAATCATCAGCATCCTCCACCACCACTACAGTCATCGTCATCATCTAAATGGCATTTGAGCGCTGGTATGGTAGTAGTAATCATACTTGGTTCCATCTGTTTTGCTGCTTTACTCGTCCTTCTTCTTGCATACCATCGTGCGAAAATTCAAAATTTTCATAAAAGAAGCGCGTTTGGCGGCCGCTCTGCTACAGGGGATAATAAGCCTGCTAGATCCACCGGGTCTCATATTTATAAATCAAGCGTTGAGCCCCCACAAACTTCACTGAGTTTTTCAAATGATCACTTGCTATCCTCTCATTCAGAATCGGTATCCAGCCCGGCATATTTGAATACAGAGATTGTTGAACATGCTTTGCCTGTAGGAGTGTCCACTAGCTCTGTTATCAAGGATCATAATCAACCTGCTTCAAGCGGGAGGAAGTCCTCTTTTGGTTCTCCATCATCTTCGCCTCGGTTTATGGAGATTCAGCAGCCTGTGATGTTAGATGTCTCTTCACCTGACCGATTGGCTGGCCAACTCTTTTTCTTGGATTATTCACTCTCATTTAGTGCTGAGGAGCTATCGAGAGCTCCTGCTGAAATTCTTGGTAGAAGTAGTCATGGAACTTTGTATAAAGCTACGTTACAAAGTGGTCATGTATTGACTGTAAAGTGGTTACGAGTAGGGCTGGTTAAGAACAAGAAAGATTTTACAAAAGAAATTAAAAAACTTGGTTCGATAAGACATGCAAATATTGCTTCGCCGCGAGCATATTATTGGGGACCCAAGGAGCAAGAACGGCTTTTATTGGCCGATTACATTGAGGGAGATAGCATCTCCCTTCATCTTTACGGTAAGGGTTCTTTAGTTTTTGCCTTTTTTTGAGATTGTCTCTACATTTCCTAAGCCTGTTTAAAAAACACAGCCATTTGAATAAGTATTTTGCATATATCATGCAGAGACCACACCGCGGCGCTACCCTCGTTTGTCATTCAATCAACGACTGAAAGTTGCAGTTGAAATCGCTAGTGGTCTTTTGCACCTACATGAGAGAAATTTGCCTCATGGGAATCTTAAGCCGACAAATATACTCCTCACCGGCTCAAATTGTGATGCCCGGCTCGTTGATTTTGGCCTGCACCGTCTAATGACCTCAGTTGGCATAGCAGAGCAGATACTAAATCTAACAGCTCTCGGATACGTTGCACCAGAACTCGCCAATGCAGCCAAACCTGCCCCCACCCTCAAAGCAGATGTGTATTCATTAGGAGTAGTCTTTCTGGAATTACTAACCAGACGAAGTGCTGGAGACATTATTTCGGGTCAGTCAGGTGCCGTAGACCTCACAGACTGGGTGAAGCTCTGCAACCAAGCAGGACGAGGGATAGACTGTATCGACAGAGACATTGCTGATGGGGGAGAAGAACCCACAAGGGCTATGGATGAATTTCTGGCCATAGCGGTGAGATGCATTCTACCTGACAACGAACGACCGAATATCAGACAGGTGTATGATTCCCTTCGTGCCATAACTCATTAATTCTTTGTTTGTGTTCTGTACATGTTGTCTTGGGATCCATTTTTCCGGTTCCTTGACATGATTGTTTTCTTGCTCAGTAGGTGTTTGTTGTGTTCTTTGAGGGGGTTTTGGGCGAATGCCTTGTCATTTTTCCCCTCAGATTTTCGTTGTAAAGATCACATTGACCCATTGATTTGACTTTTGTTTTTTGGATTTATGAATTTGGAAATGTTCATTTTTCTTTTTCTCCTAAAAATGTAGCATGCATACGTTCCAGCGCTTAAAAGTATTATTCAGATGCTGTTCTATCCAAAAAAAAAAGATGCAGCTAGTGTCAAAATGACACCGTTTTAGTAAAAACGGCATCGTTTTGTCGTATAAAAGACATTATTATTGAAATTAAGTTAGACTAGGTCAATTTTATGGAAATGACGCGCTTTTGCAGTTTCGTACTTCATGGAACGCGACGTTCTATGAGAAAATTTTGCAACGGTGTCTCAACTCAATGTCACTCTCACCCAACCTAGAATTCCGACCCAAGTAGGTGTAGGGGGTTCAGGTTCGGGTTCGGGTCGGTAACTAATTTCGAACATGTTCTGTCTGTCTCCGACCGAAACAGAGCAAAGCGAAGAGAGAGAGAGAGAAAATCAAACAAAGAACAACGAGCACAAGTCTTCCTCGCTCCTCGGATTCTCTTTCTAAACCCTCTCTTCAATTTTTCCTCATAATTTTGATGTTTGAGGAGCAGTGTCTGAATTGGGTATTTTGATTTTTGACGATGTCGGATCATTCAGATTCGTCTCCTCTAATAGCACCTGCGCCTTTCGCTAGCCCTAGTGAGATTGACCTCGAGGCTGGACCCGAAGAGCAGATTCAGTGCCGAATTTGTCTTGAATCGGATGGTTTGTCACTAAAGATTCCAATTTGTTTTAGGGTTTTGAAGCTATTTGTAATTGCTTTGCGAGTGAATTGGTATGCGGAAAATGGAAATTTGGCTGCGAACGTTGGAGTTGTTTTTGTCGAATTGGGTTTGGGTCAAGTTGTGGACTTTGGTTGTAATTTTTGCTAATAGGTTTTTGACATTCACTAGTGAAAGTCTGTCATTTTGTTGATTTCATTGGAGTGATCAAGTTGTACTTCTGAATGCTTTCCAGGACGGGATTTTATAGCTCCTTGTAAGTGCAAAGGAACATCCAAGTATGTACATCGGGATTGTCTGGATCTTTGGAGGGCCGTGAAGGTAAAGCTGCTTACGTATTTCTTACCTTTAGTCCATATTTTCACTTCACCTGCTACTGTGATTTCATTGCGATTGTCGTGTAATGTGTGCAATGATTTAACAAAAGTGATTGGTGGTGTTGATTATTATGCTGCAGGAAGGTTTTGCATTTGCTCATTGCACTACCTGCAAGGCACCTTACCACTTAAGGGTTCATTCTATAGCTGATAGGAAATGGCGGACGCTGAAATTTCGGTTCTTTGTCACCAGAGATGTATTGTTCATATTTCTAGCTGTGCAGTTTGTAAGTTCCTTTTTGTAACTGAAACCATCATCTTTAATGATCTTCGTAAAGTAGTGTTATCACGACGATTTGATGAAAGCTCTTTCTGTGCTACGCTGTTATTTGTAGGTCATTGCGGCATTGGCCTACTTGGTGTATCTTATTGATGTATACAATCAGTCATGGTTACGATTAACATTGAATTTCACCAATGTGCACAGCTTCTACTACTTTTGTGGTAAGATTCAGTATCAACTCTGCCACAATTTCAAATGTTCGCCATGCTGTATTATTATTTTTTACATATTGCATAAACGTCAGATGATCAATTCATTGGTTACATTTTTTTATACGGAGCAAAAAGCTTGATAGTCTTGGTCACTTGGTTTCATTTTGAGATAAGATTCTTTAGCTTTTGGTTTTAACATCATTAGTGCATGACCATATTGTGTCGCTGAAGTAGTTTGTGTTCCATGTATTGTAACGATGCAGGTGCGTTGTTGTTCTTTGCCCTGTTGGGATTATCCGGCTGCTTTATCACATGTTACGATAGAAGAGTACGCAGTGATCTTGCTCAGCCTTGTCGAGAACTTTGTCTTTGCTGCTGTCAGCCAGGGTAAGTGCCTGCAGACTTAAGGGGTCGTCATTTTTGTGATGTCACCCCGAGGGTGTATATGTCTATATCTATGACCCTATCACGCTGCATATATGTGCCTTCTTAGTTTTTATGTACTATACGTTTGCGAAATCAGTGAAATGCGTATTCTAGTCTGTTCCGTCCTCTTTTTATTCTTTTGTATTTTCGCATCGTGTTATTGATTCTTAGGGCTGCATCCGTGCAGAATGTGTGCAGACTGTCATTTGCCTGGAACTCTTTGTATATGGACGGATTGCACAGCTTGCTTTGAAAGTTGTGCAAGTGCAGCCGGAGAATGTGGCTGTTTAGGAGGTGCTGGGGAGGCTGGGTTACCAATTATGTTTATAATGGCTTTGGTTGTTCTCGGACTCTTCACTGTCGTAGGCATATTTTATAGCGTACTGGTTGCCACAATGGTAGGTCAGAGAATTTGGCAAAGGCATTATCACATTCTCGCTAAGAGGATGCTAACCAAGGCAAGCTTCCTTAGCCATTGTGATATAATAAGACCTTTTTAGTCGATCATGTTTTCAACGGACACATTTTCTTGAAACTTTTCGTGTTCTCAGGAATATGTGGTGGAAGATGTCGATGGTGAGATGACTGGTTCTGATTGGACGCCTCCGCCTCTCCAACCTGAGCATATTCAGCAGCTGAAATCTCTCGGCTTACTTTGAAATTGCCATTGCCATTGCCAATGCCAAATTACCACTTGAAAATTTCCCTCACCATGAAGAGAGAGCCATGATCCACTTGGGGCGTATCCAACAAATGAAGATATTTTTCAGGCTTGTATTGTAAGTTGTATGTCACTTTAAATCTTTATTTAAAAAAAAGTGAAGTCTATCAATGCCTAGCTTGAACCACATTAATGGTTACACATTTGACATTGAGTCACCAAGCTACAATAAATTTGGATTTTAAAAAGACAATAGGATAATTGTTGAGAATGTAATTTATACCTTTTTTTTCAATAAATTATAATTAACAACGTTGTTTAGTATTGATTGAGGCGGCTAAGTAGGCGCAATAATTAAACTTAATCTCCCTCTGATTGGTATTATCATCTATCAAATTAATTATCTTTGACGTGGTTGTAGGGTTCCATTGTCAGAGATTGGGAAACAAAAATATCTTTAGATCTATACAAACATAAGGTAATAAGGACAGGAGAGGGTCCCAGCAAGTAACAGAAATCAATTATTTTTCTAGTCCAACAGATCAATTATTGTGTGTCGAGTGGTTTGGATTTTTTTTTTGATAGCGCTTAGGTTACGCGCTATATAGGCTATAGAAGAAGATTGTTCGACAAGTGAGAAGACATAACACAAGCTAACTAGCAAATAAAGTCGACACTAGACAGCAGATAAAGCGCTCACATGCCCAATAGTCCTTTCAGGTGAGGGCATCCAAAGTAAGGGAGCAATGAGCAATACGCATAAATAGCTTTTTTCTCATAAAAATCATGTAGCAAAGCAGAGCTAAAAGTAATGAGCAAAAATGACTCTTTGCTCTATATATTTTAATGCAGCAAGAGAGCAAAGAGCAAAAAGCTATACTCATAACCATTCAATTATCCAAAATTATCACTTATATTATTTCATCTTTTTGTTTTTCCTCAAGATTCTTTAATTTTTCTTTATTTTTTATTTTTTATTTTTTATTTTTTATTTTTTATTTTTTATTTTTTAGTTTTTATTTTTTATTTTTTATTTTTTATTTTTGTCCATCTAACGTTCATTTTATGACATTTCTGATTTTTAGTTCTTCAAAATCATTAAAATATAATTTCCTTTTGTTTATCTTCATAAATATATGTGGACCTCACTTATTGCTTTCCTATCTCACACACTCTCCATTATTGCTCACCTATCAAGCATTGATTTTTACTTTTTTTTGCTCACTTGCTACATGTGAGCAATAAGCAATAAAATCTCTCTATTATTGATTATTGCTCCTCTTGCTGTGGATGCTCTGACGACACCTGACACTACACTAAAAAACAAACAACTATACAAAGCGACTGAAAGATCACCGTCATGGCAACAAAACAAGCTCCAAAAAGAAACGATTGAGCCGCACAACGCCGATTTTGAATCGTGATACTGAAACTTTGGTGTAAGATTTTGAATAAAAATTTTAAAAAAAATTATCCATCATTGTAATGAAATGGCACAAAACACAAACATAAGATTTTTTTTTCTCCTCGAAAAACTCATTCTCTCTACACCCGAGGAAAACTTCGAAGACCCTCTAAAGTTTTTTTGCCGGCATCCTCACGGTGTTGGGTTTCGTCGGCGGTTTCGTGCGGTGGGGGTGGATTTCGTCGTTGGTGGCGGTGGGCGATGCTCATGGTGTTGGGTTGGCTGGCGGGGGTGGTGGCCTCTTTTTGACCGGCTTGACCGGATGTATATACGGGGTTTTGGTGTGATGCAGTTCTGCGGTGCCGTTCGAGATTGGCCGCGGAGATGGACTCCGATGTGTCGCTGCTGGCTGATGTTGGTGCTGATTGTGTCGGCGGCGGTGTTTTTGCCTTGGCGTGCCGCAGGGAGTCGTCGACTGGGTAGCAGATGGTGCCTGGATTCTCGGCTGCAGGACGTTTTACCAGTAGTGTGCTGATTCAGGGTCGGCTGTGCGGCGTGCGATCCCGGGCTGTGCTGAAGGCCGGTTTCCATCGGATTTTGTGTTTACTGGTTTGGATTAGTTTAGGGTTGTAGTTTTTGTCAGGCTAGTTTAGTTCAATAAGTGGCTTCTCTCCGCCGGTTTCCGGACAGAGTTTGTATTTCTCAGCCGCTTGCGGACTGATTGATAGTCACATTAGTTGCTCTAACTACCCTATTTCCCCGGCTACGGCTAGGGGTTTTAGAGCCTGCTGAAGAGGTTGCTAGTCCATGCTCTTTGAGCATGGACTCGCAACCTTTGATGGTTTTCATGACGAGAGTCATGACGAGGATGGGTGGCCCCTGTAGGCCTGGACTTCAATTGGAACATATGTACCGAATTGAATCATTTCTTTGTTATTGTCCCATCAATAAAAAATCAATAATAATCCAAAAAAAAAGTTTCACATTCCCAACCTCACTTCTCTCTCTCTTCATCATCATCATCATCAATGGCTGCTCTCACTCAGATCGTCTCGCACCTCTACACAATCTCCACCGTCTTCTTCACCCTCCTCCTCCTCGAGCTCCTCATCTCCTTCCGCACCCTTTTCAAATTCCTCTCCGCCACCGCCACTGCCTCCCCCGCAAGCTTCTTCCAGCTCGTCGAGCACAAAGTCCCCACCACGCTTTACAAGCTCCGACCTTTCACTCCGGAATCATCCGATTGCTCCGTCTGCTTGACTAAATTCGAAGAAGGGGATAAGATCAGGAAGCTGAAATGCAAACACATTTTTCACAAGGACTGTCTCGATCGATGGCTGGAGCAGGAGTTCGCCACGTGTCCGCTCTGCCGACGGGAAGTGCTGCCGAGGGAGGTTGCTGGGAGGTTCAGACGGCGGGAGGTGACGTCACAGGATCATCAGTATGATGGGAGTGATGAAGAGTTGATCTTTTTGCTGTCTGCTTTGCAGGGTAACAATTTACATAGACTTTTTTGAATCCCAGGAAAGATTTTATCTTTCTTTCTTTTTTCTTTTTTTGTATATATTGAGAGTTTCTATGAAACCCTGATTTTGATCCTTGGATTTTTGTTATCAAATCTTTGGAGTTCTGATTCTGTGTAGCCAATTTGGTATGTGATTAAAGGTTTGAATTGGCTTTGTGATGATGAGCTGCAGTTTGGCGAAGTTTGTACCTTTGTAGGATCCTAGCACATATATTTTGATTCAGTTGCCAAAGATAGAATCTTTGTGAGTTTGATGGGTTCCCCAGTTGAATTCAGGTGCTGGGGATTTTGATATAGTTGGTGGTCACAATTATATCTTCTATAAGTTTCACAAGATTGGGAATTTTGGGTTCCAACTTCCAATTGAAAAGGCTAAGATTTGAAATCAAATGGAGGAAGGCTATGTAGTCACAAATAGCGCTATTGCAGTATTGTTGTAAGAGTTTCTGTTTCATGAAGATGGATAATTTTGATTGAAATTGGACTGCATGTACATGAAGTGCTAAAAGCGATCAGGAAACATCTCTAGATCAAAGAGAATTAAGGCCTCTAAGGGAAAGTTACATGAAGAATTCCTCAAGCGGAGAATAAGCAATGTGAAGCTGCAACGCTGATTTCACTTTTGGGTTCAAAAACCCGATTCAAAACCTCAGCGTTGTCCCTAATCCAAGCATGATCTCCAGTCCTCTTCACCATGATTGAAACACTTGAGACAAAACTCAGCTTCTCCTCCTCCTCCTCGTCATCAAGCCTCCTAGAGCTCATGATCCTCTCGTACTCTTCTGCCACCAGCATTGCTATGTCTGCCATTGTAGCTTGATCAGACCTGGAGACAAAATTGCAAAATTTAGTGTATGATTGGTTAAGGTTGGATTCTTTTTTGGTGTGTGTATAAGAGCTTGGTGTCTAGTGGGTGGACCAGAAATATGGGTGTATGCTATTTATAAGGGAAGCCATGAAATGAACAAGCATTGTGGATGGATAAGGATGAAGAGGGAAAAAGGGAAACTATGGTAATTTGTTGGTAGTGGTAGGTATTGGCTGGAATGCTTTGGTGTTTTCATGTTATGTTTGGTATAAAAATAAAACATGGGTCTGGTGTTAATTTGTCAGTGACTTGCTAAATTCGGAGATACTTGGGTATATTCATAGTATATTAGGTATAAAATCTTGATTTTTTTTATAAAAAAAATTAGTATTTTGAGGAAAGAAATATAAGGGTATAATATTTAAATAATTTTATACATTTAATAATTTATTTGTGAATTTCTTTTAAAAAAAATATCTTGTTCTTGTGCCAAAGCGATAAGCACTGATAATTAGGACTCACGGATTATTCCCATTCTAAACTATGGGTTACTAAAGTAAGGCTCTGTCCACTTTGACTTGTTTTTTTTACTTGTAAGTTAAGATAAGTTAATATCAGTTAAGATAAGTTAAGATCAGTTAAGATAAGTTAATATCAGTTAAGATAAGTTAAGATCAGTTAAGATAAGTTAAGTTACTTTTAACATACCACCATACTATTTATCATACCATCATCATCATACTATTCATCATCATCATCATACCATCATCATCATCATACTATTCACAATCATCATACCATCATACTATTCATCATACCATCATCATCATCATACCATCACACTATTCATCATCATACCATCATCATCATCATACTATTCATCATACCATCATCATCATCATACTATTCATCATACCATCATCATCATCATACCATCACACTATTCATCATCATACCATCATCATCATCATACTATTCATCATACCATCATACTATTCATCATACCATCATCATCATACTATTCACCATCATCATACCATCATTATCATACCATCACACTATTCATCATCATACCATCATCATCATCATACTATCATCATCATACCATCCTCATATTATTCATCATCATATCATCATCATCATCATCATCATACCATCACCATCATCATCATACCATCATACTATTCATCATACCATCATCATCATACCATCATACTATTCATCATCATCATAAAATTACTATTCATCATCATAAAATTACTATTCATCACCATCATCATCAGTATATTACTATTCACCATCATAAAATTACTATTCATCATCATCATAATAATATTACTATTCATCATTATAAAATTACTATTCATCATACCATCATCATCATACTATTCATCATCATCATACCATCATCATAAAATTACTATTCATCATCATCATATATTACTATTCATCATATCATCGTCATCATACTATTCACCATCATCATAATATTACTATTCACCATCATCATAATATTACTATTCATTAGTCAATATAAGTTTCAGTTAAGTTAAGATAAGTTAATATCAGTTAAGATACGTTAATATCAATTAAGATCAGTTCAGATCATTTAAGATCAGTTAAGTTTCAGTCAAAGTGGACAGGCCCTAACATGCTGTTGTTTGACTTGTTAGTTTTGCTGTTTTGAGACATGGTTTGGACAAAGTTGTGCAAATGATTATCTACTGGGTATGGCCACGAGTAACTGTAGCGATTGATTTTGTTGCGCTCATACAGTTTGCAGATTTCCAAGGTTCTATGATACCATGCTCTTCATTTTCCTTCAAATTTAAGTAAAGACAAAAAAAATTGTTGAAATACATTTGATTCTGTTGTAACTTCGAACAGAGCAGTTATACAGAACTAGGTTCAAAATTAAGGCCAAAACTTTCCATTTTCAGCATCATCAGACAGCCGGCCGTTAATGGAATGCAGGTACTTATTCATGGTTGGCATCTTCAACTAGACCTGCAAATTATCGAAGTTTACAAGTCTAACGAGAAGTCACAACACTTATCAATGCGCATTGTTGATACAACCCAATTTCCGCAGCGACGAGATCCGTGGGAGAGGTTCTCCGTGGTGACCGCATCAAAAAATCCTACTGCTGGATCTTCGTTCGCAACCCCGTTCGATGTCTCTCCGTACTGAAAATCAATTTCGTCACACGAAAATTTGATTTTTATGTGTTGCGGTTTTTTGTGATGAAGTAGGGGCCGGATTTGGCTAATTGATTGATTTCGTAATTGTTTACCAAATCGCTATTATTAGTAGTGGTTTAACCGAGTCAATGACATATATAAAATAAAACTCAAACTAATTAATGGCCGTGAGTGCCGGTTTTTTTGGGGGGTTTGGTGGTGTTTATAAGAGGCTGGCCGGGGCGTTTAGTCTCTGTGCCAGGGGTTGAGGCGGTGTCAACTTTGTCACGTCCGTGCGGGGAATGCCGACTCTGCAGGTTGGGATTGGTGTGGGCGGGAAGGCGTTGCTCTGTCGGGGTGTTCCGAAGGCGGCGAATTCGGTTGGGTTGGTCGGTTTTTGGTTGTATATAGCCGTATGTGCAGGGGTTATTTAGAACGGGTATGCCCGTGTAGCTGGGTTGCGGTGCTTTCAGCGGATATTGACGGAATTGTGATGGAAGGCCTTAGTTGCCGGAGTTTTTTTATATAGAATGTGGCTGGGACATCAGTGGAGGATTGAAGATTGCTGGTCTTCGTCTGTTTGGCCACCGTGGCGGATTACGGATTTGGACTCGCGTGTGGAAGGCGGTTCAACAGCTGAAAGATAGCATTCCCTTACACGGATCACGCTGTCATGTTTTCTGTGTTTATGGGTTGTCCTTTACTAGTTGTTGTATTTTCTTCATATTTGTTGTTCTGTCCTGCTCTGTACTTGTCTTGTTCGATCGGGAAAAAAATTAATGGCATGAGTAAATATAAGACTCAATATATGGCATACCTTTAATTAACTCAAATAGGTTAGAAGTTAGATGATTTCTTTCTGACCATATTAAGCGAGTTGAAGTGAATTTCATTTCCAAAATCGGCTTTATAATTCAAAAGTCAGGTACAAAGAAAACTTTCCCCAAGTTAATTACGGTTTTAATTGATAATCTGATTATGAATTAAATTAGGTCATTAAAATTTTCAAGTTCCATGATTGAGATGAGTTTATAGCTTATATATAATTTTGTCATTTTTATATGATCTTTTTTCAATACAAGGTTATATCTTATTTATGATAACTAAAAAATAAGTCTTAAACTATAGTCACATTAAAAATTTAGGATTAAATTTAGCTCATAATTTTACTATTGAAAAAAAAAACTAGGCACATTAAAAATTTAGCATTAAATGATTAGATACATTACAAATGTGTTGAGAAGCATTATGAAATCAAAATAATATAAACGCATCATCACATTTCATATTTATAAACCAAACTATACACCTTTCAAAATTTGTCATCAGCAAACGAGATCATTCTTTGGTTTTTAATGGAACTTTACTATTTATTACATTTTATCTTAGTCGGGGCACATTAAATGTATAAATTTTCGCATCCTTAAAATTGCATGTGTGATCCTAACTATTATAACCTACGCCTTAAATTTGATGAAATATATTTTAAGTTCAATGGAATTATTTGCAACCAAACTATGAAAGTTTATATATATTACCAACAAAATATATTTCAACGAATTTTAAAAGTAGGTTATAATTGTTAGGATCACACACGCAATTTTAAGGATACGAACAAATTTATATATTAACGCGTGCCTTTGAAAGGTGTAGATTGTTTTTTTTTTTTATAGAAAAAGGTATAGATTGGTTTATAAATATGAAATGTGATGGTGCATTTATATTATTTTGATTTCATGCTTCCCAACATATTTGTGTATCGAATCATTTAATGCTAAAATTTTAATGTGCCTAGTTTTTTTAGTAATAAAATTATGTGCTAATTTAATCCTAAAGTTTTAATGTGACTAATTTAAGACTAATTTTTTAGTTATCATAAATAAGATACAACACTTTGTATTGAAAATTGATCATATGAAAATCGAAAAACCATAAACCCATCTCCATCCCCGAACTTCAAAATCTAATGACCTAATTTGACGAAGTGAGGGTAGCCCGGTTGAAGGCACTCAGCCACTCACTACCTGGAACTAAAGATTCCGGGTTCGAGTCACCCCAGGGGCAAAAGTCCTCTTTCATCAAAAAAATAAAATAAAATCTAATGACCTAATTTAATTTATAATCAAATTATCAATGAAATCCGTAATTCATTTGCAGAAAGTTTTCTTAATACCTGACTTTATAAACTACAAAGCCGATTTTGGAAATGGAAAGCATCTAACCTATTTCAACTCAAATTATGTTAATAATTTTTTTTAAAATCACCATATCAACCCATTCTGTTTTAAATTCGATGCACCCAAAATAAATATTGTAACAGAAAGTATAATGAAAGTATTTGTATGTATGAAATGATTGTTATTTGGTGCAACACAAAAATTTGCTCTCAGTCATAAAATAATGACTTTTAGATTTTCCATTCATGAAGCAATATCATTTTCGCGAAGCATAATTTTAAAAATAAAAATATTAAAATATACGGCCCCTAAAAAAACAAATTATCTCAAGAATGCGCGCACATCGGAATCCAAAACTATTAGTCCGGTACCAACTGAATCGGTTGCTGCCATTATATCTCACACGCATGCATCTGTTCATTGCATTCTTGATTGACTCGGCCGCATTCAGTGCAATTTTAAGAGCATTACGGTCCTTGTCGTTCCAAGCAGCACGTGTCGCTTTCGTTTTATGATGTATGTAATCATATTACCCTCTACACATTGCCAACATACTTATCTCATTGGGCTGAGCGGGGCGGATGCATGTTCTTGGTAGTGGGGGCAGTTGTCCCCGGTAATTTTTTGACATTTAATTAATTCTTAAATAAATTAGATTAATATCCAATAAATTTTAGAATTTGCCCTCACTGATTTTAATATTATGCCCCCATTATTTTAGAAAATACATAAAAATTATCTTTATATTGCTATACATTTTAATTTACCCCTATCCAAAAAATTTTTGGATCCGCCACTGGCAGAGGCTCAACAGTTTCTTCAAGCCATTTGTTAGCTCGAATGACGAATTCTTGTGACTCTTTTACTAAGATATCCATCGTGATGCTTCCAAGTGCGTGCATGGTTGCTGCCTGATTACTATGAGTATGGCGTTTAAAGATGCGTTTGCATGCTTCTTGAAAGGATGTTCTAACGCATACTGATTTGATCAGCGGATTCTCAGAATGAATTGTCTGACAATTAATGTAAACAAAGAGCATGAAAATGAGCATACCGTCTGAAAGTTGTGGAGATTTTGACAAGGCAGCCATTGTTAGGATTTCTCACTTTGTTTTATTTTGGTGTGGCTAACTAACTAGGTTTGAGCATTTATAATATTTTGAGTTCATGCTTCTCAGCAGTGGCGGATCCAGAGCTTCATCTGAGGGGGTCCCAATTTTTTTTTTTCCGAACAACAAGGATATAAGTCGGATCAGGCAACAAAAAAAGGTTCGTTAATGATCCGGCAATTTTTTTCCGAACAAAAATAACAACAAGGTCCGCTAATGATCAGCCAACCTTCTGAAGCTTATAAAGGTGTCATCCGATGTCCTTTGAAGATGATCTACGTATGGATCAAAAGCTAATTGAATCTTCTATAACTTTCATGTTTAACTTAATATGGAATTTGGAGGTTAAGCTGATAAAAACAATGACCAAAGATTGATAATTAGTTGAAATTTGCTGAAATTGAGGGGGTTTCAGTCAATCTTCTAAAGCTCATAGAGGCGTCATCCGGTGTCCGTTGAAGATGATCCATATATGTATAGAAATCTAATTGAATGCTCTACAACTTTCATGTTTACTTAAAGATAAAATTTAGTAGTTAAGTTGATCAAAATAGTCACCAAAGATGGATGATTGATTGAAATTAGCCGAAATAGTCACCTAAGAGCATCCCCACCATCTTTTTTGGAGCATAA
Organism: Rhodiola kirilowii; assembly: GCA_033675215.1. Classification (NCBI taxonomy): domain Eukaryota; kingdom Viridiplantae; phylum Streptophyta; class Magnoliopsida; order Saxifragales; family Crassulaceae; genus Rhodiola; species Rhodiola kirilowii. Next base: position 3,049,537 of record CM066203.1, on the reverse strand, counting down.
AAATTGAGCATGTGAGATGATCAAAAAAATCATGCACCCCATCATGATTTTTTTTCATAAAAAAGATCATCACATGAGTTTTTTTAAAAATGAGCATCTCATGCTCTTTTTTTGTGTTTTGAGTATGAGAATGAGCCAATCGCAACGCGACACGTGTTGGACTGAACTTAAGTATATTTATCTGTACTGAACTTATTAAAAAACTGTACTGAACTTAATTAAACTGTACTGAACTTAATTTATCTGTACTGAACTTAATTAAACTGTATCGAGTTTAATTTATTTGTACTGAACTTAATTAAACTGTATCGAGACTGTACTGAACTTAATTAAACTGTATCGAGTTTAATTTATATGTACTGAACTTAATTAAACTGTATCGAGTTTAATTTAACTGTACTAAACTTAATAAAACTGTATCGAAGTGCAAAAGAACGGCCCTAACTTAGTACAACAACTTTATTTTTTTGGGTCTCACTCGGCTCGGCATGAAACTTGAAAGAGTGTCACGGCGACGGTATTGGATGGCTGGAAGTTTGCCACATGTCAGTTCTTGATTAGCTGTTAAAACTTATATATTTCATATATTACAAAAAATAGAAAATAGAAGTCGGCTAATTCAATTAGATGATTTAGGCTCTGTTCTTTTGCACTTCAATACAGTTTTATTAAGTTCAGTGAAGTAAATTAAGTTCAATACAGTTTAATAAAGTTCAGTACAATTAAATTAAGTTCAATACAGTTTAATAAAGTTCAGTACAGTTAAATTAAGTTCAATACAGTTCAATAAAGTTCAGTACAATTAAATTAAGTTCAATACAGTTTAATAAAGTTCAGTACAGTTAAATTAAGTTCAATACAGTTCAATAAAGTTCAGTACAGTTAAATTAAGTTCAATACAGTTCAAAAAAGTTCAATAAAATTCAGTACAGTTAAATTAAGTTCAATCAGTTTAATTAAGTTCACTACAGTTAAATATACTTAAATTAATTTAAGTTAAAAAATGTAATATAATTTTTTTCAAGTCAATCCAATTTTTTTATAGTTTCCAACCCTATTATTCAAAAATTTAATTTATTTTTAATTTTTTAAATAATTTTTAGAAAAGCATAAGACATATATGATCCAACGATTTTTCAAGTTTGTGTCCACATCTCTTAGGAAACTATTGCATCCGTTTTAAAATAGAAGTAAACTTTGTTGCACTTGATATGAATTTAAAGAACATGTGGAAATAAACATAATACAATATATTTTTTACATGGAAACGTACAATGACATTCAAGTGTAATTTTACATATCATCATCTTCATCCAAGTTCATTTCCACTACATCATCTGGACAATCCTCAATAATTTGAAACACTATCATGTTGTGTACTTGATTCATCTCATCTTTTTGCGGTTGATCAAATAAATTTGAATCTGCTCTTCCTAACACGATCTCATTAGCTACAATGGGTATTGAAAAATTATGCATGCGAATGAAGTTGTGCATAGTAAATGTAATTGTAATTATACCAGTTTGGCGCTCATCAGATACTTGAGGCATGACTTTGAGTATCTTCCATGATTTCTTTAGTTGTACTATTTTAAAAATATTAAACGTTTAGGGCTTCACGCAATTTTTAGAAAGTATAATTTTAAAAAACTGAAAAATAAAATACATATTTATTTATCAGAAAAAATGATGAAACTTTTTTGAGAAAGTTAATTAATGAATTATATCATTTTATCATTTTAAAAAAATGATGACAAATATACTATACATATATATAATTTTTCAATTTCAACAAATTAAGTTCAGTAAAGTTAAGTTAAATTAAATTCGATACAGTAAATTAAGTTCAGTACAGTTCAGTAAAGTTAAATAAAATTCGACACAGTTAAATTAAGTTCAGTACAGTTTAATAAAGTTCAAAAGAACAGCACGTTAATTACACTAGTGATAGGCTGCTAGGTTCAATTAGCTAGCAGGACTATATATGTTAGTCGTTAGATGCTTAACTATACATCACCGTATTTAATTTACAATTGTTTTTTTTCTTTTTAGGATGTAGTCTTCAGAAATGGCGACATGCTTATTATTGATAATTATAATTTAATATAGAGTTGAGATCAAATGAGAAATGACATCTTTGGTGAGAAATGAGAAATCATAATAATCGTCCGATTTATCATCCAATAGATATAATTTTCCCAATTTATTTCCATTTATTTTCGGAATAAATACGAGATTGGGGTGTATTAGTCATTTGATTTATCTAATTTTCATTACTCCCTAGAAAGTCGCACACGTTCCTTCGGTTATTTTAATTAATTCCTATTTTGTCTCATATTATTTTGTCTATCTAATTTTAATTAATCCCTAGAAAGTCGCACACGTTCGTTCGGTTTCTTTAATTAATTCCTATTTTGTCTCACACCGAAAATTCGGTTATTTTAATTAATTCTTATTTAAATTGAAAGATACACATTACAAAGTTAAACATTTTGAATAGAACACATTATAAATTTACGCATTTTGAATAGAAAGTTACGCATTATAAAGTTATGCATTTTAATTCAACTACTACAAATATTATCGTACGCATACGCATTTTGGTTTGAATGGAAGAAAAAGATTTAAAAAAAGAGGTAAAAGGAGGAGTTTGATATGATTTGGTTCAGTTAGGAAAGCAACGTGTGGAGCAATTGGGACCTATTGGATATGAGTTGCCAGTTAGGGTTTTAATTTTGATTTTTTGGTTGGTTTAATTTGCCCTTAATGATGTATTAATTGAAATAATTACGAATTTTGAAATAAATCTTGTTTAATCTTAGCCCTAGATCTATTAGGATGAATGAATGAGATAATTTCTCATTTCTCATCTAACTTGCATTTCTCATGGGAACCGAACTCAGTTGAGATCAAATGAGAAATGACATCTTTGGTGAGAAATGAGAAATTATAATAATCGTCCGATTTATCATCCAACGGATATGATTTTACCAATTTATTTCCATTTATTTTTGGAATAAATACGAGATTGGGGTGTATTAGTCATTTGATTTATCTAATTTTCATTACTCCCTAGAAAGTCGCACACGTTCGTTCGGTTATTTTAATTAATTCCTATTTTATCTCACATTATTTTGTCTATCTAATTTTAATTTATCCCTAGAAAGTTGCACACGTTCGTTCGGTTTCTTTAATTAATTCCTATTTTGTCTCACACCGAAAATTCGGTTATTTTAATTAATTCTTATTTAAATTGAAAGATACACATTACAAAGTTAAACATTTTGAATAGAACACATTATAAATTTACGCATTTTGAATAGAAAGTTACGCATTATAAAGTTATGCATTTAATTCAACTACTACAAATATTATCGTACGCATACGCATTTTGGTTTGAATGGAAGAAAAAGATTTAAAAAAAGAGGTAAAAGGAGGAGTTGGATATTATTTGGTTCAGTTAGGAAAGCAACGTGTGGAAGCAATTGGGACCCATTGGATATGAGTTGCCAGTTGGGGTTTTAATTTTGATTTTTTTGTTGGTCTAATTTGCCCTTAATGATGTATTAATTGTGAAATAATTACCAATTTTGAAATAAATCTTGTTTAATCTTAATTAGCCCTAGATCTATTAGGATGGTTGAATGAGATAATTTCTCATTTCTCATCTAACTTGCATTTCTCATGGGAACCAAACTCAGTTGAGATCAAATGAGAAATGACATCTTTGGTGACAAATGAGAAATTATAATAATCGTCTGATTTATCATCCAACGGATATGATTTTACCAATTTATTTCCATTTATTTTTGGAATAAATACGAGATTGGGGTGTATTAGTCATTTGATTTATCTAATTTTCATTACTCCTTAGAAAGTCGCACACGTTCGTTCGGTTATTTTAATTAATTGATATTTTGTCTCACATTATTTTGTCTATCTAATTTTAATTAATCCCTAGAAAGTCGCACACGTTCGTTTGGTTTCTTTAATTAATTCCTATTTTTCTCACATTATTTTGTCTCACACCGAAAATTCGGTTATTTTAATTAATTCTTATTTAAATTGAAATATACACCCATTTTGAATAGAACGCAATATAAATTTACGCATTTTGAATATAAAGTTACGCATTATAAAGTTATGCATTTTAATTCAACTACTACAAATATTATCGTACGCATACGCATTTTGGTTTGAATGGAAGAAAAAGATTTTAAAAAAGAGGTAAAAGGAGGAGTTTGATATGATTTGGTTCAGTTAGGAAAGCAACGTGTGGAAGCAATTGGGACCCATTGGATATGAGTTGCCAGTTAGGGTTTTAATTTTGTTTTTTTTGTTGGTCTAATTTGCCCTTAATGATGTATTAATTGAAATAATTACGAATTTTGAAATAAATCTTGTTTAATCTTAGCCCTAGATCTATTTAGGATGGATGAATGAGATAATTTCTCATTTCTCATCTAACTTGCATTTCTCATGGGAACCGAACTCAGTTGAGATCAAATGAGAAATGACATCTTTGGTGAGAAATGAGAAATTATAATAAACGTCCGATTTATCATCCAACGGATATGATTTTACCAATTTATTTCCATTTATTTTTGGAATAAATACGAGATTGGGGTGTATTAGTCATTTGATTTATCTAATTTTCATTACTCCCTAGAAAGTCGCACACGTTCGTTCGGTTATTTTAATTAATTCCTATTTTGTCTCACATTATTTTGTCTATCTAATTTTAATTAATCCGTAGAAAGTCGCACACGTTCGTTCGGTTTCTTTAATTAATTCCTATTTTGTCTCACATTATTTTGTCTCACACCGAAAATTCGGTTATTTTAATTAATTCTTATTTAAATTGAAAGATACACATTACAAAGTTAAACATTTGGAATAGAACGCATTATAAATTTACGCATTTTGAATAGAAAGTTACGCATTATAAAGTTATGCATATTAATTCAACTACTACAAATATTATCGTACCCATACGCATTTTGGTTTGAATGGAAGAAAAAGATTTAAAAAAAGAGGTAAAAGGAGGAGTTGGATATGATTTGGTTCAGTTAGGAAAGCAACATGTGGAAGCAATTGGGACCCATTGGATATGAATTGCCAGTTAGGGTTTTAATTTTGATTTTTTTGTTGGTCTAATTTGTCGTTAATGATGTATTAATTGTGAAATAATTACCAATTTTAAATAAATCTTGTTTAATCTTAATTTGCCCTAGATCTATTAGGATGGATGAATTAGATAATTTCTCATTTCTCATCTAACTTGCATTTCTCATAGGAACCGAACTCTTTAATATAACACTATTATAAGAACCATTAACTCCAACTTTTCATAATATTTAATTACTTATCATTTAAATTCGATAAAGATATAGAGTCGTGAGTTTTGAGCCAATCAATTTTGTTCCTTTATAAGTAAGAAAAAGGTGAAAAGATCTGCACTTCGTACTCCACGTACATGTTCCACTAACTTCGTATTCCATATAATCATTATTACTATACATTTGATTTACTCTTTTGATCTCCATCACTGATGAGCTACTTTTGAGTGGGACTTGGAGGCAGCTGAGTGATGATATTTTATAATTGAAAACTAAGAAGAATGAGATCGTTTCCTCATGCGAAAAACTACAACGACAATGATGGTGATGCAATTATATATGAACCAAACTACATATTTGAGTGGGAGGCTGAGCGGAATTGAAACAGCCATGAAGAGAGAAGCTGATCCCAATAAGATTCCGATTACCAGAAAACATTGAGAAGCAAACCGGTGAGAAATCATATTGGCAATGAGGATGGTGCTAAAGGTTATAACAATTGTAAAAGGAAGTAAGTTGTGTAATATTGGACTCTTTAACATGGTATCTTCAGGCAAGAAGGACATAGCAACCGCCCAAGCGAAGCACGCAGACAATAGAACTTGGGACCAGAGACTTTTTCTGTCGCCCGGGGCCGTTTCATTTCCAGCATTCCCCACACCTGGCTCATTGTTATTGGCTGCGATCAAGTTGAAAGCAGAGCTGCTCTCAGCAGTTCTGGCAATATTCTGTGGGTCGGTTGCGGTCGAGTTGAAAGCAGAGCTGCTCTCAGCAGTTGTGGCAATATTCTGTGGGTCGGTTGCGGTCAAGTTGATAGCAAAGCTGATCTCAGCAGTGCCGGCTGCCGTCTGTGAGTTGAAACCGGCGGAGCTCTCGGCAATTTCGTCATTCTCGGCGGCTGCGGTGGGTATGTCTATTGCTATCTGCTGGCCGCCAGTCTCCAAGTCGGGAATCTCATCACACGACATCTCAAATGGGAAAGGGAAATCGGAAAGAATATGGAGGTTTGGGAGAAATGTACGTGTTTTGGGAGGAGCTGAATTTATAGTTAAAGTTTAGTTTGATATATGCATGAGTCCTTAAGCAAGTACAACGAAGAGCTTTAAGCAAGTCTCTATCATTTTTCCAGAAATGGTCGTGAGTTTTAATTGTCTTCAGTACTGTACGTTTGATATATGCATGAGTCCTTAATTTTCATCAATTGACGTTGATATGCATGCATGAGTGTCATGACTAAGCAAGTTTCTATCATTTTTCCAGAAATGGTCGTGAGTTTTAATTTTCTTCACACCGGCACACCACATATTTTTCTCAATTAGATGCTTAAGGACATATGTTGTTTTTATCAATAACAAGCATGTCACGATTTCAAGGGCACAGAACTAAGTATGAAAACAGCTAACAAATTAATTAAGAGGAAACTGACATGCTAAAGAAAACTATTACAAGTGCACAGAACTATAAGTCGAATAAAAATCATCTGCGCCATATGTGGTGTCCTGACTTCGTATATGTGTCAATGCTTCAACTTTAGATCAGTTTCCAATGGAAAGAGTTTGCCACGGTGATTGAAGATCATGAAATCAAGATTGGCACGGCAAGAAAAACAAAGTAAGCCCCAAAGTACATCAACAACCAAAAGTAGTAAAAAAGGTCTTGTAGTTGTATGTTGTAATTTATTTTGAATAAAGATAGAACTAGTTATACCACACACCACATATTTTTCTTAAGGACATATGCTGTTTTTATCTATAACGTAACAACATGTCACCATTTCAAAAGACTACATCCTAAAAAGGAAAAGAAAAAACCATTGCAAAATATTTAGGGAAAAATACAATTTAGAGACATGAACTATTACTATTTTCCAATTTGTGGGTTGAACTATAAAAATATCCAGAGTAGGGCGAACTATCAAACAATTTTCCAAACAAGGTGCACCGTACAACGCCGTTAAGGTTTTCCCTAACACCGTTAAACGTCGTTAACTCCGTTAGTTAATAAATTAATATAAATTTTTTAAAAATGCCAAACTTTTAAAAACAAAAAAAAATTAAATTTTTTTTAATTTTTTTTAATAAAAATGAATATAAATTATTCGATAAATAAAAATTAGAAACTTAAATAAAATTATGTTTACAAAGTTCCCCTACAAATAATTAAAAAAATATTAATTATTGTTCCTATCTAGTTAAAGAAAAAAAATAATTTTTTTAATTATGTGCATGTGATTTGCATGTGAGTGGATGAGTGGGGCATGTGGACTAACCACGTGGCGCGATCAACCAATCAGAGGAGAATAACACATAACACTCTAAGAGTGTTATAACATTAGAGCGCTCGTCTATATATATAGGGTCAAGTTCGGGTGAGAACCACCATTTAAGTTACAAATTAATAACCAATCTGATTCTTTGATTTAAAATTTTAAATGGGTAAGATAAATTGCTAATAATGAATAGTAAATAGACATTATCTCATTTAAGTAATTAAAAATTACTAATTAAGGGTAAAACAGTAACTAAGTAAATTTTATTAATTGATTAAATCTGGTTGATTTATCTGCTAGTTTCCTAAATTTAGGGATATTCATTTACTATTTGATTTGATTCTTAATTTAGTTCTTGTTTTTAATTTTTATGATTTGTAAAATTAAAATGCAATAATTTAATTAATTTATACTCATATTTAATATCCACGATTTTGAAAGTTCGTCCAAGAGTTTTTAAAGTCGGTCCACGAATTGATGAAAGTTCGAGTTCATTATCCATGAAGTTCGTCTAAAAGGGATCAAAGTTCGTCTAACTAGAACCTTTAATACATGAAGTTTATCTAAAGAGTACAATACAAGGATAGATTTATTTTATTGAAAAGCCACGAGCTTATATGGTGAAATGGAAATGTGCACGAGGAGAGAGAAACGAAGGAGGAGGAGGAGAAATACTGATGTCAGTTTTTCGGAGAGTGTAAAAATACCAAAGTACCCCATCAATAATTGATCAGACATATACTATATATTTTGAATTTAATTTGTAGCTTATATTAATATATAAATTTCTACTGATTTATTTTTAACCAAAGTCCAAAGATCAAAAATATTATATAATAGGGAAAATTATAAAGAGGAGATATGAACTACCATCCATTAATTACGGTCCGGATAATGAAAATTGATAATTAAGGCAATTTGAAATCATTTTAATCCTTAATTTCACACTTAAGAGGAAAAAAACTTTTGTAATTTATTCGTTTAGTTAACTTTGTCAATTGACGGAGTGATGTTTCGTCACTTATGTGTTATATGTGGATTCCAATATTTTAAAATTACCTTTAATTGTCAATTTTCATACTATACACAACATATTTTTATGTCTGAATTTAATTTGTAGCTTATATGTAACACATAAAATTAAACGGAATTATTTCCAACCAAATTTTGAAGGTCTGTATATATTACCAACAAAATATATTTCATCGAATTTAAATCGTAAGTTATGATCGTTAGGAACACACGCCCAAATTTAGGGGTGCGAACATATTTATATATTTACGTAAGAAGATGAAATGTAATAGAATAGTTAACTTCCATTAAAATGAGTTTTTTTTTTAAAGAATGATGATATGAATAATCTCGTATTTTGATGACAAACTTTGCAAGGCGTAGATTGGTTTATAAATGTGAAATGTGATGCGTTTATATCGCATTTCGATTTCATGTTCCCAACACATTTGTAATGTATCTAATCATTTAATGCTAAATTTTTAATGTGCCTTGGTTTTTTTATAGGAGTTTCTTACCAGGGCCGGTCCTGAGATTTTGGGGGCCCATGGATAAAAAAATTTTCGGGCCCTAATAAAATAAAAATTATTTGTATTTATTATTTATCAAAAAAATCTAGATCGATTATGTATGTTTTTTTATTATTTTTTAATTTGCAGTAAAATTTGGGCTTTTATTTTCAACCAAACAACAATGTCTTAGTATAACATTTCACATTTTTTCATTTGTAATTTTATTTGGGCTCTCTTTTAAGGCCCATCATATTCAAATCATCAAATTCTGTTTTTTTTCTTATGGTGAATATGACTTCTTTTAGATTAAACTATAACAATATATATATAAAGTATGAGAATTCAATTGGGTAAATTCTAAATTTCTAAAGTGATTAATTTAAGATTAATTTTTTAATTAGCATAAATTAGATATAACTTTGTATTGGATAAAGATCTTATGAAAATCACAAAAATATATAAAACCCATACACCAATTTCAATCGAACTTTTTTTTGACTTCATTGAACTTGAAAATTTAATGCCATAATTTAATACCTAATCCCAAATTATTAATTAAATCTTTAATTAATTTGCAGAAAATTATCTTTGTACCTGAATTTCTGAACTACAAAGCCAATTTGGGAAATGAAATTCATTTAGCTCGACTCAATATAATCATAAAATTCCCTTATTTCGTCATGCCAATTTTATAAATCGTCATGACTATACACGCTCAAACTTTTATTATTTAACAATTCGTCGTAATTCTTGACGAATTATAGTCCATTTTTGTCGAACTATGACATAATTCGTCAAAATTGGACTACAATTCATTAAGAATTCATCCATGATTTTCCAGTTCTTCTGCGGCACCATTCAACCAAACTGTATCCATTAACAAACACACCATTCAACCAAACTGTATCCCCCACCAAATCCACAGCGCTACACTGCGGCCACCAGTGGCGGATCCAGGACTCGACCGATGGGGGGGCGAACTTTGTGATGGGGTCCCAAAATTTTTTTTTTGATGAATAAGGCTATAGGTTGTATTCGGAAATTTTTTTCCTATATATATATTCCTCATATTTGATGATATAAGTTATTTTCTAGTAAAATATCAAAGTTTGAATTCATATAAAGTTCATTACTGATCTAACTTTGAGAGGTCATAGAAGACACGTCGATTACCCTATAAGATCGAGATATATATCATTGGAGAGATAATTTGACGGCCTACAACTCTTCAATTGATATCAAGATATCAATCAGACGTTTAAGCAACCAAAAATATAAGTAAAGTAAGAACGCATAACAAGTGTACATAGTCAATCACATGCAACCTTAACAACTTTAACATATAACAGGTAGACTGAGCACCACTTGAGAAATCAATCACCTTGCGCATGAAGCTGACAATAAGGGCTACAACTTCTATACTTACATCTAGGCACAAGTCTAATGTTAAGGTGACTGAAAACTAAGTCGAAACATGACATATGTTTGAAGTCCGCTAATGATTAGCCAACTTTTTGAAGCTCATAAAGACATCATCCGGTGTTCGTTGAAGATGATCTATGTATTGATAGAAAGCTAATTGAATTTTCTATAACTTTCATGTTTAATGCAAGATGAATTTCGGAGGTTAAGCTGATAAAAACAACGATCAAAGATAGACAATTAGTTGAAATTTGCCGAAATTGGGGGGATTCGAGCCAATCTTCTGAAGCTCATAAAGGCATCATCTGGTGTCCGTTGAACATGATCTATATATGTATAGAAAGCTAACAGAATGTTCTATAACTTTCATGTTTACTTAAAGATGAAATTTGAGGTTAAGCTATTAAAAATAGTGACCAAAACTAGATGTTTGATTGAAGTTTGCCGAAATCAAGGGGGTCCGAGCCAACTTTCGGAAGCTCATAGAGGCGTCATGCATTGTCCGTTGAAGATGATCTATATATGGATAGAAAGCTAATTGAATGTTCTATAACTTTCATGTATAATACGAGATGAAATTAGAAGGTTAATCTTAGCAAAATAGCAACCGAAATCGTTTGTCTCGTTTCTAATCTAACTCTAAGTACTAACAATTGTATCAAAAAAAAAATTGATGTGGGGTCGGCCGCCCCACCCTTCCATCCGCCACTGGCGGCCACGACGGGCTGTTCGGCGACATGACGGGCTATTCTCGTCAGTTCATGCGACTATGACGGGCTGTTCGGAGCCACGGGAGTGAAGCGCTGTTTTGGACTTTTCCCTATAATGAAAGTATTTGTATGAATGACATGATTGTTATTCGGTTTAACACATACATTTGTGGTCAATATTAAAATAAAGACGTTTAGATTTTCCATTCAAGAAGCAACTTTCCATTCATGAAGCATAATTTTAAAAATAAAAATATTCAAATTCAATATTCAGATTCTTTGCCGGCCTTAAAATTACAAATTGTCCTGAAAATGCGCGCATATTGGACGCCAAGTTTGTTAACCTGGTGCAAATTGCTTTGATAGCGGCCATTATAATTCATACCCTTGCATCTCATCACCGCGTTCTTGATTGATTCGGCCGCATTTAGTGCATTGTCAAGAGCATTATTATCTTTGTCGTTCCAAGAAGCGCGGGCCGCTTTCGTTCTATGATGTATGTAATCATATTGCCCTCTACACGTAGCCAACATTCCTTTCTCATCGGGTTGAACAGTTTCTTCAAGCCATTTGTTTATTCTATTGACGTAGTTTTGTGACCGTGATTCTAAATTCTCCATCGCGATGCTTCCAAGAGCGTCTATGGTTGTTGACTGTTCACTATCACAATGAGAGTTCAAGAAGTCTTTGCATGATTTTTCAATGTCTGGTAATGCTTTGCAGACTGATTCAATCAGCGGATTCTCAGACATGACTGTATGAGAATTGATGTAAGTAGAGAGTATGAAAATGAGCAGATAGATTGAAAGGTGTGGAGATTTTGACAATGCCATTGAAAGGATTTTTCACTTTGCTTTATTTTGGTGTGGCTAACTAACTAGGTGTGATGCATTTATATTATTTTGATTTCATGCTTCTCGGCTGTTCCAATGAAAAAATTTGATGTGTTTAATTATTTAATGTTGTTTTCAAAAAAAATATTTAATGTTATTAAGGGCCTGTCCATTTTGACTGAAACTTATAGTGTCTTATCTTATCTTAACTGATCTTAACTTATAGTGACTGATCTTAACTTATCTTAACTGATATTAACTTATCTTAACTGATATTAACTTATCTTAACTTAACTGAAACTTATATTGTATGATGAATAGTAATATTATGATGATGATGAATAGTAATATTTATGATAATGATAAATAGTAATATTATGATGATGGCGAATAGTATGATGATGATGGTATGATGAATAGTAATATTATGATGATGATGAATAGTAATATTTATGATAATGATAAATAGTAATATTATGATGATGGTGAATAGTATGATGATAATGGTATGATGAATAGTAATATTATGATGATGATGAATAGTAATTTTATGATGATGAATAGTAATATTATGATGATGATGAATAGTAATATTATGATGATGAATAGTACTTTTATGATGATGGTGAATAGTAATTTTATGATGATGAATAGTAATATACTGATGATGATGATGGGGGTGATGATGGTGATGAATAGTAATTTTATGATGATGATGAATAGTAATTTTATGATGATGATGAATAGTAATTTTATGATGATGAATAGTAATTTTATGATGAATAGTAATATACTGATGATGATGGTGGGGGTGATGATGGTGATGAATAGTAATTTTATGATGAATAGTAATATACTGATGATGATGATGGGGGTGATGATGGTGATGAATAGTAATTTTATGATGATAAATAGTAATTTTATGATGATGATGATGGTATGATGAATAGTGTGATGGTATGATGATGATGATATGAATAGTATGATGATGGTATGATGAATAGTATGATGATGGTGATGGTGTGATAATGATGATGGTGTGATGAATAGTATGATGGTATGATGATGGTGAATAGTATGATGATGATGGTATGATGAATAGTATGATGATGATGATGATGGAATGATGAATAGTATGATGATGATGATGGTGAATAGTATGATGATGATGATGGTATGATGAATAGTATGATGATGATGGTATGATGATGAATAGTGTGATGGTATGATGATGATGATGATGATGGTATGATGATGATGATGAATAGTATGATGATGATGATATGATGATGGTGAATAGTATGATGGTATGATAAATAGTATGATGGTATGTTAAAAGTAACTTAACTTATCTTAACTGATCTTAACTTATCTTAACTGATATTAACTTATCTTAACTGATCTTAACTTATCTTAACTGATATTAATTTAACTTAACTTACAAGTCAAAAAAATAAGTCAATGTGGACAGGGCCTAAGTTCTTAATGTGCCTCGGTTTCTTCACTAATAAAATTTTCTCTAAATTCAATCCCAAATATTTAATGTGGCTAATTTAAGACACAATTGTGTAGTTAGAATAGATAAAATTGCATTAAAACTAACTTAATGCAACTAATGGGCATAAAAATCGCTCATATTATAACTCAATCTTCACCTTTAAAAGTATATCATTAACGTGAAAAAGGGTTTAATCGAGTGTCTTTTACTATTGACAATTAGTCAAGTGATCATGTGTGTCGTGCATGACCCATGCTTCATAGTCTAATATATCATATGTACACAACGATGTATTCGAAAGTTTTTTTTTATATAAAAATGACACTTTTTGAGTTTCCGATTTCAAATATAACTCATGCGAGTTTGCACTTTCAAAAATTTCGGTTTTTAACAAGACCAGATTCTTGGGAACGGGTTTTTGCCATTTTCTCAAACATCGGATTCCCGGAACTGGTTTTATGTGAAAAATTACAAAACCGGATTTCGAGGATCCTTTTTTTTGCAATAAAAAAAACAGGTGGACGTAACGTGGATGACGGGTGGAAAAAAATTAATTTGTTTAAACACCGTTCCCCAATACCGGTTTTCTAAAAAAATTAATTTTTTCAAAAAAAAGTAAATGTGTTTTAAAAAATCATCCTTCTCAATTATCAATTTCTTTCTCCTACCATGTGTAGGTGTGTATTTACAAGAGGGGTGTATTTGAAATAGCTAGGGTTTGCCAGGGGCGGAGCCAGGATTCAAGTTAGGGGGTGACAGGCAGAAACTTACGACTAAAAAAATTAATATATCACGAATCATCTATTAATAAATTAATATGATGGTTTTGAATTTCAGTAGTGTTTCTTGAATAATTGATGAATAGTGTTATTTTCTTCTAATAATTAAGTATTTTTCATTAATTGCACACCAAATCCATAGAGGCGGATTGAATCTGGGCCGTGAAACTCCATAACGCACCAAATCGTTAAGAAATATCATTAATTGAAAAAAAACAAGAAAAAAATTACTTTGATAAAGGAGAAGCGTTGTCAATGAGATGTTGACTTTGTGAGGATAAACGATATAGACGAACAATTATATTGATGATAACCCAAAAATTTTAAAAATATATATAAAGAGGAAAGATCGAGGGCAAAACATATTTTTGTGCAAAATACAAAGTTCGTCAAAACTAAGTTATAATTTGTCGCCGGAAAACCAAAAGTACGACATAGTTTGTCAAGAACTTTTTTATAATTCGTTGCCGATAAATTAACCATAGACGGGATTTAATGCGAGATTTAATCTCATCCGTCCAAATGACTCAATCAAGAGCTGTCATTGATTTGTATGTTTTACAAAAAATATACCATTTGCACCGGATCCTCTTCCTAAATTTAAATATAATTTTAGTGTTTGAGTATTAAGTTATAAATTCATACAAATACTAATTATAGAATTAAATTTTATGATATGTGTATGGATATTATTAATTTTTCTACAAAATTTATTACATGAAAAAAATTTCAAGAAACCCATGCTGGTTCCGCCCCTGGGTTTGCATATTTGGGATGGACGGTTGATATTGTCAAGTAAAAAGTTTAATAAAAAAATCATCCTTCTCAATTATCTATTTCTCTCTCCTTCTCAATTATCAATTTCTCCCCTATCATGCGTACGTGTGCATTTAAAAGAGGGGCGGTGGACGACGATATTGTCAAGCAAAAATATTTAATTTTTTAAAATCAAAATCTTCCTTCTTAATTACCAATTTATCTCTCCTTCTTTTTTTTTGATGAAATTTATCTCTCCTTCTTAGTTATTAGTTTCTCTATCTTGTCATGTGTAAGGTGTTCATTTAAAAAAGGGGCGGATTGTTTCCATCAAAAAAAGGGGCGGATTTGAAAGGGGAGAGAAGGATAACTTTTCAAAACAAATTCGAAAATCAGTTCTCCAGAACCGGTATTTAAAAAATTTAATTTTTTTCCATCCGGCATCCACGTACAATTAAAATACACGTTTCATCCACCTGTCTTTTTTGTGTGTGCAAAAAAACGGATCCTCGGGATCAGGTTTTATATTTTTCACATAAAACCGGTTCCCGAGAATCCCGTGTGTTGAGAAAATGGCAAAAACCGGCTATAAGGAATCCGGTCTTTGTTGAATTTATATAGCGCTGGATACGCTTTTATATAGCACGATGGGCCTAAGTTAACCATCGGCGTGAACCACGTTGGGCCTTAGTTAACCAACGGGTTATAACAAAGCCTGCAGGCATGCACCCCAACCCACTCTCAAGGCCCAAGCATAATTGCTTTAATTGGAGCCTTGCCGGTTGTTGGTGGGAGTCGAACACATGACTTCCTCCACCCTTTAACATGCGCTAGCAGTCACAACATCTTATGTCGTTGGAATGATGTTCAAATCATCTGGTCTTGGTGTGGAATGTTAGGATCTAAAGCGGTAATGAAAGAAAACAACAATAAAGAACACAAGGATTTGATACTTAGTTCGCCACCGAATATGACTACGTCTGGGGGCACTACCAAGCCAGGAGATTTTCACTATGATGATGAGATACAATTACAATACTCAGACCAGGTTTATATAGGGCAAGAATGAAACCCTAACGAAACCCTAGTCGTGTTGCACAGCTGAAACCCTAGCCGCCACTAAAGACATATGGGCTTTTGGTTATCAGGCTTCATAGCCCAACAATCTCCCACATGGAGCCTGATTCCAATCATAATCATCGTCATCTCCTCATTCATCATCCTATGAACGTTGGTAGTGCCAGGCCTTCACCTTAAGTTCCAAGGCCAGTTGAAGCCATGCATAGCTTCAACTTCTCTAAGGTCACAGCCTTAGTTAACATGTCAGCAGGATTTTTACTTCCATCAATCTTCATTAGTTGCAAGATCTTCTTCTCCAGTAGATTGCGTATGTAATGATACTTCAGCTCTATATGCTTGGTCCTCGAATGAAATGCAGGATTCTTGGCCAAGTGGATGGCACTCTGACTATCACTGTAAAGAGTACTACCCCCTTGCTCCTTTCCCAATTCACGCAAGAAATTCTGCAGCCACACCATCTCCTTACTAGCCTCAGTCACTGCAACATATTCAGCTTCAGCAGTAGACAAAGCAACAATCTTCTGCAACTTTGACGCCCAAGAGATAGCAGTACCACCCAATGTGAAGACATATCCGGTTGTACTTCTCCTCTTGTCAATATCACTTGATGCCAAATCTGCATCAACATATCCTGCTAACTCAACTTTCTTGCCTTCAAAACACAAGGCATGCTCAGTGGCCCCCTTCAAGTACCTCAAGATCCATTTTACCGCTTCCAATGCTTTTTCCCTGGATTGCCCATGAACCGACTCACTACTCCCACCGCATGTGCAATGTCTGGCCTAGTACACATCATCGCATACATCAAGCTGTCAATTGCTGATGCATATGGAGTCTTCTGCATGTAGTCACGCTCTTTTTGGTCTTTCGGTGAGTCTCTAATTGAAAGTGTAATCTGATTACCCAATGGAATCTTAGCCGGCTTTGCATCTTGCATGCTGAACCTCTCCAGAATCTTCTTGATGTACTCGGTTTGCGAGAGATGCAGCTTTCCTGCCTTTCGGTCACGTTCAATTCGCATTCCCAAAATCTGCTTCGCCTCACCCAGATCTTTCATGGCAAACCGTTTGGATAACTGCTTCTTCAGCTTACTCACCTCCTGAGCACTGGAACCTGCTATCAGCATGTCGTCAACATATAATAGCAATATGATATAGCCGTCATCCAACTTCTTGAAATAACAGCAATGGTCAGCCTCACTCCTCACGAACTTAACTTCGTGCATAAACCCATCAAACTTCTTGTACCACTGTCTGGGAGCTTGTTTCAAACCGTACAAGCTCTTCTTCAGTTTACACACCAGCAACTCGTTACCCTTTGACAAGTAGCCTTCTGGTTGGTTCATATAGATTTCTTCATCCAGGTCACCATGAAGAAAAGCTGTTTTCACATCTAGCTGCTGTAACTCAAGATCTTCAGCTGCAACCATACTCAACACAAGCCGTATAGTAGTCATCTTGACAACAGGAGTGAAAACATCAGTGTAATCTATACCGTATTTCTGTTGAAATCCTTTCACAACCAATCTTGCCTTGTAACGCTTACTTCCATTCGCCTCCTCCTTAATTCTGTAAACCCACTTGTTATGCAGCACCTTCTTGCCTCGTGGAAGCTCAACTAGCTCCCATGTCTCGTTTGTAAGCAATGACTTCATCTCATCGTCCATTGCTAGCTTCCACTGATCTGCATGTTTTCCCTGAGACGCTTCTGCAAAGCATTCTGGTTCACCACTATCAGTTAATAACAAATAGAAATTGGAAGGCGAATATCTATCTGGTGATCTGTGCTCTCTACTGGATCTTCGCAGCTGAACTTCTGGTGTATTCGGTTCATCCTCCTCATTAATCTCATGGTCATCTGGAAGCGTCATACTCCCACCCGAGTTAATAATATCTAATTCAATCATCTCAGTTTCTGAGCTGCCAACTTTTGATGCACCTGTCAAGTCTTTATACAGTATCTGCTCATTGAATATGACATCTCGACTACGAATAATTTTCTTATTCTGCTCATCCCAAAGCCGATATCCGAAGTCATCACCACCATATCCAATAAATGTACACTTAACAGACTTTGCATCCAGCTTACTTCTTTCAACAGCAGGTATGTGAACATATGCAACACATCCGAAAATACGAAGAAATGACAGATTTACCTCCTTGCCACTCCAAGCCTCCTCTGGAATTCCATTCTTCAACGGAGCTGATGGTCCTCTATTAATCAGGTAAGCTGCAGTGTTAACTGCTTCTGCCCAAAACATCTTCGGAAGTCCACACTTCAATCTCATGCTCCTAGCACGTTCATTCAGAGTTCTGTTCATACGTTATGCCACGCCATTCTGCTGAGGAGTTTCCTTCAAAGTCTTTTCCATACGAACTCCATTCGCTGCACAATACTCCTTGAACTCTCGCAGCTCATATTCTCCAGCATTATCAGATCTCAGACACTTCACTTTAAGACCTGTCTCAGTCTCTACCAAGGCTTTCCACTTTCTGAAAACATCAAACGCATCAGATTTATTTTTCAGAAAATAAACACATACCTTCCTTGTGCAATCGTCAATGAAGGTCATATAATATGATGCTCCACCAAGGGATGTTACAGGTGCTGGCCCCCGTAAGTCGCTATGGATCAACTCCAGCTTCTGCTTTCTCAACGTCCTGCCACCTCTTAAGAAACTGACTCTCTTCTACTTCCCGAAGACGCAGTCCTCACATAATTTGAATTCAACAGACTAGAGACCAGGTAGCAGACCCCTCGAGCATAAGACCTTCATCCCTTTCTCACTCATATGACCGAGACGACAATGCCACAAATCTGCATCACCTTTCACACTTGCAACAGCGATGCTTTCTTGGAGGTTGCTTGTCATATACAACGTCCCCTCTTTCTTGCCTCGAGCTATCACCATGGAACCCTTGGTTATCTTCCAAGTACTACAACCAAAAGTTACTGCATAGCCTTCGTCATCCAACTGGCCAACTGACAACAAGTTTCTCTTCAAGTCTGGAATATGTCTGACATCATGCAGCTGCAACACTGACCCGTTTGGAGCTTTTATCTGGACATCTCCTTTCCCCACGACTTCCAATGGTTCATCATCAGCGAGATAAACCTTCCCGAAATCTCCAGATCTGCAATGCTTCATTATGTCAGCATTACTACAGGAATGGAACGATGCTCCAGAGTCTAACACCCAAGACTCCAATGGGCTGCTTACACTCAAAATTAGTGCCTCCGCAATTTCTTCAGTTGTTGCATTTGTTGACTGTTTCTTACACTCACTCTTGTAGTGACCCACTCCGTCACACTTCCAGCACTTCACCTTGCTTTTATCTCTGGCCTGTTTATCCTTTCCTCAGGACTTTGACCTACCACGCTGCATCTTCGACCTGAACTCAGATCTACCTCTATTTCCAGCATTCAAAGCTAGACCCGAACTAGAGCCTGACTCTCTCCGGCGAATCTCTTCACTAACGATCAGGTTTCTGACTTCATCCAGCTCAAGCTTTGCCTTCCCAGCTGAGGCACTAACGGCTGTAACCGTTCCGCTCCAACTTTCTGGTAATGAGGATAGTAAAATCAAGGCCTTTATTTCATCATCGAACTCAATTTTAACGGAGCTCAGCTGTGCGATCGTCATGTTGAACTCACTCAGATGCTTTGCCACCGTCGTGCTCTCTGCCATTCTCAGGTTGAACAGCCGCCGCATCAGATGGACTTTGTTTGATGCCGATGGTTTCTCGTACAACGCTGACAGAGTCTCCATCATCTCCTTCGTCGTCTTTCACTTCACCGTATGGTGTGCAACTTCTCTGGACAGCGACAGCCGGACCGCACTCATTACTTTTCTATCCAACAGCTTCCATTCTTCATCCTTCATGTCCTTCGGCTTTATTGTATTTGATCCTGTTACGAATCGGCTGAATCTGAAGCCTATATCTTGTTATGTTGAGTGGTCGATGGAGGTTATGAAAATAGGCCTTATGTACAAGTGGTTATAGCACTGTGTGCTGGTGCATTGTTGAATCCAATGAGTGCTAAGAAAAATTATACTGTAGTAAGCATGTGGTAGCTGTAACGAGTGGAGTTGTTCTCTCTTTTTTTTTGATGGGACGAGTGGAGTTATTCTGAATATGCTACATTCCTGTTGTTGTCTGGTAGTGAAGCATACTGACTTGAAATTGGAAAACTATTTGAGTTCTAACCAGGTTGATTTTGGGGAGCCGCCTTTATTAAATTATTGTTGATAGTAGCTAACTGTTTGGGCTATTTTGAGGTTGACTCGACAAATACTACATCAGAATACAGCTTAGGACATAGTATTTTTCCATCATATAAAAGAGTGTTTCGTTTATGTGACAAAATATGCGTCGCATAAAATTTGTGAGGTAAGCCTTGTAGCATAAAGTTTGGGCGAAGCAGAAATTAGGCAAGTGGCATAAAGTTTACCACTTATGCGACATGTGTTTCATTTAGCACAATATACCGGGTTCTAAAATAATTTTATTATTTTATTTCAATGAAATAATAATAATAAATATTCAATAAAATTTTATATTCGATTTTGAATTAACATAAATTAATAAATAAAATGGGACTCCTCAACAGCATTCACTTTGCCAATTTATCATCAGATCCAAGTTCGGCCATCCTTAATAGGGCTCAAAAACAAAGATCATAGATGCAATCTTGTTCTTAATAGAGTGAAAAATAAAGATTGACCAATGAAGGATCGTGGCAAAGTTCTATGGCACGATCGATTTCACGATCAAAGTCGACTTCCACAATGATGACACGTGTGGTATGATGTTAAAACATCCATATAAAAGTATTAAAAGATATAAAGAACGGGTGTGATGATCTTTTTTTTTACTTTATCATTATTAAGGATGAATTATATTAAAAGATTGTAGGATGATCTTTTGACAAATAAAGAGAGTTTAATTTTAATATGAGTTTACAAAAATTGTATTGTGATAGCATAAGGTATATATAGCATATGAATTAAATTAGTAAGTTTTTTTTGGGCGAATTAAATTAGTAAGTTAGTTGTTAGAGTTAGCGATAAATTATATATGTATATAAAAAGCGCAAGGTATAAAAAATCAATAATGTATATAAAAATTTATATATACCAGAAATAATAATGGGTTTTCAATAAATTAGTAAGTTAGTTTGTTAGAGTTAATGATAAATTATTGATTCAACTAATTTTTATTCAGACATCAAAGCACATTTGAACAGATTTTAAATGTGATACAAATAATGATGAAGTCTCAAATTTTCTCCATGGGAGGTCCAAGTTGCGTATACTCTCACACCGGACAATGATCCATTGACCCCATGGATCACTAACCTTGTCTACATGGCTGATGACGTGGCGCCACGTGAAAAATGACTCAACAAGCTAGCATTAATTAACTCAACAAACATTAATTAAATTACTCTTCACCTAACATTTATTATGTCGGCCAAACATTTACTATGACTTTTGCACTCCCTTATCTTCATTTCAAAATTCAAATATCTATCTTCATTAATTTAAAAAAAAATTAAAAATTAAAATCTGAAATCTATTTATATAACCTTACTTGGCTGATTTGTTCAACATTACATTCATATCCGGTGCTTTAAAAATCAAGACATTCAATTGTTATACTTTATCAGGTATATTGTAAATCCTTATATTTGAATTCTGTTATATTTTTTCCTTCTTTATATTGACTTACTCTGTTAGTAACTATTGGAGATATATTAGGATTTTGTTATCAAACTAATTGGATTCAAATCGTTTAACTATTTTATAAATCGTTAACTATTAGAACTACTCTGTTATCAAGCTAATGACTTACTCTGTTAAATGGTTTAACTATTAGAACTACTCTGTTATCAAGCTAATGACTTACTCTGTTATAAATTGTTTAACTATTAGAACTAGCATGGTGCAAATCAAACTTTAACAGAAAACAAATAAATGGAAGCTATTGGATTTTGTTAAATATGCATAACAGATAATCATTTTGTAATTAACCATTTTTTATGCATGACAGATGAATCATCTACGAAATTTTGATTTGAATGTTGATTGTTCTATTGAAGAAGATGAAGGTGAGGACACCATACATTTGAGACATAATACTTGTGATTCCGATGATGAATTTGATATAGATTTGGAAAATGATAATCCATCTCCTAATCAAGAAATAGATGGAGATTTTTATTTTGATAATGATGATGGTGAGGATGATCAAATGCTCAACGTGGTTCTTGATGGAAAGGAAATTATTCCTCCGTATATTGAGATGGTGTTTGGATCCGCTGATGAGGTGCTTCGTCATTGCTATGAATATGGACAAGCTAATGAATTTTAGATACGAATTAGAAGCTCAGAGAGAATCAAAGGAACAAGCACAACAAATGAAGTTTTCATTGAACGCAACAGCCATATTGAAGACTTCAGTAATTGTACGAGGCTAAGATTGGTTTGCTCAAAAATGGGAAAGTTCAAATCGAAGTCAAACTAACAATCCTCATCGAGCAACTAACACTACTGTTACGGGTTGTCAATTTAAGGTAAATGCGTCAGCTTGCCCCGATGGATTATGGAAGTTAACAAGGGTTCTACTAGAATATAATCACCCTTGCAATCCAGCAAATTCCAAATTCATGAAGAACTACAAATATATCAGTGCCAAAAATAAGAAAACCGTTTTAGAAAATGACATGGCTGGTATTCCGATCGCAAAAAACTACAATTCAATTATAGTGAAGTATGGTGGTCATGACAATGTTCCTTTTGATGAGAGGGATTGTCGTAACTTGATTAGTAAGAATAGACGATTAAGCTTGCAACAAGGAGATTTTGAGGCGATGAGGAGGCATTTTTGTGAGATGATTTCTAGCAATTCAAATTTCTTTTACATGTATGATACCGACGAAAATGGTACATTGAAAAATGTCTTTTGGGCGGATGGCAGGAGTAGAGCAGCATACAAAGACTTTGGAGATGTGGTTTCATTTGATACTACTTACGTATCAAATAGGTACAAGATGCCATTTGCTCCTTTCATCGGTGTCAATAATCATCAGTCCATACTTTTGAGTGTGCATTGTTAGCCGGAGAAGAAGTCACTAACTTTGTTTGGTTGTTCAATGCATGGTTGGCATGGCAGTGGTTACAATTTTTTTGATAGGCAGTGGCTACAACTTCTAACCATCAGACAAGTATTTGTATTTGGAATATCAACTTCTAACCATCAGACAAATTTATATCAATTTTTTTGATAGGCAGTGGCTACAACTTCATATTCAAAAGAAAGCATTTGGATTATCAACTAATAAAGTAGAACAACTGAATGCCTTGATTTTTAAGGCACCGGTTAAGAAATGTAATGTTGAACAAATCTGACAAGTAAGGTTATATAAATAGATTTCAGATTTTAATTTTTAATTTTTTTAATTAATGAAGATAGATATTTGAATTTTGAAAAGTAGATAAGGGAGTGCAAAAGTCATAGTAAATGTTTAGCCGACATAATAAAAGTTAGGTGAAGAATAATTTAATTAATGTTGTTGAGTTAATTAATGCTAGCTTGTTGAGTCATCTTCCACGTGGCGCCACGTCATCAGCCATGTAGACAGGGTTGATGACCCATGGGGTCAATGGATCATTGTCTCTCTCGCACAATACCAAATAATTAAATGCTAGTCAAGTTTCAACTTTCAAGATCCAAATGGACATTTTCCACAATTAAGGAGATGATTTACCTTCCAAGTAGAGATCTCACCAATAAATGAAAGAGGATACTCTGCACCTTCTTCAATGGTTGGTCAAACTATTCAATGCTTCGTAAAGTTTCACCAATGGTGGGTCAAGTTTCAAGACCCAAATGGACATTTTCCACAATTAAGGAGATGGACATTGTTTTGGTAAATAGATCTAGTACTCAATCATTCGAATCTGTGCTGTCTAGTTCTTACAAAATGGACAAAAGAGACTTCGCCAATAATTGGTTGGGCAGCACTTATCCAAATCTAAGCATGGGGAGAGCTCATATGAAAATCTCTTAGCGTTCAAAACTTGAGAATCCAAATCCAACTTACTTTTTTTCCTTCGTTAAGCATTTTTTAAGTTTTCCTATTCCTACTTATATTTTCAGTTTATGATCTCGAAAGACAAAATTGACCTAGTAAAATTGATTGTGTCAGCGACATGAAACTTATTTATCACAAATGTAATTATTCGATGATGCTGTATGTTCAGTAAATGAAGAAAAGGATGCTAAATGTCTAAGTATTCTACATTGATCGCATCCACAAAATTTAAAGAATCATATTGATTGGGGCTTCTTCAGGCAGCTACTTAATGTCTTCCCCTGAATCAACGGAGTTGGCCTGGTGGTAGGCACTCACTATCTGGTTCCAATAATTCCAGATTCGAGTCACCCGGAGTAGGAGTGAAACCCAATAATTTCCTTTTTTTTAAATAGAAAAAAGAATTAACCTCACACCATGATCATCACAAGAAATCTCCAATCCAATCGGCTATGTAAAAGAAACACAAACTATGGTTTAGTGAAGCATTTGGTTTCTCCACAGCCCATGATGGATGAAGGCAGCTTTCCAACTCTATCAATCCATTATTCAAAAACCACGCCTATGCCCATGTAAAATTGCGCATCACTATGGCAATGGATCGCCCAAGCCCCCGGGTTATCCGCTCGAAACCTCAACGCGGTCCATCCGTATCGATGCACCGGGAGACCGTGGTCTTCGGTGGAGGATTTGGGCAAGTATGAAACGATTTCAGGTAAATGGGAAGAATGAATTGAAATTGGATTATTGTCAACAACGCCTTAGTTTAAAACGCCATATTAGCTTGCAGATTCAGCATTGTTTTAATTAAAAACGACACGAGGCGTAAAGTGTTATTCCCTGGAACGGTTTAAACATAAGGTGACATCCTTAACAACGGCTTAAAAAGTGAGTAAATTGTGAAACTATTTTGGAAGATGACTGGAAAGGCAATTCGAATTTGGATTTTGAGTATATCGGAAAAATTTTCCAAAATGTATCAAATTTCTTTTCACGTATATGATTTTTGATTTATAATCAAAAAAATAAGGACAATGTTGAAAAGAAATTTTCCATTTAATGTATCAAAATTTTCATTTAGTGTATCAACTTTCCTTTCTTAAATATTTGTTCATTATTAAAAGAAGAAGATGTTGAACAGCAATTGTGGAAAGATTCATGAAGGACGAAAAGGATAGATGATTTCTTACTTAATGGTGCTCAACTGCTCATCAACGTCATGTGACAATTTTTCTGATGATATATTGTATGATTGTGACAGGGATTTAAAGTCCTGGTGGATGACATGGAAGAATTGATAAAATTTGAAAAGGATAAAGGGTATGTCCTGGTGGATGATCCGAGCTTTTTAATAAAGGAACCCGAAAAAGATTCTGAAGCTCTAGAAGTGAGTTATATAGTGCTAATGAGCCTTGTGACTAGGTCGATTTAGTTGAACCTTCCCTGATGACAAGAACACGTCATCGAAAAAAAAAGTCTCGGTCCTCAGCTCGTTCTTGACCCAAACAGAAAGATTCAAACTTTATTTGGTCTTGATTTCTTATATTTTGTTGCTGTTTTCCTTTTCAATAACTAAAATCGGAAGGTTAAAAAAAAGACAGGGAGTTGAAGTCTTGTGGCAAGCGAATATAAGAGCGTTGTGCGCGCAACGCCAGCGCAATATACGAATTTTTTGTTGTTGATAAGGCGCAATATAAGAAAGGTGTAGCATAAGAAAGTTGTAGCAGCCCAATATACAATTGAAGCATAGCACAATATAAGAACTGAAGCGATGTGTGGCGGATGCAGAAAAAAGGTTTAAAAGGGGCCAAATAAACAGTACTTATTATATATGTCATAAAAATTTAAAATAATAGTGTGGATTAAACTAAAAATTATAAAAGACTTTAAACTTGAACACTTACTGTTACTATAACTATACGACAAAAATACTAGTTATAACTTGAAAAAAAATATGTTTAAAATGTTTTTAATAAATTAATTAATAGTCAATAATACTTTTTTTTATAAAAAGAGGAATGAATCTACTATATTTTTTGCAAAGGAAATTTTTAGATTAATTCTCAAATACTTGAAGTCAATCTTAATATCATAAACCAATGGGGGCAAACATATTTTTCAATGGGGCAAAAGTAATTTAAGCAAGTAAAAATTAATTAAGATACCAAAAATTAATGGGGGCAAATATACTTGGATTACACTTTTAAGTTCGCCTCTGGATCATGGGGCGCACGATAAGAGTTGAAGGCTCAATTAATGAATGAGGAGGAAATTGGTGCTAATAACACCATGTTATGACTTATGGACTTCGCGTTGTTAGTGGTGGGAATTGAACATTTCACACATCCTTTAACATGAACCATATGAAAACATGTTAACCATATGTTGATTTATATAGTGAGGACTTCGCTTTGAACAAGACTTGCAGACATGCACTCCAATCCACTCTCAAGGCCCAACTGCAACCATATGCGCTGCATTTAACCAGCTATATAAATCAACACATGTGTGGTTAAACATGCACATCCGAAAAATACTGCAACCATTTGGAGGATTTAGTGTAGGGCAGCATTTTGTCGGTTCCATATGGACATCCATTGACTAAAACAAATAGAGAATTTCTCAGACTATAAATATACTTGCATGCTTTCCTTAGCTTGCCCATCCATCCCTCAAGAAAATACTAAATTGTATTGCTTCATATCTTCATCAGCTGCTTGTGCAGTCTGAGTCGCTTCCATGGACGGCGCACTTAAAGCTAACAATGGGGTGAGCTCTGGTGGCATCTTGAACAGTGATGAAGTGTTACGCAACATATGGAAGGAGGTCGTGACTTCTTTCTTCATTAATCTGATGATGATGTCATTAACAATTTTACATCATGATGAAATTCCAGACTTGCAGCAGGAGACTCACAGCCAAATAGTAATAGCAATCCCCGTCGCAGCCGATCCACACAACACGGAAACTGCGGAGGGCTCTGGTTTCTTCTCGAACAGTGAATTGTTACCTTGTACACTGAAGGTGGCTCTGGTTGTGCGCTCTTTCCTCTTCATGTTGTTGTGTTTGATAATACCATACGATGAGCTAGATATGGTAAATGCCGGACGAAAGAAAAAACTCTTGTCCCAGGTAGTGATGTCATTCTGCTGTGCTTGGGCGGGTGCTCTGCCTTTCTTGCCAGAAGAAACAAGGTTAAAGAATCGATTACTATTAAACTTACTATGTATTACACTCAGTCTGGCTTTTAGCAACGTCTTCGTTGCCAATATGATATCTGACAGATTCCCAGTCACTGCTCATGCTTTTTTGGTCAACGGAATTTTATGTGGAGTAACTGCTTTCTTCATGATTCTTTCCATTCCGCTCAGCCTCCCGTTCGCATGTGCAATTTGGTTCGTATTTGTCAGCACCATCATCGTCGTTGTAGTTGTTCGCCTCTAAGTGAACTGGTAGAAGCCACATATCATCTACGAAACTCGACAATATGTTTGTAATAAATTGTGTTTACCCACCAATAAATAAATTTTCCATGTATTTTGGTTTTTGTATTTAGAATACTTTTTTATATAGAAAAGTATTTAGAATACTTAAATGTAAAGTGGTTGTAAACAAATAAGCAGCCAAATGTTGTCAAACGTGACTTCAATGGCGTCCAAACTAACGATACTATTGTTTTGCTTGTACAATTTGGATGGACATCACTTGATCCGAATCCAAGCAACTGTGAATTTTAAAGTACATTAAATCTGAAAACACGGGAGATTGTGAACTATAGTAAAATTGATTGTATCACTAAGAAAAACTTATTAATCACAAATGTATTTAGTCGATGATGCTAAATATTGAAATTGTTAATTCATATGGATTATCTCTTCATATTGACTCAAAAGTCTAGGCTTGAGAATTATAATTTGGTAATCATATATAAGCTAGTAATTCTTCTCTTCATTTAGCAATGTGGAACAATTTCATCAAGTGCAATATTTCCAACACTAAATGTTCAATCCAAACAAACAAATTATGCTAAATTTTCCAAGTATTGTACAATGATCGCATCCAAAAAGGTTGTGATTAATGAAGAGTGAAATATTCCCCTTGTAGTTGAGATGTTGTTCTAGTCGAGTATAGAACAATATATATAACAACTTATGCAAAACTAAACGCAATGCGGAAAATAAATGACTCGCAAAGTTGTTACCCAATTCGGCGTTAACGAGCGAGCCTACGTCTGGGGCTGTCTACTTAGCCCGGTGGATATCAATTCACTAATAATGTGTATTGCAAGTACGTGAGCTTATATTTATAGAATCCCTCTTAAGCTGTCTGAGCCTCTAATACTCTAGTAATCGCCAACTAGGTCTCTCCTAAATCTGAGCCTCGTCTCCGATTCCACCAGTATGATCCTCCGCGAGAATCAGCACTTTCCACCGAATGCGCAGTAAGAGCAACAGTGCGTGTAGCGTCATGTTGTTCTACGATCAGTCTGGCGAGCACTAGATTAGACTGAATCCGAGCGTCGTGATCTTATCAGAATGATAATATCGCCGACCGTTTTCCTCCACCTCTCTTCAGTGTATATGAGCGTGAGTAATATCTCTGTGAGTGCTGAGTATTGTGAATGCATCAGCCCTCCTTATATAGAGCGGTAGAAACCCTAAACGACTAGGATTTCCAATCTTCAACCGCATATTTCTTTAGGAAATCTTTCATAAATCTTTTAGGAAATCTTTCCTAAATCCTTGCGCATCTCTCTTGTAGTTAATCTTCAATATATATTCAACTCTGTTTAAGAAACTCCTTTGAGTTGCGATGGGACCGAGGGCGGGGATCGCCTAGGGTGGTTCGGGTAGTAGTTGATTATAGCTAGAGCCGGTGGAGTTGTGAAAGTGGCGTTTCTGCCCACTATGGAGCAGCGCAATATACGAATTGAAGCGTAGCGCAATATAAGAACTGAAGCGAAGCGATGTGTGGCGGATCCAAAAAAAAAAGTTTACAGGGGCCAAATAAACAGTACATATTGTGTCATAAAAATTTAAAATAATAGCTTGGATTACACTGAAAAGTATAAAAGACTTTAAACTTGAACACTTGACTATTACTATACGACAAAAAAACTAGTTATAACTTGAAAAAAATATGTTTAAAGTGTTTTTAATAAATTAATTAATAGTTAATAATACATTTTTTAAGGAATGAATCTTCTAAATTTTTGCAAAGGAAATTTTTAGATTAATTCTCAAATACTTGAAGTCAATCTTAATATCATAAACCAATTGGGGCAAACGTATTTTTTTAATGGGGCAAAATTTTACTTGCTTAAATTACTTTATTAAAAGTAACATTTATTAAATTTAAGCAAGTGAAATTTATTAATCTCATAAATAAATTTTTTTTATCAAGATACCAAAAATTAATGGGGGCAAATATACTTGGATTACACTTAGGTCCGCGCTCTCGATCATGTGGTGCAAGATAACAGTTGAAGGCTCAATTGATGAATGAGGACGAAATTGGTGTTTTGGCCCTGGGTGGTTAAACACCGACATATCATATACAAAAAAAAAACATCGACATCTCAGGAAAAACATTTCAGTGCAGCATTTTGTTGCAAATGAAAAATGATGTTGTTTTAATCAAAACAATGTTATTTTTGTTTGAATTTTTTTATTTGTAATATTACAAATCAAAAAAATATAGAGAATTAAAATAATTCTGATTCCATGGACATCGTTGACTAAGACAAATGAGTCACACTATTCCCAATTTGAAAGAGACTTGCTTACATGTGAATTAGGATGTCCAGATTGATGTGAATAAGGATGTCATCTTTTTCAACATTAACATTCTTTGCACCATGTAATACTTGTCTTCTTGTGTCACAACCTGACTCACCATGACACCATGTGGATACACTTTTTGCTCCGCAAATGAGATGCTTAAACTAGCTTTGCCAACATTAGGATCTCAAGTCTCTATCAAAAACAAAAACATTAGGATCTCAAGTACATATCATTAAAAGATTTTAAACTTGAACACTTACTATTAGTCTATTACTATACGACAAAAACACTAGTTATAACTATTAAGAAAATTCTAAATTAATTAATTGTCCAATACTACATTTTTAAAAAAAAAAGGAATGAATCTTTTATATTTTTGCAAAGGAAACTTTAGACTAATTCTCAAATACTTGAAGTCAATCTTAATATCATAGAACAATGGGGCAAAAATAATTTAAGCAAGTAAAATTTATTAAGATACCAAAAATTAATGAGGGCAAATATATTTGGATTACACTTAGGTCCGCCTCTCGATCATGTGGTGCAGATAATAGTTGGAAGGCTCAATTAAAGTTTTTTTTCCCCTATTTTGATAAAGACGGCTCAATCAAAGCTTTCAAAACTAAAGCAACAACAAACAAAATTGCTCAAAAGTATATAAGAAAAGAAAGTCTCGGGCCGCACTTGTCTAGCTTTGTCCACCGCTCCAGGCTCCACGCATATAGAGAAATTAGAGAATTAATGGGGGGCAAAACTTTAGCTAGTGACAGGGACATGACGTTGACTAAGACAAATAGAGAATTTCTCAGATATATAAATACTTGCAATGCTTTCCTTAATTAGCTTGCCCATCCATCGCTTAAGAAAATCGTAGATTGTCTTTTGCGTCATATATCTTCATCAGCTGCTTGCGCAGTCAGAGTCGCTTCCATGGACGGCGCACTTAATAAAGCTAACACTGAAGGTGAGCTCTGGTGGCATCTTGAACATTGAAGTGTTACGCAACATATGGAAGGAGGTTGTGACTTCTTTCTTCATTAATCTCTGATGATGTCGTTAACAATTTTTTTTTTTGATGGAAGAAGGGTCAATTATTGAATGAGGAGGAAATTTGGTGTTATGGCCAACTTACATGCACTGCACATCGGAAAAAGATTCTGTAGGGCAGCATTTTGTCGATTGGTCGTCTTTGATTAAGATCACACGTGTAAAGAATTTCTCAGATATATATATATATAGATGCGCTCAAATGAGAACACCCTCTTAGGCTAAGAACATGAGACTCATTCTCAGCCAAAAAAATGAGTGGTCCAAAATGCACCACGTCATCTACTATGCACTTTCTGCTTTTTACTATGCACTTTCTGCTTTTACTATTTGCACTTTTGTCTTTTACCTATAAGACAAAAGTGCAAAATCAATCTACACCCTTAGATCATTTGATCCAAAAGTGCAAAATGGTTCTCATGTTCTTAGTCTAAGAAGAGTTCTCATTTGAGCGCGCCCCTATATATATATATATATATATATATAGGGGGCGTTCTATTGAGGACGCCTCTAACTATGAGGACGTGAGGACAACCAACCAGGGCGCGCCACGTGTGCAGAATAGTAAAACC
Organism: Rhodiola kirilowii; assembly: GCA_033675215.1. NCBI lineage: Eukaryota > Viridiplantae > Streptophyta > Magnoliopsida > Saxifragales > Crassulaceae > Rhodiola > Rhodiola kirilowii. Next base: position 3,017,829 of record CM066203.1, on the reverse strand, counting down.
CACTAATTTTTGCTTTTGCAAAAAGTAGTGGGTTTTACTATTTGGACACGTGGCGCGCCCACAATGCACGGGAGGTTAGATGGATGATGATCCAACGGCTGAGATTAGTCCCTACGTCCTCACCATATTTGAGTGTCCTCAAATGAACACTCCTCTATATATATATATATATATAGGAGCGTTAAAATGTTACAAGCTTCTTATTGTGTTACGTGTTACGGAGCTTCTGATTGGTTATTGAAAAAGAAGGAACCAATATGACAATCCTAGATCTAAATAATCTAACCGCCCTTTGAGCGCATCTCTATATAGGGTCAGGTTCGGGTGAGAACAACCCTTTAAATTAAGAACTGAGAACTAATGACAATCCTAGATCTAAATAATCTAACCGCTAAGAATATTCTATAAATCACAATTAAATTGAGAATTATTTTAATTAAGTAGCATTAAATAGTTATTTTGGGGGTAATTGAGTCAAAAACAAACTAATTTGAAATTACAGTCCCACTTTCTACGCTGATGCTTTCCATATTCAACTAATTTCAAACCACAAACCCACGATTTTGTATACCTAATTTGACTTATCTTCGTACAATTTCCATGTTTTATTTGATAATGAAACTCGATTTATGTTGTATCGAAACAGATTTTTAAGCAGACTGGGGTATAAGGTTTGTCAATATGAATGGAAAGTTCGTCTAAATGCGTACAAAGTTCAAGCCTTCAATCCATCAAGTTCGTCCAAAAGAATACAAAGTTTGTCTAAAAAGGGTACAAATTGAAAATTAATCTTCCACAATCTCCGCTTACCATTCCAAAAATGTACCAAAAATCTATGTTGTACTGCACATCCAACAACCCTCCCAATACGACCGGTACACGATTTCTTCGTGCGAATAGCTTTCATCGAAAGTCGAACCATCGTAATTACTGATGCTTTGTTCAGAGCCGAACCATCATTGTCGTGTCCAATAACCTCTTTATTTTGTGCAGTACCTTCCTTGCAGTTCCCGGGAAAACCCAATCAACCTGCCATATTATAATCTCAGTTTGTAGCTAATGATGAGCTTTCATCTTTGTTTTTCAGTTTCATGTATTATCCTCTCAGTAGCTTGCGTTGGTTCTTGACTGCCATTCATCCTTGAAGTTCTTCTAAAAGGGTACCAAGTTCGTCTAAAAAGGTACAAAGTTCAAGCCTTTAACCGATGAAGTTCGTCTAAAAATGTACTAAGTTCGTCTGAAAAGATGAGGCTGTCATAGTTCAAATTGTCTTCCTCCACCGACCTCATGGAATGAAATGAACCCAAATTCAAACTGGGCATCATCAAATTGTCTTCCTCCACCGACCTCATCGGAAACCGTGTAGCATCATCAAAATAAACGATTTTGATAAACTTATCCATAGGGCTGTTTGATGTGATGATGTGTGCGGGCTTACCGGAATTTGTTTATTGGATGAATTCATCTTTTCTCAGTCGCCTGTGATTTCACCAAAAAGATACTGTTTCCAAATGTCGACTTCTGTGAATGTCGAATCGATAGCTTGAAACGGAAATCTGTTGCTATTATTAAGGAATATTTGAAGATTTGATTAATCTTAATGAATTAGGATTGACCAACAAAATCCGATAATACCCTCAAACGACATATATATTAATATTTTGATTTATTAAATTGCGATTAAATGTGACCATCAGATTATATGATCTAACGGATTGTGTTGGTTCTTAGTTTGTAACTTAAGTGGGAGTTCTCATTTATATATATATATAGGAGCGTTCAAATGAGGATGTGAACAGTAAAATGAGGCACGTGAGGCACGATCTCAACCACACATCTAACCCCCCGTGCATTTCTGGTGCGACACGTGTCCAAATAGTAAAACCCACTAAACTTTTGAAAAGTCAACAATTGCGGCTGTGCCACGTGGCTTCGCCACGTGCGTCCGATCAACTCCACAGACGGCCGAGATCGTGCCTCACTGCTTCATTCTTATACCCCTGCCTCAACCGAGCGCCCCCTATATATATATAGAGGAGCGTTCAAATGAGGCAAGCTACAGTAAAGTGAGGCACGTGAGGCACGATCTCAACCACACATCTAACCCCCCCCCCCCCCCCGTGCATTTGTGGCGCGACACGTGTCCAAATAGTAAAACCCACTAACTTTTGAAAAGTCAACAATTGCGGCTGTGCCACGTGGCTTCGCCACGTGCGTCCGATCAACTCCACAGACGGCCGAGATCGTGCCTCACTGCCTCATTCTTACAACTCTGCCTCAACCGAGCGCCCCCTATATATATATATCCCCTATGGGGCGCGCTCAAATGTTATGGCTTACTAATGTGTTATGTGTTACATGATTCTTAGCCAATCATTTAAAACAAGGAACCAATCAGAGGCGAGGAACACGGTTCTTATGGTGCACCTCACAAGCACGGGGGGGTTTATGGGTGAGGGTGCACCGTAGTTACGGTGTTCCTCGCTTCTGATTGGTTCCTTGTTTTTCATTAACCAATCAGAAGCTCCGTAACACATAACACTCTAATTTGGCCATAACATTTGAGCGCTCCTCTATCCCCTATATATATATATATATATATATATATATATATATATATATATAGGAGCGTTCAAATGAGGCAGCCAAATTAGAATGAGACTGTGAGGCACGATCTCAGCCAATCATCCAAACCCCCCGTGCAATCAAGGCGCGCCACGTGTCCAAATAGTAAAACCCACTACTTAGTGGGTTTTACTATTGCCGCCTGTGACACGTGGCTTCGCCACGTGTGTCCGATCAACTCCACAGACGGCCGAGATCGTGCCTCACAGTCTCATTCTACCAACTCTGCCTCAACGGAGTGCTCCCCTATATATATATATATATATATATATATATAGGAGTGTTCAAATGAGGACACTCAAATTTGGTGAGGACGTAGGGACTAATCTCAGCCATTGGATCATCATCCATCTAACCCCCCTGTTTTGTGGGTGCGCCACGTGTCCAAATAGTAAACCCCACTAACTTTTGAAAAGTCAACAATTGCGGTTGGACACTATTTGCGCCACGTGGCGCGCCCTGATTGGTCGTCCTCACGTCCTCATAGTTAGAGGCGTCCTCAATAGAACGCCCCTATATATATATATATTATATATATATATATATATATATATATATATATATATATATATATATATATGCTCTCAAATGAGAACACCCTCTTAGGCTAAGAACATGAGAATCATTCTCAGCCACTCATTTTGTTGAAATGAGTGGTCCAAAATGCACCACGTCATCTACTATGCACTTTCTGCTTTTTACTATGCACTTTCTGCTTTTACTATTCTGCACTTTTGTCTTTTACCTAAAAGACAAAAGTGCAGAATCAATCTACACCCTAAGATCATTTGATCCAAAGGTGCAAAATAATTCTCATGTTCTTAGCCTAAGAAGAGTTCTCATTTGAGCGCGCCCCTATATATATATATATAGATGGGCGTTCAAATGTTACACCTCCAGCCAATCAAAACGCGCCACGTAAGCCACTATTCATGGCACATGCAAGGCACATGTCCACTACCCCCCATGCTTTTGAGGTGGCGCAATATGAGCCAATCATTTTGCCACGTGTCGCGCCCACAATCATGTAACACATAACACAATAACAACACATAACATTTGAACGCCCCCTATATATATATAGGGGGCGCTCGGTTGAGGCAGGGGTATAAGAATGAGGCAGTGAGGCACGATCTCGGCCGTCTGTGGAGTTGATCGGACGCACGTGGCGAAGCCACGTGGCACAGCCGCAATTGTTGACTTTTCACAAGTTTAGTGGGTTTTACTATTTGGACACATGTCGCACCAGAAATGCACGGGGGGTTAGATGTGTGGTTGAGATCGTGTCTCACGTGCCTCATTTTACTGTTCACATCCTCATTTGAACGCTCCTCTATATATATATATATACTTGCATGCTTTCCTTAATTTAGCTTGCCCATCCATCCCTCAAGAAAATCATTGTCTTGCTGAAGGAATTGTGTCCTTTAATTTAATGTGCAATGACTAAACTTGGAATAGGACAATTAACGGAGATAATTTAATCCGATTATTTTAGGAGTCGTAGTGCTTTGCTAGAAGCCAACTACGATTAATGAGGTTAAACAGATTAAACTCATAGCTATTATAATCGAGTACTATGAAGTGACACACTTAGAGTTGTCGGACTAGATCAACGGGAAAGATGATTAATTTCTCATGATGTCGTTAACAATTTTTTTTTGATGGAAGAAGGGTCAATTGTTGAATGAGGAGGAAATTGGTGTTATGGCCAACTTGCATGCACTGCACATCGGAAAAAGATTCTGTAGGGCATCATGTTGTCGATTGGTCGTCTTTGATTAAGACACGTGTAGAGAATTTCTCAGGTATATAAATACTTGCATGCTTTCCTTAATTAGCTTGCCCATCCATCGATCCCTCAAGAAAATCGTAGATTGTCTTGCTTCATATCTTCATAAGCTGCTTGCGCAGTCTGAGTCGTTTCCATGGACGGCGCACTTAAAGCTAACACTGGGGTGAGCTCTGGTGGCATCTTGAACAGTAATGAAGTGTTACACAACATTTGGAAGGAGCAGGTTGTGACTTTTTTCTTCATTAATCTGATGATGTCGTTAACAATTTTACATCATGATGAAATTCCAGACTTGCAGCAGGAGACTCACAGCCAAATAGTAATAGCAATCCCCGTCGCAGCCGATCCACACAATGCGGAGAGCTCTGGTTTTAACTTTAACAGTGAATTGTTACCTTGTACACTGAAGGTGGCTCTGGCTGTGCGCTCTTTCCTCTTCATGCTGTTGTGTTTGATAATACCATACGATGAGCTAGATATGGTAAATGTCGGACGAAAGAAAAAACTCTTGTCCCAGGTAGTGATGTCACTCTGCTGTGCTTGGGCGGTTGCTCTGCCCTTCTCGCCAGAAGAAACAAGGTTAAAGAATCGATTACTATTAAACTTACTATGTATTACACTCAGTCTAGCCTTTAGCAGCGTGTTCGTTGCCAATATGATTTCTGACCGATCCCCAGTCACTGCTCATGCTTTTCTGGTCACCGGAATCTTATGTGGAGTAACTGCTTTCTTCATGACTCTTTCCATTCCTCTCAGCACCCCGTTCGCATGTGCAATTTGGTTCGTATTTGTCAGCACCATCACCATCGTTGTAGTTGTTCGCCTCTAAGTGAACTAGTAAAAGCCACATATCATATACGAAACTCGACAGTATATATGTTTGTAATAGATTGTGTTTACCCACCAATAAATATTTTTTCCATGTATTTTGGTATTTGTATTTAGAATACTTTTGCTAAAAAGAAAAGTATTTAGAATACTTAAATGTTAATTGGTTGTAAAAAAAATGGGCAGCCAAATATTGTGAAACGTGACTTATAATGGCGTAGTTTTATTTATAGTAATTTTTCGAACATATTAAAACGATATCATTTTTTTTTCCTCGTAACATTTGGGTGGACATCACTCGATTCGAATCCTAGCAATTGTGATTTTTAAAGTACATAAAATGTGAAAACGGGCGATTGAACTAGTAAAATTGATTGTATCACTAACAAAAAAACTTAGTAATCACAAATGTATTTAGTGGATGATGCTAAATGTTCAATCCAAACAAACAAATTATGCTAAATTTTCCAAGTATTGCGAAACTTATTAATCACAAATGTATTAAGTGGATGAAGTGAAGCCACGTAAAATATCCAAAAAGTACTTTTGATGTCCAATATTAGGAGAGAAAGAGGCATATGTTATTAGCTACTCTAGATCCAAAAGTACACTTTAATTTTGATGTCCAATATTAGCTTTAGAAGCGAAGAAATTATGCTAAATTTATTAATCACAAACATATTAATTAAGTAGATGATGCTACATGTTTAATCCAAACAAACAAATTATGCTAAATTTTCCAAGAATTGTAATAATGATCGCATCCAAAAAGTACTTTTTGAATGTCCAATATTAGGAGAGAAAGAGGCATGTGTCTGTCGTATTTGATTTCTTAGCTCTAGAGGCGAAGAAATCCGTTGAAAGTGAAGGGAAATTTCCTCGAAGAGAACTCGGGTTTTCATTTTTGCTTCCCATAAAACAATTCTGGCAATTCAATTGAGTTGACTAAAGGAAAATCGCAACATTTGGTTGGGCAGCACTTATCCAAATCCCAGCAATATACATGATTTTTAAAGCAAATTAAATATGCATAGTAAAATTGATTGTGTCAGTGATATTAAACTTAAATTTATCACAAATTTATTTAATCGATGATGCTAAATAATCCCCCTAAAAAAACATTATGCTAAATGTTCCGAGTAATCTACACTGATTGCATCCCAAAAGATACATATGCACATAAGAAAAAAAAACAAAAGAATCATATTGCTTTGGGCTTCTTCCCCTGAATCAACCTCACACCATGATCAGATCTCCAATCCAATCGGCCATGTAAAAGAAACACAAACTATGGTTTAGTGAATCGCCTGGTTTCTCCACAGCCCATGATGGAAGAGGGCAGTTTCCCAACTCTATCAATCCCTTCTTCAAAAACCACACCGATGCCCATATAAAAATGCGCCTCGATATGGCAATGGAACGCCCAGGCCCCCGGGTTATCCGCTCGAAACCTCAACGCGGTCCATCCATATCGATGCACCGGGACCGTGTTCTTCATGATCGGGTTCACCAAGTTGTAACTCTTCGGGTCCTTGTTGATGTCAAACATTCCCTTTCCATACCCCAACACCCAAAAATCATGCCCGTGTAGATGCCAAGGATGCGTTTCACTCGTGTTGGGACTCAACGAGTTGGCATTTTGGAGTATGATGTCGACGGTCGAGTTGAAGGCCAGCTTGTACACGCCATTGCTCGTCGTGGCGTTCGGGTTCGTAGCCACACTGAATATATCGTAACTCGAATCAAACGTTTCGGGAGGCGGTTTTTTATCAAAAGCGCCGTGAAGTTTATGCTTCAATGCGATCAGATACGGTGTGTGTGGAAGACTGAATGACACATTGTTCACCGCCCATTTCATATAGCCATCGATTCGGTTCTGCGTGTTGAGTAGCATTATGACTCTGTCTGAGGTAGCGGGAGGGGTATGGACGTATCCTTCCCGTGCCTTGATAGCTAGACTCTGCTGCAGCCGTGGCTCCGCATCGTTCCATAACGGACCAGGTGGTGGGATTGTATTCGGGGACCGCCTAGGGTGGTTCGGGTAGTAGTTGATTATAGCTAGAGCTGGTGGAGTTGTGAAAGTGGCGTTTCTGCCCACTATGGAGCTAGTTGCCCAATAGTTTCTAGTTGGGTTTTGGTCAGCTGTGAACAAAACTGAGTAAGTCTCTCCCGAGTACAAAAACAGGTTTTGGACTACAAATGGGACGACATTGTGACCGTCAGCTTCGACCACCGTCATATTATGACCCTGATCATAAACCACGAACGCGTTGATCAGAATTCAAACGATCAAAATAGACCAAAACCATTTTTACTGATGGCAACATTTCCTACCTCGATTTGGAAACTCAGAGCCGAGAGTGCAGTTAGACTCGAAACTCTTAACCTGTATGTTTTTCCCGGTACGACAGTAATCGTATACGGACCACATTCTGGACTTGTAGCATTACAGATCGTAGAGGCCAATGTAGAACAATTAAACCTTCCTCTTCCTTGGATCAAAAGCGACTGCAAATTCAAATTAATCAAAACGACTTAACATACTAATAGAAACATTTTGTAAGGCTAAAGCGAGCGACATAGAACTGAATCTGAGTAAATTTTATAAGTATACCTGAGGCTCTCCGACCCAGACAAAGGGCTTGGACGACAAGCCAGTGGCTTGCTCATATGCACTATTATGATACCAGTCATTGAGGATGATACTCCGATCATAGTCGTAATAGTAAGGCTCCTGCTCCCCGTCGGGTAGCGCGACACGGATGGCTCCATATAATCCTGCCTCTCTTTGCATACCATAGTGAGCATGGTACAGATATGATCCAGCCTGCATTAACAAATCAAACAACTTGACCGTTAGATAACTTATAAAAAAAATATCGAACAAGTTGGACTAGAATACTAGTCAAGTTGACACTTTGTCCGAAAACAGTCCAGATCGAGTCCAACTCATTTTGTGTAAAATAATGTAAAGCAGAAGCATCAATATGACTCGAGCTTACCCTGTCAACTACGAATCTGTACACAAAAGTGTCCCCCGGCAGGATCGGGCACTGCGTAACACCTTCCGTTCCATCGCTCCACGGCGTACCGATCTGCAAAATCCACACAAAAGCTCAGCTAAAGAGCCTAGTTTTAACTTTTCAGCTGAAGTGGTAATTTTTCCTTCAGAAAAACAAGTAAAAAACTACGCCGTATTGATAAATACGTACCTGACGGATGCCGTGCCAGTGAATGGCGACATTTTCAGTGAGCAAGGAGTTTTTGAGCTCGACAACGACGGTGTCGCCTTGCTGAGCAACGATGGTGGGGCCTGGGGTGCGGCCGTTGATGGTGATAGCTAGCTTCTTGTAACAATCAGGAGATTTGAACTCGTACTTTACCTCCCATTTGAATGTCCTGACTCTAACCGCCTCTGTTGCTGCCAAAAACATCAGCAGACAACCTAGCATCAGCCTCAACATCCTCAGCGCCATTGTTATAATGCCTGTGGCGCAATCTGAAAATTGAAGCGAAGTTGGGGTCTTGTTTAAATGGTGAGTTGATGAATGAGGAGGGGGAGTTGATACTCCTCTCTATATGTATAACGTTATTGGTCAAACATGGCAAATCGTTAACTTGGATAAAGATGGTAAAAAGTCTTCTTCCTGGAAGGATTCCTCCCGATAAAGCCAATTTGTGATGTGTTTGAATTAAGAAACGGTGACGTTTGTGTACCGGCTAAATAAAATAAAATACTGCAGAGATGTGGACGGTTTCCTTCGTTAGGAAACTTTCAGGTAATTTCCAATGGATTATTAATATTGATTATTAGTAATTTGAATAAAACATGTATTGACTAATGGATTAATTTAATTTGATATAGCATATTGCAAGAGAGGGTTGAGATCTGGTGAGAAGTGACTTTAAGATGAGAAATGAGAATTTATCTTGTCCATTAATTTTTGATAATCAACATCTACGATTTGTTTAAAATTTTAACCAAAAACACGTCGTATTACGCATACAGGGGCAGTATCGTCCCAAAAAAATCCAAAACTGCTATCGTTGGTTACGAACCAAACCCTAATCACTTGTGTTTCGTAATACAAGCTACGGACGACGCAAACCTCCGCAATCGGTTCGCAAAACCCAAACCAACTTGTGCTTCGAAATAGAAGCTACGGACAACCGCACAACCGCCGCCATCGATTCGGAAAACACGACGAGGATGGTTCGAAAATCGGCGTCCGAACACCAGAAATCACGACGAGGATGGTTCGAAAATCGGCCATCGATTCGGAAAACACGACGAGGATGGTTCAAAAATCGGCGTCCGAGCATTATCCGTATTTGCCACAGCATAGTCCGTAGAAATCATTGCATTATCCGTATATATCAAAGCATAGTCCGTAGTAAACACAGTGATTGATCAACTTAGGTCGGGTAGCCGATCGGGTAGCCGAGCTCACAATCATAACATTATCCGTAATTTCCACAGTATAGTCCGTAGAAATCATTGCATTATCCGTATATATCAAAGCATAGTCCGTAGTAAACACAAGGATTGATCGGGTAGACGTAAGGGTGCGAGCAACTTAGGTCGGGTAGCCGATAGGGTACCCGAGCTCACATTTTTACGAACTGAATCTGAATCTGATTGGGGACGACTGAACGCTAGGGATGTGGCACGAATTGGTACGCGAACAAGGAAAGATTCTCTCGCAAAATTGAATTACAAATATACCCTTTAACCGTATTTAACATTAAATATATTCTAAATATTCTATTTAATCACCACTGTTGAATCTTTATAATCAATGGACAGGATAAATTCTTATTTCTCAAAAATATGCATACTTCTCACCTGATCTTTTTCCTTGCAGGAGAATGTTCCGTAAGAAAGTTTATTTTTTCAGAACCTAAAAATCATACAATTTAATATGTGTTTATGTTCGAATTTCACATATATTAATAAAATTCAACCACATTTTCACTCAAGTGTATCAAATTTCATTAAATATGAGGGGAGAACATATATATATTTTTAATGAGATGTAGAATGATAAATTTTGTATTTTGCATTTAAGTTTTAGTTAAATATATTTTGGAACAGAAATAGAATTATGCTGGATTAGGTAGTATATGAAAACTTCAACATCGGAAACATTATTCATTGACTCTTTCTATCCTAAATTTTTTATGATGAAAAAAAATGAAGAGTAAAATATTTTTGAACAACTTCAAATATCGACCGAGGAACTAACTGCTCAGGCGACTTTTGAAATATATATTGATAATGTGTTAGGGTGACAATTAATTAAAGTATCATTAAATGTATCATTATTTTGTAATTTAAAGTATTGTCATGATTAGTTTCCTCACTTTCCTTTTCTTTTTTTCCTCACTTTCCTCGACACGGAATCATTTTAGGAATTATTTATAAATATAATTACTTTGTAAGATATGTCGTCAAAGTTACACGTTTTCGCTTTGAATGATCATTTTACATTTTATAAATAGAATGATCTATTTCTTTTGATCTAGTCTATAAAAAGCAACCCAAAGATTATTTTCGCACTGAACCGTGGCAGAGATTATGCTATTAGGAAGATCAAGTACAAAGTTGATTTTTGGTACAAACGATAAAGTTCGTCAAAATCGATTTATAGTTTGTCGCCGAAAAATAAAAAAGACGATATAGTTTGTCACTTTTATATGTAATTCGTCACCGGAAAAATGCACCAAAAAATCAGGATTTAATCTCATCTATCCAAATCACATGATCAAGGGCTACAATTGATTTACATTTTTTTACCAACAAATCAATATTATACCTCATCTTTTTCCTATGCTATTAATATTAATATAAAATGGTTCCTTATTTTACAACTTAATTATATTGGATAGAATAGCAGGCGTATGGGTTGAAACAATCAGACTTGGTCAAGTAGGCCGAGTCATCTATATATTAACGGGCTCAATCACACTGATTCTATTGGGCGGCTCAGCTAAATGAAATATAAAACAGGCCCATTTCGGGCCTTTCGGCCCATCACAATAATACAAAAATAACATTCTAGTATCCGGAAAACAGGAAATCTGTCACATGCCATAAGTCATAATCATATGATCCGAATATTGTTATCTTAAAAACAAAATGAGAAGAAAAAAAAAAGTGAATCAATAGTTTTCAATTTCACTTAATAACTGTGTTAGTAACGTAATTGTAGATCAGATCTGATCTGATCAGGGGCATTGAGCGCAAGTGAGTGGACTATAAATAAAAATTGAGGAACCAAATCATCGCCTTAGATAGCGCATCTAACAAAGTCCTTTTGCTTATTCGCAATCTCACGCAACAACTACCATTTAATAATCGTTTCAGTCAATAGCAAAGCCATGTATTCAAAATTTGGCTTTCTTTGTATCAAAAAAAATAGCTTTCTTTCATTAAATTAATAATTTTTCAAGTCGGGGAGTTTTATTTATTTATTTGTTTGATGGGTTATATTAGATCTGGTAAAATTATCCATCAACCGTTATCCGTCCAGTAACCATCCGCAAAATCCATCCGTTATCCATCCATTTAGTTAATGGATTGAATTAATCCATATCCATTAGTAAACGGATGACATGGTTTGATCCATTAATGATCCATTAATTAATGAAATATCTTTTTTTTTCTTTTCTAATAAGAGTTTAATGCGTTGGCAGCTGCACCATCTCGATCTTTGACGACGATGTAAGTTGTCTATCCATTCTGGAATGTGCGGATTGTATTTGGATGTGTTGATTGATGTTGTTAGGGTTAAGCTTAGGGCTCATAAATTATGATTGAATGGGGATCACTGGTGTATTTAATTACATCTAATTGGATGGATTTCGTGGTAGATTTACAGTCGGAGGCTTCAATTTTTATGACATTATTTGATTATTGGGTGGTCTTGAGCTGAGTGTGATTTTAATGTGACGTGCAGATTTGATAGGAATATTAACAAAGAGATTCCTACAAAGATTGTTTTTGAGGATGATAAGGTATGAGGGGGGACTCTATGCTGGATGGTTTGATAATAGTTTGATTAAAGAAGTGTTTAGCGCTCAAGGAGGTTTGGTTTTTTTGTTTTTTGGATTAAATGGATCAAATGGATTTATCCGTTAATTCGTCAATTGTTAGTGATCCGTCCGTTTAATCCATTAACACTGATGAATTTTAATGGATTGGATCCGTTTAATCCCCGAATCGTTTCATCTAACCATTAACCCATCCGTTCATCCATTTTACCACCTCTAAATTATATGCGAGTACAATAAGTATTATATAATATATTTTTTATTCATCGAAGTGTATGTCTATCATATTAAATTCATTTTTTTATCCAAATATTTTATATTTACGTGTCAACGTACGTAACCAACAACTCTAAAACTCTATAACCCCATTAAGTTTGATACGGCTAAATGGACCAAACATCGATAGTGAAAACAACATATGAGTTTGGAGTGACAGTTTTGTTGATATATAAGACCGTTTATTACGAAGACCAAGAATAAAATGATATTGTCTAGTTTTTTTTTTTTTTTGATAAAGACATTGTCTAGTTATTAATTGTTCTTGTGTATATTTTCTTAACCTACGTTCTCAATATTATAACTGATATATAAACAAGGAGCATAAAATTAAATACCTTAATATTATAGTTTTATATTAATATCCAGAAAATTATCAGAACAAAATGATTAATTAAACAAGTTATTAAGTAGTATTTAGTATCAAGAATCACGAGAATCAAGACAGGGGACAGCGACCACTGACGCTAAAGGGACCCACTGCCAGCTGAATCCACCGAAATTCAACCCTCACCGCCACCGCGTCTTCTTCTTTAAATCTCTACCCAACTCACTCAACCCCCTTATCACTCTAGCTTCTCACTTTTTCTCCAGATCCAGCTCAATATGTCGAAGCTCGTTATCCTCTTCGCTCTCTTCCTCCCGGCCTTGGCCGCCGCTCGCCACGTCGCAACCACCACCACCAAGCAGCCACTCACCCTCAGCGGACGTACTTACTGCGACACTTGCCAAGCCGGATTCGTCACCCCTGCCACCACTTACATTCAAGGTATATATTTATATTCATGCTGCTAAAAACGCTTCTACTGTCAGATCTGATCTGATCTGATCTATGCTGCTTTTTTTTTGTTTCTGGTTGATTTTGTGGATCTATAAAAGTTGGTAGATCTGGATCTTGGTTTGCTTTTGGTTTGTTGAGTATAAGAAGGGATAAATTGTACTTGATTAGGGTTTAATGTTTATATTGAGCTGGAAATTTAGTTGATTTGTAGCTAGGCTAAGTGTTGACCTTCTTATCTAGTTTTGGTCTTTTGGAGCTCTATCTGACTTTGAACTGAGTTGAATTAAACTGAATTGTTGTGCCTTATATGTAATCATGGTTATTTTAACTCTGTAGTGAAAGATAAGATGCTGGCTTTGCTTGCATTTATTGGATGCTAATCTAGCCTAAGTGGTTTGTTAGTTAGTGGATTTAGCTAGTGGATTTTGACTAGCTGGAAGTTTCAGGAAGGTGCCTGTTAAGCTAGTTAGAACCGAATAGTAAGCCTTTATAAGAAGATACAGATCTAGCGTGTAGGCTACCTGTTTTGTATTTGGCGCTAGATCGCAGTCTAGTCTAAATCTCTTAAGTGTTTTTGAAGTTTTATGTGCTATTGAGGATATCTGACGATCGATGTGGAAATGTTCAAAACCATTTATGGCCTAATATTTCTCTTGATTCAAATTTGAAACAATTAGGATTGATCTAAGACTTTTCTAATCGGCTGCTGATAAGTGTGATTCTTATATGCTAGGCGCTAAGGTGAAAATCCAGTGCACTAGCAGGAAAACACAGCAAGTAACCTGGACAAGTGAGGAAGTTGAGACCGACTCCACGGGAACATACCACATCAACATCGACGAGGAACACGAGAAGGAGACCTGTGATGTTCTCCTAGTCAGCAGCCCAGTCTCTGGCTGCTCCGAGATTGACCCAGCCCTTAACCGTGTCAGAGTCACATTGTTCAGAAACAACGGGATCGTTGGCAACGACCGAATGGCCAATTCTATGGGATTCAGGAGTGCCGACACATTGGCTGCCTGCGATCAGGTGATGGAGCAGTATAAGATTACCGATGAAGATGTCTGAACTCTGAAGTAGTAGTAACTATCTACCGTTGTTTTACATAAACTCTGAAATTTCATTTTAGAAATACATAATTTGTGTCGTGATGTTTGTTATGTTTATTGTTGTATGGATCAAGGGCTGAGAGAGGCTTCAATCTTATCTACGAATAAGTATGCTATAGAGATTAAGAGACATATTATTACAAGTTCCATATGTTGTAAGTTATAAGTAATGCAATATATATATGATACTATTTAATTAACTTGATTCCATGTGCTGCACTTGTTTGGCTTATCTTACTTGTAATAAAATTCAAGCGCAATGTTCGGCATGACAGCGGGAGGCGTAGGAATCAATCCTTCATTATTTAGGTTTGATTTCCCATGAGAGTAGAACAGGAAAACAACTTAATTTTTTTACATGCAATTAGAAGTAATTGTCATGAATGAGATAAGAATCTATTTTTAGATGAATCCGAGATAAAAGCAAAATTAAATATGAATGTTGAACGCCTAAAGCGGCCCGGATTATTAAGTACGAAATGGGCATTTTAGGTTGTAAGATGATGCTTTATGAACTCAGGCCCATAGAGAAGCCTCGGGCCTGTTCGTCTTAATCAAACCGTACTGTTAAAGTTGTTTTTTTTTTCATTTATGAACAATTAAAATTGGGAATGTAGGATAGGTATAGGATAGATTCCATGACAAGTAATAATAATAAATTTGGTGAGAAATGAGAAGTAATCGTAATAATTTAATTTTTGATTCAATAATTCTTATTTTCGGATTTTTTGAATCTTAATATCTATATTATATGTTTGTAAGGGCATTATTGTAAAATTGTACCATGTAATTACCAGTGTTACGAATTGTATTCTTTAAGTTCTATTTACATTACGAATATTGTTCTCTAAACTATGAATTTTAATTACTTCTCATTTCTCACCAAATTTGTTACTTCACATATGATCTTTTCCCATAGATAATACAAATTGAGAAATTTTAGAAGTTCTATTCTCTAATGTCCGATATAGCGGGCAATTTCATCCAAAAACAATTCTGATCGTAGTTATCATATTTAAATGTTTTTTGATCATTAGTAGGGTGTCTTAGTGGTAAGAGCAGTGATTACCACTATAGTGAGAGTAAGTTTCGTTTAAACAGAGCTCAAAGACAATGGCAAGAGTAATGCGTTAAAATCAGCAAGGCAGACCTGGCCAAGTATAACTTGTTTGTAATATTACTGATTTAACAAGCGGATATACACGAAGTTACTGAAATGAGCAAAAGCAATTTAGATTCAATCAAATTGAAACATAATTGTAAATCGTAGTGGATCGAGTCGCGTTCGACGTTATCCTTAAAGCAAGATTGTCGCCCTACTGTGCTGGGACTTGCTGGCAGTTTGCTTCCCAGGAAAACGATCCTCGGCAACAGACTTAGCACCAAACTTTGCCGATCGAACCTTTCTGGCCTTTGTCTATCGCACCGACAAACTGACTGGGAAAAACTGAGAAGAATTGATGTGTTTGCTGTGTGTTTTTCAAGTGAAGCGTAAACCTTTCTTTTATAGAAGTCCAAGAGTCCACTGAACTTTCCATGACGACATAAAAGGAGAACCGTTCCACTTTCCCATGAAGTCGAAGTGACTTCTTTGACCCGTAGTTGATAAGTTTGTGGAATACGAACTGTTTGTAACAGAAACTCAAGTGTATGGGCAGGACAAATCGTTCTTTACTTGGTTTAATGCTCAAAACCCAAAATTAAAATTGGTAAAACTGAACTGCGCCAGGTCGGCTCAATCGATGCCATTCGTGTCTCATACGATTCGGGCGCACACATTGGAAGCCAAATCTGACGTCGTCGAACCGGATGATTTCCCCCAACCATTCTTACCAAAAGTCATTTTCCGTTACTTTTGGTCCAACTTTGAGCATCGATTTCTCATTCGATATCAAATCGATTTTAGCATTCCACATTCAATTTCATACCTCTCAATACAAGGTATTGTAATATGATTTTCATCAACTTATTTTGAGGTGTTCTCTACGCTAAAAGCAGGTCTCAAAATGGGGCGCACCATCATTTTCTTCACACCTTATAACACATATTTCAACATTCACCCACATCAAGAAAATTTAAACAAATAAGATTTCCAATCTTCAACCGTCTATCTCTTTACAAAATCTTTCCTAAATCTTTTAGAAAACATTTCTAAATCCTTGCGCATCTCTCTTGATAATCTTCATGTATCTTCTTCTCCAAGTAATCTTCAAGAGCAAGTATTTCCTAAACTCTCTCAACCGACTTCTAGATATGCATCATATATTTGCGTCAACCGCCATCGCACCATATCTTCAATGTTCAGCAGCGCCGACTTGCCTAATATGGATTAGGAAACTTCTACTGCTTCAGTGTTGTTCCACGTCGGTTGTTTCTATCTGGCCTTAAACTCTTCTTTGTACAACAAGCTTGAACAACTACACAGAGTTTGGCCAAACTACATGCCATAAAATCTAGGGAAGAGTACAAAAAGGGGTAGCAAACTACCACCCATTTCTAACTTTTGTCAGAACTATTAAAATTTTCAAAATGGGTGCGAATTATATAAATTTTTTCCAAAATGACATAAAACCTATATAATTTAATGGAATTATAAACACCGTTAACGGTGTTATAACCCTGTATTATTATTTTTCCTTTTTTCAACAATTATTGGATTAGATTATTAGAGTTTTGTGTATGAGTCATTATCATAAGATTTGGGAATAATACGTCCTTTTCAATTACTCAACGAACATACCTTAATATTCATTTTTGAATTACTTAATACGACTTCATGTAGTCCATGACTTATCCTTGGTCGATCTGGGATTGAAAATGAATTTTCATCTGAAGAATAATCCTTTAACACGTTATACAATAATCCTTTAATTATAATAACTGTAAAAAGAGAAAATTCATTTTCATTTCTTGATCAACCGAGAACATGTCATGGACTATATGAAGTCGTATTAAGTAATTCAAAAAGGAACAGTAAGGTATGTTCGTTGAGTAATTAAAAAGGACTTAGTATTCCCAAATTTTATAATAATGACTCATACACAAAACTCTAGTAATCTAATCTAATAATTGTTGAAAAAATGGAAAAAATAATAAGGGGTTATGGTGTTTATAATTCCGTTAAACTATATAAGTTTTATCTATTTTAAAAAAATTATATAATTCGCACCTATTTTAAAAAAATTATATAATTTGAACTCATTTTAAAAAATTTAATAGTTCTTATAAAAAGATGGAACTACCATTTTTATACTTTTCAATTTTCCCCCTAAAATCTAACAATGTGCAAAAGGCACTTCTCGCTAATATTCTGTGGAGGTCATCAGAGACGAATTCAGGAATTTTGATAGGGGTGGCAAACGAAATTTCCCCCATAGCCATAGGTGCCACTGCCATGTTTACCATTTTTTTTCTTTAGTAATTTTTCTATGATCAAGTGTCTTCGGCACAAGATGTATATAATTTATATTACTATTATCCTATCAAGGAGTTTTGATAGCAGGTACATCCATGGTAATGGTGCTGAACTAGGCTTGCCGGAAACAAAAAAAGGTTACGAAGAGTAAACAAATAACGAATTTATGGTCAATTAGATAGATCTTCTATATTTTGTCATATGTGTTTAGAATTTTTTTTTGGGATAGAAATATGTGTTTTTTTTAATTTACACAACAAAAAATTTAAAATTGTAAACATACACAATGTGGAAAAGATCAGTAGTATTGAAACACAGCTGGTATTTATTACCTCGCCTAATTTCACGTCAACTACAAGCAAGCTGGATGCCGGTCCCACACTCCCAAAACCACACTACCTGTACCTCTTCTCTGAACTCTGAGTTAGCTGGTATGGTATTGTCACAGTATCTGCTGGAAGGATAATGATGGAACCAATTCTGCCTCCTTTCATTGAAGCTGCAATAGCTGTAACTCATCCACATTTTTATCCTTATTGAAGCAATTCTTTTATTGAGA
Organism: Rhodiola kirilowii; assembly: GCA_033675215.1. Taxonomy (NCBI): domain Eukaryota; kingdom Viridiplantae; phylum Streptophyta; class Magnoliopsida; order Saxifragales; family Crassulaceae; genus Rhodiola; species Rhodiola kirilowii. The sequence goes on along the minus strand of CM066203.1, from coordinate 2,999,388 downwards.
ATTTAATAGTTTAGTTTAGCATTTTTTTCAGGGTATTTTTAAATCTAATTTTATTAATTAATATCATTGTATATTTAGTTTCTAAATATTAATAAATTTTGAATGTTTTGGTGAATACTGATTCAATGTGATGAATTATCATATACGATTTAAAAATGAAATCGAGCTTGGGAAATATATTTAAAATGAAAAGAGGAGTAGAAGTTGTAACCAAATATAAGAAATTGTTTTATTTCTAATAAAATAAAGTAAAATAAAATATAGAAAAGAATCCGATTCGGGCCTGGCCCAGAACCCCAAAAGCAAACCCAAGTCCATGTAACATTTTTTTATACTATATAAGCAATCATACGACAAAAACCTAACACTTTATCAACAACAAAAAAACCTAACACAGACATCCACTGATACAAACACGAATGTTTGTAACAAGTTCTGGAAGAATAGTAGAAGAGATTTAGGTGAAGAATAGAAGGGTTAGGGTTTTGGGGGAGAAAGGGGTGAGAAGCCAGAAAGAAGGAGATGGGAAAGCATTGATTAATTCATTCATTTTCTCTATTGGTTACACGTCTCTCTTATACTAAACTTATTACATCAAATGCAATAACCTCCCTCAAGTTCCTTAATATTCTAATACGTCACATTCCTCCCGCCTTAAAATTGACCTCGTCCTCCAGGTCAGTTATTTCCAGCAGTCTTGGCAATAAAAACATGAAAGTACTATTAACACGACGCACTAGAAGGGCATAATCAGCTTCTTCTGATCTCTGACAAAACTTGTGCGTGTACTTGAGCTTAGCAGCTGCAATGGCGGTTATGAGACTTGCAGTTCCATTCAAATTCATACCGACAGCTTCAAAGAACGAGATTAGGTTTGCTAGACGAGCTGCTGGTGAGAGTTCTTCAAATGCACCCACTGTTTCCTCTTTTACCTTTTGCTTCCAATTCTGTTCATAAGTCTCCTGATTATCTTCCAGTCTTTCTTCACATTTCCTAAGAATTGTATTTGTTATGCTTAAATAAAAAAGACACTTTTCAGCAAATGTCAGGGATAAAGCTGCCTTCGTAAAGTCACAAATAACCTCATCCACATTGTACATGGCAGTAACAATGACAGGTCCTTTGAATTCAGAGCTCTACTAGACTGCCTTCATTTGCAGGTTCAAATACAATCTTCGGCTTTCCACCACTTCGGTTAACTGTATCAGTAGTATAATAATGATCCCTAAAAGCATGCCTACCAGTAAAAATAGTCTTTTTCCAATCGGGGATGAGTCTGGGAACATTACGGTGTAAAATAAGCTTACTGAAAATAGTTCCATTTAACCTGTTTCTAACCTTGCTGTCTGCGCTTCTCCGCATCAATTTCACCCCAAACTCCTTGATTCTTGTCTCATCCAGAGTCACCACAGCACCTTTTATGACAATGTTGTCCTTTAAATTTGCGTCAGCCATAGTCGAGAGCTCTACAAAAGCTAGTAAATCAACTTTCGCAGCTGCTATTAGAGAAGTCATTTTATCATTAATCACGGCATTAGGACTGGCATGCTGTTCCAGCAAAACTCTCACAGCATTATGTTGGTCATGACCTGCAGCCCAAACAGGTGGAGTGCTTGAATCACTATGCCTATCAGCATCAACCCAGTATGTAGAGCCTCGACAATTCAACTTTTTCTGTAACAGTTGGACAATCACAAGCGTTCCCTATAGGCATTGCCTTGAACCTGTGTTTAGCCTCAGACAACTTATTTCCCATACGTAACCAATTCATCAAAATATTAAACAATGATGTTGGTTTGAATCCAAGAGCCACAACTTGAGACATCACCATAAAAATACCTGCACAGGTTCTTGTCGTTGTCCAAAACATTAAATCCTTCCTTTGGATTGAAGAGAGCGCTAAACTCCAATATTCTGTGCAATACCCATTACCGCAACTAACATCATCAAGGACTATAGTGTTGTTATCAAACATTTGCAATATGATCCAAAATTCTTTTAGAGGTTTACATCCAATAACCTCCAAAATCTTGTCAACTGAACCATCAAACTCTGCACAAATAATATGTGTAGTTGATTTAAAATCCTCAAAACTCAGCCAAACTATCAAGCCACTACAGTCTTGTTCGAGTTGGACCATTCTCCTTAAAATACTCTTGAACTTAATTGATGAAAGTTCGAAAGCCAAATACAATCCTCTAATGTGGCAGAGTGAATCATAATCGACACCACCAGAAATTGCGGCAATCTTCCTTACTAGTAAATTGGGCTCAAACTCAATCAAATTAGCTTTAAGAATGCCAAGTAACTCTTTAACAATGATCGTGTTTGCAACAAAGCTCCTTCCATCTTCAACCATCACTATCACTTTATCAGATCCACCACATTTTCTACGAAAGCCTTTAATACGGGGGCAACAGCCTTGCACCAAAACTTTGTGCCCACCAAAAAGAATATGATCTGAATCCTTGCCTTTTAAAAATACTATTCAGGCATCAATAGCAAATCGTGCCACCGTTTTATGTATAAACCATTGAAATACTTCATGAGAAGGCTATTTTTGCCTTAGTTCAGAATGACCCGAAAAAACAGTCAATATAACTTCATAAACGGATAGATCCACTGGATTCTCATCACATAAAACCATTTTCGATGACTCAATATCTAATGTAGCAGAACTGTCCAATAGAATAGAAACAAGTTTCTTGTTGGCTCTATCTTCAGGAGGTTTCGCAGGTGGCTTTACGAACATACCATCCATAATAAAGGTGCACTCATAGAAGCATTTTCACAAACAGCTGAAAGGCATAAACTCAAAGTACTCTTGATGGAGAAAATCTGAGTTTCAAAGCTTTTGTAACTAGTAAACTGTCCAACAACATCCTTGCATAAATCATACTCAAATAAACAAATACCTGAGTATATGCCAAAAGATTTAGAAACACTCCATGTTCTTGATGAATCTGAAATTAAATCAACACTTGCATCCAAATATAGAGAGTCAGAGTCCTCAGTTATGACTTCTGCGGTAGTAACTTTATTTGCCGTATTTTCGCTAACTAAATCTGATTCGACCGAAGCACACCGACACAACTCAACTGTGACTAATTCTGTTTGCGCAACATCAGACTCCTCCACTTGTTCTATCGAAAAATCAGAAGCAGATATTGAACTTACATGAGACTTGAGCTCGGAGAGGTTTGACATGTAAACTGAGTTTTCATTCTTCATTTCAGTTAGGAGTTGAATGATTCCGTCACAAGTCTTTGACATAGAATCAAGTATCATAGACGGACGCGTTAGGGGTTCTGACTTGAATCGACACCTAAGGTCTGCCACAAAATCATCCCAAGTACAATTCCTCCAACTCAGTCACATTTTTGCCGGAGAAATATGAAATTTCAGGTCGTTGATGGTTTGGATAATAATAGGGGTTGTAATGGGAAGTCATGGTCACTCTCGATGAAAAAACACCAATGATACAAACACCAATGTTTGTAACAAGTTCTGAAAAAATAGTAGAAGAGATTTAGGTGAGGAATAGAAGGGTTAGGGTTTTGGGGAGAAAGGAGTGAGAAGCCAGAAAGAAGGAGATGGGGAAAGCATTGATTAATTCATTCATTTTTTGATTTTCTATGTTGGTTACAAGTGTCTCTTATACTAAACTTATTACATCAAATGCAATAATCTCCCTCAAGTTCCCTAATATTCTAATACGTAACATCCACTCTCGCTCGTCGGCTGTTGTGTTTCTCCGCTTCCTCCTGGTGAGTCATTATTCTCCTGATCTCTTCCATCTGCTGATTTTTTCTCTCTTCTGTTTCATTTGGTTGCTGGTAACATGATCTATGCCATGTTTTTTTATGTTACCTTGTTTCGTGTTTGTGTTCGTTAGTTCACTTCCTGTTAATGTGGGTTTGATGGGGCTGAAGAGCAGGACCGTGTATGATATAGGGGCGGGTGGGGCATAGGCCAGGGGCCCAACTTGTTTAGGGGTCCATGATTTTTGAGATTAAGTTAACCTAACTCATGCATAAAAGGGAAAAATGACCTCGCAAATTTATAAAAAATTCATTTATATAATATACAAAATATAAATTATGTATAATATAATAATTTATCCAAATGTAGTAACATATATTTTTTTAATTTTATATAATATATAAAACATAAATTGCGTACAGTAAAATAAAAAAATATTTCATTCAAATTTAGTAAGATATTTAGTTATAAATGTAATATACATAATTTAATAAGATATATTTTATAAGACATCTTGTTAATTTTTGATTCAATAATAAATGAATTTTTTCATATGGAAATATTTGTTTTAGTTTTTTTAGATTGTAGTTTTTTTTCCGTTTTTTAGTTTAGTTTTTAGTTTTTGTATTTATAGATTTTTAGTTTTATGAAAACTAACATTCTTTTAATTAGTGATATAATTACTTTTAAATAATAGTAATTTTTTGTAATGCAAATTATTTTTAATTTGTCACACTTTATCAAAATTTATGTATCCGTCCCTATATTCGAGAGTGTAAAATGAAAACAAATCAAGCTAATAACATATTGGATACAACTCTTCATTGTGATCAAACCTAGCAAGTATTCATTGTGATCAAACCTAACATATATGTGTCATTTAGGTGAAGTTTACCGCTGATGAGCTCCGTATGATTATGGACAAAAAGAACAATATCCGTAACATGTCTGGCATTGCTCATGTTGACCACGGTAAGCTATATTTTAATGCATGGGAATTTAAAATTGTGTTGTTCTTGAGTTTTAGGATTCTGTTTTGGCATCTGAGTTGTTTTATATAGAAATGCATTGATCAAAATTGTCTGCTCCTTGTACTGCATTGTTCAAAGCTGTGGCCGATGTTGCAGAAGCTGAATGTGACAATGAAGTCTGATGAAAAGGAGTTGATAGGTAAAGCATTGATGAAACGAGTCATGCAGACTTGGCTACCGGGCAGCACTGCTTTGCTTGAAATGATGATCTATCATCTTCCTTCTCCATCTACAGCTCAGAGGTATCGTGTTGAAAATCTGTATGAAGGTCCGCTTGATGATCAGTATGCCAATTCAATCAGGAACTATGACCCTGGTGGACCCCTTATGTTGTACGTAGGGGTGGTAAAATGGAAGAACGGATGGGTTAATGGATGGATGAAACGGATCCAATCCATTAAAACCATTAATGTTAATGGATTAAACAGACGGATCACTAATGGTTGACGGATTAACGGATAAATCCATTTGATCCATTTAACCCATTTAGTTCATTTTCTCATTTAACTCTTTTATTTCTTAATTGATATTAAGAAATTTAAATTGAGTTATTTCTAAACATACAAATCACTCGCAAAAAGTAATTGTAAGACATGTAAAATGAATCACTTGATTCCCAAATATATTTGATTATAGTTATGGTGAAGTCTATGACATCATCCACATTCGTTTCCTTGTTCAATAGTCAAATACAAAACATCTTCGACGAGTAAGTCCACAACTGCCGAGTCTTGACCTGAAAACAAATTAAAATAAAATTAGATCACTTTTTTAGTTAATAAAATAAGCTGCATCCAAACCTACAAATTTACAATATACATCCATCAATGTATTGTAACTCATCAATATGCACTGATACCTTTATGTGGCTGAGTCTATTATTTGCAGCCTAACTGGGTTAGATACTAACATATATGTGTCATTCAGATGAAGTTTACCGCAGATGAGATCCGTAGGATTATGGACAAAAAGAACAATATCTGTAACATGTCTGTCATTGCTCATGTTGACCACGGTAAGCTATATTTTAATGCATGGGAATTTAAAATTGTGTTGTTCTTGAGTTTTAGGATTCTGTTTTGGCATCTGAGTTGTTTTATATAGAAATGCATTGTTCAAAATTATCTGCTCCTTGTACTGCATTGTTCAAAGTTGTGGCCGATGTTGCAGAAGCTGAATGTGACAATGAAGTCTGATGAAAAGGAGTTGATAGGTAAAGCATTGATGAAACGAGTCATGCAGACTTGGCTACCGGCCAGCACTGCTTTGCTTGAAATGATGATCTATCATCTTCCTTCTCCATCTACAGCTCAGAGGTATCGTGTTGAAAATCTGTATGAAGGTTCGCTTGATGATCAGTATGCCAATGCAATCAGGAACTGTGACCCTGATGGACCCCTTATGTTGTACGTAGGGGTGGCAAAATGGATGAACGGATGGGTTAATGGATGGATGAAACGGTTAGCGGATTAAACGGATCCAATCCATTAAAACCATTAATGTTAATGGATTAAACGGACGGATCATTAATGGTTGACGGATTAACGGATAAATCCATTTGATCCATTTAACCCATTTAATTCATTTTCTCATTTAACTCTTTTATTTCTTAATTGATATTAAGAAATTTAAATTGAGTTATTTCTAAACATACAAATCACTCGCAAAAAGTAATTGTAAGACATGTAAAATGAATCACTTGATTCCCAAATATATTTGATTATAGTTATGGTGAAGTCTATGACATCATCCACATTCGTTTCCTTGTTCAATAGTCAAATCCAAAACATCTTCGACGAATAAGTCCACAACTGCCGAGTCTTGACCTGAAAACAAATTAAAATAAAATTAGATCACTTTTTTAGTTAATAAAATAAGCTGCATCCAAACCTACAAATTTATAATATGCATCCATCAATGTATTGTAACTCATCAATATGCACTGATACCTTTATGTGGCTGAGTTTATTATTTGCAGCCTAACTGGGTTAGATACTAACATATATGGGTCAAAGGGATGGCAATGAGTACCTGATTAATCTTATCGATTCCCCTGGACACGGTTATCTTTCATCTGAGGTCACTGCTGCCCTCCGTATCACTGACGGTGCGCTAGTGGTGGTTGATTGTATAGAGGGTGTATGCGTCCAAACTGAAACAGTCCTTCGTCAAGCTCTTGGAGAAAGGATCCGACCCGTGCTGACAGTTAACAAGATGGACAGATGCTTCCTTGAGCTCCAGGTTGACGGGGAAGAAGCTTATCAGACCTTCCAGAGAGTAATTGAGAATGCTAATGTCATCATGGAAACTTATGAGGATCCACTTCTTGGAGATGTTATGTTATATCCTGAGAAAGGTACAGTTGCCTTTTCTGCTGGTTTGCACGGTTGGGCTTTCACTCTCACCAATTTTGCTAAGATGTATGCCTCTAAGTTTGGTGTTGATGAGTCTAAGATGATGGAGAGGCTCTGGGGTGAGAATTACTTTGACCCCGCTACTCGGAAGTGGACTAGCAAGAACACTGGCACCGCAACTTGCAAGCGTGGCTTTGTTCAGTTTTGTTACGAGCCTATCAAGCAGATCATCAACATATGCATGAATGACCAAAAGGATAAGCTGTGGCCGATGTTGCAGAAGCTGAATGTGACAATGAAGTCTGATGAAAAGGAGTTGATAGGTAAAGCATTGATGAAACGAGTCATGCAGACTTGGCTACCGGCCAGCACTGCTTTGCTTGAAATGATGATCTATCATCTTCCTTCTCCATCTACAGCTTAGAGGTATCGTGTTGAAAATCTGTATGAAGGTCCGCTTGATGATCAGTATGTCAATGCAATCAGGAACTGTGACCCTGATGGACCCCTTTATGTTGGACGTCTCTAAAATGATTCCCGCATCTGACAAAGGAAGGTTTTTTGCGTTCGGTAGAGTTTTTGCGGGTAAGGTCTCTACCGGTTTGAAGGTTAGAATTATGGGTCCGAATTATGTCCCTGGTGAGAAGAAAGATTTGTATGTGAAGAGTGTGCAGAGGACTGTTAGTTGGATGGGGGGACGAGGCAGGATACCGTGGAGGATGTTCCCTGTGGTAACACAGTGGCTATGGTCGGGTTGGATCAGTTCATCACCAAGAACGCTACTTTGACAAATGAGAAGGAAGTTGATGCTCATCCATTTCGTGCAATGAAATTCTCCGTATCACCAGTTGTCCGTGTTGCGGTGTAATGCGAACATGCCTCTGATTTTCCCAAGCTCGTTGAAGGTTTGAAGCGTTTGTCCAAATCTGATCCTATGGTTGTCTGTTCTATGGAGGAGTCAGGAGAGCATATCATCATTGCAGGAGCTGGAGAGCTTCATTTGAAAATCTGTTTGAAGGATTTGGTTGATGATTTCATGTGTGGAGCTGAGATTATTAAATATGACCTGACCACCCTGCGAGCTGCAACCTCTGGTCAGGCCTTCCCTCAGTGCGACACGATGTCTTCTGACCCACTGGAGGCTGGAAGCCAGGCTGAGGCTGCACAACATGTCACTGATACGGAGTATTTGTGATAAGGGAGAGATACGGTACGTAGAGGAGAGATATAGAGAGGGAGAGATACGGTGCGCGCAAGTTTGTCATAACAGGAATTGGACCGGTGGAATGCTACCGGTTAGTTCATTGTTGTTTACGAAATACGGATCATCACCAACACCTACAACACCATTACTAACTCCTCCTGAACTCATCGCAACAGTGCTATTAACGATCGGACTTAGATTCGGATCGGAATCAGTCACATCATCACCGGAACTACAACCGGTCAAAAACAACAAAAAACAGATCAAAATAACGAGCAACTCACCAGGATCTCAATCTCCTCTGATACCATGAGAAACGAGTTCGCCGGAACTCCAATTAAGCAACGCCGATCACGATTTGCAGATACGAATCGAAGGAAGCTGAAATCGCATTAGGGGAAAGCTTAGGGTTTTTCATTATTGGTAAAGTTGATTACAAATGACGAGATTGGGGGGAATGTATAAGCGTGAGAAGACGACGTCGTCCGAAGCCAAACGCAGAACATCACGCAAGCAACGAACGACGACGTTTAACTCAACACTCAACTGTCATTTGAATTGCAACAGCAATTCCCTCCAAGCTCAATCAACACTACACTACACAGAAACAGAGAGCCCTTGCACTAAAACCCCTACATTTTCATCCTCAATAGTTCTCGCTTGAAGTTTCGTCAAGTACACACGCAACCAGGTTTTGGTTCAATTTTACTCTGACAAGAGTGTGTTTTGGTTGCTATGATGGTTATTCACTCTTGATTTCACCTCTCTTTCTCAGGCCATACAAATAATTTCCTGGCTCGCAAAGTATAAATATACCTCCCTCAAAAAGCACAAGCTGGTCATCCCCATATTGCAGGTCATGTGCCCTTTACTTGCAGAATCAAATGATGCCGACGAGGACGATGATGCTTCCCCCGACAGGGCTGCTGCTGAGGTTATTGATACTATGGCTTTGAACCTTCCGAAGCACGTGTTTGCCCCTGTCGTTGAGTTTTCTTCGATGAGTAGCAAAAGCACCAAAACAAAACAAAACACCGTGAAGCAGACGCGACTGCTTTAGGTGTCATTTCAGAGGGGTGTATGGATTTGATGAGAAAAAAAAGCTAGAGCCCGTTCTTCATATAGTTTTAGGAGCTGTAAGAGATCCTGAACAAATGGTCAGAGGTGCTGCAGCTTTTGCTTTGGGTCAGTTTGCCGAACATTTCCAACCTGAGATTACATCCCATTACGAAATTAAGTATCTTACCTTGCATATTTTATTCTCTAGAGGACGCATCTGACGAAGTTAAGGTATAAAAAAAATAGTTGATTCATAATGTAGCATGTTACTTACCGATAGTACTATACTCAGGAAAAATCATATTATGCGCTGCTGGCTGCATTTTGTGAAAATATATATGGGTCCAGAGATTGTGCAGTTCCTTGACCATTCTAGCACTCCAGAACAGTCCGCGCATTCTTCAAGAGACGTGCATGGTATATATTTTTAATTCAGTTTGTCGGACGATTCCATATTATGCCTTGCTAAACTTGGTTTATACATCATTTTTCAGTCTGCTATTGGGTCTGTTGCTACTGCTGCAGAGAAGGCCTTCATACCCTTATGCAGAGAGGGTTTTAGAAATAATGAAGCATTTTATGATTCTTACCAAAGACGAGGACTTGCGTTGCGTGTGAGGTATTAACTTAACCATGGTCTCCGTCTGACTCAACTAGAGTTAAAACAAATTCACAAAAGGACACAAACCATTTACATTTACGAAATCCATTTCCATTACATCATCGTCAATGATGATGATGTAATGTAATTCATCATCTTCACCCTCGGCCTCGGGCCTCATCTAGCAAAATAATATTAATTTAATTAATTAATTAATATTTACAACAAAAGTCAAAACCCACTGCTTCCTCCTATTTCTGTCTTTTTCACTCGACATCATCTCCAGACAAACCACCTCGCTGCTCCCTGTAACTCAAACTCTAATCATCCGCCATGGAATCGAGTTCGTCAACCTGCAACAGACATCACTCCCTCCTTGAATTCACCACCATGTCTTCTTCTTCTTCCTCCTCCTCACCATCTAAAGGGACGGACTCAGGAGCGTCTTTGTGGCAAATCGATTCCGACTACGACGACGCAGCATATTGCCGAATTTGTGCCCTAGCAGCGTCTTTGGCGACGATGGAAGAAATTGTTTGGAAAAAACTGGGGGGACATCTGACACCCCAGTTCTTAACTGTATCCGTCCCCACCTCCCGTCGAGTAATTTTCTTTGCCCTTTTAATATTTCCGTGGAGGTGGGTCTCCCGTATACGATAGTATTAATTAGTTATCACAGAAAGAAAGAAAGTCAAAGTGCTGAATGAGACGATGAAGAGGAAGAAATGCAAATGCAAATGCAGGTGGGTCCCGTATACGAAGAATTTCTCTCTATACATATACTTGCATGTTTTGCTTAGCTTGCTCATCCATCCCTCAAGAAAATCATAGATTGTCTTGCTTCGTATCTTCATCAGCTGCTTGCGCAGTCTGAGTCGCTTCCATGGACGGCGCACTTAAAGCTAACACTGGGGTGAGCTCTGGTGGCATCTTGAACTTTGAAGTGTTACGCAACATATGGAAGGAGGTTGTGACTTCTTTCTTCATCAATCTAATGATGTCGTCAACAATTTTACATCATGATGAAATTCCAAACTTGGAGACTCACAGCCAAATAGTAATAGCAATCCCCGTCGCAGCCACAGCCGATCCACACAACGAGGAAACTGCGGAGAGCTCTGGTTTCAACTCGAACAGTGAATTATTGTTACCTTGTACACTGAAGGTGGCTGTGGCTGTACGTTCTTTCCTATTCATGCTGTTGTGTTTGATAATACCATACGATGAGCTAGATTTGGGAAATGTCGGACGAACAAAAAAACTCTTGTCCCAGGTAGTGATGTCACTCTGCTGTGCTTGGGCGGTTGCTCTGCCCTTCTCGCCAGAAGAAACAAGATTAAAGAATCGATTACTATTAAACTTACTATGTATTACTCTCAGTCTAGCCTTTAGCAGCGTGTTTGTTGCCAATATGATTTCTGACAGATCCCCAGTCATTGCTCATGCTTTTCTGGTCACCGGAATTTTATGTGGAGTAACTGCTTTCTTCATGACTCTTTCGATTCCCCTCAGCGGTCCGTTCGCATGTGCAATTTGGTTCATATTTGTCACCACCATCACTGTTGTTGTAGTCGTTCGCCACTAAGTGAACTAGTAGAAGCCACTTATCATATACGAAACTCGACAGTATATATGTTTGTAATAGACTGTGTTTACCCACTAATCAAAATCCAGCTCAATATGAAGAGTTAAATATTTCAACAACTTCAAATATCGACCACGGAACTAACTGCACAGACGAAGCTAAAAGAGCTGGACAAGATCCGATAATAATAGAATAGCATCCAACCGGCTCCAACACCATTTCTCCATGTGCACCTTTTTAGAGACGAAGTCAACAGCACAATTTGCTTTTCGCCATTGAAAGCGACTGGCGTGTCATATTCAGGTAGCAATTCTTATCTGATTCCTTGTCAGCAACATCTTCAAGATTTTGCAGAACAACATTGCTAGCAATTCTTATCTGATTCCTGTCGTGAGCAACTTCCTCTCCTGGCGTGTGGCCCGAGGTGTGACCTCCTCCCTGAACCAAAACCAGCTGCCTGCTGTCCGTCGAGATCTCCATACTTCCCGGTATAACATCGTCCTCCTCCACAACTGGCGTGTCATATTCTCTAATCTTTTTCCAGATAGAGAGAGAGAAGAACTCTCCCAGAATAGAACCTCAACGCCACACTACTTGGTCCGACAACTTACTGAATAAAAACCAGTAAGGAAAAAATCAGACTCCCTCAAACACCCAACTAATAGTGTAGAGTTGACGGAAGAATGAATGTGCAAAGATTAACAACACAAACAAGTAAACTAACAATGACACAGGATATACCCTGGTTCGGCCCTCTCCTATCGAGAGCCTACTCCAGCCAGAAAGATTGTCTTATTATTGATAAACGAAGTGAGTACAATGGATTACACGCTCAGAAAATACGACCCAGCTAATTGATCAACTCAATTTCGAACGAACACAATTGAATTTCCGATCTCGCTTCAAGAACCCTAATTCCCAATTTCAGATTGAACTCGTGTGTCGACTCGGCAACTCGGACGCTCCTTTTAAATCTGTTTGAAGACCGAAGAAAGCGGCGTCGTTGAGTAACGGACTTAACGAACTCGAACGACGACGTTCCGTTAAACTCCAACAGTCCAACGGATCTGATTTTGAACAAAAACGACTTGCGTCCGGGCTCCATCCGAGACATCGCCCGAGCATCCGAGCGGCCATCCGAGTGGCCATCCGAGCGGCTATCCGATCGGCCATCCGAGCGTCTGCCCGAGCTGTATTGACGCCGTATCGGCCATCCGAGCGGTCCTTAGCTGCAATTAGAACTCCATTTTCCTCCTGGTCATCCTGACCAATTTCAGCCATGTAAATCCACCTTTAAACACTTCAAATATCCTAAGTAATCTGAGACCCATTATTAACAAATAGAGACTCCCTTCACCTCTTCTCCCACGCAATAAACCAGTGCTCTTCTCATCCCCAGCATCACCAAATCCGTATCCCAACAAAACTCCCTGCATGAGAAGCCCGCGTAACCCCATCACTACCAAACCTCTCCATAGATATGGCTCAGCAATCACGGTGGCGTGGTGGCCATAGATACCGACGAAGCCATCCTTGCCAACAGGCGACGAAGAAATGAAGATCGGTAAGAAAAACGGAAGTCTGAAGAAACGGTTGCGGCAGAGACAAGAAGGTTCGAGGAAGAAGAGAAGCCCCAGCTTAGTTAATACGGACTCAATCACACTGGGCCTCTATGCCGCGTTTTTTCCTGGGTTCATTTTGTGGATCTATAAAAGTAGGTAGATCTGGATCTTGCTTTGCTTCTTGGTTTGTTGAGCATAAGAAGGAAAAAACACCAATCTACCCCCAATCCAAACTCAAATCACTTATATACACCAACTCAAACTCAAATCACCAATCTACCCCACTTTTTAATGATTCCGGTACGACACAAACCGGAATTAGGGTTTTGGATAATTCCGGTATGTCCTATACCGGAATTCGTAGAAATGTCTGATGTGGAACGATTCCGGTACGCCACGTCTCCGTTTTCCGAAGAGTCCCGGTTGGAAATAAACCGGAATTAGCCAAAAACCCTAATTCCGGTACGACACAAACCGGAATCATTAAAAAGTGGGGTAGATTGGTGATTTGAGTTTGAGTTGGTGTATATGGGTGATTTGAGTTTGAAATGGGGATAGATTGGTGTTTTTTCCGCATAAGAAGGGATAAATTGAGCTGGAAATTTAGTGGATTTGTAGCCTAGGCAAGTGTTGACCTTTTTTATGGAGCTCTAATTGACCTTGAACTGGAGTTGAATTGAACTGCATTCCTGTGGCCTATGCTATTGCTATAATAATTATTTCAAATCTGTAGTGTTGTTACCTTGCTTTCATTTATTGGATTCTAATATAGCCAAGTAGTTCGTTAGTTGCTGGATTTTGACTAGCTGTATCCAAGCTGTTTTGTATTTGGCGCTAGATCGAAGTCTGTTCCAACTGTCAAAGTGTTTTTGAAGTTTTGTGTGCTATTGAACAGTGGCGGTTCCAGAGCTTCGTCTCGGTGGGGGTTCCAAATTTATTTTTCGAATAAAAAGGATATAAGTCGTATCCGGAAAAAAAAGGTCTACTAATGATACGGCGAATTTTTTTCCGAACAACAAGAACAAAAAAGGTCCGCTAACAATCAACCAACCTTCTGAAGCTCATAAAGGCGTCATCCGGTGTCCATTGAAGATGATCTACATATGGATCGAAAGCTAATTGAATGTTCTATAATTTTCATGTTTAACTCAAGATGAAATTCAGAGGTTAAGCCGATAAAAACAGCCACCAAAGATAGATGATTAATTGAAATTTTGTCGAAATTGACACGGGTCCGAGCCAATCTTCTAAAGTTCATACACGCATTATCCGGTGTCCGTTAAAGATGATCCATATATGTCTAGAAATCTAATTGAATGCTCTACAACTTCATATTTACTTAAAGTTGAAATTTGGCGGTTAAACGGATAAAAACAGTGATCAAATATGGATGATCGATCGAAATTAGTCGAAATCGAGAGGGTTCGAGCTAACCTTCGGAAGTTCATAAAGGCGTCATTCGGTGTCCGTTTAAGATGTTCTTTATATTGTTAGAAAGCTAATTGAATTTTCTACAACTTTCATATTTACTCCAAAATGAAATTCAAAGGTTAAGCTTATAAATATAGGGGCCGAAAATGTATGTTTGATCAAATTTTTCAAAAAAAAAAACTCTAAATGTGAGAGGGGTCCCGGGACCCCATAGACCCCCTGGAACCGCCTCTGCTATTGAGGATATCTGACTTGGATGCTGACATGTTCAATAACCATTTCCTGCCTAATTTTTTTCTTAATCGCCTGCTGATAACTGTAATTTTTATGCCAGGCGCCAATGTGAAAATCCAGTCCACTAGCAGAAAAACACAGCAAGTGAGGAAGTTGAGACAGACTCCACGGGAACCTACCACATCAACATCAACGAGGAACACGAGCACCAGACCTGTGACGTTCTGCTCGTCAGCAGCCCAGTCTCTGGCTGCTCCGAGATTGACCCAACCCTTAACCGTGTGAGAGTCACATTGTTCAGAAACAATGGGATTGTTGGCGACAACCGAATGGCCAATTCTATGGGATTCAGGAGCGCCGACACATTGGCTGCCTGCAATCAGGTGATGGAGCAGTATAAGATTACCGATGAATATGTCTGAACTCTGAAGTATGCACAAGTAGTAGTAACTAGCTACTGTTGTTTTACATAAACTCGAAATTTCACTTTAGAAATTTGTAATTTGTTTCGTGATGTTTGTTATGTTAATTGTTGTATGGATCAAGGGCTGAGGGAGGCTTCAATCTTATCTACGAATAAGTATGCTGTAGAGATTAAGAGACATATTATTACAAGGTCCATATGTTGCAAGTAGACCTCCTGGAAGTCGTCGTGTTGCAACCTTTACAAAAAATAATTCAAGCGCAATGTTTAGCAGGAGGCGTAGGAATCAATCCTTCATTATTTAGGTTTGATTTCCCATGTGGGTTGACAGGAGATTATGAGTGGACCAGGAAAACAAACTTAACTTTTTTTACATGCAATTAAAAGTAATTGTCATGAATGAAATACAGTAAGATTCTATTTTTAGATGAATGCCAGATATAAAGCAAAATTAAACATGAATGTTGAATTGAACAACGGTCAAAATACAACAACAGCTAATGGGCTTTACCGAACAGACTATCGAGTAAGAAATGGGCTTTTTAGGTTGTAAGATGGTGGCTATAAGAACTCATGCCCATAGCGAAGCCTTGGGCTTGTTCGTCTTAATCAAACCGTAATGTTAACGTTTTTTTCTTCTTCTTCATTTATGAACAAATAAATTTGGTAATGGAGGATAATAAGAATTGAGAAATTTTTAGAAGCAGATGGATATAGTTATATACAAAAACCTCAAGGGCGTCATAATCATATAAAAGAAGTTCTATTATCTGATGTCCGATATAGCTGTTCGCGGAGTCAATTCATCAAACAAAATTTTATAGTCTTTAGTTATCATATCTTCATGTTCCTCAGGGGCGTCTCAGCAGTTGTTACCTTACCACTATTCATGTCAGTTGTCACATATTCAAAAAGAGTCAGATCAAGTTTTGTGTTAATAGGTAGTATTAGGTAGTGTTATAAATGTTAAAATAGGTATAAGGATTAAAGCAAAAAGGAGCTCAAAGACAATGGCAAGACTAATGCCTTAAAATCATCAATGCAAACCTGACCATGGATATCCATCCAACCATCCAAAGGCAGTGTTGCTCTGTAAAAAGAGGTAAAAGGGAATCAAAAATGGGTCACACTTGTCCCACTTTGAAAGAGGCTTTGCTTACATGTGAATAAGGATGTCATCTTTTTCAACATTAACATTCTTTGCACCATGTAATACTTGTCTTCTTGTGTCACAAACTCACTCACCATGTATACACTTTATAGCTCTGCAAATGAGATGCTTTGCCAACATTAGGATCTCGGGAATCTTATCAAAATTGGTTTAATGTCTTCGTCTAGAAAGATCAAAGTAAACAACAGCAAACCACACGAGTAAAAAGGCAACAAGTGTTAGACCTTTCTCCCAAAGCCTAGAGCCATCTTAAGCTTTGAGGATCATCTTTAAAGTTCATCTTTAATGCATTAAAGTTGTTATCATCACAAATATAATTGAATTGATCTGTAATAAAATATTTACTTCTTTTGTCACTAGATTACATTCTCGATAACGATAAGTAGAGGCGCGCTCAAATGCTAACCACTTTTAGCATGTTAACTTATTAATCCATTGTGATTGGTTGGATGAGTTTCATCTAACCAATCTGGACGCGTCACCTCACAAAACACGGGCCCGTTGGATATGTGAGTGGAGAAGTTGGGTGAGTGGGACACGTGGCGCATCCAGATTGGTTGGATGAAACTCATCCAACCAATCACAATGAATTAACAGATTAACATGCTAAAAAATGATTAACATTTGAGCTCCTCACGATAAGCATATGCAACTCGCACCACACAAAAAATATTAAGTCGGTTTACGATCGAACAAATATCGAAACTGAAACTGAAATAAACCAAATTCTCAATACAATATAAATAGAGTTATAGAGCTATCGGGAATTTGGAGCCGTTAGCTAGAAGGGCATTTTGGTCATTTTGCATCTCCATCTTCATTCTTCCCTATGCAAAACCACTATTTCCGCTTCATCTTCCTGAAAAAGCAAAAACACAGACACGGCTCTTTCCGTCACCAGCCACACACTCACACACAAGCAGCGTGACGAAAGCTCCAACGACGCAGTTCACTTCGCACTTCAGGAAAACTCGTCACTCTTCTTTCGCTTTCACGCCTTAAATTTCCTCTGCACAATCTTTCCCTGCTTCAATTTTCACATGCGCGACCTGAAAGCTGAAGCAACACCTGCAGCTGTAAATCCTCTAGCTGTCCGTTAATGTCCTCGTCTTCACGCCATTTATGAAACCCCCAACTACCACTTTTCCCGTTTTCATCATCTCCTCGAGCCCGCAAAAATACCCAGTTCGCAAGTTGGTGTCTTTCTACTTTCTCTCGCCTTCAGAGCTCTTAGAAATTAATGTTTTCAGATTCGAGTAATAAATTAAGCGGTAGGCTACTCACTTCGCTGCTGCTGAAATTCATCGAAAGATCCGACCTTTGGCGATTTGGTGGCGGTTGTAATAACCGCCGATTCGATTTCGGGAACCCTAGTTTCGGGTATCGATGGGGTCGGGCTCGTCGAAGCTCGAAAAGGACGAGCCTTTACGGCTGTGTAGAGAGCGGAAGCGGTTCATGAAGCAGGCGATCGATTCAAGGTACGATTTAGCCGCGGCGCACGTCGCGTACATTAACTCTCTGAAGAACATCGGCATTGCGTTGAGAAGGTATGCTGAAGCGGAGAGTTTGATCGATCCTCCGTCTGCTGAGGCTGATAAAACGACGCCGGCTCAGTCCTCTTTTCATCCTTCTCCGTCGCCGTCTCATAATGTGGAGGTTCTGGAAGGTTCTAGAACTGTGAATTACATGAGGTCGGCTGGTGGAGTGGCGGTGGCAATGAGGTTCAGTCCAGCGATGAGTGGGTTTGTTGATGATGAGCAAGAGGGGTTTACCTTGCCTCCGCCGCCACCTCCGCTTCCTGATGTAGGTGGTTCTTGGGACTATTTTGATACTACTGGCGATAAACTAAGCTTCGAGAATGCTGAGAGTATGAATGCTTGGATGCCCGATAGAAATGGCGACAATGAGCCTGACCGCGAGCAATTAGGTGAATTGGGGAAGCGTGTATCAGTTGGAGATGAGCAGCAGTTTGCTGCAATGAGGCCTGGTGTGGAGCCATTAACAATAGTCGAACATTCGGCCAATGAAAATGGCGCTAGGGTGGATCGAGGTGGCATTGAAAGTGATAAGGTTGAAGAGGACTTGTCTGGGGAGAGGGAGGATCCTTCGGAGTTCATCACGCATAGAGCGAAAGATTTCTTGTCTAGCATTAAGGACATTGAGCATCGTTTTTTCAGAGCGTCCGAGGCTGGAAGAGAAGTATCCAGACTGCTCGAGGCGAATAAGATCAGAGTTGGGTACTCTGAGGCCAAAGGTAATCTTAATACGATATTTTGTCTGTCAAAGAATGTTGGATTGGAATGAGTTTTTAGTCAGTTTGATGTGATTTTTCTTCATCTTGTAGGAACTTCTGTGTCGGGTGTTTTAGCTGCTTTTGGCGTGGTGTGCTGCAGAAGGACTTCCCTTGTTTCTAATGGTATCCTTCTATATTAAGTTATTCCACTAATGATCAGTTTGGTGACTGATTGTGTGATGTAATATGCAGAACCATCGCAAGCGAAAGTCATAACCTGGAATAGGTCCACATCATCCAGGTCATCATCCTCGAAGAATCCTCTCACTACAGGGTCGAAGGATGAGAACGATGACAGTGGGAGTGAATTTGGCGAAGAGTTATGCATGTTTGCTGGAAGCCATTCATCCACATTGGAGAGACTTTATGCGTGGGAGCAAAAATTATATGATGAAGTGAAGGTAATAAACTTCACTTTAGTCATTTTTTAATATCCAATGCCCGATCCCGATGCATTTCATAATTGCAAATTGCAATGTTCTTCATAGAACTGAGTCTTTCGCTAGATAGGTCCGCTTGTTTCGAACTATTGTCTTAAAGTTCAAGTGATTGATTTATTTTTATACTGTTTAATAAATTGTTGCGTTTTTGCAAATAAGCAGGCAAGTGAGATCATTATGAAGGAATACGATAAAAAGTGTCACCAGCTAACACACCAGTTTGCCAAGGATGTCAGTTCTCAGGTGATTGATAAAACTCGGGCAGCCATAAAGGACTTGCATTCGCGTATTAGAGTTGCTCTACATGCCTGTAACTCAATATCCAAACGCATCGAAAAAATGAGAGATGATGAATTGCTACCACAACTCGTAGAATTAGTTCAGGGGTAAGAATCTTTTCCTTTTGACTAAAACACCGGAAGAGTAATTTGTGTCGAGTTAAAAAATCGATATTTACCGGATATCAGATTAAGATCGCATTATTCCCTATTCAGTTTTCAGTGCATATTCATATATAGGTTTTGTATTGCAAATGCAGACTGGCTCGGATGTGGAAAGCAATGCTCGAATGCCATCACGCCCAGTACATCACCATCTCATTAGCATACCAAGCAAAGGGCGCTACATCAACTCCGCATAACCATAAACACCATGAAATTCTATCTCAGTTAAGAGACGAGGTCGAGTGCTTTGGCCTAAGCTTCACTAACTGGATCAACAGCCACACCTCTTACGTAGAATCTCTCAACGGATATCTACAAAATTGCATCATGCTACCACAAGAACGTTCCAAGAGTAGGAGACCATTCTCCCCTAGACGTGTTTTAGCCCCACCCATCTTCGTCCTCTGCCGTGACTGGTCAGTAGGGGTGCAGTCTTTACCATCTACTGAACTTGGCGATGCCATTAAGCTCTTCCTGACCGACATATATAGAGTAATGGAACGACAAGAAAAGGAAGAGCATAAGAAACAGAAAACACCCGAAACAAGTAATGTGGATGATGAAAGCAACAACAAAGGCGAGAAAGAGATCCAGAACATCGTTCCGAGCTCTTCCAACTTGAACTCCATTCAATCTGGTCTCACTAAAGTGCTCGACAAACTTACCAAATTCTCCGAGGCGTCCTTGAAGATGTGCGATGAAGTTCGTCAGAAAAGTGAGGCAGCCAGAACTGCCTACTCCAACTTCAGGCAGGTTAGACTCTAAGTTTGACTTTTAGATAGCAAGCAGCAGTTGATCTTGATCACAGGGTTGTTTCAGTTTGCTGGTTTTGCTGTATGGAACTTTTGTTCACCTTACCATCATGAAATTAATTTTTTTTTTTTTTGCGGTTCAATCTTTTAGCTTAGCTCATCTATTTTTTATTATATGAGTATTTATTAGTCATAGTACATTGGGCCGGCGGTGGGCTTAGAAAAATGAGATCCAAATCCTAATATGATTTGATAAGCGTGCGAAGCATGTGATTTGGGCTGAAAGGACGAGTCATCCGTATGAGTGAATATTTCGAGTCGAACGGTCCATTTGTGTCGATGTAAACCAGATTTGCAATTTGTTGAAAAAGTAGATTCGGATCATGTCATGTTGTTTGTGGTCCATTTGATGAATGCCGTGTTGTTTTTGATTCTCGATCGAGCCTGACTTTTTTTGATACCCGAATCCATTTCACTATCAAATCATCTATGCATTGGATTTTGGATCGTATTTCATTTTGGATAGAAGTATAAATATGATATTCGCACTAGATCCCAAATTTTAAATTTATGAATGTATCTGTCTGCAAAACGATCCAGCAACGAAGTTCTTTAATAAATTTTTTTTAAATAAATTATATTTGAATACAAGACAATGCTGTTTTTATGTAAACGATGTCATTTCGATACGCAACATTTAGCGAATCCGAGTTCGTTCGATTAATTCAAAAAAAAAAATCAAACTAGTATAGGAGATGAAGGTGAAAAGGGAAATAAGTGAGCACAACCATATAAGTATTAAATGCTGAATATTTGTTCTTCAGTCAAGAGCAAGTGGCCAAACAAATCGTGAAATGTAGGGCAAGCTAAGAGAGAGTTGTCTAGAGAAGTGGCCTTTGGCGACACTCAATGTCCATTAATTTTTCTCAAGCATTCAAGATCCAACTTGGCGCCGCAATTGATGACAACCTTTGTGTCCATCTCACGCTCAATTGCCCACATGTTCATGACTCATCCAAAGTCCAAACATCTAAATGCCAAACTACCCTATTACTCTCTAATCACATGCGTTTATATAAGCCATGTATAATGCTCCTAATCCCATAAACCTAACCACCTTTTAACAATTCTTAATACTAAATTTGTATTTATACTTTAAATTATAAACATTTTTATATAAAAACATCATAAGCATGACAGTCTTAAACTCATGCCATAATATGCATTTAGTATATTTAAATCATCAATTTTCTGATCATTTAACTAAAATTATAACTAATATATCACTACCACGTCCACGTTCAAAAAATTTATTCAAAAAATTTGGTCGTAGTGTCTGTAAGTCTAACTTGATCTAATGGTCTATTAACACAACTTCTAGCGCTCACGAACTTTGTAACATATCTAAATTAGTGATAATTTAGGATCGAATAGTTGCTCTTCAAATTTTGAAAAGCTAACTATTATTTTAATTAATCTTGTTTAATACTCTAACCTTATTTTCCACGTACTAATCTACCCGTTTGGATGATAATATTGGTTAATCAAGTATGGACCACTGATCCTCCATCCATGATGTGCTACATGACGTAAGCGCTCTACTTAATTCATTAAATAATTGAACCCTCATCTTCATACTATTAAATTAATATTTAAATTTAAGGGCGAAGAGAGTGATTCAGTGGTTGAGCACTCCTCCGGTGACATTGTTTTCCTGAGTTCAAGTTCCTATCTAATAGATTCTAACCATTAACCACTAAGTGATGTAGGAGCGTTTAGGGCTCCGAATTGGTATTTTAGCTTTATTTCTTTGTTTTAGTTTTTAGCAGCATTATCTTTTTAGGCAGCCTATCATTATCTTTTTAGATTTCCTTTCCTAATTAGGTTTTATACTTTTTTATGTAAACCCACCTTATGGTTTCACTAATGTATCTTATTTTTCTTTTCAATTAAACCTTTGGTTTTCATGTTTGGTGAATTCGAAGTTTTCTGGTGGATTCCAGAGTTATCAATCGTATTCATCGCTTGTGAATTCGATTCTATCTAAGGTTTAGCGCTTGTTATTCCTTTCGATTTTCCCGCTGCGTCAGTTGGTATCAGAAGCATGTATTTCCCTGTCTCTCGTCTAACTTGATCAGATGGCAGATCAACCCTTACCCAGAGCAGATTTTGAGAAGGTTTATGCGGGTTTTACCGCAACCCTGTCTGCTTTGTCAACCCAATTGGCGGAAGTGGTCAACAAGAGTCGTCATGGAGACAGGAGAGGAGAACTGAATAGGATTCCCCAAGTGAAGAGTGATATTCCATTGTTCTATAGAATCATGGGAGAACAAGAATTTCTGAATTGGCAGGTCGAAGTTGATAGATTTTTCGACGTCATGGGTGTCCCAAAAAATATACAAGTTAAGATGGCAGCGATGAGGTTGAAGAGTGTAGCTTCCGTGTGGTGGGACAAACTCGTTATTCAGAGGCAACGTGAAAGAAAAGTGCCAATTAGATCGTGGAGGCGAATGGAACAACTGATGATGGAGCAGTTTTTGCCTGAAGAGTAAAAACCAATCTCGTATGAGAAGTATGGTGAATGCGTTCAAGGAAAGAAGATAGTGCCTCGGGAAGTTGAGGAAGTTGTGACCCCTACCGAACATGTTCCTCTCGTAGCGGAAGAAAAACCGATTGAGGCTCCTCCTGTTACTGTCGTTGAAGAGGAAAAACCAGTTATGGATCCAGTGACTGAACCAGTTGAGGAACAGAAGCCAGTTGCTCCTGATGCAGTAGAAGATATATAAAAAAACCATATCGATTTTCCCGCTGCGTCACTAAGAACCCTATCAAAAAAATTAATATTTAAATTTAAGATATAACTAGAACCGGCAAGTAAACCATCAACCCTCCAACCCGTCCATTAACCGCCTTATTAAACCCGTCCATTAGCCCGCCCTTTTAATAAACGGATTTAAAGAACCATTGTCCATTAAGAACCATTTTATAAAAGAGTTCAAGGGTTTTTACTCGGATAACCCTCCAACCCTTGAACAACCATTTTAAATAATATTATAATAATAAATATAAAAAATAAAACACGAACTTCGTATCGGTCTCTCTCGTGTTGTTCGATTCGATTCATCTCGTCTTCGTTCGATTCAAATTCGGCGTCGGTGTTGTCTTTTTTTCTCTTTCTTGAAGCAGGTGCTAACACTCTAGAAGACTTGAAGAGTACAAAGGCAACATATCACACATACTTGGAATACACAAGGCTAATTTCACACAAACTTTCACAAGGCGAGAGTGCACGGGAACAAAACTGAAATTGTGTAGTTGGATGTGGCAACATACCATCTAAAATTTAATTTTTTTATATTTAATGATTTAAAATTGATAAAAATGCTTAAATGAGTTAAAATTAGTTAAATGAATCAAAAAGGTTAAACAAGTTAAAAGGGTTCAACCCTCTACCCATTAAGTATCCGTCCATTTAACCCTTTAATCTAAAAGGGTTCAAACCCTTGTCCATTAAGAACTCGTCCACTAGCCCGCCCGCCTAAGGGTCGGCAAAGGGTCGGACCGAGTAGGACTTTTGGTGAGTCCTAACCTCTAGCCCTTTACACATTATGGCCGAGTCGGGCCGGACCCTAAAAAAATTCATCAGCCCTAAAATCGTTATCGTCCCTTCGTTTCATAGGGCTTTTCGGGCTAGGGTCGAGTTCGGGCTAATTTCGACCCTAAATGAATGACTAATTAATCGACAAATAACTATTTAAACGCAAATACTATTAGTTTGGACGTGTGAGATTTAATGGATGTGAAAAAATACATTCTTTTTATATCCAGAACGTCCTTAAATCAATAAATATATGATTTTAAATCGGGCTTATATTTCGGGCCGGACCAAATAATCGAAACCTTAGCCCGAACATAAACTCTTCGGATCGAACCATAATAAAACTTGCATAGAATTAGGGTCGGGCTCAGACTAGGATCAGACTCAAAGCATCCTAAAACTTATTTTGACCCAAGACTAAATACCGACCCTACGCCCGCCCTATTTGCCCTTTCTAGGCATAACAGCGATGATCCACCATTCAAAAATTTCAACATCACCCATCAAAAAAAAAAATTCAACATCAGATTAAATAAAACAGAATATAAATTTATTAATGTGAAATGAAATTAAAAGTAAAACTAATGCTAGTCTAATCGAACCAATTGAATCACTTTAAAACCTAATCGATGATCATTTATTTATTTAAAAAATAGAAAAGTTGGGTGCATAATGAACGGCGTGCAGAAACAACACAAAACGACAAGACAAGCATAACCCTAAAGTCCCAAGTTGATAAGCTCCCTCTCAAATTAGTCAACTACCACTCGTATCCAATCTTGAACCTACACGTGTAAGAACGATAATGAAACTCCAGAACCTTCTCTGCACGTGGCAAACGTCCATTGGTTAAAAGAAGCTAATACTAAAAAACTCAAATCAGCTCATCTTCTTCCCCTACCTCTGTATAAAAACAGAGCTTCAAAATGCAGAACAGAGCAAGAGCGTGATTTTAAAAAATATAAATCAAAGTGAGTTCACCAAACACCGAGCGATCTCCGATTCCAGTCTCTTCCCAATTTCCTTCTTCCCCGATTCGATCTTTCTCGACTGGGTTTCCTTCAAAATCGAATCTTTCTCAGTCTCTTCTGGTCAATCAAAGTCTCTGGTTATTACTTACAAAATATATGAAATTCAGAGCTTAGATTGAGCTTCAACTTGCATCAAATTCCGAGTTTCAACTACATAGGGTGCTTTTTACATCCCTGAAGTTGATCTTTAATCTCACCAGTTCTTCTCCTTTTTGATTGAAGAACAGGTTTTATTTTCATTTTTCAACTTTTCTTATTTAAATTCCGGATTAAACATGGCAGCAGCTACGGATTTTTACAGTAGCGGCTCTGTTTTTCCAGATCTGTATCAGGAAGAAGAGCTCGCCAGAGCTCTTTATCCATTTATGAACACACAATTACAATCACCTTCACCCTCATCCTCTTCATCTTTTACTTCCTTTTTCGATTATCAAATCCCTTCAATCTCATCTTCTCAGCCGAATTCATACTCTGAGTTTTACTCCCCGGAGTTTCAGTTCAAGGCCGGATTTAACCAAACAGGGGCGATTGGCTTAAACAACCTGACCCCTTCCCAGGTCTACCAAATCCAATCCCAGCTGTATCTGAAACAAATCTCAGCATCCCCATCCGCTCAAAATCGTAACTTTCTCTGCCCAAAGCCAGCTCCGATGAAGCTCGCAGCCGCTCCGGTGCCAAAACCGACTAAGCTCTACAGAGGAGTCCGACAGCGCCACTGGGGGAAATGGGTAGCCGAAATACGCCTCCCTCGCAACCGTACCCGACTCTGGCTCGGCACATTCGACACAGCAGAGGACGCGGCCATGGCGTATGATCAAGCTGCGTACAAGCTCCGCGGCGACGCAGCGAGGCTAAACTTCCCCAGCTTCAAATCTTATCCACGCAGCTCCCTCCTCGCCTCCGTTAATGCTAAGCTTGACGCCATATGCCAAAACCAAGACCAGAAACCAACCAAACGTCAGAAAACGATAAACAAAGAAGTGACAATGAAAACAGAGACGATGACGTCATTGTCTTCCCCTGTTCAAACTGATGAATTTGATACACTGTCGCCCGAATCAGGGATTTCGTATCTGGACTTTGCGGAGGTGGAGTGGGATGAGTGTGATAACAAGCTCTTGCTGGAGAAAATTCCTTCGGTGGAGATCGATTGGGAAGCGATCTGATGATTTCAATTTACGTGCATGCATCGTTGCTCTGTTTCTATTTTAGGGTTTTTAATTTCCAGTAATTTGTATGTCCAAGCGATCTGCGAGTTGGAATATTTGACAATTCGCGGAGGAGCTTTGTTGTAATATCAAATTAGTGTTATTAAAAAAGTAAAATCTCTTCTTTCATGCCCTTTCCAAATATATTTTTTATGGTCGAAGGTTGAAATGTAAATAAATAAGCATAATCGCAATTAGTTGATTAGATCAACCATTGACAGCAACTACTACTACTAGTCTAATACATTAGTATTATTTTGGACCGAAGTCTAATACATTATTTGATAATTACATTTACACACTCACAGTATTTTATATAAAAAATACGTAGTAAGTATAGACAAATTATGCAACGAGCACCTTAACTATCAATATTTTAAAATTTGGCCGAATATTATTCACCGAACGATCATCATCAGTTCATCACGCTGGATGTTGTGGCATATATTTTTTATTTATTTATTAAATTTTAATTTGACTCCGATCGAGCATGATGTTGATGCTGAAGCAGATTGAATCAGTAATTGCGGGAGCTTCGATCGACGGCGCAGTGGTGATTAGGCGAGTTTAGGGTTCTTGGGGGGTTTGGGGATTTAGTAAACGAAGAAAGTGTTGAAATGAAATTTTGAGGTTGTTAATGGGGCGACATAGCTCGTTGCGGAGTAAAGCTGCTGACTTTGTGTCTGATCTTACTTCTGTTATTTGGAATCCCACTTCGGATAAGCTATCTAAACATCCGCCGCCATCATCGCATGTAAGATTTTATCTTCATTTCATGCTTAACAATTTATCAATTTTACTGGTGAGTATACAGAGGAGGAGTTCTAGGCGATGAATTGGATTTTTGTTGGTTGCATGATTTGATGATGTTGTGAAAAATGCTCAAAGTTTTGCTTGAATTCTTTGGTGTTGTTATGATTGGGAAATGCTGTGTCTTTCTGGCTATGAAGCTCATCTTAGCTAGTTTTGATATTAGGATGTGTTACTGGTCTCTCATTTTTGTGACTTTTGATTAATGTTGCTAGTTTGCTTGACCTGATTTCACATGTGGGATTTCCTTATTAGGATGAGGCAGTTGATGCTAGAGGAAGTGGGCTGTCGAAGGTAGAGAAGAAAGAAGGTTGTGAGGATGACCCTGACACATATTCGTTCCGTGCATATCTTCGGTCATTTTTTGTGTCTTCCGAGTCTGGAAACAATTCAACTTTAGAAGAGAAAACAAAAGGAGAACCCACAGGGGGTGAAGATGCTACTGAAGGTGTCATAAAGGAAAATCGAGGAAGGAGAAGTTTGATTTCTAGGGGGAAACAGTCTGTCGGTAGAATTATATCCCAGGCTGCTCATTTTACTGGTTATAGAAGTCAAGGGCTGGAGAGGAAATCTAATGGGGACGTGCATTATGAGGATGAATACAATTCAAGGCCTGATGTTGTTGAGATGAAAGGTACACAAATTGAAATCGATCATGTTGCTACGAACAACCTTCCAGCAACTTCTGAGATTTCAGGGCTGCTTAGTGAGAGAACAAGAAGCTCATTGTATGCTTCCCTTCCAGCACTTGTTCAGGGGAGAAAGTGGGTCTTGCTATACAGGTTTGGAACATGGGTTTTTCTCTGTACGTATTGTGCAGCTGCCTTGCCTGTCGTTGTATACCATTAGAGCTATCTTTGCACTTATGATCCTGGATGACGGCCTTCAGCTAAGAGTTTTCTATTTGTTGTATTTTGCAGTACATGGAAAAATGGTATATCACTTTCAACTCTGTACAGAAGAAGCATGCTTTGGCCTGGACTCAGTTTACTGGTACCTCCATCGCCCTAAATTTAGATACCAAAATACATATGCTGCTAGTTTAATATGTGAACCCCAAACTGTCCATTACAAAGGTTGTTAGTTATAGGATGATCGGTGACCTGTGGGCTGTGGTGACCTTTTAAATGTAACCAGCATACATTTGCGTGTGGTTGAATGTGTGGGAGACTCAAGTGTTACACAATATTACTTTTTATTTATCTTAGAAAACATTTTTTGTAAAGGTTGTTGGGGATCGTAAAGGTGCAATATTTGGTGGATTAGTTGAGGCACCCTTACGACCTTCCAGCATGAGAAGATATCAGGTACTCTCGACTGCAGATTCCCCCTAATATATTTTGCAGATATTTTACCTCTTCCATATGTATTGAATATGCTATCATGGTTCATCAGGGATCAAATAATTCATTCGTATTCACCAACACGACTGGCCATCCTGTGGTATACCGACCTACAGGTTTGTTTCAATGCCAAAATAATCCAATGCATCTAGCTCTCTTTAAGTTTCGTTTACATTGTATTTGCACAAAATTACGTAGGTATATTGAAATTTATCTGGCATGGTCTTTTATTAGTCGTCATATTTGCTGGAAAAACGCCGAAAAGTAGTGTATCCACTATCCAGTTATGCCGCTCAAACTATGACTAAACTTAGTAGATTATGTTCTGTTGAGTCACCAGAGGCTTAAGTGTTCTGCAGGTGTCAACCGGTACTATACCGTTTGTGCGTTGGAGTACCTGGCTCTGGGAGGTGGCAGCCATTTTGCACTATATTTGGATCAGGATCTGTAAGCTCTCAAAATCTCAGTAACTAATCACATAACACTAGATCCATCACTTGGTTCCAATAGTCTTTTTTGTATTTGATATTGGAAAAGTGAAGTACATTATCCACGAGTTTATTCTAATTTCTAATAGTTTCCTTTTTGTTCTCCAAGATTGACTGGATCAAGCCGCATCTCAGAGACTTACGGGAACCCTTGCCTAGCACACACTGAGGATTTTGACGTGAAAGAAGTTGAGGTGTGTGTAGGGAGCAGTTCATTCGTCTTGCAGCCTTTCAGTCTCTTCAATACATGTTAATTGTTTCCACTTTCTTTCATCTTTACACAGTTATGGGGCTTTGTTTACGCATCCAAGTTTGATGAGGTGATAGCAATGAGCCATTCAGAGGCAGCTGGTATATGTAGATGGTGATGTGCCTATCTTAGGCCATTTCTGCAACTATCGACATGAGTCAATACGCCACACATGTACAGAAGTTATTCTAAAGTTTACCAATTCCCAGAAGTAAAAAATTACCTTGTTTCGAATAGTAGTGCAAAATAATAAAAACCAACGAGTTCCATAGCAAAACAGGATCGGTGATCAAGATGGTCGAGTTCAAGAACGTAAAAGAACTGAATCCAACAATCGTTGGGATGTTCGTATGTTACATTACTAAGCCATTTTGGCGTCCAGCTTGGTTGTTCAATCGCTGCGATTCTGCTGATTGCCGCCATTGTAGCTTTCAGCTGTGGCCGTTAGCAGCAGCTGCTTCTTCTTCGTATGCAGCTTCGTGTACACCAAGAGCAGCTCGGCCAGAAGGGTCAAGGTTCTTGGACCATGATGCATCCCACTCGACAGCCTTGGCTGTGCTACATGCCACACTTGGACCTCCTGGAACTGTCGACCTTGCAGCATTCTACAGGAATTCCCTCACAATCAACTTCTCCAATTTGAACATGTATACGTACAGAAAGGAACAAGATGTAAACGGATCAAATTATGGGCTCGAAATGTTTGGAGGATCAAACCTTGGGGAAGAATTTCTCGAAGATTGCTCTGTAGTAGTAAGCTTCTTTTGTTGTTGGAGTATTCTCAAGGTAGACGAAGCTGGCATGTGCTAACATGGCATCAGTAACCTGTCCAAATCCAACCAAAGTATGGAATTACACCATACCGGGGGACCAATATGTCTGAAACACCGAATTTATGCTACCATCAAATGCTGCTACATTGTTGGAAAGACTTACATGGTTATCAGCATGTTCCTTCAAACCATCGATCCAGCTATATCCAACACCGTCACTGAACTGTTCTTTCTGTCTGTATAGTATATGCTGAAACAAAAAACGAAAACGGATCTTAATGTTTCACTTGTACGATAAAGTGATCAATTGAAGGAAAATTGTAAAGAATAATTTTTATAGCATAGTGTATACTTTTATTTACTTCATTGTTTCATGATAAAGAAAAATTCAATTTTTCTTTCCATTTCTTAAATTTTCAGAGGAATCAAACAGGAAGAAACTCAGATAACAACCTCCAAATGAAAATGCTACAGTAACTGGAGATGGGAAATTCAGGATGATGAGACTGACCTTAGGCAGATAAGGCTTCTTTTCATCATCGAAAGCATTACGCAAGATCCATTTCTCAATCCTTCCAAGATCAGGCTTGATCTGTCATTTGGCGAAACTATTAAATTTGTGCATTTTAAAAAATTAGGACATGTAATTGTTTTCGGTGGCAAAGATATTACAAGATGGATGTTACCATTTTCCACTCCGGATCAATTCTCATAGCTACATCCATAAACTCCTTGTCAAGAAACGGGACGCGGGCTTCCAAACCCCAAGCAGAAGTTGATTTATTGGCCCTCAAGCAATCGTAGAGATGAAGAGCTTTGATCTACTTGACATCATTCGCACAGTCAAACACCAATTGCAACAGTTCATTGTTTGAATAAATTTCTAAAGGCGGGAAGGATACCTTGCGGCATGTCTCCTGATGTAACTCGTCTTTGTTTGGCGCTTTATGGAAATATAGGTAACCTCCGAATATTTCATCAGAGCCTTCACCGGACAAAACCATCTTCACTCCCAATGATTTAATCTTTCTAGACATGAGAAACATCGGGGTACTGGCTCTTATAGTCGTCACGTCATACGTTTCGATGTGGTAAATGACTTCTTCAAGAGCATCTATTCCTTCCTGATACAAAACATAAGAAAAGATATTATTCTCATGCTCGTATGAAATTCTCTTTTTGATCTACAGTGAAGGATTTTGTTGGCAAAAGCCCAAGAAACATGCAAGAGACGTATAATAATACCTGAACAGTGAAGTAAAATTCATGGTGTCGAGTACCTAAGTAGTCGGCTACCTCTCTGGCAGCTTTCAGGTCTGGAGAGCCCTGGATTAAAATAGCAAACGCTTAAATCAGATTGTACATGCTTTATCTATGACAATATGAAGCAGAGACAATCACTTCAAGGATTAGGAAAAGCGAATAATCAGAGTAGCATTTATGAATATAAGTTTACAAGTTGTTCAACAGTATATCTATCGTGTCAGAGAGGATTGTGACCTTCAGGCCAATGCAAAAGGTATGTAATTGCGATCCCCATTGACATGCAGCTTTCAACTCAATCATATGACGACAAGCCACGGCCGCAACAAGTGATGAGTCCAGCCCACCGGATAAAAGCACACCAAATGGTACATCTGTCATAAGTCTCTTCAATACGGCCTACACAAAGTTCCAAGAGAGAAAGATAATTTGTATTATTAGAAGCCTTTGAAACTTTTTCGGCTATCAGTTATACAGACTTAAGTAGAAACAATAGTCCAATTCATAAATCAGCAATAGCGAGTTCCATAAAATGCTCAAGATCAATGTGCATTATGTATGGAAACAAAAGTCTTTAGAGCTTGCCTTCTCAAATGCTTGTCGCAAAACAAGGGGGTCATATGGCGTGCTAGGAGTAAGTTCGTTGAACCATGGTGGGTTGTACCACCTTCGGAGCCCGCCTGCAAATAACTTCCATCAATCATAGTAATAACTGACATGTTATACATTAAAAAGGTGATCTTTGCTGTCCTCATTTTTATTTCCCTTTCTGACAGGAGGATCTTATACCAGTTTTTACCTTGTTTGCTGGAATAAATATGCCCTGGTGGGAAATAAGTAAATTGTTCACAATCATCACTCAAAGCTTTCATCTCAGAAGCAAACCAGGTTGCGCCTACGAATAGAAGGGAGCAATAATATAAGAGCCGATCAATCAATTGAGTGAGATTAAGGTTTTCAGTGTTACTCGAAGAAAAAAAAATGTTACTCAGAACGAGTAAAGGCAAACTGCAATCTGTTTACATACCATCAAGACCCCAACCCATGTAAAGAGGGGTAATTCCAATGGCATCTCGAGCTGCAATGAAGCTTTTGTCACGAGTATCAAGCAGCACAAAGGAGAACATTCCATCCAACATGTGCACAAAATCTTCTCCATACTCTTCATACTAATTGAATCAAAAAGAAAGATTTAACAGTGATGAATAAAGGTATATGATTTAAAAATGAACGAAACAAACAACACATTATACATCAGAAATTACTCATATCATCTGTGTTTGTGCACTGTTCAAATTGAGTGAAAAAAGAGAAATTACAAGGTGCGCGATCACTTCGCAGTCACTGCCAGTTCTGAAAGTGTGAGTCTTTAGTTTTTGTCTCAACTCGGCATGGTTATAAATCTCCCCATTGACCTACAAGGAAGGAAAAAAAATCAGATCCCAGCTCTCAACCATCAAAACAGTTTCAACCCATTGCCAAAAAACAAATAATTCCATACAAGCATATAGACTCCATCTAACGTTACTGTGACATAGACTTAAATCACATACCCGGAAAGAAAAATACATGGTTGTATAAAATGCATAAAATCCGCCAAAATTACCGTGACAACAATTGTCTTGTCCTCATTGTACAAAGGCTGGTCTCCAGAAGTAGGATCTACAATGGCTAACCTTTGATGAGCAAGATAACAATCCTGGTGAACATGCAAGCCACTCCAGTCAGGCCCTCTATGTCGCAATCTACAAATTCCAAACCCAAAATCAACATCATTAAGAGTACGTTAAACAAGCAAATCCCAGCACACTTATAATCCAAACAACAAGTGCCACTAAAAGCGCCATACCAAACCATGCAGGGAAACAATTCAACATATGTTTCAGTTGAGATATTTAACCTCAAACTTCACACCAGTTTATCAATCTTTTTCAGGTTCATCATTTCTCAAAGTCAAATTCAAATCCCCAACACATCACAGCTCCTTCTTGTATTCTACTTCTACCAACCCCATAATCTATAATTCAGCTAAAGATTCGAACTTTTCAACAGAATAATCGAATTAAATCGTTACAGAATCAGTCTCCATTTAATCAAACCACATCAAATTCAGAATGCGTTTCACTTTCATACCTCCTGGACAGTTCGATTATTCTGGCACGCTTCGCATGAGAGTTGTCGACGACACCGAACACGGCGAGGATTCCACACATAACGGCGGCGGCGGGAAGAACTGGCCGGTGCAGAAAGATGAAGCAGCTGGAGAAAAAGAATGGAATTTTGGAGAGATAGTGGCCGTTGATGCTCGCTAATGAAATAAAATATTAAATGAATGGAGAAAATCCCTCTATTTACTCTTCTAATTAATTCCGATTAGGGTTTTAATTACCATCTTTGTTTTTCCAAATGATAAAATAAATTTGAATATTAAATTAGATTTATTTTAATTATAAAAAAATAGATTTATTTTAATGACCCAAAAGTCAAATCTCAATGACTAGTATACTAATATTTTTAATCGAACAATCAAAAAAAAAATTTAATCGATCTATGTCTTTACTCTTTTGTGATACTACAAGGGCATAGTGGAATATAAGAAGCTTTACAATTGGCGATTTTAAGATTTTAATAAAGGATATTAATTTTTTTTTGATTAGAATATATTAATAAAGGATACTACTTTTTTTTAAAATTAGAATTTATTAGATGGATGAAAATAGCCTGCAAATAAAGGATACTACAAGGGCATAGTAGAATATAAGAAAGTAAAGGGGTAGCTTTACAATTGGCGATTTTTTTTAATTAATAAAAGGATATTAATTAATTGAGTATGAAAACATCCTTTTTCTCCGTCGTGCTTGCGTGTTTCGATTATTCGATCGCCATTCCAACATACATCTCAGCCGATCATCAGATTTTCTCATTCCCCCAGATCTCATCTCATCTGGGTTTTCAACATTTTCGTTTCCGGAAATCCATCCGACGTGAAAGATTGAATCTTTGATTTCCACATACTGTAAAATGGCGGTAGTTTCACCTCTTGCGAAATATAAATTGGTGTTCCTCGGCGACCAGTCCGTCGGTAAAACCAGCATCATCACTCGCTTCATGTACGACAAGTTTGACACCACTTACCAGGTACAATTCACGATTTTCTGCGACTTAAAAAAAAATTCTGGATTTTTAGCGATTTAATTTATTTTTTGATGATTTGTGATCGCGCCATCTGATGATTTTTCCGAATCGGAAATGTTCGATGTATGATTACGATGATGATAATATGAGTTATAGTGGCGTGAATGTAGCTGAATGGCATACGACATGAGTCTAATCTGATTTTTGGAAATTTTCGCTAATTATTAAGGGCTGATTAGACTCTAATTTGACATAGGAACCAATCTAAGGTTGGTCTGATTCTTCCTGTAATTAGATATGTTGAAGTATCACTAAGAAAATTACATATCAATTTGGGGTTGATATCGTGTCGAATTTACTTTTATGTATACAATGCAGGCTACAATTGGTATTGATTTTCTCTCGAAGACAATGTACCTCGAAGATAGAACAGTTCGGTTGCAGCTCTGGTAAGATGGTCAAGTCATGATGATCTGTTCGTCTAATTACAACTAGTTTCGCATTTGTTCTTGATCAAAAATCAAAGGGCTTTGCTCGGCTTATAACTTGAACATTTCATTTGATGAATTTTTCAGGGATACGGCTGGCCAAGAGAGATTCAGGAGTCTTATTCCTAGCTACATAAGAGATTCTTCTGTTGCAGTCATTGTCTATGATGTATCTAGTGGGTCTTCTAAACTAAACTATACATCGTTCGTGTCCTTTCGAAATCTTAGAAGCAAAAGTAAGAGGCTCCGTTAACTTTTAGTTTCCCTATTTATATTTGCAGATAGGCAGTCATTTCTGAGCACGAGTAAGTGGATTGAGGAAGTTCGTACAGAACGAGGGGGCGATGTAATCATTGTTCTAGTAGGAAATAAGACCGACCTTGTTGATAAAAGGTCAGAACTCAGAACACAATTTTTGGGAAACATTATTACTTCGTTGTTTTGAATTTGTGCGCTACGTGTCCTGAACACGTGTTATGCAGTGAATGAATGTGTTTAATAATTTGATTGTTCTCTTTCTTTTCATGTGACCTAATTGAGACTTTGTAACGATACAACTTTTAGCTGCCCCTGATAATTCATGGAGGGACTTTTTATAATAAACTACATATGGTATATGATGGAACCGGTTGCCTTGTAAATAGAAGAAATTTTTTTAGCAGTTTTGTTGAACATAATTTCTCTTTTCGAACATTAATATCTAATAAACGGTTTATGGTGAAAATAGGCAAGTATCTATCGAGGAAGGAGATAGCAAGGCCAAGGAAGCCGGAGTGATGTTTATAGAGACTAGTGCTAAAGCAGGATTCAATATTAAGGCAAGGCCACATCCCTTCAGTTCCTGTCCATCAGAAATATGTTCAGGCAAACATTTTATTATTCTAACAGTATAAATATTTACATCATGTAGCCTCTGTTTCGCAAGATTGCGGCTGCTTTACCTGGAATGGAGACACTGTCCTCCACTAAACAAGAAGATATGGTTGACGTGAACTTGAAGCCCACAGTCAATTCATCGCAAACAGAACAGCAAGGCGGAGGTTGCGCATGCTAACATGGTGTCTGTGTATTTAGCCAAAAATTAGACACAAGGAAGACACATGACCAGTGCAGAGTGTTATTTATACTCCTACACCTTACATTTATATGGCTTTTGCCATCACTGGACCATGTCGATTGATTACATTGCTCAAGTAGTTTTTTTTCTTTTATTTGAACTGATGAGTTCCCTTTTTTTATGTACAAATTTGTTTTCCAAAGTTTGTTTTTCTTATACTATATTTTTCAAAGTTTGATTACATCACACCTGTTTGTGCCCTCTTCTTTAACAAAATCCAAGAATTCCTCTTGCTTCACTATATTCCCTCCTGAGACTAATCTACACTTAACACTAGTTTTGATTCCTCTTGCTTCACGTGGGATGGAAAAAGTCTATAAAAAAAAAGTGGGATGGAAAAAGATATCCCCCATTTGGGATTGCTGCAGCCACTGGGTGCTGATGGCTATATACAGTGAATACTATAGGGCCCAAACCCTGTATCCTTGCTTTGCTTGATGCTGCATTTTGTGCCTCTTTGCCGTGTCTTTATTTTGTCTTTGCGGCTTCCTTTTTTTATTAGTGGTGAACTCATGTGAAGACTCATATTGAGGTAGGCTGTTGAATTGAAACAAAACATCCAGTCACAAATGTGAATTACAATCTTCTTCTCTCTTTTTTTTCCAATGAAAACAAGCACAAGCACAAGGAACAGCATCAAGTAACCACAATATAACTGCAGCAACAAACCTTTTAGGGTCGCAGGGAACTGGTTCAGACAAGAAGTATTCAGCATTAAGTGCATCAGCTGCGGATATTCTCTACAAAAACAATTTTGAGGGTGGATGACAAATAAGGACTAACGAAAACAAAATGCTAACTAGCCAAGCTAATAGAACGTATGCTGTACCTGAGCTGGATCAAGAGTCAGCATTTTATCCAGCAAGTCCACGGCATGACGATCAAACCTATAACAAGCAACAGAAATAGTAGTGAATTTTTTACAGACTAAGATGTTACAATATAGGTACTCAAAGGCCAGAATGCTCGACCACATACTGGCTGAACGTTTCCCTCAGTCTTCTCTGCCTATGTCTGGATACCCTAAGTTTCCTATACCTTGGCAATTCGGAGACTCCAGGCCAATTTACCTCATCAGGAGCCCCACACAACTCATAAATTTTATTGATTTGATCAGGCTGTGTCATGGAAATTAAGCGGAGCACATAATGAACACTTGATTAAGTTTTGATTTCAAGGGTAGTGAAATAAACCTAACCTCAGTTTTGCCTGGAAGAAGTTGTCTTCCATACAACAGCTCGGCAAAGATACATCCAACAGACCACATGTCAACAGCCGGACCATACTTCGTGGCTCCAAGGAGCAGTTCTGGAGGTCTGCCAAATATTCAAGGAACAAATTATTGAGAGCAAGAGTGATAAAGAAGCTAAATATGTGTTTGATATTCAACTATTAAATCTGTAATTTACCTGTACCACAAAGTTACCACAAGATTTGTAAGATTTATATCCCTGTCATTAGCTAATGATCGTGCCAGCCCGAAATCAGCGAGCTTCAGTATACCCTCATTATTTATAAGAAGGTTAGACCCTGTGATGAAAGCGACATCCGGCAAGTCATGCCTTTTCTTTTAAAAAAAAACCCAAATTGGTATGTGAGTAGGAACATTTGTTAACTTGAAACTCACCTTTGATATCTCGATGAAGAACCCGATTGAGATGGCAATATTGGAGCCCAGTCAACAGTTGCTTCATATAACACTGAAAGAAAAAGCCTTCAATTTAGAATGGCATGCTTATAAGTTTTAAAAAAAGGATTATCGAACAACTATACACAGTTATATTATGATTTTACCTTAATTTGAGGAACTGTAAATTGTTGCCCCGGTCTATTAGATAGACCAGTCAAGTCATGATCCATATACTCAAAAACTAAGTAAATGTTGCCTCTGTATCTGTTCTCATGATCTGTAAGACAACGTTTAAAACAAAGCATTTCACTCACAAATCCTAAAGATGTCATGCAAATGAGATTTCTGTGAAACAATTCAAGATATCAGAATTAACATAAATGTAGAACAAACGATGACGAAAAAAATCTATGTTCAATTTTCCAAGACAAACTTTCTAACCTGTTTCCCCATTATTATCATCCTCGGGACCTGAAGAGTAAATCAGGTCACAATGATCAATCAATGGGCTTAAACTATAATAACAGAAGACATATGTTTCAGCAAAAGTACAAAATAAACTGTAATTACTTGTGGACAATACAATCTCTTTCAGCTTGATGACATTAGGATGATTAAGCTTCTTCAGTATCATTATTTCCCTGATGGCAGTTATAGGGAACTGCATAGAACAACAAGCCTTCAGTAGGTATTAAGTACTACGCAATGTCGCGAACAGATATATCAATATAACAAATCAGAAACAACAAAAGTAAAATAAAACTGACCTCTTCACTCTCTTTATCTTTATTTATAAGTATTCTTTTTAAGGCAACTATTTCTCCTGTGGCAATTTCCCTAGCCTTGAAAACTTGTCTGTCAAGATTCAATAAATTAATAAACCACAGTTATCATAAAAAGTTGTAAACCCTAAATCCTAGTAGAATCTTTCACTTTGGCACTGATCAAGCAGTAAAGAAAACAAAAACCGAAATTGACAGTACGTACTCACCCGTACGTCCCTTCACCAATTTGCTCCAACTTCTCGAAGCACTCAACAGTCCTCGCCGTAATGGTAAAATCGCCGACGCTCAGATCCCACAGCGGCGTAACCGCCATTTTCGCCGACCAATATTCCATCAGAATTAAGAAATCGCTGTTCACGATTCAAAACTGAATTGGTCAAATTCACAATCACAATTTTCGCTTCACGTATTTATATTCATAAGAAAGCCGTTGCTGCATTTTAGGCGGTTCAATACCGGCTTCGTTATTGGGCCTGCATCGTCATCGGCCTATTTTGTGACCAACTAACAAGGCCCAATAAACCAATGGTTTATAGTAGAAATCTACTTATTATCTATCCTTTTGTAGTTTTGTTTCCCTCTAGAGATGAAAGTGTGTCGGCCCATGAGTCGGGCTGGGTCGAAACAGTATAATTCGTATTGGTTCGGGCTGGGTTGAACAGTAACAGGTCGACCCACGGGCCGGGTCGAATCAAACAATTTGGACCCAACCAAACCCACGGGTCGGACCTATCATAAATGAGCTGGGTCGGTTCGGGTTGGGTTGAACCCATAAATTATTAATTTTAATTAAAAGAAAATTTTAAATACTTAATTTTTTTTATATGAAAATACTTAGTTATTAAATATCAAATTTTTTCATACTATTTAAATTTAAAATAACTTATTATCTAAGTAACAAATCAAAAAAAGATTCAGTAAATATTAATTTAAAAAATTATTTAAAAATAGGATCCAACCCACGGGTTGGGCTGGGTCGGGCTGGGTTGAGTTGTAATCAACCCAACCCGACACATGAACTGAACCTACCACTCTCGACCCACGAGCTGGGTAGCGCGGGTCGGACTGAATCAGATCGACCCACGACCCACACGGGCCAACCCACGGATTTCGTAACCCACTTTCAAATTTTTTCATACTATTTAAATTTAAAATAACTTATTATTAACAAATCAAAAAAAGATTCAGTAAATATTAATTTAAAAAATTATTTAAAAAAAGGATCCAACCCACGGGTTGGGCTGGGTCGGGCTGGGTCAGACTGAGTTGAGTTGTAATCAACCCAACCCGACACATGAACTGAACCTACCACTCTCGACCCACACGGGCCAACCCACGGATTTCGTAACCCACTTTCATCTCTATAATTCCCTCCCGCATTTCTCGGATCTTCTGACTACCAGTTATGGAAAGTAACACATTTATATTAATCAATAATTTTTAAATGTTCAAAATATCCTAATTTTAAAATCCAATAGGATTTAGATATCCTTGTGGTCCTAGGATAACTATATATAAGATTTATTGTAAAAAAAGAAGATAATGATATAAGTGTGTCTTCTATTATCTGCTATATATAACTGCAGCAGTGCGAGAGGTCAAAAAGGCAGAAAAGAGAGAGAGAGAGAGCAAAAGGATTTTAGTAAGCAGAGAAAGAAGCAGGACAATCTAATTGTTCTCCGGTAAGTCTATGATCAACGTACAATTGTTTTTATGAGTAGGAGTCTCACAAATTGTGTTGTGGTTGTTTGCTTGTTTTGTCGGATTTCATCATCACTATTTGTAATTTATCAGGTGCATGAGCAAAAAAAAGTGACAATATGGAAACTGTAGCGTCGTCATGGGGCGATATGCCATCTGATATTGGACACTTGATTCTAGCCAGGTTACCTGAGGTTGTCGAGCATATAAGATTTGGTGCAGTTTGCAAACAGTGGTACTTTATTTCAAAAGAGTACCACCAAGAAGAGCTTCTCAAGTCGCGAAAGAACGTTCTTCCAAAGCTTTTAGTTCCATTACCTGATACAACAGCCGGGCGCGGTCCCCCGAGACTTTTTGCACTTTCATATCTCGGCAAATACGACTTAAATCTTCAGCTTCATCTACCAGACAATAGCAATAGATACAATAGATATTGTGGATCTTCGTACGGATGGATTATCTTTCAGGATGAGATCAATGGCACTGTTACATTGGTATATCCTTTTGGCAGAGAAGTTGTTCCAATCCATCTTCCACGTCTCAACCATAGGACTGAGGCCCACTCCGTGCAAGTACACAAACTCTTAGTTTTGCCTGGCTCAACACCGGATAATTATGCCGTTGTGGCTATTTACGGAGATACAAAGGAGTTAGCCACCATCAAATCCGGTGAAAAGTCTTGGGTTTGTATTCCTCCACGATTCGAGATTCTGGCTGCTTCACTTTTCAGCGACATTATATTTTATCAGGGGCATGTTTTTGCTGTAAGCGGGATTTGTATGATTGTGAAGGTAGACATTCAAGCTCGTCCTCCGATAGTAAAGGTAATGCAGCCTCTAATAAACCTAGAAGAAAATACTCAAACATACCTGGTGGAGTCGTCAAGTTCTTCAGACTTATTTCTCCTTCAAAGATTGTATAACTATTCAGCCCATTACAAAGTACTTACAACAATTGGTTTCGACATTCACAAGTTGAAGGAAGAGAATGGACAACTAATATTCCATAAGAAGTACTTAAAAGATTTAGACGGGGATACCTTCTTTGTGGGAGATAATACATCGATGGCCATCCAGTCTAATAGTTGTATGCCAAATTCAATCTACTTCACGGACGACATAAATGATACAGACACTTACAAACCGAGTGGTGCAAGAGAGGTAGGTTACTACAACATTGAAGATGGAACTATAAGACACTATTACAAAGCTGATCCAGATCACAAAAAAAGCGTGTCTCGACCCTTTTGGATAATACCACATCAACACATACATTGAGTTTTACATCACCTAATTTATTTGCCAGTTCGAGTATGTAAAGGTCGTCCTCTGCTATATTTGATAATGAAAAATCCTTCTATTTTCATATATATGATGCGTAGTTGACTGAATGTGTGTATTTTTAGTGTCTTGATATATTCTCTCATTGAACAGTGGCGGCGCAATGGGCTGAGGCCAAGGGTTTCGAGTCCCCGACGGTTCTCTCTATTTTGAGACAGAAATTATTTTTTTGTCTCGCAGAAGGCTTTGACGGATGGATTTTTGTTACGAAATGACTAGACGATGCTATTTATTTATTTCATTTGTAATGGTCCCTTTCAGTTATAAGAAATTCATCACCATTATCCAAATAACAGAAACTAATCTTGGTCGTCCATGTTTATGAATAATAAAGCTTATTTAAATTGAAAAATAATAATTGAATTTCATGCATGCATATCCAGGGACGGGTGTAGCTTTATTTTCCAAATTTTTTGTATTATATATATATTTAAATCATTGTTCAAGACTTTGCCAATGAAGATGGAACAAGCATTGGACAAATCAAGTGTTCGTTTCGGCCAAATTGCTGGACAAATGAGGTGTTTGATGACGAATTCATGGCCGACGTTCATGGAGTTTGCAGCGGCAGCTCGTTATGGTTTCGGGAAAGATGATGAACAGTAGATTTTAATATTTAATATTTTTTTATCTAAACAATTATCAACCGGTCTAAAGTTTAAGTTTCTAATGGCCCAACTTTTCCTATGGTCCAACATGTTTGAACTCATATTTTACTAGCCATAAATTTAGTTATGATATTTTACCAGCCATATTTTTCTTTAAAATTACGTCCCATCTTGTTTAATATTTTACTTAAAAGTTATATTAACACAATATTTCTTAATATGTTAATATATATATATATAGGG
Organism: Rhodiola kirilowii; assembly: GCA_033675215.1. NCBI lineage: Eukaryota > Viridiplantae > Streptophyta > Magnoliopsida > Saxifragales > Crassulaceae > Rhodiola > Rhodiola kirilowii. Next base: position 2,957,231 of record CM066203.1, on the reverse strand, counting down.
GCGCGCTCAAATGTTATGGGTTGTTAAAGTGTTATGTGTTACTCTATTGTGCACCTTTAGATCATTTGAATCTAATGGTCCAGATTACATCTTGCACTTTCGTCTTTTAGGTAAAAGACAAAAGTGCAAAATGACAAACAACTTTGTCTTTTTTTGACTTTTATTTTGCACTTTGACTTTATTTTGCACCTTTAGATCATTTGATCTAAAGGTTGAGATTGAAGTAACACATAACACATTAAGAAGGCCATAACATTTGAGCGCTCATATATATATATATATATAGAGGAGCGCTCAAATGTTATGGCCTCCTTAGAGTGTTATGTGTTACGGAGCTTCTGATTGGTTATTGAAAATCAAGGAACCAATCAGAAGCGAGGAACACCGTAACTATGGTGCACCCTCACCCACACAACCCCCCGTGCTTGTGAGGGTGCGTCGTAAGCCCGTGTTCCTCACCTCTGATTGGTTCCTTGATTTTCATCAACCAATCAGAAACTCATAACACATAACACTCTAAGCATCCATAACATTTGAGCGCGCCCCTATATATATATATATAGGGTCGCGCTCAAATGTTATGGCTTACTAATGTGTTATGTGTTACGGTGTTCTGATTGGTTGATGAAAAACAAGGAACCAATCAGAGGCGAGGAACACGGTTCTTATGGTGCACCTCACAAGCACGGGGGGTTTATGGGTGAGGGTGCACCGTAGTTACGGTGTTCCTCGCTTCTGATTGGTTCCTTGATTTTCAATAACCAATCAGAAGCTCCGTAACACATAACACATTAATTTGGCCATAACATTTGAGCGCTCCTCTATATATATATATATATATTTAAACTATATAAAATTCAAAATCGATTAATGACTGCTGAGGCTCCGATTAATTCCAATTAATTTTCAAAGACCTTTTCCGCCCGACTAGCACCTAGCGTTTTTTACAACCTTGATTTTTAAATCATGAAATCAATTTAGTTTAAAATTTATATGTTAAAATTAGTTTAATATTTAAAAGTGTGTTATGGAGTCACATGAGGTGGCTTTTGAGAATCATGGTTTATGTTGTTTTGACCTTTATCGGTGCACATTGAGGGAATTAGAACTTTTTTGTTTGTGCTCATAGTCAATGAGGATTGCTCAAATGAGAAATCCGTTATTTTTTCGAGAACTTGAGACCCCAATTTTTACCTTCCAAAATGTAAGATGTATTTTACAAAATACATTTTTGATAGTGACATGTTTTTTTATGAGTTGATTTTCGTTTGACACCCTATCATAATTCCCGAATCTTCTTTATTGGGCCTACATCGTCATCAGCCTATTTAGTGACCCAACTTATAAGGCCCAATAAACCCATGGTATATAAATGAATCGTACGTGTCTTTTCTGACTACCAGTTATGGAAAGTCGTAACACCTTTCAAAAAAAAAACAAAGTTATGGAATGTAACACATTATTAATCAATAATTTTAAAGAAGTTTCCATAATTATCAATTTATAAATATACTAATTATCTAATAGGATTTAGATATCCTTGTCGTCCCAGGAATTTCTAAATAAGTGTGTTCTATATATATATATAGATAGTGGCAGCAGCAGCAGTGCGAGAGTGGTCATACATGCAGAAAAGAGCAAAAGAATTTTAGGAAGCACACAGAAAGAAGCTGATATAATGAGTAGTGGACAACCTAATTGTTCTTCGGTAAGTAGGAGTTTCACACATATTGTGTTGTGTTGTTTTTGTCGAATTTCACTAGCTAGCTAGTTGTAATTTTATCTGAGTGCAGGAGCAAAAAAGCGACAATATGCAAACTGCAGCGTCCTCATGGGGAGACATGTCATCAGATATTGGACACTTGATTCTAACAAAGTTGCATGAGGTTGTCGAGCATATAAGATTTGGATCAGTTTGCAAGCAGTGGGACATTATTTCAAAAGAGTACCCCCAAGAAGAAGAGTTGCTCAAGTCACGAAAGGACGTTCTTCCAATGCTTTTGGTTCCATCACCTGATACACCAGCCGGGCGCGATCCCCCGAGACTTTATGCACTTTCGTGTCTCGGAAAATACTACTCAAATCTTCAACTTCACAAGGTACCATACAGTAGCAATAAATACAATAGATACTGTGGTTCTTCGTACGGATGGATTGCCTTTCAGAACGAGGATGGCACTGTTACATTGATATATCCTTTTGGCAGAAAAGTTCTTAGAATCGATCTTCCCGGTCTCCACCATTGGATTAAGACAAGTTACTGCATGGAAGTAAACAAACTCTTTGTTTTGCCTGGCTCAACACCTGATGATTATACTGTTGTGGCTATTTACGAAGGAATGAAAGAGTTGGCCACCATCAAATCCAGAGAAAATTCTTGGGTTTACATTCCTCCACGACCTGCGACGGTGCCTGCTTCACTTTTCAGCGACATTGCATATTATCAAGGGCATGTTTATGCTGTAAGCGTGATTTGTATGATTGTGAAGGTAGACGTTCAAGCTCGCCCTCCGGTAGTAAAGATAGTGCACCCTCTTAACCGAAAAAATCATTCTCGGAGAACATACCTTGTGGAATCAACTTCTTCCGACTTATTTCTCCTTCAAAGAAATTATGACGATTCAGACCTTGACAAAGATCTTACAACAACAGATGGTTTCAACGATTCAGACCCTGACAAAGATCTTACAACAGATGGTTTCAAGCTTTACATGGTAAAGTTGAAGGATGACAAAGGAGAGCTAATCCCTATGGACTTGAAAAGTCTAAAAGGGGATACCTTTTTTGTGGGAGATAATACATCAATAGCCATCCGGTCTGATGGTTGTATGCCTAATTCAATCTACTTCACTGACGACTTAAATGATCCAGGATATTACAAACCGAGTGGTCCGATAGACGTAGGTTATTACAACATTGAAGATGGAACTATAGAAAGCCATTACAAAGCTAACTCAGCTAACAAAGAAGGCATATGTCGACCCATTTGGATAGTACCACATCAACACACTTTGATTTCTACATCCTCAACTATGTGCCTTGCAAACAAATTATATGCCAGCTTGAGAATGTAAGGTCGATAATAATAAAAATTCATATATTATTTTTCATATATGATTTTGTTGACTGAATGTGTATATATATAATGTCTTGATATATTCTGATTGCATTGTGACAATTATCGAAGTGACAGCAACTAATCTCCTCGTCGTTGTTATAAATAGAGCGAGTTGGTGAGGCAAACCGTCTATAGGTACTCTGATATGTCTCTAGTTAAATATTATGTCTAGCAATCGGACGAGCTTAGGAGTGGGCATCATGATTTGCTCGCTTCCAGTACTATCTGATCACTTTGAGTGTGGATGGCGAATAACTAACTCCAATTTTTTCTGCTCGCACAATTGTAAAGCTCATGTAAATTCGATCAAAATTGAAATCCAAACTGTGATATATGAATTTAACAACAATGTAAAGGCTGCACACATATTTAATGTGATTTTGCAGCTTTGCTAAGCCAAATATCAAACACATCGCATATACATGAAGTTACAGGTATTGTTGGGTACGTACAGTCTTTCTTTTCCGGCATGCATTGTTTGCTGCTCATGCTAAAGTCATGTCGTTTTAATTTATTTGATTTTTTTTAATTTGTAAATGCACGCCGAGATAATAAAGAGTAATGAAGAGTGTTTGTGTTTTACGTCTATGAGATTCTTTGCAGCTATTCACTGTAACAAATATTAACAAACATTTATAATGATTAAATAGAAAATTTTCTTTATACATTGTACAGATATATAAGGCACGGAGACGTAAGAATATAATTTTTTTTAAAATAATTATATAAATCCACAAATCATACATAATTATATATATATATATATAGGCCAGATCTGGTGCAAAGTCCAAATACTGTACAAAATACAAAGTAATTGAGACCTTTGATCAGGTAAATTCAAGGGTCTCTATAAATTAGGGATAAACACAATTAATTTATTTCAATCTCTATTAATAAGCTCATTAAGGGTAAAATAGACATGTTTTTTCCTTTCGTTTCTCTCTCAATACTGTTCATCATCATCTACCCCGTGAAACCCTAACCTCCAGAAAAGCTCTAATTTTTTCAGCATTAATCGCTCAAATTGAAGGAGTAAAACTTGGTCGAACTCATTTGTTCACACTCTGGATCATCTTCGACATCAATGGAACTCAACCCAAAATGCAATCGACTGTTTTCGAAAAGAATAATTCGAAAATGGTCATGACGAACTATATAATGGTTGTGACGAATTATAAATGTTATGACTAATTATACAATGATATTGCCAAAATTCTGGACGAATTTTAGTTTACAGTTGACGAATTACAGCATTATTCGTCGAAGTGTACTACAATTTGTCATAATTTATGACGAATTATAGTCCACTTTTAACGAACTATGACATAATTTGTCAAAATTGGACTATAATTCGTTTAGAATTCATCCATGATTTCCAGTCCTTCTCCCATTAACAAACGCCGTCGACGTCGTCGGCTCGAATCGGTTTCGCAGATGATGGCAATGGACTCCTTCAACCACATTCATGTTTCAACCACAGTCTCAGTGTGAGACGGATAAACAGAATGACATGTTCTAGTACTTGGATTCAGTGGAAATAGACGATTGACATGGCCATGGCGCAGGGAGGTAGTGGAGCGGACATGGCCATGGCGATTGACGCCTTTGGCAAAAATGATGACGGCTGAGGCGGTGGAGAGGGAGTCGTATACAAGTCACTTCCACCATGATGGTTGATAGGAGCTTATACTGGTAGTCATTAATGCAGATCTGGATCTGTATGGTCGAGAAAAAAGAATGGAGAAAAGAGAATGAAACTTGTGGTTATAGGAATGGTCAAATATGCCCTTAATCTAATGAAAAATTAAATTTATTGAGATTTTTTTTCTTTTAATCTCAACCGCACATATATTAATTTGGAAGGCTGAGATGATTTTGTATTTTTTATAGTAATTTGGGTTTTGTACCTGATCCTTTCTCTATAGAGTATAATTTATTTTTACATATCTTCCCCTTCAAATGTTCTTCCGTGTCCATTTTCTTGAGGACGATTACACTTCGGACACCTCGGTAGTGTTGCAGATGCTGCGGCTTCATGTACTGTTTCTTGATGATTAATCACTGCCTTTTGGCCTTGATATCCATGATTCCAACAAATGTTGCAGAATCCATTGTAATCAAAGCGGTCATCATCGTCATTGAAGTTTCCCTTTCATTGTGGCCGGTTCTCAGCTACTTTCTTTACTTCTTCCTCCGCTACCTCCTCAGCAATCACCACCTCGTCTGCCATCTTCAATCTGCAAAACAAAATCAGATGGAAATTAGTAAAGTAAAAAAATACAATGAAAAATGATAAAACTTCTAAATCATCTGCATATTGTAATTTTAATGAAATAAATTCAAAAATGATAATTTTTCATAAATATTTTATTTTACACTATAAACTTACTTATAGCTAGACCCGGCAAATTAACCCTAAACCTTTCAATCCGTCCTTTAAAACCCGCCTGTTAGCCCGTCCTTTTAATAAAAGGGTTGACAAACCCTTGTCTATTAAGAACCCTTTTATACGGGTTTACAGGTTTTTACCGAATAACCCTCCAACCTTTTAAGAACCATTTTAACTAATATTAATAATAAACATAAAAAAACCAAAACCAAACCCTTTTAACTAGTATCAATCATCACATGGCGAAACTCAGTGTTTTTTATAATCTGCTAGATCCTCAACCTCTCGAAAGCAAAGATCTTCCTCCCCACTCTGTGAATTTGGACATACTGACGCCCGTCAGGATACCGTGGATCAGTCGTCGGAATGTAGAGCGGAGGGTAATAATGCACGCATGGGGTATGGTAAGGTGGACGATCATAAGGTGCAATTTGCCGATGAGGCGGTGCTGCATGGAAGTTGTTGTATTGGCTGAACCGTGGCTTCAAGTTGATCGGAAATCGTGACGATGAAGCCATTGATGAAAGTAACTGTGAAACTTTTTAGGGTTTGGCTGTGTCGGAGGATTTGGCTGTAAGTGTAGCTGACAATGAAGAATAAGGTCAATTAAGCTCAACTCAAAAGCAGATTAAATAAAATTAAGTAAGGTGTACGGATATGTATTTATAAGTGATAGAGAAATCTAAAACGCTGTAGGATTTCTATTACTTAAAACGTTTATAGAAGGCCTAAAAAACGTTTAAAAGAGTCCAAATGATTAAAAGAACTCCTAAAGGGTTGAAGGGTTTAACCCTTTTAACTCTTGTTCATTAAGAACCCGTCCATTGAACCCTTTAAGCTAAAAGGGTTTTAAAGGGTTCAACCCTTGTCCATTAAGAACTCGTCCACTAACCCGCCCGCCCGCCCTATTTGACACCTCTACTTATAGCCTTTCGTATGCACTTTGTTAGGTAACAAAATGGCTAGAAGTGGATGTTATTTATAGAAGAGTATAAGTCACTCTTAGAAAAGATCCTTCAGCCACCATTGATCTCTCACCTGTACTTCTATGGCAATAACAAAATGTTCTACATAAAAATCTCATATCATATATCTTCTTTAGAACAAGTTACATTCTAACTTTCTAGTAACTCTAAATTACAAATACTTTCTTAGTGAGGAGGGCCGCACATAGCCGCACCAGAAAACATCCTTAGTGAGGAGGGCGCTCTTTATTGCGCCTCCGTCAATACAAGGAATTACTGGCCTCGCAGGGTCTCTTTCAGTGAGATTGTGTCTGTCCATGTATTTCGATCTTTTGCTCGATCTTGTACTAAGGAGAAAGATCCAAACTTTGTTTGGTCTTAATCTTTTTCATGTTTTAATCGAATAAAATAATCTTTCAATAAATAAATAAATTACAAATACAAAAAACACATGAATCTAGCCCAGCCACAATTATACACATTTCCAACTCTAAATGGCCCAATTATTTTCATATTATTCTTGGATTGAAAATGAGGCTGAGTTCAATCAAAACACAAGTCAATTTAACAGGAGTGTCGCAAAGGAAAGGTTCAAATCTCAGCTGTCGCGGCGGCTGTGGCTTCTGATCGATACCAGTACATGACTTAAGTTTCTCAATCAGATTGGCAAGATTGCTGCCGCTTTAACTAGAATGAAGACACTTTCATCCACAAAACAACAGGACACGGACATGGTCAACGGGAACCTGAAGCCTAAGGTCAATTCATCAAAAAAACAGAACAGCAAAGCGCGGAGCAGAGGTTGCTCGTGCTAAAATGATGTATGTGTATTTAGCCTCAGTACAGACTGCAGAGTGAAGGTTAAAAATTTTGTTTGACTGCAACTTGACCCCTAAAACATATAAATTGACAACTATAAGGGGGTTAAAAATATGCTTGTCAGTCGTGTGTAGGGATGGGGGGCTTAAAGCACATTTAAAATCCCTAATGATAGGATACCCAATCCTCTTGGTATGACGTCAAGAGCTGAATTTAATGTGGAAAGCCTACACTTACAGATTTGAAGCACATGTTTAATTACATCCCAAGGTATGTGCTTGTTTCCAGCAGAGAAAGGGTTAGGTTGAAGGTTATCTTCTCAATAGATCTTTTGGAAAATGCATTGCAGGTGCATGATCGAAAAGAATCTACCTATGTAAGTGTGAAGTGAGCCGCTTCAATTAGCTCGTGCTTGGCTAAGGATGCTGATCAGTCAATATTCTGACTGATTATTCACTACATTCGATGAAGGATAACGTTCATTCTCCCGGCAAATTTCTATATTTGATGTCTTTCTCTAGTGTTTCAGGTAAAATAGACATATCATCGCTCCTTGGAGCCAAAGTATTGAAAGAACGGAAAGATCGATTGAAAAAGGCTAAAAACAGAAGCTGTGCCAGGACAGACCGTTACAGCCGTGACACATAGTCAGTCACGGGTGTAACAGTACCTATTTACCCCCGAGATATCAAGGATGCCCGTTACAAGTCTCAGCAGCCGTTACACCTTGGGTTGTCACGGGTGTAACGGCATGAATTTTCTCCCGAGATCTTGGCTCTAGCCGTGACACACCTGGCTGTCACGGGTGTAACCGTCGGCTGGCAATTTAAAAGTTGTTTCCAAAAATCAATTTTGGGCTTTTCAGCCTTTTTAGACGATCTATTAAAAGGAAACACGACCAGAATTTCAGTGTGTGCTATTTTTCGGAGAAAACCCTAACTTAGGAGAAAGACATCGCGAGAGATTGAGATCGTCGAGCTACATCGTTTACGGTTAACTCGTCCTTACTTTCTTTCAATACATTACTCTCGATATTTTGTCATGAGTAGTGAGTAGTCCTTCAATTCTGGGATCCTACGGATCCCGTGCTATGTAACTCTAACTATTCATGTGATCAATTAAAGTTGTTATTTATGCGATTCGATTATTCAATTTCATTGTGTGCTTAATATTATCGTTCTATGCAAGTATTTACATCAAATGGTATGTTTGCATTGTTAGAACGTATTTAGGTTATATGCCGAAAGGTGAATGGGCCCTAGGGATTAAGCGGATTATATGAAATTGATATTAGGTCATGTTTACATGAGTTAATAGGAAAACCTTTAGTTTAATAAATCGAGATCGTTGATAATCCGTGGATGGGCGGCGTTCAACGATTGAGATTAATCTAGACAATGATCCGTGGATGGGCGGCTTGTCTAATGTTATTTCGGTTATATTCCATATTCGATAGCATGAATAATTAACGTAGAATGATTGCATGATTAGCGGGGTTAGCACGGGTGAAGTATGGATTATGGAATTCTTCCTCTGATAAAAACACAACCTTTATTTTCTGCACGTTTAATTTCTGTTATTTAATTATTGCAAATTTTCACAACAAAACAAATCCTTTTTAATCGGAGTAGCTAAATAGGTCACACTGTTTGCTAGTAATCACACACCTGTTCCTTGGATCGACCCTTGGCTTACCAAGGTTTATAAATATTATTTGACTGCAATTTGACCCCTAAAACTTATACTTTTGACAACTATAAAGGGTTAAAAATACGTTTGTCAGATGCACTTATGAAAGGATAGGGACACATGGTTGTAATAGTGTCAAGTTATATTTGGAATGGTAGTAAATTTGTGTGTGTTTTATTTTCTCGTATTCAAATGGATTGAAGGGATCAATTCGTAGAACACCCTGATTCTCGAATATTTGAAGATGTTACACTATATGAAATTCAATCGTTACGACATTTCATTTATGCGCAAGTTTTGTTTTGTTTGAATACTTTTAGTGTTCAAGAGTATAACCCTAAAATTGGGAGGATTGTTGGAGATTTTACGATTTATGTATCACTAATGATGTCTAAACCCTGTAAAGGATGCATATATTATAAATCAATGCCATTTCGAAATCATTTGAGCTAATTTTGGTACACTAATCTAATCAGTAAGGACCGCGCTCAGCCTATACGTTGCATGTCGCGCTCAGCTAAGACATTATTTTCTTAATGTCAATGTAGAACGCGGCATTAAAGTAATAGATGGGCGCGTAGTGTTTCTGTATCACATCCTGTTAAGACGTTAGGGTTGTGGCGCGCTCAGCGCCTAATGTCTTCGTTGGACGCAGTACATGAACGATGGGTGCGCGGCGTTCAGTTACAGGTCCGAATCGTCATCATGATCAGATCGAAAACTGGCAAAAACATGTCGATTACAGTTTGGAAAAGAGTATTTTCGAGGTCGAAAAACATAGAAAAAGCTCTGGCGATTTGCTCCATCAATTGGATCGATTTCTAATCGATTGTTCGCTCGACTACAATTTCAATTGTTCCAAGTATCCTTCACTTGTCTTATTTCAGTTCAAATTTCTGGATATCCATATTGGACAGAAATATTATTGAATTTGGAAAGTGTTTCACAATTCAAGTAGTAACCAATTCATTGATATCAAGCCCAAAAGAAGACTCAGTTCCTACAATCACCTGTCGGCAGGGTCCAAGGTATTAGGTACACAATTTAACGGATTCTAATAGGAAATTGTAGGTGACGTAACAAAGAAAATGATTCACCAACTTATTTGAATTGTTTTATTTGTGATAAAGAAATGTGAGGTAGGGTTTCGGGATTGAATTTAAGTGAAACAGTCACTAGACAGTTTTGTCTTCGCTTTAAGCTAACTTTTCTTAATTAGGTTTTAACTTTGAAAACCTAATCGCTAAATTTTAAGCTAGCTAGCATTCACATACGTACACCATTTTGCATGTATATCGAGGGTTGACCAATCTCATTCTCTACTAACTCCTTGATTAAATAGTCTAATATATACGACTTCATGCATGATGAAATCGAAATGACGTTCATCAAGCAACATCTTATCATTAAAAGAAACATGTAAATACAATCTATTATATTTACATATGTGTTACGATGAGGGGAGCTAGCGCTCGGTTGATAATCTCTAAATATTTGAGAATATGAGAATTCAAACCCTCATCATTAGATAGATCATGATACATCTTTAAATCTGCATGTGACACATGTTCAGAAAGTAAAATCAAACTTGATGACTCTGACTTTGCATTAAATACAATTTTGAATATGCACACGAGATACTTGACATCACCACATTAACTTGATGACATATTTTTAAAGGTGAGATATGGATTCTCAAGTTTTCGAGAAAAAAAAAGAGGGATTCTCATTTGGGCATTCTATGTTTAAATTTCAACTTAAAATTTGGATAAGAACCTCCTTTAAGGTAAACTAGGGCAAGCTAAAATTTTACATTGATTTGTATTGAACTCTAGTGTAATTAGTTAATTTGGATCATTTTCTAATCTATATATGTTTTTTTGTATTAACATAAAGTTAAATAATTTTAAATATGCAAGTTGTATTTAAAATAATAACATGTTTCTACTTGACATCATATTATTACTTAAATAAAGATTTTGTCTCACATCAATAACTCCATATTTTACATATACATGATATACTAGGTAACATCATGCATGAGAGCGCTCGGTTGAGAAGCCCTAAAATTTTGAGAACTTGAGAATCCAAATCTCACCGTTAGATCATGATGCAATCTTTAAATTTGCATGTGACACATATCCAAAAAGTAAAGTCAAACTTGGTGGCTTTGACTTTGCATTTAATGCAACTTTTGAATATGCACATGGGACACGTGTCACCTCCATAATCACTTGATGATGCACTTTTAAAGGTGAAGATTAGGGTCTCAAATTCTCTAATTTTAAGGGAGTTCTCAATTGAGCGCTCGTCACATCATCTATTTAGCAATGTTATATATATGCAGGGGCGAAGCCAGGAATCGAAAGTTACCAGGGCTGGAAAAAAATTTATAGTGACGTAAAAAATTTTTTTTTGAGGTTTGGAACCCAGTGGGAGGCTCATCCTCACGCCTTTTTTATTACGTCAGTCAAAGCACATTACAAATACAACTAGCTTTATTTACATGAGCAAAATCAAAGGCAAAAAGAAATTCCTACTATCATTGCAAGGATCATGATTAGCTACATATACACTAATATCCACAACATCTCAGAAAAACCTGCTGAAAACATAAACGCGAAAAGGACCAAAGCCCTTACCATAGTTCTTAGAGTTAGAGTTGTTAAATCAACAGAAAACACGTTTCCAACATGTTGGTTCATGATACGGAAATGACATCTTCAAGATCACCGACTAGAACTTTCAACCTAAGAGTTTTCCTTACAATGTTACACAAACATATAACTAGTACACCAAATGATGAGTAATGAAAAGCGAAAACCAGCAGCCTAAAAATCACTCAATCGCATATTCAACAACATTATCAATTCCAAGTACACAAAGCTAAATTTGCGGAAAAAAACTGCAATTCCAAACATCACAAATATCACTCAATCTCATAATCAACAACATTATAAATTCCAATTATATAAATCTAAATTTTCAAAATGTAAATCACAATTTTGGGAAAATAACTTACAATATGATGTAGCAGCAGGACAAAACAACAAGAAATCATTAGCATCGGATCCCAAAATAAGAAGCCTCAGCTCCCCTCTCGTGCATAAATCTTCATAATTCTCCCAACAACATCCACAACGAAATCGTCCTCGTTGACGATCAACCGAATCGGACCAGTGCTCCTACCAACATTAACACTGATCAAAATCTTGCTATGCTCTTTACCCTTCCCGTTCACAGCCTGATTCCTCTTCACCTTCTGCCCCAACATCTTCATTCTCTCACAATATCACAACACAAATTGATACGAACACGAATACGGTCGATCGCTTAATTGATCTCAAACAAGGCAAGAATCTCACGGATCGACGCCGATGCAGCGATAGTACCAGCCCTACCTGAATGAGTTACGATTGCAAAAAAAATTATGGGTCGAAATCTACTCTCAGGCTGCAACCCGATAAACTTATAATGTGGTTTTTCCCCTGTATATATACGGAAATATTTCAAATACTAATTTGACGAAATTATGATATTAATGTAGTCCTACAAAAATGTGTTACTGTGGATATGGGTGTGAACATGGATCAAATTTAATGGATATGAAGTGCAGGCTAGCTAGATATAAAACATGTTTCTACTTGACCTTAATAAGGTTAAGTCTTTCCTTTTTCTTAGGGTTAAGTATTCAATATATGTGGTACACTAGTGCGCATATGAGGAACCCTAAATTGTAGGGCACTGCACTATTCTCTCTGCACATGGAAACATATGACAGAGGTGATAAATGTGTGGGATTGAATGCACAAAAACTTGCATGCAATCATATCTACTATTCCATTTTGCATTTTTATGCAGGCATTGTAAATTACTATTTATATATAAGTCCATTTCCGGGCTTTATCATTTCAGCAAAAAATTTGAAGTAAAATGCAGTACACAGAAAAACACATTGCTGATCCTGATCAGTCCTTGACAAAATGCTTCAATAAATAACGAGGTCTGTGGTTATTTTTGATAGTTAGAACATTGTCACACTCACAAGTTATGAATTCCTCAAAATCAGCTTATCTCTGTAAATATTTAAAACTTACATATAAATAAAAATACTTGGACGGATTGATCTGCTCAAAGTTATCATTATTACTTAAACTCTGTGGTATGAGAGTTTGTCGGATTAAGGATTTACAACAGACATTATAACCATTAGCTACGCTCCGATGATTGTTACATTATACCTGTCCTTAAGGCATATATATTCCCTAGGGATCAGTTAAACATGTAATTATAATATGAAAGTCAGTAAATGTTAAGAGAGAGAGAGAGAGAAAATAATATATAAGGGTCTGCCAGATTATATTAAACTGCTTGTTGAGTTGTATGGTGTAGATAAGAGATGTAATTCATAAAGTAAGAGAGGGACATGAAATCAAATACCCTCTAGTTTTTTCAAGCCCATGCTATCTGACCAAATAATAATGCTGATCAGTACTGTTATAAATTACTAGCATGCAAGCAACATGTATCTACAAAAACTTTATGACCATTCCTTGTTATGATTATAAACAACGGACGCGGAGTTGCCATGACACTTGATTATGTAGATAGGCGGTTTGTATTGTTTTTGATTGGGGTTACATCCAGTGACGGATCCAGCGGCTCTGGATAGGGGGTCCTAAAAAAAAATTTTTTTTTGCTGAAAGTGGTAAAGAAATTAAATATAAAATATAATTTAATTGTTAATAATAAATTATAAATTATACTTATATTTTATACAAAAAGACCCATAAGTCGATAAATTTCATATAACAAGAGATCGAAAATTCAAGGTGACGAACTATAAAAAGGATCACGAAATCAAAAAAAAGCTTCCACGAGAAAGGCCACAAGGTGACAGATTCATGTTTCGAATGTAAAACATGACTTGATCAAAAAAAAAGATTGGGCTAGGTTTAAAAAATAATCCAGGCCCAAGAAAAGTTGTTTTTAATGTTTTTTTAAATATGAATCTGTTTTTTTATAAGTATCTGAATGTTGTTTTTAACATTAATTAATTAATATAACATTATATCAAAAAAAAATTACCGAAATTCAAGAGGGGTCCTGGGACCCCCCAGGCCCCCCCTAAAACCGTCCCTGGTTACATCATCACATATAAATCAAGTACTACACGAATATATTTTGAATATATTACATGAGCACTTTTTCACTCGGTAGAATCACTAAACTTTGGAGCACGGCCATGCAAGACACTAAAACCCGGATCGATATACTTGAATTTGTCCACACTGAAGCACGGGCCATAAGGCATTGAAACCCCATGATCAAATACGCACCTCCACACATATCAAGCAAGCAACACCTGCGAATTTCAAGGGCACAACACGTCCATAAGGGACGAAGAATATCTCCATGAGAGAGGAATAACACATCCACGCCGAGACTGGACAAAGAACACCTCCTTGAGGGAGGAACAACGCGTTCACGCGTATGCGGGACGAAAAGCACCCTCCACAAAATTGTGGAAAGGAAAATGACACGTTGAGGTTGTTCGAACCCTTAACTTTGCTATTGCAAGGCAAGTGCTCTACCAACTCAACTACCACCTTATTGGCGATAGGCGGCATACGTCAAATGACACTAAATGTAATGACCTAGCTATTCTCTGGCATCTAGAAATTTAATATATGCACTGCTGCACTAGGGCATACACATATGGGCATATGGCCATTCGAACTTGTATCTGAGTTTAAATGTATTATTACAAGTTCAGATGCTACTGACCCTGATGGATACACATCTCTAATCAATAGAAATTAGTAATACGGGCAGTAAAGGTCCAAGTGTTTAATTTAGAGAAGGTTCATGAATAACAAGGCCACATTTTAAGGCGGCTTAATCGATTGATCAACAATAATGCAGCTCTAGTCTTTAAGTATCTAAAATGTATTGTCTTAATATGAATTATATGGTCAGCATTTTGAGCAGGTCAATGTATACGTGTATGTCGATATGTGAGACATAACAAAAGTCAAGTTAAAGTAGCCGCCTGTATATATAACCATGTAACATGACTCTGTGTGCTTGGGTATTAATTTTCTCTTATATATCTTCACCTGCTACTCAATTTTATATTAGGGTTTTGTTGAGATCTTAACATGGTGCATGTTGTCTCAAGGTTCGTAGTGTCAAATAAGATATTTTTGGTGTATATAGATGGTAGATGCCTGCTTGATTCATTAGAGAAATATTTGGGAATTCTATATATATTATCAAAATCAAACTGTTGTACAATATGGAATCATTTTATGTGATTAAAATCAAGAGCTGATCGAGATCGATCTAACTCTCATAATAATAATGTTTTGCGCATGTTCATTCCGTATTTAGTTCGAGTATATCATGTAGTGTGCCAGCCGAAGGAACAATAATGCTCCTCATCTAGACCTTAGTCGATCGTTGCCATTGCCAAATATATATATATATATATATTTTGAGCATATATCTCACTAAACAAAAATATTTAAATGTGAGGGAAGAAAATCTTCTCAAGCAAAGACTTTTGCGATAAAAAGTTGTGCAACTGTAAATTTGGGTCGCAAAATTCAACTGATTTATGAATCAAATCTTCTCAAGATAAGTAAATCCAGCCACACAGGTCGAAATCGAGCATATATGACCACAAGACTTTTTATCAGGCTCAATTTTCACTAAAATGATCTATATCAACATTATGCCTTCAGTTGACCAGTAGTAAAACACATATAAATATAATACTACTTTCAATTAATTGAGCAACTCCTTTGGCATGTGAACAAACCCCTATGGTTAGTAATTAGCCAAAGCCCTCTCACATAGCTAGGTCTACGCATTATCGACAGAGGTACTGTGTTTTCATTAGAAGTTATGGCAATGTGCTTGAAGCTTTAATTTGAGAATAAAGCACAGATAATCGACATTTCACCAAATATTCTTCTTGCAGTAAGCTAAAGACATTAAAGCTAGGTAATAAAATGGTAGTGTGTGATCAAACAACTTCCACTTAAGCTCACCATTTCAGGTCTCATTTGGTTGGTCCAAAAGCACACACAGCTGGACCCCCGGCCAGCTCTGTACTTTGGCAAAACTTTAATTAATTTCAGTATTTGCAGTGTTGTATAAAATGCAATCAATCAGTGGAGAATCATACAAATATGTCGCTTTGCATCTTGCTAATTAGATGTTATCTCGAATTTCGTTTGCTTATGGACATTTAAGGGTAAAGTATATAGCTGCATTTTTTACTAATGTAACAAAGTACTAATTAATGTGTTTTATTGAAAATGCAGATCTATCTCACATATTTGGGTTAGAAATCTTGCATGAATTGCTGACAACAACCCTACATATATTTCTTTCAATTTTGGTTGATACAATCAAAAAAAATTTTTTGGGTAAATTACGAAAACATTAGCTATACTATCGTCTCATTTCAAGTTATATACCGGACTTTTCCGTTTTAGTGACTTTTGCATACATTTTGTTTCCGGATTCAAATTTTTAGGAATTTTAAGGTCGGAAACCTATGAATTCAGTTATAGGGTTAACTTAATTTGGTCTAATTTATTTTTCATGTGCTTGGTGATATGATTAATAGGTTAAAAATAGATGCAAAAGTCACTAAATTGAAAATCGAAAAAGTCCGTTACTTAATTTGAAATAAAACGGTAGCTAGCCCGAGATATGTTTTTGTAATTTACCTTCTTTCTTTTTTTTTTGTCGTTGGCAACGGTACTCCTATGTGTATATATTTCTATCAATTTTAGTAACATTAATTATTTGTAATTAAAATTACTAAGTATCAATGCATGATTTATACAAGAGTATACCTCATATGTCCAATCAGGAAGTAATAACTAGTCGAAACGATTAAGACTTTCGACTTGGCAAAAATAGGCTATAAGCTTTGTTTTTGTGGTTACTAAAATAAAGTCATGAACTGTTATGAAATTTAATTAGTTATTTGCACACTTTGTTTTCAGATAAGTCATAAGTGTAAGAATTAAGTAGGTTCTTTGGAGACACATTCACAATAACATAATTATCTTATTTATTATGTGCCTTAATCGCCTAATTTTTTATTTTATTATTTTCCACAAACTTATAGCAAAAACTTTACTCATCTAATCTTTAAGTCCGCACCTTAATAAAAACCAAATTAGTTGGTAACTGAAAATGAAAAAGTCTAAAATTACGATGCCCACGTGGCACGTTCCCATAAAGGGTTGTTTGGGTGACTGTATTAACAAAACTACCAACGCAGAAAGACAAGATCGGAAGCTGCAAAAACTCAATAAACAAATCCAAGTTTCAGTCTACATATAAAGTTGAAATTTGAATTAAATTAATACGCAGTAGGTTGCCTCGTCCTCCGGTTGATGAAGAAAAAACAAATTAACTATTTGCATGATCCAAACACGCCCTTATTTAACCCTACTTCTACAACTAATAAAAAGCATCAAACTTTCAAAATATTAAAATGTGCAGACAGCTCTTTTCCAACGACTAATTGTTGCTATAAATACATCCAGCGACTAAACTCACTTCTCATCATCCACCTAATCTCTCTTACTATCTAACAAGAGTTAGAAAATTTGGAAGGGAGTGAAACGTTTTGAGGGGTTTGCTCGGAGAGTTTTCTGGCAAAGAAATGATCACTGGTGGCGGCGGCCCCAATTGGGGTCGTCTTAAGCCGCATTTAGTTGTATTGGCCTTGGCTGTGTTTGTAGTTGTTTGTGGCAATGTGGGTTACGTGAGTGGTGATCCGTACTTGTATGCTTCTCCACCGCCACCATATGTTTATAATTCGCCACCACCTCCGTCCTCTTCTCCACCACCACCATACATTTATAAGTCACCGCCACCACCTTCGCCATCTCCACCACCACCATACATTTATAAGTCACCGCCACCACCTTCGCCATCTCCTCCACCACCGTACATTTATAAGTCACCGCCACCACCTTCGCCATCTCCTCCACCACCATACATTTATAAGTCACCGCCACCACCATCGCCATCTCCACCACCACCATACATTTACAAATCACCGCCACCACCTTCGCCATCTCCTCCTCCACCATATGTATACAAATCTCCACCGCCTCCTTCCCCATCACCTCCACCACCTTATTACTACAAGAGCCCACCACCACCGGTACATTCTCCGCCACCACCATACTACTACAAATCCCCTCCACCACCGGTACACTCGCCACCATACTATTACAAATCCCATCCACCAACGGTATACTCTCCACCGCCACCATACTATTACAAATCCCCTCCACCACCTGTACACTCTCCACCACCACCTTACTACTATAAGTCCCCACCACCACCTTCCCCGTCACCTCCACCGCCTTACTATTACAAGAGTCCCCCTCCGCCGGTGCACTCTCCACCACCACCGTACTATTACAAGAGCCCACCTCCACCGGTGCATTCTCCACCACCACCCTACTACTACAAAAGCCCTCCTCCACCAGTGCACTCTCCACCACCACCTTACTACTACAAATCCCCTCCACCACCCTACTACTACAAAAGCCCTCCTCCACCAGTGCACTCTCCACCACCACCTTACTACTACAAATCCCCTCCACCACCCGCTAAATCTCCATCATACTCGCCGCCATATTACTACAAATCCCCACCTCCACCCGCTAAATCTCCACCATACTCTCCCCCATATATTTATAAATCTCCACCACCACCCGCTCCATACCCACACCCTCATCCCCACCACCCATTGATAGTTAGAGTAGTCGGTAAAGTTTACTGCTACAGATGCTATGACTGGAAGTATCCAATCAAATCCCATGACAAGAAACATCTCAAAGGTAACAAAGTACCACATAGTCGAACATTAAGCCTTCATTTCAAACATCAGTTTCTCATATCTGTGTGATATGTACTATGTCAGGTGCTGTGGTAAAGATCACATGTAAAGTTGGTGACAAAGAAATAGTGGCATATGGGAAGACAAAGGTCAACGGAAAGTATGCCATCACGGTCAAAGACTTTGACTATGGCAAATATGGGGCTAAGGCTTGCAAGGCTGCCCTCCACGCTGCTCCAAAGGGATCCAAATGCAGCATCCCAACTAACCTGCACCATGGCAAGAAGGGAGCTCATTTAAAGCTCAAATCCAAAAATAAATATGAAGTTGTTTTGTCCGCCAAATCTTTTGCTTTTGCTCCCAAAAAGCCTTATGAGGAGTGTCACAAGGTGAAGCCACCACCTACTCCTTACTATTACAAGTCTCCTCCGCCACCGGTGCCGGTTCATCCTCTACCACCATACTATTACAAGTCCCCTCCACCACCATCACCGGCTCCTCCCAAGCCTTACTACTACAAGTCTCCACCACCACCGACGCCGACTCCACCAAAGCCTTACTACTACAAGTCCCCTCCACCTCCATCACCAAGTCCTCCCAAACCATACTACTATAAATCACCTCCTCCACCTTCGCCTTCTCCGCCAAAACCATACTACTACAAATCTCCACCCCCACCATCTCCGTCTCCACCCAAGCCTTATTACTATAAGTCTCCACCTCCTCCCTCGCCGTCCCCACCACCACCATATTACTATAAATCCCCACCACCCCCTGTTTACTCTCCACCACCTCCTTATTACTACAAATCACCACCACCTCCATCCCCATATCCTCCACCTCCATACTACTACAAGTCCCCACCACCACCATCTCCTTCACTGCGCCCACCATATTATTATAAATCACCACCACCTCCTTCGCCATCTCCTCCTCCACCCTACATCTACAAGTCACCTCCACCACCTTCACCATCTCCTCCACCACCATATTACTATAAAAGCCCACCACCACCGGTGCATTCTCCACCACCACCGGTGCATTCTCCACCACCACCATATTACTACAAGAGCCCACCACCACCGGTCCATTCGCCACCACCACCGGTGCATTCTCCCCCACCACCATACTACTACAAGAGTCCACCACCACCGGTGCATTCTCCACCACCACCATACTACTACAAATCACCACCGCCTCCTTCGCCATCTCCGCCACCACCTTATATCTACAAGTCACCTCCACCACCATCCCCATCTCCACCACCACCATACGTCTACAAATCACCTCCTCCACCTTCGTCGTCTCCTCCACCACCCTACATTTACAAGTCACCTCCCCCACCTTCCCCCTCTCCACCACCACCCTACATCTACAAGTCACCTCCACCACCTTCCCCCTCTCCACCACCACCCTACATCTACAAATCACCTCCTCCACCTTCGCCGTCTCCTCCACCACCTTACATTTACAAGTCACCTCCACCACCTTCCCCATCACCTCCACCACCCTACATCTACAAGTCACCCCCTCCACCTTCCCCATCACCCTACATCTACAAGTCACCACCACCACCTTCCCCATCACCACCACCACCCTACATCTACAAGTCACCTCCACCACCTTCCCCATCTCCTCCCCCACCCTACATCTACAAGTCACCTCCACCACCTTCCCCATCTCCTCCCCCACCCTACATCTACAAATCCCCACCACCACCATCCCCTAAACCTCCCCCTCCATACGCCTACAAGTCCCCACCACCACCAACAAAATCTCCGCCACCGGTCTACCTCTACACATCTCCACCACCGCCCACCCACTACTAGCCCCACAGAACAGCTTAGCCATTCATCTTCAACAGTCAAGTAAGTCCTCTATACTACCCACTGTTCCATTTTCAATTTTCAAAACTACTCCAAAATCAGAAACTGAATCAACTTTCTTTTCCCAATTCTTCAGTTTCAGATTTTAGCACCGGAATAAGTGGATCCTTGATGACTCTGCCTCCGGTCAGCTGGCATCAAGCACCCATCAGTTCAGTTTCATTCAATAAGGCCATGAACACATTCAGAACCAACAAACCCCTCAGTTCAGGCTACCATCATAATTCAAAATCTCCGGCTGCTGTCTTTCACATTTTGATTCTGATATGCTCAATCAACAAGATGAAGTCATTGCTTCAGAGCAAGAACAGAACCAGACTGCAGGACGTCAGCTATTAGATTGAGTTTGATTTCATTTAATTAAGCATGCATTTTATATGATGTATTTGTTAGGTTCTTCATCCACATTGTCCTCTTTAGTATATAAATCTAAATCAAAGAAATATTTAATGATCTCCATGGCCTCTGATTTTCATGTGAGCAAACATGCAGGTAGGCTCTGTTTTCTTCTGTTATCAATTTTTCGCTCAGATCATACATAAGACGATCCAACAGCAAAATAACTAAATGTTGGCATACAGCAGTCAGAAAAAATATGCTCAGGTCATAAATCATTGCAATTGCAATGACAATAAAGTATTTCTTTCTAATCCAAAAACGGTATGTAGATGAGGAACTTGGCTTACAAAGTGAAGAAAAAGAGAAATGATGTGAGATGCTTATATTTCCTCCATTTGTTATTTGACGCATCCTGACCTCTCTTGTCTGTTGGTTTATCTGATCATCCACAGTCGAGTTGAATTTAATTGCAGAGAAAATAAATAAATGTAGAACACAGGTAGTAGATATTAATAAGCTGAGACAGAATTACCTACCTCCAGAGGAGACTTTGACAAATACAATGAAATGCTCCACCAGATGATGCACAGATTTATCACAAAAATGTATGCAAATTTGCCACTGCAAATGCTTTTAACACGTCAATGCTTTTGCAACTAGTGTCATGCGCTCCGGGTTCTGGCATCCATACTGAGCTGATAATTCTCAAAAGGGACTGGCACATTAAAATCCTTCCAAGTGGTCAGCTGATAATTCCCAACAAGACGCATCATAATACAATTTTTTTGTATCAAATTACAATTAATCTTGTCGTTTCCATAAGAAATTGGTTTCTACGAGTTTCTTCTGGCTTAGTTGGGATCACAACAATAGCTAGATGGGATCCGACACTTGTACTAAAGAACGGAAGATAACTTGTGCTGCTGCCAGCTACACTAGGCTTCAAACATCTCTGTAGAGCAGCTGGAACTTTGGAATTCTTTCAGGGGGGAGAGGACAAGTCACTATAAGCTTTCCTTTCATGGCTCCTCGAAAGATCGTCTGGCAAAACCAATTATAATTTAAAACGAATAATGCCCTAAACAAAATCTTGCATTTACCGAAAATGTAGTAGAAAAAAAAAAGCCACCAAATATTTCCAACGTGCGTTTGCAACATAAGATATCCCGAATCCCGGTCTTTTATCATCAATTGTGCAAGTTTCAACATGAGAATCAGATTCTTAATTAGAGCAATGTTGTTCAGTATGAAGTGTCTCTGAAATGCAGATTAGCAGCCATAAGCATAAGTGAAGAAAATTTTCCATAGCATAATATCGCAGTACCTCTATCACATCAATTATGTCCTGCTTCCTATGAAACGAGCCAACCCATTTTGTGTGATCGGCACTCCTGCACGTAAATAAAAGCTTGCATAAGATCTACCAAAGGCAACAGGGAAGCAAACGCATTTGCATGACAGTCCGGCATCATCCCGTAATTGAATGCTGAAGAAATCTCATGTTCAATGTTCAACAAATCTAATATCAACGAATCTCACCCTGAATCCATCTTCATATGTTGAGCATTGAAGAAAAAGACAGTGGACGGTATCAGCGTAATGTCAAAATACTTCACATACACTTGAACATCCTGTGAATCAATATCAACTAGGGCGATAGTGGCGAACTTGGAAACTTCAGGTGCTGATTTATAAAGCTGAATCATCATTGAAGAGTGAAAATTAGCAAATTTGTTATAGCTGGCATCACAACTCAGTTCATCAGAAAACAAAAAACACACCACTACAGTGAGAAAGGACCAATCTTGACAATTAGGGTTTGGGTTTTGTATACATAAGAATGATTGATACCAAATAAACTAAAGCAATATCAACTACACCATCAGCCTCTAAAACATTCAAAGGTAAGAACAGACATCTTTGACCTAAATGTTTCCCGACGAAACAGCGATGATTCGATTACTAGATGAACATTACCAGATCGTCAAGCTGGAGACAAACGGCGTCGGAGGATCGACCGAATCGAAGGAGGAGGACTTTGTCAATGGTATCCCTGATGATCGAGTCTATCTCTCGCTTCTTCGTCAGCGTCGGTAGCATCAAATCGCCGCTCATCTCTTGGTTTCACCGGTCTGTTGCCGCGCTCCAATTCAACTACAACGCCAGGAAATTGGCTATGCAATTGAATCACATCGATTGGTTCGGATTATAAACTTAATTGGTCCGAACAGATTGGACGAGTTTGCAACCGGTCCAATTAACATATTGTCTAAATCTTTCCATGCTGTAACTTTTTTTTTTTGAGAGGGAATACATTTCAATAAAACAAGCAGCTAGGAAAGGAAACAAACTCAACACACAGCGAGAAAGGGAACTTAAGCAGCCACAGACGCCGGAAGACCTCTAGGAAGATCATGCACCTGAAACCAAGACCATTCCTCAGCACGAGCTTTCCTTGCCAGCCAGTCCGCTACTCCATTCAAGCCTCTTGGGATACTCCTCAGCTGCCAACCTGGACGATCCTCCAAATGCTGCATACAGCTCTCTATCAGTCTAAGATTTACTCCCTCCTTCCAAGTCGCAAGGTTCAAGGCCCATATGGCTTCCCGAGAATCAGAATAGAGAATGACCTTCTCAAGGTTCTGCTCCTCAGCCAGCTCCATCCCCAGTTGAATAGCCCTGCATTCCCCTTCCAAGACAGAAGATAAGTCTCTCTCCCAGCTCGCTCTCACCCGAGAAACTCTCCCTCCTACAAACAGAGCTGCTCCAAAACCTGCTGTCTTAGAGACTGGCTCATAAGCACCATCACACAATATCAATGGAGTAGATGAGTTCCATTCAATTTCTTCCTGTATGTCCAACTGACTTTTGCTGCCACCATTCAATTCTTTCAGTAAAAACTTCAGTTTGAGCTGCAAGGATTGTAAACTTAGTCCACTTTTTCCATGCACTATTTCATTACTGATCTGAGAACAACACCAAAAGAATAAAATTGTTGTACCAGGACTGCTCAATGGATGCAAACAAGGAACCAAAATCTGAACTGGGACTTGTGCTAGTACCAACCTCTTGACTTTTATTGACTTCTGTACTGATCATGTTTTGACACTTCTACACAAGAACCAGTCATGAGGCGGAGGTCTATCCTTCACATTCCATCCTGAAACTAAACTACACTACTACTGCTGATTCCTATATTACTTCTTGTTGGGATTGAACACTTCTGGGATCAGGATCAGGATCAGGATCAGGAGGTCTGTATTGGTTCCTCTGTTGTTAATTTGGAGGACCAGCTGGGTTGGCTCCATGTTGAGCCCTTGAAGGAGGAGCAGCTGGCTCCCCATTTAGTGTATATCCCCAATATGGAATTCCATTTGGGAACAGATGACTAAAGCCATGTCTTCTTGGCTGTGCTTGAAGCTGCATTTTGTGCCACTTTGCCGTGGATTCCTTTTGTCTTTGCAGCTGCCTTATTTTATTAGTCTGGAACTCATGTGAAGACTCATATTGAGGTAGGCTGATGAAATGGAGCACATTATCCAGTCACTGATGTGAAGTTAAGCAATTCAATCTTTTTTCCAAGTAAACCAGGCACAAAAGCAAAAGAGACAGCATCAAGTAACCACAATAAACCTGCAGCAAACTTATCTCAATATTGTATAACTATAACCTATCGACCATAATGGTCCATGAATTTCAGGCATCATACAAGAGTAGGATGTAAACCTTTTAGGGTCGCAGGGAACTGGGTCAGACAAGAAGTATTCAGCATCAAGTGCATCAATTGCCGATATTCTCTACGAAGAGAGGTTGAGGGTCAGAGGGTGGATGACAAATCAGGACTGATGGAAAAAAATTATTACAAAAAGCGATGTCCACTAACAGAGCCATATTGCAAAAAAGGGAGTATGGGACACACAATTAGTTGCAGTAGAATTATGCTGTATATATCATTTAAGTAAGCTACTGATAGTGAGCAGCTAACAAAATGCTAATTAACCAAGCAAATACTATGTATGCAATACCTGAGCTGGATCAAGAGTCAACATTTTATCCAGCAAGTCCACGGCATGACAATCAAGACTATAACAAGCAACAAAAGTATTAGTAATATTTTTGCAGACTGCAGTGTTACAGTAGTTATGCAAATGGAGTATGCTCGACTACTTACCAGCTGAAAACTTCCCTCAGTCTTCTTTCCATAGATCTGGATGCCTTAAATTTATTATACCTTGGCATTTTGGAGACTCCAGGCCAATTTACCTCATCAGGGGACCCACACAACTCATATATTTTTTTGATTTGATCAGGCTGTGTCATGGACATTAAGCGGGGCACATAATTAACATTTGATTAGGTTTTGATCTCATGGTTAGTCTAATAAAACTAACCTCATTTTTTCCAGGAAAAATTATTTTTCCATACAACAGCTCAGCTAATATACATCCAACTGACCACATATCAACAGCCGGTCCATACTTTGTGGCTCCAAGGAGCACTTCTGGAGGTCTGCCAATATGTATTTAGGTTTCAAAGATCAAAACTGTAACTTACCTGTACCACAAAGTTACCACAAGATTTGTAAGTTTTACATCATGGTCATTAGCCAATGACCGAGCCAGCCCAAAATCTGCGAGCTTCAGTATACCCTCATTATTTATAAGAAGGTTGGATCCTGGGATGAAAGAGACATCCCGCTAGTCATGCCTGATTATAGAATCTTAAAATTGTATGCGATGCGAGTATGTTTCTTAACTTGAAACTCACCTTTGATATCTCGATGAAGAACCTGATTAAGATGGCAATACTGAAGCCCATCCAACAGTTGCTTCATATAGCACTGAAACAAGCCTTCCATTAAGGATGACATGCTTATAAGCTAAATAATGACTTCCAAAAAACTGTACAATATTATATGATGTTTTTACCTTAATTTGAGGAACAGTGAATTGTATCCCCGGTCTCTCAGAAAGACCAGTCAAATCATGATCCATATACTCAAAAACTAAGTAAATATCGCCTCTGTATTTGTTCTCATCTGTAATACAACGTGAAAAACCAATAATGTCACTTAAAAATCCTAATGATGTCCTGCAAATGAAATTTTCTTTGAATGTCCAATACTCCAATAGCGTATTTTATTTGGAACAGCTAGACATCACAAGGAACAAATCAAGACATCAAAATTTTAATAGTAGTAACAATGAAACCTGTTTCACCTTTTTTAACACTCTCAGGACCTGAAGAGTAAATCGGATGACAATGATCAATCATCAGGCTTAAACAATAACAGCAGACATATGTTTCAGCAAAGTTCAAAATTAATTGCAATTACTTGTGGACATTACGATCTCTTTCAGCTTGATGACATTAGGATGATTAAGCTCCTGCAATATCTTGATTTCCCGTAGGGCTGTCATAGGGACCTGCATTGAACAAGCTTTCAATAAGTACTACGCGAGTAATATAAGATGAAAAACAATAAATAGAAAATAAAACGGACCCCTTTCCTTTCTTTCTCCATCCGTATTCTTTTTAAAGCAACTATTTCTCCTGTCGCTATCTCCCTAGCCATGAAAACTTGCCTGTGAAGCAAATGTAAAAACATCACATGTTGCCTAACAATGATCTTTAAAAAAATCCTCTAATACACGCACGACTTCGCAGGTTTGCTGGTGTCCATGATCAAGCGCCAAAAACGGTAAGGCGGTAACCTTAGTTTTGGGTTTGAGAGAACTATTCTAGAAGTAATTATCTTTTGTTGAAAATTTTGAACAAATTTTCACATAACAGACCGAAAGACTCGCAAACCAAGTAACATCCAGTAATCAGCTAGCTACACTACATCATCAAAAAAGAAACCTCAGCTTTCACAATGACGACAGCCAACTAGTCCAAACAGCAAACACATTCTCCCATCGCAACATTCATCAAGAATTCGATTTAAAAGCAGATGGTTACTCTTCATTCTACCTTACAGGCTAAAACCCTAAAGCAATCCTGCACTTCACACCGATCAAGCAATAAAAGAAGACGGAATCAGAAATTCACACTCACACTCACCCGAACGCCCCTTCTCCAATCTGCTCCTACTTCTCGAAGCACTCAACGGTCCTGGATGCCCTATCGGTAATCTCGCCGACGTTCAGCTTCCCCAACGGCGCAACCGCCATTTTCTCCAGCCAAGAATTTCAAAGAAATCGTTGTTCAACATTCAAAATTGAAAAAAAATCAAAATTCCAATTTTCGCCTCACATATTTATATTCAATCAAAAAATAAATAACTTTCAAATAACAATACCGTCTTCGTTACTGGGCCTTTATCATAATAAGCCCATTTATGGACCCAAACTAATAAGGCCAATCAGCCCAATCCCCTACCGCTACTTTTCATCAGTTCTTCTGACCGAGTGAGAATCAAACTGGAACCCAAAATTTATTATTATTTATTTGTAATTTCCAATTAACAGCGTACAAAAAAAACAATGCATCGAGGAAAACCAGATATGGAAAGTAACACATTATTAATCAATAATATTTAAAGAAGTTTCCATAATTATCAATTTAAAAATATCCAGGTTTTAGATATCCTTGTAGTCCAAGGAATAACAATAGTTTGTTATATATATAATATCTGTAGCAATGCCAGTTGTCAAATAGAACGAAAGGACAAAAGGGTTCTAGCAAGCCAAGAAAGCTTTGCGCGGAAAACTAAAAATTCTGGTAAGTTTTTTAAAAAGAAAATTGTACTCATGGTGCAGTTTAATTCTTGACCTTAATTAAAATTATTAGTATCTGTTTAATGATGTCTTTTTTTATCTGTTTAATGATGTCACTAGCTGATGCAGGAACAAGCAGGCGACGATATGCAAACTGTAGGGTCATGGGGCGACATGCCATCGGATATCGGACACTCGATTCTAGTCAAATTACCAGAGGTTGCCGAGCATATAATATTTGGTGCAGTTTGCAAGCAGTGGTACATTATTTCGAAAGAATACACACAAGAGCTGCCCAAATCGTTTTGTAAAGTTCTTCCAATGCTTTTGGTCCCATCTACGGATTTCTTTCCACCGAGACTTTATGGCCTTTCATTTCTCATAGAACCCTATCCAAATTTTAAACTTCCATATATTAACGGGAGATACAATGGATCTTCTTACGGATGGATCGTCATCGAGAATCAGGACCACACTGTTACATTGATATATCCATTTGGCAGAGAAATAGTTACAATCCATCTTCCTGTTTTCAGTTATATTTGGGGTTTAAACAAACTTTTCATTTTGCCTGACTCAACAAGGGATGATTACACTGTGGTGGCTGTTAATAAAGGAACGAGAGGATTGGCCACCATCAAATCGGGCGAAAAGTCTTGGGTCTATGTTCCTCATCCACATCCAGAAATAATGTATGATTTTTTCAGCGACATTATATTATATAAAGGGGCAGTGTATGCAGTTAGCTCTGTATGCATGGTTGTGAGAGTTGATGTCCAAGCTTGTCCTCCTGTACTGAAAGTAGTACTATTCCCTCTATATCAGGAAGCATCATTTCAAAAAACATATTTAGTGGAGTCAACTTCTTCAGAATTGTATCTTCTTCAAAGAAAATATTTCAACGACCTCGATACATCAGTAACAATTAAGTTCAAACTTGACATGCTGAAGGTGAAGGGAGATAAAGGAGAGCTGATCAATCTGAATGGTTTGAAAAGTTTGAAAGGAGATACGTTTTTCGTTGGAGATAGTACTTCGATAGCTATCCAGGCAAGTGGTTGTGTGCCTAATTCAATCTACTTCACGGATGATAATCACTATCAACTGATTCGTCTCGTAGATTTAGGTTATTACAACATTGAAGATGGAATTATAAGACGCTACTACGAAGCTAAAGCAGGCGAAGTCGATGCAATGTCTCGACCATTTTGGATAGTACCACATCAACACGCTCAATGTGATTTTACATCAGCTAATTTCCTTACAAGCAAATCATTAGCCAGCTTGAAAATTTAAGCTCTTTTTTTTTTTATTAAATTCATTGCTGTTTTTTGTGTGTGTGTGGGTGCACTAGGTAAATCCTTCGTTAAAATCGAGTCAATATATTTTAACTATTAAGATATTTAGCAGGGGATTCAAGAAGAATATTTTTCCTTTTTATTCATGTATATTGCAAATGAACTGAATACAATCAAAACTTGACTTGAACCCCATTGTATAATGCATGACTTTTAATTATTCAGAAATGTTTCTTCACTGATGAATTTAAGCAAGTCATTGTAAGATGATCCTCCAAAGTCCAACCTCAATAGCAGCTTCAGCTCTCCTTTTCCATTTCTTAGCATTTTCTCCCAACTCATTACCTTTTTTTATCTTCCATCGTCTCCTTGATGACCTCTTTAATCTCATTACGATCCGCGTCACACCCAAGTTCCAACCCAATGCCCCAATCGGTGCATGCATACCGAGAATTAGTATGCTGTTCCGAATAATTAATTAGGCCAACATATCAAATTAAAGGCACCCCAGCAGAGATACTTTCCAGCATAGAGTTCCAACCGCAATAATGTGTCAGAAATGCAGCAACTGATGAGTGGCTAAGAACTTGTTTTTGTCCGCACCAGCTCACCACCAACCCTCTATCCTTAACTTCATCGAAAAACTCTTTAGGCAGGACGACTGATTCGCCTCCCAACACGTCTGACGTCTGGCCTGACCACCTACAAGAACGGGTGCTCGCTATTCACTAAGCCCCAAGCAAACTCCAGCAACTGCTTATGCAAATGAAATTTTTCTTTGAATGTCCAATAGCCTATTTCATTTCCTATTTCATTTGGATTAGTGAGACGTCACATGGAACAAATCAAGACATCAAAATTAATGTAGTAAAAACGATGAAGAAAAGGCAATCATCAATGTTAAATTATATAAGACAAACTTTCTTACGCCTTTTCCCTCCTTTTTAACATCCTCAGCCACCTGAAGAGTAAGTTGGATGACAATGATCAATCATCAGGCTTAAACCATAACAGCAAACATAAGTTTCAGCAATGTTTAAAATAAATTGCAATTACTTGTGGACGTTAATTACAATCTCTTTCAGCTTGATGACATTAGGATGATTAAACTCCTGCAATATCTTTATTTCCCGTAGGGAAATATATAGGGACCTGCATTGAACAAGCCTTCAATAAGTAGTATATATGCGAGGAATGTAAAATGAAAATTTGCCGTCTGCCAAATCAGAAACAATAAAATAAGTATAAAACTGACTCATTTTCTTTCTTTCTCCATCCGTGTATTCTTTTTAAAGCAACTATTTCTCCTGTAGCTATCTCCCTAGCCATGAAAACTTGCATGTGAAGCAAATGTCAAAAACATCAAATGTTGCCTGACAATGATCTTTTAAAAAATCCACCACAATTTCGCAGGTTCGCTGGTGTCGATGATCAAGCGCCAAAACCGAGAATCTTAGTTTTGGGTTTGATGGGAATTTTTCTAGAAAACTAATTGTTATTTGCTGAAAATTTTCAACAAATTTTAATATAAGTGACCGAAAGACGCTCACAAACCATGTAACATCGGGTAATCAGCTAGCTACAACATCAAAAAAGAAACCTCAGCTTTCACAATCACGGCATCCAACTAGTCCCAAAAGCAAATATGTTATCCCCCGTCTCAACATTCATCAAGAATTCGATTGAAAAGCAGATGAGTACCATTCATTATACCTTACAGCAGGCTAAAACCCTAGACTGATCATGCAATAAAACTCCTTATCCAATCTACTCCAACTTCTCGAAGCGCTCAACGGTCCTCGATCGATGCCCTATCGGGAATCTCGCCGACATTCAGCTTCCCCAACGGCGCAAAACGCCATTTTCTCCAGCCAAGAATTTCAAAGAAATCGTTGTTCAATTTTCGCCTCACCAAGTTTTATTCATTAAGAAATAAATAAATTTCATATAACAATACCGTCTTCGTGATTGGGCACTACATCATAATAGGCCCATTTACTGACCTAACTAATAAGGCCAATCACCCAAATTTCATACTATTTATTTGTAATTTCCTAACTTACAGCGCAAGTTATCAATAATGTCTATTAAAGAAGTATCCAAAATTATCAAATTGAAAATATCCTGAATTTAAGAATCTATCTGATAGTAGGATTCAGATATATCCTTATTGTGCAAGTAAACATTAGTTTGTTTTGTTGTATATAACTATAACGGTAGCAGTCGTGCGAGTGAATATCAAATAGCCAAGAATCAAGAGAAACGATGATGCTTGGTCAACTAGATCAATATCTGGTAAGTTAGATCAACAATTGTCATGAGTATTGATTACATTGTGGTTCGTTTGCTTGTTTTAGTCGAGTTTTCTAAAGTTTCTTCCTGTAGTCTGCTTGTCTAGAAGGTAAAATCCTCAAATTTGATTTTATACAATTGACATATTAGAAAGTAGGTGTCTAGTATTCGCCTAGATCCTACTAGTCGCCGTCTAAATCCGTCTGACTAGTTGATTTTTTGACCTGTCTAGACGCTGTTTATAATTTAGATGACCGACTCTTAATCAAAATCAATTTTTTTTACAAAGTTTATATCTTTTTAATATTTGATAAATTTTAAGGATGTTTCTACAATCTAATTACTTCTTATATAAATACAGTAATTTTTTAGAAATTTAATTAGCTGATAACATGGTTTATAACCCGTTTTCACTAATTATATAAAATACAGGAACAAGAAGAAAACTATATACAACATGTATCATTATGGGGCGACATATCATCGGAAATCGGACACTTGATTCTAGCCAAATTACATGAGATTGCCGAGCACATAATATTCGGAGCAGTTTGCAAGCAGTGGTACATTATTTCAAAAGAATACACTCAAGAGCTGCCCAAATCGATATGTAAAGTTCTTCCAATGCTTTTGGTCCCATCTGCGAAATTCTTTTCACCGCGACTTTATGGCCTTTCTTGTCTCCTAGAACACTACCCAAATTTTAAACTTCCATATACTAACGGGAGATACAATGGATCTTCTTACGGATGGATCGTCATCGAGAATCAGGACCACACTGTTACATTGATACATCCGTTTGGCAGAGAAATTGTTACAATCCATCTTCCTGTTTTCATGCACCAATGGGCGGTGGGAGGTAAACAAACTTTTCATTATGCCCGACTCAACAAAGGATGATTACACTATTGTGGCTATTTATGAAGGAATCGGAGGGTTGGCCACCATCAAATCGGGTGAAATGTCTTGGGTGTACATTCCTCCACAGCCAGAAATGCTGCATGCTTCTTTTTTTAGCGACATTATATTATATCAAGGGGCAGTGTATGCAGTTAGCACGGTACGCATGGTTGTGAAAGTTGATGTCCAAGCTCGTCCTCCGGTGCTGAAAGTTGTACTCCCTGCTCAAGATCAGAAAAAACCATTGCAAAAAACATATTTAGTGGAGTCAACTTCTTCAGAATTGTATCTACTACAAAGAATGTTTTATGAACGACATTTTGACCGAGACATCCAAACATTTGTAACAGTTGGGTTCAACCTTCACATGCTGAAGGTGGAGGAAGAAAAAGGAGAGCTGATCTATCTGAAGGACTTGAAAAGTTTGAAAGGAGATACGTTTTTCGTCGGAGATAGTACTTCGATAGCTGTCCGGGCAAAGAGTTGTATGCCTAATTCAATCTACTTCACGGATGACCATCACAAACTACTAGCGAGTGGTCCGTTAGATTTAGGTTATTACAACGGCTCTATAGGATACTACTACGAAGTTATAGCCCGCTACAATGGATTTATGGAACCAGTAGGAACTCGACCATTTTGGATAGTACCACATCAACGTGCCAACTGTGATTTTACATCAGCTTCATTCTTTAAAAGAAAATCATTAGCCAGCTTGAGAATTTAAGCTTTTTTTATTTATAAAATTCATTGCTGTTTTTTGATGAATCCTATTGGTTAAATTCGGGTCAATATATTTTAACTTTTAAGATATTTATCAGATGATTTGAAAGAGTATTTCCTTTTTATTCTTGCATTGCAAATGAACTGATACGGGGTAGGTATCACACCAACGATTTGGGGACAGGAAACTGAAGAAATTGGGAGAAGATAGACGAAGTTGGGATTAGGGTTTAGATGAAGGGGAAGAACGATACAAAATAGACTAGAAATTATTTAATTGATTCATTGCTTTCTAAAGTTCGATTACACTTGTTTTATATTAAATAAGTTATATTAAAATACAAATGCATCCTTTATGTTTCCTATTATTCCCGTCCGTAAAATGAACCGAATGTAATTAATACATATGACTTTGGAATCAAGGATGAATGACTCCTTCACTGATGAATTTAAGGAAATCATTGTAAGATGATCCTCCAACCTCAATACTAGCCTCAGCTTTCCTCTTCAATTTCTTGGCATTTTCTCTCAACTCATTACCTTTCTCTTCCTCCATCATCTGCTTGATGACCGCTTTAATTTCACCACGATCCGCGTCACACCCAAGTTCCAACCCGATGCCCCAATCGGTGCACGCATAACGAGAATTAGTATGCTGTTCCGCGTAATTAGGACAACATATCAAAGGTACCCCAGCAGTGATACTTTCCAGCATAGAGTTCCAACCGCAATGTGTCAGAAATGTACCAACTGATGAGTGGCTAAGAACTTGTTCTTGTCCGCACCAGCTCACTACCAGCCCTCTATCCTTAACTTCTTCGAAAAACTCTTTAGGCAGGACGACTGATTCGCCTCCCAACACGTCTGGCCTGACCACCCACAAGAACGAGTGCTCGCTACTCGCTAAGCCCCAAGCAAACTCCAGCAACTGCTTATGACTCATGGTTGTGACAGATCCATAGTTGACGTAGACGACGGATTGAGGGTCCTTTGTACTCAGCCAGTCGAGGCACGTCGCGTCTGCTTTCCATAAACTTGAGTTGACTGATTTGAGGTCAGTATCGAGCACGTACCGATCAGCCAGTTGAAGAAGAGGACCTATTTGGTAAATGCAGGGATATTGCTTCTTCAGCTCCTCCAATGCCTTGTGCTCCAAGTCATCAAATGTGTTGATTAGAATTATTGGGGCCTTCAGGCAATTTCTGACTTCAGTTTTAAGGTAATGGAACATGAAATCTTCGGGATCTGTTGTTCGTAGGAAACTCGGTAAGTCCTTGAGTCGAATATCGGGCATACTTGGGATCCAGTCTACTCTCTGGTCAAGAATCTCATCCGAAATTAAACCCTCTGCCGCAAGAAATTCAATTTTGTGAAATCTAATATCAAGAATTCATCAAAGAGTCAATATTAGTACCTTTGAATGGCACGATTCCTCGATTTTCGAGCTCGTCAAAGCTCAAATACCCCAAGAACCCACAAGCTGAAGCAGTCCAGAGCTGGACCTCAGGAATACCCAATTCCTCAGCCGCCTTGATACCAAAGCTCATGACTCCATCAGCCACAATGCACGTCACAGGCGGACGACAAGGACTCGAGTTAAGGCTAGAAATCAGCTCTTTAAAAGGTTCCAACATGTTATTCAAAATGGCATTGCACAGGGCATGTGGGTCTTGGGTTGCATTTTTGTCGGACGGTGGCAGCCCATCCGCAACAGTCTCGAACTGAAAATACGGAAGGCCCTCGAGCCTATCTGCGCCTTTGGATCGCACCAGCCGTCGATGATTGAATTCAGTGTTGACGAAGGTAATGTAGAAGCCTCTTGAGTGTAGTAACTTTGCTAGCTGCATCATTGGGATTACATGCCCCTGGGCAGGAAATGGCACGCAGACCGCATGTGGCCTCGCGAGTTCAACAGATCCCATGGCTCAAATTGTGTTGGAAACTGAGTGTTAAATGGCTCACTGAAGACTTGTTTATATTGGCAAAAGTCCGGAACTGTCCATGAAATGATCAAATTTCATGATTGTAGTGCTTTTCTTGCTTCAAGGAACCAAATACAAAATGATAACTATATTATGAATATGAATTGTGTATTGATATGTGACGAATACGTCAATAAATACAGTACAGGATAGACCGTATATGGAAGCACAATAATGAGAGAATATACGTAATATATGCAATGAATATATGACGAGAATAATATATTCTCTAACACCCCCCGTCAAACTCATGGTGGATCAACAAGACTGAGTTTGGAGAGAAAGAAGCTGTGCTGTGCTCTAGTCTGTGCCTTCGTGAAGAAATCTGCAATCTGGATCTCTGAAGGAACATACTGAAGAGCAATAATCTGATCCTGTACCTGTGACCGCATGTACGAAGCATCGACGCCAATATGCTTAGTGAGCTCATGCTTCACTGGATCGCGAGCAATACTAATAGCACCAGTACTGTCAGAGAAGAGGGGAGTCGGTCCAGAAGCAGTAACCCCAAAATCCTCAAGTAACCACCGAAGCCAAGTAACCTCTGTCGTCAATAATGCCATCGCTCGTAACTCAGCCTCAGCACTCGAACGGGAAACCGATGTCTGCTTCTTTGTCTTCCAGGCAATGAGAGAACCACCAAGAAAAACACAATAGGCAGAAAGAGATCTACGATCAGAGTGATCACTAGCCCATGTCGCATCAGAATATGCTCGAAGCTGGAAAGAACTAGATCGAGGGAAGAAAAGATGGCGAGAAATGGATCCACGAAGATATCGAAGGACACGAAGGAGATGGCTATAATGGAGATGAGTGGGAGCAGAAACAAACTGGCTCAAGATATGGACAGGGTATAAGATATCCGGACGAGTGACTCCTAAATATACCAGACTGCCAACAAGATGTCGATAACGAGTAGGGTCCTCAAGAGGCTCACCGTCGGTGGGACGAAGGTGAACATTAAGTTCCATGGGAGTATCAACAGTGCGCTGGTCACTAAGGGAAGCCCGATCAAGAAGGTCGCGAATATACTTCTCTTGGGATAGGAAGAATCCCTCGGGAGTAGAGGAGAATTCAATACCAAGAAAGTACCGAATAGGACCGAGATCCTTCATAAGGAACTGAGTATTAAGGCGCTCCTTGACAAATGCAATATGCTGAGGGTCATCACCAGTGATAAGCATATCGTCAACGTAAAGGAGGAGGAGTGTACGCCCGCGAGTGGAAGTATGGATAAATAAGGCTGGGTCATGGTCGCTAGCGGTGAAACCCGCAGCGGTAACAACAGAGGAAAAACGCTCAAACCAAGCTCGAGGGGCTTGCTTAAGACCATAGAGGGAGCGACGAAGGCGAAGGACCATGCCGTCGGGGATAGAATATCCTGGTGGTGGTCTCATGTAAACCTCTTCTCTCAACTCACCGTTAAGGAAAGCATTCTTTACATCAAGCTGAGAGATGGACCACTCACGGACAGAGGCAACAGCAAGAAGGGTGCGAATGGTGGTCATGTGGGCCACGGGCGCAAACGTCTCATCATAGTCACGCCCATACTCTTGTTGAAAACCACGAGCTACTAGACGAGCTTTATAACGCTCAAGGGAGCCATCAGAGCGGGTCTTCACTGTATATATCCACTTACACGTGATAGGACGAACATGAGATGGAAGGGGAACCACCTCCCAAGTACCAGTTCGCTCAAAGGCGGCCAGTTCTTCTGCCATCGCGTGTTGCCACTCCTGATGAAGGATAGCATCACGATAGGAAGTCGGCTCAACAAGAGTAGCGGCAGCGACATCATATCGTGTCGGAGGGCGAATAGACTGGCGATCTCGAAGAGCATACCGAGATGGATGCACCGGAGGAGGTTGTATAAATTTTGATTTCAAACCAAAGCTCTGATACCATATTATGAATATGAATTGTGTATTGATATGTGACGAATACGTCAATATATACAGTACAGGATAAACTACACGTGCTGAAGAACTAATGGATAATGATTACTGCAAATCAGAACGTCTTTCCAAAAAAAGTTTGAAAATTATAAACATTGTAGTAACTCAAATTGAGCAGAGATACTCGGAAATAGGTCCAAAGTCCAAACACGACTGTAACGCTAGAAGATACATGTGCACCATTTCCGTATAAAACAAATTATCAAATTTATTCAAAATACAGTTCGGTCAAGATCAATCACATATTTTGTCAAAGTAATGTAGGATGACATTAGCCACTGCCCACTTATATTGGATTCTACATAGATTTTACATAGCTTGAATTGCCTTGAAATGCTTTTTGGCCATGTCAATTAAATTTTTATAAACAAATTTATTGGATAGTTGGCCAATGTGATAGACAGTGAACTATTGACATATCTTCCCATGGCCTACTCACAATTTGACGATACTTCAAACACAAAACGACATATGATCTCGAACTGTGTTAAAGAAACAATTTTATTAGGAAAATTACACGGAACAATTGACGAGTAACATTATTTATATCGGTCTAGCTACGCCTTTTATACTAAGCATTAGGACGCATTTGAAAGATTTGTTTGAATGGGTTACGTTCCCGTAAGAAGTGTGCTTTTGGTGAGAAATAAGAAGTAATTTCATCCATTCATTTTTGTCATCAATGGCTAGGATTAATTTACATAATTCGTAGATTTTCAAAGGATAATTCGTAGCATTACATAATTCGTAGCTTTTCAATGGATAATCCGTAGCAGTATGTATATAAGAGCTACAGATTATCATTTGAAAAACTACGTATTATGTAAATTTATCCTAGCCATTGATGACAAAGATGAATGGATGAGATTACTTCTTATTTCTCACCAAAAGTATCACTTCTCACCTGATCTTTTCCCTTATTTGAATTTATTTTATTCATTTGAAAGGATGATTGGGTCAAACCAAATGTAAACCATTTAATTTTTTTTATCAATTAATAAAATTATATTATATCACTTTGATGATATATAGGCCGACGTTTGTTTTGTTGAATAGACTTCGTAGTGATATGAGTTCTATATTTATACAAAATTGTTTTTGAAAAGAAACTTAATAAAATGTGAATCGATTACACAAATGTTTATACATTTAGAAGATCTATAGTGATGCAGAAGCGTTTTAGGTTGCTAAGTAGCAATTTAGCATTTTGTTTCTTTTTAGTTTTATTAGTTTCTTATTTTAGTTTTTATTTTTCAAATTTAGTTTTTGTATTTTTCTATTTAAATGCTCCCCTCTTTTGATATATATAATGATCAGACTTAAAATTGTTAATGATCAGACTTAAAATTGATAATGATTAGAGTTAAAATG
Organism: Rhodiola kirilowii; assembly: GCA_033675215.1. Taxonomy (NCBI): domain Eukaryota; kingdom Viridiplantae; phylum Streptophyta; class Magnoliopsida; order Saxifragales; family Crassulaceae; genus Rhodiola; species Rhodiola kirilowii. The sequence goes on along the minus strand of CM066203.1, from coordinate 2,918,903 downwards.
ACAATGATCAAACTACAAATTGGTAATGATCAGACTTAAATTGATAATGATCCGACTTAAATTGACAATAATCATACTTAAAAATTAGTAATGATCAGACTTGAATACTAATGTTCAGACTTGATGCATAAAAAACAATCTACAAGGTTTAGGGAGCTCGTAGCATCTGTCAAAAATTCAAAACAAAACTTAACTAAACACATCCACACAAATTCATAATATAAAAGACAACCGACAAGGTTTAGGGAGCTCAAAGAATTGCTTCGTCAGATGTATGATAAAACTGTTTCTTTACTCCGTAATCATCATGCCGCCTTGCTCAAAACCGTCAAAGTTCTGGTCGATAAGAAGGAAATCAGTAGGGGTGAAATAGAGTACATACTCGACAACTACCCTCCACAAATGCCAATTAATCTTATTCTGCAGGAAGAAAATCCTGGAAGAATTCCATTCATCAAAAGTGAACTTGACCAGCGTGTCGGAGAGCCTTACAACCCCGCCCTCCCGGAATCCTCATCAGCTTCCTTGAATTGACAACCTCATCTTTTCACCTACTTCAAACTATTCAGATTACACAGGAGAAGTAGACAATCAGGAAATCAGCAATCTTAGAATCTCCAATTCATTTCATCCCCCTACAAGATACACTCCAATTTTCAGTTTGGTAGTTGGTACCATCCTGTATCTCAGTTTGTTTTCATGATGAATGAAAATTCATATTTCTTTTTTTTAAAAGCTCATGTCCATAATATCTTACTCTATCTTGTGAGTATTCATATTCTTTGTCTGGTCCAAATTTTGATATCCCAGTCATATCTCCCACGCTTGATGAAATATTCCTGCACATGAAATCAATATAGAAACTCAGACTTAAAAAATATTTTATTCACCCTTAAAAAAATGTTCAGAGATATATCAAAAAATGTTAAAAGATATATCAAAATGTTCAGAGATATATCAAAAGACATTCAGAGATACATCAAAATGTACACACATACAACATTGGTTTTTTAATCCTTTCGTACAAAAAACACACATTGTTTTCTTCCCTCTTCTTAGGTTGACCTCTTTTCGGTTTTCTTGGTAGTCTTTTCTAACCTCAAACTCTCCCTGTTTGACGACTCTGGTAAGTCATCATTCAAAAGTGACTTGATTCTCACATATACATTGTCGACATCATCATGAAATTGCATATTATTTTTTAGCATTGTGTACAACATTGTCTACTTCTTTTCTTAGGTCGATCTCTTTTCCGTTTGTTCTATTTTTGCTGTGCTGCATTCGGTTTAATCTCGTTTTGCTCTGGTGCATACATTGTAGTGTCTTCAACTACTGGTTCTTCCCAGTAAATATTTGGCTCTAGAATTGTCGGTATATAATTTTTCCATATCTATCAATATTCCATCTTTCTTAGTGTTAAGAGAATCTATAAGAATTAGATGATTATATCTAACTCGCAACTTTCTCAATTGATCTCTTTGCTGAAAAAAAATATATATTACATTAATAAAGAATTTTAATATGCCACCTATTTTGAGATTTGAAATTTTAGATTGCATTCACTACATTACCTCTTTACTTTCAGAATAAAAGCTTGATACCCATCCTTTTACGTCCCCAAAATAAGTCCCATGTGTCTCATGGAGAATATACCATAATCAACATCATTGTATCGAGTCCTCCAATTCATTTCAACATGAATGGAGTTTGCGTATGCAATCCAACTACTATTTGGAAAATTTATTTCTTCAAAAAAGATATGACATGAGTTACTTGCAAATTATTCAGACATTAAGAAGAATTGTTCATGAATACAAAAGCTTCATCAAACATAAAAAGACTATATTTTAGAATTAAAATAACACATACAAAGTTTGACACACTGTCTATGTATTTATCTTTGTTAGTTGAATCAGATGTTGAGTTGTCTTATATTTTAATCTTCTTTGAAAGAAAGTTGAAACACACAACAAAGAAATGAAGGGAGTGCCACATCGCGAAGAAAATCTAAATAAGAAAAAAAATCATTTAAAAATATACAAAAAATGTTTAACTAAATCTTTTATATAACATATAAGATTAGTTTTTACCAGCTTCGCCGTAAAAAAAACTTCTCATCGAACTGTTTTATTGTACTTTACATATTCTCTTTGAAAGTCTGAACCTACTTTCCTTGTCGCCATGAGTGTTTTGAAGACAAAAACTCTCACCCCAAAAAAAGAACTTAGTTAATTTATGTCTCAGATATAATATAAAAAAACTATAGAGACTGCACTTACAGTTGTTCTGATAGGGAGGAAAAACCGTTGTACAATTGACTGACTCTTAATGAGTTCACGTGCGTTCAAAAGAAATACGCAGCAATCGATTATATTACTTTCAATATAATTTTCAAACATAAGTGACTGAAAGTCAAACTTCGTTGCTTTTGACTTTTCATTTTTAATAAAAAAACAGGAAAGAAAACAAGAAAGAAAAATAGACTTAAAATCGTAATGTTCACATTTAATATATAATATCCAGACTTAAACATAGAATTAATGTGCAAATACTAAACCAATTGTAATTTAAGTACCTCTTGGGGTAATTATGTGCGGGGTAATTCTGTTTCACTGATTTTCTTCTTTTCTCTTGTATAAAACTGTACATCTTTGGGAGGCATTTCTTTTGTCCCATCAACGTCCCTTTGCCAAATTCATTTTCATAGAAATCATACTTTTCCCGAGCAGCAAAATAGTCATCAGTAATATAGCTGATGACTGGACTTATTCTTCTCATGGGGCAACATTTATTATAGAATCTATCCACATAAAGCATTTGCATAATATGCATAAAACAGGTACAGACTAATTAGACTTAATAATAATTGATCAGACGTAAAAATAATAATGTTCAGACTCATGACTAAAATGATCAGACAGATGCGTGCCATGATCATATGCTTTAAAAAAAACATCATTGAAAAATGCATAAAGAATCATTATAAAATCAACTTACGGTAATGAAAGAAATGGGGCTCTGGTAGAAACTTTTAAGAGGACAATCGTTGCTTGTTTAAGTTGTGACAACTTGCACCAATTGAATTTTGGAATATAATCCTCCAAACTATAAAGTCAAGAATGTCTGATCGGGAATTGTTATTATTGGGTAAATGTATCAGGGCAGAATAGAAGAGGACTAGGAAATCCACCTTGAACCAACAGTCAACCTCATTCTTCCTTTTCAATCGTGCAGCGATATCGGTATTTTTCGGATATTGCTTCTTATCACCAAACCCGTATGATTCTTTCCATTTCTTAAATATTCACCCTTTCTTTTTCCTTTTGCGTATAGAAATATCACGACCATCCAAATCGAATCCAAAGACGTAGTGTATGTCTAATTCTTTTGATGTGTTTCTGAAACCATAAGAGGGTTTAAATAGAAAAATACAAAAACTAAATTTGGAAATAAAATCTAAATAAAAACTAAAAAAAGGGACTAAATCAACTAAAAAATAATAAACTGCTAAATTGCTATTTATTAGCCTAAAACACTAAGTCTAATATCTTCCCATCCTACCAAATATTATTAATACACTTCACAATTGGATCATGTTATTGCATAACATAGTTAGAAGAATAAAAGTATAAAGAAGGAAGGTGATTGGTTTTAGTAAATTTCTATAAGAAAGAAAATATTTTATTAGTATATGTATAGACATTCTTTAAATAAATTGTTAGGATAAAACATGATATTGATGGCAACATTCTTAATTTTAAAATATAGTTAACGTCCTTGGTCTCTTTTGTAGGTATGTCAACCAAACCAGTTGAAGAGGCTGCTGCTAGTGAGCCACAAGTGCGCTCAAGGGGTGCTGCAAATCGCCCTCAAGGAAAGGAAAGGGAAATTTCGACGAGGATGACAAAAGAATTGACTACAATGGAATGTGTAATATCTGCTGGAGTGATGAATTTGGAGGGCGCAAAGCTGTACTACAGCACCAAAAAGATACAAACCAGAAAGAATTTGGAAAACTTACACAATGCAAAGGATGTGATCGTCTCTTTCTGAACAAACTTGACAAGAAAGAACACATGGATTCTGGTGTCTGACCCCTACGAAAAATAGTAATTTAGTGCTAGTAAATTTTAATTTTAATTTGTAGTATGCATGATAAAAAAAGTTATCTGTAGGGTACTGATACAACTAATGAAGCAAAATGCGAATCCATATGTATGTCGTTTTGTTTTTGAAGTTTCATCTTTTATTAGAAAATTATTATGAAACTCACTGCTTCTAAAATTTTTGATTTAATTTGTTAAGCATGATAGGCTGATAGCCTTGAGAGTTGAGAGCAATCAAAACAACCGCTTAACTAAACTGAAGTTCATATCCCATTCCTCATAGCACATTAACCACCATTAGCTCGAATAGCTATAGATGTATTATCCCGACGAAAAATGTATCACCGTTCAGACTTCTTGTTTCCTTTTGATCGATTAATACTCCTTTCTCTTCACGCAATTTTATTTTGAAGACGTTGAATCCAAGTGTTCTTTGTCAGGTGAGTATCCTTCAAAACACCTTTGAAGCATATACAATTCGGAAGAAGTTGACTCCACTAGATATGTTTTCCGAAATGATGTTTTGCGATTTGGAGGGAGAACTACTTTTAGTATTGGAGGACGAGCTCGAACATCAACTTTCACAACCATGCATATCTTGCTGACGCATAAACGACCCCTTGATAGAATGCAATGTCGCTGAAAAGAGAGGCAGGCAGCGTGCCAACCGACCGGTTCAGGTTCCTGTGTATTTTGTGCTTAGTTCAGGACTTTGTTGTATTTATTTGTAGTGTGGGGAGGCTTGTGTATTTCGTCCAAACTTGTCTGTTACATATAACAAATTCCTGTAACAGTTTTACAAGGCAATTCAATATACAAGCTGATTTTTCCCTCTCCTTCCTCTTCGATTTCCGACCTCCTCCGCCACCGTCCATCTTCGATCTCCGGCGATCCTCACAATTCTACATGAATTACTATGATATGTCTTTGCCAAAAAGTTCAGCAATTCCTTTTCCAGGATCACTTCTTTTCACTAGGGACTCCCCAACTAAAACCTGTAGAAGTCGAGAATCAAAGTTTGGAACAACAAGGGGTCTTTGCATTGTACGTAATCAGTATAATTTTGTGCTTTCTAATACATGTCGGAAACTTTTGGAGCTTTTGGAGATTCAGCAATGAAAAATATCCATCAATCCAATTAAACTGCATATGCATCGTTTGTCTTATGATGATGTAATAAGACAGGAAAAGATAAAAGAGGCTTACGGCTTTAACGCCCGCTTCTTGAACAAATGCAATATCCTCTGGCGTAAAAAGACCAGATTCTCCAACAACCTGATACAATCATTCATCTTGGTTCATGAGAACTCCCATAAGACGCAGGCAAACTTTTAATAATAAGAAACCCGAAATCTAGCAAATTTTCTGTTCTAAGAAGAGTAAATTTATACTAGGGTCACTTACAATAATGTCTTTTTCACGAATCTTTTGCCCACGCTCTCCTTGAAGGAGGTTTTTTGTGTTGTTGATATCAACTTCAAACGTTTCTGTCAATGATAAATACTACATCTTAAAGCAACAGCTAGAGAGCTAAGTTTTAAAATCAAGTCAATGGCGAGAAATGTGACATCACCTAGGCTACGGTTGTTTATTCCAATAATCTGAATGTCATCTAGTCCAAGAACACGATCCATTTCCCTCTCATCGTGCACCTGAGAGATAAAAACTAAATTTAGTCATGCAGGGTTAACTGATGTTATTTCTCTTGTCACGCATGGAATTACAGTGAAATCAACATTGTTTAGGAGAGTAAAAATTGAAGTGGAAATAATGGAAGCCTAAACCCTAAGCAAATTAGAGAAGATATATATAAAGTGGCCATTTTCAGAGTAACTAAAGAAGTTTACAATGTGTCATAGTGTGTGTTCACTTCATATACAAAATTTGACAGAAGATAAAATCAACACAAATGTATAGTGTGAAAACTGCAGTGTCCAAACGATATGTATTGCGGTCTTGTCTTATCAACTGTGTGAAAATAAAAATAGAATTAAAAATCTAGTCACAGACGATTTCAGAAGCTCTAACGAAAGCACTGTTTGTACCTCAACAATAGTCGCCAAACCAAGCATCTTACAGATTTTATTCATGTATTTAATGTCAAGATCAGACAAAACTGCGGAAATTAAGAGGATAGCATCCGCTCCTTTGGATCGAGCATAGTAGATTTGCCAAGCTTCTATGATAAATTCCTTGCACAAAAGAGGGCACTGCGTAAAGAGGAAAATGTAAACTATTCCGCATCAGTAGTTATACCATGATTGTTACAAGAAAAATATAAAATTGACCAAACCTTCACTCCAGCTTTTCTTATTGCTTCTAGATTCTCAAAGCTTCCCTAAACAGATGGACATGGTACTATCAGCAGTCCAGAGCCTCAAGTCCCAGAAGCCGATAGTAAAAAGCCAATTCACTTGCTTACCTTGAAGTATTTCTCATCAGTCAAGACACTGAGGCAAGCTGCTCCACCTTTCTCATAAGCTTGGGCAATCTCAACCTATTAAGAGAAGAATCAGAACATGCCTTAAGACTAGGGCCGAGACTAAATTCATTTATCTTGACATTAGCATATCTTAAGCAGTAAGCACATCAAATAATCTTGACACCTCTTCTGTTAGTTATTGTATTTGTGATCCTCTTATCCTAGTTACTGGAAACTCAAAGCTGCATGTTTCATCATAAACAGAGCCGGTTGTTTTCTTCAATTCTAGGTAAGCAAGAAGCACCTTCCAACTTATAAAGACCCGCAACTCAATGAAAACCAGCTAAAATTTTGTGTTTACTTCTGTAAGTTTATCACAAAAAGAAAATAACAGAGCTTGTAACTTGTAAGTAAGGATGTCTATCATACGCAGTCAACTTTCAATAATATCAGCAGCTACTACATTTCTATAACGAATTTTTTGGATATAGCATATAAACACCCGCGGATGAGAAACACAAAAACCTATACAAGACCGGCAGACTCAAACTCAAACACTAACAAAACATCTTGTGAATGCTTGATTATAAAGACTTTCCAGCTAATACACATAATATACCTCAAACTTTTGTTGGAGGTGAACAATTTGACAAGTTAAATCATGCAACAGGCAGACACTGCATAGATTAATGTAATTGCTATGCAATACTGGCAAAGAGACATCCCCATAATAAATGGACACATTCAAATATTGATAAACAACAAATTGTGTATCCAACCAGTGGCTTGTGTCCAACTGAAAAGAAAGAACAATAGATTAACATCAGAACTCAAAGTAAACAAAATTGCAAACTGATTGAGACTGGTAATTTGATACTATTCATCTGTTCTGAGTTTTAACAAGAATTCTGCAAATAAATCACTGTTAAGGAACATTGACCACGAATATCCAAATTCAGTTTGACAAAACACTGAAAACTGTATTTGAAATGCCTCAAACTGCATTTGGATGCAATTATTTTTTTGATACAGCATTTAGATGCAATATGAATATTCAGGACGAGGCTCCAGAATCAAATCAATAAATGTCATAGCTCAGAGGGACAAAAATCCCGCTGATATTGCAATTTAAAGGTTATTCTTCAGTAGTTTTTATTTTAAAACAATACAAACTCACCGGATCAAAATTCTCTCTTAAGATTCCTCTACTTGGAGAAGCCTTTTTCACTTCAGCAATCAATCCAGGCATTCCAGTACGAAGATAAGACGCCTTCAGTGCTCCAACGAAGTCTCTGACGGGAGGTGCACTATCGAGAGACTTCTTCAATGAGTACAAGGGCTTTCTCTCTCTTAACTGGAAGGCATAGGTCAGTAGTCAATGTTTTTTTTCCTTTAACTCGAAAGCAGGAGTCAGTAGTCATTAAACAATATAATGTTCACGCTGAAAGTAAAACTAATCCAAAACTAAAACTCACCTGACTGATTTCATTGTCCTTGTTCCAAATAATCTCCTCTAAAATGTTACGAGGCGTGTTGCCCTCGTTCTGTAACCGGAACTCAAACGGCCCAACATAGTGCATCGGAGGACCTGTTGGTGGGCGTCTTCTGATCTTAACACCCTGAGTAGAAGCTATTTCTTCATGAAGCTTACTCAATTCCCATTCCTTAATCTTAAGAGCAACTTCCGGAACAGCATCTGGATCAGTGGCTGCCGATCCTTCTGCAGAATCAGACTGCACAGGCAAACAGCAATCGCAACACAAACAGTTGGATTTCAATCACAACATGCATTCAAATATTCCCAATTATCAAAAGAAATTAAAATTAAAGATTACAGAAATTGAAGAAACTGAATCAGCAAAACAAATTCACAGCGTGTGGTTTGAATTAATTCAGTAAGGGCAAGATAAACCTGTAGGGCGCGAATGCAGCCTCTGTTATTGCGAACCGCGGGATAAAAGCAAATCGAAGTGCGAAGGGTAGCCTTAGGGTTTTGGTGGAATGAAGATGAAGGAATTGTCTGAAATGTGACCGTGGGCGTCACTCCGAGCGACAAAAGGCTCTCCATGCACTTCAAAGATATCGAATTTCAAAAGGCGTATGATTACGAATTTCGCCGAGTGAGTTGTGTCGGAGATGAGCGCGGAACCGGCGGAAAGAAGGAGTAGTGAAACGATGGTGTCTGCGTTGATATTTACTATGGTTTTGCTACTCGACGACTAAGAGGAGGGTTCAAATTAGGACATAGAGTTTTTGTAAAGAGGTAGGTACAAATTTCATTCATTACTCATCATCCATATAATCTTTCTGTGTTTTGTGGACGTGTAACATGTCCAAATAGTAAAATTCACTAAAGCAAAAAGTAATTGGCTTTTATTATTCTGCACACGTGATGCGTTGTGATTGACGCATTGTAGTTGTTTGTACTCACGTCCTCATTTCTGGAGTTGTCTTCAATTGAACCATTTAAGGGAAGACAAGATTGAACCATCTAACAACAAAGAAACAATTGTCATTGTTGGCAATGGTTCATTGCCTAGAGACCAGCAGAGCGCGAAGTAACATTCAATTAGATTCTTATTATGATTGAAGTGATGTTTATGTGGGACCTGCATAATATTGTGGTTGTCTGTTAATAGATGTATAATTAGATTATCGACTTCCCTATATTCTTAGATCAGAATATTGTCATTCGTATGTTGCTCAAGCCATGCTAAGTTTCATTTTGTCTATGTTGCAGTGTAGGCTAGGGGTGGTGACTTGAAACGGGCTTCTTCTGATGAAACAGATAACAAAGAAAGGTCCTATGACGAAGAAAAAGAAAAAAAGAGCATAAGGTGGAAGTAAAAGAAGGAACCGTCCACAAAAAGATTGAAATTTTGGACAACAACCCCAACTTGCACACAGTGAACTACAACTTCAATCTGAGAATGGTTACCAGAGACAACAAAAATGACAAATAAGAACAAGAAAAAGAAACCTAAAACGAAAAAAAGATAATGATGATAATGTTGATGCGAGCTCATTGCTTGGGGGAGGCACCACCTGATGAAATTAAGGGCAGTGTAAGTTGTCCGAGTGCACCACAGATTCTGACACTGTCCAATGGATTGATTATTGAAGAGTTGGGAGAGGGTAACGAGGATGGAAAAGTAGCCTGTCGAGGAAAAAAGGCAAGTCTGTCTGTCTGTCTGTTAATATGGGCTGCGCTCCTCAGGTTGAATCAGACTACATATTTATATACTTTAATATGCCTGCAGGTCAAGATCAAATATATTGGGAAATTGAAAAATGGTTCAGTGTTTGAACTTTGAATCAAGAATCCCCTAGTTTGGTGTTCATTTTCCCAAACTAACCTAGTTTGTTCAATCTTTCCCAAACTAACATACTTTACTATTCAAACTCAGTTTTTTTGATTTTTTTAATTTCATTTCATTTATCATAATTGTTTTATATATTATGTATTATAATATCAATCAAATTATATAAAGTAATTATTTTTAATTATATTTTATAATGTAATTCATATTTCACTTAAATAAAATTTATATTTTGGACGAATAAAACTTATTATAAAATATTACGATAAAATAAAAATACTTGATAATTTAAAAAGAGTTGATAATTAATAAAAACGATTACAATAATTATTAATGAAATATGCTAATGCTTATTTTGAGGACATCGTGAACTACGTCTTGTATGACCTTCTTGTCCACATTTTCCGCACTTTATAATTTTTCTCGAGCTATCCATCTCCGTTCGAATCCGTTGACTTTGACCCCTTTGTCCTCGCTTGTTTTTTTTTCTTTTTCAAATTCTCATCAGGCAAAAGAGTACCATAATTTTCCCAATTACTTGCCAATGGAAAAGTCCAATATGCTTGATGAGATATTGGATGAAATTCATGTTTCCACATCTCGTATAATCCTGTCAAACTGTGAGATGATTCAATGTATTGTTTCCAATCAAGATTGCAAGTTAAACAACCCGCAACTATATGTGAGCATGGAGAATGATATCGACTCCATTTTCCACATGAGCAATAACATTTATGCAGATCAATTGTTTGCTTGTTTCCACCTTTCCAATACCCTTTGTTTGTCTTGTAGCGAGCAGTAATCACCTCAAAAATTCCTCTTTGTTCATTGTATGGAATTATCTTGTGCGCTGATGTCTTTCTTTCAAAATTTTTAATGTCTCCCTCGATTTCTTGCAATAAATATGACCATTTTGGAGATCATTTAAACTCTGAGTATGTCGCTCTGCAATAAGTTTTACAGAACGATAATATAAATACTCTACCATGGATGTGACTGGTAGAAAACGAGCAGATCTTATACTTCCGTTGAAACTTTCGACCATATTTGTCGTTGCCTGACCATAACGATAGCCTCCATCATATGCCATAGTCCACATCTCAAGCGGAATATCTCGAAGCCATCTTTCTGCATCAGGATTCTGTTCTTTGATTTTCTTCATCACTGCCTCAAACTTCCTCACCTGAGAAGTATTTCCAGCCAACCAACATAACATTTTCAAATGTGGGCCAGGATATGTTGAGCTGAAATTACTACGAACATGTAAAAGACAAAATCGATGAATGCCCATGTCACCGGTGAAACCATTTTGTTCTTTTTTCATTGCTTCAATTATTCCTGCATGACGATCCGAAATTATGCATACTCTTTCTCTAGTCTGGCATATATCTCTTCGAAGTAAACGTAAGAACCACGACCAATTAGCAGTTGTTTCTTCATCAACAAGGCCATAAGCAAGTGGATATTGATGGTTATTTGAATCAAATCCCATTGCAATCAATAACTTTCCGTTATACCTTCCTTTCAAAAATGTACCATCAATGCTAATAACCGGTCTAGCATATTGCCAACCATCAATCATCGGCTTGAAAGCCCACCACACACGTTTGCACACCGATGTATTTTCACCTCCACTTATGTACTCGGCCTCAATTATAGCACTTGTGCCTGGATTAAAATGCATTAAAGCACTTAAAAATTGTGGAAGTTTTGAATAAGAGGTCGTCCAATCACCATAAACATCGGATATGGATTTTTGCTTTCCGATCCATGCCTTCTTGTAGCTAAGTTTCTTGTGGTCCCGTTGAATAGTTCTTAGAAGACAATTGTGTTCAGCAGGAAGTTTGGTGATTTCGAAGTGACCAAATCGCTTTCTGTGTATAACACGAATTCGCCGGACATTCTAGCACAACGCATTTTGCCTCATACAATGTTGTAGTGCTCTTCACGACATGATAATTTCTAGATGTTCTAATATGAATCGCTTTTACTGCACTAATAGCAGCATGTTTATCTGCAAAACATTGACCTTTAAACAGATCATCTCCCAGTGGATTAAAGTTTGGAAAATAATCTGGATTATCAGTGATATTATTGTTGGTGACATCCTCTGTTGTAAACCATGCCGCAGAAGGAGTGTGCTCCTCATTATTTTGATCATCATCTCTGGCATTGTTATCGCTACTTGCTGAATCTGAATCATTTGCATCGTCATTGTCATCTGTTTCCTCACCATCCAAATCTTCCTCGCTATTAACTTCCTGATATGAGCTAAAATTATCAGTTTCACTCAAATTAAAAATTGCATTAGATCTTCTTACTCCATCATTGATAATTTCATCCATTTATATTTCATGTGAGCGATATGTAGAATGGTGTTCATTTGAACTTCCTGCATGATCTCCATAATGACCCCAATAATTTGGATAATTGTATTCATTTGAGTTGTCCATCTGAAATAAAGATACAACAAAGAAGCAAATTAGTATAACAAAAAAAGATTATTGCAAGAATACTTTGAGTGAAAAGAGTATTGATGAGAGTACCTTTAGTTTGCTACGATTTTGTTCTACAACAAGAGTCTCTATATATAGACATTTGAAATGGTGGAAGAACGTCTATTTTGTTCTACCAAAATATCATTGATTTTTTTTTACAAAAGCTTACAATGATGAGACAACTCATTCTGGTGCATGCATTGTTTTTTAGAAAAGTAGACAAAATTTACTGTAGATTTGACAATCCATTGAAAAAATTGCAAAATCTTTCTGAAAATTTCTGTTCGATTAGACAATTCAATGCAATTTTACAAAAGCTTACACTGATGAGACAACTCATTTTGGTGCATGCATTATTTTAGAAAAGTAGACAAAATTTATTATAGATTTGACAATCCATTGAAACATTACCGTATCTTTCTAAAAATTTATGCTCGATTAGATAATTCAATACAATTTTTTACAAAAGATTACATTGGGGAGACAATAATTCTTGTGCATGCATTATTTTTCAGAAAAAGTAGATAAGATTTGGGTTAAACTTGATAATTCATTAAAAATTATATATCAAACTGATTTTGTTTAATTGAAATGTTAGATTTATTTTAAAAGATAATTCAAATTAATTATTTCAGATAAATTTTAATTTTTCTATTGATATTATAATACATAATATATAAAACAATTATGATAAATGAAATGAAATTAAAAAAATCAAAAAAACTGAGTTTGAATTTTAGATTTGGTGGGCTGGGACTGGATATCCAGACACCACCCGGGCTACGCTGGACCAAGTTAGCCAGACGCTCCCCAACATATTGGGCTGCCTGTAGGCATATGCACCCCAACCATGAACAAGACCCAATGCACATGTGAGGGCAACCAAGGCCCAAACACATGGCATGACAAATTGGGAATTAATCCTTGCAGGTTGTTGGTGCCTTGGTGGGGATTGAACCTTCACCCTTTAACACATGTACCAACTTGTGGTAACATGGTAACCATGTGAGCTGCAGCTCATATGGTTAGCATGTTGCCTTAGTGCACATGTTAAAGGGTGTGTGAAGAGTTCAATCCCCACCACCAACAACCTGCAAGGATTAATTCTCAATTTGTCATGCCATGTGTTTGGGCCTTGGTTGCCCTCACATGTGCATTGGGCCTTGTTCATGGTTGGGGTGCATATGCCTGCAGGCAGCCCAATATGTTGGGGAGCGTCATGGGCTTTGCCCAGCGTAGCCCGGGTGGTGTCTGGATGTCCAGTCCCAGCCCACCAAATCTAAAATTCAACATTGAATAGTAAAGTAGGTTAGTTTGGGAAAGATTGAACAAATTAGGTTAGTTAGGGAAAGTGAACACCAAACTAAGTTAGTTTGGGAATGGATTCTTTGAATCAAGTCCTGATGAGTCTCCCTAAAGTTTCGCCTTGGTATTTTTGTTTCACATAGCTTGTTTTACACCCTATGTTATATGTTTTATTGCTGTCTAATTTTTGTTCTTGTTCTTTGAAACACTACCTCTTTAGGTGCTGGTAAAAGTCATAGAGGGATGGGATATCGGGAATTGAAGGTAATATTCAACTGGTTTGAGATTTGTAATTTTTCAGTTACACAAGGCTTACATTTTCAATTCCCAATGTGAACATTCAGGCATGAGAACTAACTGGTGTCTAACAATTCCTCCAGCTCTTGCGTAAGTTCTATGTCTTTACTGTACATGTTTCATTTTGGCATTCAATCAATAATCTTCAACTATTTGTTTCATGCCGTTATGGGGAGCCAAGGCAACGGAGAGAACATACCTCCAGATTCATGGTTGGTATACGAGATTGAATTGATCAGCACTCGATAAGCAGCAAGTGTCGCTAGTGATGTGATCTGCTAGGGCAAATGGCCGACAAGTGGCGCCATCTTCTTTGCAGATTGGAGATCCCATGCACAAAGTTATTGCTAATCAGCCACTTGATGAGTTTTTTTTTTCCGATAAGAGCCACTTGATGGGTTAAGTTAACCATTAAGTGGCTGATCTTTCCATCATTTGGAGAGCCAGCATTAAGAAATCTGAATCTTGTACCTATTATTTCCTCCATACGTCATGAATCTTTTTCACCTTCTTGGACAAATTGAGTATCTGAATTGATTCACTCCCAAATTGTCCTCCTCTAGCTTTGTCATGATCGAATAATCATAATAAGTGTACTGCTGAATCAGATTTCATAATTATTCCAAGTTCCTGTATGCAGACATTTTATTTTTACAAGGCAAAATCTCCAGCACTGAGAGAGTAATACTTAATATGCTAGGAGGGGGTTTCCCAGTTTCCACTAATGTACTGAATGTGCCCTTTTGGGCAAGTCCTATAATTCAATGTCCACCACCTTTTAAGTTACAGGTGATTGGTTTTCCTGGTGTTAGCTCTAGTCTGAAGAGTTAGAACTTAGAAGCAATTTTTTTTTAAATTTCCCATCTGATTTTACTCCAAGGGATCTGCAAGTCTTGAAATCTGATGCTGGCATGCTGCCATGTGGTGAGCTCAGATATCTGCACATGGCTTTCTCCCATTTCAAAACTCCCAAGCTGTAAATTCCACACATTGACACCCATGGCCGGTTTGTACCTACCAAGAGAATCATAAATGCACAGGAAACACAATCCATTGGTGCTCCATCCAGTAATTTAGGAACACTTGGGGAACTGGTCTGTAAGTCTTCCATTTTCATTTCTATATTCACAATTCTTAAAACTGCCAACATGCTCATCTCCAGGCTCTCTCTACAGCTAGCTTTGGATTTCACATCTTCTTTTACCTTATATATAAGAGCTATTTTGCTGCATTCTTTTTCCGGTCATCTGGCACACAATTTCACCCCAACTGTTCATATGAATCAGATCGATATATAGAGATCATAGTTTGTGTAAACAAAGTGTGCACTTGCAATTTAGCTTAAAATAAGTAGTTGGGGGGCTGCACCCAAGTATTCTGAGATGTGGTCCAAAATGGCTTGCTCTCAGTGTCTTGCTACCATAGCTTCATGTCTATCCAACTGTATGATTGCAGGCTTGGGTTTGATGCTGGCAGCAACTCTAGGGTCTTTCAGCTTAGGTTGCATCTTTTTCACATCAACATTTCTTTTTGTAACCGCAGTCACCTTGTTCTTTAGTCAAAACCCAAAAGCCTGTGCCTGTATAACAAATCATGAGAAACAAGAAGAATTAGAAGAAAAATGTTCAGAGCCCCGAACGGAATCCAACTATCCAGAAGAAGTTACTGAACAAGTAGCAGATCACAAGAATATTTTTCAGATCCATAAGGAAACGCAAGGCCAAGAATGTTGTGGCAGCATGCACAGAGCCCTCAACTACTTGACTACCATTTCAGAAAATGAAAGCTTAGGCGACAATGATCAGAGCATAATAACAAGCGACGCGTATGAAGATGTACGCGACAACTACGGGGCTAGAAGCTCATTATCATCCGCTGAAGATGATGGTTCAATTTCAGACGAAGACACTCTGATTGAAATTGAACTCCCTACAGGTCACTACTTGAGTCCTAAAGAGCTTGAACAGCACAGGTTCAAGTTAAAGCAAAAATTACCAAATTATTACTACTACTACTCTTGCAACAGCCAAGAACAGATTTGGATGGAGCTGTTATCTGCAGAAGCCAATGAGCTGTTGACTGAAGAAGATAACTTGATAGAGATTGATATTTCCGCTGGATCCATCATGTGTCCAAGGTTTGAGATTGAAGCATAAATTCCAAGCAAACTTTTTTTTATTTCTCTTGTACAAGAAATTGCAAAAGACTAAATACTATCCCATCATTCTAAATACCATATGGTGAATTAATTTTTACCTGATTCTGTGGTTTCAGATAAATTATTGTTCTTGAATCTGAGTTGTAAAAAAAATCATTTCATGCAACTCCATAGTCCCACTCCCATCTTCATCTGCAAAACCAGATTTAACATAAATCAGTTTCATCACACAATAACCATTTTTCAGCAGGCAAAAAAGACCAAAGTGTTGTTTAGATATAGAAGCTAACCACACATGAAACCATAAAGTGGAGCTTAACAGTACTAATAAGTAATAACAGTTGTCTTTAATTAGATTATTGCCGAAAATCACACTCTGGTATTTAACTTGGTAATATATGCCTTATACAGCCTTGTCCTCGACCTCGAGGATGAGCTCATCTGTCAATAAATAATTCCTCAAGAGGTCCCTCCCAAACTAGCTCGCCATGAACCACATTAAATAATCATATCCAACATCAACCAGTATACATATTTGCCAAAAATCCAAAATCAACTCCAGTATAACGAAACCATCATATGAATTCTGACTCTCTTTTTTTTTTATGGAAACATACACCCTGTCAAACAAAAGCACTGGGCAAAACCCAGGAAAACAGAAAACACACTGAAACAAACCAAGCGCTGAAACTAACTAAAGATACATCTTGGAATAGCTTCAGAGTTGGACCATCTCCATCGCTCTTCTCTTGCTTTCCTTGCTAGACGATCCGCACAATCATTCGCCTCCCTGCACGTGAGAGATTAATAATCTCCCAATCAACAATCTTCTCCAGCAGATTACGACATTGTTGCAGCATCATAGAAACATTTTAATCATTGACATTGCTCTACATAACATTAAACATTCTAGATATACTGGCACTTTTTAATGATATCTACGGCATGTCACCAGCCTAGGTTGACTTGGCAGTTTCTGAAAGCATCCAAAAATTAGTTTATGCGAAAGTCTGACGACAGATAAATACCAATAATAAAATATTAAACGGTGGCGTTTCAGCTACGTGGCGTACCACCAATCTACGCACCGCTAGGGCGCGAAATATCCCCTTTTTCACGTCTCCTCCGTCTTGATCATACATACGAAACCCTAATCCCCAAATTTTCACTTCTTCGCAAAAGTCGTTAGCAATCTTTTTCCATCAAACGGTTACCGCTGACGAGCAATTGACTCCTATTCAGTATTCTGAGAAACTAGCTAGGGCTACAGCGGCTGATTCGGACAACGATTCGGGAGGGAACTACAGCCATGATTTTTCATCGAGGGAGCAGGACAGGTTCCTACCGATAGCGAACGTTAGCCGGCTGATGAAGAAAGCTCTGCCGGCGAACGCGAAGATATCGAAGGAGGCGAAGGAGACGGTGCAGGAGTGCGTGTCGGAGTTTATCAGCTTCGTGACAGGAGAGGCGTCGGATAAGTGCCAGCGGGAGAAGAGGAAGACATTTAACGGAGACGATTTGCTGTGGGCTATATGACGACGTTAGGGTTTGACGAGTATGTTGAGCCGCTTAGGGTTTATTTGCAGAATTATCGTGAGATTGAAGGTGAGAAGAGTACTGGCGAGAAAAAGATGGAAGCGGAGGATGCTCGGTGAGGTTTTACGCCGTAGAAGGCGAAGCTGCAGCGCCTCTCGCCTTGGTGAAGTTCACAACTATATTGCAAATTAATTAATTTTCTTTTTAGTTTGTCTATATTTTGAAACAGAAAGCACACCAAATGTAAATAATAAAAATATAAAAATCACGATTATAAATATGAATAAATTTATTCTAATTACCGAATTTTATTATTTTATTAACTAGTAATATAATTCAGTAAATTGGAAATTTTGCCGCCCTAATACTAGAAGTTTACTTACTGATGAATCATTCGATTAGAATGCATCAATTCTATATTATCTGTCACTATTTAGTGAAAATGTTAAGACATCTTATTTTGGGGTTTTGCTTAGTGAATCATTTAAATTATTCAATGATTTCGCTAATTGTCTATCGACATAAAGTAGCCGACTAATTATGACACTCATAAATGTGGAAATGCTAGCATATGCCGACTTACACCCTCATTCAACTCAAAAGCCTTGGCTTATAAGTTGTGGTGGTGTAACCCAATATATGGTAGTCATTCTTCTTTGAAACGGGCGATGTGGGATAACTTGTCAAGTGCTTATACTTAACACTCCCCCTCACTTGGGAAGTTGGACGTGCTCCGTGAAATCTCGCTAACTATTGTAGCGGAAAGCAGTAGGCGCGCATATGCGACTTGTTAACCTACGCATAAGCTCGTGTGGCGGGTGTGCAACTTGCAACTCCCCTTGACCAACATGGCTGACAAACGGGCGTCTCGTCATGCACTTGGCGCACATAGGCGCATCCCTCGCGTCACATACAAGGCCTAGGTCGTGTGCCTTCAGCTCTGATACCATGTGGAAATGCTAGCATATGCCGACTTACACCCTCATTCAACTCAAAAGCCTTGGCTTATAAGTTGTGGTGGTGTAACCCAATATATGGTAGTCATTCTTCTTTGAAACGGGCGATGTGGGATAACTTGTCAAGTGCTTATACTTAACACTTATAAATCGACATAAATTAAATTATTTAAATTATTTAATTATTCAATGATTTCGCTAATTGTCTATCGACATAAAGTAGCCGACTAATTATGACACTCATAAATCTGATGGTTTAGCTGTCCCTTCTAATACACAATATCGGACTCTGATCTGTCATGATAAATATAAGTTATTCACTATACATAGATGCGGTTATCAGTTTCTCAACAAAATAGGAAAATATAAGCGAACGTGCTCTGATATAAATATGGTAATTATATGCTTCTTCATCATGAGATGGTACTATTTTGGCAATATCTCAGAGTAGGAAGATTGATTGGGAGAACATCTTTGTCAAAAGGATACTTATATTAAAGTAACAGTGCCATTTCTATTCTGAAAGGCTATCCATCCTTGGGAAGATCCACAGTATCGTTGACGGGTGAAAAGAAGCTGAAGATGAAGATTTGAATAGTATTTAGTATTTTCCAAGACTTGAAATGGCATAAAGTCGTGGTGGATCGCGTTTTGCTGGTGCATCTGGTGATGGGACCAAAAGCATCGGGAGAACCTTCGGAGACGACTTGCACATTTCCTTGTGAAAATTATGTTGTTTGTTTAAGACCAGTTTCAGGTGGTGTTCAGACGGACCTTGAACACTTTAGCAGACATTAATCAAAATGGATAAATGTATGCACATACGATATGATACCCAGTTCGGCCGTGCCTACTCTGGGGGCTTCCCACGCCCTAAAGGGATGCAAATCTTTATTGAAAAGTATATGGCAACAATGAGTCTTACTCTTACAATCTCCCGAAAGTAAACGACACGCTTATATCACTTGTTCGTTCTGATTTGCGATCTTGGCTCCCCCTCGTTCCCCTGCGTTCGAGACTCCCTCCCGAACTGCTCAAACTTCTCCCGAAAGCGTGTGTTGGTCAGTTCGTGTGTGCAGCGTTTTGTTCCAAAATGAACAGTCTGATCAGCACACTGAACATACTGCTTCAGCGTCGTTAATTCTCCAGTGGAGAAAACTCAGCCGGCCGTCGCTCTACTTTTCTCCAATCTCAAGAATGCTCTCGTGTTTTCTTCTCTCAGAAAAGCGATGCTGATGTCGACCCCTTAGCTCTCTATTTATATGCATTGGCGGATCCAAATCAGCCCTAGGAAATCTGTCAAATATTTAGGAAATATTCCTAAATATTTACCAGATATATTTCTTCTAATCTTTAAGAAGATCTCAAGATATCTTCATTGCCAAGCCATGCCGAATGTTCTAAACCGACTTCAACCTTATGAGAGGATATTCATTTGAATATCCGATCCTCTAATATATTGCTGAGCCGACTCCAACAGATCAGATCTTCGATCTTTAGAAACTTTCAGATTAGGAAACATCCGTGCGTCTGCTTCACGCCGTACTCGAGTCTTAATTGGTGATTGAACACTTCTTGACCTCTGCTTGAACACTCTGAAGTCTGAAGTCATTTTGCTAAGACCTGTCATACGTAGGAACATCACCTTGTATTCTTTAGAAATCATATACCATCGCTTGCATGTTGTTGCACTAAATCTTATATGCTCGACAAATTCAGGCAATTTCTCTAAAATATTATGTCCGATATCAGATTAGGGATGTGCAAATTTGACCCGGACCGGGAAACCGGACCGGACCGGTTTTTTCCGGGTCGGTCCAAGACCGGACCGGTTCCGGGTCGGTCCACGGTCCACATATTTCTGAAATTCCGAGTTCCGGGTCGGTCCGGTCCGGTCGGGTATATTTTCCGGTCCGGTCCGGTCCGGTCTGGACCGTAACCTAATTTTGATTTTTTAAATACCAAATAAAATACAAAAAGAAACCTTATTTTTTTTAAAATTCACAAAATTGAAGATGGAAACATATTGAATCATTAATTTCACGCACATCCGGCTTGCATAAAAAATTCTTCATTTTTTCTTCATTTTTCAGTAGAAATATATGAATTTTTTTACAATTTTCCGGTCCGGTCCGGTCCAATCCGGTCCACGGTCCACATTTTCAGAAAAATCCGATCCACCGGTCCGACCCGGACCGTCTGAATCCGGTCCGGTCCGGTCCACGGTCCTATTTTCAAAAAAAATCCGGTCCACCGGTCCGACCCGGACCGGCAAAATCCGGTCCGGTCCGACCCGGATGCACATCCCTATATCAGATGGCATGTTGCCCCATAATGATACAGACAGCGAAGTTTCGCTCGGTTCCTGCAACCAAATTATAATATATAAATTGTGATATCAAAGCAAAAAAAAACAGTTGGTGGAAGACTCGTACTTGATCATAACAATTACAAATCAACTTACCGGAGATTCTAGTCGACGACGCTTAGATTGCCCTCTCCTCATATATCTTGGTTTGAAAAATCGTTTTGCTCTTTGTCGGCTATTTGACTTGACCCCTCTGGCTGCTAGTAGTACTGTTATATATACAGCAAAATAATGTTATTCCTAGGAAGATAAAGGATCCTATTTATGACTGATAAATTTGGAAACTTTTCTAAAATTAATACACCCATATCTTCTTGTTAATAATATGTGAAGATAGAAATAAGCATAAAAATCACAACTGGCAGATTTAAGTAGCAACTGTCTTCTGTGTATCAAAAAGCAACAAATCAAACTAACTAAACAAACAACACATCATACAAACTGAACTGAATAGCTTGAAATGCTTTTTGGCCATTAAATTGAATTTTTGTAAACAAATTTATTGAATTGTTGGCCAATGTGATAGACAGTAAACTATCGACATATGATCTCCCGTGGCCGCCTCACAACTTGTTTATTACTAATTACGTTTTG
Organism: Rhodiola kirilowii; assembly: GCA_033675215.1. Lineage (NCBI taxonomy): Eukaryota > Viridiplantae > Streptophyta > Magnoliopsida > Saxifragales > Crassulaceae > Rhodiola > Rhodiola kirilowii. The sequence continues at coordinate 2,897,343 of CM066203.1, read as the reverse complement.
TTTAGATGTGCAAACTGCAAAGTCATGCAACTGTTCACTTTAGTACAAAAACCATTACTCATTCTACACATGTGCATACATATGATACTTCAAACATAAAATGAGATATGATCTCGAACGGATAAAGAAGTTAATTGTGTAAGACAAATGACAGGGAATAATTGATGAGTCACATTATTTATATCGGTCTAGCAACGCCTTTTATACTAGCATTTCAAACATATAGAAAGAAAAATGATATAAGTAATTAAGAAAATATTTAACTCATTTAAAAAAATTGTTTGAATTAATGTTATTCATTTAAAAGCATGATTGGATCAACCCATATGGTTAAACCATTTGGTATTATTTTCCAATACATATATGTGATATATCTGCGTTGTCGTTTTTTTTAATGAACTTCGTAGTCATATGAGTTCTATATAGAGATGAAGTGGGTCGGCCCATGGGTCGGGTTGAGCGCGAAACAGTGTAATTCGTATGGGTTCGTGTTGGGTCGGCCTGGGTTGAAACAGTAACGGGTCAACCCACGGGCCGGGTCGAAGCAAAAATTTTGGACTCAGCCCAACCCACGGGTCGGACCCATCATAAATGAGCTGGGTCGAGTTGGGTCCAACCCACGGGTTAAACCCATAAATAATTAAGTTTAATTAAAATAAAATTTTAAAATACTTAGTTAGTAAATATCAAAAAAATTCATACAATTTATATTTAAAATAACTTATTATCTAAGTAACAAACCAAAAAAAAGTTCTGTAAATATTAATTTAAAAAAAGGGTCCGACCCACGGGTTGGACTGGGTCGGGCTGGGTTGCGTTTTAATCAACCCAACCCGACCCACGAGTTGAACCCACCACTCTCGACCCACGAACTGGGTTGCATGGGTCGGGCTGGGTCGGGTCGACCCACGCGAGCCAACCCACGGATTTCGTAACCCACTTCCATCTCTAGTTCTATATAAATACAAAATTACTTTTTAAGATGAAAATTAATAGCATGTGAAAATTTATTCATAACATGATCGTACTTACACAAATTGTATGAGAATCACTATAAAAAGTTCTATATAGATTTTGACACAGAATACACTAGAAAAACTGTATGAGAATCACAAGATATTTATCTAGAACAATACACACTAATAAGTCAAATATCTTTCTCACCAAGACCTATAAATACACATAACATTTGGATCATTTTATTACAAAAGATAGTTACGAAAAAAAAAGTACAAAGAAAGAAGGTTGTTTTAATTTATATGCTAGTTTATTAGTATTTGTTTTAGATGTTCTTTAAATAAGCTATTATGATAAAAAGATAATACTGATGGCAACATTCTTAATTTTCTAATATTGTTTGTCTTTGGTCTCATTATGTAGGTATGTCGAACAAAGCAGTCGAAGAGGTTGCTGCTAGTGAGCCACAAGTGCGCATCAAGGGTGCTGCAAATCGCCCTCCAGGAAAGGGCAATTTTGATGAGGACGATAAGATATTTGATTATAATGGAATGTGTAATATCTGCTGGGTTGATAATTTTGTGGGGCGCAAGGCTGTAGTGCAACATCAAAAAGATGTTCACCAGAAGATATTTGGAAAACTTTCTTGATGTGGTGGATGTGATCGTCTGTTCCTGAATAAACTGGACAAGAAAGAGCACATGGATTCTGGTCTTTGCCCCATGAAAAATAGTAATTTTAGTGTTGGTAGAAAAATAGTAATTTTAGTGTTAGTAGATTTTAATATGCACTATGTATGAGATTCCTATTATAAAGAAAAACTATATATAAGCTATGAATCAAATTGGGAATCCAAATTATAATGTATGTCCTTTAGGTTTTGTGATTTCATCTTATATTAGAAAATTATTATCAAACTCAATGCTTCTAAACTTTTAGATTAAATTTGTTAAGAATGGTGTCTCATAGAACATTCTAGCCAACGGATCTACTTGATACGACAACTTTACTGAACTGAAACCACTAACACCCCGATCACTTCCTGACACTTTACTTAAAATCCTTTTGAAATGAAGTTCATTTCACAAATATTGTATTAATTGAGCACTTACTGAAATGATGTTCAAATATTTAAAATTTTATTTTGGCTTAAATTAAATCTAAACCATAAAAACATTTGAAATTCGCAAAGAAAAAAATCAATTAGGGTGTTGACGAGGCATTATCCATATTGGTCGCGCAACTCCTTTTTTGTGAGACGGATTAGTTTTATAAAATTGTCCTGTAATTTGATCTTGAACGTTGTAATATCCTATATCTACCGGACCACTAGGTTTGTAGTACCCTGCATCATGAAGGTCGTCCATGAAATAGATTGAATTAGGCAAGCAACCGCCATTAGCTCGAATGGCTATAGATGTATTATCCCCGACGAAAAATGTATCGCCGTTCAGACTTCTTGTTTCCTTTTGGTCGATTAGTACTCCTTTATCTTCATGCAGTTTTATTTTGAAAACGTTGAATCCAAGTGTTGTGCGTTTTAAGTGTTCTTTGTCAGGTGAACATCCTTCAAAACACCTTTGAAGCATATACAATTCGGAAGAAGTTGATTCCACTAAATATGTTCTTCGGAATGATGTTTTGCGATTTGGAGGGAGAATTACTTTTAGTATTGGGGGACGAGCTCGAACATCAACTTTCACAACCATGCAAATCCTGCTGACCGCATAAACGACCCCTTGATAGAATGTAATGTCGCTGAAAAGAGAGGCAGGAAGCGTCTCGGGTTGTGGAGGAATGTACGTCCAATACTCCTCTCCTGATTTGATGGTGGCCAATTCTTTCATGTCTTCGTGAATAGCCACAATTGTATAATTATCCGGAGTTGAGTCCGGTGAAATAACTAATTTGGTCACTTCAAGGGCGATTTCAGGGCGATCCCAATATCTGAGAGTAGGAAGATTGATTGGGAGAACATCTTTGTCAAAGGGATATATTAAAGTGACTGTGCCATTTCTATTCTGAAAGGCTATCCATCCATGGGAAGATCCACAGTATCGTTGACGGCTGAAAAGAAGCTGAAGCTGAAGATTTGAATAGTATTTACCAAGACTTGAAATGGCATAAAGTCGTGGTGGATCGCGTTTTGCTGGTGCATCTGGTGATGGGACCAAAAGCATCGGGAGAACCTTCGGCGACGACTTGCACATTTCCTTGTATTCTTTAGAAATCATATACCATCGCTTGCATGTTGCACTAAATCTTATATGCTCGACAAGTTCAGGTAATTTCTCTAAAATATTATGTCCGATATCAGATGGCATGTTGCCCCATAATGATACAGACAGCGAAGTTTCGCTCTGTTCCTGCAACCAAATTATAATATATAAATTGTGATATATCAAAGCAAAATAAATAAAAAACCCAGTTGGTGGAAGACTCGTACTTGATCATAACAATTACAGATCAACTTACCGGAGATTCTAGTCGACGACGCTTAGATTGCCCTCTCCTCATATATCTTGGTTTGAAAAATAGTTTTGCTCTTTGCCGGCTATTTGACCCCTCTGGATGCTAGTAGTACTGTTATATATACAGCAAAATAAATGTGATTCCTAGGACGATAAAGGATCATATTATATTCTAAAATCAGGGACTGATAAATTTGGAAACTTTTCTAAAATTAATACACCATATCTCTTCTTGTTAATAATTTGTGAAGATAGAAATAAGCATAAACTGGCAGATTTATGTAGCAGCTGTCTTCTGTGTATCAAAAAAGCAACTAAACAAACAATACATACAAACTGAACTGAATAGCAGAAAAATCAGCCTAAATCACAAATTGATAAACTTACACATACAGTACAGACGTACAGTCTCAAGATGCTGATTTAGCAAGGAATTGAAACAAAGAGGATTCACTTACTAGATCGATCTCTCTTGTAGTTCTGTAGCTTCTTGTAAACTCTGCAGGATTTTGTTGTATTAGGTTACATGTCGCATTCGCACCTGTTAATTTATATACCCGTCGAATAGAAATCTTAACCAGTTTGGATTAAGGTTTGATTCCCAGTCCACTACTGCACTGCTATCTACTACTACTACTTCCTATAAACGACGTCGTTTTAGGAAATCATTTTCCAAGATTTCGTGGACTGCCAATTATGGAAACAATACATCTCACATCCTTCTTATCAGAATAGAAAGTTTTAGAAAAGTTAATTAAATTATCAAATTGAAATTAAATATACCACAAGCCATTTGTGTTCTATCATAAGCTAAGGCAATATTACCAATTTTATTGTCTTCTAATATATCCTAACGACTAAGCTAATTTTTCATCAAGAGATGTGATCTAGTGTCCAAAGGAAAAGTTGGGAGTATCAAATATCTATAACTATCCAAACTTAAATTCCGGTAACCACAAAAATAAGGTTTTAGTTGAAGTACTTACCAAGTAAAATACTCGAAAAATGATTAAGATAATATTCAGTAGACTATTTCCACTTTACTATATAAAGTTGATGTACCTACTTCATTTGGAGCTGATGAAGCTTAACTTGTTGAGTCAAACTTGATATGCCAGGTTAAGTTCAAGATGTTAAGACTTAAAACATACTTATTATATAATCAACCGGAGAGCGTTAGGTGAGGCAAGTTGTAAGAATGAGGCACGATCTCGGCCTTCTATCGAGTCGATCGGACGCACGTGGCGAAGCCACATGGCACGACCCGCCAAACGCATTCACACTACGAAGTAGTGGGTTTTACTATTTGCCACGTGGCGCGCTACAAATGCACGAAATTAGATGGATGACTGAGATCATACCTCACCTGCCTCATTCTTATTTATCTTGCCTTATTTAAACGCTCTTCATAACCAACCAACCCAACAAGTCAGTCACACTTCCACCAAATACTCCAATAAAATAACATATTTAGTACTAAACTGAAACACAGTACAATGATACAATACAATACAAGGCAGAGGCAGCCTAAATAGAACGACAGTTAACAAGTAATAAAACCAAATCTGAACAAGGGCTGTCTTCCGGTAGGTGGGATTTTGATTTTCTACATTTTCTATTATTTACATTTTGATCCTTGTTGTTTTATTTTATTACTTACGGCTCCCCCCAAATGCTAGAATTTTGTGTTTTTTTTTAGTCCAAATTGCCTGTCATCAACCTTGACTGCAAGGCCACCAAACCCCCTCCAAAACCCCATTATAAAAAAGTCTCAACTTTCGCAAGAAACTCAAATCATCAGACCCGATCAATTTGATTCGATTTTCTCTCTCCAGTATCCCAATTTGAAGCAAAGAGAGAAAATCAGAATCACCAAGGCACAAAAGAATGGCGCTTTCTTCACAATCAATCCTCCAAACTCAGACCCAGTCACTCAAATCACACAATCCATCATTGACCCTCTTCAAATCCAAGCCCGAATCGGCCAAATTCGCCACCTTTAACAAGCCCATCTCGGCCGTTCACGCCGCCGAGCCCGCGAAATCGCCGCCAGCCGCCGCGGTGTCCGTCAAGAACGTTGTTCCCAGTTCTGTGAAATGGAGCTTGGAGAGCTGGAAGACGAAGAAGGCATTGCAGTTGCCTGAATACCCCAACCAGAGTGACCTTGATGCCGTGCTGAAGACGATTGAGGACTTTCCTCCGATTGTGTTCGCCGGGGAAGCGAGGAACTTGGAGGAGAGGCTGGGCGAGGCTGCGATGGGGAATGCGTTCCTTTTGCAGGGTGGAGATTGCGCTGAGAGTTTTAAGGAGTTCAGTGCAAATAATATTAGGGATACTTTTAGGGTTATTCTGCAGATGGGGGTTGTGCTTATGTTTGGTGGCCAAATGCCTGTCATCAAGGTATCTATCCTCTCTCACTATCATATGAATTTTTTTTCCTTCATGTTTATGACGATTGATTTTGATGATGTTAGGGATTTTGAGATCATTGATGGGATCTTGATGTTCTTACTGAAAATGCGGTTATGTTTTTACTTCATTTATCTTTGAGCCTAATTTGTTTATATGATTTGGAAATGGGTTTTGCCCGGTTTAGATAAAGTCTTTAGCTTTTGAGGTTTTTTCTATGGAATTGTTTTTAGGTGAAGTCTGTAGCTCTTCGTGTAATTTGTAGACATGAATTGGAGTTGGCTTCTGTTGAGAAAGTTTGAGGTGATACAGTAACTGTGTAGGTGTTTTTGAAGTTTAAGTTTGCGTATGTATGTGCAATCTGAGTGATTTGGCGTGTGGGTTTGGTGAATGAAGGTGGGGAGAATGGCTGGACAATTTGCAAAGCCAAGATCGGATGCATATGAGGAGAAGAATGGAGTTAAGCTACCGAGTTACAAGGGAGATAATATCAATGGAGATGAGTTTACCGAGAAGTCAAGAATTCCAGACCCTCAGAGGATGGTCAGGGCATATTGCCAGTCTGCTGCTACATTGAATCTTCTCCGATCATTTGCTACTGGAGGATACGCTGCAATGCAGCGAGTTACCCAGTGGAATCTTGACTTTGCCGAGGACAGTGAGCAAAGTGAAAGGTATTATTCACAGTCTTTCTGTATAAATCTTGGAATTTGATCGTAGGCATTTTAGATGAGGCTTGAGTCGGCTGAGGTCTGATTTGGTTCGATATTTATTGAATGGTTTGTTAGGTACCAAGAGTTGGCATCCCGTGTTGATGAGGCTCTAGGGTTCATGGCTGCGGCAGGACTCACAGTTGATCATCCAATCATGACAACCACCGACTTCTGGACTTCCCATGAGTGTCTGCTTTTGCCTTACGAGCAGGCGCTCACAAGGTTGGACTCAACCTCCGGTCTCTACTATGATTGTTCAGCTCACATGGTTTGGGTTGGAGAGCGAACTAGACAACTCGATGGTGCTCACGTAGAGTTCCTTAGAGGAATCGCCAACCCTCTTGGCATTAAGGTATTGTAGCGTGGTAATTATACAATTCATAGTTTCTCATACTTTTAAAATTTATCTGAACCGTACTGAATAACGATTCACTATAGGTGAGCAACAAGATGGACCCCAAAGAGCTCGTCAAGCTCATTGAAATTTTGAACCCAACCAACAAACCTGGAAGAATTACAATCATTGTAAGAATGGGAGCTGAGAATATGCGAGTCAAGCTTCCTCATTTGATCAGATCAGTCCGTGGATCAGGACAAATTGTGACCTGGGTTTGCGACCCAATGCATGGAAACACCATCAAGGCTCCGTGTGGACTCAAAACCCGACCTTTTGACGCCATTTTGGTATGATCCTTGTCCCAATGTCCTCTAACTGTCTACACCTATACTTATGGTCTACATAAAAGGAAAGTACCTAATTTCATAAACTGAAATCGATCTTATCGGCTAATTAGACTTCTGTTTCTAGTAACATGTTCAGCTGAGTGACAAAACGAGAAAATCAAGTTAAGTTATGTAAATATAATACCGAAGTAGATAGAATGTGTGGCTTAAATGCTTAAAAGCAACATATGACCATCTAGTCCGACTTGTGAGGTTGAGTTTTATTAGGTAAGGTATTCAAATCAGCGAAAATAGAGCGACATACATGTTGTTAGGTGAAGTGTTCTCATCTGGAAGTTATTAAAAAGAGGCCTAGTTGTAACGTAGCTAACCCGAAACTTACACTATCAGCTACCACATGGTGTGGTAGGTGTACATATCAATTCAAAAAAAATGTGTGGTGTAATCTCAAAATATATTGATTTGGGACGTGGCTTGGCCCTCGATGGTTGACAAATCTTAATTGCTGGTCTGACATAATGTTCGATTTTGCAGGCCGAGGTGCGTGCCTTCTTTGATGTGCATGACCAAGAAGGAAGCCATCCTGGAGGAGTACACCTCGAGATGACTGGTCAGAATGTGACTGAGTGCATTGGTGGGTCAAAGACTGTGACATTCGATGATCTCAGCTCTCGCTACCACACTCACTGTGATCCAAGGCTCAACGCTTCTCAGGCGCTCGAGTTGGCTTTCATTGTCGCAGAACGTCTCAGAAAGAGAAGGATTGGGAATAAGGGCCTGTTTTCTCTAGGCATGGCTCTGTGAACTTTGTTTACTCAATCTGGATATGTATTTTGAGCTAAAAAAATAAACTCTAATGATGAACTGTGTTTGGAAACCAAGTGTTGTTTAGGGGTCAAATAAAATGTTTGTTGCCATTGTATTATTCACACATGAATAAAAAGGCAATGATAATTTAAGCTTTTAATTAGTGTTTGATAGTATAAACTAAAATATTTAAGCTAAGATTTTCATGTTAACATTAAATTCACTCATTCACCGCAATGTGAAAATTCAAACCTGCTCTAAAACTTAAGGAAGATTTGCATGTGGTTGTAAAGTTTCTCTTGAGCAATTTCAAGGGAAAAGAAGAAACAAAAGTGTAGACAGTAAAAGGTTGCTTAATTCCCCCAACTGTTTGCCATAAATTAACTACACCATACAAAGCTTTTCACTGTTGTGTATTTATAAAAAATATAGTGTAAGAGGGCCGAGAGGTGACCAGATATTAACTGGTAACCTATGCCAAGGAAGTATGGCCTATGGCAGTTCACTAAGCACTTCATTCCACTTCAATTGCTTCTACTTCAGGTGATTCGTGATGATTGGTATCAAGTGATTTGCTCTCCTCAGCAGGAGAGCTTCTTTCTATAACTCCACGTATAACGAGCCGTTCAAGGATTTCCTGACACTCAATGGCTGTAACCATAACGGTAATGCTGCCTCTGCCTTTCCAACAGCCTATGGCTATTTCTTGCGACTTTTTATCGGGTTGAGCTTTGTCACCTGCAAAAAGATAAAAAAGAAAAAGAAAGAATATGATGATGATTAAAGGTGGCTTAATGGCAAGGCGAGATCATGAGCCGATAATTTACGGATTGCATACCTGTTTTCAAAACTATGACACAACATCCCATCAGCAACTTAGATGCCAGTTCACCGAATGCGGAGTCTACAAAATCGGCAAATTTGACAGATTTGTATTGCAGCAAGTGTTTAAAGTCTTCTTTGGAAGCGCATAGTATCTGTTTGGTGATATGTGGCAAAAGCAATGGCAGTCCTTCTGACGATATCCTGAATGCACATTGTGAAGCACTTCCTTCCTTCGATGACTGTCGCTCCTGAAAGTAAGAGACCGAAGAAATTTATTAAGTATTCAACCAAAGGACCAGAAAACCCATTGACAATTACATTCATACGCGATTATCTGTGAAGTAAACAAGCAAGTATATATACAAGTATACATCTGACATGCCCGTGCAAATATTTTCTGACAAAAAGCAGTTTGTAAGAAAAATACTTACAAACATCTTCAAGCCGACAGATGCTATTTTGAGCTGCTGTCCAACTGCCAAGTTCAGTTCTAGCACATCCTTCACAGACTTAGATATGTAGTATATCCTCTTCACATGATTCATGTCATTGTTTCTAGTGATAAGGTGGCCAGATAAAGGAAATGAGTCACCAATGCCGTAGAATTCTTTGATTTTATTTAATATCACTTCTTCTTGGAAAAACACAACAGGATCAATTCCTTTCCATTTGCCTTGCATCTGTATTTTCTTTTTCTCTTCAGGCTTTGCATCTATCTGTTGCTCAGTACTAGTAGCTTCAGATGCTAAAGTTTCATTCTCGCCCTGAGAAATGGCAGACCCATTAACGCCATTACCATATACTTTAACATCACCAACTTCTTGTAAATTTTCATCAGCATCATCTTCAGGAACGGCATCCAACAGTTCTTCATTGTTATCAGACATCAAATCCTCAGATGCTTCATCAGCCTGGGCTGAGTTAGTGCGACGATTATTTTGTTTCTCTTGAATGGCAGAGGCTGCAATGAAAAAAAAGAAGGTAATATATTATCGTCAACATCAAAAGTCTCAAAACCAAATTAGTTCTTAAGGCTAGAGAAATAATTTCAATGGGCACATGAAAAAGGAAATTAAGTCATCCATAGTAATTACAACCGGTACCAGGCAGTGGAGAAACTTTATAAAGGATGGCAATGAAAAAGGCTCCGCTGTTCTGATCATGGGGCACTATCCTAATGCAGCGATCAAGAGGCAGATCAGACACTTCTTCATCTTTAGTATCAGAACAACTGTCACTTTCTTCATCAATTCGCGGTTTCTTTGCATTATTCTCGATAATTTCAAAATCCGCATTACCATCATTTTCAGTTGGGTCAGCAAAGTTCCTTCCTGTAGGAAACATGCTAGGAATAATAGCACCTCTTCGAGATTTTGGTACATCTTTATATGATTCAAACCAAGTGCCCTTGTCACAAACCTGTATAGTGAAGCATACAAGATCCCGTCATCTCAAAAGTTGCAACAAAAAACTACTATACTACTTATAAAGTGTCTTTAAGATCTTGCTTCATATACTAAACTATCTAATCGTTTTTTAAACTTAACTTAAACTAACATGAATCAGCTGAGGTCCTTCGACAATCAGCTGCTTCAAGAAAATCTATACGCTTCAAAAATAAGAATACAAGCTATAAATCTATTAAGTATGACAACAATCAGATGCCACAATTAAACAACTTAGAAACAAAATGTAATTGCATCAACTTGATCTCTGACCTTCCACTTCTTTAACCCTGGCCTACGAACAAGTTGAGGAAGCTCACTTTTGACATCAACAAGCTCAACAGAGCCCTCACACCTTCTTAAAATCTGGATACACAACAGTATGATCGATAAAGCAATCCACAGTTTGCACATCTGATGTGCATTGATGAAAATTTTGGCCTAACTTTACAGATAAAAAAGGAATTAGATTCCCAAAATCTGAATGGGATAACCGAAAATCTAAATACTATGTTTTTATCATTAGCGCTCATAAAAATGTAGACCATGGGAAAGCAAATTTATATTTGTCAGATTGACAGTAAAAAAAGCACGTCGATAGTTCTGAGGGTGACTTTTATCAAGCATACCACATGCACATGGATTTCACATCATCACAAAAGTTACCTCTGCAACCACGGCCTCGTCCTCAATTGGATTCATTGAGCAAGTTGAGTAAACCATCCTTGAACCTTCTTTGAGTAAAGATAGTCCTGTTAAGCACTCACGTGGTTATCAAAGTTAGCCAGAATAAAATTTAACATTATTATTTTCTATTTGTCATTTCATAATGTCGATATTGATACAGGCTTCAGTAATAATTCCAAACTTAAGCTGTAAATAGGCACGTATGCAATACCTCGCAATGCAATTTTCAACTGCAAACCATGGAAGCCATTGCCCATCCCAAAATTCCTGTACAAAAAAAGCAATAAATTTCAATACTGGTGCCAAAAAAAAATATTTCAGACTATGATATAAGCATAAGCATGGGATTACCATTTTCTCCAAATATCAGGAGCTTTACGAAGAGTTCCATCGCCGCTACATGGAACATCGCACAAAACACGGTCGAACATAAGCTTACTGAAATTTAAGTCCTTGGGGGATTTTGTTTCAGATATATCAGATCTCTTTTTGCTCAATCGGCAGCCTGGGAAGTGTTGGGCTTCATGATTTGTGACAATCAAATGAGCAGTGCACATTCGCTTTGTTTGGTGAATAAGAAGATTACTTCTTTGAATATCAACATCATTTGCCACAACCTGAAGCACACATATTCCACAAACATTTTGACTTATAAATAATAATAATAATAATAATCCCATATGAGAGTTAAACATCTTGACTTATAAGTATAGAAGGAGACAATGGTAACAATGTAAAGAGAGTTAAAATCACCATTCCAGAAGGTAATGCTTCAGAATTTCTCGATTTATATATGATCTCGAGCAACTGGAATGTCTTTGAACCCGGTGCTGCGCACACTGCACATAAAGAAATATAGAACTCATTACACTAAGAATGTAAATAACTGAAAATTAAATAATATAAGGTTACTACTCTTCCCACGTAACTCATTAATGTCCGCACATCATTGCAGGCTCAAAATTTTGTGCATAACGGATGTACTTACTATCAAGTACGAAATGATCCGGATGTACATCAAGAAACAAAGGAGGGACCTGTACCATAAAGTCATTAAAAATAATAATGAATACTTGACATAATCAAAATGCTGAAAGGGCGTACCATGCTGACAGCTTCCTGTCTTGTGATATTTCCGATTTCATTTTCTTGCTTCAAGAATTCATGAAACCTAATGACATAAATTTAATTGACCTAAAATCAAAATGCCACACCAAATAGAGCACTCATTGATAGAGTGAAATAAATGTTCTATTTCTGAGCCACAAACAAAACAATATTGTACAAAATTCAAAATGTACAAGCACTAAACAAAAGCGCATGATTCACCTTTCTAGACTTTTGTTCTTCCTCAACTGCATACGGGAGTAGTTAGCATGCCAGGCAAGATTTTCAGGGTACCAGGGCAAGGGTCGGATAGCATCTTTTTCATCATCATCAGTGGCCTGCAGGTAGGATAAAAAATACTAATTTACCTGCTACAAGTACATTTGTTAGAGATGATATGAAATGAATAGATTTTGTAACCTCAAATTCAAGAGATTTCATAAAGTCATTCTCTAATTGTGATCGGAGATCATCGCAGAACGGGCCACTGCATTATTACATAAACGAGATAATCATCAGCAACTAATAATTTAAGATCCCAAGGGAGATTCTGGTAACAATGTAACATAAGTGGAAACCAAACGCTAAACTAATAAATTTACAACAACACGTGTCAGATGGCATCCGGTACTGACAACATAACGCTTCCAAACGATAAATTGATACGCTAACCATTCCACATAACTATGACCATGTAATCACTTATAACACACCAATACACTTTATTTAGACGTTGTAATGTAAGAGTACAAGCTTTTATGTTTGGCCAGTCAAATTACTAATTATCGTTTCTTCACAAACACTAACCTAAACACTTCAGATAAAAGCTTGCAATTGAATTCCGACATTCAAAACTTTGATAAGAATATCCATGATCCATCTATTACTTATATAAACCTCTATAAGACAAGCTATCCACTATGGCTTAAATTCCACCAAGTTACACAACCAACAACAAAACCTTAGAAACATAGATTGATGATTACCTGGAATTCACCCTAAAAGCAGCTGGCAAAGGTTTATGAAGAACCTCCATGAAAGTATCCCACTCTTCTGGAGCAATAGTCCCTTGCTCCTGCCAGGCAACAATATTATATTGAACAAAACTTAGATAAAAAATTTCAACCAAATATAATGAAAATCATACTAATCTAAAAAGAAAACTTAAAAAGATGGATCAACTATCACCCCCAGATTTCTCCTATCAAAAAAAAAAAAAAAAACTATCACCCCCAGATTTACCACTTCATAACAACAACTTCACAATCAATACTAAACTGAACATAATCCAACAATCAACGCACTTTGCACATCGTTGAATTGAATGAATGCTTATCCGATGATATTACCGTGTAGTATTCAGCGAAAGCTGAATTTTCAGTTTCGAACGGTGCCCACGATTTGTTGCTGTTGTTGTTGCCTTCGCCACTTCCATTTCCCTCGTTTCTGTTATCACGTTTGCTATCATCCCTCCAGACATTCTCCCTGCTCTGCCGGAAGTGCTTCCGCTGAGTACGAGCTCGGTTATTTCCTCTCCCTCTGCCGCCCATTTTCACTCTCAGCCTCCTCCGTCAACGGCGTCCCGAAAGATTTGACCCGACGACTAAGCTAAGTTTAGGTTTAAGGCTTTTGGGCTTTGCCAATTACCTATGATTGGGCACACCATTTAGTGGGCCGAATTTGAAAAGACTAACTATGTTTACTCGCTCTTAAATTATAACGGTACAATTAGGCTTTTAGGCTTTTTATTTTTATTTTTACTGTTGTTCAAATTTTAAAAAAAATTTAGAAACACAATAAATAGTGTATTTACTTTGTTTTATAATCTTTGCTTGTTCATGGTGCCCGTATTCTCAATTATATGGAACTTTGTGGTTCATTTCAGCTAGTGATTTATGGTTCACTTCAGCTAGTTATTATTATTTTGTTAATAGGGTGATGTTCTTATGCATTATATATGCATTACATTACGTATGCAAAGAATAGATAGTATAATATATTTATATTATATTATAGAAAATGATTATAGATGTTTCGAGTACTCTTTTTCACTTTTAATATGTTTTCCTGTTACATTTTTTATGGGTTAAATGATTTCATTTGAATTGATTTGTTAATACTTTGACTTTTTATTTGATAAAGTTTTATTACTTTGACTTAGTTACAATGATTACAGGGCGTAAATAATTGATGAGATCACCTACCAAAAGATCATTAGTAATATGCCTTCTTTTTTAAAGATCTCCGTGACATACAACTTTTTATTTAAACGAGCAGCTCGTTTATAGCTCGATTAAGGCTCAAGCTCGATAAGATGACGAGTCGAGCTCGAGTATGTAAAAGAGTTATCGAGCCGAGCTCGAACACATTCTTTTCAAGCTCGTCGAGCTCGAGCTCGAGTTCGAGCACAATTAATTTATTATCGAGCCGAGCTCGAGCAGCTCAATACTCGGCTCGGCTCGGCTCGTTTACACCCCTACATACAAGCAAGATCAGAGTTGATACTAACATATAACAGCTTTTTTTTATTATTAAAGGAGATAACAACGGTGAGGAGCGAACTTAGCTCAGTGGAGCTGGTTCATCAAGTGTCCTACGGCAATCTTGATTCGACTTCTCATAAGCTCAATGAAGCAAAAATGGGTACTAACACTAACTAACCAAGCCCAAATCAAAAAAAAAAGAGAAGAATGAGATAACATCGGTGATGTGATGTAAATTAGATTTTGAACTTTTTGACTTTGACGTGGCATTCGGAAATACCTTTTTTTTTATTAAATAGAATCCACACAACACAGAGTAACCTGTCACTTGTCATTTCAGGTTAGTTTTTGTTAGCACGAGGACTTGAACCCTAGACCTTTTTTGGCACGGAGAGGGCTATTCCGCTTGGCCTCCACATTTGTCCAGTTGAATATCATTTTTTATGGGCTAAAGAGTTATACCACTCATAAAGACCGTGGCCTAAATGAAGAAATTGAAATGGACATTCCCTTAGCCAAAATACTGTTCATGAGCAAACAAAGACAACATATTTTGAAAAAGAAAAGGCTTCTTTAGACACGTGGCATCATTCAGGAATATATTGGGGGTTAATTTTGTGTGTAAAAAAAAAAGGGTGTGCTTTGGTTGTTTTATGCAAAAGTAAAATTTAACATTAAGGCACTGTTCTGTTGAACTTTAATTTCATGTTTTTCAGTTAAGTAAAGTTAAATAAAGTTAAATTAAGTTAAATTAAATTAAATTAAATTTTTCAGATTTTAATTTTGTAGTTTAACATGATTAAAAACTTAAATTAAACACCTTTATCCAAAAAAAAATATTTTTTTTAAGTTCAGTAAAGTTAAATAAAGTTAAGTAAAGTTAAATAAAGTTCAGTAAAGTTAAATAAAGTTAAATAAAGTTTTTTTCAGCTCTATCAAACAGCACCTAAATGCATTTTGGAGTGAAAACTGTGAGAGTGCTTTGAGATTGAACAATGAGATGGTTTGGGGCTTTGGGCTTGATTGATTGACCAATCAGCTTAGGCCCAATGAAACATCCGCCGGGTGGAAGCTGACCGAGACCAACAATGGCAGAAAGCAAAAGTTTAACATTACACGTTTCGCAAGCGATGTTGTAGAAAGTTGAAGACGACGAAGATCGTCACCAATCGCAGGACTTCTTCTTTGGCAAGCAACTCACATCGCCACGTCATCATTTTGTCTTCAAATCCCTCAAAATGAGAATCTTCCCATTGCTCGAATAGGCGGATTTGATCGGAGTCGCCGGGGAAGGAGCATTGCGCGCGGTGAAGCAGAATTGCGAAATTGAGATAACAGTTGGATGAATTAGGGCTAACTGTTGTTGAGGGGAAATTCGTCGATCTGTTGTTGAGGGAAGAGAGATGTGGTTGTTTTATCTGATCTCGCTGCCCTTGACGCTAGGGATGGTAGTTATGACGTTGAAGTATTTTGCTGGTCCTGATGTCCCGCAGTATGTTCTGTTTACGGTTGGATATGCGTGGTTCTGTTCTCTCTCCATCATCATTCTAGTTCCGGCTGATATCTGGACCGTAAGTTTTCAGCTATTTTTTGTTTATTGATTGTTTATGCATGGATGAGTTAGTTGATTTGCTGTGATAGGGTGATGCAATTGGTTTTACTCAATTGGTTCTGGTGGTGTACACTGTATATGGTTGTTTTGTGGCAGATGAAGTGAATGTCAGATGTCGGGGTAGACTATATTTGTAATACAAATGTAGGTCGAGAATGTTGGGCAGGTATAATAAGTGGAGCATGCCCTTCGGGGCGTGAAGTTTGAAAGCCCCTCGGCCCCTCACATCCATTAAGGAGTGTGTTGATTGCTGCCAAGTTGTTTCTGGTTGAGACTGATGTGTATTTGTTTCTTTTGACTTTTCAGACATTGATTGGACATGATAATGGCGGCATATCATTCTTTTGGAGCTTGTCATACTGGAGTATGTTTCTTCTGACATGGTAAGCCATTTTATTTGCAGCCTCCATCTGATAAGTTCACAGCGAGGGTCCACATGAATTTAACTAATGAAGCATATGCATTATACTATTACATTCACTTTGCTGCCAGTGTTCAGGGGTTACTAATCGCACGGGGCTTGATCAGATAGTCATGCTTTCTTTCTTCTCTAGACAGTCGAGTCCTAATTATCATTTGTAGATGAGGTTTGAGTCACATTTATGTTAGTGTTTATAAAGAGTGGACTTACATTTATAACACAGTCTGTGAATTCAGCACTCACCATAGCATAGAGCCAATTAAGAGCAGTCAACAATGTAGTATGGACATGGAGTAGATTAGGAAAAAAATATTTTTTTAGTCTCATTCTCACTCAAATATCAGCTTCACATTATTAAATAGAGACTCAATGAAGAATTCTGATTGCGCACATTCATTGTTCATTGTTAAGCATGAACTGTGAGTCATACAACCTGCGAGTCATACAGCATATATATTGCACTTACCATTTTTCATTGTAAAGGACTATATGAAGAAGTGTAGCGTCCTTCATATTTGAAAAAGATCTCATGCATGTCTAAGCAGGGCTGTGGCACCCCTTATTCAGGGCTATGAAGATGCTGGAGACTTCACCTTCAACGAGAGGCTTAAGACTAGTGTTCATGAGAATCTGGTGTTTTACTCGATTGTTGGAGCTGTGGGCTTATTTGGGCTCATCCTTCTCATAATGATGGATAAGATTAGGTTCGTCCACTGCTTGTAGTTTTCTTATGATTCCTGTCATTAGATATTACTGTATTTTCGGTACTCCAAATCCGTTATATCTATAAAATATCATCAAGTACTCTACATGTTTGTGTGTAATGTGTTTGGAATTTGATATGACAAGTGAGAACTTACATAAGCATGAAAATGGACAAGTCAATATACTTTTAGTTAGTTGATATTATACTTAGAAGGTTGTTAGGTAATATTTTTGTGGAACACTAGATTCCATTAGTAAATGTACCAAAATATATATATATATATATATACTGGTAAATATCTCTTTTAGTCACGTCCTTGGTGAATTTGAACCTTTTTGTTTGGCAATTTGTTTTGATTCGGGATAAAAGAAGTGTGTTGTAGTGTTTAAAAGAAAAGATAAATTGGGCGTACAAGTTGCACCCTTTACACAAAGGACAAGGAGCTAGTCAGATGCACCTCAATTGAACAATGGCAGTACCTTGACACCCCCAGCTTATCTTTTATTTTTGTTTCGGTGCTTCTTGTTCCTTTGCCCTTGATATGCAGCTTCTAATTTGCGAAGAAAGGGAAATTTTGCTTGATGAAACATTATATTTCATATTTTTCCCTGCACTTCATGACTGAATTTATATAATACAACACTGTATCAAGTGTTTTCATTCACTAACTGCTGTTTTTAAAGCCATTTTCTGCCTTTTGTGACTGCTCTGCCATCGCAGAACTAGAGGAATCTTGGGTTTGGCCATGGCTTGTTCAAACACTTTTGGATTGGTCACGGGAGCATTTCTACTTGGATTTGGTCTTAGTGAAATTCCAAGGACCATCTGGAAAAATGCAGACTGGACAACTCGACAAAAAGTCTTGTCTCATAAAATTGCCAAAATGGCGGTGAAGCTTGATGATGCTCATCAAGAATTATCAAATGCGATTGTGGTAAATACAATTTATTTGCATGTTAGATTTCGGCCTAACTATTGAAAACAAATTTTACATTGCGCTGCAATTTTGTGATTTAATTTAAATCAGTTTATTGTGATTGACGTAAAAAACATATAATTTATTGGTACTAAGGAGCTCTTATGATATATACTTACCTTTGCTTGAGGTTCACAAATACTCACAACAGCCATGGCTTCCCTGACTAGATAGCTCAAGCAACTTCACAACAGATGCCGAAACGGGATCCCTTAAGGCCATATATGGATGTCATTGATAATATGCTGACAAAAATGGTAATACTTGTTGTTGTGTAGTTCATGACTTATTTCGTTGCATTCATTTTCTACTCTTATCTGAAATGTTCTTTCCAGTTCAGGGAAGACCCATCATTCAAACCACAAGGTGGTCGATTGGGTGAAAATGATATGGACTATGATGCAGATGAGAAATCCATGGCTACACTTAGACGCCATCTTAGAAGGGCTCGGGAGGAGTACTATCGCTGCAAAAGGTGGGAAACGATAATGTCATTTGTAACTTTTATTATATGTATAAAGCATTTCTCTGATAGCATGTTTCAATCGGCTAATAGTTGCATTACTAAATGCGATGAAAAATCATCCTTCAGTTGTAACCTGCACACGCTAAATGGCTATAACTGGATTTATTATGTAGTCGTTCGACACCTAATGCAACAAAAAAAATGCATGTTAATTTTTTGTCATGCTCACTGTGATTTATTTCTGCATTGTTTGTAGTGGTAGTCGATCGTACTGTTGGCTCATTTGAATATGTGTTTCTTTCAGTGAATACATGACATGTGTTAAGGAAGCCCTTGAACTGGAAGATACTATCAGGAATTATGAACGCCGTGACTCAACTGGATGGTTGGCTCCTACTCGCGTTTTCTATTTATTCATTGTGTTGCAAGTTGCAACTCATACCAACATGTTACATTTTCAGTTATAGGCTCAGTAATCATGGAGATTAAAGACTATTTCATATATTTCTCATGTTTACTTTTGGTATGCCTCTTGGAGATGGCTTTTATTTACCAACTTATGCATGTATATTTACAGGAAATATATCTCTACACTTAAAAGTGCTAGAACTGGCAAATTGGCATCTTTTCTTGACACCATAGGTAAGTTATGAACTGTTCTGGTATCCTTGTGCCTGCTTGAACTATGTTCCATCTTTGTACAAGTTAGAAACACATGCTGAATTTTAAATATCATTGGTGAAGAAAGACTTTCATAGAAAAAGAAGAAGAAGACTAAATTGCACGAGATGTAAGGCCCAATAATTCTTGGGATGCATTGGCATATTTGAGAAATACAATCATATACCATTTTTGTAAATGATATTGATTTATTGGGAACTTATGATAGTCTAATTGGATTGTTTTCTGCAGAATTTATATGGAAATGCATCCTAAAGAGGCAGCTTCAGAAACTCATGGCAATTGTATTAGGGTGTATGTCAGCTGCAATTCTTTTGGCAGAAGCAACCCTACTGACGAATGGAGTTGATTTATCCCTTTTTTCAGTTCTTATAAAGTATGTGAAAAATCAAGAAGTTTTGGTGCAGGTACTCTTTCTACAAGCATGTCTGTATTTCTTAGATGGCAGCAAATATAATTCCATGCATCTAGTTCTTGGTGCAGTTCCATTATATTTGTTTTCTTCCCTGCCAAGCCATTTCCTATCAAACATCTTCTGAATAGATGAAGAGTTAAAAGATCACTAAATTTGACTTCTTAACCTGTTGGCAGGTTTTGGCATTCGCACCTCTGATGTACATGTGCATTTGCACCTATTATTCCTTATTCAAGATTGGGATGCTTGTTTTCTATTCATTGACGCCAAGACAAACAAGTTCTGTTAGTTTACTGATGATATGCTCGTAAGTGTGCCATTTGTAATTAGCCTTTATGTCTTCTGACATCATCATAGTGGATTCCGCTGCAACTTTCTGCTGCTCATGTTATTTGAAGTCACTTAGCATTCCTCTAATTATGATATCCTAACAGGATGGTTGCTAGATATGCACCTCCAATTTCATACAACTTTCTGAATCTCATAAGTCTCGAAGGGAAGCACACCATCTTTGAAAAAGTAGGTGACCATTTGCATTTTTGCCATATTATGTAATCCTTATTGATGGTCCTGTTATGAGTGTTTAACATCAACCTGCTTTAAAATCTGTTGCAGCGCATGGGAAACATTGATCAAGCAGTGCCATTTTTTGGGACAGGGTTTAACAGAATATATCCCCTCATTATGGTCATATACACACTGCTCGTTGCAGGCAATTTCTTTGATCGTGTTATTGAGTATTTTGGGAACTGGAATATATTCAAATTCCAAACAGATGTTGACGATTCAGATGGATTTGATCCATCAGGTTTATTAATCTTACAGAAAGGTACCACAACACACAAATTCAGTCTCTCACCCCTCAGATCTTATTAACACCTTCAACTGGAGTCGGATTGATTTTTATTTAATCGTCTAACCATCTGTCTTCTCTGCATCCGCGACATGTGCTTTCTGTAATTCTGACTAGAAAATTGTGTAATTTTCAGAAAGAATGTGGCTTGAAGAAGGGCGCAAGGTTGGTGAGCATGTTATTCCATTGGCGAGAAATTTTAATAATATGGACATGGAGTCGGGAAGTAGTGTTAAAGTAAGTGCTCTGCGATCTTTAACACATGGCAAATGAAATAAATGTAACACTGCAAGATAGATGATGTTGAACATCATTAGATGGTGTCATGTGTTATCCTTATTTCCTTATCGGGGTTGTTTCAGTTTTTATCGCCATTACCTATCCTAAATGGTAAATTTTCCAGGATCGAGCTGCTATCGATATGACTGCAAATCCCTCCAGAACACGTCGAGATGAGACAAATAAGCTTGGGAACAGTAGAGAAGCTATCAGCAACAAGTATGCAGCCATTAGAGAACAGATAAGGCAATCAGCCACGTCCAGACCCACTGAAAAAAGCATAGCCTCAGCAAAAGTTTCATTGCTAGACCCTCCTGATGATGACACTGTGAGGTCTCCAACCTCGGGCCTTAGCTCAACCTGGGCATCCGTCAAAACAGGCTTCAGCAGCTTCAAGTCCAACATGGGGTCAAAGAAATTCATTCCCTTAAGGGAAAGCAACTACACCAATCTTTCAGAAGGCGCCTCATCTGAATCACTAGACGACATATTTCAAAGACTGAAACAGTCATCAATTGACACTAACCGCAATGAAGACGACGATCATGTTGGTCTAGATGATGACCATCAATGACAACAATAGTCAGCCACGAAGATGATGATACCATACACCTTCAGTCATACTCGTACACCCTTGTATATTGCATGCTACGACTAT
This sequence comes from Rhodiola kirilowii, assembly GCA_033675215.1. NCBI lineage: Eukaryota > Viridiplantae > Streptophyta > Magnoliopsida > Saxifragales > Crassulaceae > Rhodiola > Rhodiola kirilowii. The sequence continues at coordinate 2,875,688 of CM066203.1, read as the reverse complement.
CTATGGAGAAACCAGGACTACTGACTGAATCACACAAATAGGTTATTTGCAATTTTGCATATAAAAATTGTCCTAATGTCGCGTCTCTAGTTGCAGAAGCAAGCATTGAAGCCAAAATGTATTGGTTATCCGCTGCTCCACGAAAGATAAAACGGCGTCGTTCATCGGTCATCAAACTCACAGAGTCTGGACTGATATTTGGGCTGGGCACAATCATGTATTTAGCAAGCCCAGCTAGCATTCTTCTCTACTCTGTTCCCGTTCCGCGAATCATCCCTCTCTAACTGCCGCTGCTGATTCCGATTACGACTGAGGTCGCAAGCCCTGTGTTCAGCTCTCCTCCTGCACAAAACCCAACTGAAGCGGCCGCCTCATTCAGAAAAGGCTACATGTCAATGTAAGCCAGTTAAACAATATTGTAGAAATTTCACTCTAATTTTTTTCACCAAATTGGAGTTCGTAAGTTAGGGTTCAATATTTTATTTGCGAAAGTTCAATTAGACTAATTGCTTGCTTCTTAAAGCTCACAGCTTTATGCCCTTTTCTCTTCTCCATCTCCACATTAAGATTGGATTGCTTGTGTTTTCGTCACTGCCGATTTAGCAACTTGCTTTATTTTATTTTGTTTTTATTTTTTATTTACTTCTGCGAGACTGGCTGCTGAAGCTCAAGATGTCAATGCATCCCATTCACTAATATACAATGTCTGTTTTCTCTGCCTTTCATGATTGCTTCTAGGTCAATTGATTGTAATGGTTGTTATATGTTGAAGGTTACTTAGTAAAGGCATTGTGCAAATTTTAGTCTTAATGTCTATATTTCTTTTAACTCTTACCAGTTAACAGGCCGGTGTGTTTTAGTTGGGAAAAAAAATGCCTAGGAAGCCTACTAGACGCAACTTGTGGCCGAAACCGCGACCCTGTCTGTTTTCCTCATATGGTCGTTCCGTTGCTAGACTATCCTCAGTTTATGTGCCTAAGAGTGAATATCAAGAGGCCGCCAGTAGCTCTCCTGAAGGTACCTTTTTTGTTATATGCTGTCTTAAATTGCTTGCATTTTGTGTGCCATTTGAATTACACAATTGCTTTCGGTGTCAGATAATCTTCTAAATAGCTGTTTCTTCGGGATTTGTTTTCTATAGGGAAAACAGTGAGTAAAGAGATACTGGAAGACAATAATGTTCTCTCCGTGTCATCTGATGATGAAGAATCTGATGTGAGTATTATATACGTATTCTGAAGGTGCTTACAAATTTGTTGAGTGCTGAATTGAACTGATTGTATATCGGTCACAATTGTGACCGGTGAAATCTTGATGTTGTCTTAGGGCGTCGTCCAAGCTGATTTTGTTTTCTTTGACCCAAAACCAAATGATTTCCATGGTGTGAAAATGCTGCTTCAGTCATACCTTGATGATAAGGAATGGGATCTGAGTGGCTTTGTAGACTTGATATTAGAACAACCCACAGTTGGGACTGTCATTAAAGTAGAGGGCGCTGAAGATGAAGGGATTTTTGCTGTTGTCTCTTCCTTAAACTTGGAAAGATACAAGGCAAGTAACACCCGAAGTAGTGCTGTAAATTGTTTGATGCACTTTCGTTTCTGATACTCATCTGTGCTCACCACCAGGATCATAAAAGTATAAAGCACGTCAAAGAGTACTTGTTAGATGTTTGTCGGAAACCTGATATAAGCAAAAAGTTGAAAGGATTAATCAGTGAGCAAGTGCAAGGTGTAGGACTTCTGGTGTCGCAGCGTGTCTTTAATCTTCCGCCTCAGTTGCTTCCGCCACTCTATGATGGGCTCTTCGATGAAATATCATGGGCCACTGAAGATGAGGTTTGATGAAAAAAAATTGGTGGTTGAGCTTTTCATATAGGATCAAAGCCTTCTTTTCAGTGATCTGATATATTATACTATATGCATGACTCTCATAGCCTGTTTGTGCAGCCAACAGAAGAGCTAAGAAAATCCTTCCGCTTCACAACATATTTGATAGTTACACGAATATACAAGGTATTCATGATCACATTTATAAACGTTATTGTGCATTCTTATTGTTCACTGCATGACAAGTAACTTTTCAGGACAAGAAGACAAGCAGTGGCGATAATGAAGGAATAGTTTTTGTCAAGCCAGAAGAAGAGGTTTTTCTCAAGGTACACTTCATCCCTTTGGTTTTGCAGTGCTGCAAACGGTCATTATGTTTTGTTATTTTCATTGGTTATTTTGTTGTTCCTTCCAGTTCTCATCATGGAGTTTTACATTCGCCTTGCGCACTGGTCCTCCAGTACCACCCGAGGCATGCTCCCCAACTCTCTCCAAATAACTCCATTGCTTATCCTCGCATGACTTTGTTTCTTACATCTTTCTCATTTACCATTGCAGTTGAAGAACTACAAACCAATGGGAATGGTCATGGCAGTGGAGGCAAAGAAAGTTGATTCATTCCGGCTGGAACTGAAATCTTTGATTGAATGAATGCCAAGCAAATGCTAATTTATACCATTTGTGTATTCACTCATGAGTTAGGAATTTTTTCACTCGAAGTACACGTTTATGTAATGAAAGAGCATAAGGTTTTCACGTTTGAGAATGTTTTTGTATCCCAACCACTGTTGTTAAGCGGGGTGCGGGGCCGATTTTGGACTATGAATAATTCTCAGGCGGCGACAATAACCCATTCAGGGTTTGTCGAGACAGATGGGAAGATGATGAAATGTACTAATTATTAGTGTAATTGGACCTTTCAAGTTTAAAATATTACACTTGTACTCATATTATATTAATACTGTTTTATATTGCTCCAAAATCATCAATAAATGTCATATAATTCCTTTATAAATATGAATAATTAGTAGTGGGAATCCTATCGGCTCGACTCGACTTGTCGCCTTGACAACCTTATCCCAACTTTATCACATGAATTTGAATTTTATCCAATTTTACATAATCTATATAACTTTAATAAAAAATTTAAACATGATTTGTCCAATTGTAAATAACAAAGAAAACACAAAATCTTGGTCTGTAAAAAACCAATTCAATAAATGACCAAAATCCAAAAGAAACCATCAATTCCAAAAACTTAATTTTGATAATTCATAACTAGAGGCAATTTCACCACCGTCCGATGATCCAATCTAACGGCTATGATTGACAAGGCAGTGGGAGTGATGGAAGTCTATTAATGAAGCCAAGACTTGTTCACATATAAAGTGGAAACTACCCAGCAAATTCCTAGGTTGGAAAAATGAGCCACGCCCACTTGACCCTCTTTGCCCAATTTTCCCAAATCTGAATCAAAGTTTTGATCTTGTTACTTCTAGTAACAAACTATGAAGAAGCTTCCTCCGGGTCTTGAGATCTTGAGCAGTTTAGGACTTGTTTGATTGCCACACCTGTGCATAATTTTTTTCTTGATTTGGGTAGGAAGAAGAGTAGATTGATTGTCCATAAAGTTGTGGATCAGTCTTTCCATCAGTTTGCAAGAAGATGTTCAAGTTTGAGTTGGGTTTTGATGTTGATATTAGGTATGCTTTGCCACCTGTAGTGGCTACATCTGTTGATCATCAGAAATCTGGATTTTCTGTGAGTTTCCCAATTTGGGGTTATGCTGTAGGTGGGGCTCTCTTTTTGTTTTTCTCTCTATGGTTCTTGTGTTGTTACTGTGTGAAAATTGAGCAAGCTAGGCTCAGATTATATGGTATAATTGGTAGGATGGAAGTAGGGGATATTGTTATTATCAATGGTGAACAAGTTGAACCAATGATGGAGGAGGATCCGGTGGATCACCCAATTTGGTATATCAGAACTCAAGGGCTGCAGCAATCGGTAATTGATTCGATATCGGTGGTGAAGTACAAGAAGGATGAGGGGTTGGTGGAAGGGAATGATTGTTCGATATGTTTGAGTGAGTTTGAGGAGGATGAGAGTTTGCGTCTTTTACCCAAGTGCGCGCACGCTTTTCATGTTCCTTGTATTGACCAGTGGTTTAGGTCGCATAAGAATTGCCCATTGTGTCGGTCTCCTATATCGCAAGTAATTGTTGCTGGCACGCCAATGGTTACAGCGGAAGAGGCGAGGGAAGCTGTTGAACAGGAGAATCAGGTTGGATTGGAAGGACAGCAATCAGACGAAATGGTGATCGGGGATGTGAATACTTCCGAAGATGATTCGGATTCTTCTGTGTCCGAAAATTGTAGGAATGGCTTAATTGCAAATCAAGATTCCTCTTTTTCTAGAAGCAACAAAGCCAAACCTGAAAGCACTTTGTCCGATAGGCGCAGAGTGACATACAATGAAGTGCAGCCTATGAGAAGAACGGTTTCCGCTGGTCCTGTTACTGCATCAAAAATCTACGGACCTGTGGCTGAAATCAAAATCCAGGTCGAATCAGATGCAAACACAGACTCAGTCGCTTCTCCTGCTCAAAGGATGAAAGCCACTTCAAGTGGCAGTTCCACCAGTAACAGAAACAGTCCAGAAAAAGAGCAAGAAAAAGTCAGACACACAATAATGAAGAGGTCAGCGTCCTACGGCGGCAAGCCAGCTTTTGCGAAATCTGGCAAAGGCCAGAACCCAATTCTGCCATACTGAAAAAAAAATTAGGGTATCTATAATGGTTTCCAATCTAGGTAAGCTGCCTGTTAGATGATTAAACATCTTAAGACATGGAAGGCGAGATGATCCTGGTACAGGAGCATAGAGAACGTGTTATCCGGAAGTCAAATAAATAGTGTGGGTCGACAAGCTTAGTGTGAATACATGCCGAAAGTGGCAGAGAAATCCTCATCTGAGTTTTGTAAGATGCCATTAAGAGAGATTGAATTCAACTTGGCTGGTTAAATTTCTTGTCTGAAGTTATATGTTAGAGATCTTTGTCTTGGATTTTACAGCTATACTATAACTCTATTCCAATTGAAATTCCTAATTCCAATCACATTCAACTGAATCATTCTCTTCCGAATTTATCAACAAAAAAGAAATCATTTGGTTGCGTATGTAATTCTGCCTCACAGCTTATTTATATCTACTACCTGTGTTCTACATATTTTATTTTCTCTGCAATTTATTTTTAATTACTCGACCGTGGATGATCAGACAAACCAAAAGACGAGAGGGCAGGATGCGTCAAATAACAAATGGAAGAAATATAAGCGTCTCACATCTTTAGATTCAATAAAAGTTGTCCTGTTTTTCTCCACTCTGTTAGCCAAGTTCCTCATCCACATATACTTTTTTTTTTGCTGAACTGCTGCATTTTTTTTTGATGGGAAAAGTTGTACAGATGTGGTGGACACTGACTAATCAATGACTCAAATCAGTACATAAACTCAATTTGAAACACAGGCTTCCAGGGGCCAACCCATCCTAACCAGAACAGCTATCAAAGGTTGCGATTGCATGCTCAAGAACATGGACTAGCAACCTTTTCAGCGAGCGCTAAGCCCCTGGTCATAAACCGGGGCAAAAGAAAAACTTGAAAATGGTCGTAACTCAGTCCGCAAGCGGCTGAGAAGTTTCAAACTCAGTCCGACACTCGACTGAGAACAACCACTTATTGAAACTAAAATAAACTAGCTACCTAAATTACAACGAAAACCACAACTAAAACCCCCTCTAGCGCCGCCATCCATCGCCAGCATACCCGCCATGCAGCCAACCCGAACGCCAAGCCATCCAGCCAAGCATCGGCAGCCGCCACTCCCGCATGTACCCAACCCACGCGACAACCACCAAACACTAGCGCCGGACCACCAGAGACCCAACAACACCGCAGCAGTATCGTGATAGAACCGTCGGCTGTCGGACCTCCATCAGCTTCGTGCAGGGCGCCGCCAGCACCACGACGAACACACTAGCATCAAACAACACAGAGCGCCGAAGTAGAAAGGCCCAAAAAGATATGTACAAACACCCAAAACAAATTACACCCCACCAGTCTCTCCTTCCATCCTGTCAGAACCCTCCTACCCACTCCACCCACCGTCACCCACTGCCAAAACCAACCACCATCCCCTACTTCGTTCCTTAAGAACCCAATACCTTCAGATCCGACCACACACACCATCCCCAATGACATGCAATCCTCCCCACACCACCCAAAATTGAGGGTTAATGTGGTGGAGGAGTCATTGGAGAAACACGGGGGAGAAGAAGAGAAGGCTTGAGGGTAAGGAAGAAGAGGAGAAGGAGCATTGGAAGAAGTAAGGTTGGGATGAGTATAGTGAGGAGGAAGGGGAGGATGGAGGAGAGAAGACAGAGCCTCTCTCTCTCTTACATTTTGCTAGTGAGTGAAAAGTTGAACTGCTTCATCCACATATACTTGTCTTTGCATTGGAAAGAAATACTTCATTATTGTCATTCCATATTTCCATTGACTTATGACAGTGAGCATAGTTCTTTCTTACAGGTCGATTATGGGAACTCTGATACTTATTAACTCACTTTGCGAGTCACGCTGATCGAAGATAATTAGCTGATTTTTCTTTCTTCTTACGGGTATCCGATTTAGAAGATAATTAGCCGACAACACGGTCTCCCCACATTTCCTGGAGATATTTTCCTGATATATTTTATTTCGGAAAATTTTGGTTGAATGTTTTGCTGGAAAGGTCCAGGATTTTGTATGTAAAGTCAATTCTCATTCACAAATGACGAAGGTGTTTCATGCAAAAAAAAAGAGTCATTCACCAAAACCTTATATATTTTTTGTGCTTATCAGAAAATAAATATGGGTAGTCTTGAGTATTTGGTACATCCTACTTATACTAACCGACTTTTCCTTTTGTCGTTAAGGATGTACGTATATTAAGACACCATAAACTATATATGACTATATGAGTAAACACAAATGGCTACGAGAAGCTTAATTATATGTTAGGGTATATTTATTTTGATAAATTAAGAAACTTCTCTAAATACCTAAAATGCAGTAAAACCGTTAAGATATTCAAATGTGATACCAATTTTTTCTGCTCATGAATTCGATATGCTTAATTATTCAAAGTGATATTAATTTGAAGGTGCAATTGCAGGTTGACCAAGGGCTAGGAATAGGTAGCAAGCTAGTTCCCAATGTTTAACCGTCACCAGCTCACGCTGACCAAATTCATCCAATTAAAGGATGTAGCAGAGGAAGGTGCTGGTAAACCTCCACCACATCCTGTTCTCGTCTTTTGCATGGTCACTATGGTGGCTGCGTTGGTGACCTTCCAAGCTACGATGCTTGGCGGCCCCTATTCTGTAAGGGGCTATATATAACATGGGTGAATTGGGTGTAGCTAGCCCGTGACATACTCGAGGTGAGCATTTTTTATTTATTTATTCAGCCTATGATCTATACTCAAATGTTACATTAGAATATATGTTTCCGACTAGTTATTTACACTGCTTGCTTCTTCCATTACATTGTAAAGAAAGAAAATTGAATCATTAAAATGGCAACTAATAATTAGCTCCCCATTTTTGTGGTTGTGGCAGCTGGTTGCAGCTGAGATCCGCGTACCAGTAAGAAACACTCATGTCTATGCGCATTCCTAGAGCACGGAAATGACCTTGGAAGCTCGAAGCCACCTGTTGTAATCACTGGAACTAAGTAGAGAATCGATACAAAAGTGAGAGCATTCGATCAGTAGTAGTGTGGGTTGTTGTAGTTGCACCAACTGGATCCTTGACCCAAATCAACATGCATGCACAACTTGAGAATTCAGCAACTAGCCCCCATCATTTTTATTTTGATACTCAAGTTGAACTTGAAACTCCGCACAATGGGTGCTTTCATGAGCTCTTATTTATTGGCTCCTGAGGGTTTGGACTAAGATTCATCTCCTTCCATGTGTGACTAGCTCGAGCAAAAGACTCTCTGATCTGACGACATGGCTTAGTGTTCCATCATAGCTTGGATCTCTCCTTCTCCCTCCGAGTGCTCCTCTTCAATCTCCTCATGCACCGCCAGATAGTGTTTTTATTTGTGATAAATTCCGAGTCACTATCACTATCCATAATTCTGACATCCAGGAAAAAACCCTAATTGATAAACTTGCATTTAATTAAAAAGTGAGAGAGATATATCAATCACTCTCTACACGGCCACCATGAGTCCCAGAGACGGTCACTCTGCCCTCCTCTGCTTTATCAGGTTATCAGTAGCTTGCATTGTCTTTATTTCAAGTAACTTTGAATCTAAGAAGCCCATGAGGTTGTTTCAGCTACTCCCTAACTCCACCTGATAAATGAATTGTAACAAATTAGAGGGTAGGATGCCAAGCATTTCAATTGTGTCTCATTGGAGTCATCAAAACTTAAAATCTACTATAAGAAAAAAACTTTTCTATTAATTATAAAATAACTAGTAAGCGTTTAAAAAAAAAAGGCTACACATAAAAAAGATTTTAGAATGTGAAGTCTTGCCGTTTTGATGTAGTACTGAATTTTGAATAGGAGCTTTCAAAACACTCACGCAACACGCGCGGCGGTGCACATTAGCAGTAGTGAGAAACGTGGCGTTATTTTATTTGTCTATACTCTATTATTTTGGGTGCCCAATATTTATTTTCAAACAAAATTTGAAGCTCCCTCTGTCTGCTTCATCGTCTCTCATTCAAACAAAATTTTGAGAAAGACTATCGTAATCGGTATCAACAACAGTAAGTCATGCACTTCCGTAAATCCTAAACCCTGTCTCCTAACTCATAACTTTCCTAATCTGATTCGTAATCAGCGAATGTGAGTAGATAGTTTCTGCCTGATGTTGTACATGTATTTCTCAAGTAATTCATGCTACTGCTAGACAGGTTAAGCTTCATGATGGTTTGTCTGCTACTGAAAAATTAGTTGTTAGTAATTTGTTTTGCTATTTTTTGACATACCAATTGCTTGAGGGCTGAACTGTTTTGTTTTTATTTATAATAATGACTCAGAATTATTATATTGTTAAGATGACTAACTTACCACTTAAGTGCTTTCAATTGCAGAGGAAAGCTGCTATGCGCATCACTCTGGAAGCCAAGCTTTAGATGCAGGTAATTAAGTAAACATTGTCCATATGAAACACAACATCTGCATCACTTTGTCTATACTGCCCAGATGTGTCCTTTTGGTGTAGAGGTGCCACGTCTGTGCAAATCAAAGTGTTTCAAGGATATGCGCATACGCATAAAAGCCAAGCGCAATCCCGCTGCTAACACTCCGGTCATTAAAAGGCGCAATTAGTAGTCACATTATTATGCTTGATATACAAAGATACATTTCTTTTGCTAATATTGATATAAGCTGCAGTTATATTGTCCTCATAGAAAATTGACTGCATATACACTACATGATATTGATTAAAAGGCATGGTTAATTAATATACTACACTAATTGATCCATTGTCTTTATTCACTAGTATCTCACTGATGAGGGTCGTGCCGGATATAGAGGCTGGTGGAGCGTATGCCAAAGGCCTAACTTGTTTAGTGGCCCAAAAATGATTTTTGTCATATGAAAATATTTGTTTAATTTTTTTAGATACAAATTTTTAGTTTTAGTTTAGTTTTTTTAGTTTTGTTTAGTTTGTTTAGTTTATATTTTTTGTATATTTAGATTTTTAGTTTTATGAAAACTAACGTTCGTTTAATTAGTGTAATAATTATTTTTAAGTAATAGTAATTTTTTCGTAATGCAAATTATTTTAGTTTGTCACTCTTTATTAAAATTTCTGTGTTCGTCCATGTATTAAGGAGTGTAAAATGAAAATAAAATCAAGCTGACGACAGATTGGATAAAATTCTTCATTGTGATCAAACCTAGCAAGTAAGCATTTTTTATTCTTGTTTTTTCTATCTAGTTAGGGCCCAAAAATTATTTTCGAACAAGGGCCCCGGGAATGACAGACACGACCATGTGACTGATCAGGTGAGTTGGTGAGTCAAACGAGACAAGTATCACTCACTTAGGCTTGAGGACAAAACCTAAGAGAAGTTCTCATTTTCGAAACACGCCACATGGATATGATAGGAGAGTGCCCAACACGCGCAGGGCAGTGCACAGTAGCAGAAGCAACGTAGGGAGAAACATGGCGTTATTTCATTGGTTTTAAATTTTGGGCGCCCTTATATTTGTTTCCAAAAAATTTGAAACTAATCTACCTCTTTCTCTCTGCTTTCTGCTATTCATCTCCTTCATCGGCGAAAAAAATGTCAACCGACGTTAAACCGAAACAAGGTGATGATGTTGAAGAGAGTCTCGTTTTCCGTATCAACAACGGTAAGTCTCGTAACAGTCGTCATTTCAATTACCGCCGGCTAGGAAATCGAATTCTAGCTTCGGAGATCAGCTTGATTTGATAGCGTGAGATAATGAGTCAGTTTTGTGGATGTTGTTGTACAGGTATTTCTCTAGGATTGAATGTTGCTGCAAGAGATATGAAGAAGCTTCCTGATGGAATCTGTCTCTGTATATTTGTGGATGTTGTTGTACAGGAATGAATGCTGCTGTGAAAGAAGTTAAGAAGCTTCAGGATGCTGCTGAAAAAATAGTTGTTAGTAACTTGTTTTCTTATCATATTGACTAGGGCTGGGTTCGGTTAAAAAACTGAACCGAACCGAACCGACATTTACCGAACCGAAATTTCGGTTTTGGCAAAATTTGAACCGAAAACCAAACCGAATTGTCGGTAAACCGACAATTCGGTTTTGTGTTTTTTTTTTCACTTTTCAAAATTTTCAGTACTTGTACCGGTTAACTTAACGACAGAACCCTGAAAAAGGATACAAAAACAAAGTATGTTGTTTGTTCTTACAAATACGACAACAAACTTAAAAACAGTACCCTGAAAATGGATACAAAAACAAAAAACATTACAATGGAACAAAAGGTTTGGGAAGACATCGTATTTAGGTCGAATGGAGGGAAGAAAACATAGATCTTCATGACTCGAAATTCAGTGCTGCAATCATGAAAAAAACCACGCAAAGCATTAGCATGATGACTGAAGAGCGCATAAAACAATTAGCAAAAAGAGGAATGTACAAACAACAAAGTGTAAACCAAAAGCAGATGACATAGCAACTTGAAACTTGCAAATGATGGCAATGCTGTTCTACTAAATCCAACTAGTTGGATCATCCATATGTACATTTAGGCATTTAGCATCCTGAGGCATATAAAGAAATGACATAGCAGATGACATTTAGCAGATGACATAGCAACAGAAATGACACGCCAATTAAAAGGAACATGTCCAATAAGTATGACACTATGATGGATGCATACATTTGAGGACATTCAATAATAACTTGAGGCATATAAAGACAATTATATCACAGTATGATGGATGATGGATGCATACATTTTATTTTATGTGAAGTTAGGCCCTTATGCTATGCCACACAAATATTTCACGAAGTAAATATGTTTATCGCAAACCTGCTGCAATCACCATCATCATCAGCCTCACCACCTGCTGCAATCTCCGCATCTACATAATCCTCTGCCAACATCTCATAGTCATGCGCTCCTTGGTCCATCTTTTTATTTATACTACAATTGAAAAAAAAACAAAGAACTGTCACATATCAGAATATTCAATTTCAATATACAATCATCAAATCATGCATCCAACATTCACAATCATCAATCGACAGTGAAGATGAAATCAAACTTCATTTTCAAACAATTTTCAAACTTCGGCAATTTCATTTTCACAATTTCAATTTCATTTTCAAGCATAGTGAAGATGAAATCAAACTTCAAAGTTCAAACAATCAAACATTCAAACCTAGGATTGTCAGATCTCGGATGTGTGTGTTAGGGCTGCGACGTTGTTAGGGCTGCGACGTTAGGGCTGCGACGCGATGCCGAAGTCGGAGTGTCGGACTGTCGGATGTGTGTGAAGGGTCGGAAGGGTCGGATGTGCGATGCCGACGGAAGGGTCGGATGTGTGCGATGCCAAAGTCGGAAGGGTCGGAGTGTTGGATGAGGGAGAACGAAATCAACAAAACAAGAATTGGGGATTTAGATTTTAGAATTTAGTTGCTGGGTTCGGTAATTAGGATTGAAAACAAAAATAAATTTCGGTTCGGTTCGGTAAACCGATCAAATTCAAAATGCAAACCGATACCGAACCGAAATTAGTCGGTTCGGTAAGAAAAACTGAAATTCGGTTCGATTTTCGATCGGTTCGGTTTCTGTCGGTTCGGTTTCGGTTCGATATCGGTATCGGTTCGGTTTTCGGTACAAAAACCCAGCACTAATTGACATACCAATTGCTTTAGGTTTTGTTTTTATTTGTGATAATGACTTAGAATTATGGCTAAGATAATGACTGCTGAAAAATGGCTAAGATAATGACTCAGAATTATGCTGAAAATGGCTAAGATTATGCTGAAAAATGGCTAAGATAATGACTCAGAATTATGGCTAAGATTATGCTGAAAAATGGCTAAGATAATGACTCAGAATTATGGCTAAGATAATGACTCAGAATTTGTGATAATGACTCAGAATTATGCTGAAAAACTTAGAACTGTGTTTTGTTTTTATTTGCGCTGAACTTACCACTTGTGTGCTTTCAATTGCAGAGGAATGCTGTTGCGCGCATCACAACTCGAAGCCAAGCTTCAGATGCAGTGTTTGTGCGAATCAAAGTGGTGCCGCCGAGGCCTGTCAAGAATGTGCGCATAAAAGCCAAGTATAATTCGGTTTTACGCATTTTACCTTTTGTCCTACGCATTTTGGGTTTGAGCCGAGGGTTTGTGGAAAAGATGGACCATATCATATTATATAATAAGATGGTGGGCATGTTAGTTTTGCAGCAGGCAGGCAAGGGTGCTGGGTGCAGATAGAAGATAGATAGAGAAAGAAAGTGAGTAGTCAACTGAATAAAGGCAACAAAGTTCGGCTATTTTGGTGGAAGTTTAATTTGAAGGTAGTAAAGGAAGCCTTTGATAGTGTCAGCTCAGTTTTGGCATTATTCTTACTCAGTTTTGGCTTTTGTCTAACTCAATTTTAATTTTAAATTGACACCCTTTGTAGTTATTTTAGTAAAATTTTAAAAAAAAGTTCACATATATAAATTAGTAATTTATTCACGATGTATATGCTAACAATTAACCATAGAGATACATATTTCACTTCTGTCGATGGTTGATAATTTGAAGTCTTATATAGCTGGAAATTAAGATATCAAAATGAAAAGTGTCCACAATAAATTGTTTAAAAAAAAGTTGTAAACATTAATTGAAGGGGAGCCTTAATTTTTTTTCCTTGAAATCAAGAATTGTGATATATTTATTGTTTCAGGATAAAGCTGCCCTCTGACATATCTTCTCATGAAACTCACAAAAATTTCTCTAGCTTGGAAATTTGGGTGATTCTTGTGGGAAATTTGATGACGCTGAAAATGCGTTTCCTTCTTCATTTCAGACTTCGGTCATGTGCCAAACAGAAAGAAAAAAAAAGTGACAAACCTTAACAGAAAATTCTGTTGCCATAGGTTATATATTTCTCATTATCTATTAATAATAGGGATTTATATTTTTACTAGTAACAAATGAGTTATATTACCTTGCCTTGGTACCTTAACAAAACTCAAACCTCAATCAATGATGATAATTTTTCTTGAGTTTGATAATTGATACACAACAATCAAAGTGACTTTTACTGTCAAGTTTGATATTATTTATGTGAAATTGTTCAATATCAATCAATCTGATTGTTTTAAATCAATCGGATTGATTTTAAAACAATCAAACTGATTGATATTGAACAATCTCATATGAATAAAATCAAACCCAAGCAAAATTATTACTATCATGTGAGAATTTTGTCCACAAAAATGAGCTTAATTAGTAAACTAAAGACAAAATAAAAGTCAGTTTGATTGTTCAATATCAATTTTCCTTTGGCAATTTTTTTTGATATTGAACGATCAAAGTGGCTTTTATTTTTCATATTTTGTTTTCTAAGCTTATTTTTATGGACAGAATTTTGCATTTGCTTGAGTTTGATTTTATACTTGCGAAATTGTTCAATATCAATCAATCTGATTGTTTTAAATCAATCTGATTGTTTTAAATCAATCTGATTGTTTTAAATCAATATGATTGTTTATCCATCAATTTGATTGTTTATCCATCAATTTGATTGTTTGCAATCAATTTGATTGTAGTTTGGTTCATTTTGCATTAATTTCACGAATCAGAATGAATCTTGAAAAGTAAAAATAACCATGAAAATGAAGTACCATTGACGTAAATCTCAACCACTTCAAATTATTCTATTATTTATTAATAAAAATTTATGGAAATTTTCTCTCTTTTCAAAGAAAAATACATATGATATTTTAGTTATTTAGTATATTCAGTTTCCCAAGAAATTAAACAGAACTCAAATACATCACACACTCTTTTTTTTTTACACTCCTCTTCACTCACATGACCAAAGATAAAAACAAAATCAGTTGAGCACTAAAAACACAAATAAAATACTCTAAATAAAACCAACATCATGTTTATTAAAATGGAAGCCATTTGTGACATTTTTTTAGCTAAATTTAAAATAATAAAGTCATGCTTATTTTAACACACCCTTAAAATAGTGAAGGGGTGGCAGAAAAAACAAGCATTTTGAGTTACTTTTACTCATTATTTTTTAAAGACCCAACTTTTTTTTGGTTTATTTTGTATTGAAAATTGTAACAAAAAATAACTATATTTGATTAGTGACAAAGTACATGTCATGGAAATGTAAATTTAATCCGAAAATCAGCCAAAAAATAATGAGTAAAAGTAACTCAAACTTTTTTGGTTGATTTTGTATTGAAAATTGTAACAAAAAATAACTATGTTTGATTAGTGACAAAGTACATGTCATGGAAATGTAAAAGACCAAAAAATAAATTCAATGATTTTGATTTTGGATATTGAAAAGAATTGATGAATAAAAATTAAAAGGTGAAGCAAATATGACAATTATTAATAAATAATACCCATGATTTTATTTTTTAAAACAAGTTGAGATTAAGTGTCAGCCAACTTATAATCATATTATAAGCATAACATCTATTGAAAATGCTACACATATTTTCAACCCTAATTACAAATTATAAGTTAATAAGTTTTATAATATGGCTTTCATGTAAACATAGTTTATATAATTATCGCTTATCTATCTAGCGCTATCATGCGTCTCTATCTAACGCTATCATGCGCCGCCATATTTTTGAATTGTCGCTAGGCTAGGGGTCATACTAACGAATATATGACTAACAAAAAAAGCCCTAAACGTCCACTACTCAAAGACGTTGACCGTTACTACCGTTAATAGCATTTTATCACACCGTTAAGCTCAACGATGTTACATTTTTTCTCATTTTTTACAGTTTTACCGACTCTTTGCTCAGAGTAATTCGTTTTAGTAGTTACTGACCGAACACCGATGAATGTGGGATGGTTTTATAGTGGTCGAGAATTTCACTGCAGTAAATTAACATTTCATGATACGAATCAAATGAAATATTATGGGATATAAAAATATTGTAAGAACTTGAATGTAGCATAAATAATGAATAATCACTTTTTTCAAAAATGTAAAATATGCTGTCTATGACAGTAAAAGTGATAAAATTTTGTAATATTGGAAATCATACAAGAAAATCTGTTTTATTTTAACTAAATGAGAGCACATAAAAAGTGCTGCATCAAATATTAAATCTTTAAAATTTCAAATTTTTTTGATGAATACAAACAGAAACTATATATCCTGCAAAATACATATTTAAAAATATGTTATTAAATCTTTAAAAATTTAAAAAAAAATTAAATCTTTAAAACTAAGTTATTTATTATGCAAAATAAAGCTTAGTGTTAAAAGTAATATTCATTACTATTTTTATGGTTATGGGAACATTTAATAAAAGTGAAGCTTTAACTCATAGTTGATTTTCCCAATATACAAAATATGTTTTTGAAGGTCACTTTCATTTTTAAGTTTTATTTTAAGAGTCAAGATCATGTAGAAAGTTAAATTTTGGTATAAAATACAAAATTCGTCAAAATTATTTTTTAATTCGTCAGTTTATTTTATAGTTCGTCAAAATTATTTTATAGTTCGTCACTTTTCGAGCCGAAAAATGAAAAAGACGATCCGAAAAATGAAAAGACGACATAGTTCGTCAGTTTCATTTTATAATTCGTCACCAAGAAAAACACCAAAAAAATCAAGATTTAATCTCATTCATTCAAATCACAAGATCAAGGGCTATTATTAGTTTGTATTTTGTACCAAAAAATTAACTTTGCACCAGATCCTTACTCTTTATTTTAAAAAAAGTTATGTTCACCTTTTTCAAATTGACTACCAGTTTAAACATTTCATTTAAAAAAAGGTGTATTATTTGTTGTAACACTTGTAATTAACAAAAAAAGGTGTATTAATAAACCTCATGTTATTATTTTGTTTAAAAGAGTATTAATAGTTGCTCCAATATTTCTTTTTGCTTAACTCTGGCAACACAATTTACCAAAATACCCATTTCAGGCAAGCCTCCTTAACGCTAATCCCTCTGATTATTTAAACGCTTACTTCTCCCTGTCCTGAAAACACACAACACTCTCCGGTGAGTCTCAGCCCTCTTCTGAGATTGATGGCCACCATGGCCTAATCATGTTCAATCTCATTTTGATTATCCTCTTACCCAGATCATCATTTTTCTTAAAGTTTCAATCTTTGATTTTTTTTGCAGGTTCAATTTGTCATCTTTGACTCTCAGCTTTGATCCATGGAGTTTGGCGATCAGCACCGCCGTGACGAGAATGAGAAGGTAGAGGAGCAGCAGCAGGAGATGCTGGTTAACAACGACAATGTTAACAACAACTTGATCATCGCAGCACCGGCCATTCCTCCTAGACCCAGGTATCGGGACTGCATGAAGAACCATGCAATAAACATGACTGTTCACGCCGTGGATGGCTGCGGTGAATTCATGCCAGGCGGGCCAGAAGGCTCAATTGAAGCTCTGAGGTGCGCAGCTTGCACTTGTCACCGAAACTTCCACCGCAAGGTGGAACCCGGCGACGTCTATCCTCCTCCTGCTCCTTTCGTCACATACCGACCTCCTCCTCCTCCTCCGGCTGCTTACAATGCTCAGCCTCAGCCGCTAGCACTGCCGTCTCCTGGAGGAGCTGGTGGGAGTTTGAGCAAGGGAGATGAAGATGACCATGTCGAAATGGAAAACCCTAATGGCGGAGAAATGATAGCTGGCGGAAGCGGAACGAAGAAAAGGTTCCGAACAAAGTTCACCCAAGAGCAAAAAGACAAAATGTTAGCCATGGCGCAGAGGATTGGGTGGAGACTCAAGAGGACAGACGAGGAGCTGGTGCAACAGTTTTGCAATGAGACCGGAGTCAAGAGAGGTGTGTTCAAGGTCTGGATGCACAATCACCGGTTTAATCTTGGTGGGAGCAATGGTAATAACAATAGTAGCAGTCAGCAGCAGCTTCAGAACTAAGATTGAAATCATCTCTCATCTCGCTCTTGTTCATTTGTCTTGTCTTCTGGTTCATCGTTTGGTTTTTTATTTTATGTCTCTTTTAGTCGGCTTTCTTCATTATCATCGTTATGTTTCTGCATTGAGTCTCTTTATCTATGAATAAAATAATTATTGAAAAAATTGACATCTGCTGTTGATTTACTAAGTTGTAATATTATTCATCTTGAAGCAGGAAACACATCTTCTCAATTAAGCACCTTCTTCTCTTAAGCATTACCTCATCATAGTTAAAATGACAGGTTTGGTTGGATCAGGCGGCATTGTTTTGCTTTTCTGGGGTTTTGTTATGCTCCGGTTTTTCATGCTCTTCTTCGCTTTGCTATGACTAAAGTCAGTTCTTGAGTACTGTTACAGAAGCTGGTGGTATGCATTTTCATGCTTGGTTTTTCAAACAATGTCTACATAATCACAGCTGTAGAAATTATCTCTCTCATTTATAAATTAATTGATCTATATATATTCTATATGTGGCTGAAATTCATTCTAATAGATAAGTTACGGAACACTCTAGATGATATTACGATATCACATGTCTTTCACGTGACACGCATATAAAGAATTAGATCCGCTACAACACAAACTATTGTTATCACATTTACGAATGACGTCGTTTTAAGTTCTTTATTTTTCTCATGAGTTGCAGCACAATCGATTAGTGTTACTCAACAAACGATGTCGTTTTAAATTTTGAGCATCTCATTAAACTTGTGAATCATTCATCCCATATATTGTTGTCATTTTAACAAATAACGTTGTTTTAGCTCTCGTCTCTTCTTAGTGAATCAAATGTTAAGTCTTTTAGCTCTCGGTTCTTCTTAGTGAATCATATCATGTTGAGTCTTTGGATCATGATAAATTGAAGTATCAAAGGAGAATTCGAAGTTAAAAATTAAACTGAAATCAATCTGAAGTTTGAGGAACAATAGCTAATATATATAACGGAAGTGTGAGAGGAAGTTTATGAACGTGGAAAAAACGAATTAAACTGCATGCATGGGATCCCATAATAAAACCATCACTTGCGCGCAAGACTAAAAATTCATTCGAGTGTAACCATAATGGGCCCTTTGGTGGGCCGCTCACGTACTGGGCCATGGTTTGTCTGTGCCCAAATCGACCATTTCGAGTTTCTCGTAATATTGTAAGATATGATGCAGATATTGAAGATATGATGCAGATATTGATGGCGATTGACGCAAATATATGATGCATATCTAGAAGTCGGTTGAGAGAGTTTAAGCTTCTACAACGCAGGGGATGCTTATCTATGTCGATTTTATGCATTTAACAAAGATCATACGTTGGATCCTAACTCTAGTGGCCATTGTGTGCGCCAGTTCAAAACAGCCCTTCTACAACGATTAGAAAGAGAAAATGATCCAACATTTATGCGGAGAGTCAAAAAGAGTGATGCCCTTGCAATGCAAAACTTTTACCAGCATTATTACACAAAATATATTCAGGCTTTCAAAAGAACAGCAGATAAAGCTGATCGGGCAAGACTTATCAAAGCATATCAAACTGACAATGTTCTCTTTGAGGTTTTAAGGGATGTCAATTCGACACAGCATATCGAAGTTGATCGAGATAATTGGGAGCTCATGACCAAGTTACAGAGAAAACCAAAATATACGTCTCTTACAATATTCTACCTCTTGATGCTGATAGTGATAGCCAGGCAATTCTGCAGTATCCAGAGATTCAAGCTGATGTGCTTGCTCTACGGAAAACAAGAGGACTCCCGAGGCCAAAAGAGTATATCAAAAGAAAGGATGAAGATATTCTAGACTAGCTTTAAAGATATATTCGACTTTCATAAAGATAATGTGGCTAATCAAAGAGAGCATCTAATCTTGTTACTTGCAAATGTGCACATACGCCAATTTCCTAAGCCCGATCAACAACCAAACTTAGATTAATGATGAGCAATTACAGAAGTGATAAAGAAACTCTTTAAGGCTTACAAAAAGTGGTGCAAATATTTGCATCGCAAAAGTAGTCTTTGGCTTCCGACCATACTACAGGAAGTTCAGCAACGTAAACTCTTGTACTTGATAGGGATGCACAAATTGGGACCGGATCGTAAACCCGGACCGGACTGAAATTTTACGATTTGGTTTGGTCCACAGTCCATAATTTTTAGAATTTTCGGTCCACTGATCTTACCCGGACCGTAAATTTTAGGAGATTCGGTCCGGTCCAATCCACTTTTCACATAAAAATCCCGTCCATATATATCCCGTTCCTGTCCGGTCCATGGTCCGACTCGGATCGAAAAATTCTGGTTCGGACCGATTGTGCATCATATCTTCTCATATGGGGGGAGGCAAACTTGAGGTTCATGCCAGAATATATATCTGCTATATCTACCATCATATGGCATTTGAGTTGTATGGATGCGCTATTACATGTGAGAATGTAAAGCCTGCTTATGGAGGTGAAGAGGAGGCAATCTTAAGGAAAGTCGTTACTCCGATATATAATGTTATTTCCAAGGAAGCAGAAAGAGGCAAAAATGGAAAATCTAACCATTCTCAATAGAGAAACTATGATGATCTAAATGAGTATTTTTGGTCTCCATACTATTTTAGACTAGGTTGGCCAATGCGCGCTGATGTTGATTTCTTCTCGACATCTAATTCACAATATCATATTGACAAAACTGAGGATGACAAATCTGTTAAAGGAAAACGTTGGTTAGGAAAAGTCAATTTTGTCGAGATACGATCATTCTGGCATATCTACCGAAGCTTTGATAGAATGTGGAGTTTTTACATTCTCTGCTTGGAGGCAATGATTTGCATGGAATGGTCCTGGATATCAGAGTTATATCTTTGCTGCTGATGTTTTCAAAAAAGTTCTGAGTAACTGCGTCAATTCTGAAGCTTGGATAAGCTGTTCTGGAATTGGGTATTAGTTGGAAGGCAAAGTTTAACATGCCACTTCATGTCAAGCTAAGATACATTCTTAAGGTTATTTCCGTTGCTGCTTGGGTGGTAATATTACATGTCTTCTATGCCTACTATTGGAAGAATAATCCTCCTGAATTTGCTCGAACCATCAAAGACTGGTTTGGAAATATTGTGCATACATCATCTGTGTTCAGTTTGGTTGTTGTAATCTACTTATCGCCAAACTTGATTGCTTCTCTGTTGTTTCTATTTCCATTCATTCGATGATTTCTGGAAAGGTCTAACTACCGAATCATAATGTTGATGATGTGGTGGTCTCAGCCTCGACTCTATGTTGGGAGAGGGATGCATGGAAGCACATTTGGCTACTACCTTTGGCATTCTTGGTATGCAACAAATTTGTGGTTATGACATTTTTTGTTTCTTCAAGCTGGTACTAAACATGTTGCTTGGTTTAATAAAAATTTGTTTGTTTTATTCATTTATAATATATTAAAATTTTTCTAACAAGTATATCAATGATGTTGAAAAAAGCAAAATTTTAAAAAATCATTTTCTATAATAGAATATAAATATATTATATTTTTATTCTTTGCATATGTAATGCATAAGCATATATATCACCCTATTAATTCATTCATACGCCGTGGTATGCGTGGATTCTAACTCTAGTGGTCGTGGTGTGCTCCAGTTCAAAACAACCCTTCTTCAACGATTAGAAAGAGAAAATGATCCAACATTTATAGGGAGAGTGTTAAGAAGAGTGATGTCCTTGAAATGCAACACTTTTACCAGCATTATTAAACAAAATATATTCAGGCTTTCCAAAGAACAGCAGATAAAGCTGATCGGGCACGACTTATCAAACCATATCAAACTGCCAATGTTCTCTTTGAGGTTTTAAGGGCTGTCAATTCGACACAGCATATCAAATTTGATCGATAGATTTTGGCAGCTCATGACCAAGTTACAGAGAAAACCAAAACATATGTCACTGAAACTTCCACCACAAGGTGGAACCCGGAGACGTCTATCCTCTTCCTGCTGCTCCTTTAGTCGCGTACCACCGACCTCCTCCTCCTCCGGCTCCTTACAATGCTCAGCCTCAGCCACTGGCGATGCCGTCTCCCGGAGTAGCTGGTGGGAGTTTGAGCAAGGATGATGACCATGTTGAAGTGGAACACCCTAATGGGGGAGAAATGGTAGTTGATGCAAGCGGGACGAAGAAAAGGTTCCGAACAAAAAGTTCACTCAAGAGCAAAAAGACAAAATGTTAGCCATGGCGCAGAGGATTGGGTAGAGACTCAAGAGGACAGACGAGGAGCCATGGCGCAGAGGATTGGGTGGAGACTCAAGAGGATAGACGAGGAGCTGGTGCAGCAGTTTTGCAATGAGAGTGGAGTCAAGAGAGATGTGTTCAAGGTATGGATGCACAATCACCGGTTTAATCTTGGTGGGAGCAATGGTAATAACAATAGTATCAATCAGCAGCAGCCTCAGAACTAACTAAGATATAGAGATCATCTCTCATCTCGCTCTTCTTCATTTGTCTTCTGGTTCTTTGTTTGGTTTTTTATTTTATGTGTCTTAGTCTTCTTCATTATCATCGTTATGTTTCTGCATTGAGACAGTCTTTTCTCTATTTATGAATAATATAATTATTTTAAAAAAATTGCCATATGCTGTTGATTTACTATGTTGTAACATTATTCATCTTGAAGCAGGACACACTTCTTCTCAATTAAGCACCTTCTTCTCTCAAGCATTACCTCATCATAGTTAAAATGACAGCTTTGGTTGGATCAGGCATTGTTTTGCTTTTTCTGGGATTTTGTTATGCTTCGGTTTTTCATGCTCTTCTTCGCTTTGCTATGACTAAAGTCAGTTATTGAGTACTGTTAGCTGGTGGTATGCATTTTCATGCTTGGTTTTTCAAACAATGTCTACATAATCACAGCTGTAGAAATTATCTCTCTCATTTATAAATTAATTGATCTATATATATTCTATATGTGGCTGAAATTCATTCTAATAGATAAGTTACGGAACACTCTAGATGATATTACGATATCACATGTCTTTCACGTGACACGCATATAAAGAATTAGATCCGCTACAACACAAACTATTGTTATCACATTTACGAATGACGTCGTTTTAAGTTTTTTATTTTTCTCATGAGTTGCAGCACAATCGATTAGTGTGTCACTCAACAAACCATGTCGTTTTAATTGTGAGCGTCTCATTAAACTTGTGAATCATTCATCCCATATATTGTTGTCATTTTAACAAATAACGTTGTTTTAGCTCTCGTCTCTTCTTAGTGAATCAAATGTTAAGTCTTTTAGCTCTCGGTTCTTCTTAGTGAATCATATCATGTTGAGTCTTTGGATCATGATAAATTGAAGTATCAAAGGAGAATTCGAAGTTAAAAATTAAACTGAAATCAATCTGAAGTTTGAGGAACAATAGCTAATATATATAACGGAAGTGTGAGAGGAAGTTTATGAACGTGGAAAAAACGAATTAAACTGCATGCATGGGATCCCATAATAAAACCATCACTTGCGCGCAAGACTAAAAATTCATTCGAGTGTAACCATAATGGGCCCTTTGGTGGGCCGCTCACGTACTGGGCCATGGTTTGTCTGTGCCCAAATCGACCATTTCGAGTTTCTCGTAATATTGTATAAGAGTTAAGGGCAAATCGGTCATTATAAGAACTCCGAGATCCTTGAGAGGCGCCGGCGAGAAAGCCAGCCTCTCTCTCTCCGAAGTCAACCCTTCGGTCATTGCAACAGGCCACTCCTCCGATCCGCCCTTCAAAATCCCCATATTTCTACTAAATGGAGTCGCTTTCACCAGCGATCGGTTCCGGCATTGTGATACCGGCGGAGGCTACTCGGAAAAGCAACTGGATGCTACGTCGAGCTAGTTCGAGCTTCAGATCGAATAATATGAGATTCGGAAGCTCCGACCGTGGCATTCGGGTGGTGGCTGAGAGTAAGAGTTCGGCGAAAATCGACTACAGCGATCCTGATTGGAAAATCAAGTTCCAGGCAGATTTTGAAAAACGATTCAGCATTCCGCATCTCACCGATGTCTTTCCTGACGCCTCCTCGTTTCCTTCCACGTTTTGCCTCAAGAGCAGGTTCACGATTTTACCTTACATTTTTCTAGTGATGGGATTTGAATATCACAACTAAATGAAAACTTGAATTGCTGTTGGTATGCAAAAATTGAAGCGTAGTTTTAACTTTTAATTTTTTATATATTTATTGGCCAAGGTGGACTTAAATTGCTGAAAGTTTGCTGGTGTGTCCTACAGTAGGACCCCTGTGGTGGAAGAATACTCTGCTGACTTTCAAGTTGAGGATAAGTGGCACGGGTACATCAATAATAATGACAGAGTGCTTCTAAAGGTATGCTGCACAGCTTAATTAAGTTTTGTTGGGCTATTTGAGAGACTCTTATCATTGGCTGGTGCTTAAGGATTGAATGAGAAGCTTGAGACGTTGTATTGTATAGGGACTGTTTGGACTTGGGGTCTCTTATAATTAGATGACTTGATGTGTCAGGTTATACATTACTCGTCTCCTACATCTGCTGGCGCGGAGTGCATCGATCCGGGCTGTACTTGGATAGAGCAATGGTGCGTGGAACTTTACATTATTTTGAATAACCTGCTGAAAATATGTGGTAGGGTGAAGAGTGTTTTCTGACTTTTTTAGAGTGTGATAATACTCGTAAGAGAGCTATACTTTATTACGAAACCAGTTCTTGCTGGAATCATTAACTGACCGTGTCTTGCAAGACGTCGCGTTCTGGCAGTCCATTTCCGTTCTCTGTTGTATTTTGTATGTTTTGGCATAAAGAGGTTATCATGAGATCAGTAACTTATGAACAGGGTACATCGTGCTGGTCCACGTGAGAAAATATACTTCGAACCAGAGAATGTAAAAGCAGCTATCTTGACATGTGGAGGCCTCTGTCCTGGTCTTAATGACGTCATAAGACAGGTTTGGTGTTTTGTATTCAAGGGTGAATGGGTGCGCTTTACATAACGATAATAATCATATCTTAGTTGTCACTTCATTGGTGCATAATTGATGCAGGTGGTCATAACACTTGAAATATATGGTGTTAAAAAGATCGTTGGTATTCCTTTTGGTTATCGTGGATTTTCTGATGAAGATTTGGGTGAAATGGAGGTAATTTTCGTATTGTTTTTCATGCAATGCAAGTATCTCCCGTTGACTAAGATCTGGTTTTGCGCACAGCTGTCACGGAGGGTGATTCAAAATATTCATCTTTCTGGTGGAAGCTTCCTTGGAGTTTCTCGCGGGGGACCTACTGTCAGTGAAATTGTCGACAGTATGGAGGTGACCAATATTCTTTGGTTGTGCACTCTAGTACTTATGTCTGTGCTATTAGTAATGCCATCCACCCTAAATTTCTTGTTACAATCATGGTTTCAGGAAAGGGGAATCAATATGCTATTTGTGCTGGGTGGAAATGGAACCCATGCTGGAGCCAATGCAATTCACGATGAGGTCGTTGAATCGATACATGCTATTTTATTCACTGTTGCTGAGTTTGTTTTACTTTTCAGTCCCTTTACATTTGTAGTGTCCTTGAACGCCTAGGAGTAGCAAACTGGACAAATTGCCTTGTATAAACTCACTTTGGATCAGCTTCTTTTAGTTGTGTTCTTCATTTTCCTCTCAAATATATTGGTCTAATTTCAGTTATGGGCCCCATGTTAATTGTTATGTTCCCTTACAGTGCCGTAAACGGAAGATGAAAGTGGCAGTGGTTGGGGTGCCTAAAACAATTGATAATGATATTTTGCTGATGGATAAAACCTTTGGCTTTGACACTGCTGTTGAAGAAGCCCAGCGAGCAATAAATTCTGCATATATTGAGGTACAAGCTAATAATATATTCCGTGCTCCAGTTGTTTGCTCAATTTTATTAAAGATAGTCTATATAAGTTTCAGCTAATTGACATTTGGCACTTGACGTGAAATATAGCACTAGTTGATAAATTACAGACACTGCCGTAGTTAAAGACATATTCTCACATCTTCCTTTTTCTTGATAGGCACACAGTGCTTACCATGGTATTGGCCTTGTGAAATTGATGGGTCGTAACAGCGGTTTTATAGCAATGCAGGCATCATTAGCAAGTGGTCAGATAGATATTTGTTTGATCCCGGAGGTATATCACGTATGCATCATTTATAATTAGTTGTATAAAATATTCTAACATGGTAACTGAAAACAATTTGTAGGTTCCTTTTACTTTACATGGACCAAATGGCGTCCTTAAACATTTGAAGTTCCTAATTGAGACAAAGGGATCAGCAGTTGTCTGTATAGCAGAAGGAGCTGGTCAGGTGAGTTAATATAGTGATTCAACTTGGGGCCACCTTAAACATTTGCATACTGTTTTTTTCATTATCAGTATGCAATGATTAAAAGATAACCACTCTATCACTTCATTAACTTTCTGGTTGAGGTTTACTCTAAAATTTCAGATAATTTAACTATGTAAATCCTGATTTCAAAGTTCTTCAATTTTTCAAGTTCTTCAATTTCTCAAATAACAAGCGAGATAATAGTAGCTGATGCTGATTTTTAGGAAAACAAAATAATATTCTACATCTGATAAATCAATAGTATACTCCTAATGCAGGATATTCTTGAGAAAACAAATGCAAAAGATGCATCTGGAAACACTCTACTTGGAGATATTGGCGTACACCTTCAGCTCGAGGTTGGATTTCTGAGATTATACAATATACAGTTTTTAGTTTCCTAGTAAACACAGTTAAGGACTGTATGTAATAATCGTCCTCTGGTTTTGTTTCTATTTCCTAATTTTACTTGTCTCCTGAAAATGATTGCCCAGATTATATCGGTTGAATAAAAAAGTATAAATTTTCCATTTTATGTCGGTCAGATAAAGAAATACTTCAGAGAGATTGGAGTTCCAGCTGACATGAAGTACATCGATCCCACATATATGATCCGTGCATGCCGTGCAAATGCATCAGATGGTGTTTTATGTGCTGTTCTAGGGCAAAATGCTGTGAGCATCTCATCTCATTCACAACTTTTATATTAGATTTAACAGCTTGATGCTTACATAGTAGTGATCAAGTTACTTATCAACGCTCTGATTACATCCAGCGATCTATAGATAGTGTCTCATCCTGCCTTTATCAGTTAAAAATTTAGAAAAGAATAAGAACTTGAATTTGAGTCGATTTAATTATTAACAAACTCTGAAGTATCAACTTATATATTTGTTACCTCCTTATTCTGTTCAGCTACTAGAAATTCAATAAAACTACTGAACCATGTTTTTCAGGTTCATGGAGCATTTGCAGGATACAGCGGCATTACTGTTGGGATATGCAATACTCACTACGTTTACCTTCCCATCCCTGAAGTCATCTCTTCCCCTAGGACAGTCGACCCCAACAGTCGAATGTGGCACCGTTGTCTGACCTCTACTGGCCAGCCTGACTTCTTTTGATTTCAAATACCACTACGATAGAGAACTCGCAGCATCTTGATATTGAATGCTGGATTCATAAGACTTCAAGAATAATTTATGTCAACAGCCACAGCCGTGCTGCTCTAGCATAATGATTGGTATTTTATCACTACATCATGTGTATATGTATGTAGACTGTAGTCAATTATTCAGAATAATACCCCAGGGTGATAAAATGGTTATGAAAATGTAACAGAGACCAATTGTTCAGTTGTTGGAAAGTACATCAAAATTACCTACTTGATTAATTTCACCGAGTTATGTAAAAAAATTTTTGTAAGAAACCACAATAAAAAAGAAATGAATGTAATAAAGGAGTAATTGCTTGATTTAATTAGACATCCAGTTGCATATCAAAAAAAAAAATAGACATCCAGTTATATATACATCTCAATAAGTAAACTGACAGATAAACTCGAAAAACATAAGCCATCAACTTAAGACACCTGAGACCCATAAAAAAAAAAAACTTAAGACACCTAATTTTCAGTCCGACAAAAAAAAAAACATAGTAACATTGTAATAATTACAGTACTTGAGAAACAAGGACATTAGTACGTGCAAATTCCAAAACCGATCGTCAATGTTTGTAGCTCTCCACAATGAACGATTGCAATAATGGAACTACTTAAATAAATAATGTGTCAAAAACACTTGATCAACTAATGACCTAGTTGCTTCATTAAATTAAGCATCCATTCATACGCTTACGTGGATACACATGAGAGATTAATCAAACCGATATACATAAACACATAAGCAATTATTGTTCAACATAAGATGTATATATAAATGAAAATTTTCAGTACGACATACATATTGTCACATATATATGATAACACGAATAAAAATAAAGGTACTTGAAAAACAAGAACATTGCTCAATACTCCAATCAGAGACTTGTTCAGAAAAATATTACAGTACGAAAAGGTGGTCTCACCAGACATCCAAAATACATGGTGCATACAACAATTGGAATACTTGAGATTCATAAACTGGCTTCATAATCCAAATACTCGATCCGAACCTCCAACGACGGCTTTATCTTCGTCAGAAATGTAAGCGCAAAGGTCACTTGGTGCAAAGGCGGGCATATTAGAACTAAAGAGCGTAACTCTTTGAAGTCCTTCACGACTTTCTTCAACTGATCTTTAGTAAGACTTTCGAGATAATATTGTATCTCCAATTTCTTTAGCTTAGGACACACCTTCGATAACAACTTGAGTGTCTTGTATTTGACTGGACTTCCGCGCATAGTCAGACTCTCTAGATTTGTAGTAAAATGCGGTGAGAACTCTAAGTCTCCGAGGAACTTTATAGTGAACCTTCGAAGTCTTGAAAAATTCATGAGAATGTATTCCACAGTAGCGGAAGCAAAAATGAGTCCAATTGTAAGAGTTTCTAAATTTGGACAATAGCTTGCAAAATTATTCATCAATGCCGATGTGTCGCTTGTGGGGTACACGTAACACAATCGTAGTGATCTGACATTTTCATTTGTGTGGATGATCGTCGAATAATCATCATCGCGTCTGCGCTCCAGACAATTGATGCTCATTTGAAGCTCTTCGAGTAGAGGACAATTTTGTGAGAGCCCGACAAGGTTGGAATGGCGGAGAAAGTTTTGATAATCCAGCGTGAGGTGGGTTATCTCGGGCAAGAGCGGAAATATATCATGGATATGTGAAAATTTATCACTATCTAAGATAAATCCGGATAAAGCAACTCTTTTAAGGTTTTGGTGGTGGCGAAACAGCTCCATCAAGGATTGGAGTGAATATAAATCGTCGTCATAGAGACTTATGCTAGTTAGGGACACAACCGATACACGAATTAAATTGAGAAGATCGTCAGTGACATAACGTCCCATGTTCACTTCTTTAATGAACTTAAATCGATTGATAACTCGTATAGCTCTATTCAAGTCACAACTGGTCAGATTGATCCGATTCACGCATTTAATGGAAATTTGTAGAAAATCCTTACATACCAAAGAGGCCGCACGAAGATCTTCTTGACGAGCCCTTCTAAGTATCTCCTCCCAACACTCCAAAGGTGCGATTTCTCGAAGTTGACGAGGCGGCGGCCTCCTCCTCGTATAGGTTTTGAGAGCTAGGACATTCATTTTCTAGGGTAAATTTTTATGATGATGTAATGAATCTACAAACAAAAAATATATATATGTTAGGAATCGATATGCTCCGGTCATGATTAGCTATTTACAGACAATAATTACTTTTAGCAATTAAATTGTTACATTTAGCGAGGAATTCCCCGTCGTAAAAATAAGATCAGCCTGTTAATGATAAAAATCATCGTGCGCGTATACATTTCTAGAAATTCTATACATCTTTCACAACTTTACTCTTATCTAATTCATATAGTTCCTTACAAAGAAAAATCATAATCAGAGTGTATGTATCAAAATCACACTCAACATGAAATAATTCGCAAGTAAAACATCAAAAAGTATGGAATAAATATTGATTCCATATGCCCATTAAATGCGTCCTCATGACAAAAAAGAAACAACATAAAGAACCAACCACTCAAGACTTCACGACCAAATAGATACATCAAAACAGACATTATACTTTGTTTCGAACAATTTCGTAGATTGATGCTGAATTTCTTCAGACAGCGGACGTAGGTAGACATCAAGTAAATTCTTTGGATATATATTATCTCTTATTTTTTTATCACTAATTGGTATTCAATATTCATTCTTTGGTACTTTCTTGTAAATAAGTTCTCAACCCAGCCCAATTGGAGTCAGGCAGGCCCACTAAAGGCCAATGGACCTGACAACTTGAGGGCAAAACAGGAGTTGCATTACAAAGAGCCCACACAGTATTCTCGCTTATATATATTTCCCGTGCTTCGAAACCCTAATTACGCTCCGTTCTTGTTCTACATCTTCAAGCTGTTCCCAACAAATCCATACACGATTCACGAAATCGGTTTATGGCTTTCTTCCGTCTTGATGTTCTATCCTCAAAGTTTCAGTCTTTTCTTTGAATCCAGATTCTTTTGTTTTTCGTTCAGTCTGCTTTTCTGAATTTTGATTCAGAGTAGGCACATCTGACAAGCAGTAATTTGTTTTCTTTAGTTTGATTTGATTTGATTCTGTTTTGCTGTGATGATTTCATTTATTTTAGATTGAATGCTTTTGATACAAGAGCTTGATGAAATTCAATCCTGAGCGGTTAGCTGAGCAAAACATAGTTCCACAAAATATTGGCGTCTTTCAATTTCAATTTAATTTGTTTGATTTTCTAGTCATGTCGGCATCAGTGATGATTGAATCCTGAAATGTTATCCTTGCACTATGATTGACTAGTGAAGAAAAATATGGGGAAGTGTCTGTCTGAGATGCTTCAATTTGCGTTTTCTTGGTTTTATCCATATTTACGAATTTCAAGATTCAATTTTGGGGGTTCTATGATGTTTTTATAAACTGCGTTATCTATCTGCATTACCCTTTCAAGGGTTTGGAGACAATTTATGAAGCTGAGTCCCCCCATTAGATTGATTACTGCCTCTCTTGTGTCTATGTTGTTTTTCTTCAAGTCTTTTGGCCTGGATTTATCTTGAAACTGAAAATCAAACAGACATTTTCAGATAGAAATCTTCAATCTAAACTAGGATCCTATACTGTTATAAAAGATCCTAGATTTGTATTAGACAGTCTAGATTATAATTGAAACTGATGTTTTAGCTGAAATTTATTTGAGACTTTAAAGTTGCAGGAGGGATCCTAATTTGGACTTTTTTTTTAATAGAAGATCCTAATTTGGACTTAAGAAGCTGAATAATTACTAAACAGTTGGGGCTTTACGGAATTACGGTAATAGAGGACTATGTTGTTATAAAAAAATGGGAAAAGTACAAAATGGGGTTCCGAACTACCACCCGTTTTCAATTTTATGTCCGAACTATTACATTTTCCAAAAGAGGGGCGAACTATATATAATTTTTCCAAATTTGGGGTAAAAGCTAACAAAACTAACGGAATATTGACTCTGTTAATTCCCTACATTAACTCCATGGTTATCATTAACAGAAAAATAAAATTAAAAAATAAATTGTTTTTTTAAGGAAACAAAAGAACAGACGCTCCTTTCAATCGTGAACTGCGAAGCCCTAAATCTAAACTTCTCCAATCTTCACCTTCTCAATCTCAATCCATCGACGTTTGACGAACAAGAAGCCGTTCTAGCCAGATGTGAATCAATCGATTTTTCCAATTTCTTGTCAAAATAGCCAAGTCAGGTGCTGCTAATCAAAATCGAAACAGTAAGTCTATTTGTGTCTCCCTTTGATTACATCAATAGCAAGGTATGTCAGCGAATATTATGTTGAGTATTGCTTCTGTCTCCCAAAGATTTTCACGAATCGTCAATCTGGTGCAGCTTTCAAGTCTTTAGGGTTTTGTTGCTTTGATAGGAATTAATTTGAATTTTCTGTAAGTAACATCAACTTGCTTTACACTAACTGATTTTATCATTTTGAAGGGTATAATGGAAGGACTAGTGAAATTCAAAATGAGATATGGTGATAAATTCATTGCAAATCCAAGTATCGAATATGTGGGAGGAGTCACAGAAGTAATAACAGTGGATCGTGATATGATTTCATGCGTAGACTTTGAAAAATTGGCGGAGGAAGCTGGTTATACAGATGTCATTGCCCTTTATTATAAATTTCCGCAGGCAGATATGGCTTCAAGACAGAGATTAGAAACTGATGGCGATGTGCTGAAAATGATGGAGATGATGAATCATGGAGATTTAATGGACATTTATGTAGAACATGCAAATGAGATGAACAGAGCCACTGGGGCTATTGTTTTAGCAACAAACGTTGAGTTTTCGCCCCTCTCTCAAATTCAACCTACTGATGAAGGCCCGTATGCTGATGATAAATTGATTGATGATGGATGTGTACCTGCTCAACACAGAGCTGATGGTGAGCTGTCGGTTTTTTCAGAGGAAGAAATTGAAGGAGACAGGGAGGATTTATTTTGTGTACCTGATCCGGATATTGAACAGATTAGAATAAATTTTAGTCAATCCTTAAAGAGTGTTTTTTCTACTGAGACGGAGTCTGAATGTCTACATGGAAAGATTGATGATGCAGATTATATACCTTCTGATGACCTTTTGTCTGATAATGAATCAAGTGGAGAGGAGGACGGGGTAAGACATTATAAGTGGTTTAACGAAAAAACTGGGTTTGGACCTAAGATTGAGTTGACTCTGGGCTTACAATTTCGGGATGCAATTGTTTTTAGAAGTGCCTTGAGAGAATTTGCTAATAGAAACGGGTTTAACTTCGACTACATCAACAATGAAAGCAATCAGATCAGCGCACAATGTAGAAACGAGGACTGTCCTTGGCGAATCTCGGCATCGAATCAAGTGGATAAAAATGGTGGTGTGTGTTTCCAAATCAAGTCGCTACATCCACATGAAAAAAATTGTAGGCGTGATTTTGCTAGTACAAAAATTACGTCCAAGTATTTGGCTACACATTATTTGGAGGCATTTAGGGACAATCCGAAGTGGGATCTAGAAGCATTTCAGCTGCATGTGACACGCGAATTTCATGTAGATGTCAGCTACAAGAAGTGTTGGAGAGCGAAGACTATGGCATTGACTACTATTGAAGGGAGTGTTGGTGAACAATATAAACTTCTTAAGGATTATTGTGCGGCATTGAGGGTGTGGAATCCCGGCACTTCTGTTTATTTGACAACAAAAGGAGGTCATTTTCAACGTATATATATTTGTTTAGATGCTTGTAAGAGAGGATTTTTGGCCGGATGCAGACCACTTATAAGCTTAGATGCCTGCCACTTGAAAGGAGCATATAATGGACAAATTCATGCAGCTGTTGGGAGAGATGGTAATGACAACATGTTTCCGATTGCGTATGCAATATGTGAGTCTGAATCGAAAGATACATGGCGCTGGTTCCAACAAAATCTTTTGACGGACATTGGAAACTCGAGAAGCGATGGATGGTGTTTCATTTCAGACCAGCAAAAGGTGCGTATGACCTTTAAATTTGTTGGAGATAGTTGACGTATATTTGGCTTATTTTTACCGCTGTTGAAATATTTTTACTGCTTTTTTTGGAACCCGTTTGGTTTGTTGTTCAAACATCCTCATGTAGTATATGGTGTAAATCTTGCCCCAGTTGATACAAATTCTATTTTTTTTCTTTTCTCAGGACCTTCAAGAAGCTTTGAAAGAGTTGTATCCTAGTTCGGAACACAGATTTTGTGTGAGACATCTATATGCAAATTTTTGCAAAGTGTTTAAAGGAAAACAATTGAAAGATGCCATGTGGGCCTGTGCAAGAGCATCTACTTTGGCACAATTTCAAAAGGCAATGGAATATGTCAAGGGCCTCGACAAAGATGCACATACTTATTTATCCAAGTTGAGTCCCGTTGTATGGAGTAGACATGGTTTCACCAGCTTCGTCAAAAGTGATGCACTCTGCAGTAATATTTCGGAGTGCTTTAACTCATTCATCAGGAAAGCGAGAGACCAACCAATTCTAACCTGCCTTGAGACCATTCGCAAGCTATTGATGAAAAGAATTTATGAGAAGAGAACCGGAATAGAGAAATATATAAATGATATCTGCCCTCGTATTTTGACAAAGCTGGAAGATAATAATACAGTTTCAATGCACTGTAATGTCACTTATGGAGGTGGACATTTGAAGGAAGTGGAGCATACAGTTCATGGCACATATGTTGTGAATGTGCACGAAAGGTCTTGTACTTGTCGACTGTGGGATCTCACTGGAATTCCTTGCAGTCATGCATGCGCTGCAATAAGATACATGCGTGGAGACCCAGCTGATTATGTTCATCAATCGTATAGAAAATCCGAATTTAAAAAAGTTTATGAGTTTTACATTCAACCACTTCCTGGATCATCGGAGTGGCCACAACAAGAGGGACAACTTGTATTACCTCCGCTTTTTAAAAGACAAGCAGGAAGACCAAGGCGTCGACGTATAAGAGAGGCTAATGAGCCAATAAACGTGCATAAGAAGCGAAAGGGTGGTATCACAATGACTTGTAGTCGTTGCGGGAGTGCAGGCCATAATGCACGACGATGCAAGGGAGATACAGTTGATCCTAAAAAGGCAGAGCAAAGAAAAAAGGATGCTTCCCGGGCTGCAAGAAATAGAGCGAGGAAAAAGCAAGCTACAACAGAAGTGATGCAATCGCCCGAGGTAACTGCTGAAAGTAGGGATGCGGGTGGAAAGTTCAAGAAAGCTACTGTAAGGTTTCTAAATACAACATGCTCCATTTTTCTATACTAAAGTTCAAGAAAACATCACTTGATATGATCCATTTTAAATGATAGGTGAAGAGGAAAAAGACATCTCAGGAGCCATTTATCATTAATGAAAGTCAGGTATGATAGTTTACAACTTTTTTGTTGCGGCGATGAAAAGCTTAGCTATTAAATGTTGCAGGTTCTCAGATTGTTATCTAGATTATATGAAAAGCTCATTTTTTTTGTTATTGTTGATGAAACTGAGCATGTTAGGGTGGTATCAACATTTTATACCCTTTGATTATATGTTTGTGAATTTGTAGAGCATTCATAGTAAAGGTATGTTCAACTGAGATGATAGGTTATTTGTAAATCATGTTGGTTTCTGTAAATATTTTATACTCCACTGAGATAGCCGTTATGCTAACTTTTCTTTATTCATTCTATAAAGGTTTCTACAAAAGAGCAACCGTCACGAAATTGGCATCCAGGATACGATATTGTGGGCAATGCAGTATCGTATGAGAGGCCAGTATTCAATGGTCCCTTACAAATTTCAGTGCGGGGAGGACAAGCTATGTTTAAAAGAGGTGGAGAAGGTCCAAGCTCAAAAGATTTGCTAAATGATGTCCAAGGCAATTCAACAAATATGCATGTTGCTGCTGCTGGATGGTTTAGGCAACATTCTTAAGAATTATTTTTTCTTGTTAAAATGATGATTTATTGTTATGGGATGTTACCCCATTGTGTACTTCTAGATGTGTTTTTTGTTGTTGCTTTCGGTTAGTTTAAAGAGATGCACACTGTAATCTCATTTTTGTAACTCATTTTTTTTGGCAAGGAATGAAGCTATGGGTCTGTGTCGTTAAGTGATGTGCATATCTTGTTGAGGTTGTGATAAAAAAAATTAAGTTTAATTTAGTTATAAAATTAATCAAATATTAACTATTATGTAACAGTAAATTAATGACAAAGTAATAACTTAACGGAGAGATAACGCTGTTAACGGTGTTTGTCACGCCGTTAGTTTTGTCGGCTTTTACCCCAAATTTGGAAAAAGTATATATAGTTCGCCCATCTTTTGGAAAATGTAATAGTTCGGACATAAAATTGGAAACAGGTGGTAGTTCGGTACCCTTTTTGTACTTTTCCCTAAAAAAAAGGTAATAGAGGACTATGTAGTGTGGACATATGTCAAACTCAAAATGTATAAGAAGTTGACTGTTGACATGATATAAATTATATATAATTATAATTAATTATGTATAATTTTTTTGAAATTAAAAATAAATATTTAAATATTAAAGTCATAAAAATGTATAAAAGACTTACAATGTATTTTTTTTTGACTATCTTCAAAGAATACTGTCCAAGTGTTCGAAAAGTATCCGAGTGTCCAATACCAAAAAAAATGGGGTGTTAGCCTCCGGGCTCCGAGGCAGAGAATAGCTGATGCAAAGAAGCTTGCTACGAAAAAAATTATTCATCAATATTAAATAAAAAATTAGTGGGAGACTTTCAAGGAAAAATAATAATGGAATTCAATCATCCTCGGATTCACTGACGAATTCTTCTCTTGGAGTTTATTTTTGAAATCGTACGTTAAATGCCGGCCCATTTCGCTATAATATCCCTTTGTTGGGCCGCGTTGTTGACCTGTCTAGATGATTGATGGTCCTAAATGCTGGCCCATCTCAGTTCGGGAAAAGACAATACTACCTTTCAAAGTTTTTTTTTTTAAAATCGATTACTCGAATTTAGGGCGTAAGGATCCAATCATTTTAAGGTACACTTTTTAATCAACAGACCAACACCCCTATTGACAAAATACTTCAGCGACTCATATTGATGGGTCAGGCATACACGTACATATCCAAAATGTCAAATTGTTATTCGGTGTGTGCTACAAATACTTCATGAGTTGATTGGAGCTCTAAAATTATTGACATTATCAAGTACAATAGTAAATTACTTCATGAGGAGTTGATTGATAGTCTCGATTAATAAAATGTTATTATAGGAGATTACAACAACCACTTGGGAAAACTATATACAGACAAGACTGATGATTGATTGATGTGTATCTTTTGATGCACAAGCTAATTAAGCTATACAATAAAAAGAAGAGCGTAATTTTCTTTCGTACTAATTTGGTAACTTTATATTTTTGCATTGTATGTGACAACATCAAGAGTGCAATAGTATCTTAGATTTTCCATGGTCGTCGCTAGCAATAATAATATATGTTGACAAAATTATTTATCAATCAAAGAATTTATTTCAATGCTCCATTAAGTTAGCCAACGTCCAAGTCCAACAACAAATGATTAACAAACATATGACATATCAAGACAAGCTGCCATGAAGTTGATGCGTTTCTAGGGGTTAGGTTAGTGGGAGTTGATGTCACTCAGTTTTATGCAAGTTATAAGTGGTGGTTGGTTAATTAGTTAGTCATTAGATTATAAATTAGTAGGAATGCTGGAAATGATGATTAAAGTTCTTTGCTAAACTCTTCTCTGCATTTCATCTCAGCTCATCTCAAATCCCTTTTCGTCTATCCCTACTCCCCCATTTTTATCTCAATTTAGTTAAATCTCATCTTATTCTATCTCAAATTCAGAGTCTACCAACTCAATTCATCATCTCAACTTATCCAATTATCATTGATCGTAACATTTGGTGCTTTCACTGAGAGTTGACCACTATGCCAAAAATACATGTCAGTACGAACCGATTCCATGACAACACTGTCGGTGGCTTTCACTGAGTTATCAGCACACTTTCAGTCCATTGAAGAACGGTTGGAACGATTGGAACAATTAATGGCAAAGCAACGAGGCGAAGGAAGTACCGACCAACTGCATGGGTGCCCAAATTCATTTCATGTGGCGCCCGATAAGTTGCTGAGCCACCCCATTTAGAAATATTGCTTTGTCTGAATTTTTATTGAAAAGTGAAGCCAATTCAAAAGCCATTCAACATGGCCACGAGGAAAATCCAATGTTCTCGTTGAGATTTTAAGGGATGTCAATTCGACACAGCGTATCAAAGTTGATCGAGATATTTTGGCAGTTCATGACCAAGTTAAATAGAAAACCAAAATATATGTCTCTTACAATATTCTACCTCTTGACACTGATAGTGATAGCCAGGCAATTCTGCAGTATCTAGAGATTCAAGATGATGTGTTTGCTCTACGAAAAACAAGAGGACTCCCGAGGCCAAAAGAGTAAATCAAAAGAAAGGATAAAGATATTCTAGACTGGCTTTAAAGATATATTCGGCTTTCATAAAGATAATGTGGCTAATCAAAGAGAGCATCTAATCTTGTTACTTGCAAATGTGCACATACGCCAATTTCCTAAGCCCGATCAACAACCAAACTTAGATTAATGAGCAATTACAGAAGTGATAAAGAAACTCTTTAGGGCTTACCAAAAGTGGTGCAAATATTTGCATCGCAAAAGTAGTCTTTGGCTTCCGACCATACTACAGGAAGTTCAGCAACGTAAACTCTTGTACATGATAGGGATGCACAAATTGGGACCGGATCGTAAACCCGTTCGACGGAAAATCCCCTGTTTTTGGTTCATTCTGATGCCTTGTCTGTCCCCCGCCCATTGGCCCGCCCCCCCGTTCATTCGCTCGCCCCCACGTTCGCTCGCTCGCCCCCACGTTCGCTCGCTCGCCCCCACGTTCGCTCGCTCGCCCCCACGTTCGCTCGCAGAAGAGATACTCAGATGACGGATAAGAGGAAGACTGGAAAGAAGAAGAAAGGGAAGAGGAAGGATGTGTGATTTGAGCAGTGCGCAGGCTTTCTTCGGTTGCTATTTTTCTAAGATTAACCTTCTAATTTCATCTCGGATTAAACATGAAAGTTATAGAACATTCAATTAGCTTTCTATCCATATATAGATCATCTTCAACGGACAATGCATGACACCTCTATGAGCTTCCGAAAGTTGGCTCGGACCCCCTTGATTTCGGCAAACTTCAATCAAACATCTAGTTTTGGTCGCTGTTTTTAACAGCTTAACCTCAAATTTCATCTTTAAGTAAACATGACAGTTATAGAACATTCTGTTAGCTTTCTATACATATATAGATCATGTTCAACGGACACCAGATGATGCCTTTATGAGCTTCAGAAGATTGGCTCGAATACCCCTAATTTCGGCAAATTTCAACTAATTATCTATCTTTGATCGTTGTTTTTATCAGTTTAACCTCCGAAATTCATCTTGCATTAAACATGAAAGTTATAGAAAATTCAATTAGCTTTCTATCAATACATAGATCATCTTCAACGGACACCGGATGATGTCTTTATGAGCTTCAAAAAGTTGGCTAATCATTAGCGGACTTCAATTCGACTTAGTTTTCAGTCACCTTAACATTAGACTTGTGCCTAGATGTAAGTATAGAAGTTGTAGCCCTTATCATCAGCTTCATGCGCAAGGTGATTGATTTCTCAAGTGGTGCTCAGTCTACCTGTTATATGTTAAAGTTGTTAAGGTTGCATGTGATTGACTATGTACACTTGTTACGCGTTCTTACTTTACTTATATTTTTGGTTGCTTAAACGTCTGATTGATATCTTGATATCAATTGAAGAGTTGTAGGCCGTCAAATTATCTCTCCAATGATATATATCTCGATCTTATAGGGTAATCGACGTGTCTTCTATGACCTCTCAAAGTTAGATCGGCAATGAACTTTATATGAATTCAAACTTTGATATGTTACTAGAAAATAGCGTATATCATCAAATATGAGGAATATATATACATAGGAAAAAAATTTCCGAATACAACCTATACCCTTATTCATCAAAAAATTTTTTTTTGGGGACTCCATCACAAAATCCGCCCACCCATCGGTCCAGTCCTGGATCCGCCACTGGATATATTCTTAAGGTTATTTCCGTTGCTGCTTGGTGGTAATATTACATGTCTTCTATGTCTACTATTGGAAGAATCCTCCTGAATTTGCTCGAACCATCAAATCAAAGGCTGGTTTGGAAATACTGTGCATACATCATCTGTGTTCAGTTTGGTTGTTGTAATCTACTTGTCGTCAAACTTGATTGCTTCTCTGTTGTTTCTATTTCCATTCATTCGATGATTTCTGCAAAGGTCTAACTACCGAATCATAATGCTGATGATGTGGTGGTCTCAGCCTCGACTCTATGTTGGGAGAGGGATGCATGGAAGCACATTTGGCTACTACCTTTGGCATTCTTGGTATGCAACAAATTTGTGGTTATGACATTTCTTGTTTTTTCAAGCTGGTACTAAACATGTTGCTTTGTTTAATAAAAATTTGTGTGTTTTATTTATTTATAATACATTAAAAAATTTCTAAAAAGTATATCAATGATGTTGAAAAAAGCAAAATTTTTAAAAAATCATTTTCTATAATAGAATATAAATATATTATACTTTTATTGTTTGCATATGTAATGCATATGTAATGCAGCATATCACTCTATTAACTGCTTCATACGCCGTGGTGTGCATGGATTCTAACTCTAGTGGCCGTGGTGTGCGCCAGTTCAAAACAACCCTTCTTCAACGATTAGAAAGAGAAAATGATCCAACATTTATAGGGAGAGTTAAGAAGCGTGATGTCCTTGAAATGCAACACTTTTACCAGCCATTATTACACGAAATATATTCAAGCTTTCCAAAGAACAGCAGATAAAGCTGATCGGGCACGACTTATCAAAGCATATCAAACTGCCAATGTTCTCTTTGAGGTTTTAAGGGCTGTCAATTCGACACAGCGTATCAAATTTGATCGAGAGATTTTGGCAGCTCATGACCAAGTTACAGAGAAAACCAAAACATATGTCACCGAAACTTCCACCGCAAGGTGGAACCCGAAGACGTCTATCCTCCTCCTGCTGCTCCTTTTGTCGCGTACCACCGACCTCCTCATTTTCCGACTCCTTACAATACTCAGCCTCAGCCACTGGCGCTGCCGTCTCCTGGAGTAGCTGGTGGGAGTTTGAGCAAGGATGATGACCATGTTGAAGTGGGAAACCCTAATGGGGGAGAAATAGTAGCTGATGCAAGCGGAACGAAGAAAAGGTTCCGAACAAAGTTCACTCAAGAGCAGAAAGACAAAGTTTTAGCCATGACGCAGAGGATTGGGTGGAGACTCAAGAGGACAGACGAGGAGCTGGTGCAACAGTTTTGCAATGAGAGTGGAGTCAGGAGAGGTGTGTTCAAGGTATGGATGCACAATCACCGATTTAATCTTGATGGGAGCAATGGTAATAACAATAGTATCAGTCAACAGCAGCCTCAGAACTAACTAAGATATAGAGATCATCTCTCATCTCGCTCTTTTGTCTTCTGGTTCATGGTTTGGTTTTTTATTTTATGTGTCTTAGTCTTCTTCATTATCATCGTTATGTTTCTGCATTGAGATAGTCTTTTCTCTATTTATGAATAATATAATTATTTAAAAAAAATTGCCATCTGATGTTGATTTACTATGTTGTAACATTATTCATCTTGAAGCAGGACACACTTCTTCTCAATTAAGCACCTTCTTCTCTCAAGCATTACCTCGTCATAGTTAAAATGACAACTTTGGTTGGATCAGGCATTGTTATGCTTTTTAAGCAAGTTACAAATAGTGGTCGGTTAATTATTTAGTCATTAGAATATAAATTAGTAGGAACGCAGGAAATGATAATCAAAGCTCTTTGTTAAACGAGTTGACCACTATGCCAAAAATACATGTCAGTACGAACGGATTCCATGACAACACTGGCGGTGGCTTTCACTGAGTTATCAGCACACTTTCAGTCCATTGAAGAACGGTTGGAACGATTGGAACAATTAATGGCAAAGCAACGAGGCGAAGTAAGTACTGACCAACTGCATGGGTGCCCAAATTCATTTCATGTGGCGCCCGATAAGTTGCTGAGCCACCCCATTAGAAATAGTGCTTTGTCTGAATTTTTATTGAAAAGTGAAGCCAATTCAGAAGCCATTCAACATGGCCACGAGGATAATCCAGCACCTACAAGTTCCCTCCTACCAACGCCCATCATACCAGCCGCCACGAAAACATTCAACCCTCATTTGTCTTACATCACAAACAGTGGACCCCTATCCACTTTTCCAACACCAAATTGATTGCCACACCAATGGCAGCAGCGGGAGAGGCTCATACCGTGGTCAAAGAAACATTTAAAAAAGAGAAGGAATTTAATTTATCAAGCTCTGGTGATGCTTGCTCGGTTCATAATGTTCATGCTATCGGTGTTGATGATACTAATGCTATCGGGGAGCGATCTGTTAACATAATCTTTATGTTTTCATTGTCAAGACCACCCGAATCAGCAAGACCTTGACTTTGTAAAAGATCCTAGGATTGTCAAATATAACTATATTTCAGACCTTATATTATAAAATGCTTATTTAATTATACAGCAAACTGATCTGTGACTTAACAGTCACAGGACCAGGAGGAAGCTTAACTTGGACATCAGGAGCTGAATAGTTACTAAACAATTTGGGATTTATAGTAGATGATAACTTTTTTCCCCCCGATGGAACAGAGGGTAATACAAACTCGGACACAACAATAAACATAAGGAACATACAACAACTTTAATATGAACGCTAATAAAGCACATAAAACGTAGCAGCGCGATCACTAGTAGATGATAACTTAAACAAAGTAGCCTGCTAAGAAAAAACTAATCTTTAATAATAAATAAAGAATTGGTTGGTGATTTATAAAAAGAATAATGGAATTCAGTCAATCTGGGAATTTTTTGTGTGATCATAGTCAATCTGGGAATCTAATTTCGTCCTGAAGTTCATTTTGGAAGTTCGTGTGATAATGTCCCATTATTGGGACGAATTGTTGAACTGTCCAGAAGTATGATGGGCCTAAAGGCTGGCCCATATTGCCCCAGAAAAGACATATTGGCTTAATCAGCGGCCCATATCGATGACTTTCAGACATATTCCAACCTATCACATTAAATTCGGGGTGTGCTACATGACTCATCATTCTGGAGCTTGTAAAATTCTTAACAGTATCATCATTTGACTTATTTCAATGCTCCATTAAGTTAGCCAACGTCCAACAACGTATATGCTTAACTTAACAAACATATCTCAAGACAAGCTACCATGAAGTCCTAATCAACCTCAAATTTCAAACCTCAAAAATCCACAAAGTTGGGGGTCACTCAAATACAATTAAAGCGACAAACCCAATCTCAACTTCTAATCCCAATGGTTCTTATAATTACCACAACGGTCATATATTTCCTCCAACATGCCAAATCAGTAATCACAATTCACACAAACAAGTTTCGGTTTGTGTGCTTTGGATTATTTACCAAAATACCATTTACAAAATTTTCGTTTCTCACCTGTTATTTGTTGGAAAATATTTTTACAAACTCATGTTTTATAACTTTTAAATTATTTTTACAATTTATTTACACTCAGCACTCATGTTCATGTTTCACCAAAATAGCTAGAAGTAAATGTAAATTCCCACTATAGTAAATTTACAAACTGTAACAAAAAAAAAATGATATTTTAATAAGAAGATTTTTTTCTTGAAATTTTCGAAAATACCCCAATAAAAAATAGAAGAAGAAGAAAATAAAGTTGCAAATTAGGAAAATTTTCACACGACGAGTAGTGGACATAGATGGAATTAAAGTGATGGAAGTGTCGGTGCTGCGTGATTATAAAGTGCGACGGTTACGGTTTGCATCAAAATCGAAGTGGCAAAAAGTAAGCAAACCATCACACGGTTCTCATCTATTTTCTTCTTCTCTGTGAATTATAAACGACACGACTACATCTGGAAACCACACTGCCATTGCGTCGATTCAATTTAAGAAGGTCTCAACTCTATCGGTATAATCGTCGTCAAACTACTCGCTCTGAGGCTAAGCTCATCTCAGTTTTTAATTTGCTAGTAGTAATTATCGCGGATAATTCGGATCGGTGTTCAAATTCATACCCTCTTTTATCATTTCTTGTTTTGTTCGGTTTGATAAGGACGACGAGGATTGGCTGTACTGTATCGACGACAGCGACGGGTGTTTCTGCGAGCTGGACATTTGTCGTGTTTCAGTTGCGTTATAGATTCAGAAAAAGTTTCGAGCTTGATTGAAAAGGAGAGCGACTTGGGTGTAGGGCTGACCGTTGTAGTACGCCCTAGTTGTCGTTTCTGCCCTTTTCGGAGTGAAGTGTTGTTGAATTGAGAAATTGGGGATTAGGGTTTTTTCAGATCTGCGAGTTGGGTGTCTGATATGGCGAGGCTTTCTGGGTTTAACGGCGGTGGTGGTCGGCGGAGGTTCAATGTCGGTGCTCTTGCGGGGCTTTTGGTGATTTTGCTGCCGGTGTTTTTTCCGACGATGTTTAAACCCCTGAGCCACGCATCGCCTTCAGCTTTCTCGGTATGTTGGATTTTAATTGCATTAATTTTTGTGCGTTTGAGATTTGGTCAAGTGATGTGTGTCTTGGATGCCAGTTGGTTTAGTGAGGTTTAGGAATGATGTTGTTGTATGTGACTATTGTGAAATATTGAGGTTGTTAGTTGGTGGTGGTCTGAGGTTGTTGTTGCCTTGACGTCAAGAATGTGACTGATTTCTGATGTAGGTGACAGTTGAGGATTTAGTTGATAATTAAATGTAAGACTGTATGCGGAAGTGAAGTATTTCCAGGTGTAAATTGATGCCATTGTTTAACATAGTAAGAAATTTCTAAGAATCTAATTTTAGAATTGAAAAAATGGTCAGAAAGTTCTTGCAAAGATTTCGATTGTGTAATAAGGTGGTATGACTATCAGAAGGTGTACAAGGACTTTGAAAAATGATATGGTGTACAAGTCAGATGCATGTGATTTGGTTCATTC
This sequence comes from Rhodiola kirilowii, assembly GCA_033675215.1. Lineage (NCBI taxonomy): Eukaryota > Viridiplantae > Streptophyta > Magnoliopsida > Saxifragales > Crassulaceae > Rhodiola > Rhodiola kirilowii. The sequence continues at coordinate 2,831,463 of CM066203.1, read as the reverse complement.
CAAGAAGATACTAACGTTGTTCCTATCTTCAAGTACGGTTGGTGTTTGTAGATAAAACTTAGTTGTAGATTGCTTAGCTCTTTTTATTCATCTTCACTGTAGCGACATGCTTGAACATCATCTGATGATAAATTATTTATGTGGAAAATGATCTCTGTATGGTTATCTGATGTACTGATTTTCTGCAGGAGTGGATTGCTCCAAAACCACGGCACTCACGGTTGCTTAACAGTGCTCTACGGCAGGAATCTGTAAGTAGAAATGTGACCGATTCAACGATATCATCGTCTTCCTTTGCATTTTGGTTCTCCTTCTTGAATTGCATCTGCTGCAACTAAGCCATTCTGCTAAACGATTTTCATGTGTAGTCTGACGAACAGCGTGACCTGTGGACTCCTTTGCCCGATCAAGGGTGGAGACCTTGCATTGAGTCAGCAAAACCACCTAGTAAGTGAGGAGCATGAGTCTACCGTATCTTAGTTATATCGCAGTTTCTTTTGTTGTTGATAAATCTTCCAATTCGATTGCTCGAGTATCTTTTGATGCCTGGATATCTCGAGGCCATTCTTTCTGTGCCCTTCTTGCTACTCTTGTTATCACAATGGACAAATGTCGATATCTTTATTATGATATTTTTTATGATATGGCTTAAATCTTAATACTTGATATTGATCTGTTTACATTATTATCAGCGCTCCTCCTCCTCTGTCATTATTTGGTGTAGATAGTGTCTCCTTCAGAAGAGTAGATTGTGATTTTTTTATCGGAAAGATATATTTGTACAAAATACCGGATTCCAACTAATGTCCGATGAATTTCACTTTGTTCCTATCAGCGTTGCCTGAGAGTTCCAAGGGATACATTCAAGTTTTCTTAGATGGAGGGCTGAACCAACAGAGAATGGGCGTAAGTATTATGTATATGCAGTTGTTATAACTTACGACCACAGACCTGAGAAGTTCAAGGATGGCCTAGTTAGATAATTGCTATTATCACGTGCTTTGATATAAGCTGCAGAAGCACTCACACCATTATCAAATGATTTGGAATGTAGGTTTGTGACGCTGTTGCTGTTGCGAAAATTTTGAATGCAACTCTTGTTATTCCGCATCTGGAGATAAACCCTGTATGGAAAGATTCTAGGTACCTCTTGCTTGAAGTTTAATGTATTATGACATTTCTCATGAGAAGTAACTGATAATAAGCTGTCTTTATTCATCCCGTTACAGCTCGTTCATGGATATTTTCGACGTCAATCACTTTATTGACTCGTTGAAGGACGACATATCCATTGTTAGAGAGTTACCATATGAATTTTCGTGGAGCACAAGAGAGTACTACGCCACAGGCATACGAGCTACCAGAGTAAAATTAGCACCTGTGCATGCGTCAGCTAGTTGGTACCTAGAAAATGTCTCGCCCATTTTGGAAAGGTGCGGAGTAATCACTAATCACATGCCCTGTTTTTTGTTTGCTAGGACTGAATAGGCCCCCAGAGTTTAATGATTTTAAAATTCGTGATAATCTTCAGTTTTATGGATCACTAGAAATCTTATGTTATTTACTTACTTATATTTCAGCTACGGCATTGCTGCAATTTCTCCTTTCTCCCACCGTCTGGCTTTCAATAACTTGCCAGCAGATATCCAGCGCCTTCGTTGCAAAGTCAATTTCCGAGCTTTAGCTTTTGTTCCTCATGTTAGAGCGCTCGGTGATGCTATTGTGGGTCGTCTTCGGGATCCTTCTAACAAGGGCGATGGTAAAAATTACCTGCATGAGGTCACTGATCGGGATAATGGAAAGGGGAAAGGCAAATACGTTGTTCTTCACCTTCGCTTCGATAAGGTGTCACTCTTTGGAATCAGCATTCACTCTCTATTTATTTGCTTTTTTAACAATTGTGTTCATGCACGTTACAGTTTGCTTAACTATACTATTTTCGTTTCACTATGACCATATACTCAATTATTCAATCAGGATATGGCAGCTCATTCAGCATGCGATTTTGGAGGTGGCAAGGTGGAAAAAATGGCTTTAGCCAAGTACAGACAAACAATATGGCAAGGAAGAGTGGTCAATTCCCAGTTCACTGATGAGGAGCTAAGAAACCAAGGGCGGTGCCCATTGACTCCAGAAGAGATTGGGTTGCTTCTCGCTGCCTTGGGCTTCGACAACAACACTCGTTTATATCTCGCCTCCCACAAGGTGTTTTTTATACCATTACTTTTTTACTCCACTTGTCACTAATTATCTCAACTTCGAGCACTTATTGTAGCTGAGTTTTGACATTTTTTTTGAAAATGCACATTTTTTACTCCCACAAGGTCTATGGCGGAGAAGCTAGACTTTCCGCACTGCGTAACTTGTTTCCACTAATGGAGGATAAAAAGAGCCTTTCCTCATCTGAGGAACGCGTTCAGATTAAAGGAAAAGCTTCACTGCTAGCTGCTGTGGATTATTACATCAGCATGCATAGCGACATTTTCATCTCCGCCTCACCCGGGAATATGCACAATGCTATGGTAAGACATCATCAGAAATTTAGACCGCCCTACAATCTTTTAACATCACAATTTCAGTTACATCAATCAATCCTTACAGCGAGTCAAAAAAATTCAACTAATTGATTGATGTCTTGATGCATATCTCAGGTGGGTCATCGGACATTTGAGAACCTGAAGACTATAAGACCGAACATGGCCTTATTAGGACAGCTATTCTCAAACAAAAGCTTAACTTGGCCAGAATTCGGAAAAGCAGTATTGTCAGGCCACAAAGGCAGACATGGCGAAATCAGGTTAAGGAAACCGAACCAGTCACTATACACGTATCCAGCTCCTGATTGCATGTGCCGTCACTAGTCTCGCTTCCTTTCCTATCCATCATTCCTCGACTTATATTTGTGACTAGTCCGACTGCGTTCAATAAGTGTCGATCATGCTCTCTTACTTTTACACGTTACACGATGCCTGTTTAGTCCGTAGGCGTGGATGAGACATTGTATTGAGTTGTTTTAAGCAAAGTTAGATTACATGGTTTTCTATTCAAAGAGATTTAGATGTTCATGTTCGTTTATTTTAACTGAACAAGGTTACATCTGCAAACCCCTCAATTGACAATTGTTATCCTTCAGAAACCTCTGCCACCTGTTTGTGAAAAAACTAACCATCCATGTGCTCCCCCCCCCCCCACGTCTACAATTCAGTAATGACACCCTCCACAATCTCACATATTCATCTGATACTCTCCGGGTTCAGGCGGTCGTACCATATATTTATACTTCTCAACTTGGTTAAACATTCAAATACAAATAAATATAATTTAAGTAAACAACACTTATAAGGATGAACAAGACGCATGTGAGGTTTTAGTTGAGTTTGCTCAACTTTTGGCTTCATAACCAAGTGATCTTAAGATCAATTCCCCACAAATGCATGCACCATTCTGAATTTCTTCCCTTCACAAGAAATTATTTTTCGAATTCATGTATTTAAGAAGTTGTCTACACGAGGAGTTTGCAATATTCTTAAAGATTTATTAAGATAGTGAATGCACATATGGAGTTAATGAGATTAGTCCGTTTTAGATATTTGTTATAATATAAAAACCCTCTACATACTTGTTTTTCGTCAAGCAAAATCACAAAGTTTCTAAGAGAGGAAATAAGCAAGAACGATTACTTGTTTGTTGTTGACTGAGTCAGCTCACCAGGGTTGACCAAGTTGACTTTGATTGATGTTGATCGAATTGACTTTGACAAAAAAAAAATATAAATATATATATTTTGACATGCAGGTTGTTCATTGATAATAAAGGTGTCAAGAGTTGGGAAATGGGTTATGAACCTCATGTCCAGAAAAACTGTGATTTTCCTCCTTGCATTTATTGTTGCACCATTTTGGTTTATGTTCAAGTAAATTAGATGCACTGATTGAACATACAATTTAAAGCTAGCATAACCACTTGGAAGTTGGAACCCCCCGTCTGTGGATCGATTAAAGTTCAAGAGAAGTTTTTGGACTGACTGAAAAGATAAATGGTTAATAATAATATGGTTAGTCAAAAAGTTTAGTTCTCAAAATGAAATAGATGTCAATTTGTTTTTCGAAAATTCATTAAAACATGACATGATGTATTTGTCTTCTACACATACATGTGTAATATTATTTTGTTTACAATTTGGATTCCCCAAAAGTGTTTTTTCCCCTCATTTACCATAAGTAGTTTTTTCAAATATAGATCTCTCTATGAATTAGATTTCCAAAATACTTTTTTTTAGCTAAGTTCAGGACTTGTTCCCCTAGTTTATACACTGCGTCATGTGTTTTTTAAGCTGTGTCTGCAAGTTAAGGAAACATAAGGGAACATAATTTGAAGTGCATGTTATTATCACATCACTATTTATTTTGCATGCACACGTGTGTAAATGTTTGGAACTTTGAATGAATTCATCACGTGCCTTACGTATGTCAAACAACGATCATGATTGAATAGTATACACTTTATTACTGTCGAGTCTCGTCATAAATCATGTTATACTCCTTCCTTTTAAATTGTTATTTCATTAAAAAAAATTCATTATTCGGCATAGCAAGAAGCGTAATAATGTCATCTTATAAAAATTGAGTAGAGAGTTACCAAATTATATTTTAATCACGACCAAATTAGTATCATTCATCATATAAAAAAAACGGCCAAAATATCAACAACAAATAAATTGAAAAAAGGTAGTTGTTTGGTCGTATCCAACAACTCGTCAAGAAGACTACGATGTCTATCAGTTTCACTTATTCAATTCGAAAGATTATATTTTGAGCAGATACTAACCCCTAATCCAGTTCATTCAAAAACAAAATTCGAAAGATTATATTTCTTTTGGTCTAAGACAAGTGTTGGCCGCTAATGTCCATTGAAATTCCTAAACATTATTACAAAAATGTCTCTCTCATTATTATTATCGGCCAGCCTTAATTAAGGTGAGTATGACATGCCGCTAGTGCGACTTCATTAAGCTAGGCTGGGAATCTTGGAGAATCTATCTTTGACAGTGAGGTGGTGCCTTAATCGCTTGTAGAGATTGCGCCGATTTTGAGGGTGGCTAATGAGGTGGAGTGTAGCAACGCAAGGGTTGCTTATCTATGTCGATTTTATGCCATTTGACAAAGCTCATACGTTGTATCCTAACTCTATTGGCCGTGGTGTGTGCCAGTTCAGAACAGCTAGCCTTTCTACAACGATTAGAAAGAGAAAATGATTCAACATTTATGGGGAGAGTTAAGAAGAGTGATGCCCCATAAATGCATGCAACACTTTTACCAGCATTATTACACGAAATATATCCAGGCTTTCAAAGCACAGCAGATAAAGCTGATCGGGCATGACTTATCAAAGCATATCAAACTGCCAATGTTCTCTTTGAGGTTTTAAGGGCTGTCAATTCGATACAGCGTATCGAAGTTGATCGAGATATTTTGGCAGCTCATAGCATTCCCACCATGACTAAAAAACATATCATCCATTTCTCTCATTCACTTTATCTCTCATCTAGTCATCACTCATGATCAATTTGATCGTGTATACTTCACTCGTGACCAAACAAAAAAAGTTAATCATCCCTCTCCCATACTCCTATAATCTTATCAATGGAAAAATAAAATTATTTAAACATACATCAAAATATGACTTAATAAAATTACGATTGTTGATATTTTCTATTTTATTTTTGACTCTTTAATTTTCAAGATAAATGAGTTACAAGTTACAAAATTAATCTGAAAAAATTTTAAAACAGGACATGTGTCATGTTCTGGTTGGTTGTATAGCCACCAATTCTTATTATTGAAAAAATTATGGTGGGATGATCTCATGACCAAGTTACAAAGAAAACCATAATATATGTCCTTTACAATATTCTACCTCTTGATGCTGATAGTGATAGCTAGGCAATTCTGCAGTATCCAGAAATTCAAGCTGATGTGCTTGCTCTACGGAAAACCAGAGGACTTCTAAGGCCAAAAGAGTATGACAAAAGAAAGGGTGAAGATATTCTAGACTGGCTCCAAGATATATTCGGCTTTCAGAGAGAAAATGTGGCTAATCAAAGAGAGCATCTAATCTTGTTACTTGCAAATGTCCACATACGCCAATTTCCTAAGCCCGATCAACAGCCAAAGTTAGATTAACGAGCAATTACATAAGTGATGAAGAAACTCTTTAAGGCTTACAAAAAATGGTGCAAATGTTTGGATCGCAAAAGTAGTCTTTGGTTTCCGACCACACTATAGGAAGTTCAGCAACGTAAACTCTTGCACATGGGATTGTATCTTCAAATATGGGGGAGGCTTCAAACTTGAGGTTCATGCCAGAATTTCAGATGTACATCCGGTCCGATCTGGACCGGACTGGTGGACCGGTATTTTATGGACCTAGGACCGTATCGGAATTTTTTTTAAAAATGAATCGGGACCGGACCAAAATTTCATGTTATTATCACCCAAAATTTTACGGTGCGGACCGATAGACCAGAAATTTATATAAGGATTGGACCGCGGACCGAATCGGACCAATAAAAAATCCGATCCAATTTCCCAGTCCGGATTTGATTTATGCATCCCTTGCCAGAATGCATCTGCTATATCTACCATCACTACTACAAACTGGTCTTTATGCATCGTTTTTTTTGATATTATGCATCGGTTTTGGTTTCGATGCATAATGAAGCGTTGCATAATGTTTGCACATTATGCATCGGTTCATAAAACATCGTTGCATAATGTGCGAACATTATGCATCAGTTTTTCCTTGAACCGATGCATAATGTCCGCACATTATGCAACGGTTTTTTAGAGAAACCGATGCATAATGTTCAAAACCGATTCACATTATGCAACGGTTTTTCAGAACCGATGCATAAGTGAGAACATTATGCAACGGTTTTTCATTGAACCGATGCATAATTTTCAAAACCGATTCACATTATGCAACGGTTTCTTTGAAAACCGATGCATAAGCTTCAAAAAAATGGCAAATTTGGCTTTACAAAAGCTCAAATCCACCTGAAATTAAACATCAATAATAAACCCTGTTGTTCCAACTTTTTAATACAATACAGCTTACAATGCTAAACACCATTTCCCTGAATTTGCATTACAATATCATTCATACACATATATATTTGTCTCTTTGGTACAAATACACCACAAAACATCACATAACAAATGTTGTCTAAGTTAATGTCCTATACCGCAAAATGAGTGGTCACATAGTCACGTAGATAACTGGCGATTTCATCCCGAACTTCAAGAATCTTGTCGACATCGTATGACTCTACTCCATTAGGAAAACAGTACTATAAAAAAACAAGAGAACTAAGTCAACAATTAAAGAGTGATAACGATTAAGCCTTAAAAAGCTTAATCAACGACTAACTTCTAAAAAGCTAAATCAACAATTAAAGAGTGAAAACAAGAGAACTAAATCCACAATCAACAAGTAAACGGTTAAATGAATAACATATGTATATATATCTCTAAAAAGCTCACTTGGTTAATGTCTTCAACCTCCGCACCATTATTAGCCCGTACAAATGCTATAATGTCCCGAATAAATTGAAGGACATAATAATCACAAAAATGGCTAGGTGGTTGTCTTGGACACTGCACGATATCAAGAATTGCAGTTAATTAACATACTTTATAAATGAAAAAAAATATTTAATAAAATTGTCTAATTTGTGAATACCAAAACTTTCTTCCACTCTACTTTACGTGTACTCCTCGGTACACATCCTTGGTAGTATCGATGTAATCCCCTAAAACAAACACAATAATGTAATTATTAGTGACTTTTCAATACAAGTTATAAGATAAAAGTAATTTCCAAACTCACGTGTCCACCAACTCTTTTGCATCAGTGTTTATATCCTTCTCTTCTGCCGATGAATCAAGCCAAAGAACCTTATATTGTCTTGGAAAGATGACGCATAACATCCAATGCCACCTAAAAAAACCCACTAACTTAAAAACAAATGTGTTTAGAACAAAAGTTAACATAAACTTGCGATTTACCTTATAATAGAAGCTCACGAAGAAGAATCTTAATAGTGAATGTGCAACAATTACGAATTAGTAAACAAGGAAAAATAAATTCAAATCTCCATGTTCGTATTAAAATAAAAAAGATTGATAATCATCAAATTAATATACTTAAATCCAACTAGTTATTAACATCATTCAACGATGAAAGAGCAACAAAAATGAAATGTCCAAGTTTGAAAACTATAAACAATTAACACAATAGAATACCTTATATGAAATTATGTAGTGAGGATTACGGATATGCAACTTCCACCGTATAGAAGTACCCCCGCTTGAATCTATGTTTTCAAACAAAAATATTATCATATATGAATCCAATTAGTTATATATACATCATTCAATGATGATAGAGCAACAACTAATTAATATACTTGATTGTGAGATCGTATATTAAACTCAAAACACAATTAATGGATTACAAACCTCTAACGAAGCCGAGTAGCCAAAAAAGATTCACCTAACAATCTTCATGTTGGCGAGGAGAAGCTTTCTCTTGCAAATCGACTAACAATGACTACAAGTAGTTAACGAACACAAGTTAGAATTTAAGAACAGAAATTCGCTCCTCAGTTCACAATCAATACAATTTTACTTTTCCGCAAATCTCTCTCTCTCGAATTCGATCGTCTCTGCGATCGTCTTCTCCGATCAAGCTCCGCCGCTCGTTTCGTGCGACTCCGGCGTTGCCTTTCCACATATCATAAACCATAGCAGCCTCTTCAGCCATGTCAAATGTTCCAAGCCAGAGCCAAACACGTTTGACTGGATCTCTGATCTGGGCAGCCCATTTACCCGAAGGTCGTCTCCTAACACCTCTAAACTTCTTCCTACCGCCACTGCTAACGACGTTGCAGTGAGCTTTCAGTACGGGTCGGGTATTTACCTCTCGTTTTCGACCGATGGTTAACATGTTTGGTTTCACCATTGCTTTCACTTCATAGCTCGTCGGTTGTATTTCTATCTCGTTGATCACATACTTCTTCACTCTCCTCCGATCATCGTCCTCGCCGCTTGACGAGTCGGTCGCGTTCGGGTCGGTGTCTGAAATCTTTAGCCGCTTAGTAATCCGCTTCTTGGACTGGGAAACTTGCTTCGTGGTGAAGCTTTGTGCTCCATGTCGTTATTTAACGGGATTAAAGAGGATTCAAATTACCAGAGGATAGAGAATATGATGAACGAAGAGCTGAGAGGAGAGTGATTATTGGGGTGGGAAGTTTGACATTTGAGTTGTATGGAGTGCTAGCCGGGAATGTCACCGTTATTACATGTGAGAATGTACAGCCTGCTTATGGAGGTGTAGAGGAGGCATTCTTAAGGAAAGTGGTTACTCCAATATATAATGTTATTGTCAAGGAAGCAGAAAGAGTAAAAAATAATGGAAAATCTAACCATTCTCAATGGGGAAACTATGATGATCTAAATGAGTATTTCTGGTCTCCACACTGTTTTAGACTAGGCTGGCCAATGCGCAATGATGCTGATTTCTTCTCGACATCTAATTCACAGTATCACATTGACAAAAAAAGAGGATGGCAAACATGCTAAAGGAAAATGTTGGTTAGGAAAAGTCAATTTTGCCTAGATATGATCATTCTGGCATATCTACCGAAGCTTTGTTAGGAAAAGTAGTGTTTTATCTCTAGACCTAAAACTCAAGAAAATCATTCTCCTCAAAGTTGGAAAGTGGTGTTCTTAACTGCTCATCAGCTTGCTACTACCTTTGGCATTCTTGGTATGCAACAAATTTGTGGTTATGACATTTCTTGTTTCTGCAAGCTGGTACTAAACATGTTTCTTGGTTTAATAAAAATTTGTGTTTTATTCTTTTATAATACATTAAAAAATTTCTAAAACGTATATCAATAATGTTGAAGAAATCAAAATTTTAAAAAATCATTCTATAATAGAATATAATTATATTATATTTTTTATTCTTTGCATATGTAATGCATAGATAATGCATAAACACATCACCCTAATAACAATAATAATAATAGTTGTGCTCGCATGACCAAATAATAAAGCCGAGGCTGAGACCACCACATCATCATCATTAAGATTCGGTAGTTAGACCTTTCAAGAAATCGTCGAATAAATAGAAATAGAAACAACAGAGTGGCAAGCAAGTTTGGCGACAAGTATATTACAACAACTAAACTGAACACAGATGGTCCCGATAGCTACAAATTTTCGGGTAATATCCAATACAAACACAGACAGATAGGTAACGCTGTGCCTCCCCCTCTGACTTATGCCCTCAGAAGAAAACTCAAGGAAGCAGTGGAGTGGAAGAATTTGAAGTAGCAATATTCATGTCTTTATTGCGTGAGAACCTGTCATTTGATATTTAGCAGGATATGTATGGTACAACACAATACAGGAATCTGAAGAAGCTTGGCTCTACAAAAACAAAACTAGCTGCAACAAGTGAACATTTCAGTATGCAGACTTCATTTGTTACCCCCCCCCCCCCCCAAATACAGTATTTCCAAACCGGCCTTTGATGGTTCGAGCAAATTCAGGAGGATTCTTCCAATAGTATGCATAGAAGACATGCAATATTACCACCCAAGCAGTAGCGGAAATAACCTTAAGAATGTATCTTAGCTTGACATGAAGTGGCATGCTAGACTTTTCCTTCCAACTAAGACCCAAGTCAAGAACAGCTTGTCTAAGCTTTAGAATTGAAGTAGTTACAAATACACTCAGAACTTTCTTGAAAACATCAGCGGCAAAGATAGAACTATGATATCCACAGGTCCATTCCATGCAACTATTATCATTGCCTCTAAGCAGAGAATGTAAAAACTCCACATTCTATCAAAGCTTCGGTAAATATGCCAGAATGATCGTATCTGATCGATAAAATTGACTTTTCCTAACCAACGTTTTCCTTTAGCAGGTTTGTCATCCTCAGTTTTGCCAATGTTGGATCGTTAGGTTAGCCGTCTATGTGAGGGAGATCCCTGAATGGTATCCCTCAGACAGATGGAAGCGGAACTTATCTTAAGCACAGGAAATTGTACGGAAAGTAAAGACTCACAGATTTATAGTGGAAACTTTATTGCAATCCTTGCAACAGGCTGAAAACCACTTGCCTTCTGGACAGTTCCAGAAGGGCTTCAAGATCTGTGTTATTGATGAAAGAATATGCTTGTAGTTTGTTACACTTTGTCTCACTCAGTGACAGTTAACAATACTACTCAATTCAAAGTATCAACTAACACGATCTACTCTTGTCCGCACACAGCAGCACTTCGTCAACTCCGGAATTGATCTTCTCTTCAATCTCCGATTGCTCTCTCTAAACAGCCGCGCTTCAATCTGACGACTCCTCCTCCTTTTATAGAAGTCTTCACTCGGCAGATCTGATCTCTGTCTCACATCCGATTGCTATCCAGTAGATATGATATGGTTAAGATATTTCCACATCTTAACCACATCACATATTTCCCTTCCAATTCTGGCGTGTATCTTCTCTTCATATATACGAGACGCCTATTCATGTATATCTTGACATCAATATTCCTCATCAAACATTACATTCAAATACTCGTATATCTTCAATATATATCCCGAGTATATCTTCCCAAATCCAATCCAGTCATAAGGTCGGTGTGTCCCTCACACAGAACACATCTCTCTCGCAGCGCTGCTCTCTCGCAGAGATGTCCAACCGACCTGATCTACATCAGAGATTCGATCTCCATCAGATATTTGATCTCCATCTTGCAGATTTGATTGGTTAAGATATTTCCATATCTTAACCCAATAAATCATTCCCTTCCATATCCAGCTTGTATATATTCAGCACTTACATCTTGAGTATATTCCCATCTCATATATGTATCTTGAGTATATCCTGTACGGATATTTCCATATCATATATTGAGTATATCTGCTCGGATATTTCCGTATCATATATTGAATATCACAATCTCGGGTCTTGATATATCTTTGCTGCTGAGCTTGATCTCGTCTCTCACGCAGATCTCATCTCTCTCGTAGCGCTGAGCTCTCTCAGAGATGTCCAGTCACGTTTTCTCTCAGACAGTCTGGACCCTGTGACTTCTCAGATAGATTGTGATTTCTGCACACTCAAGTCAAATATTAGCTAAGTGTTTGTTATCATCAAAATACAAAGGGTCCAACAAATTCCCCCTTTTTGATGATGACAACCACTTCTTCACAAATAAGAAATCACATCTAGCTATGACACGGAGATCACATCTACAATTCCCTACAGCAGCTAGCTACTTAAGAATTTATTCATTAAATTTTTATTTAAGTCCAGCGAGCGTAGTTCCCCCTCAGATAGACATTCGCTTAAACTTTGGTACTGATTTTTCCCCCTTAGTGAATGCACATATATGTCTTCCCCCTTTTGGCATCATCAAAAAGATATGCAAATAAGAACACAGAGTAATGGAAAGAAAAACATTTCATTCTTGCCAGCAAGTCATAAGCGTGTCACGCGGACACCACACATGCAGGCAGGGAAATCAAAATGCACAGAGACCTTAAACACGAATTTTAAAAAAAACAAAATAAAAAAAAGCAGGGAGAGATATGGTAGGGTTGGCAAAGATGGGGGCCATGAGACAATGCAAACTAAGCATCATTCTGGTACAGACCCTTCAGCTATTCCACAATCTCAGCAGCAAAATTCTCGATCTGCTCTGGGAACCCCTCAATCATAGCAGCCGCAGCACCCAAATCTTTCACCCAATTCTCCTATGGGACTTTCAGAGCTTTCTATGCTGCCACTTCCAGGGCTGATAACCTCCCTTTCACATCCTACAGCTCAGACCTCACCGCCTTCAACTCAGACCGAACTTCCTGCACCTCAGACCGAAGCTCCTTCAACAGCGTCATCATCTCACCCATACTATCAGTGGGGAGAACAGCTTCCTCACGCACAGGATCAGCAACGGGAGTCACTTCAACAATATCTACTTCTAGGTGACGGTGATGGGGAGCTTCGAACTATCCATCCTTCTCCTACAAAGTACTCCAGACCTCAGCAATCACGCTCATAAGTAGGAGCAAGAAGAACACCAACTGCGCTATAGGACTCATGATCTTCTTCTCGTAATGTGTGTGACTCAACTGAATACACTAACCATCACTAAGACTAATCTTGCAGCACTCGTGGACCATTGTCCATACCTCACGTTTCTATCACCGCAGCGGCAGGGCCTTCATCAGTTCTGGAAACCCTGCGACTGCCACCGACATGGCACCCGAATCAACTGTGATCACCACCTCTAGGGCAACCATCTTATCTTTCACGACCATCAACCCGGTCCTTGCCTTCAGCAACTCTGATCTCACCTCCTTCAGTTCACTTTTCATCTCCTTCATCTCAGCTCTAAGCACTTTCAGCAGCGCCAACATCTCACCCGAATCCTCAGAGGGAAGAGCCTCTTCATTACATGCAGGGGCAACAACATTTATAGGAATCACCTCAATGACATCCTCATCCTCATCCTCTTCTTCCACAGCAGGGACAACCCATCCGACTCTCGCAGAGAACTCCAAACCCAATCTGGCAATATGATCATCACACAGTACAGACGAAAGCATTCTCTCAGACTCAGGTTTATACACCTCCCAATACTCCATTATCTCCTTCACAAACCCAGCAAAGGGTAGTCCATTTGACGGGTTATCCTTGTTGTTCTACATATGCTTCATCCTTATCTTCAATCCTAATCCATCCATTATCTGAATGTCACAAATCTCCTTATCTCCACAACTGTCATAGAGATTGTTTCCCAGCCAAAGTTGAACCTTCCAAAGTGGTAACTCAATATGACCTGTCTCATGGGTACACAAGGTTTTTGGTATGGTGTGCTGAATTTACCCAAATGGTACAAATAACACCACACACAATCAAGCACAAATAAGTAAGATCATCCAAACATATTTTATTGTCTTTGTACCTCATGTGGAATAATTCCAGAAAAGAAACATATCAACGGGCTCATAGGAGCACTCCACATGAAGATAGGCTAAGGTTGGTCTAGAGTACCTCCTGGGCTTATAATGTGGGATCAACTATGGAGGTCTCATTTGGGCAGAAAGAAATCTGACTTTTATGTTTTTCAGTCCCTAATGCAGTCATCAGTCACATAGCAAGCATGCATGAATACAATATGAACACAACCTACTTTTTCACTAGCACAGAACATCCATGTTAAATTCTCCATCAGACGTGACTTGCATGCATCTAGTCTATCCAATCATCGAGAGAGCAACACATAAGCACAACTCTAAGAGGGTGAAACCATACCTAGTTCAAGCCTCGGCTTCTCGTAGGGTTCCCAGTGCAATGCCTTTGAATATGTCTGCTATCAGTTCCTTAGTTCTGTAGTATTCCATTGCTATTGTTCCCTTTTCTACACAGTCTCGCAGAAAGTGATATCGAATCTCTCTATGCTTAGTGCATGAAAACTGCACAAGATTTAGACACATTAATAGCACTAGTGTTATCACACAGAATTTTAGCACAATCAGTAATAACACCATAGTCACTTAGATGTTGCCTGAGCCATAGCAGTTGTGCACAGTAAGCAGCAGCAGCAATGTATTCTGCCTCAGCGGTGGAAAGTGCAATTGAGACTACTTCTTTGAAGCCCAAGAGATGAGACACGGTCCAAGATACTGAGCCATCCCTGACGTGGACTTCCTGTCTACCTTGCAGCCTGCACAATCTACATCAGTGTAGGCTACCAGGCGTAAGTTTCCTCCTCTCAGATAGAACAAGCACAAATCATATGTTCCCTTCAGATATCTCAGTATCATCTTCACAGCTTTCACGGGGGTTTCTCTGGGATCTGCCTGAAACCTAAACCAATAGAGTGTCCTTCCCTTCCTTCAAAAGGAAGAGAGTCTTGTCCACCTCTCCTCTGACATATCCGTGGGATAGTAGAAACTGTGACAGTCTCTCATACTATGCGCGAGGTGCTTGCTTCAACTCATACAGCGCCTTGACCGGGATATGGACATGATCAAGGTGAGTGTGATCTTCAAACCCTGGTGTCTGGCTCACATATACCTCCTCTTTCAGATTTCCGTTCAAGAAGGCCGTTTTCACATCCATCTGCCTCTTGTTGGTTGTACCCCTTGACTACCAAGCGGGCTTTATTTCTCACAACGACTCCCTTGTCGTCCATCTTGTTTCTAAAGACCCACTTCGTCCCTATTACATTCTTGTCCTTCGACCTAGGAACCAATCTCCATACCTTGTTCCTCTCAAACTGATGTAGCTCTTCTTGCATGGCATTGACCCATTCTGGATCCTTTAGCGCTTTTGCTACTGTCGTCAGTTCTGCAAGAGAGACAACGGATGCAAATTCTCAAAAATGACACATATTATCTAGATTACCTAATTCTGCGATGTGTAACACTGGTAGTCCCTCAGCCTTGCTGGTGGCTGTATAACTCTTCCAAAGCTTGTAGTCCTGGGTTCCCCCTCAGTGCCTGGAACATCCGCTGTCCAGATACCAGGGTCGGGGCCTCGCTTCTGCGAGAGAGAGATCAGTTTTTATGAACCCAGACAAGCTTGGGCTTACTGGGTTTCGAAACAGTTTTAACAACAGGAAGAAATTTTGAAGAGTAAGAATCATTCTTATCAGTAAGACTAATTTTTCTTCTAAGGGTTCTTCTGGGTCGTCTGTAGATGGCTGTGTCATGGTGTGGACGAACCCACTCAACTCTGTCTTCCCTCTTGTGGGGAGAGACTTTTCTCCATGAGACGTGAGCGGTACTGGCCTTTCTCTGATCACTGTGATTCCTCTCGTTGGCTTCTTTCAACTTCTTACAGTCTGATCTGTAATGGCCAGAGTGACCGCAGTGCCAGCAGACATGATAGTAGAGACCACCCGTTTTTCTGTTTCTCTCTAAGGGCATAGGTTTCCTATTTCTCCATGCCTGAAAGTCAATCGAGAAGGGTTGACGATTGGAGCTCTGCTTCTTCCAAATTTCAGAGGCTTTCCTAGCTTTGAATGGTACAGAGTCACTGTCATAGAGGTGACTTTCCTCCAAAGATGTGCCTGCTCTTCCCAACTGTCTCGTGGCTTCTGGTTTTCTTTCATGGAGAGAGCACTCACCGATTTCAGTTATTACTTCCTTTCCTTTGGCAGTCATTTTGTTCTCTGCCTTTTCACCTGTCTCTTTCTTTCTTTCATCATATCCAAGTCTTGGTCTATCAAACCTTCTTTTGAATTTCTCCTTTTCTTCTTCAACCCTCTTGGCTTTTAGTTCTCGCATCCAGATTTCCTTTCTTTCAGTCTCTCCTCGTCTGAGATCTGCCACAATCTGACGTGGTTCCTCATTGTCCAACTTGAGTCTGGCCAATTCTGCATTTGATTCTTCCACTTTGGCTCTGATGTCTATCGACTTGGTGTCATCAATTTTCATGCACCTCAGCTCATCACTTAAGGCATTGATCTGTATGTTCCTTCTGTCACATGTGGGACACTTGCAGACGTGTTCCTCAATTTCCCTCTCAAGTCGCATAGCTTTGGTTGACCAGAGGCGTTTGTTCTTCATATCATCTTCGTGTTCATCTTGCATAATCTCAAGCTGTTCTTTAAGACTGTGAATCATCTTCAATAGTTCGGCAATAGTCTCTGCAAAATCAGATTCACTAAAAACCTTATCTATAAAGGAATCAGATTCATTTACCTCACTAGTTGCGCCTCGTGCCATCAGACATGGCTTTTTAGCTTGCTTCTTATCACTGCATTCCTCATCTGAGTCACTCCAGGCAGCGAACATGGCTTGAGCTTCCTTTGGTGCAGGTGGTTCACCCTTCTTTTTGTTGTAACAGTCTTTAGCAAGGTGTCCCTTTTTCTGGTAGTGATAACAGGTTCTTTCTTCCTTTGCTCCTGCCTTTGTCTTTCTCTCCTCTGAGGTAGCTCCCTTGCTTCCCTTTTGGTTGTTTCGCCCTCCGCTGGATCCACCTCTGTTCTGCATTCTGCCTGTGTTCGCCATCTTGAAGGCCCTTGAGAGGAGATCAATCTCTTCATCCTCACTTGTAGATGGCATACTCACCTGTGCTATATCCAAAGCCTTCTCAACTTTCAATTCTAGAGCTTGAGATTCGACTGCTTGCCTCCTAGCCATTTTTCTCTCTGCTATCCCTGCTTGGCTTTGCAGATTTGCCACAAGCTCTTCCAGAGAGACATCTTTGATCCCCTTCTAAGCTTGGAGAACTGTAGTCACTGTATCCCATCTAGAGCTGAGGGCTTGCATGAACTGATGAGTAATTTTCCAATGTGGAAGCTTCTCATCCAGAGAGTTCAACTGTGCGACGATTATTTGAAATCTGGTGTAGAAGTCCTTCAAAGATTCATCCTTTCGCTGTTCAATAGTTTCGTAGTCCTTTGTGGCTGCAAGAATTCTGTTCCTTTTTATATTCTCGTTTCCCTCGTATAGTCTAGCAAGGCCATCCCACTGCTCCTTTGCAGTCTTGTACACAGCCATCTTCACCTGATCTTCTGGGGAGAGGGCCATGTACAGAACCTTCTTAGCCCTGGCATTCTGTTGGAGAGCTTTGTAGTCAGCATCTGTGTATTTGTCTTTCTCCTTCTCTTTCGGTTTGGCAGGATCTGTCACATCAAGAATAGAGAAGTTACCTTTTCAAATACTTGCCACAGCTTCCCATCCAGGGAACAGACATGATCTTCGAACTGATCCTTCCACCAGTCATACTCTCCCGGACTGAGCACCGGCGGCTTCCAGAACAAATCGCTTCTGTTAGACATGATTTCCTACAAAGGCTAACACAAAATCTAGAGCCTCCGCTCTGATACCAATTGTTGGATCGTTAGGTTAGCCGTCTATGTGAGGGAGATCCCTGAATGGTATCCCTCAGATAGGTGGCAGTGGAAATTATCTTAAGCACAGGAAATTGTACGGAAAGTAAAGACTCACAGATTTATAGTGGAAACCTTATTGCAATCTTTGCAACTGGCTAAAACCACTTGCCTTCTGGACAGTTCCAGAAGGGCTTCAAGATCTGTGTTATTGATGAAAGAATATGCTTGTAGTTTGCTACACCTTGTCTCACTCAGTGACAATTAACAATACTACTCAATTCAAAGTATCAACTAACATGATCTACTCTTGTCCGCACACAGCAGCACTTCGTCAGCTCCGGAATTAATCTTCTCTTCAATCTCCGATTGCTCTCTCTAAACAGTCGCGCTTCAATCTGAAGACTCCCTCCTCCTTTTATAGTAGTCTTCACTCGGCAGATCTGATCTCTGTCTCACATCCGATTGCTATCCAGCAGATATGATATGGTTAAGATATTTCCACATCTTAACCACATCACATATTTCCCTTCCAAATCTGGCGTGTATCTTCTCTTCATATATACGAGACATATATTCATGTATATCTTGACATCAATATTCCTCATCAAATATTACATTCAAATACTCGTATATCTTTAATATATATCCTGAGTATATCTTCCCAAATCCGATCCAGTCATAAGGTTGGTGTGTCCCTCACACAGAACGCATCTCTCTCGCAGCGCTGCTCTCTCGCAGAGATGTCCAGCAGACCTGATCTACATCAGAGATTCGATCTCTATCAGATATTTGATCTCCATCTTGCAGATTTGATTGGTTAAGATATTTCCATATCTTAAATCAATAAATCATTCCCTTCCATATCCGGCTTGTATATATTCAGCACTTACATCTTGAGTATATTCCCATCTCATATATGTATCTTGAGTATATCCTGTACGGATATTTCCATATCATATATTGAGTATATCTGCTCGGATATTTCCATATCATATATTGAATATCACAATCTCGGGTCTTGATATATCTTTGCTGCTGAGCCTGATCTCGTCTCTCACGCAGATCTCATCTCTCTCGTAGCGCTGAGCTCTCTCAGAGATGTCCAGTCACGTTTTCTCTCAGACAGTCTGGACCCTGTGACTTCTCAGACAGATTGTGATTTCTGCACACTCAAGTCAAATATTAGCTAAGTGTTTGTTATCATCAAAACACAAAGGGTCCAACAATCAATTTCATATTGTGAATTAGATGTCGAAAAGAAATCATCATCGTCGCGCATTAGCCAACCTAGTCTAAAATAGTCTGGAGACCAGAAATACTCATTTAGATCATCATAGTTTCTCCATTGAGAATGGTTTGATTTTCCATGTTTGTCTCTTTCTGCTTCCTTGGCAATAACATCATATATTGGAGTAACTACTTTCCTTAAGAATGCCTCTTCTTCACCTCCATAAACAGGCTGTACATTCTCACCTGTAACAGCGCTGACATTCCCAGCTAGCATTCCATACAATTCATATGCCATATGATGGTACATATAGCATATACATTCTGGCATGAACCTCAAGTTTGAAGCCTCCCACATATGAGAAGATACAATCCCATGTACAAGAGTTTACGTTGCTGAACTTCCTGTAGTTTGGTCGGGAGCCAAATACTACTTTTGCGATCTAAATATTTGCACCATTTTATGTAAGCCTTAAAGAGTACCGAGTCGTCCAATGGAGCAAGTGTGAACTTATGCACTATGTAGGGTTGTGTTTCTATTTATCTTAGTCAGAATCGAGTGTTTTGTTTTGGTTTTGAAGACTAATAAATAAAAAATGCAAGAAAGTAAGAAAAGGATTTAACAAATTTTGAGAAGTATTTCGGGGAACTACTTCACTTACCCAACATTAGAATCATGTTTATTAACTAGAATTCAAGGATTTGCCTATATTGATTGGAAAATAGCCGCACAATCCAAGTAAGAACCTCACCATTTCGGCGCTATTGGTTCGAATTGGAATTGTACCTGAAACTACGACCCCCCCCCCTTCGGCGATATTGGTTCGAATCAAGTAACTCGTTGATGTTTACCAACTCTCGTTGCATAAACATGGGGAGTACTTGTCATAATCATAGCCTTTCCCGTCACAATCTCAGGCCACTCTCGTAGTCACTGAGTTCGTAACGTGCACTTTACTTAATAGTTGGACATTTAGCCTCACCCTTTCGGCGCTATTGGCTTAACGTCTCAAAGAAATACACTTAGATATTTTCTCAAACACTTAGTATGCATCGCTGGGTATTAAGCACTAAGTAAAATACAAATCATGTAAACAATCCAAATCATGCAACAGTTAATATATTAAACAACTCATAGTCGAGTAAGATTCGTATGACCCCAAAATATGGGTCACTACTCACTATCCATCGTCATGGAAATACAAATCATGTTGTGTTCGAAACGAAAACTATAAAGAGAAAAAGGAATGACTACACCCTTCGAGTTGATGTCGATAACATCTTTTAGCTCAATCTTCGATCCGATCAAATCCTCGGGTTTTCGTCCCCCCTTCTCTCTTTTTCGTTGTCTCCAAGTGTGTGGGCGTGTATGTGGAGAATGGATGTGGAGAAGTTCAGAATGGAAGTATCCAACGATGGGTGGCGGCTGCTTCCTCTTCTTTTTATTTAATTTTGTATTTTTGCCAATTTTTCAAAACCCTAGCAAAAATTGGGCTTTTGGCCCATTCAGTCTTGTTGTGTCGCTTATTCGAAACTTTGGTGACACAGAGCACTTTTTGCATGCTTGCTGGAAAATGCCATATCACTTGTGTCAACTATTTTTGTGACACAAGCACAGATTGAGATGGCCTCTTGAGCTCATATTTTGACATCTGTAACGGTTGAATCTGCTCTAGGTTCCAACTACAAAGTTGTAGGCCTTGTGCTTAGGTTTCCAACAAGCCAAAGATCAATGAATTTTAACACTATATGAGCTCTAAGATTGCACGGCAAGTAGGGATGTCAATCCTCCTATTTTTGCACTGTTTACGCCTAAATTCCCACAAAACTCTTTATTTCGCCTAGGATTCGTTTTTCACCTAAAAAGTATCAATACAAAAAGTGAGAGCTCATATAAATAGGGCGAATGATCGAAAATCGACTAAATATGGAGCATAAATATAGTACAAATTTATGTTCATCAATTGCCTCGACACACAAAGGGATTGCGAGCTTAATAATACCGAAACAAACCCTAACTTAATAAAGGCGCAGCAGCGGCTGTCATACTCACTGCCACTACTACAGAGCCGTCTTTTTTTGTTGCTTTTTACGCCAATGAATTTAACCATTGTGTTTGCGTGTAATACAACATCAACGTGGGTCCCATTCATTAGATCTATTCTGCTTTCTTATTTCGCGTTCAAATAAGTCAATAATTAGAATAAGACAAGTGAGACACGATCTGAGCCACACGTCTACCACGTGCATTGTGAGCGCGTTACGTGTCCCATTCACTTTCACACTACTTTGTAGTGTGAACGCATATGGGGTGAGTGGGACACGTGGCATGCCACGTGCGTTTGACGGCTGCGATGAGTGGCTCGAATAGAAACACTATATCTATTAAGATTAGGAATAAGCTGATTTGCGATTTAGGAAAATTTTCCAAACTTTGATTCAAGACATACCAAAAAGATTGAAACCCAATTTATCTTGGCAAGTGCCCATATCCTTCAACATAAAAATACATCGAAACATGTCTCACTAAAGATAGTCATTCTTTGAAGTTTACAAATTTATATAGAACTTTTCCAGCCTTTGTTTGCGCTCAAAAAGCATACAACCTAAAAGGTTTTAACAAATGATTGTAAGCATCGTGAAAGGGGAGCGTTCCCTTGCATCAGGGTTGTAAGAGTTAGACAGTGAGGCACGATCTGAGTCGTTGATTGAGTTGATCAGACGCACGTGGCTGTGGCAAAGCCACGTGGCACGAGCCGCCATTTGCGTTCACACTACGAAGTATTGAGTTTTATTATTTGTCCCGTGGCGCGCCCACAATGCACGAGGTTGATGAATGGCTGAGATTGTGCCTCACCTGCCTCATTCTACCGAGCTTTGCCTCATTTGATCGCACTTTGACGGAGCCCACCGCACTGTCGTTAAGGTACGATGTTCTCTGTGCAAAAATAAAGTTATATCTCCGATACTCGTGACTTAACTATTTTTGGTAGTCAGTGGTAAGCACGGGTCGAACCCAAGGGAATTAGGTGATAGTTGTTCTTTCGAAAAGGGGGGGATTAAATAAAACAGTTGGGGGGTTGGTTTTAGTTGTTAATACTGAAAAGTAAAGTGTTTGATGGACAAGTCTTGCAGAAAAGTAAGCAGTTGATAAGGTACTGAAAGTAAAGTAACAGTTGATATTACAATTAAAGGAGTATTCAGTTTTAGGGGCCTTGTATCATAGTCTGTTTATCATCGACCTCTAATGATCATACTAAGTGTTCAAAAGTGTATCAAGGCCATTTCAAGCACTCGACTTGCTACACTGTCTAGCCTATTTCAAGGTCATAGAGCACTTGTTCTATTTAGACTAGCACCCCATTTCAAGGTATACTAGCCTATGTGCATCCATTTGATCAATCATTTCCGATCAATCCAAATGGTGTTTTAAAGAGGTCGAACTCCTCAGATAAGCTTTGCCATTTCAAGCATCCACTTACCCGAGTATGTTCACGAACCCCACGGAAGAATTTTGCTCTGTCAAGCATCCACTCAACCTTGGAAGTTCTAACCTAATATGTGGCACATAGAACAAGTTTTGAACACATAGAGGCACTAAGAGTAGGGCCTAAAACATTGTATGATACAAGCACACCCCTTCAACCGAATGAAGGGTTTAGCTACGAATATCCATGGAACAGGACATCATAGCTAAGTGCTTTAAAAAGTAAAGGTTTTCGAAAGACAGAAAGTAAAGGTTTTTGAAAGTAAAGACAGGAAAGTAAAGTTTTCGATTTGAAAAGATAGTAAAGTAAAGAAGAGAGTACTTACAAGAACCGTTAAGAGTGCTAAAGATCAAGCTTCGATTCCAAAGTAAAGTGCTTACATGATTGTGCCCACAAAAGCTAGAGAGATAAGTGACTTGTGATATGAGATGATTGTTGATTTTGGAATGAGATTGTGGGATGATTTACAAAGGAGAAGGATGTCTCTATTTATAGGCATGGAGAAGGGAGGAGATGTAGAGGAGAAGCATCCACATATCAAGAGGGGGGAGGAGAGCTCAAAAGCCATCGGATGTGAGTCATCTCTCCCCATAGCCGCCGGCCACATGGCTTGAGAGGAGAGGTGGAGGGCTTAGCCGCCCATGTGGTGGAGGAGGGCAGGATATCTGTGAGTGGAATGAGATCTTTTCTCCAAAAAGCCATCGGTTGGAATGTAACTCCAGTTGCCCTATAGTTGCCTCTTCGGTTGCCCTTTGGTTGCTCCTTAGTTGACATCAAAAGATAAGTCACTTATACTTGGCATTTCACTTGTGTTCTTGATCTTTGATGGAATAAGTCATTGGGACTTAGTTGTGGCTTGATCGGAGTATTGTCGGAGTATGGCCAGTTCTGACTTGTAATTCACTTTCAGTGTTAAGAACTCCATCTTAGCTCGTTTTCATCTTTACTCCTTGAAATAGCCTGTAGAACACAAAAGTGAAACTAACAAGTAAAAGTTGTACAGATAAAGCATTCAATTTGGTGGGTTTAACTGTCTTAATGAATCATATAAATATGGTCCATCACACTTCCATCGTGAAATCTACTAAAAATATGAAAAATGATGGCTATTAAGAAATTAATTTTTTTGCCAACAGGGATAGTGACCGGTTGGTTAAGGAGTTCACTTAAAGATGATTGGATCCTTATGCCATGGGTTCGAGTCCTGGGGCCACCAATTTTCTCAAATTTTCTTCATTTTTCCTCGTCCCACTTCGTGCGTGATGCTTCCGGCCTCAATAGATATGTTGTAACGCCCCAAAAATTTGTAAACTCCAAAACGGCGTCACATCGGCCTCACGTCCCCTAAACCACAGATGTAACGTACGAAGCCTCTAAACAATACATGCATAAATTAAATTTATAACAGAAATATAGCTTAAATAAAATGAAATCCATTAGCTAATTACACGCACATGTTATTTCAGTATAAAAAAAATTACACGCAGATGTTATTTCAGTATTCAAGTAATCAATCCGTCTAAGTCTCCAAAAGTACTTATTATTAAAACCCTTACTAGCGCGTCTCTCACTTATTTTCCCAGAGTCCAATCAAGCCCGGCTCAAGGATATTGGTGGCCTGAAACCGAAAAAAAATTTAGGCATTCTCACCTACATTTACGAATTATGTGGCTTTTTTGTGAAGTATGTGTTTTGTTTAGTTTAATAATGGGGCCTTCTTTTGTGAAGTGGGTGTTTTGTTTAGTTTAATAATGGGGCATTTTCCTTTTTAATTTTAATAATGGGGCCTTTTCTAGACAAAATGAACATTTTCTTGGGCCTTTTCCTCTTTCATTTTAATAAACTACGCCTTTTCTTGACAAAATGGGGCATTTTCCTCTTTCATTTTACTAAAGAATTTTTGTCCAAAAAAGGGCCTGAAAATCTTGCTTCACTCGCCTTAAGGTGAAGCCGGGCCTGTGTCCAATCAGCAATATTTAAAAAACATAAACATGGAAAATATGAGTCCACGGCTCGTGTAAGTAATATAGACCCCAACTAGCTGAATCATGAGTGCCAAAATAATTATTTAAAATAAGTTACCATGAGTCACGAGATATTGATGACAAAATGCACGGAGACATGTAGCAAAGCGAGAATGATTAAAACATTTTAGCACAGAGATATTTAACCAAGCACGAGAATCCAGAGCTTGTAGCACGGGGAGCGAAGGATATAACACGCCGAACATGGCAAGACAAGATGCTTCAAGCACGTATCACGCAGAATGGTTTGCAATCCAATCACGTTGCATGGATCCCGAGACGCTATCGTCGTATTTTTCCATACGACTAGTCAACACGAGTGCCACATTTTGCCCTGTGGCGGGCAACACGAATGCCACATTTTGCTCTGTGGCGGGCAACACAAATCATGTTTGGATTGCAAGCCGTCGGAGTTAAACACGAGTGATAGCACGAAACACAAATTATGACAAGAGACGGAGGGTACGTGTTACACGAGACACAAGATAAGCCAGAAGAAATGAGTCATGCGACATGAGTAGTAAAACATGAGGTTTAAATATTTAACGAGAGTCACGAGAATATTGTAATAGGGAATAAATTAGGTTCTAAAGCATTTACACCCATGATTCAAGTTTTTGAGAAAACAATTTCGAAATAAACGGGCATGTCAAAGAATTTTATAGAATAATTTTAGAAATAACTAGAAGGGTCTATATTTCTTACCAGTCACCTCGAATCCGCATCACATAACCTCCAATAAAATTTATATCACGCTGAAACCAAGTCAAGAATCACCTAATCATCATAAGCAAAACATACTCAAACTCTCAGACTTCTAAAGCCCACTTTTGAATATCACGCCACAATCATTCAAATTCATCACACCAATATCATAACATTGGAGTCCAAACATTCAGATTCGATTGCTCGACTTCAAAATCATTTTTTGGATTACTCGCATAGAATTAAAATACATTCCACATATTTTTTAGAAAGATCTATTAGTACAATACTATGGGATTTTAAAACAGCCAATTAGAACACTTAAAACCTAAGTTATGCCAACATTAAAACACGTCATCAGAACTGACGGCAATCACAAAATAACATATAACATCAACTTCCACTCCAATTTTCTAGCAACTCAGATAGAATCAATTTATGTGTTAAATACTGCTCGAAAGCTTGTTTCATGTAGATAATCAAAGAGTCATAAAACACTTAAATCGAATAAGTAAAATAGAAGATATTTGAGTTTGAAAATTGTTCGGCAGATCTGCCCATATTTTTACCACATGTTTTCGACACTCAACTTTGAAACTAATTTCAGATCAGCTCAGATTGAATCAATAAATGTACCATATACCGTTGCGAATATCTTTTCGATTAGAATGCAATAGGATCAAAAATCACACTATTTGAATAATCAAAATAAAAGTTACATTCCTTTCAAAATTAGTCGTCAGATCTGTCTAGAGTTTCACATCATTTCCTTACATTCAACTTTAAAATTAGTTTCTGACCAGCACAATCGGAATAAAATTACGAATCATATACTGTTGGAAACCTCTTTCCGACTAGAACATGATAGAACTTGGAGCAACCCAATTCAGACAACAAGAGCAGATGTTACAGTCACTTGAAAATGAGTCGGCAGATCCGATTTTCAACACACATGAACAAGAGTGAATGCATACCTAGGCGGACTGACATTGCCCAAAGATCCACAGGCGCTGTCGCTCCTCTAATTACTATTTCCCCAAGTTTGACAATCAGGTTATTCCTCTTTGAATGACGAAAGTCGAAATGTAACATTCTAACTCCACTGGTATTTTTTTCATTTCTCCTAATTGTATGAAGCAACATCAATTCTTTCCACCTCCTTAAATCAGAGCATTAATTTATTTGTTGATTTCTTCTTATTGTAACTCCTCACATCACATTCCGTAACCGTATTAATACATCTTTGACTATCCATTTCCCAAAGCTATATTTAATGTGTGTATCATCAATATAAATTCTTTATATCTTCATTTTTCTTTTCTTTTCTGAATTTAATTTAATTTATTTTAAAATTTGGGCTATTACATATGTATTATATGATATGAGGTCAGATCCGGTGCAAAGTCCGAATATCATAAAAAATACAAACAAATCTCAACCAATCAATTAGATAATCTGAAGGTGGAGATTAATTAGATTCCAAATTTTAATCGAGTTAAAGGGCATAATTGCCAAAGCAATTCAAAAATACAACTATGAGATGCTCAGTATCTCTCCCCACAAATGACGCACAACTCAATCTAATCAATCTCAGTGTCTCTCTCCCGACTAACCGAACTCAATCTCCGACCTAGAAATCGAATTGGATTAGAGCCAGAGCACCATTGATGACGAACTCACGGCAATCGAATTCGATTGGAGGATTCATCGGACTTTGAAAGACTAATTCTCTAACAGCTTTCGATCCCTCCAACCCTAGCTTTGCTGGGACTTTGAAATATCAACTGATTGGAGGATTTGTCGGACTTTGAAAGATCAATTCTCTTTCCGCTTCTGATCCCTCCAACCCTAGCTTCGCTAGGACTTTGAAAGATCAACCGATTGAAGGATTCGTCGGACTTTGAATCGAAAGTGGGTGATTTGATTATGACGAACTATAAAATGTCATGACTAATTATACAATGATACTGCCGAATTCGGACAAACTTTAGTTTACTTTTGATGAATTATAGCATAATTCGTCGAAAGTGCACTACAATTTGTCAGAATTCTTGACAAATTATAGTCCACCTTTGATGAACTATGACATAATTCGTCAAAAGTGGACTATAATTCGTCGATGTTTTTCCTTATGGGATACTGTTGTGTATGCACAATCGGATCCGGCGTTATGATATGTGGCTTTATGAGATGGCGTTGTGTATGCACTCATGTGTATGATGAATTCTGGACGAAGGCATACACAATCGGATCCGGTGTTATGAGATGTTGATGTGTATGCGCTCCTGTGTATGACGAATTCTGGACGAAGGCACACACAATCGGATCCGACGTTATGAGATGTTATCATCGAACAGTTTGAAAGCCCCGGTGGTAAGTTCCTGCGGTCACGACGGGCTGTTCGGCGCCACAAGAGTAAAGCGGCTGAGTAGCATTGGATTGATCGAGAAGGTTCCGGGGATGAAGGCAATACTTGCGACTGTGACGATTTCCTCGAATCGGTTAATGACATCGTCGTCGTCGGTGGAATCCATGGATGAGCAATGACGATGGAGATCTTAGATCTGAGTTTGTTTCATCGAGGGGAGGAGAGAGAGATTGTATATCATATTTGCCCCTAATCTAATATCAATTTGAATTTACACATATTTATTTTTACTTAATCTCATCCATCAAACTCCTAAAATCAAGGGACGTGATTATTTTGTATTTTTTTACAAGAATATGAGTTTTGCACCTGATTCCTTCTCTATATGATATGTATTGTATTGTTGTACCCATTCATCAAAAAAATAAAACTTTTATTATAAGAGTATTTTACTGAAAATAAGACCCACCACAAATACTTAGATATTTTTTTTATTTGTACATATACTTCATAACTCAAAAGGAAAAATAAACAATAATTGGATGAAAAATAAACGCAAGTGATTCAATTGGGGTTAGGTTCCGGTAAGAATTGTACTTTTGGTGAGAAATAAGAAGTAATCTCATCCATTCATTTTTGTCATCAATGGTTAGGATTAATTTACATAATCCGTAATTTTTCAAAGAATAATTCGTAGCATTACATAATTTGTAGCTTTTCAAAGGATAATCTGTAATAGTATGTATATAAGAGCTACAGATTATCCTTTGAAATGCTACGAATTATGTAATGCTATGGATTATCCTTTGAAAAACTATGCATTATGTAAATTAATCCTAATCATTGATGACAAAAATAAATGGATGAGATTACTTCTTATTTCTTACCAAAACACACACTTCCTACGTGATCTTTTCCATTCAATTGAGATTATAATAAAGAAAACCCCATTGAAAATGTTTGAAAGAAAAACCCATCTGAGCACCTAACTTTCAAATCATAGATCACATCCTAACAGGTAGACGAATGACAGTCGATTGGACTGTGGAGACGCAATTATTTCATTTTCAGTTTTTGGTTCATTTGGTCTCAAGTATACAATCAAAGAACTCACGTGGGATAAAATGATTTTTGGACATGGAACTAAAATCAGGTTTACACAAATGCATCATAACAACGTTCATAGTTCCCTTGTTTAGCAATACCTAATTCAAATTTCTGCCTACCAACACTTTGCAAATTGAAACTGACATTTTGAAGTTTTTTTTATTGGGAGTGTTAGTTGTTAGTTTGGGGTTAGAGGGGAGGAGGGCTTCGAACCTGGGCACTTTTGGCACCAGGCGGCAGTGGCGGACCTACGTTAGGAACATTGGGGGCATATGACCCCATTCAATTTTAATATTTGAAAAGATATTAATTGCTCAAATCATGCCCCCATTAGAAAAATATATTTGCCCACATTGATTGATTTATAAACAAAGATTGAGTTCAAATATTGAAAATTAATGTAAAAATCTACTTAACAAAAATGTAGAGGATTAATTTCGTTCAAAAGAAATATATATATATATATATATACAAGATTCATTCATTTATTTTTCAATCAGCAGTATTGCCAATTAATTAATTTATTAATAACGTGTTCAGTATATTTTTTCAAGCTAGTGGTAACAAGCTTTTTGTTATATAGTAATAGTAAGTGTTCAAAGTTATAAAAATTTTGCAAGTCTTTATTTTTTGGTTTTTTGGTTTTAATAGATGCAAGTTTGTAGTTTAATCTTCACACTATTATTTTAAAATTTTAGGACATAATATATATACATATTTTTTCTTTGCCCCCAGTAAAAATTTTTTCTGGATCCGCCACTGCCAGGCGGACATACCAACCGGTCATGTCCTTTGGCCTCCTCAATGACATTTTGAAGTTAGTGAGGTGCAATTGTAGAGTGAGAATAGGATTGGGATCTTTGGATGTACATCAATATCAAGAGTTTCTAGCCCCCCAATTCCAAACTCAAATTGTCTTATTGCACCAGTTGAAACTAAAATAATCAGATTAGCCCATTTATAAGAATCCGGTTCTTAAGGAATCGATACTCTTCATTTTTTATAATCCCGGTAGGAGATACACAGTACCATTATTCCCAATTTCTATCATTCTGGGAATGTACAAAAATGATGATGTGGCTTAATTTTGGGCCTACGTGGACCAAAACGAAATGAAATAGCATACACGTCAATACCGATTCAAACCGGTATCATAATGAAATTGAAATTAAAAGCCTAATTTCAAAATTCAGAACAACGCTGAGATCGAAGGGATAATTGACGACATAAATTGAATTATTCGGCATCGTTCGATTGCAGCAGCAAAGACGGAATCGATGGAGGGTTGGGATCCGAACACGAAGACGACGCTAACTCATATCCCACTGCTGACGATCAAATGATTCAGAATATTCGCGTTTTAATTTCAATTTTCCCGATCCGACGTGTATGACACTTCATCATGTTTTGGTCCATGTATGCCCAAAATCGATTCACATCTTCAATTTTGTACATTCCCGATAGGAGAGAAACGAGAATAATGATACCGGTGTATCTCCTACAAGGATTATAAAAAATTGAAGAGTACCGATTTGAAATTCTTAAAAATTGGATAATATGATTATTTGAGTTTCAACGGAGGGCAATTTGAGTTTGGAATTGAGGAATTTTGGCTAGAAACTCCCGATATGAAATGGTTTAGTTAAAATAGTAAAAAGACATTTGACTTGTAATACTCCGATATGAATTTTCATTGAGGCAGAATTTCCAGTTCAGATTATGCACAAGAACAACAACAAATTGCTCACGAAAAGCTCTTCAGGAAGAAAAAAAAATCAGAAAGGAAAAAAATTCCTCTAGACTAAACGGAATTAGATGAATAAAACTAACTGGATGCTCCAAGATGAAGCTGTGAGTTAATCTCTCGGAATGGAGATCTTCCATTGGACAGGATTTCAAACTTCTTGATGGTGGGAGAAATATTGATGTTCAAATTCTCTTTCAAGAGGTTAAATTTATCATCATTTCCTGGCAAGTCCATCTGAGCTTCCCGGTCATCGAAATTTCGCATCATGCTTCCCAGCATTCCCATCAGCTGCATATCCTCATTTGAAAACTCACTTATCCTATCACACAGCCGTCCCATGTAATCCATCAGGCTTTCCCTTTCCTTCGACAGCTTCATCACATCTTCATACAACGCCAACTTCTCCTTCCGTAGCTCATCAATCAACGCATCTGACTCATTCAGCTTGTTCTTCATCTGAGCTGTCAGTTTCTTCATTTTAATCTGCTTCACTCCTAACACGTCTTCAATGTCAAGTGCTTGTTTCTCCATTTGGCGAAATGAAATCTCCTGTGACTCAAGCTTCTGCTCTACATCACGAATCTCTTCGTCCAGTTCTGCAATCATCTGCTCGTTTTCTTCGAGTTCAAGTTTGGCTAGTTTCTCAGCTGTGGCTATCTTCTCCCAAGCTTCAAGAATCCAACTAATCTCTGCGTCTTTCTTCTCCAGCTCTACAGAGAAACTGTTTAACGTACTCTCAAAATTTTCTTCTAACGAGTCTAACCGTTCTATAAGATGCTCTATTCTATGCCCCTTGTCTTGAATGAGCTGAATAATCCCATCTTCCGAATCGTGTTTCTCGTCTACAGAATCTTCTGATTCTCTTCTCATTTCATCCTGGAGAGATCCAAGCTCGATTTGAATCTCTTGTATCATTTTATCCTTCTCCACCAATGCTAAACCTGTGTCTGTTTCTCTGGTCCTGATTCGCACACCTAATGATACTATCTGTTTATGGAGATCATGTATGATCCTTTCTTTCTCCTCCAGCATCCGATTAGCGTAGTCAATCTCCTGTTTAAGCTTTTCCTCAGCCTCAACTTCCTCTAAAAGAGAATGCTCCACTTGTTTTCGCATTTGCTGACATTCCATAAGACTAAATTCTAACTGCTCAGCCAGAGATTTCCAGCTTTGCAATTCGAATTCAGTTTCAGACTCTTTACACCTTGCCTCAGCTAGCTCAACATCAGCTCTTTCTAAAGCTTCACAGACATCTTGCATTCTGTCTTTTAAGTCGCATTCCATCTCCAAGCATTGCTCTTTTAAGTACCGTTCATTCTCAGATATCTCCATGACCATCGCCTTGTGCCTCTCAAGCTCCTCATGCAGTGCATCACGCTGCGCCTTAAGGTCACTTTCCATCTCCATCTCCAAACTTTGTTTTTCCAGGTTTCTTTCCTTCTCAGATAATCCCATCAGCATTTGGCCTTCCTTTTCGTTATAGAGTTTTTCTATTTCTGCTTTTTGAGACTCCATTTTCATCTCAAGCTCAGCAAAGCCCTTCTGATAGCCTGCTAGCTTTATACAGGTCTCCTCATTTTCAACTTTCAGCTGCATAATTAAAGCATGACACTCTTCTAGTTCCACCATAAGCTCGGATATGATACCATCCTTAGCCTCCAGCTCAGACTTAAATTTACTCAGTGCTTCAGTCATTAGATCAAGTTGACTGCTCAGCTGATCATCTTTGATCTTAAGGTCAGAACAACAGTTCATGTGAGCCTTCTCCAAGTCTTCCAGTTTGGAGCTTAACTCATTTATAACTACATTTTTCATCTCCAGCTCTTTAGCTAGCTTCTCTACCTTACAGCTCCATTCAGCTTCTCGAGCTTTATGTTTCTGCGCCGCATTTCTGAGCTTTGCTTTCGCCTTGGCCAGCGTAGACAACGACGGTGAAGATGAAGAGCTTGCTCGCTGAATCTGAGCTTCCTGCAACTCCTTAACTGATGCCAACAGCTCTTGATTCTCTTGCTCGATCTTACGTGACATGTACTCATATTCCTTACACATTGCTTCCTTCTCAGCCAACGAGCTTTTCAGAGTAGCGATTTCCTCATCCCTATGCAGCATCAAGTTCTCTAACTCAGACTTTGCCTCTTGACATTCATCAAAGGACTTCTCGTAAAAGGCTTTCGACTCAGCAAGTTCAGTTTCCAGTGTCTTGATCTTGCTTTCCTCGTGTGCAAGTGCTTCACCGCACATTTCAAGTCTCGTTTGGAGCTCATTTGAGATTCGGGTCTGCGATTCAACCCTCGTCTTCAGCTCAGAAACCTCATCCACCAATTCAGACCTCGCATCCTCCCAATCCTTCCTGCTCATCAGAAACTCATCTTTTAACTTCTCATGAGCTTCTTCCAAATGCTTGAACTGCTCCATTTTCCATTTCAGCTGCTCTTTAACTCTCCTATTCTCTTCATCCATCTTCAGATCTTCATCATAATCATCATTCTGCTTGAGCTCAAACAACTTCTCTGCAGCAAAACACTTCTTCTCAGACTCCTCCAGCCGGTGTTTCAGCTCTTTGATCTCCTCCATCAGCGAGTTTATGGTCTCCTCATGATCTGTCCCCTTCTCACTTTCATCCTCGGATAAAGAAGAATCCATCTCTGTCCCTCGTTCTGCCTCTTTAAAACTTAATGTCAGATTGTATTCGGCCTCCGCGAGATCCCTCAACTCCTTGTCAGGGCTGCCTTGAATCTACTGAATTATCCCCAAAACTATCCACTGAAAAAGAAGAAAAAAATCTCAAATCAAAACATTCTTCACGCTATATCCAAAAATCATTTACAATCCCTAAAATTATGAAAACCTGGATTTTCTTTTCTGGCCCCAATTTAAAAACCCTAGCCAGCTCAAAGTAACCAAATCCATCAAAATCAACATTTCAAGGTCATCAATCTCAACCATTTCCCATCATTTTCACTGCAGATTTATTAACCCTAAATTCATCCCTGATACTAAGAAACTTTAATCTTCTCCAGAACAAACAAAAGTCTATTTAATCCACAAAAACGCCATGAAAATGGCATCAACCAGCCATTCACATTTCTCCAACAAAGAAAAATAAACAATAATAAAAACTTGATCAAACAAACCTTAATGCCAGACGAGGCCAGCAACCTTTAACAACCAGATCCAATCGCAATGCGTTGTAACCGGTGCTGGTCTGGCCTCGACGGAAAAAAATGGAGGTCCGGCAGGCGGCAGCAATGGCGGTTGAAAACTATTCTTACCTTTGGAAAATAAAGAGCCAAATTTGGAAGGCCTTGTCTCCTCAGGTTTCTGAAAAATCTATTACTATCTCTGGCTTTTAAGATTCTGTTTCCCGTTACTGACACCGAATTGTGATAGATTTTTCTCTTACTAAAATTTTCAGTTGTTAATAAAATTTGATTATGGATAATAATGTGTGTATTTGTTAATCTCAGAAAACTAGCCGTTAGGCGTAGTGACACTGACAGTGACGTGTTTGGCTTTTGGATTTTACCGTTTTAGTTCAACTCAACCGAACCATTATTTAAGTCTCATCCGCTTGAGTGAATTCTATTAAACCAAACATACCTTTGGGCTTTTATGAAACCAGCCCCAACTAACAAGCCTAATTAAGCTGGCCTAATTATAGAATTAAGTGTTTTAATTGCAAATAAGTAATGAACAAGTGCTTAAATTAAAGGCTTAAATATTGTTATAACTATGTCAACACGATTTTAAGGTTACAGATGGGTCCTATCAGCTGCAAAGATGGAGATGCATACAGGAATGAAGCACTCTTATCTATTTGTCTTTACCAGCATCTGGTGGTAGTTGAATACCCATCAGCTCGAGCAAGTTGGAAGCTGGTCCGGGAAGCCCTTGTTGAGAGGAGATTGAATCTAAAATACTCTTCACCAAGTTTACATCAACGTCTACGGGTGTGAAGTCCACATCCATGTCCTCTGTCTGATTTGAAGACATTGCCTGCAATGTTACGCACAACAGAATGACAGAATGAGAGAAGGAAAAGGAGAAAGTGAATTTTAGAACAACACTAGTCGCCAAAATCATAGGTAGGGAGGAAGTTTGAACAAATATGATTGTAAAGAAATGGGGGGATCACCTTGTTATTGTTAGCTATTTCAGGGTCATGATCTGCACGAATAAAGCTCTTCTCGAGAGTGGTGGTCTTCAACTCATCATTAAGTGCATCAGAATAGGATTGCATGAAGGAGTCTTTCTCTTCTTCTTTGATATCCTCTTCAATGTCTTCATCCGAATCATCTATAGAAGTATAGTTCATCAGAAAGTTGCACTATAGAATTTGACTTTGAAATGTCTAAGAAGGAACAAATCACACCAGAACATAATATTTCTAAGAAACTGACCAATAGAAAATGCATATGCAACTTATCAGAACATGAAACAAAAGCTGTGTAAAATAAGAGACTAGGTTTACCAAAATCAATATCTGAGGAGGAGCCATCTTCAACATCATCCTGGGTATTACTAGTGTTCCCCATCACTGACTCCATGTCTTTCATGAACCGATCCACATCAAAATCTACCTCATCATCATTCCTACATAAAGATAAAAAGAAATATTTTTAATCTCACATTTTCACAAAGCCATATGGTTCAGTATGCTAATATAAAATCTACATCTATTATAGCAGTGCCATGCATTTTGAGTCTATAAAGAAGATCAGATGACATATTGTAACAGACAGTATTATGTCTGAATGCATGGTCTAAAAACAAACTCTCAATAATCAAATATCAAACTAGATGAAAGTATCAAGCTTTGAATTTTCACTCGCGAAGTACATATCAAAGCATCAAGCTTTAATGAAAGGTCAGACTGTCAGAGTAACTTCCTATAGCAACATGTATGATTCATTCTGGTTTGAATATAAAATACAGTTCCCTCCACTCTGTAAGTTACTTGTTTCAGATTACAGATCAACTACCAATTATTAACAACAGCAGCACTAAGCAACAGAAGCACCCTCTCTAATGAGAATTAAGGTTCATCATGTCAGAGAGAGAAAAAGAATGACAGACCTTTTTTCTGGAACCTCAGCTCCTTTATAAGTCGAAACCTTCTCAACAAATGCCTGCATCGTCTTCGCAATATTACCGAGGTCAAAATCATTTGCACTTCCAGAAGTACCTTCCTCCTGAGGATCTTTTGACTTTTCTTTCTTTTTATTTTCCTTATTATACAACTCCATCTCCTTTTCTCTTTCTAAGAGGGCAGCATTCAACTCATCCTCCCCATTGTATAGCCAAGAATCTTCATCTGAAGGTGGAACCTCCAAACTACTGAAATCATTCAACGAACACGGCATAGCAAGAATTTCATCGATGCGCCTGACAGGGGCGCTCATCATTTCACTGTAAAAAACAATGTAAATTTAGTTACCAAAGCTAAAATGAGAGACTATTGCTTACAAATATACACATGGGCGTAAATTTCAATCATCACTTGCCAAGGATTTAGTGGACAGCGAATCAGCGATATTAAAGCTACTTACCGGCACAATAGGTTAATGTCAATACATGATGTCCCACGCGCTTCATTCCAAGCTAAAAATAAGGGTAAATAAACTAGAAAACATCATGGCATACCTACTAGCTGCTACCTAGTCCTCTAAAACATTTTATCTTCATTGCTAGTATTCTGGTGATTAATAATCTATCTAGATTCAAAAACCGACAAAGTGAACCACTTACTATAGAGTCTGGATTGAAGGATAATAAGGTGTACCTTACTGAGTTCCATTTAGTAACAGATACACGCACATTCTGCAAATATCCTGATCTAAAAATACAAACAGGTAGCTTTCAAAGAGGCCAAAAATCCTAATATTGTAAATACTAGCTCAGCAGTAATTAAGCCCCTGCGCGTCACCCTTTCAGTTAAAATTTTAGATCAGATCTCACCATCATAAGATCAACACAAGGTACTTATAATGGTTGGTAAGTAAAATACCTGGCCCTCGAAAACAAAGAGCTGTTCCTGTAGTATGCTTCTGCATTCTCCATCAACCTTTTATACTCTTGCGAACCTGGAAGCAATCCCTCAAAATAACCACTACTCTCCAAGCTCTCCCGAAATGCATCCCAAGAACTACCCTTCCCTTCCATTCCCCCTTTCCTCCTCGACTGATACATCATCTCAAACCCACAAGCTATTTTCATCCCCAATTCGGCTTCTGCGTATGCTGCCCCATCAGTTCTAGGCGGCATTGGATAACACTTGGGCGCCTGAAATGTCTGCTGCAACAACTGCGCATACATAGCCCTCGACATCTTCACCCACACCAACACCAACTCCTCTCCTTTTCCCTTCGGCAAAAACCTCTCCATCTTGGCAGCATACTTCATGGTATCAATATCCCTATCATAAAACCCCTCTACAGCTAACGAAATTAAACAAGGCTCATGCTTTAACACTTGAGCAACCGAGAGCGGAACTCGGACCCTAACATGATGATTCCGCCTCGCCCTCTCAGGATACTCACCAATCCTATTCTTAATTGACATTTGCACCTTTTCCGACGCTCTACATTTATCTTCAAACCTCACTAAAAAGCTCAAAGACTCGATCAAACTAGGGTTCTGCAACTTATCTCTAGGAACAATATGCACATCACCGCCTCTAACAAAAACTCTATTCTCACTATTTTCAGGATCAATCCACCTCGGCAAATAAAACGCCGCCTCAATCAACAGAAACTCACCGTCCGTGTCCCATACCCGAACAGACACATTTCGGAATCTTCTGGAAACTTCGAAAAGCAGATAAACAACGAACCACTCATCCTCTAAATTGTCCCCAAACCGAACCTTTCCGTGCAGATGCGGCACCTGAGAAGAAGAGCATATACA
This sequence comes from Rhodiola kirilowii, assembly GCA_033675215.1. Classification (NCBI taxonomy): domain Eukaryota; kingdom Viridiplantae; phylum Streptophyta; class Magnoliopsida; order Saxifragales; family Crassulaceae; genus Rhodiola; species Rhodiola kirilowii. Next base: position 2,793,968 of record CM066203.1, on the reverse strand, counting down.
GCTCGGGCTCGATGAAACGGATAAAGTGAATGGCTCATGCTGCCATATGTATCCCGACGTGTAGGTAGACACAGATTCCACTATTTGCAAATGAAGAGATTGCAGCTCGGACGTGAGCTGCGGAGGTGTAACCGAATTAGGGTTTATGGATTTTGAAGGCAGAGAGAAATCAGGAAATATGGCGTAGAAGACTGTGTCTTCAGGCAACCGTGCGTTCTTCTCAGCGAAAATTGAGTACGGCTCGTCGGCGCTCGTCTTCGTCTGTCGATTCGCCATTGAAGCTCTCTCTCGAAGCTTTCAGCTTCTTCTCCAGTTTTTAAACCTCTCAAAATTTACGGGGTCAATGTGTATATTTTAAAACTGAAGGAGTCGATTTGGATTATAAGCAAGGGGCAATTTCGTCTTTTTATCAGTGAAGCAAGCTGCACAGCGACAGCAGCAAGCAAGCGGTTCAGTAAAGCTCCAATCAACAGAGAAGCAAAAAGCTACTCATATTCAACAAACCAATTCTCAAATCTCCCCCTACATTTTCCCTCTCCACGATCCAACTCATTTTCACCGATTGTCTGAAACTTTGGCCGTACACTGGCTCAATGGTTTTGTGCGAGGGTTTTGGTCAAAGGTTGTTGTTTTGAACTTTTTGTGTTAATGTGTTCAGTGCTTATTTGAGCTGGAGCCACAATGGATAAAGGGTCGAGCTCAGAAGCTGTCGGCAAGTCGAGGAGGCAAAGAAGAGGGGGTCAGCAAGCTCCGGCGCTTCCAAAGATCGAACCTTTTGTGCCAAAAAAAGACTGCAGTCCAGCTGAGTTGAAATCTTGGGCAAAGCGAACTGGGTTTGTCTCAACTTTCTCTTCTGAAATCAGTAATACTAGTGTTAGTGATAGAAATGTTGAGAATAATAGTAGAAATGGCCGTGGTGTTGTGGTGAGAGATTTGGAGAGGGGTTTAGAAGGTAGAGGGAATTTGAATTCGCCTAAGATTGAACTTGATGCGATTTCGGGGAGAGCTAGAGGCAGTGCGGTTGAAAATGGTAGAGGGGTTGGGGATTTCGAGATAGAGTCGGACATTGGAGCAAACAGAGGTCGAAATGTTAGAGATGGAATTGTTGATGGAAATTTAGGAGGTGAGACCAAGAAGAGGAGGATTGGGGCAGATGTGAATATGCGTGTGAGGGAAGATGATCCGGGGCTTTTTGTGAATGGGAATGAGCAGCATGTCATGGCTAATGTGCCAGTGGGCGAGGAGAAAAAATATGATAGAAAAGGTGTGGGAGAAGCGGTGGTCGGTGGGAGTCCAAGTGGTGGTGAACCTGGTTCCGGCGAGTTGCAAAGTTCTCCGAGAATGAAATGTGGGATTAGAGATAATCCTGGTTTTGGTGAGTTGTTATCTTTAAGTACTGGTACTAGTTGGTTAGTTGCTATGCAATTGCGTGTTTAATTAATATAGACTTATCAGGACACATGAGCGAGTGTATGATCTCCACAAACCGGGCTAGAAAATATATGTATATTTGTAATAGGTGTTACTTTTTTTAGGTCGCTATATAGATGATGTCAAGTGCATCAAGCTATATGATCCCTCAAGTAATTGATTTGCCTTGATGAACTCGTAAACTGTTTTTCTAACATTTCATGCCTGAGCAATGCTATCAGTGCAACTTTTTTCCGAGGACTCTTATGTAGTATTTTTTAGGTTTCCTGATAATTTTCCATCTTTCTTAATAAGCATAACCTGGTGTTTCCTATGCAGCTTTCGCCACATTATACGGCTTACAGCACTATGTATCACTGGCAGGCTCTCTAATATTCACCCCCCTTCTCATGGTACCTGCCATGGACGGCACAGATGTAAGATTTCAAAATACATTCTTTCTAATATTTCCTCTTCTTCTTTTTCATGAAACATAAAATTGACTCTGTTTTTCTCCTCTCTATCGAGGTATCAGAAGGATATTGCTACTGTTATCTCAACGATGCTATTAGTATCTGGTATCACCACACTTCTACATTCCTTCTTTGGCACCCGACTTCCCTTGGTTCAAGGAAGTTCATTTGTGTATTTGGCTCCGGCACTTGTTATCGCAAATTCACCGGATTATAGAAATCTCGCAGAGCATGTATAGTACTCCAATTATCCTTCAACATGCACAATGCAGCTATTCACCTATTACTTCTAATTTGTAGAAGATGACATTAGTGCTTTACTGCTTCAGAGGTTTAGGCATACTATGAGGGAGCTGCAAGGTGCTATTATTGTTGGATCGCTGTTTCAGAGCTTTTTAGGACTTACAGGATTGATGTCTCTTCTCCTTAGGTAACAAGGGATCGAAGAAAAATAATACCTAGCCAGCCTTTGGTGGCTCTTTCATTGCGTTAATATCAATAAATACTGTTCCGCTGAAGAGATTTGAGTTACAAGGAAAAGGAACCCAAAACATCTATCTGCATTTTGTTTCTTAATGTTCAGGTTAATAAATCCCATTGTTGTTGCTCCCACTGTTGCTGCCATTGGTTTAGCATTTTTTAGCTTCGGTTTTCCTCAGGCTGGTAATTGCGTAGAACTCAGCATTCCTCAAGTAGTTTTGATTCTTGTCTTCGCATTGGTAAGCATCCAAGGACCACTCAGCGTACTTTTTTTGCTATCTAGTTGTTTACTTTCCTTTTCATAATAATTTTTACATAAATAAAGTATTACTCTTAGATATAAATCTTATGTTTTTTCTTGTAGTACCTTCGAGGGGTCTCTATCTTTGGTCACCAAGTATTCCGCATATATTCAGTATGTTACTCATCTTTAACTCCCTTATCTATTTTCTTTGGAAAAAGATGTGTTTTATGTAGACATTTGATTAACGCAATAGTATGTATCAACTCAATGTTCGACCTTTTCAGGTTATGCTGAGTTTTCTGATCATATGGGTGTACGCATTCATTCTGACAACCAGTGGAGCATACAATTACAAAGATTGCAGCCCAGACATACCGAGTTCCAACATTCTAGTGGATGCATGTCGAAGACATTCATACACCATGAGTCAATGCAGGACCGACGTCTCTAAAGCTTGGGGAACTGCTGACTGGGTCAGAGTGCCATACCCTCTGCAATGGGGAATTCCGATATTCCACCTAAGAATGTCTATCATAATGATCGTCGTGTCTCTAATCGCTTCAATCGATTCGGTCGGTCCCTCATACTCATCATAGCATACATAGCATACTTCCCTCAATTATATAATTATTTCTTCTAATTACGGTAAATGGACTTTTTAGGTAGGAACGTACCATGCTGTGTCGGTGAAAATCACGTCGAGGCCTCCAACTCCATGGATCATCAGTAGGGGCATCGGCCTGGAAGGTGTTTGTAGTGTTTTAGCAGGAGTTTGGGGGACCGGTACTGGCTCAACGTCGCTGACAGAAAACGTCCACACTATCAATGCTAGTAAAATAGCAAATCGAAGAGCTGTACAACTTGGTGCAGCTTTCTTGATTCTCTTATCCTTCATAGGTAACAATATTGCATACCATTTGGTTTCAACTTTCAATGGAATTTAAGTTGCAGTTTTAAACCATATGATGGTTTGTTGTCCATAGGTAAAGCCGGCGCAGTTTTGGCATCAATTCCTCTAGCAGTTGCGGCTTCCGTCCTATGTTTTATCTGGGCTCTGATAGTAGCTCTTGGACTCATGAATTTGCAGTATTGTCAAACATCCAGTTTCAGAAACGTTATAATTGTGGGCGTCTCGTTGTTCTTTGGTCTCTCAGTGCCAGCTTATTTTCAACAGTATCAACCGGACACTACCTTGGTCCTTCCCGGTTATTTAGTTTCTTATGCAGCGGCATCAAGCGGGCCTGTCAAATTCGGTAGCGAGCAAGTAAGTTACCTTTCTATCAAAATCTGATCGTCATGCTGGTATATTGGTATCAATATGAAACAAAAGTAAATAACAGACAAATTTTCAGTTTTATTTATAGAATCAAACATTTTAATTTTAAGTTGTATACTTTTATTACATCATTTTATTAAAAAATAGTATACAATTATATCGTCTTGTGTTTTACTGTTTTTTTTTCCTGGAAATATTGGAAACATGGTCCGTATGAATCACGATGGATACTATTGCAGGTCGATTTCATCATCAACGCACTCCTGTCCATGAACATGGTGGTAACATTCCTCGTTGCATTTTTACTTGACAACACTGTCCCAGGGACTATGCAAGAGAGAGGAACGTATGTTTGGTCAAGAGCGGACGACTTGGCCTCTGATCCCGATAATCTTGCAGATTATGCATTGCCAGGCAAACTCAACAGCTTGTGCTGCTGGGCAAGAAGTCGAACCAGGCAGCCACAGTCCTTGCAACTGAGATCTCATCAATCAGATATTGCCTCACTCCCACAAGACAATCCCCCTAGACAAGATTAGAGCCAGGCTTGAAGACACTCACAAGTGATTCCTTAATTGTTGAACTGGTGTTGTGATTTTAGATTATTAATTTATAAAGTCAATGTGATTTTATGTTTATTGTATTCCAAAATTTTGAATTTAATTTGTAGAATTAACTGAACTCAAGCTATTATTAAATAGACAGAAACATGAAGTTAGTGTATGTTAGGATACAGACCGAAATTGTTGAATGCAACCTGTGAATTACATTCATTAACTTAAAGATATGTAATTTGATATTTCTTTCTAGTTTCAGAAGAAGTCAAAACTATTAAGGGATGAGAAGGATTAAGATGCAGATTTGATGTAGGCTTTAAGCAGGCTTGAAGCAGCCAGGACTTGAGCTGGTTCTCCGGATACGATGACTTTGCACTGGGTTTGGCCGGGTGCAGGATTTGGCACTTGGATATCTGCAGCCGAAAGCTGTTCCCAAAAGAGGCATTTCATACAAATAACAAATATAACGTATACAGACTTTATTAATGTGGATCGCGTATCAGTGATCAATGATCTAGAACGATCATGGTGATGTTGTAAGTTCTAACAAACAGTCTTTTATTGGAAAAGAAAATCAGCCTTTCCGCTGAGTTAGAGAGGTATACCAGTATTTAACCTTAATGCATAGTTCTATTTATACTAAATGGAGACAGGAAACCAGATTCTGGAACTTACATGTTTGATACGGTCGATGTTGCTTCCATTTTCTCCAAACACCGAGTCAAACGCATGGTCAGGAACTTCAACCGTCATTGAAAGTTTTATGTCACCAATTTTTGTACTGCATTGCCACAAGCAGAGAGTGAAATTTTTTACTGAAGAGTATGCACAAAGAGGCATCCCAATGAAACCAGTTCTTTAAATCCATCAAGAGAAGGACAAAAATACTTGGGAAGACTTGTAAATCTTTATACATAGTTTTTTTGTTCTCTCTTTCAAAAGGAAGTCCCTCTGATAAAAAGGGCATTGCAGTTACCAATGTCAAAAGTTTGAAAGCAAGACGCAGATCAATTCCACCAGAGGAATAAGAAAAATGCTCTTTTAGGAATGAGTAGTCAAAATATTGATATTAGTAACATCATCAGAAATCAAATGTCAAAAAAAAAGAGAGAATCATATTGTTAATGCATCTAGATGCAAACATAATTTTTTCATATCACAAATTTTCACATGAAGCTGCAACACTGACACTACACATTCTATTTGGAGAAAACCTAACATCTTCCAAAATTTTGTGCTAGCCGATAGTAATTAGCGAGCAATTCAGTAACACAGGATACACCATTGTTGATTTGTTGGTTACTAACCTTTTAGGGTCACAGTCACCACGTGACATATTGCCTTCTCCCATCTCCTGAAAAATCACCAAATAAAAATTTAGCATTTTAACAAGAATATTGAGACGTGATAGAATTAAGTGATTTTTGATATCCCAAGAACTTCTATTTTAAACTTCAGGCACCTTCTGTCTTGGTAGATGTCCATTTGATTGGTTGGAAATTTGAAGGTCATTCATTCCCCTCATCAGACTCTGCTGATTGAAGTTGGGGAACTGTTGCAATGATTTCTGGACTGGAGGAAGATTAAAATTCCTCATTCTTCCATAAGTATAATTATCAGGGATTGCACATGAATGGTGGCATATTGCCTCTGCTTCTTTTAGCAATGAACTAGGAAAACAACTGTTCCTCAGTTTCTTGGTTACTTGTAACAAAGCATTTTGCAAAGCTCTATACTCCCCTGTGACCTGCATGAGAGTAATCATCTCACTTCTACAGCTAATCATTTGAAATCAGGCTGATCCCATATTTTATTTGAAGGAAGATTATCAAGAATTTTCATTGGTAATCTGCATAAAAATACATCGTAAGGTCATTAGCAACCATCATTTGTTTTTATTATCCACTGACCGGTAAGATTTTATCTCCATGGTCGCCTTCTAATATATGTATCTCCACATCTCTAATTTCTGAAGGAACAGACTCTTCGACTCTGAAGCTATCTGCTTGGGCTGAAGATATCACAAACCTTACAGTTATATCCTTTACTTCACTGCCACCACGTGATTCTTTTGATGCAACTGCAGCTAATCTAGCCACAATGCGAACAACAGCATTTTGTGCGGGGGAGTATGATGAGCTTATGCCCTACAAAACAAGAGCAAAAACCCTTACATTTACCAATTATCATACTCAAGAAAATGAAGTCACGTCGAAACGAATGATCATAGAATCAATAGCGGCATAACACATACCTCCTTAGCAGAAATGGTGACAATGCGGTGCTCAACTCCATCTACAGAAGGTGCAAACTGTATGAATGCACCAGATTCATTTTGCAAGAGTCTCACGACTGTCGCTCCCTTTCCGATTACAGCTCCAGCTTCATTATTCGAAAAGATCATCCTGAAGATCACTATACATTGTTCATCCCCCTGATGCACGCTATGGGAAATATTAACAGTATTAACTTCTTTTGCTGCAATTCCTCTTGCAGCGCGTACGGGAACACAAAGATCAGGGAAAAACTCTGCGTGCGGATCAGGCAATGCTTGTCTGGGAACCGTGACTACCGGTACATTCATCATGATTGGTACACTCATCATTGTGGGTACATTCATCAAAGCTGACCCTTTTTCACTCTGCCTAAGTCCCTGAAGCACATTAGAAACAGCAAGCAGCCCTCTTTTCACAGACAAAAGTCCACCAGTGATCTGCCACGGTGATAAACAAGCCCTCATTTCAGATATTCAACAAATTATTTCCACAATAATTTACAAAAAACAAATTATACACAGAATCATCAAGCTTAATAGTTTTGCCAGTGATCAAATGAAAAATTTTGCTCACATGAATAATACTATCATCTGGAGACACGCACGCCGGATTCTGCTCGGGCCTTAAAACCCTAATATTAGCACGACACTCCCTACAAATCTGAGCAACACGCTTCCCACCTTTCCCGATCAGAATCCCACACTCCGTCCGATCAGCCAGCAACCTACAGCAACAGCTCAAACTCGCATCAAACCGACTCCCACCTCCCGCAGCAGCCTCTCCGTTTCCATAGTTCTCCGCGTCGACCTCCAACATCCTCTCAAAAACCCTAAGCACCGCCTCCTGAAGCGACGACACGTCACACACCTCCTCCTCCACATCCTCTTTCCCTCTCCATACACTACCCCTCCCCAACCCAACCTTCCTGCACACAACATCGGAGCCAGTAACAGTGACGATCCGCTCCACGCAGCCTGGAATAGCTCCAGATAAGCTGATCCGGACTCCTATTTGACTCTCCATCTTCCGCACTACGCTTCCTTTGTGACCGATGACTCCACCAGCGGCCATAACATGGCAGAGAAGCCTGAGCGTGGCGGTGCTAGGGTTGTTCGTGTGATGCATATTTCTCGGGTTGTGGTTGTAACCGTTTGTCGAGTGGTGAGGCTCCATTTCCAGATTGTTCAGTGAAGGCTCAAAAAAGATTGAGAGGGTTTTCGTGTGAGGATTTGTGCGGCAACGGCGTGTGATTCTCTGTTTGATCGTACGTGTAGATATAGAAGCAGCGGGAGGCCGATTTGTGTCCGATTTTTTTTTTTGTGCTACGAAAATCGTGCTTTTTTTGCTCAGCGAGAAATGCTGATTGGTGTGTTTCTTGTGCTAAATAAAAATAAATAAAATTAAAATTAACACCGGCGTCGTCTTGAATTGATTGATGTGTTGCTTGTTGCCTGTTTCACTGTTTGCACTACTAACGTCGTCGTTTTGGATCCACATCAGGTTCGCCCAACGGTATATTGAGTTTTTGACATATTGATTATTGAAATTGATATTTGTCCCCGTAATTATGTTTTGGACGCCGTAACTTTGTGAAGGGAATAGGGAATATAACGCCCCGTTATTCATAACGGTCGGAATTTAAATTTTGAATATTTACTGAATGTCCAATACTCGCAATCGTCTTCACTCTTCAATCTCTTCTCTCTTCGCTAATCTTTCCGCAATTTCTTCGGTTTTCAATCACACCCCAAACCAGCTTCGATTCACAGTTTTTCAATTTCGTGACTTTTTAAACGAAGTGTTGTCGGGTGAAATGGAAGGGGTGTCGGAAACCCTAAATTGGGAGAGTCATGTTTCGGCGGTAATTGATTGGGAGAAGGAGGTATCGGAAATTGGTAAGGGAAAAGAAGATACAGTGATGAAAGAGGAAGAGAGTCTTGCGGATTTAATGGTTTGTGATTTCGGTGCTAGAATGATTGCTAGTGGGTTCAACAGATCCGACTGCTCAGGTGCGTAAGTGTGAATTTTCTTGAATCTATTTTTGTGTTCTTGCATTTTAATTTCCCATAAATGCTACTGAAGAAAGGCCTTGTTTAGGTAGGTGTGAAGGGTTTTGGGGTAACGATTGGAGTTATGGAGCTAGGGTTTGTTGAAAATGAACAAATTTTTTATGAAGATTGATTGTAATTGATTCTTTTGCAGATATTTTAGCTGTTTTTTCTTGGGAAAATATTGGATGATCAACTCCAACATTTACTCATTTTCTTTTGAAATTTGAGCCTTAAACAAGCATTTGTTGTTGAGATTTTTATGTGCATACTTCTCAAGGTTATGGTTTTAGATCATCTAGTCAATGAGGTGGTCTGTGTTTCTTGTTCAGGAGTAGAGTGTGTGATGTTTGTGAATGCCGGGGGCGAGGATGGGTTTATAGAATCAGATGCTAGTGTCAAGATTGTCGCTGATACACAATATGAAGGAGGTGAAGCTTTTTGTACTGAAGAGTGTATAGACGAGGCTGGTGACTGTCCTTTCATTTATCAGTCAGCACGGCTAGGGAATTGCCTCTATCGGTTTAACAAACTGCCTCCTGGACACTATGTGGTTGATCTTCACTTTTCTGAGATTATCCATACAAATGGGCCTAAGGGAATGCGAGTATTTGATGTCTTCCTTCAGGAAGACAAGGTAAAACATCAATGTAAATTATTATGCGGAATTATAAGGGGCATTTTTGGAAAGACGGGTATTAACATCTTGTGGTTTTAATGTGGCAGGTCTTGACTGAGTTTGATATTTTCGCTGTTGTTGGATCCAATAAACCATTGCAAATAGTGAACCTCAGAGTCTCCGTGAAGGATGATGGAGTTATGGCATTAAGGTTTGAAGGAATCCATGGAAGTCCACTGGTTAGTGGAATTTGCATCAAGAAAGCGACAGGCAGCTCTGGTATTCATCTATTTGTTGTTATGTCTTGATTTTCTGATCTAAGAAAGCTAACATTTTTCAAGTGGTTTCTGCCATTGGCATTTGAACTTCCATTGCAGCTCAACACGATGCGCATGAGTCCTTCACGTGTAAGAATTGCTTAGCTGAGATAGAATGTCCTCCTGCTCAGGTGAAACTCATGCAAGCACGGTCTACAGCAAAACTAGAAAAGAAAATAGAAGAGCTTCATAATCAGTGTCAGCGCAAGAGTGATGAATGCTATGAAGCTTGGATGTCTCTTACAGCCGCAAATGAGCAGCTGGAGAAGATCAGGATGGATCTTGACGAGAAGCTCTTTAAGACTTACTCATTAGGTAACAACTGAAAAATGACCTTTATTTATTATTGTCAACAGTTGCTATCTCTAAATTGCGTCTATTTGCATGTTTCTGTGCAGATCAAACTGTTGGAGAGCAAGCAAAACGGTTGACTGCAATTTCGGGAAAGTATGAACATGACAAGAAATTTTGGGTTGCCGCTATTGCTAACTTAGAAGGCAAGATTAAGGTGAGAACATGTTTTTCTCAAACGTTCACCGGTTTTGTTTTGTAGGCATATCCGACTTGTTACCAATTACTAATTAGAAATTGTGACTTAGATAATGAAAGAAGAACATGCTCAGCTCTCTCGCGAGGCTCATGAATGTGCTGATTCAGTTCCAGAGTTGACCCAAATGGTATCTGCCGTTCAGAGCTTGGGTGAGTACATATTTAGTTGATCGGTGCACTTTAGATAAGACCTAATTACTAAAACTTGAATCTGACTAGATGTGTATTTACCTGGAGTCATTTTCAGTAGCTCAGTGCGAGGATCTAAAGCTGAAATACAATGAGGAGCTAGCCAAAAGAAAGAAACTGTACAACCAAGTGCAAGAAGCTAAAGGCATAGTACTTTTTGCTATCTTAGCAACACTTTGTCAAAGATATGTATGTTGACAAATATCACAATGTAAGATGTGTTTGAACAGGAAACATAAGGGTTTTCTGTCGCTGCCGTCCACTTAGTAAGCATGAACTTTCATCTGGATATCAGGATATTGTGGATTTCGAAGGCGCTAAAGATGGAGAACTTGTGATATTTGCTGGTGGCCCTTCTAAAAAGATCTTCAAATTTGATCGCGTCTACACACCGAAGGATGATCAAGGTGTGATTAACTATAAAAAATTATCCTACTTACAGATATGACTTTATAGAGCTGATTTTGACTTCTGCTTTTGTCTTTCTTCAGTTGATGTGTTTGCAGATGCTTCACCTCTGGTAGTTTCCGTACTAGATGGCTATAATGTCTGCATTTTTGCTTACGGCCAAACTGGGACAGGAAAAACATTTACCATGGAAGGTCCCCCAAACAACCGTGGAGTCAACTATAGGACTGTAGAACATCTGTTTGAGATTGCCAGAGAAAGGAGTGAAATGTTTTCCTATGACATATGCGTCAGCGTCTTGGAAGTGTATAATGAGCAGCTAAGAGATTTATTGGCTACGTCAACATCGTCAAAAAGGCAAATTATTTGAATCAACTGGAATACAGAATAGATGGTTGGTGTTGGAGTCGGTTTAACTTGAATCATTTCATCTCATAATAGGTTGGAGATAAAACAAGGCTCGGAAGGGTCTCATCACGTCCCTGGGATCGTTGAGGCCAAAGTTGAAAGCATAAGTGAAGTGTGGAATGTACTGCAGGTGGGAAGTAGTGGAAGGGCGGTTGGGTCGAATAATGTGAATGAGCACAGTAGCCGATCTCATTGGTAAACTTTTTCATTTTATTTGGAAAACTATAAAAGATTCCTAATTCTGAAACATTAAAAAAATGATGAAATCTTTTTCCTTTTCCTGTACAGTATGCTTTGCGTTATGGTTAAAGCCAGGAACTTACTGACTGGAGAGTGCACTAGAAGCAAATTGTGGCTTGTAGATTTGGCTGGTAGTGAGCGGCTTGGAAAGACTGATGCACAAGGGGAGCGACTCAAGGAAGCTCAAAATATTAACAAGTCACTTTCAGCTCTCGGTGATGTGATATCTGCATTAGCGTCTAAAAGCAGTCACATTCCATATAGGTAGGCAAAAGAATTGTCAGTGACTTGTCATACTCATATTGTTTGGTTGCTGACTCCTCTTCTTTCACTATTGACTCCAGAAATTCTAAGTTGACGCATTTACTTCAGGACTCACTGGGTAAAACTTCTTCATTTAAGCATTTCGTTGTTAATGTCAGTATATTGTTACCACGGCAAATTTGAAATATTTTTTGCATTTTTGTTACAAAAAAATTAGGTGGGGACTCGAAAACTTTGATGTTTGTGCAAATTAGCCCTTCAGAAAATGATCTGGGAGAAACCCTCAGTTCCTTGAATTTCGCAACACGGGTTCGTGGGGTTGAGCTAGGCCCTGCAAGAAAACAAGTAGACACTGGCGAGATTCAAAAGCTGAAGACAATGGTGCGAGTCAGCTTACTGTTTAATGACTGACTTCTGCTGACATCCATAATTTCTACGTAATACTCATCTGTTCTTTTTCTATATTGAAGCTTGAGAAAGCAAGGCAAGAAGCTAGAACCAAAGACGAATTGCTAAAGAAACTCGAGGATAGCCTGCAAAACATGGAGAGTAAGGCTAGAAACCGGGATCAGAGTTACAAAAATCAGCAAGAGCATATTAAGGAGCTTGAGAATCTGCTGGAGTTGAAGGTTGCATCACACAACCAGTCAGAGAAGCAGCTGCTTCAACTTTCTGAAAGGCTCAGAGGGAAAGAAGAAACTTGCATCGGTCTACAATTTAAGGTAGCGCAAGTCTATAAATTCTTGAAAAGCTATTTATGTGTAGGAAAGTGCTTAATGACTATCTATGCTATTTATTTTCTAAGGTCAAGGAACTGGAAAGCAAGCTCAGAGAACGAGAGCATTCAGAGTCTGCTGCTTATGAACAAAAGGTTTTTGAGTGAATTTTGCTTTCTTATGAATTTTCGTTGAAATATTTAAGTTCTTTATTGTATTGTATGTGTCCAGATTAAGGAACTAGAGATGAAGTTGAAAGACAAGGTGCAAGAATCCGAATACAGCACTCTCAATCTCCAGCGAAAGGTTGAAGTGGATTTTATATACGAATTTATCATTGTAATCTGTTAATTTGGGAGCATGATAAATATAATCGTAATCGTGTACTGATGAATTTCAGATCAAGGACTTGGAGAAAAGATTAAAAGATCATGAACAGAACCCAGAAACCAGTATCCTGCAGCTCAAGGTATATTTAAGTTCGAAATATGCTCTATTTATAATAAAATATCTTCGTTAGACATATAAATACATTTTTTTATTTGTGCTTGGTGCAGATAAAAGAGTTAGAAGAGAAGTTGCGTGAGCAAAAGCAGAAATTCGAATGTTTAACAACGCAGGAAGCGTCTGAAGCCTCGAAAGCCACGCCAAACAAGTCCAAGCTCACGTCAAGAGATTCTATGATGAGTGACATTGACTCATCCCAAATATTAAGGAGCTCAAACTCAACAACTGGAAGATACAGCCAAGGTTCTGATCTACTAAAAGGCATCGATACCCTTCAAGAAAGAAGAAGGAAACGAGACTCGAAGTGCGTCGAAACAGAAAATGTGATGCTGTCGTCACTTCTGACTGATAAAAAGATCAGACAGTCTGACCCTCCGAAACCAATTGCTGGTGGTTCAAGAGTTTCGCGGCCAGCGAAACTGGCTACTACCACTGGCTCACAAAGACTGGTTCCAACTGCGAGTAGATTGAGCAGAGATCCTCAGGCTGTTGTTACTAGTAACAAGGAGAAGGATTCTAAGAAAAGAATCTGGTCAAGATAGCCACTTGTAGAGAACAATGTGAGGTTTGTAACACTAGTTGGTCCTTCATGCACACAGGTCAAAACTGCGTCGTTTTATCGAGAATGACTATTGAAAAAAAAAGCTAAAGATCGTGTGGTTTGAATTTGATTGTGATTATTAAACTCATTCATAGTTGAAGAACGACACAGTTTTTTATTAGCTGTATTATTACTCCGCCCTCTGTCCCCATTTGTTTGTCCACTTTCCTTTTTTGGTGTCCCCTAATGTTTGTCCACTTTCCTTTTATATACATAACTCAATAATCAAATCAATCTTCTCTTTCCTACCAAAAAAATTATTTTAATTAAGAAAATTGTACTTTCCTCCACTTTCTCTCTCTTATTATCATTTATTTACTGTACGGGACCCACATTCACATACACTCTCCTCTACTTTTTCTCTATCATTGTCCTTTATTTACTTTTCTTAATTCCCGTGTCCATTGTCCTTTTGGACAAACAAATGGGGACGGAGGGAGTATTAAGCAAGTTCAACTGGTATTGAATGATTAATGGGCCAGGCTTTTATATCTACAGGCCCAATTAAGTTCAAACCCTGAAACTTGATTGCCGTCGTCATTCTCGTCGAGACTTTCACGGTCAAAGTTCGCGCCGGTGCTCTGAGTTCAATTTGCTTCTCGCTTCCAAATCCAGAAGCTGCGCTGCTGACACCTGACGTAAGTTGTCAGTGGCTGTTTAATTTATTTTTTTATTTAAATTGTAGCGTATGAATTTTCTAGTGGTTGAATTTGATCTTTCAAAAAAAAAATTAGCGTAGCAGTTTTTAATTTAATACTTGCCTAGTGCCTTATTGCTATTGGTTTGAAAAAAAGCTTGCAACTTTTCGTCAGATGCTGTTATCTGGGTTTGGAAGTTCGGTCCAAAGGTGTGTCTTTTGTGGTGGGTTTGCTATTTCTGTGTTGGTTGTGCAATGTGCACACTGCACACCACATGTTTGGTGAAATGTTCTGTGGAAGGTGGATGAGGTAGTTTTGAGTTTTATCAGTTTTTATTATTGATTGGGTCTTTTATCTGTTAACAATTTTGTTTTGGTGTTTAACTCAGTTAACAAGTAGATGGAATTTAAATTAGATTTGTGTTGTAAACCTGGAAAGTTCATGTTTATTTATGGCACGATTGAAGTCTGATATTTGAATGATCAATAACAATTTATGAACTTTTACAGGCATCTTGGGGTGAAGGGTTGGACTGTAAAAATTCTGATTGTACACTAATCGTGTCAATTATATTGATCAACATTTATGCTTCTATGGCTGCAAACAAGCCTCGATCGGGTAGCTTTTCTCGCATTTCACCTTCCGCAGGCTCGCCTCAGGCCCCTGGATTGAAGAGCGGACCTAATGGAACAAGTTTTATTTCCACAGGAATAGCAGATTTAGATAGTATGTCTCACTGATTCCTCAATGCTGATAGGTTATAAGTTTAGCATTTTAAAGACATTATTACGCCTCTATCTTGTATATTGTTTAAGATGCTTTGGTTTACATATGTAGAGATTTTGGGTGGTGGGTTTGCGCTGGGAAGCCTTGTATTGATAATGGAGGATGCAGAAGCTCCCCATCATATGCTGATCATGAGAAATTTCATGTCTCAAGGGCTAGTACACAACCAGCCGCTTTTATATGTCAGTCCATCCAGTGATCCAAAGGCATTTTTGGGTACATTACCAAATCTGGTCACATCCAAAGATGATAAATCCCGTGATCACGGTCATGATCAAGAACAAGTACTAATCTTCTGTATTTCCCTTAGCTGTGTGTTCTTATAATGATTTTATAACATATAACACTATTGTTCTTTTGCTATAGGAAAAGGGATTGAGGATTGCTTGGCAATACAGAAAGTATTTTGGGGAAAATCAACAAACTTTTGGTAGTTCAATGGGTAAGCAAATTTCTTGCAGAACAAGCTTCAACTTATTTGTTTATGGTGCTTCGAACTCAGTGAGAACAAAGGAATAATGACACGAGAAGCTGAAGATGCTCTTTTAAACAACAGAACATATCATATTGACAGGCATCCATTGAGAACTATTTGTACCTCGTGTCACTACTTGCCTGAATATTTACAAGGCAAAGAAAAATGCTTATCAAGATAGTATTGATGGATTTGAAGATGAAAGTAACGAGTCTGTTTAAACACAGTTGTGATGTGGTTTATGTTATATAATACATACTGTTAGATAGAAGTAAAAATAACTTACAAAGCTGCAATTTCCTGATGCCTAATCTCCTTTTATCAAAAATATCATTCTGGGATTCAGAATCATATATTGAGTTTCTTTTACTGAGTCAAGACATAGAGCCTCAGCCCTCTAACATAATAGTTTTTTTATAACTTGAAATACGAGTACCTTAATGTTTATTCTTTATGTTATATTTTAAATCACTATCATTGAAAAATCATTTAAGTTGTTTGTCATCTTATGTTAATGCAGATACGAAGAATGAGTACTGCAACGACTTTGACTTGCGCAAACCACTGGAAAGGCAGTTTTTTGGTGGACGACGTATTGACTGTGTCAGTGTTCAGGATTCATCAGACCTTTCTTCTCTTGTTGACCGCTGTGCAGCTTTTTTATCTGAATCCTCAAGGTACAGATGCACCATTTTTTCTTGTCATGCTCATGCAACTTGCACTATAGGTGGTTACCGAACATTTTTTATTTGCCTTTTGATACAACGGTTATATGTTTTTTTTTCTTTAATCATTAAATTTGCTATTTGTGGAAGGATGACAGTATTGTAAAATGATTCCTCAATCTGGTTTTTGTACAGAAATAATGTCTCTTGTGGTGGTCGTCTTGTTATTCAATCCTTTTGTGCACCGCAATGTGAATATTCCAACTCGGTGAGCAAAACTGACAGATTTGTGAACTACTCAACTTAAAAGCACTATTCATGCAGATGCATTGTGTACCATTTTTCTTTTTGTATTGCTCATTGCACAATGTGCATTTCAATATTAATTATCCGTTGAACTACATATATATGAAGGGTCCAAATATTTGGAATAGATGATACCTAATTTTTTATTTGCCGCTGACAGGAATGGGGCATGCTTTCATTTTTAAGATCTCTGAAAACTATGGTCAGGTCTTCTAATGCGGTTGCTGTTGTAAGCTTTCTGCCATCTCTTCTTTCTCCATCATTCTCCAAAAGATGGCAGCACTTGGCAGACACCTTACTCTCAGTCAAGGCGATCCCAGGTAAAATCTTACAGACTCTGCATTTTTGTCTTCACTACTGTCGTTTTTGTCTACCACAATCTGCTGATTTATCATATTCCAGATGATGACAAGGAGCTGGCAACACTTCTCACTGGTTATAAGGATATGGTCGGCTTTCTCAATGTAAACAAAGTAGCACGCATTAATACACAGGTTTGTACAGAATTTTTCTCACCACCTAATGTCATTTGTAAGAACTCAGTAAAACTCACATTCTTAGTTTATCCTCTACCCGTTTCATTTCATTGCTTTTTTGTTTGCGATCTTTATTTTGTAGTATTGGTAAACCCTTTTTTGTGCACTTGCCTCGTAGTTTTTGTTTATCAATCTCCTCTAACGATGTTGTGCATTGTGATTTCATTTCAGGTTCCTGTTATCTTAGAGGCAACTACATACTCAATAAAATTGCAAAAGCGAAGGACACTCGCTCTGGAATGCTTAAATCAAGCACCGGTTGATGGTGCAAGTGGGAGTTCGTATGGCAACACTGGCAGTTGCTCCTCAAAGTCTGGAAGCCTTGACTTTTAGCTCTAAGTTATCAAGTTTCTAAACACATGCGCTATGAACAGGTATATTTGTGTAAAAACTACATATATATACAATAAATAGGTTAATTATTAGGAAAAAAACAAAATCGTATAAGCTTATGAATTCAATGTCTCAAATATGTTCATGTCGTGTTTTGCTCGATTTTGTGGGGGATATGGATGCAGCTAGTAAAATATGAAACATTTGTGTATTCACATTAAAATGGTTAGATTTTACACAAGAATATGAATCATATTTTTTCATACAAATACAAACCTATTTGTACTTTCACATGATCATCCATCTAGCTAAAATAACTCATTGGTGATGATGACCTCTCTTTCCCTCTCAATATAATGATTTAATTTGTCAGCAGATTTGAGTTTATTTCTACTCCGGAGGCCCTTCGAGACGAATGTAGTCATACATAACACCACTAAACGCTCCTACGGCCCTTGCCTGCGTCAAAAATATTGTGTTGTCTCCGTCTACAAGTTTGGCTCCAGGAATATCAGTTTCAAATAGCCAGTAGATTCCATGAATCCCATGTCGAGCTATGGCATTGTCTCTACCGATCAAGCCTGTTGTGAAGTGTGGACGGCCGTTTGGGTCGTTGACTCTTACCTTAAAGATTAAATAAAACAGTTACATGATGGTACAATGTTAAGGATTTTCCAAAGCAACATAAGGTGAATCAGTATTTAGTTACTCACTTGAATTTCCGCATTGGAGGCTGAAGCTAATGCTATTCGCAGTTTATAGTTGGCATTGGGGCGAACATTTTTCATATTGGATATGATTTTCCAAGTAGTCGCTTGGTAACGTCCTTCGCCTGTTTTCCTGCGATGTACGTGGAGTATATATACTGTCAGGAATAGAGCAAGTTATTTTTGACAGTGGATCAAACGGTCTATATATTACCTTGTAACATGGGCGAAGAACCAGTCAGTTTGGTAGACACTAAGATCAGCTGTGAAAGTAAGGTCTTCATCCGGGTATAGTTCAGCGTAACGCTCCCATAATCCATACTGCCTAAACCTGATATTAATTTCAAGGATGTGATCAGTAGAGGGAGAATACATTGGCAAGATCGTATAGATAGACTTTGGAAAAATGGTGGAAAACTGTATATTAAGTATACTTTTGCTCTTTGAATCTGTTATACAGGCCATTTGTGAAGGTAGGGTTTGGATCTGGTACAAAGAACTCAGCTGCAGTCCGATCAGGAACACCTATTTCCCACAATGTTGGACCGGCTCTTGGCGGATAAAATGTTAGAACTCCAAGTTTGATCTGTCCACCTATATTAAAAAGTAATGTGCTTAAATAATTAAGCATGATTCATAAATTTTCATAAAATCTAAATGGAAAAAGATTCGGTACTGCACAGTCAAATACGAAAACGATGTCGTTTTGTACGTACCTAGGGTTATTGTTATAGTTTTATCATAAGCATAGTCTCCGAGATATCCAGGTACCCAGGCGAACAAGTTATAATTCCCCGGACGAACATTCTTTATGACGAAGTAGCCGTCATCACTTGCTTCAACCCAAAATTGATAACCCTAAAAAAAAAAATCAAATAGGAAAACAATTAACAATGCTTTGTCACAATCATCAGAATTTGAGTGACCTCAATATACAGTTAGGCATACTTTGGATTCAAATTGCCATGATCCAGGCTCTCCGGGGGCAGCCAAGCCAACAAAAGCTCTGCTAGCCTTCTTATCCACACCCTTCATATATCTGCAAATAGATAATTTGGTGCAATCAGAAATGACATAATTCACAAAGATTAATTAATGTTGCTGTTGGAAATATATATATATATATATGCATGGAACTAATTAACGATCGAGTTGTTGTTCAAATATAATACCTGTCGTTGACTCGTAGTTGACCGAAGACGAGACCTCTTTGGTCAGCTGAAGGGAAATATGGTGATGTGGGGAAATCATATGGCCATTTCTGTACTTCTTCTAGCGTCTGATCATTCAATTCAATGTCCCACATTTGCAGTTAGAAAAATTTCCAGCAGCATCCACATTATTATCTTTGATTTTGATATTGTCTAGTGATTAATTAATTTACCTGTCTCTTTGCATCATCCCAAAGTGTCAATGGGTTTTTCTCTGCTGAGTTTAGGTACACGCAGACTGGGCCGAACACCTTCCTCCATGGTTCCCCATTTCTAAACTGGGTTTGTATATCCTTTCCAGCATAGTGATTGCTCATAAACATCTGCAAGCAGCGCGCAGCCAACATTAATTTGATATATTGCCCAATTATTTGCCAAACTAGTTTGTTGAACAGATAGAACAATGAAGGTGGCTATAATTAAGTACTTACAGCAAGGCTGATTGGGCCAACATGAGAAGTGAGATCTTGCTTCATGGGTCCACCATTCTCATACTCATGGCTTGGTGTGATCACCCAAAACCCTACTCCAGGATTGAAGGATATCCACCCATGAACCCATGCATCTTTGTCAGCTGCTGAGTATTGGTACTTATCATCCACCTGCAATTGAGTAATTGTTGTTGTTCATATAATAATCTTTAATTAGGTTGATAAAATATACTCAAAAAGTCATCAAACACATGACATTACAACCAGACCTCTCCAAGAAGGTCTTGATTGCTAGGGTTTGTCAACAGTACTGCTTCCGGGTACGCCAATGGTTTACCCGTTTCACGATCTTTCGCCGTTGGCATGATTCTTTGTCTTTCGTCCGATAATGCCATGTACACAAATCTAGTCGAAGAAAATGAAAATGCAATTAGTTACTAATTTATCCTTTCAACAAGAATGAGAAATTCATATGCATTAATTAAATTATTTGCTTACTTATCCTTATTTAACTTGAAAACAATTCTAGTTTGATCAAGATTCAGATCACTCCATCCTTTTAACCGTTCATAGATCGCGTAAGCGTAGAACTTAGGCACATTGCGGAGCATGACGAATCTGACACAAATTCACAGAAACGACGTCAGTGTGACAAATTAGTACCCTAAAGCATTAGGCCAATATGAATAAGCAGGCTTGGCACTAAGAATTTACCTTTTGTCCACATTGACGGGAAAACCTGAGCCTGCTTGGTTATCATAAGTGTAGCGAAACGAGAGTTCGACCTTGTCCTCGTTCTGCATCATCACTTTATAAGTTTCTCCTGATATCCTGCAGAAATCCAATAAGTCCATTTGTTACTCATTCATGACTTTTTTGCATCACAGATTATTATCACTGTATCATTCAAACATGGAGTACTCTTTACGATTAAATACGACAATCATTTTAATAGGTAAATAATTCTAAAATATGAAAGGGGTCTCTAGCTGAGTGGAAACTAATAAGATATATACCTTGCAGTTTTGGGACCATGTCCTGTATTCCAGTTAGCATCAAAATACCTAAATAAAGTTGTTTGAAACAGTCAGCAGATTATATTCTAGAAGTAACAAAAGAAACTAATTAAACAAGGGTCATAAAAAAATATTGTTCTTTTTTAAGGTCTCAATGCCAAGTCCTTCGACCCAAAAAATGGAATTCAACGTAGAAAAAAGAAGAAGAAAAATAAAGCCCCTTCCCCATGTGTGGAACACTAGTACTATATATTATAACAAAAAGCTCGCCTCGGGCCAACTATATGCAGAAAAAGGGAGCTTTCCGAGGGGGAGTTGAGCGGTTGAACAAACGCTTTTTTCTAAACTTAAAGCGATATATAATACATTATCGAGGCTATGTTGTAAAAATCATTGTAGCGCCGCTAATATGATATAGTAAATTAACAAAATCGAAAACCTGAAAATCAAGCATTATGGTCGCCCTAAATGAAGTATGTACGTAATACCAACCCTCTATTGTCGGATTCGAGTTCATCATTGAGCAAGTTATCGATTCCTCCATACGTGATCCCAAGTATCATTCCACCAGGAACCGAAATGGTCACCCTGACAATCCCATTATCCACAATAACCTAAACCATAAGCAAATTTATTTAATTAAATCTTTCGGTGTAAGATAAAAATAAATAATCATGGCACTTATTTGTTCCATCAATCGTACACACGCGCAGAAAGCGAATAAAAGAAAATCAGCATTTTGATTTAATTTTTCTTTGGAGAATTATTACATGATTTTTTTCTTGTATCAGCTGCACGCCTGAACTGCTAGTTGCTCCTCCTCCTTCACCTTCAAGGATTTTCCTATTTCCAGAAATGCATGGAAATCCACATATTTAGCGACCAAAAAATAAGTATAAAAATGAAAACAAAAGTGATGTTTTTTTTATGATTAAACATTTAAAATTATGTATTATAACTAATTAAATGAATTAGGTAATTTAATTACATGTTTTTAAAATTTCTGAACGTTGAAAATATTTTCTTAATTGACTTTGAACATTTTACCCGTTCAAGACATTATTGATATTAAAGAGTGAATTTCGCCTAGAAAATTGCACTATGCAATAAAACCATTGAAATTTAATGAACCAAAAATAAATTTTAATTATAATTTTCTCACCGGTAAAATGGGAAAGAAGCTGAAGCAACACCAGCAAGTAATAATAACAAAAGCATTAATCCCAGCCATTTCAAAATCACTTCATTACACTTCATCTCTGCAAATTCCAATCCAAAGCCATTAATGATTAATCTCTTCACCGAAACCGATCCGAATCAACGAATCGGAGTCGGAAAACTCACCTGAAACCAGCCGGAAAACCGTCGGAGCTTTACCTGCTCTTTAAAAATCGATAAAGCTTATATAAAAATCGACAAGCAGCAATGAATCAACTTTCGATCAGTGGATCGGATTCAACCAGGTGAATTGTTTAGCGACGACGAAACTGGTCTACAGGGGATGAACAATGTGAGACTGTTGGTCTCCGAAAGTGATTAAATTTCGTTTGATTTGGCGTGTTTTTGGAGTTTGGGTGACGTTGGGGAGGTGTGTAGGAAATCGAGATGTCGAGCATTGAGAGGAGGATTTGGTTTGTGGAATCTGAGACAGTTCGATGCTCTGCCTTTTCTGTTTGTTTAATGTGATGCTCTGGTTTTTATAGGGATACGTTTGGCGATGGAGGAAGGAGGAGAAAGTGGAGAAGGGTAGTTTGGTAATTTTGTGTAGTAAACGGAAATGTTGATGGCCAAGCTTTGAAACTCGTCAATTTTTTCAAATCATGAATTTGATATTATTTAGGTTGACCAGTCTCAATTCTTTATGAATTAGATTACAAAATAGGATGGCTATAATTAGTTTCTCCATTATGATCAATAAGAGACATGTACTTAGGCACAATTGTAGTAGATTTTAAAAGACCATGTGCAAACTATAAGATTCGTCAAAAGTGATCTATAATTCGGAGTCGAGAAACCAAAATTACAACATAGATCGTCAAAGTGATCTATAATTCATCGCCGAAAAACAAATCATATGATGCGAGATTTAATCTCATCTGTCCAAATAATTAAATCAAAGACTATCATTGGTTTATATATTTTACAAACAAAAAAAAGGTCGTTTACACATAATTAATATGAAATTACACATTTTGGTTTTATATTAGAAAACAGTTCAAAATTAAGTAATTTTATAAGTTTAATATTCCTCCTCAATAATATATGTTATCCGATATCAAATATTAGCTACTAATTATATTATATGAAATATTATTAATCATATATATGTGGTTTACCAACTAACTAATGTACCAACTTATTTAGAAAAACAAAAATAACACAACCCATTTCACCATTTGTCCAATTATGCTACCTATTTAAAATGTTACTCCGTATTAATTAAGTTAACAACCCTAAACAAAGTAAATAAACCCATTTATTTAATTGTCTGGGGAGGAACATATACTAAGATTTTGACCTCTGTTCAAGGTCAAGACTTAAGACCAAGAGTGCTAGTAGTTATGGCTAATTTGTGTTTGGACACCAAACACACATTCCTTAGATTCCTACATGGATGAATTCGAATGGTTGAAGGCATCATTTTTTTTTTATTCTTAAGTGGAATTAACCACTAAAAAGACGAACCCGTGAGGGATCGAAAAGGATACACTAAGGCCCAAGGCCCCACACTGAGGTTCAAATGACCAACATACTGAAAAATACGCTGAAAATCGAACAGACACACTGAGGTCCATGGGACCAAAGCATCATGCGCGCATGAATTTGAGAGCATTTTTTTTCGGATTCTACCCTAGTCTTACGAAATCCCAGCTTTGGTCCCATTAATAATCGAATTGAGAATCCCGAGGAATTTATTTTTATAACGTCATTTGAGAGAGAGATGTTTGACTCGAAGAATTTATTCTTATGACGTCATTTGAGAGAAATGTTTCTCGGCCTGCCCTTAATGCATTTGGTAGTATAATTGGTGGTGCTTCTTGACCATAGAAAGGAAACCAAATATGAACTTTGGGATGGATTTAGCTTTCTTGTGCAACAAGCTATCGTTTCATGATCTCTAGATGGTCAAATTCAATATAGTTCACCATTTATCTAACCCAACTGTTGAAATTTGGGATATGAAACAAGTTTTAGTCCCAATGGAGATTTTTAACGTTATTTGTTAGGATTATACCTAATAAATGTCAATAATGAATAAACTAAAAATCACGCCATGTGAAATATTAAGCTTAAATAAAGCAGACTTTGACTTTTATATACTTGTTACTATAATTGAAATCATTCGATTCTATGAATGGGGCGGCTTGAAAACCCACTTAAAAATCAGCTTTGTTTATCTGAACATGAAGGCATGGGTGTTGCGGCACATTCTTTATGTAAGATTTAAGTTGTTGATCTTTTTTGTACGTCAGAAAGCTTGCAAGGAAAATTAGTCCCGACTTTGTAATTAAACTTCCTTAAAATAAAAACTGATCGACATTTGCGGTAAAGAAGTTGTCTTTTCCACTTTAAGAGATTCCTGAAGGAATAATTGGCTTTTAAGGTTTTGTGTCACATGTGGATTTGAGATAATTTGGGTTTTGTCACACTTTGAGAAACTTGTTGGGGTGGGAAATATCACCCAACCAAAGTTTATTTGAGGTTTACCACAAACAGTTAATGGGATTAGCGGTTTGTTACAAAGTCAAATTTATTGCTAACAAAAATTGTATGTGGCATCTACGTAGGAGCCACGTTGTCAATTTTTCACATAAAAACAAATCGCTAATCGGGATAGCGGTTTGTGGTAAAATAATATACTTAAATTTTCACATCAAAATAAATCGCTAACGATAATAACGGTTTGTGGTTCGTACGTGTCACTCCACATAAGCATTAGATTTGACTTCACCACTAATCGCTAACCTCATTAGCGATTTGTGGCAAAACCCAAATGAACTTTGATTGGGTGACATCCCCCGCCCCCCAACAAGTTTCTCAAAGTGTGGCAAAACTCAAATTATCTTGGATTTTTAAGCTTTCTTTTTCTTTTGGACATTGGCTTCATGTCCACCTTGTTGTTTAAGGTCATAGATTCTTATTCTTTTCTTCTGATGCCTGACAAAATTATATCGCTAAACCCTACTAAATTAATTGCATACATTCAGATTATACCATGACGGTTAAAGAATTCATTTTTCTTTTATTGCAAAAAAAATATAAAAAATGAAAACTGATGGACAATTGATTTTTCTAATAGAAAACATTATTATTAATCTCAATTATTTCAGCTGCCTAATTTGATGGTGTTGGATGGAAGAATCAGTTTTGCATAGAATGCAACAGAGACTGAGATGAACTGGTTGAAGTGGCTGTTGTATCAGTCGTCGCCGTACTACTGCTTGTGTACTGATCAGACCGATAATTCATGTAAGATGATGTGTAGCTAGAGGACAGCTGAGACATGTTAATAGGCGGGGCAGCATAAGTCGGAACAGGCAATTTTGAAGGAAGGCTAGGCAAGGGAGCTTCCAAGTTCAGGACATTAATCACTTGTCTTATGCTTGGTCGCATAGTTGAGTCAGGATGGCAGCACCAGAGCCCAACTATCATTAAATGTGTGAGCTGCCTCTCGTCGTAGTCTGAACTTAGTCTCTGGTCAGCTGCTTCGATGAGTTGGCCTTGGCCATATAAGCTCCATACCCACTCGACAAGTCTTACTTGAGTTGGCTCAGCCCTTGCCTCGACAGGTCTTCGGCCACATGCAATTTCCAGTGCCACAACTCCAAAGCTGTACACATCCGACTCTTTACTAGCTTTACCAGTCGAATAACATTCAGGGGCCATGTATCCCATGGTCCCAGCCAAGACTGTCGTCTGTGATCCCAGATTATGGTCTACAAATCTAGCAAGACCGAAATCACCAAGCTTTGCATTGAAGTTCGAATCCAACATAATATTGCTAGACTTAATGTCACGATGCACAACACATTGGTCGCCTTCCTCGTGCAGATAAAGCAATGCTGAGGCCAAACCCAGGGCTATTTTGTGCCGAAGTTCCCAAGTGAGGACCTCATTATTATTATTATTATTCCTAAAGAGGTGTGCATCAAGGCTGCCATTAGGCATAAGCTCGTAGACAAGTAGTAACTCACCTTGTCCATGGCACCAACCAATGAGCTGCACCAGGTTTCTGTGCCTCATCCTGCTAATAATCTTCACTTCGGATATGTACTCCTTCTTCCCTTGCTGTGATCCTTTTGACACCCTTTTGACTGCAACTTCAGTATCTGAATCGCTCAAAAGGCCTCTGTAGACACCTCCGAATCCCCCCTCACCAAGCTTTCCATCATCTGAAAAATTATTTGTTGCACGACTGAGATCAGCATAGGTGAATCTTCTAGGCCCAGTCCCTTTTTCAAACTCATTGTCCATGGAGATATCAAGCTCTTCATCAACATTCAATCCTAACTTCCTTTTTCTCCGCCACAGTAGCCACAAGACAACCAGTAAACCAAGCGAGATGAAAACCACAGGCACGACTATTCCGACTATCAGGGCTGTATTATCAGTGGTAACTTCCAAACTTGAGCTAAATTCCCAAGACGAAATAGTATGTAGTTGAATTGCGGCCCCTGTGGCAGCTGAGAACCCAACAATGATACTTTCAGGCAGAACGGTTCTCAGATCAATGATGTGCCAAAGGCTTGAGTTACCACTGAACACCGTATTATTAGCATATGAAAGAAAGACACTGAGATTATAGGTAGTTGAATTGTAAGTTACCCAAGCATTAGCTTTTCGCCCATCCCTCATGCTGGTGTTCCATACAACAGTAGCCACAGACTCAACAGAGTTGACATTGATGCCTACATGATCAGTGCTTGGATCCCATTTTTGATTTTGGAAGGTATCAAATTCAACAGCAACTATCTGATTTTCGGATGCATTGGATGGGGTCTGGGGATTGACCAGACCAAGATACCCACCTGTCGAATTTGGAGGGATGGTTGACTGAACAGGTGCTAGGAAGAAAGCCAGCCCATCTCCATAGGTAAGATTTTCTTTAGATTCGATTGTAAATGAAAAGTGGGTGGTAAAATCAGTCAGCTTCTGAGTTTTTGCATCCCAGAGTCTTACATATGGCCTATAGGCTGCTCTACCAACACTGTTTTTCAAATCACTGTTAATTTGGTTTCTGGTGACTTCTATAACAGAACCAGATGGAAACGAATCATTAGAGAAGACTATATCACCGGCATTCGGGGAAAAACTGGAGAAGTTGAAGCTGAGTGAATCTGCACAAGGCAATGCCAACAATAACACAATATTCAAAATAAAACACCGCCGGTAAGAGATAACCATGCTGAGAACTGATAAACAACTAGAAAAGTTTGTTGGGTGTATAAAAACCAAGTGAATCTCTCCAATATGGTCCAAGTGATCAAGCTTCTTAAACAAAGATCCATTGGGCTCTCATCTCATGGCGGAGTATTATTTAATCTGGTGAATAACAAGTTGCCAAGACCAGTTCTACATATTTATTACACATTTGTATTCTTAATCAAACAAGAGGGAGATATCTAAACAATTGCTGCGGGATACCTTTTCAATTACTTACACATAGCTCAACAACTAATCCATCAGACTTTTTCTGCTAACAACACAATAATTTACAGAACAGGCACGTACGTATAATAATACCAATTCAGAAAACTTCAATAAATAATAAGATTATGATTCACATTTTTTTGGTTTTGACTTCATGAAGCTGACACTTTCTTCCAAGCCGTGTGCATGCTTTACTTGAACCAAATTTGAAATGTTATGTGCTTGGCATGTTCTTCGTAGACTGGGTATCCATGTTTGGACTATCTCAACTTTGTCGCTGCAGAAAAAAAGGATCTTGATGTTAATTAAAAGAAGATTCGTCAGTTAGGTATACAAAGTTGGCTAATTAGATTAGGTAACTGAATACAAACCAAACAAGCAACTAAATGACAAATTAACATCTAATCTTCGTTTTAAGATATGCGCACTTGTCAGATATGAAGAAAAATACAGGAAATTTCATATGTATCTTGCATGAGCCCTCAAATGAATCCCCCAAATTAGTGATCCTCCTGTGAATTCCTTCCTCTTCATTTTTTTTTTACATTTGGATACATGAGTTTTGCACTTAACACTTAACCACGAGCACTAAACTAAAAGGCAAAAACATTCATGAATACACCAATTGAATCCCTATCATGCATTTCTTTGTATAAAAGATAAACAAGGATATAAAGAAGGGAGAAGGGTAGTTCACAAATCATAATTTTTATTGGGAAAGTGCATACCCCATGATATCCTTATAGGCCTGCAGCTCAGCCAGCCAGTACTGCATCAAACTTAACAGGAAGCAGCTGTAAACCTACTTGTTTTCCAAGTTATATGAAGATTATGGTATTTATTACAAGAGATGCAATGGGATCTGAACTGACCAATGTTTCATCCAACTAAATGGTGATCTAAAGTGTAATAAAATAATGTTACAACAGCAGATTTTTGTCATTTGGATACTGTGAAGTTCCCAAAATGTAACAACAGGTCCCAAGTATTTGATTTCTTCACATATTAGAAACTATATATATGGTAAATTTGACAACTAGACAGGTCAGCTGGAATAGCTCAGTTGGTTAGAGCGTGTGGCTGTTAACCACAAGGTCGGAGGTTCGACCCCTCCTTCTAGCGAAATTTTTTACTGTTTCTCTTTCGATCGTACGGCGTCGTTTCGTCTTGAACTTGTTGCCCAAGATAGGCCATTTGGTTATCACAGGGCTTGTGAAACAAATGAAGGTCAGAAACGTCATTTGGTTATCTGAACGAATCTACGAATTTTCAACCAATAAAATATCGTCTGTGAGCTGCGTCGTCTCTCCAAAACCCTAACCACGCTTAAACCCTTCGTCTCTCTTTGCGTCCGGTGGTCATGGCGGCTTCGTTGGTTCTCCGATCGATGAGACGTCGCGAGCTCCATACGTCATCTCTAGCAGCTTACAGATCTGTATGTACTTTTCTTGTTTCGTAATCTCATTTCAGTTTCTAGGCTGTTGATGCGTAGGCTGCTGCTGTATTTTGGAAATGTTTTGTGTTTTATAGTTTTCTGAAGTGCACGTTTGTTGATATCAAGTGATGTTGTTGTGTTGGTGGTGGTGTAGCTGTTGGATGTCAATTTCTGAACAATAAGTCAAAATCAATCTAGTATTGTCCGATGGATTGACTATATAACTGTATCTATGTTTGATGTTAAGTTTGACCTAATGCTCAGTGATATTTAGACATACTCAAATCTCTGACTCCTTAACTGAATTCCAATATGAAAAAAAAAGAAGAGAAGCTTTTATGCATCTGCTGTACTTAGTCATGTTTCACCTCTTAGATTTATGACTTGGAATTCATTGGAAGTTTTCACTTGTTTTGGTGTAGTAAATTAGTTAGCGGGCTGGTTTTATATCAAGCGAGTAGCATTTGATTGTGACTGCTGCTTACTGTTATTGTATATTCACTTATCGCAGTTAAGTGCAAAACCAGCAATTGCTTCGAGTTCCGTGCTTCAGAGATTTGGTTCTTTAGCGAGACCATTCAGGTAACTATCATGTTTATGCGACTCATGTAACATGTTTTTTTCAAGGCATTGACATTCTGAAGTGTTCGTTCTCTTTAACAGCTCTAGGCCTGCTGGAAATGATGTTATTGGAATTGATTTGGGCACAACTAATTCATGTGTTGCTGTTATGGAAGGAAAGGTGAGATTTTATCTTATCAAAATAATCTTCCTTTACTGTTCTATCAAAAAACAAAGATATTCTTCCCTTAATCTGGTTTTGTGCAATTGTCAAAGTTTGTTTAGAGGTGTGATTTTCTCACGGCATTTACGGCATGTAGAATCCTAAGGTGATTGAGAATGCTGAGGGAGCGCGAACCACACCATCTGTGGTTTCTATGAGTCAAAAAGGTGAGCTGCTTGTTGGCATCCCAGCCAAAAGACAGGCTGTGACTAATCCTACAAACACATTCTTTGCCACAAAGCGGTACATAGGGAGAAAGTTTGATGACCCGCAGACACAGAAGGAGATGAAGATGGTTCCTTACAAAATCGTGAAAGCCCCCAATGGAGATGCTTGGGTCGAAGCTAACGGACAACAGTATTCTCCAAGTCAAATTGGAGCATTTGTTCTTACCAAGATGAAGGAAACTGCTGAAGCGTATCTAGGGAAAACCGTGTCCAGTGCTGTGGTCACTGTTCCAGCATACTTTAATGATGCTCAGAGGCAAGCAACAAAGGATGCGGGGCGTATCGCTGGCTTAGATGTTCAAAGAATCATTAATGAACCGACAGCTGCGGCTCTATCTTATGGAATGAACAGCAAAGAAGGGATTGTGGCAGTTTTTGATCTTGGAGGTGGAACTTTTGACATATCTATTCTTGAAAT
Organism: Rhodiola kirilowii; assembly: GCA_033675215.1. Classification (NCBI taxonomy): domain Eukaryota; kingdom Viridiplantae; phylum Streptophyta; class Magnoliopsida; order Saxifragales; family Crassulaceae; genus Rhodiola; species Rhodiola kirilowii. Next base: position 2,763,767 of record CM066203.1, on the reverse strand, counting down.
CTCAAATGGCGTCTTTGAGGTAATTCTGTCGAATTTTTTTATGAACTTTCTTCTGTTTGCCTTCAAAAAATGTGGCATGATGTTTTGGTGACCCCTCACCAGGTAAAAGCAACAAACGGCGACACCTTTTTGGGAGGAGAAGATTTTGACAATGCACTGTTGCAATTCTTGGTTAATGAGTTTAAGAGAACAGAGAAAATTGATCTTTCAAAGGACAAACTTGCTTTGCAAAGGCTGCGCGAAGCTGCTGAAAAGGCTAAAATTGAATTGTCATCAACTTCCCAAACCGACATTAACCTTCCTTTCATAACTGCTGATGCCTCTGGTGCCAAGCATTTGAACATTACGTTGACAAGATCGAAGTTCGAGGCTTTGGTGGGTGACTTGATTGATAGAACAAAAAACCCATGCAAGAATTGTTTGAAGGATGCTCATGTATCTACCAAAGAAATTGACGAAGTTCTTCTTGTTGGAGGGATGACTCGTGTCCCGAAAGTGCAAGAGGTAGTTTTTGAGTTGTTTGGGAAGAGCCCAAGCAAAGGGGTTAATCCCGATGAGGCAGTTGCAATGGGAGCTGCCCTTCAGGGAGGCATTTTGCGTGGAGATGTTAAAGATTTGCTTTTGTTGGATGTGACACCTCTATCACTTGGCATTGAAACTTTGGGAGGAATATTTACCAGGTTGATTAATAGAAACACGACCATCCCCACAAAGAAGTCTCAGGTGAGCTCTCTTGATTGGGATTTTTACTAGCCATATCAATTATCAGTACTTTAATTTCCAAATTTGCTAGTAATTTAACTGAAATTATTTGTGGTCTCAGGTTTTCTCAACGGCAGCTGACAATCAGACCCAGGTTGGTATTAAGGTACTTCAGGGAGAGCGAGAAATGGCAGCTCACAACAAGTTACTCGGTGAGTTCGAGCTTATGGGTCTTCCACCAGCTCCTCGAGGCATGCCTCAAATCGAAGTGGCATTCGACATCGATGCCAATGGAATTGTTACAGTATCCGCCAAGGATAAGGCCACCAACAAAGAGCAGCAGATCACAATTCGATCATCAGGAGGGCTCTCAGAAGCTGAGATTGAGAAGATGGTTAGGGAGGCAGAAACACATGCTCAGAAAGACCACGAAAGAAAAGCCTTGATCGATCTGAAAAACAGTGCTGACACTACCATCTACAGCATTGAGAAGAGCGTAAGCGAGTACAAGGACAAAGTTCCAGTGGAGGTTGTCTCTGAAATAGAAGCCGCTGTATCTGAATTGCGAAAAGCTATGGCTGGTGAGGATCTTGAAGATATAAAAGCTAAGATGGAAGTTGCCAACAAAGCTGTTTCAAAGATAGGAGAACATATGTCTAAGAGCTCAGGAGGATCTGGTTCTGATGGCTCAGAGGGTAATGACCAAGCCCCTGAAGCTGAATACCAGGAAGCAAAGAAATAGACAACATAAAGTAACCATGTTTTCCGTTGCACACACTTCATTGATTCAAACATTACAAGTTAAATGTGCCTATCTATTTTTGAAGATTTTCTTTGTAATCTCTTTGAAGGTGATTTTGAGGCTCCTGAACTCATTCTTGCATTAAAGTAAGAGATTTTGCCAATCCAAATTCTGATCCATGTAGCCTTGTACTTGGCACTTGCCTTTTCAAAAATGAAATAAATTGAGACTCAAGGTTTCAAAGACGGTAAATGTAAATCAAGGTAGCTCCTCAAAAACTGGTTGAATAATGTCACAAATTAAAATTTGGAGTGTTCTGAAATTATGTTGGTCGGCTGAGGATGCTGAAATAGGACTGTTGCTGTTGGTCGGCTGAGGATGCTGAAATAGTCCAAACATGTTGAATTTCTTGCTACCTGCGCAACAATCCACTCATGACAGTGCCCAGTGCAGCAGCTCTCAATTTCCAACAACTGATATTTGAGGATTTTGGTTTTTGTTCATCATAGTTTTTATCAGGCGAATCTGCTATTTTATGGAACAATATGATCAAATACTGGATGATATCAAAACGAGTTACCTGGTTTCCAAATGTAATTTCCAAATGATATCGAAACGAGTTACCTGGTCATCAAATAGTCCAAACATGTTGTCTTCTAATGTTCATTTAGCTTCGACTATTAATAACTTAAATTCATTTAAATAGACATTAATGAAAAGAAAAAAAAGCTTATGGTCTAAGTGTCGACGAAGATGTTAGCTAATCAAGGAACATAGTCAACTACTCATTCAAAAAAAAGTATAGATTGAATGCATCCGTGAGCACTTATATACATCACATTCACAATAGCTCCCTAGACATTGCAATTTAGTCAATTCCCACTTTTCCCTACACCAAAATCTACCCCCGGCCCCTTTTCCATGCCCAAACAAACAATTTAACACGTACAAAATCACTCGCCAGTCAGAAACAAACATTGGAATATATGTGTCCTAGGGGGTAAATGAGCCGATACACTCGCGAGCTGCTCGTGAACAAGTTCGGTCAAAGTTCGGTTCGATTTTAAACGAGCCGAGTACGAGCATAACTTTCAAGCTCATTTATGTTCGCGAACAGCTCGTTTATGTGCTCGTTTAAATACTCGATTAAAACTTACTTATATTGTTTGAAGCTCGTTATTGAGCTCGATTAAGGTAATTTTAAATATTTTTTTAGTGAAAGTTCGATTGAAGCTCGTTAAATACTCGTAAAAAGCTCGGTTAAAACTCGTTAACAATAAATTATTGTATTAAATTAATTTAATTAAGATACTTGTATAAAACTCGAACTCGGCTCGTGAAAAATTAAACGAGCTGAGTTCAAACACATAATTTTTAATGCTAGAAAATACATGGCTCGACTCGAACTCGTCAAATTTTAAACGAGCCGAGCACGAACAACCTGATACTCGGCTCGTTTACACCCCTACCTATAAGTGGTTTTCAATGTAAGGAAATATTGTGGGCAGCCAGTCCCAAGGTTTTACGACAGTTATACCAAACTTAATGCATAGGTTATGACTAAAACACAAGCACGTTGAGTTATTCGATTTCAAAAAACCTAGTATTCCTAGCTAGATTATCAGTCACTGTCGCATAGAAGACAAAGGATTCTTGTTTATTTTATAAGAGGTTAAACTGAAGTGAGACGAAGTTCAAAAGAACAATTATTACTGCCAAAAACTTATACAACAATAATGGCTGCCCCACTCTGTAAATAAGAGCACGTAAATACTAGTATCTTGAGGGTATGTCATAACAAAGAACTGTGTGGTATCAAGTTCCAGTCAGTCATCCATGATCATCAAAGACCTACAAGCCCTGAAATAAAGACAAGGACACCATGTAAAGGAATAAGGCAAATTAAACAGTGCAGATTCAACAGGAAAACACACTGATTTTAACTTTTCTTTTTTTTTTTAGCACCAGCAGCAATAATTTTGTGACATGTTGTGACATCTTATAGCTTCCCAAGAAAAACACATTGCAAGATTCCCAGAATATATGCTGAAAAAAGATTAAGCATATTTAAGCCGGGTAAAACTTACTGGGGATTTTAAGATAAAAACAATCAGAGACACATAATGAGGACTTAAGAATTTACTTGCATTGTTGAATGATGAGTCATCACTTTGCTTACATAGAAGAAGACAGAAGCAAGGAGGAGACACCACGGCCATGGCCTCTGTTTGCTCACATTTTTGTGTGATTCTGCTTATTTAGGCATTAAAATAATAAACGCAGCCTGACAAGGTGTCTCTTATCGAACTTTTAACCTTTTCCTAACAGACAGATCCTGTGGGTCAAATCCCTATGGATATAAGAGGATTATCTTATTATACCAGGTCTCTGTGATTGCAGATGAAAATTACAGTAATACTCAAATTTTAGGGACCCTTTTGCAGAATTCGTTTATTGAAATCAATCAACATCTGTCAAATTAATTCTAGACTTTTATGAGCTTGTACTATAAAAAAGGATCCTATTGCAGGCATTCTATGAAGAAACTGAGGTAGAGAAAGACACTGAGATGGAGCTAAGTCAACCTTTTTTATTGGAGGAGTTGCTAGCAATGACAATGAGAAGAGATAATTGCAGCACATACCCAACTGGAGTGCTGATGAATGAGTTCTACACAGATGGCTGGAACAGTGGCTTTATCAATGAGTCAGCCACATCAACTGACCCTGCAATGGCGACATGCTTCACCATGGCGGAAATGGAGCCATTTTTTGATGTACCATTCAGTGAAGTGTACACTACTCTTGATGCCACCAACTTCACTCAATCTGAAACAACAGTAGCAGATCAGTTCAGTTTACCATATGAAATTAACAATGGCACTCTTCTATTGCCGCCAGTTCAAGATCACCAGTATGTGCCAATGGTGGATGAGGAGTTCACTTTTCTCAGAAATGGTGTTCAGAACATGGAAGACGACAAGTATACAGGTTGTTGCAAAGTAGAGATGGCACTGTCCCCTAATGAAAACTTAGGTGCTGAGAAGAGCTTGAGTGGAGGGAGAGAAAGGAGAAATGGAGTTAAGAAGGTTGGTGGGCAGCCCTCAAAAAACTTAATGGCTGAGAGAAGGCGGAGGAAACGGTTAAATGATAGACTTTCCATGCTCAGATCTGTAGTGCCTAGGATAAGTAAAGTGAGTTCAACTTTCCTAATTGTCTGGATTTTCTTATCTCACTTTTGTTTGTGTTCCTAATTCATCGATGGAATATGGTATTGGCACTTGCAGATGGACAGAACATCTATATTGGCAGACACCATTGACTACATGAAGGAGCTCCTGGAAAAAGTCAGTAAATTGGAGGAAGAAGGAAAAGAAGAGCAAACTGAAGCAGGTGTTATCAACAATTTGAAGGAGCTGAAGTCAAATGAAGGACAGACCAAAAATTCCCCCAAGGTAAAACTTTCCAGTGGTTTTGAACTCCAGGCTTCTTAAGGGGGGTTGTGTTGTCTTAGTCACTTAAATAAGAACATTTCCTCACAATTAGCTCAACATCAATTTGCAGTTTGACATTAAGATGGGAGAAAAAGATACCCGAATTGACATTTGCTGCACCTCCAGGCCAGGCCTGTTAATATCGACAGTCAACACGTTGGAAGCTCTTGGTCTTGAGATCCAACAATGTGTCGTAAGCTGCTTCAATGATTTCTCAATGCAAGCTGCTTGTTCACAGGTATACACTTAGCAAGTCAGACAACATGATATAATGAGACTCCAGCTTTGGAAAACAAGGAGCTCTATTTAAGGCAGTTAGTCCATAACTATTCTTAATAACTCCCATGTTAATTGTTTTAGGTTTCCAAGGAACAAATGGAGCTCACTAAAGAAGAATTAAAGCAAGCATTGTTCAGGACTGCAGGTTATGAAGGGATATGTCTTTAGGAATCAACGTAACAATGACAACAGTGCTGGGACATCCCAAAAATCATGATGTTGATGATTCATCAAACCCAGACCCAACTAATGGGGATTGCTCTACTGGCAAGCAACATCTCACGTGTGAAGGTCCTCTCAGTTGAATATTACACCAGACACCAATCAAGATAAAAGAGAATCAGCATAAGGGTTGCCTACTTTTGGTATGAATTCTTTATGTAGAAGTTGCCCTAATAAAAAAGTTGTATGCAGAAGAATGAACTTTTTGTTTTTGTGTACCCAGTTGGACATATAATTAAGGTGAAACAATTGTTTTAGACTGTAGTATTTTAATTTTTACTACCAGCAAGGGAATATTAGTATGCAGTTTCAAACAATGAATATATGTCCTGGGTTTTATAAGACACAGCAGCACATGAGCAACTAGACTATGAATTGATGTTTTGGAACAGTGTGACCCTCTTATCTTCTTTAATGAGGTATCTGGTTGAACTTTCATGCACAGATATGATCAACTAAATTAATAAACAAGAAAATTAGGGAATCAAGAGGGGACTCGTACCAGAAAATCCGGAAGAAACCCATTTTATACCACAAATGTCATAAGGAGATATAAAGAATCAGAACTTAGTGTGACCACCACTAGTTCCCATCTACAAAAATGACAAAGCATCAATGTCATGGCTCGGTACTGACTTCTATTACAAGGGAGATGAATAAGAATGGAAGAAGATAATCCTATTTGATGTCTGAAATATCTATTTTGCAGTTGCACATAAGTACACATCAATCTGGGACAACTTCGCTGGAGCTGATAAATATGCTTCATGAATGAAGTGTTGCTTTTCTCTAATAGTGTACAAATTTCTGCAAATAAACAAACAACTATTGTCGGTACCGGGTAAAATTGGTCAAAGGCAAGTGAATTAATTGTGATACATAAGGTTTCAACAAAACATTTACTCAATATGGAAGCCGAACTGACATGATTTTATGTAGCATACAGTTATCATGTAAATTTTTAATGTTCTCATCCCTATTTTATAAAACAAGGCTCTTTCAAGTTAGTAATGCGTCTTAACTGAAAGTAGCTTATAACTAACTGATATCGTGTGTATATGTTAGACTCAAATAGAACCAAAGAAGGAGTTTCAATCCTTACTTGAAAGAATGATACAACATAAGAAGACAAGCAGACCGCTATGCACTAGATATAGGCTCTCAAGCAATCTTATCCACTAAAGTTCGGTGGTCACTGGCAAAGTGATAGTACTTCTCCAAATCGTATATTTTCCTGAAAGGCAGCACTTAGCATTATGAGATTGAGATGCCATTCAAAAAATCTGACGGAGCTAAAATTATATTCAACTTACGCCAAATCAGCTGAAGTCTTTGATCGAACAACGCCCTGTCCTTCTTCTAACTCAAGGCAAGAATGATGAGCTATAATCTCTCTCAAAGTATGCTTTGTGCTTTTAATATCATTGTCCCATAACAAGCTCTGCACATGTAAATACAGATATATGTCAGCCACTTTGAACAGTCAATGTCAAAGTAAATAAATCAAGTCTATATGCAAAAACATTTTATATCAACATTCAAAGGCAATATTGCACTAATAGCAGAAATTTAGACACTTCACATCAAAAGTAATGATTCTTATTTTGAACTTTGTATATCACCTTCCTAACATACTCCAGTTTCACATCTTCCCATGGAAGAAACCCGCTAGGACAAAATATTGAAGGATTCCAAAGAGCTCCTCTTGCAACCATCACAGATGACGCCCCTACAAAAGTTGTGTAGTTTAAATATATTTCATTCTGAAAAAATTTCCAGAGAGTAACAAGACACATCTAGTGGTAAATGGTAATAAATACTTCTCGCATTGAAAAACACATGTAACAGGCGCACTGAGAGACAAAATGCGGTTTGTATATAACAATAACTGTTCAAGTAAAACGATTTTTAATTACTGATATTGATAAACACTAACAAGTTCATATTCATTCAATCGTGACCTGACGACGTATAACAATGTAAATAATAAAGAAAATCATAGATGATAAGTTTCAGAACAAATATATTCAATTACAAATCATGCTAATTTGGATACACCAGTTCGATGATAATATAATGCATGGAAACTTATGAGTATTCGTCACAAACCTGTTGAACTTTTGATGCGTTCAAAGTCATCATACTCAAATACATCACCATTTGCTATGACGGGAATGGAAAGCGCAGAAACAACATCAGCAATTCCATCCCAATTGGCAGGATCTCTAGGCCTATCTGCAACTTTTCTGCGTACAACAAATAACTTAATTAAAAAAATCTATGGAGGTAGAAGTTCAACAAGTTTCAAGCTATTTTCAGATAATGAGATCATATGGAAAGTCATGGCTCAACCCATCACTTAGTTTCGTGCACGTATTTATAAACAGCAGGTCAGATCAGAATATTACGGACCAAGTATGTGAAGACATGGCATCATACTAAGCTAATTATACCGCACATTAATGGACTGCATATGCTTATACCTCCCATGAACAGCAAGAGCCGAAACGCCAGTTTTCTCAATTCTTCTTGCCAGCTCAACAGTCTTTTGCGGGGAATTCAAAAGCCGAATCTTGCATGTTACTGTTGTATCTAGGTTTCTCTTTAGTGTGGTCAGAATCTGTATATAGATGAAATAAGTTCAATTATCCTTCATATGTGTATATTAGGTCCATTTAATAATAAGAAACATTTCCCTATGCATTTCATACATCGTGAATGAGGTCTGGTTTTGACAATAAAGCAGCACCCATTCCTCCACTGATAGAAAATGACTTGGGGCAACCCATGTTGATGTCCACTGCCGCAACATCTTTATAGCTACAAAAAGAAGTGGCAAATATTCAAGCTGAGTACTTAAGACATATCTCCACAAACTGAGTACTCTTTATCACCATGTGTGAAATTATAAAATGTGGACCAAATTATTAACTAACCAGTTACTTCATTGTTTAACTTGCGAAAACAAGGAATATGACTTACTAGCTTCTACAGTCCTACACCCAACAACAAGTCTACAACCTGTATTTCACTCTTACATAGATACATATACTCTTAAGGAACTGGAAACATATTGGAACTATTTATTTTCTTCAACATGATGAAAAACATGTCCAATGGAGGAAAAGAATCATATGAACTTAGAGAAAGAAAAAAAGCAAAGCCCGTTGCGAAAAACAGTGTCTTTGAGTATAGGATAACTTTCATTTCAAGTTTCTAATAATCGATGGTAAACTAAAGTATTTATTGGAGAATTTGTGTAACTGGCTGGTAAAACTAGTTCTCAAAAACATAAGTTTTGTAATACCAGAGTCTAAAAAACTCAAAACAACAAGAATATGAGTGGAAGAAAACTTTGTAACGACAAATAAAAATTAGTAACAAAAGATAAAACCAGGCACAATTTTCAAGTTCCAAAGAAATATAAAGAACCAAAAGTATAACCCAATAAGAACCATAGCACGGCCAAGAATGGATACAACTCACACTATCAGTGCTGCCTTGAGAGCCCTCACAGCATCAGATGTGCCCATCTGGAACACTACTCTACCCTGCTCTTGTTTGCAGGTTCTAAATGCGACAACATTAGTGCCCTTTTCCACAAAATCAATTGAACCAAGAACCTCTGCATAGGAGGAAAGAAACTTCAATTCTCATCAATAAGTTTTTTTTTTTTGAGAGGAATTCTCATCAATAAGTTGCACTGCACAAAATGTTCTATTCATCAATAAGCTGCACGCCTGCACCTAACTGTTAATGAACCTATAACAACTTCAGTATAAAAAATCCAAATCAGTGTTTAAAAAGCACATATAATTTACAGAATTTACCATTGATTTTCCGCTCGCACTTGAGGAGTCTGTGATCAATAATCTCCTCTCCATACATAATATCCGCACCATACTGAGCAGCCAACAATCTGAACGGCAGCGTCCCCTGAAATAAAACATCGAAAAACGACGCAACAATTACAAAACCGTTACTTTGAAAACCCTAGTCAACTCAAACAACATAAGTCAAACGTGAGAGACTGTCCCCTGGATTGAATTACCGAATAAAAGAGAATGCGAAAACCCAAACTTACAACTCGAACCATGGGAGCGAGGACCAGCTTGTTGCGGTAATCCATATTTCCGGCGCGTCAGATTTCGGGGAAGAAGAAGTTCTCCGCCGCGCGCGGAGTCGTCGCTCGTCGACAAAGCGAGTACTAACAGGGCTCTGATTGGGCCGTCTCTAGATAAGGCCCATCAAAAATTAAGTAGGCTGCGCTTCCTTAATTTAACAAGACACTAATTATTAAGAGGTTTTTTTTTATTGTAAGATAAGGCCCATCAAAAATTATTAGGAGTTTTGACTACTTGAATTTTTAAGTATATTTTCATCACAAAAAAAAGAATAATTTTTAAAACAACTAATTTAGGGTCTGTTTGATAGAGCTTAAATTTATGTTATGTTAATTTAATTTATGTTAATTTATGTCATGTTATGTTAATTTATGTTGATTTATGTTATGTTAATTTATTTTATTTAATTTTAATTTATACCAACCTAACATTACATCATCATCATACCATCATCATGTCATCACCATCATCATCATGTCATCATGATCATCATCATGTCATCATGATCATCATTATGTCATCATGATCATCATCATGATCATCATCATGTCATCATGATCATCATCATGTCATCATGATCATCATCATGTCATCATGATCATGATCATGATCAACATGTCATCATGGTCATGATCATGATCATGTCATCATGATCATTATGTCATCACCATCATCATCATGGCATCATCATCATCTCACCATCATCATCATCATGTCATATTACTATTCATCATCATCATCTCACTGTCATCATCATATTACTGTTCATCATAGTACTGTTCAGCATAGTACTGTTCATCATTATCATCTCACTACCATCATCATATTACTATTCATCATAGTACTGTTCATCGTCATCATCTCATTACCATCATCATATTACTATTCATCATCATCATCTCACTACCATCATCATATAGTACTATTCATCATGTTACTATTCATCATATTACTATTCATCATCATCATCTCAATATCATCATCATATCACTATTCATCATAGTACTGTTCATCATAGTACTGTTCTTCATCATATCATCATATTACTATTCACCATCATCATCATATCATCATCATCATCATGTTACTATTCACCATCATCATCATATCATCATATTACTATTCACCATCATCATATTATTATTCACCATCATCATATTACTATTCAGCATCATCATATCATCATCATCATCGTATTACTATTCATCATATTACTATTACTATTCATGATGATGATGATGATGCATGATGCATGATGATGATGATGACATGATGGTGATGATGATGACATGATGATGATGATGACATGATGATGATGATGGTAATTTATGTTATGTTAATTTATGTTATGTTAATTTATGTTAATTTATGTTATGTTAATTTATGTTAATTTTATGTTATGTGATGTTAAAATGGTTTATATAATACAAATTTAAAGCCCAGAAAACAGACCCTTAGTATAGAAAAAGAAAAACACAAGCATTATTTAAAGTTTTTTTTTGATGGGGACCTTAAGCTCAGATTGTAGCATCTGTTCTTTTTTTTTTGTTTGCACCGGAAGGGACTTGAGCCCGAACCGCCACAAACACCAGGGTAGCTCCATACCACCATGACAACTCACTTCGCAACTCACTTCGCTCTACAAGCAATATTTAAAGTTGGATCAACAAGTTGTCAAAAGATAAGCTCCCAAGCTTCTGCCATAACGTCATCGTCGAAATTAGGACGCAGAGACCACATGAGACAGTAGCTTTCCAACTCTTCAGACTGCGTTTTGAAGCTTAAGGAGGTAACAATAGTCTCCTGCACATAAACATGCCAAACAGCAAGATGCAGTTATAACCGCCTGTGACGCTTCTTTACTTTGGAAGAACGAAGGCAAGCGAGAAGCAGAAGATGCTGTTTACCTGCATTGTGTATTCTTTTTTAACCATGTTGCAAATGAAACCTGTCATGAGGGCATATTCTGAAATTTTATGTTTCTGATCGTGCGATGGCGATGAGACAGACACCTGCGGATGTATTGGCAAACGAAGAAACTGACTTATCGGAAGTAGACTTGAAAGAAATGTATAAGATCCGACACGCAAAGTTCTGGTGATATTAAATCAAAACACATAATAAATAGATGTTTGCATGAGAGAAAGACCTCAGTGGAAGTAGATGTATCATCAGCTTCTTCGACTATATTGCTGGGATCTTTACACAACCGGATTGAAGCGTCATTAGCACACTGCATTGCGGTAATTGTTTCTTCCTTAAGCACTTCAAGTTTAGTAACAAAGGCCTTGGCTGAAATAGTTTTGACAAACTTGAAATTAATGACTAAACTCAAATGTGGCATGTACTTGTGACTGAATAATTTTTCTTCATTATATCCACACTGAGATTAGAATATAAACTGGGAAAAAAGTTCACAATGAGTTGGAGGATACCTCTGGTTAAATAATCCAAAAGGCCGCAATAACAAGTATTCACTTCAATGCACATCATTGAGAAAGTCAGGTACAAAATAAATGGACTATAAGGAAAAACAACATGAGCATGTCGAAATTAAACTAGTTCAGTCGACAAAACTAGAGGAAGGGGTCACTTCCAAAAAAATACAAGGATGATGAGTAATGATGATACGCAACCTCACTATAGCGTCAACAAAACGCAAAGTCAAGGGTTAAAAGACACATACACTTGTTAATATTATTTACAGAGTCACATTCATTGAAGCATTTTCTCTCCTCGAAGTACGACTTTAGTCTCTGAGTTTCATTTGAATTAATGATTTTCTCCACTAAGTCGGACCTCTTTATTGGGGGGCGGCGAAGAAACTCTATAACAAGAAGAGAGAAGACACATATGAATAATGGCAGTTACATTTAAACTTTCTGTATAAAACAAACCAAATAATCCCACCAAGTCCTTGTCGATAACCATGGAGCAGTTCCTTCCCGCTGTCAGCTAACTGTTCGAATTCCGCCACTCTACCATGATAAGGATTACAATATGAAAATATAAAACATACATTTCTAAGACCATCATATATAGATACATACAAACAACAATCACAGTATTGCAACTAAGGCTCGTTCCAAATAGAAGCACACTATGATTAAAGGTTACCTTGCCATAGATTCCCTAAAAAGCTGAACAACTCTTTCGATAGCATCTGACGGCAGCTCTACAGTTTCACCTTCCATTCTGCAAATAAGTGCTTGAGTTGGTCAGATAAAATCAATTTCACAGAAACAACATATAATGTTCTTACATTGTATTCAAACCATTCAAAGTAACTAACATTCATAAACGCTTCTCAAATCTCACAGAACCAACTCAGTAATGTGGCATCAATCAACTAAAGATCTTTTTTTTACTTAGCATCATAACAGGGATGGAATTGCGTCAAGACTGGGAGCAACACAATTAGGAAACTAAAGATCAGTTTTCCTACTCAACGTTAATCAAAAACTTCAATTGCGTAACCTATACAGGGGCGGAGCTAGGATTCAAAAGTCAATAGGGCTGAAATACAACGAATTTTTTTTGCAGTTGAAACCCAACGACATGCTAATTCCCACGCCTTTTTCATTATCATACAAAAATCAAAGCACATTACAATAGAAGAACTTTTGACGAGGGTGACATTTGGCTACGAATTTTTAGACCAATTCAACTGTTATTTCTTGAACCCGTATATAGATAATTAAAACTACAAACTGGTAGCATAAAAAATTACTCAATTATGCATTCCTGGGCAAAAAAAAAATGTATCGAGTCTAAATGTGAAATCCCGTACTTTACATGATCACAGAAATACAAAAGAAGAACCATACAGCTTTGATAGGATGTGATCCTACTTTTAACAAGGTAAAATGTGTTTGAAAGCTGCTACTTGCTATCAATCATTTTAAATGTTATTATGACTTATGACCCAAAAAAAGAGAACAACAGCGGAAGAGCTGAACCCAGTTAACTATGAAAGTTTATTTATCCCATAAATTTCACGCCCAAACAATCGTCTTTAGTTCAACGTCAATGTTCAGTATTTTTATTTCTGTGCATAGCATAGTAAGGTCACCTGCCAAAAACATAGGCTTGAACTACAATATTTCATCTAACACATATTTCTTCGAGCCAGCTTTACTATGTTGGATTCTTCTAATAAAAACATTTAAAATAGCCAGCCGCAATCTCAATCACTCTTCACATTAAGATCCATCAAGAACAAACACTAGGCCTTCCTCAATTTAACACATATCCAGAAACTGAACTATAAACCAAGCCCTTGTAGCTCCACAGGTGCTAATTCCACACGCTTGAATACTTGAACCGATTCATTTATAAATAAATAAAAATTGGCTAAAATTCTACCCGAGCAAGCCCACTAGTTGGCTTCGAACTTATAGCTTACATTTATTTTGCTCAGAGTCAGCAAACCCTTAATTTTAAAACTATAGACAATTGTCAATTGTAAACTAAACATAACCAAAATTCAACTCACCACCGTCTCTCAAGTCTCAAGCATTGCATCAAGCAGTTGGCATGCAACACCAAAACTCCAACCAATCCCCCAACCGCTAAATCTACCCAACCAACCACATCCAAATTTAAAATAAAATAAACGAAAAAAAAAAGAGAGAGAGGAGAAAACCTCTCAACTGGATAACTCAACGAAACCATCTAATTCGCCTCTCGCGGCGCCGCGAATCTGTGTCGGACCAGCAACAACAGCTTCTTTCCTCGTTCAATACGCTTCCGCTTGTCGTCAAAACGAAGCGTTTTGGGACACAACCATATATAAAAAAATTCCAATTTATAATTATTATATTTAATTTAATACACATTATTACCCTTATTAAAAATAGCAAAAAAGCTTACAGATAATCATAATTCCACCAGAAGAACACTCTGTAAAGATCCAATCTTTAACTATGAATTCGACTAGGATTCCAAATCCGATCAAAACCCTGATGCAGCTCTTCTCCCCTCATAAGATTCTCCCGATAAATTTTCTGGGATGCATTCGGAAATATATCAACTCATCTGTAAAAATAATATATATACGTTTTTATAGCGGATTTGACTTGTAGTTGAAGATTTTGGTCGTCGTTGAACTATTTGTCTTAACGACGTGGGATTAAATCGAAGACGGAAGGTAAAATAATGGTAGAAGAGGAAGCCCCGTCTTCGACGAAACCGTCCACCAAATCGGAGGAGACAGCAAGCAAGGCCGCAAGCAAAGCTGCTGAGGTTGCCGAGCCTTCCGTCGTCGTCCCGGTGTCTGAAAAAGAGGAGGAAGATATGGGTAGGAGAAGCGAAGAGCACGGCACGAATCCTTCTTGGTTTACTCCAAAAAGGTACCTATTTTGTGATCTTGATCTTGGTCTAGGGCTGATCAAAGAGGGATGTGATGCAATGTTTTGATTTGTTAGAGGTGGTAGGGTTTTGAGTTTTTGATTCGAGGTTGTTGGTGATGAATTGGGGATCTCTGATGATTTTAGGAATTGTGTTTGCTGTGAAGTTTGGTTTTGCTGAAGGGTTGAGTTTTGAGATTGGGGCTTGAGGAAGCGTTATTTGATATGAGGCACTCAAGGCTTCTTAGTTGAATGACTTATAGAAATTAATGCGTAATCTTGTGCTGGGATGAAATCATGAAAGTGGTTTTGTATATAAGTTGTTAGGAGTTGTGTAATGTGAAGCTGCTTCGTTTTAACAGGTTATTAGTAATGTTTTGTGTAATCAATATGCTAAACTACGTCGATCGAGGAGTAATAGCGAGCAATGGTGTGAACGGAAGTCTGAAAACTTGCACAGAGAGTGGAGTGTGCACTGGTGGCACTGGAATTCAGTAAGTGTTGCTGATCCAACATTGTGTCCTTTCCAATGCATTAGAGAGGGATAATATGGCGTTGTAAATGCAGTCTTGTTATGGCCTTTACCTCATGACGTGCTTTCTTTTGTAGGGGAGAATTTAAGCTGAACAACTTCGAAGATGGTATTTTGTCGTCTGCCTTCATGGTTGGACTGCTTCTGGCCTCTCCAATATTTGCTTCTTTAGCCAAGAGGTATGCATATAGGTTAATTCGGCAATGCATTAATAGAAGCCGCAGAAGTAGCCGCATCCTCCTTCACATAGCGAGATAATGCAAGTTCTGTACTCCAAAATTCATTTTTTTTCTTAATTTTTTTCGTCGCAGCTATAATCCTTTTAGGCTCATTGGAGTCGGGCTATCAGTTTGGACAATTGCAACTCTTGGTTGTGGTAGTTCTTTTGATTTTTGGTCTATCGCCATATGTCGTATGTAAGTTTACAAGACCTTTCTTAAAAGATTTTCATGGAAAAGGCATCATTTGTCAAACACACGATGTAATGTTCTCTATATTCAGGCTGGTGGGTGTTGGTGAAGCTTCGTTTATTAGTCTTGCTGCTCCATTTATAGACGACAATGCTCCAGTAGCTAAGGTTTGTCATCTTGAACAAAAATTTCATTCAAGGTGTTGAATTTGTCGATTTAAATGGTCATACTTTTTAATCATTGTCTTACAGAAAACAGCTTGGCTTGCGATGTTCTACATGTGCATACCTACTGGGATCGCTTTGGGCTATGTTTATGGTGGCGTTGTAAGGATTAAAACATCTTGATTCTTCTAATTAATGAACACCGCTTTTATTAATTTACTAATACATAAGTATTTCATTAGGTTGGAGGCAACTACAGTTGGCGTTGGGCTTTTTGGGGGGAATCAATCCTAATGCTTCCATTTGCCATCCTTGGTTTCGTGATGAAACCTTTGCAGTTAAAAGGTCCTTTGACTTATTTTCGGTTGAAGAAGATTGAAATTTCTTGTTAACAGTTAACACAGAAGAGATAGTGTAAAGTGTAACTATCTAGCTAAATTTTGTAGGTTTTTCTCCCTCTGGATCAAGTAAAGCACTGAAAGCTGTGGAAACAGTTAACGACTCTGAAGGTTAAAAACAAAAACCCTTCGTAAATATTTTTTTCACTGCACATTTATGGTTTGAGCGTAGCATCATAGTATTTAACAACGATGTGGAGGAAAAAAAGTTCTAGACTTTTCAGTTTGACCTTTTCCAAGCATAACCTCATTTGGGTATGTCATCTTTTTCGCAGATTTGGAATCCGCAGTAGTGGTTGGGGACCAAGGTGACAGGTCTGTGGTATACGAGAATTTTTTTCAGTTTTTCTAACAATCTTAGTCTGGAACTCGCTTTTTAGGCAGTTTCACTGAATATAGACCGAAATTACATTTCACGTGCTCAACAGTCATCTGTTATCAATTCTTTCAGGTCAACGTCTGCAACCAAAAGTCCAAACATGTTCACAAGATTTTTCAAAGATTTAACAGTACTACTATCTGACAAGGTTTATGTGGTGAACGTTTTAGGTAATATTTGATTGCCCATTCACAAGTCTATGTGTAACCTTATAAGATGTTAATATGGAAATGATGGTCAAGTTATCTTTGTCATGCTCGTGTATAGCATATACTTCTAAATTTTAATAGGACTGTTGTGTTTGTTATTGTTTTAAAGCTTACTGCATAATTTTCATATCCTCATTATGGAGGTTTCACAAAGAGCTTTAATTTCATGGATTCGATGTGGCTGATCGGGCCTTATACTGACGGAGTAAGTATACTTCTATCGTGGCAGGATATATTGCATACAATTTTGTTATAGGTGCCTACTCATACTGGGGGCCAAAAGCTGGTTACAATATCTACCAAATGGTAACTCCTCAAAACTTACATGCCATATCTTTATTATTACTCATGATGTTTGCTCTCGAGTCCCAATACACGCTTGGACTATTATTTTTTGCAACATTATGGTGATAACTCTCGTATGTCATAACAGAAAAGTGCTGACATGACATTTGGAGGCATTACTATTGTGTGCGGCATTCTGGGAACTCTAGCAGGAGGTTTCATTCTGGATCGTATGGTTGCCACTTTGTCCAATGCCTTCAAGGTAGTTTAAATAAAGTTCCAGGAAAATTTTTACGTAGCGGCATAATTGTATTCATTTTTAGTACTCTTTTTATGCTTGTTTATTCTTTTGCAGCTACTTGCCACTGCCACATTTTTTGGCGCGATATTTTGCTTTACGGCTTTCTGTATGAAGAACCTGTATGCTTTCATAGTTCTCTTTGCAGTGGGCGAGCTACTTGTGTTTGCCACGCAGGTAAGCTAATCGTTTCTTCAATGTTTGCGTCAGGTGGTCTATTATGCAATCTGAACTTTGTATAATTCAAAACCTCATTATCTCAGGCACCGGTAAATTACGTGTGTCTGCATTGCGTGAAACCAAGCCTAAGACCACTATCGATGGCTATGTCAACCGTTTCAATTCACATATTTGGTGACGTGCCTTCATCTCCTTTAGTCGGAGTCTTACAGGTCAGCTTAAAGCCATCATGTTAGCTGTCTTTCACTCTACTTTCGTTGGGTATTAATCTCAGCATATTATTTTTGTATTTGCAGGATCATATTAAAAACTGGAGGCATACGACTCTAATATTGACCACCATATTCTTTCTCGCAGCTGGAATATGGTTTGTTGGTGAGCACCTAACAGCTAATATCTTCCTCTTCACCTAAAAATTAATTTTTAACGGACCACGGCATTGTGTACCTTTCAGGCATTTTCTTCAACAGCGTCGACAAGTACGCAGAAGAAACCGAAGCTCAAATTGCTGACGGGAACAAAGCCAACACAAAACCATTGCTGGAAGGGGAACACTGCACAGAGGAAAACTCATAGTGAATACAACAAAAACCTCTGTCAGCACAAAAATCTCCATTCTTCCCATGTACAGTTGATTCCTTCTCTACCTCCAGTCCCACAGGCAATGTAAAATAGCTTGCTCTTCAAATCTTTCTTTTTTTTTCCAATGAAAACAATTAACACCCAATCCATTTTCCTGTTCGTTTTAGTACTAAATTTATAATTTTAGGTAATTTTTAAAAAATATCAATAAATGTGACTCTTATTTTTTTTACTGGTATACCAGTTGCGCCCAAACAAAAAATTAAATTCTATCCGGTAATGAGTGTTTGATATTTTTGGCTGTCCTTTTGACGTTGATGAGCTATGTAGTGACTCTTCATTTTGCTCCGGGCTTGTTGGTTGCTACACTACAATTTACAACATGAGACAAGTCTTGAGGCAATACTTTGTAAGAGGTAGTGGCTATGCTTTGGTCCCTTACTTATCCTAAAGGACCACAGTCTTGGCTCCATCACCATCACCTTCCGCAATAATTTGATATATATTTTCATATTGGTTTTACATGATTGTAGAGCTGGGATTATTGTCGTATGTGCAATTTGTGGCTTTGTATGATCAACTTCTTTGTGGCTGTGTTTCATTTAGAGTGACAACAATGTTTCGACTTAACATGTTCGAGACCATTACTCGTTTGTGGAACTGGGCCTTGCCTGGTCAGTTTCCAGCCCATCAAAACGGGGGCCCATACTCTGCAATTTTCATTTTGTTTATATATTATGTATTTATTTAAGTGATAAGCTGATCTCAAAAAAAAAAAAGTAATAAGGTCACTGAGGAGCGCTCAAATGAGACAGTCAAATTAAAATGAGTCAGTATGGTATCATCTCAGCCACACATCTACCTCGTGCTTTGTGTGTGCGCCACATGTCTCATTACCAAACAGTAAAAAGCAAACAATAATACAATATTCTCTGCCACATCAGTACAATGAGTGGCTCACAACGTGCCTCACTGTCTCATTCTATTACCCCTGCCTTAAAAGAGCGCTCGCTCACTTTCCAATTTGTATATGAGAGCCTTTAACAAATGTCGAAATGTGATTGGAGAGTTTTTGTTGTTGTTGATAGAAATGTGATTGGAGAGTTTGATTGCACTTTATGACTTTTTTTATCCTTGCGAGATTCTACTTCAAATTTGGCCTAACCCTAACTCATCGTCATCAGAATGATTTTTATATCATGAAATGCACTCGAACTACTTATACAAAGTATTAACGAACAAATTAAAACGGGTTTTCTAATAATGAATATTTTTTATTTACAAATTAAATTACTTATTAGTAACTAACAAAATGAACACGAAATTGTATGTTTAAATTTTATGGTTTGAAACATAGCTGAAAATATGATGATAGTTCGAAAACTGAACTATACTTTTTATAAATCATGATTAACAGGCTAGGTGCGGACGAAATGATTTAATTTGTGCTTGATTGCAGCAATTGTTTGTATTTTTTGAGCGGCGCCGATGATGATTTAAAACATCCTCCTAATTAAATCCATCTACCTAATAACCCACTTATGCACTACCTTAAATAACATTGTACATCTTACCAAACAATGCCTATAAATATAAAATTATAATCATTTCAACATGTTTCTTATTAACAACAACAAATATGTTACAAATCAACATACTGAATTTTTTATTTACATTAAGCATGAGGTGATTCGTGTTATTAACTATTTTGTTCTCCTTCCCCTTCAGCTTCTTTTTTATTTTATTTTTTTGATTTTAGCTTCTTTTTTCTTATTCACAATTTCTGTTAACTCTTTAAGATTCCAATCTAAAATCTTGAATTTTTTTTTACTTACGAAAAAGAAATGATCGGACAAAACTCACTCTGATCGCATGAAAATTCGAACCCCTGAGTTAAGTAGGGATGATCACAACTCTTATTACTTGGTCACGCCTGTAATAGATGACGATGCAATGTCATTTCTTACCATCATGTCGTATCCCGATAAACTTGTACAAATAAATTAATATATATTGAAGTAAACAAAATTAACAATCGAATGGAAAGAAAGACCAAGAAGTCCAAAAGAGGTGATGATGGAGGAGACAAAAACAACAAGAATCGAGACATTGGAGAAGCAAAATTAATACAAAGACACTATGAAGGAGCAAAAGAAGGCACAAGGGCAAGGTGGTGGAGGTAAGAGATTACGTGTTCTTTGGGATGCACAAATCACAATTTACAAACACATAATCCCACTTTCTTGCTTCGGGCTTGGGGCTCTATGCTTTAATGGCTTATAGTAAATTTGATCATTTGACTCCGGGCTCCAAAAGGATAAACAGAGGAATTTACATTTACGATCTTGCCTTAAAAATAAGAAATCTGAGGTCTTAAAATTATTGTCCAATTCTTATTTACAATTTAAACCATCAAAATTGAAATTTGGTTGCGATTAAAAAAATTCAATAATGTTTATTTCCTTACCTTACTTCGAAATAATTTTCTAATTCAATTCAAACCTTAAATGAAGTTTGAAAATACTCTAGACTGAAATCTCATGTCTAATCCTAATCCAATATAATCTTTCATTGGAATTATCAATAAAGCACCCAACTTTAACCTACTTTATTTTTTCTCCTATATTCTTCACTTTATTCTTTTACCTAAAAAGAACCTAAGTTACAAGCATGAGTTTCTCTCTTTTGTGTTACTGATCTGTTCATGGAATACAAGTCATTGGATGCATTTTTTGTGATGGTCATATGTTGCTTTTTAGTATCTAACTGCATCATATTTTTAATTGTGTAGCGACCGAACACTTAAATTCGTATGTCACCACATATCAGATATATGTTCAAATATTCAATAAATTTCATTTGAAAGAATTGACTATAGATTGTGACGACGTAGGAGATATTGGTCGTGGTAGCCTAACAATTGGGATCGAATCCTCTATTCGTACCGTTACAGATGGTATCACAACGGATCATATGTCCTAAGCTTCCAAATTATATATTGCATCTCAATCTTTAGTTAGCATTTGAATGGAGTACAAACAAACATTTTGGTGAAAGTATATCATTTGTTGAAATGTCCAATATCAGTATCAATTCAGGTAGGAGCCACTGTATACTACTACTAAAAATCATGTCTGAGTGAGGGGACCATACATATAGATGCAATGCAAAGATGACTTGTTTCCGAAAGCGTGCTGGCTTAACTGGGCAGAGCCATCCGTAATCAGATCCTGCCATTAGCCTGGCACTATCAGCTGCTGCACATCTTTAGCCCACCAGCCAGCACCAACAGCTGCAACTGTAATTTTCACTACAATCCCAAAGCTTGCTTCCTGTCACTATTATTTTTTCCCAAATTTGATTCCATTCCAAAAACTGTCATCTCGATTGTAATTCTCCAGTTAACACATCAAGTTTTGAAATTAAGCAACTCAGTTTGGATTTATATTTTACATTTTATTTTCCTACCTTCTTCATCCCAAACAAAATAACAATTCGTATTAATTTGCGCACACATAAATATTGTAAAAGGAATTCAGGGGGCAAAAGAGGGTTGTAAAATGATGATTTTGTGTGGTCTCACTCACACATTTTGTGTGTGGAATAAGAGAATTGGGTGGCTCCCACATGCAAAGTTCATCATTCAATCCATATGTGCCTTTCGCTTTTACATTTCATAAATCAAGCTCAAGCTACTAAATTAATTTTATATTATATTATTCTAATTATACAATATAAAATTAATTTAATTACCGGATCGTACTTAATTCTGGTCTTAATAAATTCAAATATAGATGGAGAAAAAATATTGACACGCATATTTTGTTGCGAAATTAATGATATGTAAGAAATTATTTAAGAAACTGATAAACTTACTCGATTCCACCCACAGTAAAATAAAATAAAGTATTTAAAGTTCCCAAAATATCGCCACCATCGATGCCTTTTTTTATTATTTTTAATCCCACAAATCATACTGTAAACAGACTAAACTAAACGACACCAATGTACTGCCCATAAATCAGCAACCTAATATCCAACGAAAAACCATCCTCATATCAAACCGAACTACACGACTCAATCCTGGCTCAACCAATAAAACCAAACCGATTTCAGGCCGAAACCCTACAGTAACAATTTAAAAAAATGCGTTTAAAATCTGTCACACACTTTCTCATCTTCTTCACTAACCACTTTCTCTCTCTTCCTCTATCTAAAACTCAACCGTGAACCGCGCCGGGGAAATGATCGGAAAATCAATCGGAAAACCCATCGGCAGAATGCGCCTACTTGTCATCCTCCTTCTCTTCTTCCTACAGCTTCATCTCATTCATTCTGAGCATCATATGCCGGAATACAAAGCGCTTCTCAATATAAAATCCGCCATAACAGACGATCCCCAATCCTCACTCGCCTCATGGACCGCCGCCACCAGCCACTGCACCTGGGCCGGAGTCACCTGCGACCAACGCCATCGCGTCACCTCACTCGATTTATCTGGTTTAAGCCTCTCCGGCACGCTGTCTTCCGACATCGCTTACCTCCAGTTTTTGACAAACTTTACCATCGGTGATAACATGCTCTGCGGCCCCATTCCGCCGCAGATCTCGCTAATTTCTGGATTGAAAATGCTCAACCTGTCCAACAACGTCTTCAACGGCTCGTTTCCAATCGAGTTCGCGAAGTTGAAGTCGCTGGAGATTCTCGATTTGTATAACAACAATATGACCGGAGATTTGCCGGTTTCGGTGACGGAAATTGTAAACCTAAAGCACCTCCACCTCGGTGGAAACTTCTTCGAAGGGAGCATTCCGGCTGAGTATGGACGCTGGGAGTTTATCGAGTATCTTGCTGTCTCGGGGAACGCGCTCGTCGGACCAATTCCTGCTGAAATCGGAAACCTAACGAAGTTGAAGGAGCTTTATCTCGGCTACTACAATGGCTACGAAGGCGGAATACCTGCGGCGATCGGAAACTTGTCTGAACTGGTTCGGCTTGACATGGCGAGCTGTGGATTGACCGGCGAGATACCACCGGAGCTGGGCAAGCTGGATAACTTGGACACGCTGTTCTTACAAGTGAACGCTCTCTCTGGATTTCTAACTCCGGAACTTGGAAATTTGAAGAGCTTGAAATCCATGGATCTGTCTAACAACATGCTCACCGGCGAGATTCCGGCGGAGTTCGCTAAGCTAAGCAACCTCACTTTGTTAAACCTTTTCCGCAACAAGCTTCATGGCGCTATTCCGGAGTTCATCGCTGAGCTACCGCAGCTTGAAGTGTTGCAGCTTTGGGAGAACAACTTTACTGGTAGCATTCCTCGAGAGCTTGGTAAGAACGGAAGGCTGCTGCTTCTGGATCTTTCGTCCAACAAACTGACTGGCCAACTACCGGAGAGCATGTGTTCTGGTAATAAGCTTCAGACTTTGATTACTCTTGGGAACTTCTTGTTTGGTCCTATTCCAGAGTCACTGGGGAAGTGTGAGTCATTGAGTAGGATCAGAATGGGTGAGAATTTCTTGAATGGGTCTATTCCTAAGGGGCTTTTTGGGTTGCCCAAGTTATCACAGGTTGAGCTGCAGAATAATTACATTACTGGTGTGTTCCCAGAGACAAGCTCAGTGAGTGAGAATCTGGGGCAGATCAGCTTGTCAAACAATCAGTTAATGGGTCCATTGCCTCCTACTATTGGGAATTTCTCTGGTGTGCAGAAGTTTCTTTTGGATGGGAATAAGTTTTCAGGGGAGATTCCCAGTGATATTGGGAGGCTGCAGAACCTGTCTAAGATGGATTTCAGTAACAATCAGTTTTCAGGTCCCATTGCTGCTGAAATCAGTAAATGCAAGTTGTTGACATATGTTGATTTGAGTAGGAATGAGCTCTCTGGTGAGATTCCCACTGAGATTGCTGGTATGAGGATACTGAACTACTTGAACATATCGAGGAATCATTTGGTTGGGAGTATTCCTGCTTCCATTTCGACTATGCAGAGCTTAACAGCTGTTGATTTTTCATTCAATGATTTGTCTGGGATGGTGCCTGAGTCTGGCCAGTTTAGCTACTTCAATTATACCTCATTTACTGGCAATCCTAAGCTATGTGGACGTGCTTTGGGACCATGTAAGAATGGGGATGGTAATGGAACTCAGCATCCTCATGTTAAAGGTCCGCTGTCTGCTTCTCTGAAGTTGCTTTTGGTCATCGGGTTACTGGTTTGTTCCATTGCATTTGCTGTGGCTGCTATCTTTAAAGCAAGGTCTCTCAAGAAGGCTAGTGATTCCAGGTCATGGAAGCTTACTGCATTCCAGCGCTTGGATTTCACATGTGATGACATTTTGGATTGTTTGAAGGAGGATAACATTATTGGGAAAGGAGGAGCTGGAATTGTTTACAAAGGGGCAATGCCCAGCGGAGAAAATGTGGCCGTCAAGCGCCTACCAGTCATGAGCCGTGGCTCGTCCCATGATCATGGTTTTAATGCTGAGATTCAGACCTTGGGTCGAATTAGGCATAGACACATTGTGCGATTACTTGGGTTTTGCTCAAATCACGAAACAAATCTTTTAATCTACGAATACATGCCTAATGGGAGCTTGGGTGAGGTTCTCCACGGTAAAAAAGGCGGACACTTGCACTGGGACACCAGATACAAAATCGCTATCGAGTCTGCTAAGGGGCTGTGCTATTTACACCATGACTGCTCACCGCTGATCCTCCACCGTGACGTTAAATCCAACAATATACTACTTGACTCTAATTTTGAAGCTCATGTTGCTGATTTCGGCCTTGCTAAGTTTCTACAAGACTCTGGGACTTCGGAATGCATGTCTGCTATTGCTGGTTCTTATGGATACATTGCTCCAGGTATATTTTCTCATGCATGTCCTTTCATCATCCACTAGTTTGGCTTTGGCATAGTAGGTGGCTTGCTTTCATAATTTAACTGACTTTTCCCACTGTTCTTGAAAGGATTTGAATTTCTTTAGGTTGGTAATGATTTATGCCGAGAGTATGGAAATTTAAATGTCCTGTTGTGATCTGGTCTACTAAATTTGGCATGCATTCTTCTGTTACAAAATGATGCCATTTTCTGTACTTGCCTTTGAATTTTTTCAAAGGCACTATAATCACTGATTCTTCTTATATAGCTTTGCAAGTATCATTGTCCAGTTTTGTTTTAATGGTACTATTTTCTTTGTCGCAGAATATGCCTACACGTTGAAAGTGGACGAAAAAAGTGATGTATACAGCTTTGGCGTGGTTTTACTTGAACTAGTCACTGGCCGTAAACCAGTAGGGGAATTCGGAGATGGAGTAGACATAGTTCAATGGGTAAGAAAAATGACAGACTCCCAGAAAGAAGGCGTCCTCAAAATCCTCGACCCAAGGCTATCTACAGTTCCCATTCATGAAATCATGCATGTCTTCTACGTCGCTTTACTATGTGTTGAAGAACAAGCTGTTGAGCGTCCTACTATGCGCGAGGTTGTCCAAATCCTCACAGAGCTGCCCAAGCCTCCCAACTCCAAAAACGCTGATACCATCACGACAGACTCCCCTCCACCACCGACCTCAGGATTAGACTCGCCCATCACCACCATACCATCCAAAGACTTGCAACTTCTCCAACAACCGCAGCATCAGTCATCGCCACCTCCAGATCTTCTCAGCATCTGATGATCCAACCTCACCTGTCACTGTTTCCCCTATCCAATTTTCAGTAAGTTTGTGTTTAACTTTTTAAGTGTTTCAACAAGTTGTTGTCAGTAAGTAGTTCAGAAGGGAAGGGGATTCATTTAGTGTGTCAGTTTCAAGTGCCTTAAGTGCAATGTTCATCAGTTCAACTTCTACCATCCTATTATTGTACAGTAAGATTTAATGGAGAAGAGAATTTGCTTTCTACTTTTATTTCCTCTACACTTTTACTTCATGTTATCATCATCATCATCATCATCATCATCATCATCATCATCATCAGAGCATCTGACATTTACTGCAACTATTTACACCATTATTTACAACTTCAGCTTATCAGAGATTCAAACAATGTCATCATCTCTATCCCAAGCTAAGCTCTGCCAAGCTAGGTGACATTGATGAAGCTCCTCTCTCAGTCTCAGACTCAGTCAGCTGGCAATGAAAGCACCTCTTCACACTGCAACTTACTCTGCATAGTAATCAAACCAAAACAGCCATTGGCAAGTTCACCCCAGTTTCCAAAACAGTCACTAAAAAGTCACCTCACTGATTCACATCAGGTCAGGGCTAGGATTACCACTGAGCTTTAAATATGAAAATGTCATCAATGTTCAATGCTTCAGTTAACTGGTTTACAGTTTACTGGACTACCACCATAGTGGAAGGGGAGGAGGACACACTGAAAAGATTTGGAACATGGTTGGTCGATGATGGTGGTGGGGTCCTTATATTTGGAGGGAGGGTACTTTTTTTGTGAAGGATGGTGGCACGTGAGTCACGTGCAGTGGATGTGTGGGGCTATGGGTTGATTGGGGGTGGGTGGTTATGGAGTTGGTGAAAGTTTGTCTACTCAGTTGGTGATCTTCTGAAACAAGAAGAGAGAGAAGGACTTGGGGGTTGTGAATACATTTGACTCATGGAGCCATGTAACTTTGACTCAAAGTAACAAAAAAATGCCTCTGTTTTGACTATATTTGATTCAGTGAGTGTCAAAATACTACTGTATGCAATAAAAAGTAAACGCGTAGTTTTTTATTGATATTTTTTAAAATATAAATAAGACGTTGTTCCGATCGAAATGACACCATTTTGCCATTCACAACATTTTATTAGACCGGATCGCACTCCCCTTTCTGTAGTTCTCCGAATTCCTCCTGTCGATGCTTCAATCAATTGAGACTTGGATTCTACTTGAGTCACGTACGATTTGTCGCTTTACAAATTCAATATTTCTTCCGGTTAGGAATTCTGAAATATGAACCGGGATAAAACAAGTGATTATGTACTTGAATAAGAAACGGCGAGCACAATCGAACAAACAGTTCAATCACAATTGAAGGAGACAAAATCACCAGAACTCAGCCGCTTTTTCTCTACTTTGAATCGACATTCAATATCAAACTCAAAACCATCCCCATCGACCATTTTCGACCGGATAAGAATATCGATTCAAAATCGAAACTGATGAGCCGTACGTCTGGCCTAAACGTTATCACCGCGTTTCGTCTTAACATTAAACGTTGGTCGCGATCCAGCGTTAATGTTTAAACAAGACGCGGCGACCAACTGCCGCGCGTTTGATCTCAACTTTATCTCCGCGTTTCATGTAGACATTAAACGAGTTAATGTCTATACGAAACGTGCCCGGTAAAGTCTTGGTGAGACGCGGTTAGCACTGAGCAAAAACTCAAAATGAGCTTATATGAATTCAGATTTGTTTTGTTTATTTACAAAACAATCTTTATAGAGGGTTATACAACATATAAACCCTAAAATCTCCAATACTTTCACACTCCAAATTTCTAATTAGATGATCTCTAGAATTTCATAATTACTTGCCATTCAAGATTCCGAATGACTGAAAGACATACACCAGGTAACCTTGGCAAGACCAAAAATGATAATTAAAAAGAAAAAAAAGAAAAGAAACATGGGTCAGCAATATGAATAAGAAACTGACCATCAAATGCGTTAAGTATATACCATAGTAGGGTTGAAACACAGATGGGAAAATTAAATGCCTGATGATCAGTATGAAGTTCCCAGACGATGGACCCCCAAAATCTACCTTGTTTACACCTAAGTGCAATAACTCGATGAAGAAATTTATGATGACAACCATCGGTGCAGCCAGCCGTCCCCATAACCGGGTATGGTCCGGATCAAAGCCCCTCCGACCAGGGTACTCGATCTACTGTGCCATCATGGTCAGATATATTATTTATGTATCACTCTTATGTCTGAACCAAGCGCTCACCCACAGCCATATTAGCCCCACGTCCGTTTTTAATGTCCATCATCTTCATTTATGTGCGCCATTTTTTGGCAACCAGACTATATTGATTCAAGTCTTCTTGTTCGGTCGAATCATTGATTACTGCCTCCACCCTACATTATGATATATTCCCTGAATGAAAACCAAAACCAAAACCAAAATTTGTTAGTTCAACTTCAAACTTTTTCGCTGAAAGATACTGAAAAGAAGATGCAAAGAAACCAAACACCGATACTGTTGTATATATGTTTTTAGTACTGAGAAAAAGATTAAATTTAAACATGCAAAAAAATCAGAGATATGAAGTATTTTCAAAGATGTAGTCTTCATTTGCTCTTTCCATTTCGGACTAACCAATCATTAAGTTCTGCATACATATATTCAACTCTAGAACAAGGAAGTATGATAAAATACCTAATTCTCACCCACCATAACTTTACAACTTCAAAAAGTAGAGTCATTAAATTCACAGTTGGTCTTCTTATTTAGATAGGTCTAATGATAACCAACCAGAACCATCAATGCAAAAGAGAAACCAATAAGGAAGACATGCGGTGTGAGTATATGAAGGATTATTGCCGTGTGATTGTTTGTTGTCTATAATATGACATTCCGATTCTTTTGTTCAGATAATTTAGCGAGAAGTAGACAAGCGTCGTAACAGCTCAATCCCAAAACCAGGAGATTAAACACTACCAATATGACAAACAACTTTAAGAGAGAGACAGAATATCAGACATTGATTTACTTTGTAGTTTGTACTACTGGTATGACACAAAGTGACTGTAATCTGAGTGGAGAGCTTATGCATTAGGTTGTCTTTTGCCCTTAGAAGATAGCCAATGTGTAAGACAAAGTAGTCATTGTGGGACTGCTATATGGGGGGCTCAAAATTTGATTAAATATCACTAATGAATCTAATCACGTAGGGTCTTAATTAACAGTACTGGTGTCATTTTCCATTCAGAGATGTCAATATGTCGATCTGTTACTTCTGTCGTTCAAATAAAAATCCACCAATGATTTCTAAAGTTCAAAAGTGCAATACTTTACAATGCTGTAGATCGATTATGGTTTAAAATCCATGGCATTGATTAAGGCATAGTTCTTGTAAGGTGAAGGTCTGATTCTACGGTCCAGTTCTAACAACCCCGTGAAAAATGACTTCAAACTTATCTTCATCCTAATATCCAAACTCATTTATCTCTTCTCAATCAGGACACCAAGATCATTTATCTTGTGAGCGTCACTTTTTATAATAGTAAGAACTCATGACAGAACAAAAAAACATGTCAAACAATATTTCGCCTAAATCCTGTCAGTAAAACTCATTTTGCAGTATAAATTCCAAATTCTTTATATAAATCACAACACAAAAAAGACATGGAAGGTATCACCAGACTTACTATAGTTGTTCTTACTGTCCTGATTTTCAGATCCTATTTTTTGTCTTCATAAGAAATTGTAAAGGGCTAAACAGATTCTTAGACAAAGTGTATTGTATTCGAGATACTAAACTGTATACATGACTTTCAGAATCAAACAAGAGAAACAGGTAACGGCATAAAGAGCTGTTATGAAGATAAGGATAGTTTCTTATTCTTTCAAGTAAAGACTAATCAAAACAATGATTATTAAGTTCCAGAATCCTATCAAACTACCATAATTTTAAACAACCTTATGTATAAAACCTACTTCAGAACCATTTCATTTGAATTAATCTAGGAGTGGTGACCTAAAAACAATCGTTGAGCCCTAAAAGAACAGTTGAAGTGTAGGAGGCAATGTTCACTACAAACTAATACATAAGAAGAAAGAATAACAGAAGGGAACAAGACACGGAAAGTTTAAATATAAAGTATTTTAGGATAGTATGTTACCAGCTATGTAGCACTTGCAAACATAATCTTCTTTACTTCTATAGCATGATCTTTGCTTTTTCGTTCTCCCAGTTTGATTTAAAGGCATTTAACCTAACAAGGACCAAATCAAATTAGCGCCCACCATTTTTGTAGCTGTCTAAAGGGTTCCACGAAACCGATTTCAAAGATATGATTGAAAACAACCCCGTAGTTATATATGAATTAGAGTACTTAGAGCCAGCCGGGTTATGAACAAAACAAATTCTTGTTGCTTGACATAGCTATTAATGTACATTACAGCTAAAAGTCAGACATTTTTCCAGCAACCAAACTAACCCTTGTAATGCAATGCCGACAATGGGTGGAGTCATATGTGTTGCTACCAAGGGTCTTTAATAATAACAACTGGAGTCTGGATTGTCATTGTTCTATAACATGTGCTCATGGAGACTAGGACTTGGACTACACAATGCAGAATGAGATATTCAAAGTAAAAGGTCTTAAAAAGCTTGACAAACCTAACATGGGTTATGGAAAGGAACGAAGGGATGTGAATTGGGAGGCACACTTATTGGCGTGGGGTCAACCTTCCTTGGACTAGAGCAGTGCATCAGCTTCATCTGCTACTTGGGTGTGGTACACCGACAACTGTAGTAAAAAAATGAATGGTAACGATCATCAGCTGTAAAGCCTTAGTTATGTCTAATTAGCATAGAGATTCAATTAACTGAACGATCAGAGGCGCCAAAGTTAATCATGAAACATATAATGTTATAAATTGCTAAATTGATTGATGTTAAATAATTGAGGAAGAAAAAGAGATAAAGCTTTGAGGTGAAAGTTGATGTTAGAAAAAAGCTCTAGATATTAAACAAAGAAGAAGTGACCCTCCCTTTCATGTTCATTTGAAAAATCCAGAGTATGGAAAGTGAGGTGTAGGGCACATTGATGGAGAATTATCAAATAAAGACAATGCAGAGTCACTGAAAAGGGCAGCAGGTAAATTGTCACTGATTGAAAACAACTGTGTGTTTCTTTGCTTCAAAAATTGAAGCTAACATTTGTAATGAGATGAATAGGAAGTGGGACAGATACCAAAACAATCAACTTCATTCAACCATTGAACTTAACCCCACCATTATCCTACGCCGACTAAGATTTAAAACCTAGCCAAAATGAGTGGAAGTGGAATGTCTGTGTGATTGCCAGCAGACAGATTTGAATGCCAGAAAAGACCTTTTATTTATTTATTTTGCACCTATTGCGCAGGAAATATCACAATTCACAAGTTTCCCTCCATTACATTACAAGTTATCCAAAAATATCACTCTGTGCTCCCATATAAAATATGACCAAAAGGCCAATAATAGAGGCTCCTATAAGGGTAAGGGTAAGGGTATCGAAGTGACTTAAGTGAAATCAACATTTACTTCAAGATTTTACAGTCATGACTGAGCTGTGCATGTCTGCATAAGTTAAAGTTTTCAATCATTGTGTGTTTGCAATAATGTAGAAGCGGATAAAATAATTACAGAGATGATCATACCTCGTGTGCAGCCAATGGCACAAGCCTGGAGATGAATGCTCAGAATCTAGGTGGATTCGTGACATGTATTCATACCTGCTTGCAGCTGGGCCATTTAGAACAATAGTGAGTGCTGGCACAATGCTGCATCAAATAGAACCAATTGGGCTAGTTTGGTCTATGGTCCTGAAATCATATGTGGTGAACATTTTCATAAAAGATCCAATCAGACGTTAAACTGGGCTTATAATTATATGTATGCATATGGTGCATCAAACCCCAATAAAAATGAAGGCTGATTCATTTACTTATTTAAGATGGCTGATGGCTCATTGCTTGAAAGCAAATGGACTTTGTTGCTGTAGAGGCTACTTGTAATCTTGCAGTATACCATAGCCCAAACCAGCCCTGCAAAATGAAAATGGTCGTACAGGGCAACTTACACCAGTGCAAGACTGTATACAAATTATAAAACCCAGGAAGAACGCAATACAATACACCTAGACTGCCATACATTGAAAAGTATTCAAAGCATAAGATATCCCAGTTATTTTTTAATGGCATCAAGGTATAAGATATCCCAGTTGTTTTTGTCTATTTTGACGTGACTTATCACATTAACCCAATGCTTGTAAGGACGAATCACGCTATCAGTACGTACCATGGGAATTGGGAACTCTGTCCCTTGTATATATGAACAATCTTTAGAAGAAAAAAAAAAGACTCAGGACTACAAGTATTTGGAAGTTTATATTCAAAAGTAGCTAAATTTAGGTTGTGAAATCACATATCATGGATCATTCATGGATGCATAAACAATAATTAATAATCGAGCATGATGGCGATGCAATAAGGGAACCTGGTTCTGACATGATAAATTGTAGCTCAAATACCACAGGCTCCTGTGATAAGTCGAATTCTCGACTATCTTTCTCCTACCTTTATCAGATGTTTTGATTCGTTCCGAGTCTCTTTCGATGTCATTTGACCATTGTACTTGCCATTTCAGGTGAGAAATCAATTCTATGGTCCATGGACTCAAGAGTATCAATTATCGAAGAAGATCGAAGTTTCTAGGCAAAAATGAAGATTTCTCATGCAAGGCAAATAGAGCCCGACCGAGCTCCATCAAGCTCGCCCGAGCTCCGGAGGTTTGAGGGTATGCTAAAACCAGCCTAACGAAACAACGCCCAATCTTAGCACGGCTCGACCGAGCCTCAACTCTTCGGCTTCAACCTGCCAAATTCCGCTCGGCCGAGCATGGATAAACCCGCCCGGGTTTCCGCAGCTTTCACCTCATCCCCAAAGAGCAGGTTGCCCGAGCCTCATAAGGCTCGCCCGGGCATAAATTCCGGATGATTGCACTGGCAAATTCTGCTCGCCCGAGCAAACCCTTGCTCGCCCGAGCCTCGACCGTCTCCCCTCCCCTGCTGTGTGAAGCTCACCCGAGCTCGGCCGGGTGCAATGGAGCTCGCCCGGGCGTTTACCTAAAGGCTAGATTTTTATGCTTGGGCTATAAATAGAAAGTTTCGATTTTTTTTTGCAGAGACATCGAGGGTTTTGGAGGGTTTTGGGAGAGTTCAAGGGTTTTGAAGATCATCTCATCAAGTGGAGTCAAGGATATAGGGAGATTCATCCTCCTACTTCTCTACTTTCCTTGTGTTTTGTTCTTCATCCTTGTAACAACAATACTCTTGTTTGTCTATGAACATGAGTAGTGAGTAGTCCATTAGTTTCTAGGGTTCTATGGACCTCCTTGGTGTATGAAACTCATTACCTATTGATTATATGCATGAATGAATACTTGTTATGATTTGTGAATTTACTTGGATTAAATGTCTATTCTATGCCCACCAAGTGTTTGATAAAATGCCTAAGTGGACTAGAAACATGAATTTGAAGTTGAATGTTCTAGCGAATGAGACTAATGATTCTAGAACGAAGTAGATTCACCCTTGCCAAGTGATGGTCACTAGCGTGATTTATTTAGGCATTGAGATAGGCTTGATCTTAAACCGCTCATTGGTTATCAATCACTCAACTAGCGTTGATGATGGAGAGCCCTTGAGTAGGACGTGAGCTAACAATATCTAGCGATTGAAGCTCACGTGCGAGGTGTCTTTTCCTTAAATTGAATAACAATATCTAGCGATTGAATTTGATTTAATAGGGACACGCCTTAATCTAACATTTACATTGTTCGTTCTTGCATGAAATTGAACCGTAAGAGTCGATTACACTAAGGAGGGAAGTAGTACCCTAGGAGCGCCTTTGAAATCCTTGAAAACAACCTTTTAATTGCATTATTCATAATTTGACGATTGATAACAACATTACACACAATCTTTGGGAAATAGACTTATTAAGTAAAATCGAATAGTGATCCTAAGTTTACAATTGCTCCTTGGACGACCCGGTACTTACCGGTCATTATAAATTATTTTTGACTTGTGCTTGAAAATTACAACGTTCAAAATGGCGCCGTTGCCGGGGAGCAACGAATTAACTTAGGGAACTAAAGTAGATTTTACAAGATTCGGACTATTTCACTTGTTTCTCGTGCTATTGCTTGTGTTATTGCTTGCGCCTTAAAGGTTCGCCTTGGCTCTTGTAGGTCTTGATTGAATGCTAATGAGACTTCAGGCAAAGGAAAAAGCAAGCATTAACTTTGAGGAGGCCTTAAAGTATTTCTTGGATCAAGAGAAAACTAAAGGAGAAGGCTCTCGAAACAAAAGACAACCGCGCAGAAGAAGACATTTTCCCAAAATGGCACAAGAACCTAATGGGGAGAAGCCCCTAAAGGACTATTCTACCCCGAGCCTCACCGGTTTTCGATCACCAATAGCTCCACCGGGAGTAGATGCTCCTCAATTTGAGCTCAAAACGGCGTTGATCAACATGGTGGGCAACAATGCCTTCTCCGGGATAGGAAATCCCAATGCCCACCTAACATCCTTCCTTGAGTTGTGCGAGACTTTCAAAATAAATAACGTACCAAAGGAAGCGATCTATCTAAGGCTTTTCCCCTTCTCTCTAATGAGGAAAGCCAAGGATTGGTTGTGGAGCCATGATGCCAACACCTTCACAACATGGAACGAGCTAGCACAAGCCTTCCTTCTCGAATATTTTCCACCGGCTAAGACTCAAAGGCTCAAAAACTTAATCAACTCATTTGAGCAAGGAGAGGATGAGAGTTTCTATGAGGCATGGGAACGATTCAAGGAGCTACAAAGAGAATGCCCACACCACAACATAGACAAGCCAACCTTGATCCAAATCTTCTATCAAGGCGTGGATAATGAATCAAAAAGGCAAATGGACCAAGCCGCCGGTGGTGCATTCATGGAGCTCCACCCCACAAATGCCGGAGCTATTATAGATAGAATTGCAAGGAATTCTCATCATTGGGGGAGTGATCGGAACGTCCCAAGGAGACAAGGCAAGACGAAGGAGGTAAATGAGGCGGATTCAAAAGATGAAGTCCGAGCCCTTAGTAAGAAGATTGATGCCTTAACAAATTCCCTTAGTGCTCTTCATGTGAAGCAATCGCATCAACAACCTAGAGTTTGTGCCATTTGCACAAGTCCATCCCATAAAGAAGATGATTGCCCTCACACATTTCCTCAAGAAGAGATCTAAGGTGAAGAGGATGTTAATTTCTTGCAAAGAAATCAAACAAGCTATGGGAGAGACCGGGATCATCCAAATTTTTCATACAAGACAACCGAACCGATCAAGTATGATCCCGATTGGCGCCAAAAGAACAATGCCCCTCCCGGTTTCACCTCAAGGAACCAAGACTACCAAGGGCAAGGGCAAGGCTATCAAAGGCAAGTCCAACAAGGTCAATCTAGCCAATTACAACAAAAAGCTCAATATCAACCAAGGGCAAATTTTCAAGGTTATCAACAACAAGGGAATTATCAAGGAATGAGCACTCAACAACCACAAGCCCCAACTCATCAAAATGCACGAGATCAAACCATGACCGATATCTTAGCTAATCTTGTGGCAAATCAAGCAAAAGCCGATCAAAGAATGGATCAAATGTTCCAAAGAATGGATGAGATGACTACTCATAGTAAAATGTTGGAGACCCAACTCGCTCAACAAGCTAGCTCATCATCTAGACAACAAGGGAAACTTCCCTCTAAGCCGGACTTCCATCAAAATGAGCACGTGAATGCTATAACATTGAGGAGTGGAACCACCTACAAGCCCCCTTCACCCAAGGAAAGGGATGAGAGCACAAGGATGCCCGTCATCATTGAAGAGAGGGAGGAAGAGGTCGAAGAAGAAATGCCCACAACAAAGGAAGTTCCCTCTAAGAGTTCAACGAAGGAAGTCACTAAGGAGCCTTCACCATACAAACCTCCAATGCCGTTTCCGCAAAGGCAACTAAAGAAGAACAATGAATCACACTTCCAAAAGTTCGCGGAGATGATGAAGAAGATCAATGTGACACTACCAATCTCCGAGGTAATATCCCAAATGCCCCTTTATAGTAAATTTCTTAAGGATGTCATTTCTCATAGGCGTGAAATTTCGGAAATTGGCTTGGTAGATCTAAATGCGGAGTGTAGTGCTATTGTGCAAAGCCCCATGCCTAAGAAAGAAAAAGATCCGGGGTCATTTTCAATTCCTATTACAATTGGTGATGTCAACATAAGCAAGGCATTGTGTGATTTAGGTGCTAGTATTTCATTAATGCCCTACTCTCTCTATAAGAAACTTGATATGGGAACTCTCGTGCCTACCTCCATTAGTTTACGCCTCGCGGATCGCTCCTCTAGGATCCCTAGTGGAATCTTAGAGGACGTGCCCGTAAAGGTGGGGAAGTTTTACATCCCCGTGGATTTCTTTGTTCTTGAGATGGAGGAGGAGCGAGAGATCCCAATCATTTTGGGAAGGCCATTTTTGAAAACTACTAGGGCGGTGATAAGTTGCATAAATGATTCACTAGAGTTTGAGATAGGGGGAGAGAAAATCAAGTTCCATTTAAGACAAGCATGTAGTGCCCCTAGTGATTCATTGGATTATAACTTGCTTGATGCTTATGATGATTTTTCTTGTGATGAACTAACTTCCATTGAGCAAGAACTTTTGAGTGATGAAAGCATAGGTGACTCTATGATGGATTTGTTGATGATGGATGAGGAGGAACAAGCTTTAGAGGAAAAAGATGATGGAAAAGAAAGAACGGAGAAAGGAGAAGGTAAGGGACCTTGTGGGATAGAGCTTAAGGCTCTACCTACAAGTCTAAGGTATGAATTCCTAGGTCCAAACTCTACTTTTCCCGTAATAGTGAATGCATCTTTGAATGAGTTTGAAACCTCTAGACTTTTGCATGTGCTTAGAACTCGTAGGGG
The DNA here is from genome assembly GCA_033675215.1 of Rhodiola kirilowii. NCBI lineage: Eukaryota > Viridiplantae > Streptophyta > Magnoliopsida > Saxifragales > Crassulaceae > Rhodiola > Rhodiola kirilowii. Next base: position 2,726,691 of record CM066203.1, on the reverse strand, counting down.
TGCAATTGGTTATTCCATTGATGATTTGAAAGGGATTAGCCCCGATATATGCATGCATAGGATTGCTTTGGATGATGATGCTAGACCAACCCGTGAAAGGTTGAGGAGGTTGAACCCTACGTTAGGGGAAGTTGTCTTTAAGGAGATAACCAAGTTGAGGGAAGCGGGAATCATTTATGCCGTTCCCGACTCGGAATGGGTGAGCCCAATCCACGTTGTCCCAAAGAAAGGTGGCTTGACGGTAGTCAAGAACGAGAAAAATGAACTAATCCCTACACGCACCGTCACGGGGTGGCGGATGTGTGTTGATTACCGTAAACTTAACAAAGCCACTAAGAAAGACCACTTTCCCCTCCCTTTCATCGACCAAATGCTTGAGAGACTAGCTAACCATGAATACTTTTGTTATTTGGATGGGTATAGTGGATTCTTCCAAATCCCTATACATCCTTCGGACCAAGAGAAAACAACTTTCACATGCCCCTATGGAACCTATGCATATAGACGTATGCCCTTTGGGCTATGTAATGCGCCGGGAACCTTCCAAAGGTGCATGATGGCAATTTTCTCCGATTTCATTAAAAATACAATGGAAGTATTCATGGATGACTTTTCGGTCTATGGTTCCTCATTTGACTCTTGTCTAGAGAACCTTTCAAGGGTTCTCGACAAATGCATTGAGACCGATCTAGTCTTGAATTGGGAAAAGTGCCATTTCATGGTACAAGAAGGAATTGTGCTTGGACATCTTGTCTCTAATAGGGGAATTGAGGTGGATAGGGCTAAGATTGAAGTAATTGAAAAACTTCCACCCCCAAGAGGTCAAGGGAATTCGAAGCTTTCTTGGTCATGCCGGGTTCTACCGGCGCTTCATTAAGGATTTCTCTAAGATTGCCAAGCCATTGACCGATCTCTTGCATATTGATACTCCTTTCTTATTCAATGACCCTTGTGCTAAAGCTTTTGAGAAGCTAAAGTTGGCCCTCACATCCACTCCTATCATCCAACCTCCCAATTGGGGACTCCCGTTTGAGCTTATGTGCGACGCAAGTGACTATGCCATTGGAGCCGTTCTAGGGCAAAGGGTAGACAAAAAGCTACATGTGATCTACTACACGAGCAAGGTCTTGGACCAAGCTCAATCAAACTACTCCACAACGGAGAAAGAGATGCTAGCTATTGTCTATGCCTTCGAGAAATTTAGGCAATACTTGGTGGGATCCAAAACCATAGTTTATACCGATCATGCCGCCATCAAGTACCTAATTTCTAAGAAAGATGCCAAGCCTAGGCTCATAAGATGGGTGCTTCTACTCCAAGATTTTGACATTGAAATCAAAGACAAGAAGGGAGTAGAAAATTTGGTCGCCGATCACCTTTCTAGACTTGAGCATTTGAGGGGGAAGACTTCAAGCGAGGAGTTGCCTATTGAGGACTCTTTTGTTGGTGAAAACTTGATGAGAATTGAAGATGCTACTACTCCATGGTATGCCGATATAGTGAACTTCAAGGTTTGTGAGGTACTTCCTCCAAACATGAACTACAACCAAAAGAAGAAATTTGCACATGATGCAAGAAGATACTATTGGGATGAGCCCCACCTCTTCAAACTTTGTTCGGATGGTATCTATAGAAAATGCGTAGCCGATGAAGATATTGTGGGAGTCTTGCACCATTGCCATTCTCTTCCTTGTGGAGGCCATGGAGGCAGTTCAAAGACCGCGGCTAAAGTGCTTCAAAGCGGACTCTATTGGCCATCAATATTCAAAGACGCCTACAATTTCGTGAAGGCTTGTGACAAGTGCCAAAGGAGTGGGAATATCTCTAAGAGGGACGAAATGCCCCAACAAGTGATGCTAGAGGTAGAGATTTTTGATGTGTGGGGAATAGACTTCATGGGCCCTTTTCCTCCTTCCTATGGGAACCGCTACATTCTCGTAGCGGTTGACTATGTCTCCAAATGGGTCGAAGCTATAGCCTCCCCAACTTGTGATGCCAAAGTTGTAACAAAGCTTTTCAAGAAGGTGATCTTCCCTAGATTTGGAGTCCCACGAACCGTTATTAGTGATGGGGGATCTCACTTCAGGGAAAAGCAATTTGGGGCACTCTTGAAGAAATATGCGGTCTACCACAAGGTTGCTACACCTTATCATCCCCAAACTAGTGGGCAAGTGGAAGTGTCGAATAGAGAGATCAAAGCTATACTCGAAAAGACGGTGGGAAATTCTAGGAAGGATTGGTCCTCAAAATTGGATGACGCTCTTTGGGCATATAGAACCGCCTTCAAGACACCTATAGGGATGTCTCCCTTTAGGCTCATTTATGGGAAACCTTGCCATCTACCGGTTGAGCTAGAGTACAAGTCATTTTGGGCGGTTAGAGAATTGAATTTTAACATGAAAACCGCCGGAGAAAAGAGGCTATTGGACTTGAACGAGCTAGATGAAATAAGACTAGACTCATATGAGAATGCCAAAATCTACAAGCAAAAGCAAAAGAAGTGGCATGACAAGAAAATCTTGAGGAAGGAATTCAAAGAAGGGGACCAAGTCCTACTATTCAACTCAAGATTGAGACTATTCCCGGGAAAGCTTAAGTCAAGATGGACGGGTCCATTCAAGATTCAAAAGGTGTTTGAGGATGGACATGCAAACCTTTTCAACTCAAGAGGGGAAATTTTCAAAGCCAATGGGCAAAGACTCAAACTCTATCATGGAGCCCCTCTAGATCACGAGACCACCTCTATCACCCTACATGACCTAGCCGATTGATTCTTCCTCCTAAATTGCGTTTCTAAATTCTTCTATGAGGAGGTTTGGCTCGGTCTTTGCCAAGACATTAAACTAGGCCCTCACGGGAGGTAGCCCGTTGTAAGTACTCAATTCGTTTCTAAAATCCTAGATACTTGGTATGTCATTTTAAGCTTTGAAAAGTGCATTCAAATCTAAGTGTGGAGTCATATTTTGAGTTGAGAGTGCTGAGTTCGAAAGGAAGGCAAAATCATGCTAAAAATTGCCCAAGGCCCAGCGCTCGCCCGAGCTCAGCTCTTCTCGCCCGAGCCCCATAATTGCCATTGCCCCTGCCATTTTTCTCTCGCCCGAGCTCGTTTTCTCTCGCCCGAGCTTGTCTCAAACTCGTCCCCACTGCGCTCGATCGAGCATCATTGCGCCCGGCCGAGCTCAAAAGTCCCCTCGCCCCTGCTGTTTTTCGCTCGATCGAGCCATTCAAAGCCCGCCCGCCCGATCCTTCCTTTTATTACAAAAAAAAATCAAATTCGTTTCTCCCCAAATCTCAAATCGTGTTTGCCCTAAATTACTAAATCCACTCTCACCTCCTCCGATCGCGACCTCTCTTTCGCTCCGAGCTCACTCCGGCTGACCTGCCTCGTCGTCGTCTGCCCGTCCTCCGCCGCATCTCACCCTCCAACCTCCCTGCCTTCGTTCCGCCTCGCTCCTACCAGTCAACCTCGCCGAGCTTCTCAAAACCCTACCCGAGCTCATCCATGGCTCGGACGAACCAAACGACGGTAGGAAAGCTTCAAGCTCCGTCCAAGACTCTTCCCTCCTCCTCAAAGCCACCAAGCAAGCCCAAAGGGACTTCCAAATCTACCGTTGCAAAAGTCCCCAAATCCAAGGTTCCGCAATCGAAACACAAGGGGAAGGGAGTATCCCGGAAGGGCATTGCTGATCCTGAATCGTCTGAGGAGGGTACTGATGCGATCCCTCAATCAGAGGAATCATCCGAGGAAGTCATACCCCGGCCGTCCAAAAAAGGAGAGCAGAGCAAGATGCTGGACCGTCCGAGCCCCCTCCATTGTTGTTTGAGCCTAGCCAGCCCTCCACGCTCGCATTGGCTCCTCCTCCTGCCCCGGTCGAACCCAACGACCCTGTTCCCTATCCATTTGCTAGAACCTTGGTCTTCAAGAATGCAAAACACAAGGCCAACTTGGAATTGATCACTGAGAAGGGCAAGGAGCCATTGGTCACCCTATATCCCGACCTGAAGACTCTCGAGGACTTGGGATTGCACGATGAGGTACACTCTCGCCTCACCCATTGTGGTTTAGAGATTTTGTTTATTAGTGATCCCGGGATGTACCCAAAGCTTGTTAGGGAATTTGTCTGCTCTTTTGAGGCGGTAAGGAATAATGAGAAGCATATCACACATTGGAAGTTTGTGATAGGTGGAAAACAAAAGAGAATGCCCAAGGATGTGGTTTGTGAGACGTTGGGATTCCCTTTGAATGGAGAGAGTGTCCCAAAGTATTCCGATGTGGATAGATATCTGTTTTGGCAGAAAATATCGGGGAGGGATGAATGGTTTGTCTCGGGTTATGCAGCCAACACTATAGAGGATAAGGCATGGAGGATCGTTCATCGCTTTATGGCTATGGTAATCAATGTGCGGAAGGATGGGGCGAGGATGGTGACTAATCAAGATTTGGACCTCATGTTAGCAATCGACCAAGGGAAGGTTTTGGATTGGTTCACAATTATTGCCACAAGGTTTGAAGATGCGGTTAGGAAGTCTTCACAAGTGAAGGCCCTTGGTGGTGGCTCATTCATTACGCACTTAGCTCTAAAGTGCGAGTTCATCTTTAGTGGTAATGATTGCCCACCGCCGGTGAAGAAGAAGCTTGATGCGGTGGTGATGAAGGATATGCAAATGCTCAAGGCCGACTTGAAATCTTGGGTGACTTCCGACGAGCGTCCCAAAAGCCCACTTCGGAAGAGAGCTAGAGCGAAGAAAAATAAGTTCAACCTTAATAGGAGAGGCAAGGTTTACCGGTAAGAATATTCTTTCTCGGATGCTAAATCGTACTCCACTCCATCACCCTCTACCGCAGCCCCTTCCCATGAGCCTTCGGTTCATAGTCACCCTCCCCCCAGAGAGTTTCCCCAAATGAGAGACTTGAGACCATCTCCTCCAACTTGGGGCACTTGGCGACATTTGTTCGTGAGAATTCCATATGGATAGCTACCACATTGACTGATATTTGCCATGCTTTGAACATCATGCCTTCCACCGCCCCCCCCTCATTTCCGGGGTATTCTAGTCCCCAAGCACCCGCTCCTTCACCCATCATTCCTCCACCCACTGTTGCCGAAGCTAGTGCTCCTCCTCCTTCCAATATTGAGGCACCGCCACACACTATCGCGGAAGTTGATGAGTGGATCGCCGCTCAAGAGGAGGCTAATGAAGAGGTCACGGGAGCCGAGGATGGCACTTCACCATTGGGAGATGGAGATGACGATGTCAATGCTTCTTAGGATCCATGTTCTTTACTTTCAGATTTCTTTATTTGGGGATGCTTAGTTGTTATGTTTGACATTGTGATGTTGCTTGAATGTTTAAGTCGCCTTGGTGCGCAATTTTGAGATGTTCGACTTTTGGATATTACTCTTATGTTTCATTCCCTTGTCTCGGATATTATCTATATAATTGCATTGGAACTAACTTGTCACTTGCCTCTTTTATCTTTCATGATCACAAATCTTCATGTCTTGTGCAAGTTAACCATTCCATTATCATGCTTGGCCATTAAAGGGACATTTATCTTTGCCAAAGAGTCGACCAATTTTGGAGAGCTACATTCTACAAAGGAGGGGAGTTTTCTATGCCCCTTCACCACTATTTTATCATTTCTTGTGCTTAGGGACTAAGCATCAATTAAGTGTGGAGTGTTTGGGTTCGGCGCATTGTTCACATGTTTATACCGTGCATGGCTTTTGAAAACGAACACTTGCATCATGCTTTATCCCAATTGTTATTGAGTGTTATACTACCAAAGGCTTGTGACTATCAATTCCCATCTTCTATAAGTCACATCTAGTTTGCAATTCCCTTTTACACGATTCAGAGTCTAAAACCAAGCTAGCTCTATTGAATGCTCATTCTTGTGAATCAATATTAATTGCTATCTTGTGCCTATCTAGAAATCTAAGTATTTTTCACGCATGCTTTGAAAAGTTTTAGCAAGCACGCTTTAAAATCTTCATGAAAACTTAAACCTTTTGATTGCTTTTAGGTGACTTTAGTTCTCTTGCCTCGTGCCTTGTTTGTGGTTGTTTCTCACACATCCCATATTCACATTGGGCATATTGTCAAGCTTTAAGTGTGGAGTCAAAAGAGGGCAAAGCCCCATGAAAAAAAACAAAAAAACAAAAAAACAAAAAAAACAAAAAAAAAACAAAAAGAGAAAAAGAAAAGAAATGATAAATGATACAAATGCCGGGGGTTAGGGAGGTAAGTCCCCCCTCGAAAGCATTTGTATGCAAAAAAAAAGAAAGAAAATAAAAAGCACTTAAGGCTTGACTTTATGCACTTCCATCATCTCTTACATGTGTGAGTTCATCACGTGCATTGTGTGCTAGCAAGTTGAGCTTTAGGACGACCCTTGTGATTTCACGCAAGCTATTGATTGGTTTATGCTTGTTTTAAGAACTCTTGTTGTCAAACTCCTCTTTCCTTATGGATTACGACTTTAGCGTCTAAAACTTGGAAATGAGTTTATATCGTGAGCCCGTGGACTAGCCCTAGCTAGCACAAGTGATCGAACGACATTTTTGTGCAAAAAGCTTTAATCATCTTTCAAAAGCCTTGCCTCAAAAAATAAATAGAATTCTAGGTTAGGCACTTGATAGCGCTAGCATTGACCTCCTTGAATGTGCACCCTCATGTGAGTCTAAACGGGTTGAAAACTCTTTTGAAATGTATAGTGATTGTGATGCTAGCTTGGGATGTGAAGTAAGTTTTGAGAAATCCATGCCTTAATTGTTAAACACTTTTGATTTCACTCTTATGGGATAAGTGCATTTGGGATTTGTGAGTATTCCCATTTCTGAAAACTCTCACGAGACTATAACTCGTCCACTAGGGTAGCCTAGGGGTTTAAAGGCTTAGTGCATATGCTAAATGCACTCGTAACACCTACGAAAAGGAGTTAGATTGTCAATATGTGTTAGAGTAGTTAGAAATAAAAGTTTGAGACATAAAATGGATGATAGGAGCAAATGGGCATTAAACATAACGATTTATCCTTTTTCCATTTGTTCTCTTTGGCTTGATTTTATTGTTTGCTCGGGACGATCAAACTCTAAGTGTGGAGTGTTTTGATAAGTCGAATTCTCGACTATCTTTCTCCTACCTTTACTAGATGTTTTGATTCGTTCCGAGTCTCTTTCGATGTCATTTGACCCTTGTACTTGCCATTTCAGGGCAGGTGAGAAATCAATTCTATGGTCCATGGACTCAAGAGTATCAATTATCGAAGAAGATCGAAGTTTCTAGGCAAAAATGAAGATTTCTCATGCAAGGCAAATAGAGCCCGACCGAGCTCCATCAAGCTCGCCCGAGCTCCGGAGGTTTGAGGGTATGCTAAAACCAGCCTAACGAAACAACGCTGGTTCTGACATGATAAATTGTAGCTCAAATACCACAGGCTCCTGCTGAAGGCATAACATATATATCATCTGTTCCCAACCACTGGCAATATTGTGCTACTCTTTAGTTCAGAAAAACGTGCAGCATTACATAAAAAAAATAACTGGGGATATCAAAAGCTTTAAACATAAGGTGTAAGAGTCATCAACTGGAGACATCGCAAACACACAATCATAACTCTCAACTTCTTATCATATGACTACCTTACACTATGATCCTCATAAAATCTAGCTTCAAGTAAGTAATATATTACATCAAGTTTACAAATTTAAGCCAGCAAACTAAAGAGGAACTGATTCAATGACAAGGAACTCCAGACCTCAATCCAACTATCCTTAATACGAATAAGCTGCAATCATCAAAGTCAAACTATTTATAGTGAACTCAGCATTCTAGCATACCGCCTGCTCCATTAGTACGAATAAGAAGTGAAATACCGATATGTATTTAACAAACAAGTACATACTGGGCGATTAGGGCGGGAAATCTTATGGACGGAGAATAACGTTTGGCTCGCAAAACTGGAGATGATCGTGCGGTGGGACTCACCGGTCGAGTTTTGATCGTTTCAGAATCTGATTCTTCGGATGAAATCATCGACAATGGATGGATTCTTCGAGCTAGCTCGACTGTGAACTGATTCTCTGAACGAGCGCTCTTAATCGCGTAGCTACATCCAAATGGTTGGCCAACGGCGTCGTTTCGGGCTCAATGCTTCTCTCGTCTTCAGCATTTTCTAGTTTTCCACAGTTGCGAAGTTTATCTTTTTCCTCGAATTCTGGCTCAGCGATGCTGCTGAAAACTCGGCTACGGAGTTTCCGAGTCGGGATTCCAGCACCCAGTTCGTCATCTTCCCTGAAGCTTCAACCTTTTCGGCTGGAACTTCAAACTACAATGGCGACCTCAGCAGCGCAAAACCCTAACCAAGCGGCGATGTCCAACGGGTCGAACATTGTGATTGAGCCTTACGCGGGGCATTCGCAGATTAAGGAGATTGAGTTTATGAAGAGTAGTAATCGTGCTAAGGATTGCCCAAAGGATGAGCGGCCGGAGTTTGCGAGTCTGAGAAGTGCTCAACTTTGCTCGAGAAAACCTTCATTATTTCGGAGGTCACTATCATCTACCAACTCCGATTTAGCGACGGACATACTTGACTGTAAAACCCCAAAGCAAGCTCTGCGGATCTTCAGTAGACCGAAGGCTACAAACATATACGAGCCGTATGCTGCGATCATTCATGTCATAACCGGAGCTAAATGGAGGAGGGTCGCCAAGTGTTTGATAAAAGACCTCATCCAAAACATCCAAAAGAGTCAAAAATCTGGCAGGGCTTGCATTGTGGCTTTTGATGTTCTCAACAGCTTAGATAGCCCTAAGTTCAATCCTGACGTGTTTGGAGGCCTCATTGTTGCATTTACTGATATGGGTAAGGTTGATCAAGCAATGTGGGTGTTTCATAGGGTTGAGAATCTACCGGCGAAGCATTATTGCAATGCATTTTTAGATGGGTTGCATAAAGCTAATAAATTTGATTTGATGATGCAAGTTTATAATCACATGTTGGCAAGAGGAGCTACTCCTAATGTTATAACTTATGGTACATTGATCAATGCCTGTTTTAAGCATGGTGATCCGAAAATGGGGCAGACATTTTTCGACCAGATGGCGGCGAGTGGGATCAAACCTACATCAGTGATATACACTAGTATTATAACTTGGCTTTGCAGTGAAAATAAGCTATCAGAAGCTGAACGCCTGTTTAGGATGATGCAGGAATCTGATGTGCTTCCAAACCTGTTCACTTATACTTCTTTAATGGACGGGTATTGCAAAGCTACTGAGATTAGGAAAGCCCTAGACTTATATAGTGAAATGATACAAGCTGGCTTGCAGCCAAATGTTGTAACATTTGGTGTCTTAGTTGATGCTCTAAGCAAATTAGGTGATGTAAGAGCAGCTCAGAGTTGCTTTGCTTGTATGGCTAAGTTTGGTGTAGTTCCGAATCTGATTGTTTATAATTGTCTGATAGATGGTTATTGCAAGGCAGGAGACCTGCCTGAGGCAATGGAGATGTGGTCTGAGATGCAGAGGTTTGAAGTTTTGCCAGATGTCTATACATACAGTATTCTTATACATGGGTTATGTCGTGTTGGGAGAGTTCAAGAAGCTCATATTTTATTCGACAAGATGCATATGTCAGGTATCAGGGCCAATTCAGTCACATTTAACACTCTAATTGACGGGTTTTGTAAACAAGGATTAATGGAGAAAGCACTAGCTTTGAGCTCCAAAATGACTGAAAGGGGTATACAACCAAATGTTGTCACCTTTTCAGCTTTGATAGATGGTTATTGCAAAATAGGGAACATGTGCGCCGCCATGGGATTGTTCTCAGAAATGATAATCAAGGGAATTATCCCAGATGTTGTAACTTATAGTACACTGATTGATGGGCATTTTAAGATGGGGAACATGGATGTTGCTTTGAGGCTTCACAAAGAGATGCTAGAGGCTGGCATAAATCACAATGTTTTCACGCTATGTTCGTTGATTGGCGGTCTCTGCAAAGATGGAAAAATAGATGATGCAGTGAAACTTTTTCTGGAGATTGTTGGAGATGACAATGAAGTCAGCGACAATTTGTCTAATCATATTTTATACACTAAAATGATTCAGGGATTATGTAATAGTGGAAGGATGTTCGTAGCTAGCAAGTTCTTCTCTGATATGAGGCGTCGTGATTTGAGGCCTGATGCCATCACTTACGTGATACTGGTAAGGGGTCATTTCCGTGTTAAAGACCTGCATTCAGTGGCAATCCTACATGCAGACTTGATAAAGCATGGTTGTGCTACGAACGATGAAGTGCATGACTTGTTGGTTTTCTGTGAAGCTTGGACACCACTAGTGAACATACCTAGACTCATCACTTTGAAAAAGTGACATCACTGTGAAACTTAAAAGTTGCCAGTTTTACAGGAGTGTTGGAGAATCCCAGGTTCACTATCACTATAAAATACTGTTGCTTCCAATTTCAAACTTTGGTCTTTTCGGGCTCACAAATTTTGAAAGGTGCATGAATTCCATCAGGCATCCGGTCGCAAGTCCTCGCTCCTAATTCACCAACAATATACTTCTTGATTCCAGTTTTGAAGCTCATGTTGCTGATTTCGGCCTTGCTAAATTTCTGCAAGACTTAGGGACTTCAGAATGCATATCTGCTATTGCTGGTTCTTATAGATACACTGCTCCAGGTATATTTTCTCATGCATATATGTCCTTTCATCATCCACTAGTTTGGCTTTGGCATAGTAGGTGGCTTGCTTTCATAATTTAACTGACTATTTCCAGCGTTCTTGAAAGGATTTGAATTTCTTTGGGTTGGTAATGAATTATGCTGAGAGTATGGCAATTTAAATGTCCTGTTGTGATCTGGTCTACAAAAATTGGCATGCATTCTTCTGTTACAAAATGATGCCATTTCCTGTACTTGCCTTTGAACTTTTTCAAGGCCCTATAATCACTGATTCTCCTTATATAGCTTTCAAAGTATCATTGTCCAGTTTTGTTTTAATGGTGCTATTTTCTTTGTCGCAGAAAATGCCTACACGTTGAAAGCGGACGAGAAAATTGACGTATACAGCTTGCATATGAATTTTAAATTCACTAAGATTCAAAAGTGTGTCAACAAAAGTGCTGAAGTTGCTAACATTATGATCTCAGCCACATGAGAACCCCATCCTCTAGCCAGGCTTGTGGCGCCAGATGCAGGCTTGTTAGGGAGATCAGACTCACCAGTGGACGCCTGGGGTGCTCCAGCCGGTGAATAAGCTTGGGATCCATCTACATGGACCTGAAGCTTCATGCCTCCAAAACAATGCAGCTTGTTGCCACACACAAAGTACATGTCACCAGGCCTTGCCAATTCCACCGTTGTGTTACCATCATTCTTGTAAGTCTTAATCGTATCCGTCGTCCCACACGCGTCAAAGTTGTCCTTTGATACCTCGCTCACGCTATGCGTGTTCGAGTACTGAAACACTGAAATCAACAACCTTAATCAGTTAAACGCGAGAAATGAAATTATATAAGGGTAATGTGATACTTACGAAGAACGTCTCCTACTTGGAAATTCTTGTCAGCCGTCCATAAGTCGAGGTCGCTACTAATGTCCCAGCCCGAGCTATCTCCCACCGTGTAAGACTTGGCATGGGCGTAAGACATGCCTAAGCAAATTACAGCCAACAAAACGTAAAACAAAGACGATTTCTCCATTGATTTCTTCTTCAAAAGATGTAATGAGACTTCAGACACAACAGCAACCTTGTATATAACAAGGTTTGTTACTAGTTAGATAACCTAACTTAGTTTTCTTATCAAATTAAAATGATCTACTTCTCATGATCAAGTCACATCCTTCTACAAAAGGTCAAGAAGTTGATGTTCTTTGTGGTGTTTGGAACATAGTGTTCTCATTTGGTAGAAGTGGTTGATGATGATGCATTGTTTTATTATTTTTTATGATATATGATGATGCATTGTTAGTTAAACATCTCCCCAACTCAAAATGATAACTAATCTTCTTTTGGGCCATGTTGTTGGGCTTGACTTGCCTACAGACCTAAGGCAAAATGAATTTGGGCCGTGATGCGGCCCAACTAAAACAGCACACCTAAATTCGAAAAACGACAGAGCAACAACGGTTCAAAATAAAAAGCGGGATAAAATAATCGAATTTAACCAACGTTGCAAGTTGGCCAATAGCATTTCCAAGCTGTCTGCTTACCATGGTTAACATCAACGTAACCCGAGTTAGATTCGAAACCCTCGTATATAAACCCCTCTAAACCATCAACATCTCGCCTCATCCGAAAGCCTTTCTGGAAGTGTCTTCATAAACGCTTCCGATCTCCGATTTGAATTCAAGTCGTTTTCAGATCTTGTTTTTGTCGATTTCGCCGCTAAAATGAGGGAGTGCATCTCGATCCACATCGGACAGGCCGGTATCCAGGTTGGAAATTCGTGCTGGGAGCTTTACTGTCTCGAACATGGGATTCAGGTATTACACAGCCTTCTTTCGAACTCAACATCGTCGCGTTCTTGTTTTTAGATTGTAGATCTGATTATTTAAGTTGTTGTTGATATGAACGTTTTGAATCGTGGTGAGTTTGTGGTCTTGTTATGTTAGATCTTGGCGATTAGCATTATTTATTAGCGGTTAGAACTCTTCTGGTGTTGAAATGTGCAGATCTGCTTGTTCGTAGCCATGGCTTCAATCTATTTTGTGTTTAATTTTGCTGTTAACTTTAGAGCCTGTTCATAGATCTAGCATCTAGGCTATCTGACATTTGTAGCCAGTTGTTGGGTCAGGAATTGATCATATTGTTAATTGTAAAGATGTGTGTCTAATTTGCTTCATTCTTTTTACCAAGTTATAAAGGTGCTGTGAACTATCTAGCTTCTGATTGTTATAGATAAGTGCTGGGAACATGTTTTTGGAATAGTGTTTTGTATTTTTCATCTTGTGATGATCTGAGGCCGTGACATAAATGTAGTCTCGTAGTTCTGGTCTCCAAAATGGCTTTGAGTGTCTTGGTATGTGATACTGAGTTACAGTCTGTTGTAAGGATTGATACTATGTTTGTTGTTACTGTTGATAAGTGTTGGTTTAAAGTTGTGAACTCTTGACATAATCTTTATGTTGTGGTTTTTGTGCAGCCCGATGGTCAGATGCCTAGTGACAAGACTGTTGGTGGAGGAGATGATGCGTTCAACACCTTCTTCAGTGAGACTGGTGCTGGGAAGCATGTCCCTCGTGCAATTTTTGTAGACCTTGAGCCAACTGTCATTGATGAGGTTAGGACCGGCACATACCGCCAGCTCTTTCATCCTGAGCAGCTTATCAGTGGAAAGGAAGATGCAGCTAACAACTTCGCCCGTGGTCACTACACCAGTACGTAAACTGTCTTATTTTGGATCATCAGTTCATCTTTCTTGTTGATTTTTCTAAACTATTTTCTTGACTTGATACAGTTGGAAAGGAGATTGTTGACCTCTGCCTTGACCGCATCAGAAAGCTAGCTGACAACTGCACTGGTCTACAAGGTTTCTTGGTGTTTAATGCTGTTGGTGGTGGTACTGGTTCAGGGCTTGGTTCCCTCTTGTTGGAGCGCCTCTCCGTGGACTATGGCAAGAAATCCAAGCTTGGGTTCACTGTATACCCTTCACCTCAAGTCTCAACCTCAGTTGTTGAGCCTTACAACAGTGTCTTGTCCACACACTCACTTTTGGAGCACACTGATGTTTCTGTGCTTCTGGACAATGAAGCTATCTATGACATCTGCAGACGATCCTTGGACATCGAGCGACCCACTTACACCAACTTAAATCGTCTAGTTTCTCAGGTAATCCCTTGTTTCTGTATTGATTGCTAGTTTTTTTTTACATTTTCTAAGTTCTTTTAAATAATCTTTTTTTTTGAATATGTAGGTGATTTCATCTCTCACTGCCTCTCTGAGGTTTGATGGAGCCTTGAACGTGGATGTCACTGAATTCCAGACCAACTTGGTCCCTTACCCAAGGATCCACTTCATGCTTTCATCCTATGCACCGGTCATCTCTGCAGAGAAGGCTTACCATGAGCAGCTGTCTGTTGCTGAAATCACAAACAGTGCCTTTGAGCCATCTTCTATGATGGCCAAGTGTGATCCTCGCCACGGAAAGTACATGGCTTGTTGTCTGATGTACAGAGGTGATGTAGTGCCCAAGGATGTGAATGCTGCCGTTGGCATCATCAAGACCAAGAGGACCATCCAGTTTGTTGACTGGTGCCCAACTGGTTTTAAGTGTGGTATCAACTACCAGCCTCCAACTGTTGTTCCAGGTGGTGACCTTGCTAAAGTGCAGAGGGCCGTGTGCATGATCTCAAACTCGACCAGTGTTGCTGAGGTGTTCTCTCGCATTGATCACAAGTTCGATCTCATGTATGCTAAAAGAGCTTTTGTTCACTGGTATGTGGGTGAGGGTATGGAGGAAGGAGAGTTCTCTGAAGCTCGTGAGGATCTTGCTGCCCTGGAGAAGGATTATGAGGAGGTGGGTGCTGAGTCTGGCGAGGGTGATGAAGGTGAGGATGAAGAATACTAAGTGATTTGCCGGTGACCCCAACCAGCCATTGATTGAGATGTTGTTTTCGATATTATGTCATAGACCTCCTATCACTATTTTTCGATATCTTGTTGACAAGACTCCCTTTTCTCTGTTGAATATTTGATAGTTGTGTCTTTTCTATTTTGTGCTTTTGGGTCGGGTTTTGTCTCATCAGTTCAGGATTCAGTTTCTACTTGTGGAATTTATCATTTCTTCATGATGTAGTTGTGTCTATTTTGAGTAACGATAAAAATGAAAGTGCCAATGTTACATACAAATCACCATTGGAGAGCATGAACATCCTGTCTTAAAATCCCTCCATCTGAAATGAAGCAAGTTTCCATGCACTCTAATTCAAACCTGTCTATTCTGATGCAGGTGAGCTTTGACTGACTCAGTGCATCTCTCACTGAACAAAACTTTAAAATAAAAAAATTGAACTTAACTAGTAAATTCTAAAAAAACTAAACTATTTGAGTTTCATTTCCAAAATGTAGTGTATATCCAAAGTCGCACAAGTCATTAAGTGTTACTACAAAGTCGTGGGGTGTAGCATTCATTCAGCTTCATAAGACTGCAATCACAACAGAGCAGTGTTTCTCCCCTTTTCACGTCAAAGCCAAATAATGCCCAAAAAACAAGAGCTCTTTCTTACCTGTCTTATTATGTTCCACCTAATTTGTTTATATTTTCTTCCCCCCCATTTCAACAAAGCCATGACAAGAAGCAGTTATGCTCTCAACTACCCCAACATTCAAAACATCCCCATATAAACAAAATGTAGAACCAGCCAAAACCCCGACATAGTTTCCCTCCCAGTCAATTTTGGACCCTATTCCTTATTCTACCGGATTTGAACTTGAATATCGTCGGAAAGCCAGACAAGATAATCCCTTACTCATCATATTCACATTCTAATTAATCATATTTGTGGTCGACCATAACCTTTTCATATAAACTAACTAATCAGGTCACTTTCCATATTTCAATCAAGCCATAACAATGAATTTTCCTATCTATCACTCATCATTTCAAACAATTGATGACCCCCTTCTAGAAAATTTAGAAAAAAAAAAGAAAGCTCCCTCATTTTCCCTCCATCTCCATAGACCACCATAGTCCATACCAAGTCAATCATAAAGCCCCACCCTCATCATCCACCACATTGTTTTTCTCCTTTTTTGAACTCAGCATGCAGAACCTAATAACCTTGATTTCATAATATACAATATAATCAAACTTTTAGCCCTCCTAATCAATTCCAAAGCCAAACACACACACACATTAATCATTTTCTCCTTTACACTGCTATATGATTAAAACCAACTGACCACATTAATATAGACCGTTTTGCGGCAATTAACAGTTTCTTTAAGTACCCCCTCATCCTTTAAAAAAATTTATCCTACAACTAAACTAATAGTGTGCTGTGCAATCTTTTTTATACATTTTCCTCTACCTCTACGTTTCTCCAAGTTTTAGCATGTCATCATAAATGCACAATCCAGATCACAACATTTATACAAATCAGCAAACTACTATTCACTTGGGAATTTGATATTCTTCTGTCTGAATTAATTTTTTGTATTTCTAGTGTGATCCCATCTCCTACAAAATAGCCACAAGATTCTAACAAACAATCAAACGTCAGATAGATCGACCAAAAAAAAGATAAATCACACAACCACATACCTCAAGAATCTCTCTACCATAACCATATGGCGATATCAACGCAACAACCGCTTCATCTTCCGCGCAGCAGTAATGATCGCAATCGCACGTTAGATCGATCGTCAAAGCAATCGGTCAGAACCAATTACGGAAACGCGTCCAAATCCATAATGAGAGTCTGCTTCTCTTTCGCTGCCTACGCCAAATCCCTAATCGATCATCTGATCACGAACTGCCATATTCCAGTTCAGGAAGGATTATCAGACGACGAGTTTCGACAGATCGAAGCCACGCTGGGATTCCAATTCCCTCCCGATTTAAGATCGATTCTGCGTGAAGGCATTCCGGTTGGCGCTGGATTCCCGAACTGGCGGTCGGCGTCGAAACAACAACTGCAGGTCTTAATCAAGCTCCCGCTGCTCGGGATATCTAAATCCGTCGGCGATGGAATATTCTGGTTAAACTCATGGGGAGTGAAGCCACGCTATCGGGAGCAGGCGGTTATGGTAGCGGAGAAGATGCTGAGAGCCGCGCCGCCGTTGATCCCGATCTACAAAAACTTCTACATTCCGTCGGATCCGAATCTGGCTGGGAATCCTGTCTTCGACGTTACTGGTGGTGAAGTGAGGGTCGCCGGTTTCGACATCGCTGGATTTTTCGAGCAGAGAGTTGAGTTCAGTGATCGGAGAGTGATGGCGCCAGCGTGGAAGGCGACGGAGACGAGGAGGATCGTTACGTGGACGGATATGGCGGAGGCCGGGAGAGAAGGGAGCGGCGGGTGGTGGTGCGGAGCGAAATGCGGCGGAGAGTTGGCGAAGGGGTTGGAGGAGGCGTTTTGGAAGTTGAGAGATGGAGGGTGGGATGAGGAGGAGGTGATGGAGATGATGCAAATGGACGGTCAGGATTACGTAGATCGTGTTGAAACGAACGGTGTAGATGAAAGTAAGGGGATTAAGGGAAGGCTTTGTGAGTTGCTGAATAGAGATGGCGTGTTGATGATGTGATTAGATTTTGCACAAAGAAATATGATCATACTTCATTTTTTGGGTTTGTTTATTTTTTTAGGGGTATATAAATGGAGAATGTTATACAAAATTTCATGCTTGTATTTCCATCTTAAACATTGTTACTGCAATTTTTTCATGTCTGCTTTTTATCTATGAAAACAATGTCATTCTTTGTGATCTTTTTGTTGAGCTTGGCTAAGTATTAACTTCTGATATCTTCATTTGTATAAATTTGTACTCTAGTAGAAAATAGACACAAAGTCATAACAATGGAAACTACTTGTCTACTTGTGGAAGGTCATCTCCATAGTTAGATATTTACTGGGCCTTGGCATGCGGCCTTCATCATGTCGGCCCATGTATATGGGCCTTGTTCTGTGAGATGTTCCAATTTGTTCTCTTTGAATTTACGGTTTGTGTTTCGGAAAACGGGATTCAAAAGTCTCACTACGAGCTCAAATCTTAATTCAAATAGGATTGTGAGGTACCCCTATTAAGTTTTTTTTTTCTTTTTTGATCAAGCAGGCACTCATATTAAGTTGAATAAATGAAATTTAAGCTTAACAGATCCCGAATATTAGTATTTAAGAGAGTAGTAAATGATTGGCGTTGGCGTTGGCGTTGGCATCGGCACCAATACATTTTCATTGGAAAAGTTATTTTATTTTATTAAAATAATATTTTTGTACTCTGACAATATTATTCGATATTTTACACCAACATGGTGGTGACATATTGGTTAAGGAGTCCCTCATGAATCTTTACACTCCGAATTCGAATCATGAGGTAACTAATTTTACTCACAATTTTGTGAAATTTTCTTTCTTTTCCTCTTACTTTCCCTCTTCTTCGTCCCATCTCCGTATGAATGCTTCCTACATCCCTCGTGGATGTAATCCTCGTCCCGCCTCGCGCATCCATGTCTTTCTCTTCACGCCTCGCGCGTGGATGTGTTCTTCTTCCCTCGTGGATGTGTCTTATAACGATAAAGGTGTCGAACATGATCATCGCTTCAGAAGTAAAGAAATGTACCAGATGATTTCGGATCCGATCAAGATGTCGTCTTGCTAGAGCTTTAAAAAGATCAACATATGTGAGACAAGATGATAAAACTTTAGTAACATGTATTGTAATGTCTGAATTGTTGTACCCCATTATAATAATAAAAAATTAAGATATTTACATTTTAATGCTTAAATACAGAATACTTCGTTTCATTTAATTTAAATGAAGCATTTGGAATGAAACATTTGGATTGTGACACCTTACTTATTAACCGACTAAATAAATGTGTGGACAAGTTTTTCTGGTTTTTTGGATTCTGTAATTTATTGTTGATGGCAGGGCAATTTGAAGTGCCTTTGGTCCAGTACTCCAACTTATGACGGTTTAGGACCATTGTCATCTTTTTGGACCCAACATGCTCACACGGCTTTGGATTTTCTCTCATGCTCTTGTTCCCCTAGCATACAAAATAGCCTTGTGATTGGATGAGTTTTTCTTTATACGAAATTCCCAAAAAAGAAGAAGGAAACTATTCATTTTAATCTTGGGAGACTTTTGTCATTTTGTGTATAAAAGAAAAAACCTTGGGAATGTTTTCATTGAACAATGTTAATAATAACCGTTCTATTTTATTATAAGTATTTTTGCATTCTAGCAATTGTTTAAGATAATATTCACTCAAGTGGGGAGCGTTCGGCGACGTCAGGGGTGGTAGAATGAGGCAGGTGAGGCACGATCTGAATCGTTGATGGAGTTGATCGGAGGCACGTGGCGAAGCCACGTTGCACGAACCGCCATTTGCGTTCACACTACGAAAGTAGTGAGTTTTACTATTTGTCACGTGACGCGCCCACAATGCACGAAGGTTGATAGATGACTGAGATCGTACCTCACCTGCCTCATTCTACCGAATCTTACCTCATTTGATCGCTTCTCTCACTCAAGTTATATCAAATGATAACTATAAGAATTTGACCTGTCTCAATTTTCACTGAAACAGTCAAACCGTACCCAGTAAGGATGTGGGAATAAAATCTACTTGGATGTGAGAGCAACATGTTAGGTGTCACCATACGCTAGGTCTTAATTGGTCTCTTCATCAACACTTGGTCTAGTTGGAGGACACACTACATAATTAAAATGATTTGAATGTTTGAGTGGACCAATCAAAACGAGCCTTTCACATGCCCAAATAACCCAAATTGTGCTACAAAACCACGTGGCTTTTTGTCCAGATTCTCAATTATTTTTGCACATGGAAATTACGTACCCTGCAAAGTCCAAAATCCTAACTCGAAGCCTAACATCGGGACTTACATGTAACTAAATCTTTATGTTACGCGCAATGTTGTCTAGTTATCTATTTATGAACGCTTTTCCCAAAGAAGATTCCTTCTAAGTGTTTAATAGCATATTTGTGATTTCTACTAGGGTTTTATGGTTTTTTTTACTTTTTTAAATATAAATTCCAATATTATAAGTGAAGAATGGACAAATCTCAAATTCATGCCGATGCATTTGAGGGAGTTCGAACCATCGACCTTCTGATCAAGACTGTCACCGCTAAACTACTACCCATGATTCTTTTTTTTTTGACTTTGTAGACAAAAGAATAGCTTTCAAACCCATGATTATTGAGTTATCTGGTATCCCAGATGTCACGCAGATAGGGAGAAACACCCTAGCCTTAGGGATCCTTACATATATCATGTTTGTCACATTAATAATATTGATAGTGTTCATCGCGCCCAGAGGTAGATCCAGAGCCTTGCAAGAGGGGTTCCCAACAAAAAATTCATCGAAGAATATGGATATATCTCGGATTTGATATTTTTTTGTACATATATATATTCTTTATGTTTGACTATATAAGTTATTTTCACCTAAAATATTAAAGTCAAACTCATATATATTTCATTGACAACTTAACTTTGAGAGGTCATAAAAATCACATCGATGTTCCTATCAGATCGTTCATATGTCATTGGAAAGATAATTTAATAGGATACGACTCTTCAGTTGATATTAAGATCTAAATATGACGTTAAAGGAGTTGAAAACATACTCAAACTAAGGTCGCCTAACAAGTGTACGTGGTAAACCGCGCATATAGCCTTAACAACTTTGCACTATTTGGAAAATCGATCACTTAAAACATAAAGCTAACGACAAGGACTACAAGTTCTATATGCTTATACCTAAACTCACATATAATGTTAAGATGACTCAAAACTACGTCAAAACAGACTATATATTTGAAGTTGCTAATGATCGATCAATCTTTTGGAGCCCACAAAGACGTCATCTTATATCCATTGAAGATGATCTATATGTATATATGGTCAGAAAGTTAATTGAATGTTCTACAATTTTCATATTTACATTGAGATGAAATTCAAAGGTTAAGCTGGTGAAAACTGTGACTAAAGATGATTGATTGATCTAAATTCTCTGAAACGGATCCCCGGAACACCCCTGAATCCGCCACTGATCGCACCCGATTTAATAGTAAGAGAAGTAATAAAAACTATCCTTTTCAAAATTTTGAATTTTATTCTCGACTGATGACTCGAAAAATAAGGGCTTTTAGTGAGGGATTAGGAATAAAAAAAAGTATTAATAGAATATTGGCAGTACAATCACTCGAGTGCACGTAGTGTAACATCCAAAAATAGGTGATAATTATAACATATTAATTGATTTTATTACGTGTTAGATTTGATAATCATATCTTATTCATACATTATCTATCGGCTACACATGTACAATCACTCGACTAGTCGTTTACAATTTTGTCACGTGCTGAAAGAATACTAGTACATAATATTAACCTTAAATTAATAATAATACACACCATGCAAATCGCTCTCTCCTTTCCGCGTTTTTACTTGTCAAAGCAAACAAATCTTATCGCTTAGTCGACAATGAAGTGTTCTTAATTGGCACGTTTATTACTCAAGTAAAGTAACTGCCTAAATGTCGTTTACAATTTTGTCACGTGCTGAAAGAATACTACTACATAATAAGTATTTTGTTAGGCTCCAAATAATTAACCTTAAATTAATAATAATACACACCATGCAAATCGCTCTCTTCCTTTCCGTTTTTACTTGTCAAAGCAAACAAATCTTATCGCTTAGTCTACAATGAAGTGTTCTTAATTGGTACGTTTATTACTCAATTAAGTAACTGCCTAAATACTCCATAGAACAAAAAAAAAACCAAAATTTGCTAATAATACCAATATAATATTTGAAGTAACCCCTCTTAATTACTCGAAATTAATAATATTCAACTTTATTAATAAATAATCAGCCATTCATCAACTATCAACGTGAAACTTGCGTATGAGAAAGTGAAACACCGTACTGTTTGACTCAATTATAAAATTAATATAATAAAAACCGACTTAAATGCAAATTAAAAAAAATTCAACTGGTTAAAGATAAAAACATTATTGGGAGGAAATTAAAACTAGCCGACATGAGACACAAGAGGGCCCTTTAAATTAGGAGACATATGGGACATGCCCACCTCCTAGTGTCCTGATTCTTGCATGGGCTTTGTGTGGCTCATATGGCCACTCTCTAGTCTCTATACCATTTCTTGTCGGTATGTTTTGTTTGTTTGTTTATTTATTTATTTTCCTAATAATCCTTAACTTTTCCATTCATTTAATTATTAATTTCTCCAACTTTGCCATTTGCTTAACTAATGCCCACTTAGGGGGGCGCTCGGTTGAGGCAGGGGTATAAGAATGAGGCAGTGAGGCACGATCTCGGCCGTCTGTGGAGTTGATCGGACGCACGTGGCGAAGCCACGTGGCACGGCCGCAATTGTTGACTTTTCAAAAGTTTAGTGGGTTTTACTATTTGGACACGTGTCGCACCAGAAATGCACGGGGAGTTAGATGTGTGGTTGAGATCGTGCCTCACGTGCCTCATTTTACTGTTCACATCATCATTTGAACGCTCCTCTGCCCACTTATATATCAAGGTTAAGTAAGAAATGTTTCCATAAGTTCCCCACTGCATATGAATTTGTAATTTGAACAGAATTAATCAATTGAAATAAAATGCTGGACTTAAATATCAAGCGAATTTACCGAAAGAACATGAAAATGAATGATATCAGAAAAATATATGCTAATACATTGATGATTTGAGTGGAATCTCACAGAAGTTTTTAATTAATATATTTTATATTTTTAGAGGAGATATAAATGTTGAATTATTAAGCATAAAAATGCATGTGTGATATCAAAAATACATGATATGAATTCCCACCAACATTTGGAATTCAAAAATAGCTGTAAAGCATAGATATGAAATCAGACAAAAATGATACGTTCTTGAAGAAGGTTTTCCTGCTAATGATGTTTGCATGGCAACTTATCTTAATCCAACGTTATTCTCCCCTATATATACCGCTGCTTCTCAACATCAAAAACCAGACACACAACCATCATCATCATCATATCACTCTTCTCTCTGATCCCTCTCTCTAACTCTCACAGCAAGATAAAAAAAAACAGTCTAATTCTCAAGATCTCAAGTTCCTTCTATTATTTATCTTTGGTTAGGAATAGAGACATGAATAATATGCTATCAGAGAAAGCTACATGCAACTCTCATGGCCAAGATTCATCATACTTTCAAGGATGGGAAGAGTATGAGAAGAATCCATATGATGAAGTCACCAATCCGGCCGGAATCATCCAAATGGGTCTTGCAGAAAATCAGGTGTGAAGTTTCGCTAATCATCCTTCTAATTATCGATAACTGCATTTATCAATTATCATTGCATGGATGAATGAATAATGTTCATGATTGATTTTTTTAAATTTGTCTACAGTTATCATTTGATCTTATTGAATCTTGGCTGGCTAGCAATCCTGAACCCGCGTCGTTCAAACGAAGCGGGAAGTCGATTTTCAGAGAACTTGCACTCTTCCAAGATTATCATGGCCTTCCCGCCTTCAAAAGGGTAATTCATATTCTTAAACTCCAATTTTTTATGATCAATTGATCCTTGAAATTACTTGGACGACTCATATAATTTGTTACTCATTGACAGGCATTGGCTGACTTCATGGCTGAGATAAGAGGAAATAAGGTCAGTCTCGAGCCTAACAATCTAGTCCTCACTGCCGGTGCAACCTCCGCGAACGAGACGCTGATCTTCTGCCTTGCTGAGAAAGGGGACGCCTTCTTGATCCCAACTCCTTATTATCCAGGGTAATTAATTGTCATTATCTGAATTCAATTTCTTGTGCAGCGCAGCAAAATGCTACGAGTGATAAAACGACATTGTCTTGATCAAAACGATGTTCTTTTTCTATATTTCAGGAAAAAATTAATCGAAACAACGTCTATTTTGTCACACTCACACAATATTTGGGTGCACTGTTTTCATTATCTTACTTGGTTTGATTTATTAGGGGTTGACTTTATTAAATATAGTTGTTAGATTGTTTGCAATATATAGTAGCTAATAAATGTTTGGTTTCCTCTCAATTTTGCGTGTACAGATTTGATAGAGACCTCAAGTGGAGGACGGGAGTTGAGATTATACCAATTCATTGCACAAGCTGTAATGACTTCAAAATAACACAATCTGCCATAGAAGAAGCTTATCTGGAGGCCAAGACCCAAAACTTAAGGGTCAAAGGAGTCCTAGTCACAAACCCTTCAAACCCTTTGGGTACCACCCTGACAAGAACTGAGCTTGACCTACTTGTTAACTTCATTTCTGCCAAAGGGATTCATCTCATAAGCGATGAGATTTATTCAGGCACTGTTTTTGACTCTCCTGGTTTTTTGAGCATCATGGAGGTCTTAAAGGACTTGAACTTGGAGCGATCGGATATCGCGAACCGTGTCCATGTTGTTTACAGTCTTTCCAAGGATTTGGGTCTTCCAGGGTTCCGAGTTGGAGCTATATATTCCAACGATAATATGGTGGTTGGTGCAGCTACTAAAATGTCTAGCTTTGGTCTCATATCATCTCAAACACAATACTTACTATCAGCTTTGTTGTCAGACAAGAAGTTCACATTGAACTACTTAACCGAAAATCGAAAGAGGCTTCAGGGACGTCACGACATGCTCGTCGCAGGCCTAGAAAACGCCGGCATTGGCTGCCTGAAAAGCAACTCCGGCCTTTTTTGTTGGGTGGACATGAGGCATTTACTCACATCAAAGACATTTGAAGCTGAGATGGACTTGTGGAAGAAAATATTGTTCCAAGTCAGGTTAAATGTCTCTCCAGGAGCGTCTTGCCATTGTAAGGAACCCGGCTGGTTTCGCATGTGCTTCGCTAACATGTCACAAGAAACCTTAGATTTAGCCATGCATAGGTTGAAGACGTTTGTTTGCTCATACAATGGATTGAAATTGAGTTGCCAGCAGAATGCAAGAATTAGCTCAAGAACATCGTCTCTGTCTAAATGGGTTTTTCGATTATCTTTCGATGAGCGTCAGGCTGAAGGAAGGTAGATGATAGATCACAGTGTTTAGACATGAAGATCGATGACGATGTAGTTACATTGGTGCACGTTTCTTTTTTCCCATTTTGGGTTCAAGATGTGAATGTTTCTGGCTTGTTGTAAATGTTTTGTGCAATCCTACATTTTTGAAGAGCTTCTTGCACTCCATCCGAATGTGGTTGGAAATGAAGATTCACTGTTTTAATGTCATCCGTTTTGTTAAGCACCTGACCCCCAATTTGTACTGTTAGTGAGTGTTTATAGAATTCCGTACAACTGAATTCAAGCTTTATATATATATAGTTTCGACTCAAGTTATCACATTCTTTTTTTTTTGATCCTGACTCAAGTTCTCACATTCTGGGTGATGTGGGATAATTCAAATGTACATATACTATACGTCAAAATAACTAGATTGATCCTCCACCGATTATAGTAAGTATGAAATTGTCAATGATCTCATTGTATTTTCTAATGGTCAAACTATGGATATGAGTCGTCGTTGTTTTGGGGTGGCAAGCTAAAATATAATCTGATTTATCTTATTACGCGTTCTCCTAACATGCAAAGCTAGCCGTTAACGTTGTCATGGGTTTAGCAGTTCAAACGCGTTTTAGTTGATCGCTGGCCGACCAGACACAAAAGTAGGGTTTGTAAACATGACAAAAATTATGATAATAATTTGCTATTGATCAGGCCATTAGTTTTTGTAAAATATTAATAAGTCTTTCTTTTATTTTTCAAAAATTCCATTATTATAAACAATGAATGAACAAGCCCAAACTCATACCGGTGCATCCGAGGGATTTTGAACCATCGAATTCATAGTCATTCGACCAAGACTGTGACAGCTAGACCTCACTACCCATAATGCAAAATATTAATAATTTGTGGACTATAAACTTTATATCAACTGGGGTATAATATATACGAAACGAGTCTTAATTTTCTTTGTTTTTGAGTTTGGAAAAGTGCAGGCATGACAGTTCACTAAAGTGGAATCATTAACAACAACAACTCAACAAGGGACATTTTTAGGGTTTTTGTGTTTCAACCCTAAACATGTTCCTCTAGACTCAACATCTTGTTAAGAGAAAATGCATATGGCTGATTTGGAGAATGATAAATTTAGCAAACCGACCCATCACTGGCACAGCACTATTTCTTTTATTAGGATTGATGTCGAGCTTTCATAGAACCATATGCATGTCCAGGATATGCCTAGTTTGATTAATCTAAATGTTGTCCCAGCTGGAGTAAGCAACTTGATGACGTTATTATGTTCTTTACAGATAGACTTTTGGTGGGGGCAACAAAATCAATAACTTTATGTTTTTTTTTCTTTCACAAAATCAAAGTGAGTTCAAGTTTTTATGTATACCATTTGGATGGCTTGTATAATTCATGAAAAATTAAAGTTATCATGTTTGACTTTATTAATGAAATGCGTGTTCGATGCAGATTTGAATATGCATCTTGATTCAATAGTCAAATTTGAATTCTCAGATACTCAAATTATAATTAAGGGTTCCTGAACTGAACGTTCACCTTCTCGCGCGATGTTTTTTAATAAATATTTATAATGAACAAACTTTCTAATTAAGAGAGCTCAACAAACAACAACGAACTCAATAAACATCTTTGAAATTGTGTGTTGAAATTCAACTCGTTTTCATTGTAAAAGATTTTTGACCTAAGCGAGTAGTAGAGTGACAATATTTGATCGAGAGTTGGTTGGAAGGGCGAACAATATTGAATGTATTGGCACTTGATTTAACTAAAAACAATGAATGGAAAGCAATATATAGGATCGAGGAGATCTCTAGTTAAACTGGTATGGAGGTGATGTTGGACATCATGTGGATGTGGGTATCACATGAAGGGCAGAAGGCAATGCACATGGACCAAAATTGGGAACATATATAGAACATCTGCGTCGCTTTAACAAGGTACTCTGGGATTTGAGAATTGGTACTTGGTAGGCAGTGGCGGATTCAGCGCCTCTAGAGAGGGGGTCCCAAAAAAAATTTGTTCAAGCGCGATCAATTTTTTTAATATAAATTACATATTCATAATAGAATTTAAATTTATTGGAGTTTATTTTAATAAATACGTATTTTATTTTGTTTTATAGCTTAGTTGTTAAAAAAATAAGTTAACTTAGAACTAAATAATACGGAATTGAATGCAATTAACTAATTAAACATACTTAATTGAGATACTAAATCAAATAATCAACTTCAAATACTAAATGTTACTCTTTGCTAGATAAAACATCAATGCTTTGTAGCTCATTTGGTGGAAATGAGATTAACAAATGAAGAAGCTAGGGTTCGAACCTCATGATAGTGAATCTTTGCAAAATTTGAGAGGGGTCCTGGCCACCGCCACTGTTGGTAGGCCTTTGTGTAGCCCTAGATAGGGCAGCAGCCTCGCAGACAAATTTTCCAATTGCTTATATATATTATATATTATATATATAGCATCATTTGATGAACAAACGACACATGAAGGACCACTACAAGAAAATGAGTTATAATCTACGAGTTAAATCCAACGGACTATACTTTTGTTGATAATATATATAAAACCTTCAAAATTTTGTTGAAATTAAATCCGTTGAAATTAATGTGTTATTACCTACAAATGAAATTCAACGGAAAAATATGTTGTTGATAATATATATAAAACCTACAAATTTTGGTTGAAAATAAATCCGTTGAAATTAATGTGTTATAACCTACAAATTAATTTCAACGGAAAAATATGTTGTTGATAATATATATAAAACCTACAAATTTTGGTTGAAAATAAATTCGTTGAAATTAATGTGTTTATAACCTACAAATGAAATTCAACGGAAAAATATGTTGTTGATAATATATATAAAACCTACAATTTTTGGTTGAAAATAAATCCGTTGAAATTTATGTATTATAAGCTACAAATTAAATTTAACGGAATAAGTATTGTTGATAATATGTATTTAAAACCTTCAACATTTGGTTGAAAATAAATTCGTTGATACTTATGAGTTATAACTTACAAATTAAATTCAACGAAATAAGTTTTTGTTAATTATATATATAAAACTTACAACATTTGGTTAGAAATAAAGCCGTTGGTATTTACATGTTTTTTATGACAACTTTTTATTATAAAAAATGTTGATTATATTTATGTTATAATTATTTATGTTATAATCTACATCTATTTCGTGGGTAATACAGATTTGTAGCTTTAAATTTTAATTATTTTCATTAAAGTGAATAAATAAATTCTTGTCTTCATGTTGATTTTCCTTTTATTTTTTTCGATCAAAATTATAGTAATATTTTATTTTCAATTTCACAGTTAACAGAAATCCATAAAAGATAAAACAAATTGATTAAAAAAACTAAAAATATCCTTTCTTTGTTTTTATAACATACATTAACTTGTTAAAAGTTTTGCTTTTATGTTTGAGGCTATTTGAATTGTTTCATCTTTCCTTTCGGCGGCTTGACTATTTTTTCTTAGTTTATCTATCATTTATTTTTGGGTTGGCTTAGTGATCTTCAATAGTCTTGGCTGCTATAATGGAATTGAAATGAATTTGGTTCTCAGTTTACTATCATCTGATATTGTGATGTTTGTTGGTTTCCTTATGTATCATTGCTTGATCTCAACATGCATGTCATATGTTTGATTAAATACCCAATAGAAGCATTGAATGTTTAATATTTATGTGCAATAATTCTGTCAATAAATCTTTGGTTGTTGTAGTGTGCACAATGCATTTTCTGATTGTCTATTTCTCTAATCTTGGGTAATGCGCTCACTTCTTAAGACAAATGTTAGTTCAAAATCTCATTCATCTTTTGAACTAACTCACTTCTTATTGAACTTTTTCCTCCACCATGCTGTGATCACCCCTTCAAGTTATGTGTTCAGTCCTTTACCTGAGTCATGAGTTTAATTTTTATTTGTCGTTGATTTTATTGGGAGGACTTTAGTGAACTTTCGCTGTGTTTGTCGCTCATTTCGCGATTACTTGGAAAAGATGCGAGGTTGATATAGATTTTTGGGTACCATATACATATATCTATAAGTAATCAACTGAATGTTTAGAACCATCATACAAATTACAAACTATCAGATCTGTTGTTGCTTTATTGCAGTCCTGCCCAAATTACCACTATTAGCATTAAAATCAAGTATGACAACCCCTACTAACAAACCTGCAATTTAGTGATCGACTGAGTGAATGGCAGCAGCAAACAATTCTCCTTCATGGTGGCTTGTTCCTACATTTACAACTACTTGCCAAACAGACAATTGAATCCAGAGATTGATCAAAATAATAAAATTTGAATGGGTAGTTGAATATTACTTAAAATTCTGTAGCCCACTATTATGCTATAAATAACACAGAAAATCCATACAACACGAATAAGTGGTTACATTCCAAAAACAACATACTATTATAAAATTATGCCTTCCAATATACAAGGTTTGTTTTGTTTTAGAAATATTAAATTTGGGCACTGAGTAATTAGGAACCATGGTCAGATGATTATGTTTGTATCCCACGTTAAAAAAGAAAAATTCATAAATTAAAGAAAACTGTATACGGTTTTTTAGAAGTTAGAACCCCACTAACACACGGTTTTTTATTTACTTTTTGTCCATCCAGTTTCCAATTCCGTCACAGTGTTTTCCATATCCAAGTGTGCATCTATGGCTACTCGTAAAGCTGTGAATCAAGGGGATGGGATGCATGATTTGAGCAAAGAGAACAACAGAACTCAAGGAGATGGGATGCATGATTCACGTGCTACTCGTAAAGCTGCTCGTAAACCTCGTAGCCATTCTAATGGCGAGTACGGAAAACCTCCGCCACCTGATAAAAGGAGAGCTGTTCCAGTTAGCCATGGATGGACGGTAAATGATGGATCTAACTATTACTTTTTCAAGCATCACTTATTATTTTGAACTTTATTTCACTCTGTTTTCCTGGATGGATGCTGTACGTTGTGGTGTGATATAGTAATAAAAAAGTGTGATGTTGCTACTTCACACTTTTACATTTTATCCATCTCTGTATCTGATTTCGATTCATTTATTCTTTTAAGCTCATTTTGCCATTGCCTTTTTTTTTCATTTTGTGTGAATATGAAGCGTAATGGCCTAAAGCTACAAGAACAATGACAAGTATAATCCATCTGCATTGGCCTGTCGGATGTTATACATATGAGGAAGCTGTTTCAAAAACTGGAGGAGAATGTGAAAAGATCGTGTTGAAGGAGTATAGAGTAAGTGTTTATATCTACTTTAAATTTTTCTGTGAAGTGCTATTTAATTGAACTTCTTGATCATCAAAACAGGCTTATTACAAAGAAAAAGAATGTGGTGATCAAGTTAATGCATCCAGTTCTCTCAATCAAGATGAGGAAGAATTGAGAAGTTTTCTTCTATCAAAGTTCTTCAAGTCATTTAGATCTTATGCAGGATGTAGTTTTTTTATTGTTGAAAACATTTGGTTAAGTAAGGTAGTTTTATGGTAATTGAAACTTATTGTTATTAATTTATCAAAAGTAGTAGTATATTATTGTTCAGAATGGTATAAAATACAAATTTACAACAATTTGAAATAAATTAATTGATATTTTAAACCAACAAATTAAATTCAACGGATATTATGACATTTCTAGAATAATAAAACATAATGTATATTGGTAAAAGTGACGCTTAATTTGTCACAATTTATCGTCAAAATAATACAAAAAGGACTGGAAAGTATTTTTACATTAAGAAATTACTATTATCAACAAATAAAACTTACACAATATATCTGTTGATTTTAGAATCAATCTATTTATAAGAACATATAATTGACAGAAATGTCTGTCATAAATAAAGCGAAAAATTTGTTGTTAATAAATTTGAGGGTATGTTAGTAAATTTATATTTACAATTATTTTTATCAATGACAATTAAATCAACGGATAATCTGTCAATAATAAAGTTGGGGATATATTTGGAAATTCATTCAATATTTATATTATTGACGAACATTAAAATCAACAGAATATGTGTCGCTTTTGTATTTTTTTTCTCTTCTTTTTACTCATTATAATCAACGGAATATCCGTTGGAAATACACTTTTTTTCAACAGATTGTTAAAATCCACGGTAATATAACCAACAGCATTCCAACGGAATTTTCCGTTGATTTTATATGTAAATTCAACAGAAAAAGCTTAAATTCAACGGAAACGGGCGTTGATAATAAAGCTTTTTCTTGTAGTGGACCGACTCCAACATGGCCGCTTCAATTTCTCACAAACCAAGCTGGTCCACAGTTGACATTTAGAACAGTACATGTTACATGTGCAGCTTTTGCCTTTCATTCGGACTAGGGTTACATTTAGCTTTAGGTATCATCGCCATTGGATTTGGTACATAATTAGTTATCATAGTTTTTTTTAAAAAGAAAATAAAAATTGGCTAGGATTGAACAACCCCATAGTAAAATGTTACGGTAAAACTCTCGAACCATGAACCATGAACCTACGGTGAAACTCAAAAACAGCAGATGATTCCAAGGTTTGCCGTTGGTCTTGCATGGATTTATGAGATTATAGCACCACACTGTAATATATGGTTTTATTGCAGGCCTAAAAAAATAATCTATATTGGTCTCGAGATGGGTCATTTTTACTAGTTCCTGTAGGTATTGGCAGGCGTGTCTGATATAGAGGCGGGTGGGGCATAGGTCAGGGCCCAACTTGTTTAGGGGTACATAATTTTTAAGATTAAGTTAACCTAACTCATGCATAAAAGGTAAAAATGACCTCACAAATTTATAAAAAATTCATTTATATAATATACAAAATATAAATTATGTATAATATTATAATTTATCCAAATTTAGTAACATATATTTTTTAGTTTTATATAATATATAAAACATAAATTGCGTACAGTAAAATAAAAAAAATATTTCATTCAAATTTAGTAGGATATTTAGTTATAAATGTAATATACATAATTTAATAAGATATATTTTATAAGACATCTTGTTAATTTTTGATTCAATAATAAATGATTTTTTTCATATGGAAATATTTGTTTTAATTTTTTTAGATTCTAGTTTTTTAGTTTAGTTTTTAGTTTTGTATTTATAGATTTTTAGTTTTATGAAAACTAACATTCTTTTAATTAGTGTAATAATTACTTTTAAATAATAGTAATTTTTTGTATTGCAAATTATTTTTAGTTTGTCACACTTTATCAAAATTTATGTGTCCGTCTCTGTGTATTCGAGTGTATAATGAAAACAAATAAAGCTAACAACAGATTGGATACAACTCTTCATTGTGATCAAACCTAGCAAGTAGACATTTTCTTGATTCTTATTGTTTTCTATCCTGTTGGGGGCCCAAAAATTATTTTCGTCCAAGGGCCCTAAGAATGACAGGCACGACCCTAGGTATTGGGCCAAACTTAATACTCCAATTTTATTTTTATACTCGAGGGAATCATGATTCTTGTGTTTAATTAAATTCTATAGCGGAAGGTTTGAAAAAACTCCACTGAGTTTGTGTTTAATGGACCAAGATTATTCAAATTAATGACCCATTAGCTAGGCGTAGTGTAGTTTGTTGTTTACTGTACTTGAATTACTAAATATCTAATATATTACCCTTCCAGGTTCATACAAGTGATCCAATTAATTCTGCATATATATTTTCAAGAAGAGATCTGTCAAGGTAAGCACGACTTTGCATTATCAGTAATTATTCTTATTATGACAGTAACATGGGTAAATTCTCCTCTATTTTATTTCGTGGCTCTTTATTGTTTTCAATTTTTTTATCTTTTTTTTTTTGCATATCAAGGCACCGCTGGGTTCAAGGAGTTTACTCTTACAAAATTGCTGTAACTGATGTCTGTGTGTTTTTGTCCGGGATAAATTTATGTAAAAAAACATAAGTTAACTTAAATAAGCCACTGCTGAGACTATACATTTCTTCTTAATCCATTTATAATTGCTCCTCTATATGCAGGCCTGCTATATATCTTCCTAGTGCTGGAAAACCTGTAATTGCAGTACGCTTTTGTCCCGTGGCATGTAGCCTTCGTGGCTCAAACCAATGTAACAACCTCTTCGTTTTTTCATTGCTCTTTCATTATTGACCTATCAGCTTCATGATTTACAACCATTCATGCAGTTTACTGAATAGTCCTGTCTTTTACAGCTCAGCTTTTCAAGCTCATCCCTTAATAGATTTATTTTTGCTGTGGCTATACCTTGAATTCTGTTTATGTATACGACACAGAAAGTGTGCCACCACCAATTGCTATATTGGCCGGTGTCCAACTATATATGCGCGCAGCAATAACTGACATTTCATGGGGTAATTCTTTGGTTCTTACATTTGAGCTGTCACCATATATCGTGTTGTTTCATCAGAATAAACTGATCAAATGATGTTCTTGCCTTGACAATAACATATGTTTCATATTATTATCATTCAAGGGTCGCCCGATGGGAAGTTTTTGGCCATCTCATCCCAAGATGGTTACTGTAGTCGATCTTATTGAATTAGAGAATGAGGAACTAGCTAGGATCACCAGTGGCCTCATCAGGTGACACTATTTTTGCAGTATTTTTTCATGCATAGATTGCAGTACGTACTTATCTAAATGCTGTGTTCCACCTGGTTCAGAGAAATTAGGAGCTACAGGAAACACAAATGTGTGTTTAGAGAAAGTTGGTGACATGGAAAGTGGAGCCAAGTACGTCCAATGGAATGCTGCTCATCAGGTGTGTGTTTAGCGAAGATGGAAGACACACCCATGGGTTCAGCTCAAATGGATTGTTCAATTGCTCCAGTACCTAGCGAGATAAAAAACTGAAACAAAATGTTGCATTGAACAACAGGCAGCTCCAAGCAAGCCTACAAAGAGGCGTATAGTCCCAGTGGCAATCAATCCATGATGAACCCTTTGTAAGGCGTATAGGCGTATAGTACATTTTTTGTCATCACAAGTAAGGGAAGCAAATCAGAGTTAGGATCATATGAGAAATGACAGTTTTGGTGAGAAATAAGAAATTTTAAAAATCGTCCGATTTATCATCTAACGGACATGATTTCACTAATATATTTCCATTTAATTCTGAATAAATACGAGATTGATGGTGTTTTTGTCATTTGATTAATCAAATTTTAATTATTCCCTATTTTGTCGCACACGTCGTTCCGTTTTCGATATTCGTTTAAGCTTTTTCGGAAATTCGTTCTTCGTCGATGTGGATCAGTCCGAATGGGGCGGCCATCTCACCACCGAGAGTCATCTCCGACATGTCGATTCTATGGCCTTGTTGCCTTCCAGCGCTGGAACAATTCAACACCTCATTAATGCTGTGATCCTTGGCGAAGCCCTAGCTTCTGAGGAAAACGATCTCGTCTTTCCTAGCTCTGAGTTTTCCAGACAGGCTTTGGTTCCTCACATGAGAAGGTCGGTCAGTCTGAGATATTCAAGTTTTGATCTTTTTTTTTGTTTTTTCTGATGATGGGATTGATGATTTTGACCTAATTGGATTTAGTATGGGGAGATGTATAAAATGTCGATTGAGGATCCGGCCGGGTTCTGGTCGGATATTGCGTCGGAGTTTTACTGGAAAAATTTCGCTTTGTCAAAATTGTGATTAGTCCAGTCATGGTACATCGTCTTCTGACCAGAATCATAGGAGGCAAACACATTTCGTTTACGTTTATGGAACTTTATATACCATTTTGTTTAAGTTTAAGGCTACGCATTTATGGGAATCATACGCATTTATGG
This sequence comes from Rhodiola kirilowii, assembly GCA_033675215.1. Lineage (NCBI taxonomy): Eukaryota > Viridiplantae > Streptophyta > Magnoliopsida > Saxifragales > Crassulaceae > Rhodiola > Rhodiola kirilowii. The sequence continues at coordinate 2,692,098 of CM066203.1, read as the reverse complement.
GAATCTTACGCATTTTTTTATAAATCTTACATATTTTTTTTAAATCTTACGCATTTTACCGGGAATCACAATATTCGTAGTAATTGAATCAAAATGCGTAGGATAATATTCATAGTAATTGAATCATTCGTAACATTCACTGCTGCTTCAAATCATGACTACTGATTTTGTTATTTCCTGTTTACCATGCAGCTAAATGTACCTGGGTACATGACTGCCCCATCAAAGATTGCTAGGGAGCAATGCATCTCAAACATGTCGAGCCTGCACTTTTTGTATCCAATGTTGTATTCAGTGTGGGCAGTGTATCAATGACAGTGTATATGTTTCTAAAATTTCTCATCAATTCAAGAAGATTTTCAATACAGCACCAGCAGTACAATGTTTAGGATTATTAAAATCCAATTAATTCCTCATCTCAAAGAGTCTATACAAAAATAAGAAATAATCCATTTTCATATCAAAAGTTTTGCAGCAATAACATGTTCTGAGATTAAATCTCCATTTGCATACAATCATTCACACACAATAGCCCTTACAAATTTGAATAAAATATTTACAAAGTACACATTCCGATACAATTAACAGACAGAAATCACACGGTGGAAGAGATCTCAAAGCAACAAGTTTCAGAAGCAGCCAATAAGTTCTTTCGGAATTTGTCTAGTAGCATGGAACTTTGCACATATTTCTCTGCCTTTAATATCTCTTTATCGCGCCAGGCCACAACCAATGCACTTTTTTCTTCAGTTTGCTTCTGAATCATAGATGTTTGGTAATCCAAGAAGTTTTTTTATCTGTAAAGTTCGAAAGGACAATGTTACTAATTTAAATAACATTCGAAACCTAAAGCTTATGAGAAACAGATATCTAGCTACGCATCTTAAGTAGACGACTACAATTATAATAAAAGGATAGTAAAATTGTTTTAATTCTAACTACAGCATATAATTTGTTCATTAGCTGCAAAATCAGTATGTAGTATGCACAACCAAGACAATAAATTGATAATCAAGATAAGTCTCTGAGAGCTTCATTTGTTCATAAACCAGCACTTTGATTTTGGTACTCTCGGGGGATCTGGCAAGTCGGATTTATCTAATGATGACTTCTTTAGCCTTGAATAACTAAAAGTAAGTTAGTAATGCAGAATGACATAAAGTTGGAGACAACTGAATATGACTTTGAATTATAAAGTGTTTATCATCGAACATACATTTAAATGCTAATAAACGACACGAAGCAAAGCGTTCAACAATAATTCAATGCAACAGCGGGAAAAGCTAAGGTTTATACTTTTCGAATTCTTATCTTGATCTGCAGATGTAGGCATTGAGAACCTTTTGATGTATCAATTCTCACTCAACACATCACGGTTACCTACTAGCTTATTTTATTTAAGCATAAAAGGCTACGCATTTATCATTTAAATTTACGCATTCTAGATTAATATTTATCGAATTCCAAATAATGTTACAATTTTAGTCCAAATGCAAGGTGATGGACCATAATTATACGAATCAAAAACACAGTAAAACCCACTAAATTAGACTGTTTGTCTATTTAACTTTTGCTTGTTAGTTCCGATATATTTCTACAGGGTATTTTGGCGCTTAGAGAGAAAACACGCTAAGGAGAGGATTTTACGCTGAAAAGATATTACGAGTCATTCCAAGGTCAAGATCAGACGCTAAACGAAGAAATCTCAAGATCCTGACATTGAATTACTCAATACAAATCCAACCGAGGAACAACCAAAGTCAGACCGGAGCAAAATTGGATTGATAGTTTTGTGAAAAGACTGCACAAAACTATCAAAACTCATCCATGGACCAAGTGATCGGCGGCTTTGGTGAAGAAGATGACTCATGGGTGGCCTTCCTCCTCCTCCTCCTCCTCCTCCTTATGACCGGTGACTTTTGCTTGGAGGTGGCAAAGCCACCAAAACTCCCCTCCATGAAGACTTGCTACCGGCGGCTAAGGGGAGAAGCCACAAAAGCTTGCCATGTGTGGCCTTCTCCTCCACAAGTTCATCACCTCCTCCTCCACCATTGGATGCAAAACCACATGCCACCATCTCCACCATCCATCTCCTCCCCTTGTGGCTATAAAAGGAGCTCATCTCCTCCTCATTTGGATCATCCAAAAATTGTAAACACTTATCTCTCTAAAAGTTTTGGTTACTTTGTAAGTTTGGTTTATGAAATAATACTCTTGTTGGTTCTTGAGTATTATAACGGTTTGAAATTATAATACTCCTGTTGGTTCTTGAGTATTATAATACTGTAGAGAATACTCCTGTTGGTTCTTGAGTATTCAGTAGGAATTAGGAATACTCCTGTTGGTTCTTGAGTATTCCACCCCCTCTCCTCTTACTGTCTTTCAAAAACCCCCGAGTATTTAGCTATGATATCCTCTTCCATGGATATTCGTAGCTAAACTCTTTATTCGGTTTAGGGTGTGTACTTGTATCATAAAATGTTTTAATTCTTTTAGTTTCTTTTCTCTGTATTCAAAACTTGTTCTATGTGTCATATATTAGGTTAGAACTTCTAAGGTTGAGTGGATGCTTGGAATGGCAAAGCTCTTCCGTGGGGTTCGTAAACATACTCGGATAAGTGGATGCTTGGAATGGCAAAGCTTATCTGAGGAGTTTGACCTTTCTAAAACACCATTTGGTTGCTCGGGAATGAAAGACCAAATGGATGCACACGGGCTAATATACCTTGGAATGGGGTATTAGTCTAAGTAGAACAAGTGCTCTACGACTTTTGCAAAAGACTAGACGGTGTTGTAAGTTGAGTGCTTGGAATGGCCTCGATTCACTTTCGAACACTTTTGCAAAAGGCTAGACAGTGTTGCAAGTCGAGTGCTTGGAATGGCCTTGATTCACGTTTGAATACTTAGAAAGGTTACTAAAATAATAAACAGGCTATGATACAAGGCCCCTGAAACCGAATGCTTTCCTGAGATTCAAAACCCCCTGTATTTACTTTTATAAATTGCTCGATCATCTGCAATCACCAACCGCTCATCTACCGGAGGACTCACCAATCACGCATCACCCACTGTAAGTCTTCTTCCTTTAAATTCAGTATTTACTTTCTGTAATTTACTTTTCCGCACTCAAAACCAAAAACAACCAAAAAAGTCACTTAGTCATAACCGCTAAAATCTCAATCAAACCTAAAAAACGCTCCCATCCTGTACAAATCCCACAAAGAACAACGTATCCTCCTAATTCCCTTGGGTTCGACCCCTACTTACCACTTGCTACCCAGTAGTGTAGTTGCGAGTAGCGGAAAATATAAATTTATTTGCACAGAGAACATTGCACCTTAATGACAGTGCAGTGGGCTTCGTCACAAGGGTTTCACTTTTGGCCCCGATGTTCCTTGAATATATATCAATCGAAATCGGACACAAATCCGTAACAACAACGTTAATTAGAAATTTCTAATTAAGCATTAAAGGCTACGCATTTATTAATAAAATTTACGCATTTTACATCAATATTTATCAATTTCCAAATAAGGTTACAATTTCATTCCAACTGCAAGGGGTGCACATTTGGCACTGATGTTCCTTGAATATATAGCCATCGATAGTAGGCACTAAATCCGTAACCACAATGAAATTAGAACTCCCTATCCCGTAAAACCTAGAATGCGTATAGACGTCAAATCTAAACGTGGTATCTCCTAGACCTATCACTTCACATTTATACGCACACTCTATTACCTCTATTTGAATGGGTACGCATTTTTCACAAGTTTAAGCATAAAAGGCTACGCATTTATTATTTAAATTTACGCATTCTAGATTAATATTTATCAAATTCCAAATAATGTTACAATTTCAGTCCAAATGCAAGGGTTTCACATTTGGCCCCGATGTTCCTTGAATATATATCAATCGAAATCGGACACAAATCCGTAACAACAACATTAATAAGAACTTTCTAACCCGTAAAACCTAAAATGCGTTTAACCGTCCAACCTAATCGGGTATCTCTTAGACCCTAACATTGACGGCAACAACCGCGATAATCGAAGATTAGAAGACTATAACACCACGAGATGCGTAGAAGGAGTACAATTTAATCTTGACGTACAAATGCGTTGCTTTTTTCCGCTGTTTCGCTCTGTCCGCCATTAATCAGGCCGTCGTTCGCTATCTGTCGCCTCCGTCCGTCGAATTTAGGGTTCCATAATTTGGTCGCCGTCTCGAACCCTCAAGCCGCTTAATCTCTGATTTAGTGATTTGGGGGAGAGAAAAGCGGGATTATGGTTTTTTATTTTGTTTTCTGTACCTAATTTGCCCTTTAACGATTATTAATTAGCTAATCAATTGTGAATTTGAGGTTAATCTAAGCCGTTTAATTGACTAATCTGACGACTATTAATTAAATTTTCTTATTTCTCACCATATATGTATTTCTCACCGGAACCGCACTCAAGCAAATCAAACCTCAAAAGTAGCCTTGTTCAAATAAGCCTCAATGTAGGCTTTGTTTAATGTTAGAAGCAGACTGATTGAGGAAGAGGAAACACCTGATGGCTATTGCACTTTCTATCTCGTCTCTTAAGAAATCATCGTCTTCCTTCAGCTGCCTCCATTTGTGCAGCTAAACAAGCACATGCCCAACTTCTCGTCTACGACTTGCTCTCACACTCCACTCTCCAAACCGAGACCTCTTGCTACTCTACTCCAAATGTTCTCTTCCACTCCACGTCTGCCAGAAGTTCGACCAAATGCCTCACCCAAACATGCATTCATGGAGCATTCTTTTTGCCTCTCATCTCCGCAACTCCCGGCCTGTATGATGATGCTCTCACTACTTTCTCTGATTTCCTGAAACAGGGTCTTCTTCCTGACCACTTCACTCTCCCACAGCATTTCAAAGCCTGTGCAGGACTTTCTCTGATCAATCTGGGTAGGTCGCTTCGAGGGTTGTACCTGTCATTCTTAGGGCCCATGGACGAAAATAATTTTTGGACCCCAATCTGTTGTTAGCTTTATTTGTTTTTAGCCCAGTCGATCGACTGGAGTGGAAAATCTGCCAACTTTTGCTCTAAGCACCGGTTTTTCCCGAGTTTTCTTCTAATGGCTCTCGACACTGAGACATCTTGATTTGTACCTGAAAGCGCATGAGAAGAGGATCAAATGACATCAAATAGTAGTCGGAATCGAACTAAAGCTATAGTGAAAACGGGCATTAATGAGTCGAAAACTCGACTCATCAAACACTCCACACTTAAGCTTTGTTCGTCCCGAACAAAGTATGCAAATATGCCAAGGAAGTGCAAATGTCGAAATGCTAGTGGTACTATGTTTCTCGTTCACTTGCCACACTAGATTCCACAAGGTCTCGATCCTTATTCCTAACGTGTTATTTGAAAAGTAAATGACAAGTATATACAATCTACCTAGCTCCTTTTCGTAGGCGTTACGAATGCATTTAGCATATGCATTAAGCCTTTAAACCCCTAGGCTACCCTAGTGGACGAGTTATAGTCTCGTGAGAGTTTTCAGAAAAAGGAATACTCACAAATCCCAAGTGCACTTATCCCATGAGAATTGAATTTAAGAGTGTTTAACCAAGGCCATGATTTCTCAAAACAAACTCCTCACCCCACGCTAGGACTATCATCACAATACCATCAAAGGGACTTTCGAACCACTTTGAGTACCATTAAGGTTGTGCATTCAAGGTCATCAATACTAGAGCTATCAATCGTCTCATCCAAATGTCTATTCATTTTCAAGGTAATACAATAGAAGTTGAGCTTTTAGTTTGCACAAAAAGTGTCAATCGCTTGCCTATGCTAGCTAGGGCTAGTCCACGGGCTTGCGACATGGAACTCGTTCCCAAGTTTTAGGCGCTTAAGCCGTAATCCATAAAGGGAAGAGGAGTTCGACACGAGAGTTCTCAACAAACAAGTCATAAACCAAATGACATACTCCCGTGCAAGCACATGGATCGTCCAAAGGTCACTCCAACTAGCACACAAAACAAATGGTGCACCCGCACAAGTGAATAATGATGGAAGAACATAGAGTCAAGTTTTAAGTGCTTCTTATTTTCTTTTTCTCTTTCCCCCTTTTTTTTCTATTTCAAAAACTGCTCTCACTCATTATCGTCCTTTTGACGCGAGTCAAGGCGAGGGTTGCTCGACTATTTTCCTGGCTACTCGGACTAGAGATTGGACGGCGTGAGCCACCATCCCACCTAACTGCATAAGTACCGCAGAGGCGAAGCAGAAAATTCGATTTTTTTGTGTGACTCCACACTTAAAACTTGACAATATGTTCAAAAAGCGTATGGAATGTGCGGGAGACATACATAAGCAAGGCACCGTGTTAGAGGACTCAAGTCACCAAGGAATAATCAAGAGATTTAGGTTTTTCACGAAGAATTTTTAAAAGTGCTTGCCATAGCTTGATCCAAGGTATTTCAACGAAAATACTTAGAGAATTAGATAGACGAGAGATGGCAATGATATTGGTTTTCATGAATACACATTCAATGGACTAGGTCGGTTCTAAGCTCATATTCCGATAAATGTAGCAAATAGGCTAGGTGTGATTTATAGGAATCGGAATTGATAGTCACGAGCCTATGTGGTTAACACTCTCTCATGTAGGGATAAGGTGCAAAAGATGCAAGTGTCCATCTAAAATGATATGCGAAGCATGCAATCATGTGAACTATGCGCACAAACCACTCCACACTTGACTCAAGCTTAGTCCCTAAGCGCAAAGAATGATAAAATAAAGGTAAGGGCGCATAGGAACTCCCCTCGATTGTAGAGCCGATGATATACCCTATGGGAGTGAGAAATAACCTCTTGGTTGCAATTGTAGATAAAGACGGTGTTTTGGACATGATAAGCATATGAAATATATATCCTGTAGAGTGAGCATCGTAAGTGGTAAGCACCGTCAATATCATAATGAATATAGCATATAACCAAAGGCAAGTAATGGGAATATAATCAAAATGGCAAGCATCATCCAAAATTGCGCCAAAAGGCGACTTAACATCCAAGTACATGATCCAAATAAGGAAACATCAAAATGTCAATACAAACATGATCAGAAAGTCTGAGAACGTGAAGACGCTCTCTCGTCACCTCCCGAAGTGGTGCCTTCATCAGAGGCTCCCTCCTCGGTATCTCCATCAGAGGCTCCCTCGTCCTCCTCTAAAGCGTCTGCGGATGGTGCATGAGGCATAGGAGAGGGAGCGCGGGAAGCAGCTGGAACTGTAGCAGCTGGCGCAGTCTGGACTCTCATCAGGGACTCAAGTGCAGTGCGGACCCACTCTGACTCCGTGCGGACGAGGTCCTCTATGCGGGCCAAATCACTCCTCATATCAGTCATCCCGGCCGATAACCGAGCAATCTCTGATGTAACTGTCTGCCTCCACTCCGCTGAGTCATCAACGACCGGAGGGGGAATATGGACCGGGGGATCTGCTGCGGGAATCTCCTCATCTGCTAGTGGGAGCTCGTCGTCTGCCTGTCCCTCGGGAACGACTGGAGGTGAGGGTGGAGGAGGTGAACCGGGAGGAGAGGGAGAGAGGTTGGCTCGGCAGTAGAGGGGGAACTTCTGCTTGAAGGCCCTCCTCTTCGCAGCAGCATCAGTCACAAGGGTCTCCACATGGGGTGACGGGTCATGGCTCCACGTCTTACTGTCCCGCTTGACCATATGCATGTTCTTCATCAAATCTATGTCAAGCTTGCTCCTTTTAGGGGCCTCACAACCTTCGTAGCCAAAGGTGAAGTTACACCTTCGGGCTATCAATGTAATCAAGGAGCCTCCTCCCATCCCCTTGTTCCTCGTACCCGGCTTCACCGCGGTCTCAAACCGGTGGGCGAGAGTAGCTAGCCAATCAACAGTTCGCCCAAAATCCAAAGCGACCATAATGTCCATATCCGGGAGGGTGACCTTCCTAGCCTTCTCAGTCCTCGCATTAATACCGATAGCAATGACGTGGTGTATAATCTTCCAAACTGGGTCAACTATCGCGGAAGAATTATATGAAGATATGATAGCGCTAAAATGCATGCACCTTAGGCGACCTCTATGCTTATTATTTCGTTCGGTTTATCATGATTTCACTTGCTATTTGATGCCTTGTGGTTCATTTCAGGCGAATTACAGAGTTTAAGCTGAGAACACAAGTGGGCATTGATTTTGGAGCAAAACCGAGCATTTCGGAGCAAAAACATAGATTTTCGAGCATTACGGGACAAATCAACCTCTCCGGAGTATTTTGGACCTACAAATCTCATACGGTGTCCGATTTGGTCGATTCAAAGCTTTTTGGAAAGCTAATTCAAAGGACTACAACTTTGTAGTTTGCACCAAGATCAGATTCGGATGGTAAGAGGCTCTGAGGACCCGAACCGCGCGGCACAAATTAAGGGCAAGATTGTGCCGCGAGGCACAAATGCTCAGAAACTTCAGACGATCTTCTCCTTGGTTGTGCCGCGCGGCACAAACTCCTCAATGATTTGTGCCGCGAGGCACAAATGCTCAGAGAGTGCCAGCTCAAGCCTTCCCCTGTTTGAGCCGCGAGGCTCAAATCCCTTCACAAGATTGTGCCGCGAGGCACAAATGCTCAGAAATTTCAAAGAGTACCAGAAACCCTAATTTCTGCTATAAATAGAAAGTGGGAGAGAGAGAGAAAAGGGGGGCTTTTTGGGGGATTTCGAAGGCAGTTTTAGCTGGGATTTTGGGAGGTCTACAACAACAAAGATTGAAGATTGGATCATCTAGTTTTATTGAAGCTCCATATTGGATTTGAATTCTAAACTCTACTCTTTTCATGATTGTTTGCACTCTTATGATTGCTTTTGTTTGTAAACTCACTATGAGTGAGTAGTGACTTGATTGGGGATTATGGATCCCCTAGACATATTGTGATGATGTAAATACCATTGATGTCAATATTGAATGAGTTTGCACATGAATTCTCTTCATTTGAACTACATGATTAGAGTTGCCCATAAGGTGTTTGTGAAATGTCCTCAATGGGAACTTAGCTTAATTTCATGTTTGATGTAGCTCACGTTGATCAACATGAATTTAATGAAATGAATGGAGAGGCATTAGGACTTTTGTGTTACATGGCGACACTTAAATTCTAACGAGAATAGCTTGAGTTTAACAAGAACATGTTTATCTAATCAATAGAGCGCGAGTGTGAGATTAGAAATGCATGTTCTATAGGGCCAATAGAGCGCGAGTGTGAGGTCCTATGCGAGGTGTAACCTCTTTATCCTAGGTTGTAGCGCGAGTGGAACTTAGGGGAAATGTTACATGGCTAAATTCTATTCAAGTGCATGCAAATTCATAATTGACATCTAACATCATCATCACTATAATTGTCTAGGTGGGGAAGTAATCCCTAGTCTTCTTTGATTGACCGTTTATTCATTTCTTTGCTAGAATCTCTCTCTGTTAGGATAGTAAATCATTTGCTATCAACCTCTTTCGAGGATCAAACCCCTCCCCCCCAAACCTTATACATTCTAGATTTAATCTTTAGCACTATTAGTTTAATCACCTGTCCTTTGGGTACGACCTTGGGTTTCCCGAGTCTAAATATAAATGTTTTGATTAAACGTGACTAGCAATAAGTATTTGATTCATTTATCGAATATTTGCACTATATTTGCACGCGATCAAATGGCGCCGTTGCCGGGGATAGGTTAATCAACTATCGTGCTATTAGATTATCTAGTTTTGTTTGCTTTTCCTTACTTGGTAACCATTGCTTGTGTTGATCTTGATTGTGTTTATTTCTTTTGTCGCTCATTGCTAAGGATTTCTTTTGTTCTCGCAGGCACTTGAATGAACACGAGGTTTCAAGGAAAGAAACACGTGGCTATCGGTTCTTCTTCTAACACTTCTCACCCAACCGCTAATAGAGGAAGAGGGAGAGGTAGACCTCGCAAGAACCCTCTACCCCCTATTGCTCAACCGGTTATCCAAGACCAACGACAAGAAATTATTATGGAAGAGGAAAATGAGAACCGCCCGGTTCTCCCAAGAGATAACCGTGATCGTCGAATGGATGGGGATGAAATAGAAGATCCTCCCGCTAGGCATGATAATATCGAAGATCATAACCCTCCCGCTCCACCAAGAAACAACCGAAATTGGAGATATGATGAAGAGGATGATGAGAGACCCGTTGGGGATTACATGACCCCTACACATGAGGGAAATGGTTCGGCTATTATGCCCCCGGATGAGGATGCCTTTGATTTCGACGTGAAATCCTCCTTAGTCCATATGGTGACACATGACCAATATCATGGGGTCGGGAATCCATCTACTCATTTGGCCAATTTTCAGAAGTATTGCCGCACTTATAAGCCAAGGAATGTGCCCGTGGAATATGTCTACATGAAGCTTTTTCCCTCCTCGCTATATGGAGATGCTAAGGAATGGTTGCAAAACCAAGAACCGGGATCTTTTAGGACGTGGAACAAGCTTGCTAATGCTTTCCTCTCCAAATTCTTTCCACCGTCAAGGACGAAGAAGTTCATTGATTTCATATTGACGTTCTCGCAAAGGGACAATGAGCTATTTCATCAAGCCTATGATCGGTTCAAGCATTATTTGAGGGAATGTCCTCACCACAACTTTCGAAGAGCGGATCTTATGAGATATTTCTATCTAGGCATGAGCAAAGAGGCCAAAGGCCAAATGGACATGGCTAGTGGTGGTGCTATCATGGATTTACCGGCAAACCAAGGATTTAAAGTCATAGAGAAGATTGCTACAAATTCCGATAGATACCAAGAGGTTGATCACAAGAAGATATCAAGGTCAAGGGATGACTCCTCGAGTTCCGAAATGAAGAAGGAAATGGTTGAATTAACTAAGAAAGTGGATGGTTTGATAAACATGGTAAGTGCTTTGGAGGTGTCTAAACCAAAGAATGAAAAAGAGAAGAATCCGGTCCAACAACCTTGCTTCTTGTGTGCTAGCACGAGACATTCTACTAAGAATTGTCCCGATGGGAGGTATGAAGACGATGATGACGGTTATGAAGAGGCACACTTTGTAAATCAACAAAGGAGTTACACTCAAAATGCTAGTCCCATTACTAGAAATTATGAGCCTCCTCAAAGAAGAATGTCTAATGATTTATACGTCCCTCCAAGACCTCAAGGGCAAAGTAATTATCAAGGGAATTACCAAAGGCAAGGGTATGGCTCTAACCAAAATCAAGGGCAAACCTCCTATTCTAATCAAGGCCAAAGTTCGAATCAAAATTCGCAATATTCTCAAGGGAACTATCAAAAGCCCTATCAAGCCAAGTCCAATGTGAACGAGCAAGGGAATTCTTCTTCCAACGTTCAAGATAACCCTATGATGGCTATGATGGCGCAAATACTTGAGAGCAACAAAGAGAGCAACCGAATAATGGAAGCAAAGATGGACGAAGTAGTGGCCGAAAATAAAAGGCTTGCTAGAGAAGTTGCTCATATAAAGCAAATTGGGAAGCTTCCTTCTCAACCGGACGTTAATTTCACCGAGCATTGCAATGCCATCTCTCTTGGAGATGAAGAGCCATCTCTCATGAATGTCAATGCTATCACGTTGAAAAGTGGAAAGGTTTTGCCTACCCCTCAAGGAAAATCAAATATTAAGGATAAAGTGGTAGAAGCGGAAGTTGCCCACAAAAATCGCGAAGTTGAACTTCAAGCTCCTCCGGAAGAAAAGAAAAAGGAGGAAGAACCGGCTTTGATGAGGTATTATGTGCCGGTGGTTCCTTTCCCTCAAAGGCTAAAAAGGAGCAAGCTAGATGCCCACTTCCAACGATTTGTGGAGATGTTGAGGAAGTTATATGTTACTCTTCCATTCCATGAAGTAATTGCTCAAAATCCCATCTACGCAAAGTTCTTAAAAGATATTGCATCCGGGCGTAGAGTCATGGAAGAATCTAGCATGGTAGCCTTGAACCATGAGTGTAGCGCCCTTTTCTCCAAACAAATTCCTCTTAAAGTGAAGGACCCCGGGCGATTCACCATTCCATGCTCTATTGGCGCCATGAATTTTGAGGACCCATTAGCCGACCTTGGTGCTAGTGTAAGTGTCATGCCTTTAGTGACCTATTACAAGCTTGGGTTAGAGGGAATGAAAGCTACCAAGATGACCTTGCAACTCGCCGATGGCACCAAAAGGCAACCCAAGGGAGTTATCGAAAATGTCCCAATCAAGGTAGACAAGTTCTACATACCTTGTGATTTTGTAGTGATGGACACGGGGAATAATGGAAACACCTCTCTTATTCTTGGACGTCCCTTCTTGGCCACCGCCGGTTTTAAAGCCGATTTGGGGAAGGGGAAGTTGACCTTGAAAATTGGAGGAGAGAAGATTAAGATAGAGAGGCCTACGAGTGAACAAGTGGCTATGCCCAAATCTTGTGATTTGGAAGAGCAAGAGAGTGCTAAGGCCGAGAATGTTGAGGTCAAGAAGGTGACTAAGAAGGTCTTGCACAAGATGATTGATCCCAATGAAGACCCTTCCGTTGATCATTATGAATCACCACCCGGTGACGAGTTGAAAAAGAATGGAAAAGCAAATTTATCGAAGAGCGAGAAGCTACCATCACTTTGGAAAAAGGCTATTAAGCAAGTTGCTTGCAACTCTTCAAAGAACCCGGATTGAGTCACCAATAATCTACAAGCCCGCTTGAGGAGGGATCCTAGCAAAGGACTCCTCAAGTGTGTTTCTTAACAAAAAGAGATTCGGCTCGGTCTTTGCCAAGACGTTAAACTAGGCCCTAACGGGAGGTAGCCCGGATTGTGAGTTGTCCACTTATGCACAATAATTTCTATATATATGTTTGGCATGTATTCATTGAACTATGTTTGAGAACATGATGCTTGGAAGGTGAAATGTATGATTTGTGGTGTTTGGTGTGGAATTGTGCTTGCATGAAAATTCTTGGTGATGGTGATCTCTTAAGTGTGGAGTTTGATTGGTGTTATTAGTTGGTAAAATTTTAAGTGTGGAGTGAGGCCTTCTCACTCCAATCCCACTTCACATCACCAAGCCCCTCCATTTTCCCTTGATGTTTCTTTGCGTAATGATGTTGCCCCTAGTGCTCATGTGCATATTTTGAAGGATGTAGATTACTTTCCTTGTTTGAATTCTATTAATCGTATGCCATGATGTTATTATGTAACTAGTGATGCTAACTTGCTCATACTTGCGTTGAATGACCTTGTATGTCACTTGTTACTTTTAACCTTTCATGTCTTCTTGTCATCAAGGGAGTATTTACATCATGTTCAATCACGCTTTGCATAATGGCGTCTTTTTCTCTTGGTTGGGGTACATCTACAAACGAGGGGAGTTCCTTTGCGCCTTCATCTCATCTTCATTGTTGTTTGCGGTTTTATGAGCATTGTTCACATGTTTGCATGCCATGCATATCATTTTTGATGGACACTTGCATCTTTTGCACCATATCCCTAATATGAGAGTGTAAAACCACATAGGTTGTGACTATCGATTCTAAATCTCTATAAATCACATCTAGCCTATTCGTCGCATTTGTTGGATCTTGAACCTAGAACCGACCTAGTCCTACGAATGTGCATTCTTGGGAATCAATATCATTGCTATCTCTTGTCTATCTAAATCTCTAAGTATTTTCGTTGAAATACCTTAGAACAAGTTTTAGCAAGCATTTTTAGAATTTCCACGAAAAACTTAGACTATTTGTTTCCTCCTTGGTGACTTGAGTTTTCTAACTTAGTGCCATGCTTATGTTTGATCCCCGCACATTCCATACACTTCTTTTTGAACATATTGTCAAGTTTTAAGTGTGGAGTCAAAAATAAAAGAGGGCGAAGCCCCATTCAAAAAAAAAGATTTTTGCGGTCAAAGAGGGCAAAGCCCCGACTAAAAACTTTCTCAAGAGCTCGAGAAGTTTTGCTCCAAAATATACAAATGCCGGGGGTTAGGGAGGTAAGTCCCCCCTCGAAAGCATTTGTAGGCCAAAGGCCGTTTCAAAAAAAAGGAAAAAAGAAGAAAATAAGAAGCACTTAAAACTTGACTCTATGTTTTCCTCCATTCTTCATTTGTACGGGATTCATCATTTGCATGTGTGCTAGTTGGAATGACTTTTGGACGACCCATGTGCTTGCACGGGAGTACCATTTGGTCTATGCTTATTTTTAAGAACTCATTGTGTCGAACTCCTCTTCCCTTATGGATTACGGCTTAAGCGCCTAAAACTTGGGAACGAGTTCCATGTCGCAAGCCCGTGGACTAGCCCTAGCTAGCATAGGTGAGCGATTGACGGTTTTTGTGCAAACTAAAAGCTTCACTTCTATTGTATTGCCTTGAAAATGAGTAGACTTTTGGGTGAGGCGATTGATGGCTCTAGTATTGATGATCTTGAATGCACAACCTCATGGTACTCAAAATGGTTCAAAAGTTCTTTTGATGATATTGTGATGGTAGTCCTAGCGTGGGGTGAGGGATTTGTGTTGAGAAATCATGGCCTTGGTTGAACACTTTTGAATTCATCTCTTATGGGATAAATGCATGTGGGATTTGTGAGTATTCCCATTTCTGAAAACTCTCACGAGACTATAACTCGTCCACTAGGGTAGCCTAGGGGTTTAAAGGCTTGGTGCATTCGCTAAATGCACTCGTGTCACCTACGAAAGTGGTTTATCATAAGTTTAGTTTGTTTCATAGTGTCTTAGGGCAGTTTTCATAACCGTATGAAGTTTTCTTTGAACCAATCCTAAGTGAGCGAAACGCATTAATATTGTTGACCCCTATGACCAGTTTGCTCGGGACGATCAAACTTTAAGTGTGGAGTGATTTGATAGCGCTAAAATGCATGCACCTTAGGCGACCTCTATGCTTATTATTTCGTTCGGTTTATCATGATTTCACTTGCTATTTGATGCCTTGTGGTTCATTTCAGGCGAATTACAGAGTTTAAGCTGAGAACACAAGTGGGCATTGATTTTGGAGCAAAACCGAGCATTTCGGAGCAAAAACATAGATTTTCGAGCATTACGGGACAAATCAACCTCTCCGGAGTATTTTGGACCTACAAATCTCATACGGTGTCCGATTTGGTCGATTCAAAGCTTGTTGGAAAGCTAATTCAAAGGACTACAACTTTGTAGTTTGCACCAAGATCAGATTCGGATGGTAAGAGGCTCTGAGGACCCGAACCGCGCGGCACAAATTAAGGGCAAGATTGTGCCGCGAGGCACAAATGCTCAGAAACTTCAGACGATCTTCTCCTTGGTTGTGGCGCGCGGCACAAACTCCTCAATGATTTGTGCCGCGAGGCACAAATGCTCAGAGAGTGCCAGCTCAAGCCTTCCCCTGTTTGAGCCGCGAGGCTCAAATCCCTTCACAAGATTGTGCCGCGAGGCACAAATGCTCAGAAATTTCAAAGAGTACCAGAAACCCTAATTTCTGCTATAAATAGAAAGTGGGAGAGAGAGAGAAAAGGGGGGCTTTTTGGGGGATTTCGAAGGCAGTTTTAGCTGGGATTTTGGGAGGTCTACAACAACAAAGATTGAAGATTGGATCATCTAGTTCTATTGAAGCTCCATATTGGATTTGAATTCTAAACTCTACTCTTTTCATGATTGTTTGCACTCTTATGATTGCTTTTGTTTGTAAACTCACTATGAGTGAGTAGTGACTTGATTGGGGATTATGGATCCCCTAGACATATTGTGATGATGTAAATACCATTGATGTCAATATTGAATGAGTTTGCACATGAATTCTCTTCATTTGAACTACATGATTAGAGTTGCCCATAAGGTGTTTGTGAAATGTCCTCAATGGGAACTTAGCTTAATTTCATGTTTGATGTAGCTCACGTTGATCAACATGAATTTAATGAAATGAATGGAGAGGCATTAGGACTTTTGTGTTACATGGCGACACTTAAATTCTAACGAGAATAGCTTGAGTT
Organism: Rhodiola kirilowii; assembly: GCA_033675215.1. Lineage (NCBI taxonomy): Eukaryota > Viridiplantae > Streptophyta > Magnoliopsida > Saxifragales > Crassulaceae > Rhodiola > Rhodiola kirilowii. The sequence goes on along the minus strand of CM066203.1, from coordinate 2,676,107 downwards.
TAACAAGAACATGTTTATCTAATCAATAGAGCGCGAGTGTGAGATTAGAAATGCATGTTCTATAGGGCCAATAGAGCGCGAGTGTGAGGTCCTATGCGAGGTGTAACCTCTTTATCCTAGGTTGTAGCGCGAGTGGAACTTAGGGGAAATGTTACATGGCTAAATTCTATTCAAGTGCATGCAAATTCATAATTGACATCTAACATCATCATCACTATAATTGTCTAGGTGGGGAAGTAATCCCTAGTCTTCTTTGATTGATCGTTTATTCATTTCTTTGCTAGAATCTCTCTCTGTTAGGATAGTAAATCATTTGCTATCAACCTCTTTCGAGGATCAAACCCCCCCCCCCCCCAAACCTTAAATCTATAAACCACTCATGCCTACCGGATATTCTCCACCAAAGCTTGGACTGGTCATGCTCAGAAATCACCGGGGGCAATGATGTCTCGGGCCGTGGAAATCCTAACCACTCACGGATCAAACTCTCCCGAATGCGGAAATCTCTACCCCCCAGCACAAATTTCCAAAAATAATTCCAATCTACCCCCGCCCCATCTATCTCTTTAACCAATTCAAACGAGCAAATGAACTCCTCTACTACCCTCTGGTAGGTACCCGGATCATCAGATAATAAGAAAGACAGGCCATAAGCAGTAAGGCGAGATTGTACCTCAGTCGCGACCACTTCGTCAATGCCACGAAGCAAACCCATGTCGAGGTACAATGTAGGGATGGCCGTCCTCTTCTTCGAGGTGATGGTAGCGTAATGAGTCTGGTGCTTCTCATCCCTAAACACCAAGGGGGCCGAAAACGGATACGAGACCGGTATGGGCATCGGTCCCTCATACGGCCCTTCATGAGGCTCAATTGGCACTATGGCCGTGGATGCAGGGGCTACAACAGGGGGCGAGGGCGCCCTCGGGATTGGAGGCATAGGGGCTTTCTTCTTCTTTGCCGGTTTCTTCGGTGGAGGCTGTTTTTTCTTCTTTGGTGGAGGGGTGGGAGAAACAGGAGGGGGATCCAATTCCTCGTCCGAGGAGGAGCTAGAGTCTACAAGGGACGCTCTGAATTGCTTCCTCTTGCGAGAAACGAGAGGCAAATCATCGTCCTCGGAATCGTGATACTCATCGATTTGTTCATCGAGCGAGGGCTCAAGAGCGATCCGTTTTCCCTTATCCTTTGCACTGGATGATGTACCGGAATGACCCATGATGCACCTGAAATGGAAATCAAAACTGAATCGCACCAAAAACTGACAACAGCACTGAACTGCACCTCAGTCGATCGACTGGGCTGAAACTGATTGCCAGTCGATCGATTGGAATTCGAAAATTAGGGCAAGTTTGGGGTTTTACCGGGGAGGGATTTTCTGCTCAAATCGATGGAGGGGTTTTGTTGGCGAGGCTATTCCGAGCAGAATGAGTGGTTGAACGAGGTCGGAAAACGCCGGACGGAGGAGATCGAGCTTGGTTGGCTTTTCCGATCGATTGGAGATTTCGGACGTTTGGCTGGCCGGTGGAGGCTGAGCTGGGCGGCGATGGCAAGGCAAGATGATGGCGAGGTCACGGCGAGGACTGGAGAAGGTTGGATGGAAGCCGGAATTTTTGAAGTCTGGGAGTCGGGCGATTGGAGGTTTGAGTGTGGGAGAAAATGAGTTTGAAGTGAGAAGAAGGGGGGGGTTTGGATAGGCAGAAGTCAGTCGATCGACTGGAATTCGAGTCGATCGACTGGGTTAGCTTAAAAAACAGGGCCCTCTGAGATATCACTCCAGTCGATCGACTGGGATATAACTTACATCCAGTCGATCGACTGGCGAAGCAAAAAAAACATGACCTTCTGGGATATTTAACCAGTCGATCGACTGAGATATAGCTCAACGCCAGTCGATCGACTGGAACCGGAATTCTGCTTGAGAAAATTTTTCTTTTTCCAACGATTCCCAACTCCACACTCAGAATTTCCACTCATATCCAAGAATAGGTACCACTAAAAATATCACATAAAAAATCAAGGCACGCCCCCCCTAATCAATCGCTAGCACATAACGTACGATTTCAAATCAAATCGAGCTAGGATCACCACTCCACACTTAAAAATCCACCATCATTAAGAAAATTCATGCCAGCTCTACTCTACGCCACATCACACACACCCCTAATTATGCATTTGGATCAAACAAACATCAAGTTCACATGCATAGTTCAAAGAGCGCATGCCAAACATATATATAGAACGATTTTGCATAGATGAACAACTCACAAACCGGGCTACCTCCCGTTAGGGCCTAGTTTAACGTCTTGGCAAGACCGAGCCGAAGTTTTGGTATGAAGAGAAGCACACTAAGAGAAGTCCCGAGCGGGATCCCTTCTCTAGCGGCGATAGCATATAGGATTCAAGAGGGGGCTTCCAACAGTGTTGGTCTCCATGGTTGGCGTGATAGATTTTGACTCTTTGCCCATTTGCCTTGAACAAATTCCCTTGATTCCCAATCAACTCTAGGTGACCATCATCGAAAACTCTATGAATTTTGTACGGCCCAGACCACTTTGACTTGAACTTCCCGGGAAACAACTTGTACCTTGAATTGAACACCAGAACATTATCTCCTTCCGAGAACTCTTTCTTTACAAGAAGTCTATCGTTCCACTTCCTAGTTCTCTCCTTATAAATCCTTGAACTTTCATAGGAGTCTAGCCTGATTTCATCTAGCTCGTTCAGTTGAAGGAGCCTTTTCTCTCCCGAAGCCTTCCTGTCGAAATTCAACTCTTGAATGGCCCACATGGCTTTATACTCAAGCTCCACTGGAAGATGGCAAGATTTGCCATATACTAGCCGGTATGGAGACATCCCAATCGGCGTTTTGAAGGCGGTTCTATATGCCCAAAGCGCATCGTCAAGCTTTAATGCCCAATCCTTCCTTGACTTACCAACTGTCTTTGTCAAGATATTCTTTATCTCTCGGTTTGATACCTCAACTTGACCATTTGCTTGGGGATGGTAAGGAGTCAAACATCTATGGAAAATTCCATGTTTCTTCAACATGGACTCAAATCTCTTCTCTTTGAAGTGGGAGCCATTATCACTGATCACCGCTCTAGGGACTCCAAATCTTAGGAATATTATCTTCATGAACATTTTAATCACCACCTTAGCGTCACAAGAAGGGGAGGCTATGGCCTCAACCCATTTGGACACGTAGTCCACCGCTACTAGAATGAAAGAATTCCCTTGAGACGAAGGTAGGGGTCCCATGAAGTCCACTCCCCATACATCAAAAATCTCCACTTCTAAAATTCCCTTTTGAGGCATTTCATCCCTTCTAGCAATGTTTCCCGTTCTTTGACACTCGTTACAAGATTTGACGAATTCATACGTGTCCTTGAATATGTTGGGCTAATGAAATCCCGATTGAAGTACCTTAGCTATGGTCTTCGAAGTTGAACCGTGTCCACCATAAGAAGAGGAGTGACAACAAGCTATAATTCCTTTTGCATCTTCCTTGGTCACACACTTTCTATAAATCCCGTCGGCGCATAGCTTGTACAAGAACGGATCATCCCAAAAGTACCTTGAAACGTCGTGCAAGAACTTTTTCCTTTGGTTATGATCGAGGTCATTAGGGAGAATGTCGCACGTCAAATAGTTCACATAGTCCGCATACCATGGGGCTTCATCTTGGACACTTAGCAAATATTCCCCGAGAAAAGAGTCTCGTATAGGCATTGAGAACCATTTTGTATCAAAATGCTCAATTCTCGAGAGATGATCCGCGACTACATTTTCGACCCCTTTCTTGTCTTTGATCTCAATATTGAACTCTTGCAAAAGAAGAACCCAACGAATAAGTCTCGGTTTCGCATCTTTCTTAGCCATCAAGTACTTAATAGCCGCGTGATCCGTGTAGACGATCGTCTTGGACCCAACAAGGTATGGTCTAAATTTTTCAAAGGCATACACCACGGCTAGCAACTCCTTCTCGGTTGTGGTGTAATTCGATTGGGCATTATCAAGCACCTTGCTCACATAATAGACTACATGGAGTCTCTTATCCACTCTTTGTCCCAAAACGGCTCCAATAGCAAAGTCGCTTGCATCGCACATGAGCTCGAATGGAAGATCCCATTTTGGTGGTTGCACTATGGGTGCCGATACAAGGGCTTTCTTGAGCTTTTCAAATGCCTCTAAGCATCCTTCATCAAAGTCAAATTTCACATCATTGCATAGGAGATGAGTAAGCGGTTTGGCAATCTTTGAGAAGTCCTTAATAAATCTTCGGTAAAAACCGGCATGCCCTAGGAAACTTCTAACTCCTTTTTGATCCTTTGGTGGCGGTAGTTGCTCAATAACTTGCACTTTCGCTTTATCAACTTCCACACCTATACTAGACACCAAATGCCCAAGCACAATTCCTTCTTGAACCATAAAATGGCATTTTTCCCAATTAAGCACCAAACCCGTTTCAATGCACCTAGCAAGAACATGAGAAAGATTAGTTAAGCAATCACCAAATGAAGTTCCATGGATAGAAAAGTCATCCATGAAAACTTCCATGCATTTTTCAATGTAGTCGCTAAAGATAGACATCATGCATCTTTGAAACGTTCCCGGTGCATTGCATAACCCAAAGGGCATGCGTCTAAAGGCAAAAGTTCCATAAGGACATATAAAAGTGGTTTTTCTTTGGTCATCCGGCAAAATGGGAATTTGATGAAATCCACTATAACCATCTAGGAAACAAAAGTACTTATGTCCCGCAAGTCTTTCAAGCATTTGATCAATAAAAGGAATGGGAAAGTGGTCTTTCTTAGTTGCTTTATTCAATTTCCTATAATCAATGCACATCCTCCATCCATTTACGGTTCTAGTAGGGACCAACTCTCCCTTATCATTTTGCACAACCGTAAGTCCTCCCTTTTTGGGGACGACATGGATGGGGCTTACCCATTCCGAATCCGGGACCGAATAAATGATTCCCGCGTCTCTTAGCTTAGTAATTTCTTTAAAAACCACTTCGCTAAGATTAGGGTTCAATCTCCTTAAAAACTCCCTAGAAGGTTTTGCATTTTCATCCACATTTATCCTATGCATGCATAGCGAAGGGCTAATTCCATTTAGATCATCAATTGAGTACCCCAAAGCCTTTTTATTGTTTTTCAAGACATGCAAAAGTTTGGACGTTTCATCTTCATTCAAGTTTGCACCAACAATGACCGGGTGCGTGGAATTAGATCCAAGAAACTCATACCTTAGATTTGAAGGTAGAGGTTTTAACTCTCCTTCGAATTCCTTACCTTTTGGCACTTGGTTTCCATCACCTTGACAAGCATCTAACAATCTTTCTTCTTCGGCCCAAGACAAGTCATACATTTCCTCATCTTCCATATCCAAAAGTGAGGAAAAATGCATACTAGAGTCATCTAAGTCCATGACTTCATTTTCAAAAGATGTTAGCTCAAGACTTTCACAAGATACATCAAGCAAATTGCATTCAAAAGACGATATGGGAGTTTTCATGGCATTTTTCAGAAAAAATTTCAACTTTTCATCCCCTATCTTCAATTCAATAGACCCTTCACCACATCTAATGACCGCTTCAACGGTGTTAAGGAAGGGTCTACCAAGAATAACGGGCATTTCTTGCTCCACATCCATTTCTAGCACATAGAAGTCTACGGGAATAAAGAATTTACCAACTTTAATAGGCACATCCCTAAGAACTCCCCTAGGGGTTCTAGAACTTCTATCGGCTAGTTTCAATGATATGGTAGTAGGGTGGAGTTCTCCTACATCAATTTGCTCAAATAAAGAATAGGGAATTAAAGAAATGCTAGCTCCCAAATCACACAATGCCCTATCAATTTCAATCTTTCCTAAAGAGATAGGAATAGAAAATGAACCATTATCTTGCATTTTTTTAGGCATGCGACTTTGCACAATTGCACTACACTCCGCATTCAAAGCTATCATGCTAGATTCCTCAATTACCCTACGGTTTGACACAATATCCTTCAAAAATTTAGCATAGGTAGGGTTTTGAGTAATTACCTCATGGAAGGGAAGTGTGACGTACAACTTCTTTAGCATCTCCACAAATCTTTGGAAGTGGGTATCAAGCTTGCTTTTGTTTAACCTTTGAGGGAAAGGAACCATTGGCACGTATTTCCTCATTAAAATCGGCTCTTCTTCCTTTTTCTCCTCCTCCGCGGGAGCTTGAGGTTCATCTTCCAAATTTTCCTTGGCGATTCCTCCTTCTTTTTCCTTGCCATCGGGACTAGATTTCCCTTGAGGGGTGGGTAAGACTTTCCCGCTCTTCAATGTGATGGCATCCACATGTTCTATGGAGTTCACGTCCGGTTGAGAAGGAAGTTTCCCCATTTGCTTCAATGCCACGGCTTGTTGAGCCACTTGGTTCTCAAGCATCTTGTTATGGGCTTCCAATTGCTCCATTCTCTTGTTAGTCTCTTTTTGATTGTCTAGCATTTGAGCCATCATAGACATCATAGTGTTATCTTGATTGTTGGAAGGAGCTTGTCTTTGTGAATTGGGGGGTCCTTGATCGTTCATTTGAGTCTTGGCTTGATAAGGCCTTTGATAATTCCCTTGGTTGGAATATTGAGAGTTTTGGTTGGACCCTTGACCTTGAGTTGAATAAGAGGCTTGCCCTTGATTTTGGTTTGAGCCATATCCTTGTCTTTGATACGTTCCTTGATAATTGTTTTGCCCTTGAGGCTTAGGAGCAAAATTGGGCTCATTGGGCATTCTCCTTTGAGGAGGCTTAGGAGCAAAATTGGGCTCATTGGGCATTCTCCTTTGAGGAGGCTCATAATTCCTTGTTGTAGGGTTAGGATTTGAAGCATAGTTTCTTTGTTGATTGACGTAGTGCGCTTCTTCATATCCATCATCATCATCTTCATATCTTCCTTCCGGGCAATTCTTGGTAGAGTGTCTCGTGCTAGCACACAAGAAGCAAGCTTGTTGCGCCGGTATTTTCTCTTTATCGGCCTTGGCTTTAGTTGCCTCCACGCAATTCACCATACTTATCATGTTCTCCACCTTTTTTGTCAAGTCCGCCATTTGATCCTTAAGTGCACAATTTGAGGAATCATCGCGTGGCTTACCCATTTTCTTGTGGTCCACTCCTTGGTATCTATCGGAGTTTGTAGCTATCTTATCCACAATTTTAAACCCTTGGCTCGCCGGTAATTCCATAATTGCACCTCCGCTTGCCGTATCCATTTGATTCTTGGCTTCCTTGCTCATACCCAAATAGAAGTATCTCATAAGATCGGCTTTACGAAAGTTGTGATGAGGGCACTCTTTCAAATAATGTTTGAAGCGATCATAGGCTTGATGGAAAAGTTCATTGTCTCTTTGGGAGAACGTCAATATGTAGTCAATGAATTTCTTGGTCCTAGACGGTGGAAAGAACTTGTTCAAAAAGGAATTTGCTAAATGATCCCATGTTCTAAAAGTTCCCGGCTCTTGGTTTTGCAACCACTCCTTAGCGTCCCCATACAATGAAGAAGGAAATAGCTTCAAGTAGACGTACTCCACGGGCACATTTCTTGGCTTGTAAGTTCGGCAATACTCTTGGAAATTGCCCAAATGCGTGGAAGGGTTTCCTACTCCTTGATATTGATCATGGGTCACCATGTGGACTAAGGAGGACTTCACATCAAAGTCGAAAGCATCTTCATCCGGGGGCACGATAGCCGAGCCATTCCCCTCAAGGGTCGGAGTCATGTAGTCCCCTACGGGTCTTTCATCCTCATCTTCTTCATCTTCCTCCTCATACCTATTGTTTCGGTTCTCTCTACGATGAACACGAGGATTCCGGATAGGACGTCTCTCATTCTCATTATAATTGTCATTTCTAGCTTGAGGATCCTCTACTTCTTCCCCATCAATTCTACGATTTTGAACATTTCCTTGAAGAACCGGACGGTTCCCATCTTCATTTTCCATAATAACTTCTTGTCTTTGATTTTGGATGATAGGTGGGACAATAGGAACTAATGGAGGTAGAGGGTTCTTGCGAGGTCTACCTCTTCCTCTCTTAACGGTAGGTTGAGAAGGTCTAGAAGTACTTGAAGAAGAGCCGGTTGCTACGTGTTTCTTTCCTTCAAACCTTGTGTTCATTCAATTGCCTGCGAGAACAAAAGAAATTCTTAGCAATGAGTGGCAAAAGAGATAAACACAATCAAGCACAAAACAAGCAATGGTTATCAAGCAAAGAAAGAGTTGAACAAACTAAATAACCAACTAGCACCTAGTTAATTAACCTATCCCCGGCAACGGCGCCATTTGATCGCTCGATAATTTAGTGTAAATATTCAAATAAGAATTCAAATACTTATGCTAAGTCACGTCAATCAAAACAATTTGTAATGACTCGGGTGAACCCAAGGTCGAACCCAAAGGATAGGTGATTAAACTACTCGTGCTAAAGATTTACTTAGAATGTCTAATGATTTTGGGGGGAATTGTTCCTTTAAAAAGGATGATAGCCAAATTTAACTATCGCAAATGAGGTTGATCAAAGAAAAGGGTTTAACAATCAATAAAAGGTGACTAGGGATCTAATCCTCCACCTAAACAATCATTGTGACGGTAAACTAGGACACCATTGATGAAATCACATGCACATATTTAGAATTTAGCCATGTAGCATTAGTACTAAGTTCAACTCACGCTTCAACCTATCACAAAGGGGCTACACCTCGCATAACGCCTCACACTCACGCTCTATTGGCATTATAGAATCTAATTATCTAGCCTCACACTCACGCTTTATTGACTAGACAATCATACTCTTTTTAAGTTCGAGCCATTCTCATTAGGTTAAGAGTGTCATCCAACTAACACAAAATCCTAATGTTTCTTCATTTAGGTCATTTGAAATCATGCTCTTCAACGCAAGTTACTTCAAACACGAATTCAAGCAAAGTTTCTCATTGAGGCATTTTCACAAACACCTTATGAGCAACTCTAATCATTAAGTTCAAATGAAGAAAAATCATGTGCAAATCATTCATCAATAGTATCCATAATGTTTATAATGTCACGAACATGTTTAGGGGATTCATAGATCCCCAATCAAGGTCACTACTCACTCATAGTGAGGTTACAATCAAAAGCATTCATGGATGAGTATGTAAACATGAAGAGGATGAGTTTAGGAATCTAAAACCAAAGTAGAAATTCAAGAGTATGATGTTGGTCTTCTTCTCCTTTACTCAATCTCCTCGAAATTCGTGCTTGATCTCCTCCAAATCCGTGCCAAAAGTCTCCAAAAAAAGTCCTTTTGAAAATCTCCAAAAGTTTCTATTTATAGACAACATTAGGGTTTTGGCACTGTAGCAGGCCAGTCGGTCGACTAGCGTTGGGCTGATGTCCCAGTCGATCGACTGAGAAGAGTCAATTTGCAGAACCTCCTGCTTGTTGCTCGAGTCGATCGACTGAAGGTGAGTCGATCGACTGAGAAAGGCTGATTTGCAACAGCTCCTGTTTCCTCTGGCGAGTCGATCGACTGGAGCAGGGGAGCTTCCCAGTCGATCGACTGGAGTGGAAAATCTGCCAACTTTTGCTCTAAGCACCGGTTTTTCCCGAGTTTTCTTCTAATGGCTCTCGACACTGAGACATCTTGATTTGTACCTGAAAGCGCATGAGAAGAGGATCAAATGACATCAAATAGTAGTCGGAATCGAACTAAAGCTATAGTGAAAACGGGCATTAATGAGTCGAAAACTCGACTCATCATGCTCTCACTACTTTCTCTGATTTCCTGAAACAGGGTCTTCTTCCTGACCACTTCACTCTCCCACAGCATTTCAAAGCCTGTGCAGGACTTTCTCTGATCAATCTGGGTAGGTCGCTTCGAGGGTTGTACCTGTCATTCTTAGGGCCCATGGACGAAAATAATTTTTGGACCCCAATCTGTTGTTAGCTTTATTTGTTTTCATTTTACACTCGAATACAGGGACGGACACATAAATTTTGATAAAGTGTGACAAACTAAAAATAATTTGCATTACAAAAAATTACTATTATTCAAAAGTAATTATTACACTAATTAAAAGAATGTTAGTTTCATAAAACTAAAAATCTATAAATACAAAAACTAAGCTAAAAACTTAAAAAAACTAGAATCTAAAAAAACTAAAACAAATATTTTCATATGAAAAAAATCATTTATTATTGAATCAAAAATTAACAAGATGTCTTATAAAATATATCTTATTAAATTATGTATATTACATTTATAACTAAATATCTTACTAAATTTGAATGAATTTTTTTATATTTTACTGTACGCAATTTATGTTTTATATATTATATAAAATTAAAAAATATATGTTACTAAATTTGGATAAATTATTATATTATACATAATTTATATTTTGTATATTATATAAATGAATTTTTTAATAAATTTATGAGGTCATTTTTTCCTTTTATGCATGAGTTAGGTTAACTTAATCTTAAAAATTATGGGCCCCTAAATAAGTAGGCCACTGGCCTATGCCCCATCCGCCCCTATATCAGACACGGCCCTGATGTACACCCTCATTGAAATTATACTGCAACAGCAACAGCTATTCCAGCTTCACCTCAGAAGCAGCAGTATCAACAGTATAGCACCAGCATCATAAGCAGCAGCAGCAACATTAGCTTCAGTAACTGTGATCTCAGCGAGTTCATCAAGCATTGTTGGGCTGTGGCGAGGAGACGAGCGCATGTCTATTGCAACGCTGTACAAGCTCGGGAATCTATGCACACTTTTGGGGTCATGGACTGATCTCTTACGAAGAGGATTCGTCACACGCCTCTCCGGAAGTGGTAAACCGCAACTGGGCCAAACGACGATTCCTTCCGACCGAGGTTTTTTTTCACTGGAGATTTGTGGAAATGGTCGGAAGGAATCGTCGTTTGGCCCAGTTGTAGTTTACCACTTTCGGAGAGGCGTGTGACGAAGCTTCTCCGTAAGAGATCAGTCCATGACCCCAAGAGTGTGCATAGATTCCCGAGCCTGTACAGCGTTGCAGTAGACATGCGCCCGTCTCCTCGCTGCTGCCCAACAATGTTTTCTATCTTGTTGAGAGGCCAAAAATTATTTTCGTCCAAGGGCCCTAAGAATGACAGGCACGACCCTATACATAATATTTTTTTTGCAGGGTCAGTTCGCATTCATTGATATCTCCCGCCTATTCTATCTCCTACCGAGGTTTTTTTCACTGGAGATTTGTGGAAATGGTCGGAAGGAATCGTCGTTTTTCCCAGTTGCGGTGTACCACTTCCGGAGAGGCGTGTGACGAAGCCTCTCCGTAAGAGATCAGTCCATGACCCCAAGAGTGTGCATAGATTCCTGAGCCTGTACAGCGTTGCAGTAGACATGCGCCCGTCTTCTCGTCGCTCCCCAACGATGCCTAATGAACTCGCTGAGATCGCAGTTACTGAAGCTAATGCTGCTGCTGCTTATGATGTTGGTGCTATGTTGTTGATACTGCTGCTTCTGAGGTGAAGCTGGAATAGCTGTTGCTGTTGCGGTATAATTTCCATGAGTGTGTACATAATCATGGCCGTGTCTGATATAAGGGCGGGTGGGGCATATGTCATGGGCCCAACTTGTTTAGAGGCCGTAATTTTGAGATTAAGTTAACCTAACTCATGCATAAAAGGCCTCACAAATTTATAAAAAAATTCATTTATATAATATACAAAATATAAATTATGTATGATATAATAATTTATCCAAATTTAGTAACATATATTTTTTAATTTTATATAATATATAAAACATAAATTGCGTACAGTAAAATTAAAAAAAAATATTTCATTCAAATTTAGTAAGATATTTAGTTATAAATGTAATATACATAATTTAATAAGATATATTTTAAAGACATCTTGTTAATTTTTGATTCAATAATAAATGATTTTTTTCATAGGTTAGATTCTAGTTTTTTCCGTTTTTTAGTTTAGTTTTTAGTTTTTGTATTTATAGATTTTTAGTTTTATGAAAACTAACATTCTTTTAATTAGTGTAATAATTACTTTTAAATAACAGTAATTTTTTGTAATGCAAATTATTATTATTTTTTGATGGGGATTAGTGGGTTAGAATTAGTACCTGCTCCTTTTTGGAGGGGTAATGCAAATTATTTTTAGTTTGTCACACTTTATCAAAATTTATGTGTCCGTCCCTGTATTCGAGAGTGTAAAATGAAAACAAATCAAGCTAACAACAGATTGGATACAAATCTTCATTGTGATCAAACCTAGCAAGTAGGCATTTTTCTTGATTCTTATTGTTTTTTATCTTGTTGGGAGCCCAAAAATTATTTTCGTCCAAGGGCCCTAAGAATAACAGGCACGACCCTGTACATAATATGACGTAGCCGAAGCTCTCATTGCTACAATACCTGGTCTTTTTTTCGATTCATAAGTGGTCTTAGCCACCAAAAACATAACAGATGCTCTGTTAGTTTAAGTCACATTTCACTACTACTACATTGGTTTCATCAAGTGCTTGTAAAGCCACAACTCCTGAATACTTTCAATACCAAAATATTACTTAGTTAACTCTTGAGGCTGCCATATTCTTGATGCCTTATGAAGCCACGACTCAAAAGGTTTATACTCCTTCTCTGGTTGATCTTGTCCTCCTCTTGCCGGTCTACTAGATTATCCCTTGGAATGCTTTCGCCTTTCCACTGCCGCTCTTGATCTATAAATTCTCCCTCACCTCTTCAATACATCTTTTAATGGTATCCACGGTATAGGGGCTCTTGGACTTTCGATATTTCGCCCACCACATGCCACACTTACCTTCACTTGGTCTACTACATCTTCCACCAATCTTATTTGGTCTTGAAAACACCTCTTGTTTCTCTCTTCCCATATTGGCCATAAGATGGCGTAATACAATGTTTTCCAGAATCTCTTAAAAGAATTTGATGCACCTCCTACCTCCCAACTTTCTAGCAAACAGTCTACTGAATGTGGCATCGCCCATTTAGATCCCCACCAGTTGAGACAACAGCCACATACCTTCCAACTCCAACTGCAGTGTATTAGCAAATGGTCTGTAGTCTCCTTTTCAATACCACACAGTGGACATGCAAGATTCTGGTCCCCTTTCAAGATCTTCCTTCTATGCAATGTCATTTTTTAGGGTAGGCTGTCGATGTATATCTTCCAGATCAGCAACTCCACCTTTGGAGGAGCCAGACCCGACCACAGCTAGAATGGTACTAATTCCCAGTTTTCTGCCTGATCTTGCTGGCCTGTTTTTGTGGCTTCTGTTGTGTCCAGTTGTGTTCTGTTGTGTCTTTTTGTTTTTCTTCCATCAATATACACCTTTTCCTCGGAGAAGCTAGAAGGATGAAAAGGAAATAAACAGGATATGTAAAATGAAGATGAATAGAATGAGTTCAAGTTTTTATGTATACGATTTGGATGACTTGTATTTTATCTGATTAATTCATGAAAAATTAAAGTTAATTATCATGTTTGACTGTATTAATGTGATACGTGTTCGATGCAGATTCGAAGATATGCATCTTGATTCAATAGTCAAATTTGAATTCTCAGATATCCAAACTATAATTTAGGGTTCCTAAACCGAGCGTTCCCTTTAATAAATATTTATAATGAACAAACTTTCTAATTAAGAGAGCTCAACAAACAACAACGAACTCAATAAACATCTTTGAAATTGTGTGTTGAAATTCAACTCGTTTTCATTGTAAAAGATTTTTGACCTAAGCGAGTAGTAGAGTGACAATATTTGATCGAGAGTTGGTTGGAAGGGCGAACAATATTGAATGTATTGGCACTTGATTTAACTAAAAACAATGAATGGAAAGCAATATATAGGATCGAGGAGATCTCTAGTTAAACTGGTATGGAGGTGATGTTGGACATCATGTGGGTATCACATGAAGGGCAGAAGGCAATGCACATGGACCAAAAATGGGAACATAGAACATCTGCGTCGCTTTAAGAAGGTACTGGATTTGAGAATTGGTACTTGGTAGTTGGTAGGCCTTTGTGTAGCTGCTAGATAGGGCAGCACCCTCGCAGATAAGTTTTCCAATTGCTTATAGCATCATTTGATGAACAACGACACATCAAGGACCGACTCCAGCAACATGCTCCAACTCTTACATATACTATACCAATTAATGCCCGGCCGCTTCAATTCTCTCAAACCAAGCTGGTCCAGTTGACATGCATTTAGAATAGTATACATGTTACATGTGCAGCTTTTGCCCTTCATTCGAACTATAGGGTTACATTTAGCTTTAGGTATCATCGGCCATTGGATTTGGTACATAATTGGTTATCGTAGTTTTTTTTTAAAGAAAATAAAAAATTGGCTAGGATTGAACAATCCCACAGTAAAATGTTACGGTGAAACTCGAACCTGAACCTTACAACTTCAAGTTAAGGGTTCACAACGGAGCTTATAATTCTTTTTTTTTTGATAAAGAAACAACGGAGCTTATAATTCGATATCACAGAAACATTTTTGTTGTGGAAAATGCTGTAAATTTGCAACTATAAGTAAATGTGGATTACATTTCTACTATTTTTTTAGTAATTTAAAAATTAAAAATGTAGATTTCATTTTTCTTTTAATTTAATTGTGAACTTTTCATAATGCAACATGGGGTCAAGATCAGGTACAAAGTCAAATTTTGGTACAAAATACAAAATTCGTCAAAATCATTTTATAATTCGTCAGTTTATTTTATAGTTCGTCAAAATTATTTTATAGTTCGTCACTTTTAGAGCCGAAAAATAAAAAAGACGAGCCGAAAAATGAAAAGACAACATAGTTTGTCAGTTTTATTTTATAATTCGTCACACAAAAAATACCAAAAAATCAAGATTTAATCTCATCCATTCAAATCACAAGATCAAGGGCTATGATTAGTTTATATTTGTACCAAAAAATTAACTTTACACCGGATCATTTTCCTGCAACATGGTATTATTAATTGAATTTGGTACGTTTACATCTAAACTAATTTTATATTGCTTACAAAATTAAATCATTTTACAGTTATAATAAATAAAAAAATCATTTTACTTATATATAAATATGACAATCCGAGTTAAACAAGGCCAAACACTTGAAAAGGCCCAAATGTTTTAGCCCAATAGAAGAAGCCTTTGTCAATCTCTGGAATATACGTAAACAGTTAAATATCAACCAAACGTCACCTAACCAGGATTATAATTATTCAGGAATATTATTATCCTCGTTTTAGGATAAGCATGGTGCTTCTTGTGACACTCTCTCTCCTCTTTCTCTCTCTGTCTGTATCTCCTTCCATTTCCAAGTCTCTCTTTCCCAAAGATCGGCGCTTTTTAGCTCCACATCACTCTCCCACTCGCAAAAATGCGCCTCCGCCTTTCCCAACAACCACCCAGCTCGCGTTGAAATCTTTCTCTAGCTTGTTTATTCATCCAACCTCGGAAAAAGGCTCATGCTTTATGGAGCAGTTGAAGCTGGAGCTGGTGGCGTGATGGAGTTCGGGACCAAGCGCAAGTCAGACGCATCGGAATCTTTCAAGAAGGAGAGATCTGAGAATGAGCGAGTCAAAGCTGTTAAAGGAAGTGATGCAATGCTGCTGAGTACTTCTGCTGGGCTTGTGGATGCTCAGCTCAGATCTGGGTCGCTGGTTTTTGAGGACGATAGGAACATGCTGAGCTTCTCATCTACAGGTGGAGTTGGAGATCAGAAGATGCTGCAAGACGCTGCGTTTCAGCTTTGCTATCCTCAATCCAGAAGTTCAGGTGTGTTGGGTTTGTTCAAGTCTGCTAGGTCTTTTGTTCTGATAAAAATTCTCTACATTTTCTTGCTTGCAATTTGAATTTGGGTTGGATTTGGATGTGGGTTTGATTTGTATTCCGGGCCTGATTGATGGGGGGTTTATTGAAAATCTAATCTTTGTTTAGATCAATTTATGCCAACTGATATTTTCTGAATACCTTTTTGACATTTTTCATATGATTCTGGGTTTGGTACAAAATCAGATCTTTTGGTCGGAGGGAGCATGTGGGTAATTTCAAAATCTAATCTTTTGGGTGTGACATGTTGTTGCAGGTGATTTAGGGATTGCTGGGGCCTTCAACTCTTCAAACATGCATGCCCCATTTGCTGGGGATAGACAGCTATTTACTCAAACTCAGTGGTTTGAGCTGGAGCAGCAAGCATTGATTTACAAATACATAGCTTCAAATGTGTCTGTTCCATCTAATTTGATCATCCCTATTAAGAAGTCC
The DNA here is from genome assembly GCA_033675215.1 of Rhodiola kirilowii. Lineage (NCBI taxonomy): Eukaryota > Viridiplantae > Streptophyta > Magnoliopsida > Saxifragales > Crassulaceae > Rhodiola > Rhodiola kirilowii. Next base: position 2,659,808 of record CM066203.1, on the reverse strand, counting down.
TTTAATCCATGGGGATTGTCTGGCTCAATCTCCGCAAACGGATCCTTGTCCTCTAGCTCATGTAAGCTCTTTTGTTCTCTTGCTTCGATAGTTTTTCTATTAAACTGCATCTGATCTTAATGCTAAAGATACGAATATTGTCCATGTGCAAGTGAAGTTGCTTGTATTATTTATTACTTGTGGAACAATACCTTCTTGATTGAGTAAGCTTTTTTGACGCCATATTTGAGTGCCAATATTTTTCTCACATGATTAGGTGCTGGTTAGGAATCCTTACAAATTAGGCCTTGACTTGCCGATTATGAATTGTATCATTTGATGTTAGTTGATGGATGAACTCTTTGGTATTAGTACTAGTTAATATATTATTGAATCGGAGACGCTACAGAGTGATTGCGCGAATTTTAATACTTGATTAAGAAACTACCAAGTATGGTTTTCAAGGCTAATATCTATGTGTCTCTTTCTTTCTTTCTTTTTTAGTTGGGTGGGGACCTTTCCATCTCGGCTTCGCTGGCAGCACAGATCCGGAGCCAGGGAGGTGTCGTAGGACCGATGGAAAGAAATGGCGCTGTGCAAAAGATGCAGTTCATGGTCACAAGTACTGTGATAAGCACCTCAACAGAGGCCGCCATCGTTCAAGAAAGCCTGTGGAAGGTCAGAAGCCTGACCAATCTGTCACTGGTGCCACTAATTTAACCAAAGTGGTGCCGATGGCTTCTTCATTGTCAAAAGCCTCGGTATTACCTGGTGACAGTGGTGCCAACGCCCTTGCTGTTCCGATGCATCATTATTCCAAGGGGCCGCAATCAGCTGTAAATCCTTCTCCGGACTCCTTCACCGTAAGGTAGTTACACCCTTTTTTGTACGGATTTTTTCAGAGAATACATGCTGACGATTACCCATTTTAAAGTGAACTTTACTTGAAATTTAATACGCTCTACAGGACACAAGATCGTCATGCTATTTCAGTGTTGTCACCTACGGTCAGCTCAAGCTCTAAAGATGCCTCCTTTGCTATTCCTAAACCAAAGGATCCATTTGAAGATTCGTATCAATCGGAGTTTGGATTTGTCTCATCCGACTACCTTCGGAATCCTTACCAGAAGATCTCATCCTCTCTGAGCTTCAAGAACTATAATGGTTCTTTCATGGACTTCAGTGTCCAAGAATCTCAAGACCAGCATCCATTGCGGCAATTCATGGAAGATTGGCCCAAAGATCGGTCAGAACACTCGGACATCACCTGGCAGGATGAGACTAAACCTGACTGGACAAAACTTTCAATGTCCATTTCTATGGTTTCTTCCGGCTTCTCATCCTCCGCCTCCTCTCCAACTCATGAAAGACTTGCTGTATCTCCTCTCAGGCTAGGACGCGAGTTTCATGTAAATGAAATGGGGTTGGGCTCAAACATCGAGTTCGGCGAGTCCTTCCATAAGGAAACTAACTATATGTCGAACTCGCCATGGGGTACTTCATCCGGAGGTCCATTAGGTGAGGCACTCAAGACCAGCTCCATTAGGCAAGCTAATCGTAACGAGAATCATTCAGTGCTTAACTTGATGACCAAAGGCTGGGACAGTGGCAAAGCTCAGTTTGAACCTTCTCCTACCGGGGTCTTACTGAAGTCTGCTTTTGGTTCGGTATCAAACAGTAGTTCAGGTAGCAGCCCCAGAGCTGAGAGCAGGATGACTAGCGAGGTTGGCAGCCTTTGCAACGATGCAGCTGGTTCTACGCTAGGAAACTCGCTTCCATTCCCTTGAAAAGACGATCATCATAATCACCAAAGAACTACTGCCAGATAATTCTCTCCTTGGTTTTTCTTTCATCAACCTGTTGTTGTTTCCTTACATTGCTTCCTTGAAAACTATTGACTTTAGTTCCATGTGAGCGGCAGTGAACTCAATGTTTTCATTTTCATTTTCATTTTCACTACCAGAATTGAAGACAAAACTAACATGTATGCATGCATGAAAGTGTGCATGAAGGTTTTTTTGAAGAAATGGACAACTCTTACCGTAAATACAACACGATAGAATTCGTATCTTTTATTTTATAAATTCAGTCAATTGTTTATATCAGTAGATCACTACTCGATAAAACATTCCAAAATATTTCATACATGCTCACTTTGTTCCCTTCCTCTATGACTCAACAATGTTACAAAGTAGGGATGATCGTGGGACGGATTAGGACGGGTTTGGTTTGTCCCTAACCCGACCCGAAATAATGATCTGGTAATTAGGTAACCCGACACTGAATATTCATGGGTCGCATATGATAACCCAAATCCGTTGCAAAAATAGACTGGTAACATAAGTATTGAGTGCTAAACCAAAATAGTTTAAGAAAAAAGAAACTAGGCTTAAGGTATATTAATCGTCCACATTATTGTAATAAAATACTGTTAAGCGTAAGCACTTAGTGAAACAAAATTCAGTATAATAAATTCAGGTAGACTCTTATTTTATTGGTTATCAATAAGGACGGGTGACCCAATGACTAATTCGAACCCGACTTATTCAGTATCGGGCCAAATTTATATTCGTCTAAATTTCAATTGGATTGAAACGGATAACCGAGTCTGGGGCTGATCGTGATCACCCATATTACAAAGTACATATCATATCATCTCATCTCATCTCATTGTCCTCATCACATCCAACATATCTTCACCATGCACCATATGTTTCTCATCTTCAACAAATTAAACGGCGTCATTTCAGAGACAAACTGGACCGTTTTGTTGTTTGACAGAATCTTTATCTGAACGATCCAACAGCAATTTGACAAGCAAACAGCAAAACTCCTTATCGAAAGAAAAAAAAAAGACAAGCAAACAGCAAACTTAGGTTTTATACCCTTTAAAGATAAAGGCTATATATCCTAGCTAGTTCAAACTCCTTTTAAAAGATTTTTTTTTTCTTTCGATAAAAACTCCTTTTAAAAGATTACTGCAGGCCAGATGCTCAAATAAGGAGGTAACATCAAGATCAAACAAGGAGGCATCAATGACTACTGCAGGCCAGATGCTCTCTTGTGATGAAATGGATGTGTGATGTTAACCAAAAGAAGGAAGATATATGGACACGTTAATGGTCTAATTTAAGTTGCTTTTTTAGGGTTTAAGATTCCATTTTTATTTTATGAATTCTTCTTTCACTTTTCTCAGTTTAACCTAATTCTTTTTTTAGATTGGGCAAGGGTAAGAGAGCATCCACCCATCATCATGTGCTGCTGTTTGTTTGTTTGTTTATGGATTATTAAAATTGATGCATGTTGTAAGAAATCAATCCATTAACCCCATGACACAAGTGAGGTAAGTTTCAAGTGGGTCTCTTATATAATAATCAATTTTAAAATTTAATTTGTTCAATTCATGAGTTTCAGGTCATTTCTCATCTAGAATTCCTATTTATAAATGGAAAAACCAAAAAATGGTAACAAAAAATTTAATGTTTATCAAATTATAAATGGTTGTTGGGTGATGAAATAGTGACGGAAAAGTGATGGACAAAATGAAAATATTTCAAAAACGTCCAGGGGACGGAATATGAACGGAATTGAGCTGGGGTATAAACCTACTGAAATTCGACGGAATGTGAGCGATTAATATTTTCGCAACCTCTCCGTCAACTTTTTGTTACAAAAATTCTATCGACAATCCGAGTAACCGTTCGCGACGAAATGTTTGTTGACGGAATGTTGACGGAAATGCAACGATATTTAAAATTACAACATTTGTTGATGGAAATTGACCGGAAATTGAACGAATTATTTTTCGTTGCCGAGGCCGTCGACGTTTTTACGATGGAATTTTTGGACGGAAATCATCCAAAATTTTGTAGTGTTAACTACAACATGCATTAAATATCCATCTTTTTTATCTTACAAATCGAACACTTACAGTCAAGTATTTAAATTAAGTCATTAGGTTAAGCTCTCTTCAATTTAATTCTTTTATCAGAGACTTGTAACATATTTCTGTTCATATAGATATGATGGAACTTCACATGAGGATTCAATAATTAGGAAATCAAATATATGTTTCCCTTTTAATCTGTTGAAAACAGCTCTTTCCATCTAGAAGAGATGTTCGTCATCATATATTAACCATATTTGACTTACATTATTGTAAAGGTTATGTTTAGCTTTATTAATTCTCAGCTAATGACGACGCTTATGCTAATTAACTACCTCCTCGGATACTCCATAAGTTGCAACCTTATTGTGTTTCATTTGAGTATAATTATTGCTTGATGACGCTCGATCTAATGCATGCTTTAATATACAAATATATATCGAGAAAACAACATAAATAATTATGTAGTGGTGTATGCGGGGATCACACATTGCACCTATAAATGTGTGTCGTTAAGGATAAGAACATCTAAGATTACCTACTAATCTTAATGGATTCAAATTAAAAATCTTATTTTCTCCAATTGAATTGGACATTCATGTCTTCAATGAAAAAAATCTGCGCGCATTATACACACTGTCCTTTTGCTTTTTCAATGTTGTTATGGATTTAACAAATATCATGAATCAACTAGATACGTAACTAAGAGATATATATCATGTGCAAATTATATTTTTGGTGTAAACTGTAAAATTCATCAAAATTGAGTTATAATTTGTCGTCGAGAAACCAGAAGTACGACATAGTTCTTCCAAAGTGACCTATAATTCGTCACCAAGAATCAACAATACGACGAGAGTTAATCTCATCCGTCCAAAATAACAAATCAAAGCCTGGTTTGTATCTTTTACAAAAATATGCTGATTTTGCACCAAATCTCAATCTTCACGTAACTAAAACTCAATCCAAAAAAACATATAATTTCATATATTAAAAATTGAAATTGATATCTATTATTTAACTTGTCCTTATTAACTAGTTTAACTCAGATAGGGATTATCAACTGCTCACATATATACACGGTTTTCCCTTTCAGTTTTCTATTTGGTCATTTTAATTTTTCACATTCACACCTTTAATTTGACCTTAAACTGCAAGTGCATTTTGTTTTCCATATAGAAATTAGGAGTTTGGTGACTGTTGGACATAAATTATAATTTCAGCACAAATGGATAATTGAGTTAACTAATAAATATAGAACATTTGCACAAAAAAGAAGAAGAAAAAAACTTGAAAAGTTCATTAGTATATAATGGTAGGCTTTCGAATATTAATGAACAATAGTTTTATTACAATAAGAGCATTATATATACCCATCATATCTATTAACTGATGTGGATTATGACATAATCAAAATTCAATAAATATATATATTTTTGATTATAATTCAATAAATATATTTAGACATTGAGTTATACTCGTAATATCAAAGCATTATTATAAAATTGATTGTGGTAGTGAAATAGAGATTCAAAGGAAGAGTAAGAACATGTAAGAGATGATAGAGAAGTAGAGTGATTGTATTGCTCTTTTGAATTGAGTTAAGATGTCTTACACAAAATCCCTTTTTATAGGGCTAGGAAATACATAATAATATAAGAGATTAGGTAAATACATTACCATGAGGTAAGTGCATACATTATCATTAGTCACTTAAGTCATTACCATGAGGTAAGTGCATACATCATCATTAGTTACTTAAGTCATTACCATGAGGTAAATGCATACATCATCATTAGTCACTTAAGTCATTACCATGAGGTAAATGCATACATCATCGTTAGTCATCCATTTTATGATTATGTTTATAACACTCCCCCTTGGATGACTTGTACAAATTTTGTGCCTCATTAAAACCTTACTAGGAAAACCCTGTGGGAAAAACCATAGTGAAGGAAAAAGAGTACATAGTTTGTACTGTACGCATAATTAATGTTACCTCATTAAAAACCTTATTTAGGAAAACCCATAGGGATAAAACCTAAAAGAAGGAAAAGAGTGTAACGCGTATCTCCCCCTCAATGTAGCCTTTAACATAAATCTCTAAGCTTTCGCATACCGATTTTATAGACCAGTTTCTCAAAGGGAGTTGTGGGAAGTGCCTTTGTAAACAAATCGGCTAAGTTGTCACAAGAACGAATCTGACAAACATCAATATCTCCATTCTTATGAAGTTCATGTGTAAAGAAGAATTTAGGAGATATGTGTTTCGTTCTGTCTCCTTTTATATAGCCATTTTTAATTTGAGCTATACAAGCAGCATTATCCTCAAATAGAATAGTAGGGCTTTCTTTGTTGACTGAAAGATCACATGATCCTCTGATATGATGGATTAAAGACCTCAGCCACACACATTCACGACTTGCTTCATGAAGTGCTAATATTTCAGCATGATTAGAAGAAGTGGCTGTAAGGGTCTGTTTGGTAGATCGCCAAGATATAGCAGCATCACCATATGTAAATACATAACCCGTTTGTGATCGCGCTTTATGAGGGTCAGATAAATATCCGGCGTCAGCATATCCAACTAATCCAGATTTTGAGTTATTTGAATAAAATAAGCCCATATCAGTTGTTCCTCGAAGATATCTTAAAATTTGCTTAATGCCAGTCCAATGTCTTCGAGTGGGAGAAGAACTATATCTTGCTAATAAATTGACCGAAAATGCAATATCAGGTCGTGTACAGGTCGTAAGATACATTAGTGCTCCAATAGCACTAAGATATGGTACTTCCGGACCAAGTAGTTCTTCATCATCCTCTCGAGGACGGAATGGATCTTTTGTCACATTAAGTGATCGAACAACCATAGGTGTACTCACAGGATATGATTTATCCATGTTAAATCGTTTGAGGATTCTTTCAGTATATGAGGATTGATGAACGAAAATGCCCTTTGATAAATGTTCAATTTGTAGGCCAAGGCAGAATTTTGTTTTGCCCAAATCTTTCATTTCAAATTCACTTTTCAAGCATGCAATCGTTTCAGTGAGTTCATCTGGGGTACCAATGATATTTAAATCATCAACATAAACCGCGATAATAGAAAATCCGGTTTGTGTCCTTTTAATAAAAACACATGGACAAATTTCATTGTTGATGTACCCCTTCTTTAATAGATAATCACTTAGACGATTGTACCACATTCGACCGGATTGTTTTAAACCATATAAAGCTCTTTGTAGCTTTATTGAATATATTTCCCGTGGTTTTGAGCTATATGCTTCAGGTAATTTAAATCCTTCGGGAATTTTCATGTAAATGTCATTATCAAGTGACCCATATAAATAGGCTGTCACGACATCCATTAAATTCATTTGAAGTCCTTCTAAGACTGACAAGCTCAATAAAAATCTGAATGTTATTGCATCCATGACCGGTGAATATGTCTCTTCATAATCAATGCCTGGCCTCTGCGAGAAGCCTTGTGCTGCAAGTCGTGCTTTATATCTTACGACTTCATTATTCTCATTTCGTTTGCGCACAAATATCCATTTATAACCAACAGGTTTGACATTCTCGGGAGTTATGGAAATCTTTCCAAAAACTTGGCGATTATCAAGTGAATTCAATTCTGCCTCAATAGCACTTTTCCATTTTGGCCAATCATTTCTTTGTCGGCATTCATTAACCGATCTTGGCTCATGATCCTCATTTTCTTCTGTAATATCTAGAGCCATAGAATATGCAAATATATTATCCACTGTAATTTCTTTTCTATTCCACCTTTTCCCTGAAATGACATAATTGATCGATATTTCTTCATTGTCGTCAGGATCAGGTATCTCATTATCCTTTGAAGATGTTTCTTCATGTATCACATCTATTTCTTTTGGAATAGTGGTTGATGCATTTATTTGGTTATCATGAACCTTTCTTTTTCTTGGATTTTTATCCTTGGACCCGATTGGTCTACCACGCTTTTGTCGTGTTTTAGACTCACTTGCTAAATTGTTTCCAATATCTTCTTCAGGAAGATTGATTTTGCAAGGAGCATTGACAGCTGGTATATGTGACTTTGTCACTGTTTTAACATTTGTGAATGAATCAGGCAATGTGTTTGCCACACTTTGTAAGTGGATAATCTTTTGAACTTCTAGTTCAGATTGTTTTGTACGAGGATCAAAATGAGACAATGACTCTGCATTCCAAGATATCTCTTGTCTTTTATTTGCAGACTTTATTTTATCTCCCCCTAATGCAGGGAAATTTGTCTCATCAAACTGACAGTCGGCAAATCGTGCCTTAAATATATCTCCTGTCATTGGTTCCAAAAATTTAATAATAGATAAAGATTCAAATCCCACGTAAATTCCCAATCTTCGTTGGGGTCCCATTTTAGTACGTTGGGGCGGAGATATTGGAACATAAACTGCACACCCAAAAACTCTTAAATGAGAGATATTTGGTTCTTGGCCACTAACAAGTTGCAAAGGGGAATGTTTATTATTTGCACTTGGCCTTACACGAATTAGTGATGCAGCATGTAATATTGCATGCCCCCAAGCTGAATTTGGCAATTTAGATCGCATAAGCAATGGTCTAGCTATCAATTTTAGTCTCTTGATAAAGGATTCTGCTAGACCGTTTTGAGTATGAACATGAGCAACCGGGTGTTCAATTGTAATTCCAGTTGACATACAATAGTCATTAAAAGACTGGGATGTAAATTCTCCCGCATTATCCATACGGATTTTCTTAATTGTATGATCTGGAAATTGTGCTCGTAATCGAATGATTTGAGCAAGCAATCTTGCAAATGCCATATTGCGAGTGGATAATAAACAAACATGTGACCAACGGGTCGATGCATCAATAAGTACCATAAAGTACTGAAATGGTCCACTCGATGGGAAAATAGGTCCACATATATCTCCTTGAATCCGTTCCAAAAATGTTGGACATTCAGTCTCAACTTTCAATGGAGATGGTCTTGTAATCAGTTTTCCTTGAAAACAAGCAACACATGAGAGATCTTTGGACAAGAGAATATTTTTACTCTTTAATGCATGTCCATGAGAATTTTCAATGATTCTTCGCATCATTATTGATCCCGGATGGCCTAATCGATCATGCCATATAAGGAAATTTTTCGGATCTATTGAATTCTGGTTTATCACCATATATGATTCAACATGATTTATGAAAGTATAATATAATTCGGAATTGTATGATGGAAGTTTTTCCATCACCCTTTTATTTCCTGAGATCATAGACGTGATATATAAATATTCAACGTCATTTTCATTTGTTGTCTCAACATGATAGCCATTTTGGCGTATATCTCTGAAACTCAAAAGGTTTCTTTTTGATTTAGTTGAGAACATTGCATCATTTATGATAAATTGAGTACCATTTGGTAACACAATTTGGGCTCTTCCATAGCCTTCAATGAGGTTTGATGCACCACATATTGTATTTACATTAGCTTTAGCTAATTTAAGATGCGAAAAATATATGACATCTCTCAAGATTGTATGTGTTGTTGCACTATCCGCTAAACATAGTGTTTTGCCATCATCTTTTATTGTAATTGAGGGATGATTATCCATGTCTCTTGAAAAAAATAAATGAGTAAAATTAGAAATAGGAATTTATTATGATAAAGTAAACAAAGCATAAGGGAAATTGGAAATTCAAATACTTCTATATAAAATATAAAAGACATTATTTTCTAATTCATATTCCCATCATTTATTGGTTGGCTGGGCTCCCCATTGACATTTTCATAGAAGTCACCAACATCAAAATGGGTCATGATCATAGGATCCAACTGTGCAAGATTCATGGGATCATCATTCTTTTGCTCAGTGAAGTTTGCCTCGACTCCTTTTCCCTTTAAAGAGGCTTTATAAAGATCAACAAAATGTTTGGGAGTTCGGCAAGTACGATCCCAATGACCTTTCATACCACATCGAAAGCAAGAACTTTCAGTCATTTTAAAATTTCCAGTCCCCTTCTGGTTTCCTTCATTATTCATCCCCTTCATGGGGTAATGTGTCTTTTTTTTGAAATTTGGGGGATATTGAGTACTATGATTTTGATAACTTCCAAAGCTTCGCCCACGACCACGTCCGCGTTTATTAACGCGTCCACCACGTCCACCATGTCTACCACGTCCATGTTGCTGATTACGCCCATAATTATTGCTAAATATAGCATTTGCTTCAAGAATGGGTGTTGACCCAGTTGGACGGGAGTGATGATTTTTCATCAACAACTCATTAGTTTGTTCAGCCATAAGTAGGACAGAAATAAGCTCATAATATTTTGTAAAGCCTCGTTCACGATATTGTTGCTGCAAGAGCATATTTGAGGCATGAAATGTGGAGAATGTCTTTTCCAACATTTCTTTGTCAGTGATCTTTTCCCCACATAATTTCATTTGGGAAGTAATTCTGAACATAGCGGAGTTGTAGTCACTCACACTTTTATAATCTTGCAAACGCAAGTGTGTCCAATCAAAGTTGGCTTTTGGAAGTATCACAGTTTTTTGGTGATCGTACCTTTCTTTTAATTCCTTCCAAATGATCGATGGATCTTTGATAGTTAAGTATTCAGATTTCAACCCCTCATGGAGGTGACGTCGAATGAATATCATGGCCTTTGCCTTGTTTTGATCGGATGCATCATTTCCTTCTTTTATTGCATCTCCAAGATCCATGGATTCAAGGTGAATTTCAGCATCAAGGATCCATGCCAAATAATTATTGCCAGTAATATCAAGAGCATTGAACTCAAGCTTCGAAAGATTTGACATAGTAACTATATGTGATAAAAACATGAATTAATTTTCAAAATAAAGTAAGCATCTAAATAAAGTGAAATAATGAATTCACATATAAACAGTGCATGACATATGATTATATGGAAATAAACATTAAGCATGATTATGAACATATGATAAACACATATTGAACAAGTGCCTTATTTCATTTATAGTGTCTTATAGATATATAACAACGGTAATTATCTTTTACTCTTAGTGTCCAACGGTAACAAAATTACAATGGTAAATTTTGTGCCCAACGGTTACAAACGGTAACAAAATCACAATTGTAAATTTTGTGCCCAACGGTTATATAACGGTAACAAACGGCTATTTTTTCTTCTATAAATTCGATTTTATACACCATACAAAATATCATTCATTCTCTCTTCTACTACATAATCTTCTCAAAAAAAATTGCCATAGAATGTCTCATCCATTTCTAGTTAGTGTTTTCTTAATTATTTTTGTACTTACTATTTGTGTCTTCAACGCAAATGTTCCGACGGATGAATTTTATCGTTGTTTAGAAATGATTGTAATAATGTATGTCGCCTTTTTCTTTACAATATTTGTAATCTTTTATGTTTTAAATTAATCTAATAAAATTTTATTACTTTGCCTTTACTATTTCTTTTTACTCTAAGCATATCTTTAGATGTAACCAAAATTCATGAAATCAATAACGAACTTTACAAACATATCACAAGATGTCACAAACATATTATGCAACAAAACCGGATGATATGGTTGGAACATGATGATTTAGTTATAAACAAAATTTATCATGCCATATGAATAGATAACAATTTTAAAAGTTATGCATGAAATTAATCATCACATATGACTAACGAAGGGAAATATAATTATCCCGAATGCTAGGCTTTTGTGAGTTTCCCGAATTCGGACTCAATGTTGCCATCATTGCATCATGTAAATAATAAGAGGGAAGAAGGATTTGGATCACTACCTTGAGCAAGTCGTGCTGATAACGTATTATAAAATTGATTGTGGTAGTGAAATAGAGATTCAAAGGAAGAGTAAGAACATGTAAGAGATGATAGAGAAGTAGAGTGATTGTATTGCTCTTTTGAATTGAGTTAAGATGTCTTACACAAAGTCCCTTTTTATAGGGCTAGGAAATACATAATAATATAAGAGATTAGGTAAATACATTACCATGAGGTAAGTGCATACATTATCATTAGTCACTTAAGTCATTACCATGAGGTAAGTGCATACATCATCATTAGTTACTTAAGTCATTACCATGAGGTAAATGCATACATCATCATTAGTCACTTAAGTCATTACCATGAGGTAAATGCATACATCATCGTTAGTCATCCATTTTATGATTATGTTTATAACAAGCATCTAATTATTGGCGGTGGTTACTTAAACAGATGATGCTTTTCAACTTTGACAAAAGTAGCAGCCCCTTAATCATACTTCATTATTCAAATTCAATAAACTAGTACAAAATCGAAGTTTCCACCACACACTCATATAGTACACTAGCAAGAGAGAGTAGAAGTGTCGTTTTTGTTTTATTGATCGATTCGTTGTAAATGAATTTTTTGCTCGATAAGGATAATAGTATGTAAAAATATAATCAAGGCATTTCTTTTAGATGAATTTGGATCGTAACAGCTGAATAAGGAATGCATTGGATTTTGGAAGTGTTTAAACATCTGATTAAACAGATTAAATAGTGAGAAAAGACACCAAGGAAGAATCAAACAAAATAGGTTTTCCCCAAAAGTAGCAAAAAGAAAATAAGTTATGTATTCACATAATCACTCATTTATATAATATGATGTGAAACCCTATAAAACTGAAATTACGAAAATGCCCCCACAGCCCTACATTCAACTATATAATATGATCACCATCAGCTTCTGAAAACCTGCTGCTTAATTTACATATCAAACGAGAGAGAGAGAGAAAGATATATATATATAGAGAGATAAAAAAGACTAAGAAAGAGAGAGAGAGAGAGATAGAGAGCTCTGCTAAGGTTACTTCCATTTGTTTCTCACTCAGCTAACCGTTACAAGGTTCGTTTATACAGTTCAAAGTCCCCGTAAATATGTCGATTCGTTCATCATCATCGTCTCTCCAAACACCCCGTTGCCAAAATAATTAGATGAAAAGTTGTTATTATTGTGATTATTCATCTGATGAATCCCTCGGAAAATCAGCAAGTTTTGAAGCTCAATCAGCCTGTGCCTGAGCCGGCTGTGTTCAGTCCGAAGCATAAGGTTCTCGGACCGAACCATCTGACCGTTCTGATGAACGAACCGTAATCGGTTCGAAAGCTCCCTGTTTCTGAAATTCAGCTGGTTCGCTTCGTTCTTCAGGTTCTCAATACGCTTTTGCTTTCGCAGGCGAGACCTGCGAGCTGACTCCCGGTTCGATTTCATCCGCTTTAGCTTCCGATCGTCTAAATCTAAACCCACCGGTTCACAGGCCGGTTCGGTTGAGTACAACAAGCCGTGGTTCGACTCGGCTGACACGGGTGAGCTCTGGTTCGTTTCTGCCGAATTCGGAGATGTTTGGTTTGATTCATAGGAGATAGGGTCCGATGTGATCGGTTCCGGCTCGCTAATGAGATCATGGAAGTCCCATGAGGCAAACTCGACGTCCAAAATTGAAAAAGGGACGCCGGCTTGTGACTCATAGTCGAAGGAGGAACGGGCAGCCAGCGCGACGGACAACATTGGCGGAGATTTGAAAACAGGGGAGTGGGAAATGAAGGAGGGAGAAAAGGGAAGGAAGGTATCGCTTAAGGCCGGTATTTAAAGAAAATTGTAGCACCATAATGGGACCGGCCGGTTTGACCGTTGTTCGGTCCGACCGATTCTGATTCGAATAACTATACTTCCGGTCCACGCGTGTTCAAATCATTTTTATATCATTAACAACTTTTCAAAAAGTAATGGGAAAATAATAAAGTAATTTTTTTTCCTTTTTCTTTGTAAAAAATAAAGTAAAACTACTATAAGGTGATGTCTTGTCTGTAAACTACTAGATGAACGTGATTGCACAACATTATTTCAACTCAATGTCAGTCTCATCTCAAGACTCAAGGTCAAGTTTGGGGATAACTTGTGGTAAGTGCTGTCTTACGTGAACAATTTAGAATATGCGAATTTGGGTCGCCTCGTATTCGTTGGTTTATGTGACACGTACCTAATTGACGTAGTTTGAAATTTGAATTCAATTAAATATTTTGAATGTTTAGAATAGTATAAGTAAAGTAACATCATCAAAATTGAATTATAATATAAGTGAATTTAACCGAATCCATTCTTAATGTAAATTTTTTAATATTTTGATGTTTTTTTTATTGAGCTCGATAGAGGTTAGTTAGTATTTGTTCTGGATGAGGTGAGGAATCGAACAGGGGTACTTCACTTGAAGACCCACCGGGTGCATGCACTCCACTGAGCCATGCTTCGAACCTCTAATATTTTGATGTTAAGATCGTTAATATGTGCAATAAATTCAGATAGATTCGTCTAGTGTCAAGTAAAACTAATTAAGAGGAGCGTTTAATTGAGAATTCCTTTTTCTGATTTCTCGCTTCCTCCACCACTTCCGCCTGATTCTCCTCCGCTCTAACCATCTCCATCAGTCCCAAGTGGTGATGGGGGATTTCGGTGTTGATGATGGCGGCGGTTGGTCTTTTTGACGGTTGTGGCGGCTTAGGCAGCTACTTGTACATATGTTTGTAGTTCGGATGTGGCATAGGTGGTTGGGCGGAAGGTGCGGCGTAATCGGTTTGGTTGGCGGGATGGCGGCTGGGCGACGGCCTTCGTCGGGTTGCTGTTATTTTTGTTGTTGTATTTATGTGGTTAGCCGGTCGTTTCTTTGGCTGGGTTGGATCGACTTGGCCTGCTATGCACAGCGGCTCCAGTTGTTGGGGTACCGGTTTTCGGTTGTTGTGCTCTTGGCCGGTTACGACCGGGTGGCGACGGTGGAGAACGTAGTTTTCTCCCCTGTTCGGTGCTTTGCTTCTGTCAGCTGCGGCTGGATGGTGTTGGCACGGTTGTGCTGGTTGTCGAGGATTTTTAGCTGGACACGTTGGTCGCTTTGATGTGGGTTAGTGTCGGCTTCTTTGCCGTCCAGTTGTTTCGTTGTGTCCTTAACTTGTAGGGCAAAAAGTCCTTTGTTTGTAGCCTTTGGGCGTGTTTATCGAGAAAAAAAAGAGAATTCCTTTAAATTTCGAAAACTTGAGACCCCAATCTTCACCTTCTCAAATTCAAGATGCATTTTTCAAGATGCATTTTGGTGGTGACACGTGTCCCATGTACATTTTCAAAGAGCATTTAATGCAAAGTCAAAGTCATTTTTTTACTTTGCTTTTTGGACATGTGTCACATGCAGATTCAAATATGCATCATGATCTAATGGTGAGATTTGAGTTCTCAAGTTCTGGAATTTTTTAAGGGTTCTCAACCGAGCGCTCCCCAACTAATTAAATAGAAGTTTTTTTGCTGGACGGGTACAAATTTAATACATATCATCTAGTACATATATATATTACATCTCGATCAGTTCTGAAATCATTGGTACAAATGTAACCGTCGCTTGAAGCACATGCAATGTTTATCACCTTTTACCATGGATCTGCGCACATCTACCCCGTAATTGCTACTACATTTCTCGACATCTGAAGTACATGCCACATCGGACACTTTTACCATTGCAAGCACGTCC
This sequence comes from Rhodiola kirilowii, assembly GCA_033675215.1. NCBI lineage: Eukaryota > Viridiplantae > Streptophyta > Magnoliopsida > Saxifragales > Crassulaceae > Rhodiola > Rhodiola kirilowii. The sequence continues at coordinate 2,644,389 of CM066203.1, read as the reverse complement.
ATTATTGACGGACGATATCATCTCTACAAGAGAGCAACAATATCCACGCGCGAGGCAAGAAGACATAGACATCCGCGAGAAAACAAAAAGGAAATGATTAATGAAGAAGAAAAATTTCATAAATTATGATAAATTAGTGACCACAGCACTCGAACCTAGAATGTAAAGATCCCACTATTCAAGATGAACCACTTAACCAACAGGCCACCACTTATGTTGGCTAACTAAATAAAAGTTTAACTGAATTAATTTTGTAAACCGAAGATTTAGCTTTTGAGTCAGCCGGCACTATAGAGTGGGACAGGTTAGATTCTTGTGGGATTTAGGTGACGTAGGCAGATGGGTCCTACTTGGAGATGTGCTTAAAGCTTAATCACGAAGAAACAAAGCAAGGTGGAGTCCACTAATTAGCACGTGCCGACCATCAAAGCAACGTGGCGCGTCTAATGGGTAGACCTTCATGTATCAGAATTTTTGATAAATAACTTGATTTTCCTGTTTCGATTAAACTCGTAACAAATACAATTTGATTTTAAATATAACTAATGAAATGAATTATTGAAAAATTAAAATGAACAAAACAAGCTTTTATTTTATCGTGAGGTGTCCGAAGCTGTTCCAAAAAAAAAGGTGACATAGACATGCCAGCTAGACAAAGGTCTTTAATCATAGATTTCGCTAGATTCTGAATTCAAAAGTTTGAAGAACATGTTCCACCCACCACGTGCGCTTATCCATTTCGTGAAAGAATGTAACATTGCTTTTGAAAATTCGAATGATAAATACGTTTCATAGAGTAGAATTTTCAAATGTAATAATGAACATTTATTTTGTTTATTTTTCATTTTTCCGAAATGTTTTTATGCATCTTATTAGTTTCAACTTTTAACTGACTTTTTTAAAATAAAATAAAAAATCAAATGATATATAATTTGTCTAGCTTAAGTCAAATACTGCCTATGATGACTATGGAAAATGAACAAATTAAACTTGGTAGATCCGTCTCTAAACATCTGTAACCTATAAAAATAATTTAAGGATGCTGTCATTTGATACTCCACGGAGGAGCAAGATTTCGTATTACTGTATGGGACTGGACTCAACGTGTTGTCCCATGGGACGACTGGAGTCAAGGTGGACCACGAAAGCCAATGCGAGCTGCCTGAGCCTGACATGAGTAGGATTCCTCGGCATGATCGTCTACGAGCCATAGTCTTTAAACAGCTTGATCTTCTTTTCAAATCTTAGTATGTAGTTGTTGTGAATGATCACATGCTTTCCTCTTGTTTCCTTTGTCCCATGTTTTGTTTCTGAAGTACAGCCCCTCGCTGTTGGAAAAGCCACCTGCGGCAACAGGTACAGATCTGCCTGAACCAGAAATTAAATGGAATTAGGGACATAACAGTATATCACATCACATAACCTGTACATTTCACTTAAAGGTGAGATCTAGTAATCTCGATCATAGATTTGTTTATTTTTATTTTTATGGAAGATTGGATTTTAACGAGCCTAAGTAACAATTCCTGGCCAATACAGAACTTTAATTTAGTATGCAAGTGAACATTAGCCAGAGCCATTGAATTTTAAAACATAAACGGAAAAAAGATTACATCCTAATTTTAGCAAAATTGCAAGTTCTCTTATTTGCTCCTCCTTTTCCCAAAGTAAACTTTCATATTTTTGTCTCATCAGCTGCTTCGGTTAACAATCATTATATATGCAGCTCAGCTGCTATGGAAGATCTGTATTGTGGGTTTATATGAGATGGATACTTCACATGTTTCAAACATGGTGGTAAAAAGAAGGATTGATTTCTGAGTGCTCATAGATGACAACAATTTTTAGTATAATGATTTGTTTTTTTTATTAGAGAAGCATTCCACAATTGAAAAGAGGCAAAATATACAATAACCTACCTGTTTGGCAGTTTTCATTAGTGCCCAATTGAATGCTGGTTGATCATTTGCCTTCTTCTCCTTGGACCATGGCTGTTCTATCCATTTGTTCAAGACTAGTTTCGCTCCTGCAGTTGGACGCACATAAATCATACAGTTGCATATGTATGGTCGGCCTTTTCTCCCAGGAGGGGGCAGATCATGCGAGTAATTTAGAAGCTTCACCTGATTATGAAACAAGTTTGAGCTGGTTAAAAGTAAGACAATTAAATAGTTTGAAAGCCATGTTAGTACTTGACGAGTCAAATACATACAAATATAGCCATGAACATGGTAACATAGAGTCGGAGGTATATCCATCTATGGCTCGAAAACAGATACTACATCATGACCTACTTTGAAACTTGTAGATTTAATTGTGAACAGGATCCATGCTGATTTTTGATTATGCATGGCCTGGAATTGTAAACATTATGCGACTATACAAAGATAACATGAAACTGAAGGACACTGCCATAAAGCAGATGCCTGGAATGTCTCATCTCAGAGAAGTAAAGTTAAAGAATCCCTGGTGCAAAATTAAAAAGGAAGTTCATAAGTTTCTTTTAATTTCCCCATTTTAATGGAGAACTAGTATAAAAGCTGTTCCATGAAACTAGAGGCATTAAAAGAAGATACACTAGCAATTCGGGATAGTGCGTAATCATGTATAAAACTCAAATGCCATACAAGCAGCTCACTGGAACCACTTGGAAGGATAAACATTGTGATACTGATCAAAATGGGTACGGTCACCCAACTGTGATTCATGCGATTAATAATCTCATTGGTCACTTATTATAAATCCACAAACTAAAAGATTCGAGCACACATCCTAATCTCAGTTGTGAAAACATAGCATAGTGAATAATTAATATATATATATAGCTTCGTAAGTACACCTGAGAGCCAAACTTGTGTGCCATTTGAGCATCAGGTGCAGGAGGAGAACAAGAACAGCATGATCAGGCCACTTTTCGTTGACCATATCGAGGGTCGCATAATCCTCAGCGATAACAAGCACCTTATCTTGATGCTTGGGCCTGAAAATACTAATTAACCAGTTATTGAGAAATGGCAAGTAAGGCAGACTGACAGAACACAAAATGACCGTCCCATCCTTGGCCACAAAAGGTACAGCGTATAAGCACTCCACTTGGAAGATCTTCTGGTTGTGAAAACATCATTTGAAACACCAATTTTTGTTCACCAACGGCAACGACACACAAACTTGATTGATTTTCTCTGAAGGAGAAGTCCACCAATCATCCCCAATTATAGTTCATACCAATACCAAGTCTATAACCCCCCGATGTCAAATGTAGTAAAAAAAAACACTACTTTTTGCAATTTTCTTGTTTAATTTTCAAGCAGAGAACCAACACATTGGATAAAAACCAACCATTTTACCCTCTAAATCATTTTCACAAACACCTCATCCGCTACCATCCAAGGAGTATATGAAACCAAATCGCCACAACGCCAATGAGGAAAATGTAACCCGAAAGAGCGTAATTACACAATCAATTATTCGGAACAAAAAGGAGAAAAGAAGGATACAATAAGCATCAAACTGTAGATAGAAGCACTAAAAAAAATGCAGGGATGGTAACATTGATGTAAGTGTAACCCAGAATGTGTGGAATTCGTCCGATCGGACTTAGGGTTTTTCAATTCAGTGAGTGTTGAATCAACCGAAATTTGTTGAGGTCTGACGGAAGCAAAGAATCGTTACCGGAGTTTGGAGCAGGACTACGAGACACAGGCAAAACAATGTTTATTTTTTTCATTACATGTTTATTGAATATTAAATGGGTTTGGATCAAATACAAATCAATATTATAAATAAAAATTACAAATTCATAAAAAATTCGACACGTGTCAAAATGAACCAATCAAAATTCAGCCGAGATTTCATCCAGTCGGGGTTATTTTTGTAAATAAAAAAATTACATGTGGACTTATTTAAAAATATATAAATGATATGAGGGGTATAAACGTCCAAAATTTGCTACAGTAATGTTCATACTTAAAAAAACAATGTTCAGACTTAAACCAGTAATGACAAATACTTAAAAAAAACATTGTTCAGACTTAAAAAAACAGTGTTCAGACTTAAAAAAATAATAATGAGACTTAAACCATTAACGATCAGACTTAAACAACAATGTTCAGACTTAAAAAACAATGTTCAGACGTAAACCAGTAATGACAATACTTGAAAAAACATTGTTCAGACTTAAAAAAACATTGTTCAGACTTCAAAAATAATAATGAGACTTAAACCATTAACGATCAGACTTAAATAACAATGTTCAGACTTAAAAAAACAATGTTCAGACTTAAATCAGTAATGACAATACTTGAAAAAACATTGTTCAGACTTAAAAAAAACATTGTTCAGACTTAGAAAAACATTGTTCAGACTTAAAAAAATAATGTTCAGACTTAAATAACAATGTTTGAACACTACCATTTAAGTCTGAACACTACATTTTTAAGTCTGAACACTACCATTTAAGTCTGATTATTAAGTATTTTTAAGTCTGAACATTAAGTATTTTAAGTCTGAACACTACCATTTAAGTTTGAACACTACCTTTTTAAGTCTGAACACTACCATTTAAGTCTGAACACTACCATTTAAGTCTGATTATTAAGTATTTTTAAGCCTGAACATTAAGTATTTTAAGTCTGAACACTACCATTTAAGTCTTAACACTACCATTTAAGTCTGATTATTAAGTATTTTTAAGTCTAAACATTAAGTATTTTAAGTCTGAACACTGCCATTTAAGTCTGAACACTACTTTTTTAAGTTTGAACACTACCATTTAAGTCTGAACACTACCATTTAAGTCTGATTATTAAGTATATTTAAGTCTGAACACTACCATTTAAGTCTGATTATTAAGTATTTTTAAGTGTGAACATTAGTATTTTAAGTCTGAACACTACCATTTAAGTCTGAACACTACCTTTTTAAGTCCGAACACTACCATTTAAGTCTGAACACTACCATTTAAGCCTGATTATTAAGTATTTTTAAGTCTGAACATTACCATCTTAAGTCTGAACACTACCATTTAAGTCTGAACACTACCATTTTAAGTCTGAACACTACAATGTTCAGACTTAAATCAGTAATGACAAAACTTAAAATGGTTATAATCAGACTTAAAATTGATAATGATCAGACTTTAATATGGTAATGATCAGACTTACATGCAGAAATTGGAACATCTGAAGAATGCTATGCAAAATTTGATGTTTATGCGCCTGTGTCAGAATTTGATGAAAGCCTAGTATTTTTTGGTGGAAACGGCATTCTGAGCAAGATTCACAACCACGCGGCGAGGTCGGTATTTTTAGGGCAAATTCGATCATCTGAAGGGTCAAATTCATGTTTTAATCAAAAATAATAATATAAAAAAATTAGTGTTTTAATCCTCTTTAATTTTAAGTCTGATCATAGAATTCTTTTTAAGTATGATCATTACCATTTTAAGTCTGATCATTAAGAATTTTTAGTCTGATCATTGCTTTTTTTTAAGTCTGGTCATTAAGTCTTTTAAGTCTGAACACTACCATTTAAGTCTGAACACTACCTTTTCTGAACACTACCATTTAAGTCTGAACACTACCATTTAAGTCTGATTATTAAGTATTTTTAAGTCTGAACATTAAGTATTTTAAGTCTGAACACTACCATTTAAGTCTGAACACTACCTTTTTAAGTCTGGACACTACCATTTAAGTCTGAACACTACCATTTAAGTCTGATTATTAAGTATTTTTAAGTCTGAACATTAAGTATTTTAAGTCTGAACACTACCATTTAAGTCTGAACACTACCTTTTTAAATCTGAACACTACCATTTAAGTCTGAACAATACCATTTAAGTCTGATTATTAAGAATTTTTAGTCTGATCATTGCTTTTTTTTAAGTCTGATCATTAAGTCTTTTAAGTCTGAACACTACCATTTAAGTCTGAACACTACCTTTTCTGAACACTACCATTTAAGTCTGAACACTACCATTTAAGTCTGATTATTAAGTATTTTTAAGTCTGAACATTAAGTATTTTAAGTCTGAACACTACCATTTAAGTCTGAACACTACCTTTTTAAGTCTGAACACTACCATTTAAGTCTGAACACTACCATTTAAGTCTGATTATTAAGTATTTTTAAGTCTGAACATTAAGTATTTTAAGTCTGAACACTACCATTTTAGTCTGAACACTACCTTTTTAAGTTTGGACACTACCATTTAAGTCTGAACACTACCATTTAAGTCTGATTATTAAGTATTTTTAAGTCTGAACATTAAGTATTTTAAGTCTGAACACTACCATTTAAGTCTGAACACTACCTTTTTAAGTCTGAACACTACCATTTAAGTCTGAACAATACCATTTAAGTCTGATTATTAAGTATTTTTAAGTCTGAACAATACCATCTTAAGTCTGAACAATACCATTTTAGTCTGATTATTAAGTATTTTTAAGTCTGAACATTAGTATTTTAAGTCTGAACACTACCATTTAAGTCTGAACACTACCTTTTTAAGTCTGAACATTAGTATTTTAATTCTGAACAATACCATTTAAGTCTGATTATTAAGTATTTTTAAGTCTGAACAATAACAACTTTTGGACTAAATTGAAAATAATATTATTAGGTTTTATACCCATTCGTGTGAAATGACTATTATACCCCTCCGTGTTTTCTCCGGGATTTCGATTATACTGGGACGCGTGTCGGCTTTATAATCGGTTTGTAGTTTTTATTTATAAACAGGTTTGTACCTGAACCGCACCCATATTAAATAACATATATTTATCTTTCTTTTTTTATGGGAATAACATATATTTATCTTACATAATATTTTTTTAACATTTGAAAAAAAAAAGTCTTGGGCTACGCGCCAGTGAATGGTTTTTTTGCTCGGGCCCAAATATCCAATTGTTGGCCCTTCCGAAAGCCCAAAATGTGGGACCCACAGAATTCGATGAAGAATTTATGCAAATAGGTTTGTGTTTTCTGGAAGTGTTTAATTGAAGAAACAACTGACAAATTCTTTAAATTAGGGTTTCCACAAACTTGCAGGAACCTTTGATTCATTGGAAATTATGTCAATGTTTATATACATGTTACAAAGACACTAACCTAAGCATACTCAACAGCTCAACATGGAACAAACAGCCACGGACCGTTGAGTATATGCAAGCACAAGGAGATGCATATTGTCGCGACAACTGAAGTTTTCGTCGATACATACCTCACAAACTTCAACACCTCTGTCCAAGACTTCCCCATGGATAACATCTACACTTCTCTTCAAAGCCTCGAACAGCTTCTCCAACATTAGTGTCAAAAACGATCTCACTGTTTCAAACGTGACTCTTCCCGTGACATCAAGAACAAATCTTCTATTGCTCGGGACAGCCAATGTAGATGATACTTTACTCATCCACCCTTTCTTGTTCTTACTACCCTCATCAAAAGACTTTCTTCTCTTTAGTGCCGTTGATATGACTTCTAACCCATTGAGTATTTGCTTTGGGCTGTGGCTTTGGTTGGAAGAGTAGAAAGAGCTCGAGCCACGATTGTTGTGTGATTCTGAACCAGTTAACACTTGATGAGATGTTTTAATGAAAGTTTCAACGGCTCCGTTGCAGACTGAAACCAACGTGTCTTTAACTTGTCTTTCGTGTTTGGGATTTGTTACCCCTGCTAACATCTCGTCGTAAGTGTTGACATGTATTGTTTTTTCCAAGTACACCGTGACAGCTGTGCTGACGAGCATATGTATACAACCTCCGATCACCTCTTTACCCTTATCGCTACAAACCACATTAACCCACCACGGATCATCAGGGGCGTCCCCCTTGCTTGGATTCTTCGAGTTAACATTAACCTCATTACTCGCATAAAATCCCACCACCAAATTCCTAGCAAAACTGCCCACCACAGCGGAAACAAAGCCAGACCCGGCTTTACTAAACATCCTATCCATTACTTGATCTACAAAACTCGAGCCTTCACCATCCTCTCCCCCACCCATTTCAGCTCGATAGCCTCGCAATATTCCAACCGTGAAAGCTCCGGTAAACCGAGCTACAACACCTGATAACTCATCAGACCTTGCAATCTTCGAAACCTGCCTCAAACTCCTTGGAACCTCATCAGTATCAGACTGCAGAAACTTCTTCAAATCCCTGGACATAATTCCAACCGTCTCGGCTGAATCAGACACCGCTTCAGCCACAGAAACTAAAGCACCCAAAATCTTAACAAACTTCTGTCTCTTCCTCACCACAGCTGGAGATTGATAAACCCTGTAAACACCGTAGCTCGACAACCCTAAAGCCGACATTAAAACAATCCATTTCTTTCTCCGAATTGAGTAATCCAGCCCCTTACGCACCAATCCAAACTCCATCAAATCATGAAACAATCACAATTCCTAATCACAAGAAACAACCTTTTCAGCCGAGGTCGCTCTAAATCCCTGCCTAAATGAAACCCTAATAAAAATCAACAAACCGAGCTCGTTCCGAGTCCCAAGATTCAATATTGTCTTCGAAGGAGGGGTGAGAAGGTTGAAAAGTAAACTTGGGTATCGGATAGAGATGAACCTGATGATGACGACATGGAGATTGGCGACTGAGAAAACGGCGAGGAGATTGGATAATTGATTTCGGGATGGGTTAGAGGAATTGGATTGTATACGTGTTGATTGGCTATCTCGATTGAGTGTTCAGTTCTTCGTTTCTCGCTGTAGGGGTTCGGATTGGATTGAAACGAACGAGTTGTGGAAAAAACAGAGCATGAGGTGTCGGGTGGGTCTGGGCACTAAATTTAGTGGATAAGGTCGTTGGAATTGTAGGTCGGTTTCGGTTTGCGAACCCATTCCGCCCTTAATTATTTCAATAAATAAAATACAAAGATAATACAAATTTTATAAGACGAAAAACTAAATACGAATGAAGATATATGTATAAAAAGTAGAATGCGGTTCAGGTAAAATTCACGATTATATATGAAAACTAAAAATTAGATTTCAAGTTGATACGTGTTCAATTTCGTCGAAACCTCGAATATAACATAGAGGGGCATTATAGTCATTCCACATATCACGGATTTCAAATCATACTTAACTTTGTCCAAGTTAAGTGATCAGACTTATTTTGTCCAAATTCAGACTTAACTTTGTCCAAGTTAAGTCCGAATTTGACAAAATAAGTCTGAAATTGTCATTCAGCCTTAACTTTGTCCAAGTTAGTCCGAATTTGACAAAATAAGTCTGAAATTGTCAAATTCAGACTTAACTTTGTCCAAGTTAAGTCCGATCAGATTTAACTTTGTCCAAGTTAAGTCAGATCAGACTTAACTTATGCATTTGTTAAGTCTGGATAAATTTTAGGACGTTTATACTCTCGCATCTGTTATGTATTTTTAAATAAGTCCGTTTTTAAAAAAATTTATTTATAAAAAGCGCTCTGAATTATAATTGTTCGAGAGTGTCACGTGTCGAATTCTTCGCTAGTTTATTATTTAAATGTGATTTTTATTTGATCCAAAACCTTAAAAAAATATTTTTTTTATTTTTAGACATAAGTATTGTTACTCTGAAGGCCAGAATATGTACGAGAGAAAAACAGCTTAAATAATCTGATGTTATGTACATAACAATAACATTGTGATTTTCACAAGCTCAATACAGACTGGTTCGTTTCTGAACAATAAGGAAGCCGAGGTGTAGAAGAATATGTATGAAAATAGTAATGACTTGATATGGAACAGGGAGGAGCAGGATGTGTGCCTGTAGGCGTGTGTCAAATTTCATCAATATCTTCAACATTGAGCCAGTCATTTGATTCCTTGTTGGGAGATCCGGCAAGTTTTACATCTGAGAGTTTGTTCTCTTTGGCTGAATCAGAAGAGCTTCGGCTCAGCTGAACCCAGTCCCGAGATTTTGTTGAAGAATCAGAGGTGTATGTGGCTTTCTTGGTATCTGCGGGAATGTCTGTGTCATCCTCCTCAAGATCACTGAATGAGACGTCCTCATCGTTTGTTATTGGTATGTTAATTCCACTGCCAGTCCCAGTTCCTGCTTCTGTGGTTTCCTCCTTTAACCAGTCATCATCTTCATCATTGTCATTGAATGAACTTGAAGGGAGATCTGGAGAAGATCTCTGAGCTTGTGGCACAGTTTTGGGTCCTTCTTTGACAACCGACTTGTCCACAATTTGTATGTCTTTGACAGAGTCTGTATACCTTTCAGTTTCAGGGATGAGTGCTTCTGTAGGAGCTGATTTTGGGGCAGAAGGGTGGGAAGGCACAGTTTCAACCTGTGCATCGGATGGGACAGAGAGAGATATTTCATGCGATGAGGCATCATACTCTTTTTTACAGAAAGCATCTCCTTCTGAAATATCTGATTCTACTTCTGTTTCCCTTCGATTCTGCATTTCTTGGGTTAACCTGGCTCTAGTTTCCAGAATCTGCAACACTTATTTACCAGTTAATTAACAAGTATAATCCAGTCGTTTCACATTACATCTAATATAACTACTTTCCGGCTGTTCTGTTTAATTCATTTTCCTTTGATTCTGCATTTCTTGGGTTAACCTGGCTCTAGTTTCCAGAATCTGCAACATTTATTTACCAGTTAATTAACAAGTATAATCCAGTCGTTTCACATTACATCTAATATAACTACTTTCCGGCTGTTCTGTTTAATTCATTTTCAAGAAAACAAAACGGAGTAATATTGTTACTCTTGTTAATTGAACATCCAATATTGATACTGCCTATTAAGTAACTTCAACTGGCTGATGTGGTTAATCACCAGCTAAATACGACGATTTAGCAAATACTACGAAAACACAAAATTGCAACCTTAAGACCGCACAAAAACTGAACAAGAAAACTAACAAATTAAAGCCTGTGAAAAGGACAAACAGGGGACAGGAGAAAGGCCTAATGAATAATATGCGACAAATAAATGTTGGACTTAGAGAAAAACACAACTAAGATCTCATATCTCACACCATTGAAAAAAATCTTCCTTGACGATAGACAATATCAGCAAGCGCAGCCAGATGAAAACTTACTTGAGGTGTTGAAATGAGATCAGCATCATGTTTATCAAGTCTGGGATGCACAAGTACAAAGTATATCTTCCAAAAGAAATCTTCACTTATATACTCAGGACAAAGCTCAAACCTAAGAGCTGCCAATTCCGGCACAAGACGTTCAACAGCTAACGCATGTTCTTGCTGGGCATCAGACATGTCAAAATCTGCAAACAAAAGATCCAATACATGCTAATGCATCGAACAATCCATCTTATGATCTTAACATACCCTAATATATGTAGCTTCTGGTATCCAACAACAGCTTCCAAGCTGATAATTAACAACCCTAATTCGCGTACCAAAGTATTCAATTACTTATATCAAGAAACTAAAATAGTAAAATTATCAGCAATTCAACATCTTAGAAGAACAAGGAATCAAATGATTTACCGTCTTGTTCCTGGTCATCATCAGCAAGTGGAAAATCCAACCAAGTCTCAGGATGCATCGCAATATTCGTAACAAACGCCACAACCTCCTCCGTCACACCAATCGCACTTCCACTAGCATACTCTCCGACCGACCCCTGATCCAATCCAAACTGCAGAATACTCGTCGCCATCTTCGACAACTCCGAAACGGCTTTAGTACCGCCAGACAGCTTCGTAATCCCGCTCTTAAATCTCCCACCGATCTCCGCAAAATCACTCCTGATCCCATCAATCCCCGCCGCCGCCGCCGCTTCCTCACTCCTTTCTCGATCCACCTCACTTTCGAATCCACCAAAATTGGACTCTTTGATCGGTGATTCCTGAGGCGGAGGAGCAAGAAACGAAGCCACGCCCCAAAATTGACGAGTTAGGGTTTTAGTGATCTCGTTGAGATCCTCCTTCACGCCACCACGCGCCGGTTGACCTTCTTCCGATTGTGATGCTGACGAGTCATCATCATCGCCGCCGTGAAGAGGCTCTTGCTCGCTGGATTCCGATACGGCGCCGTTTTCGTCCCCGTCGAGTTTTAGCGAGTTCACTATCGACCCAAACCATGACATCTTCTCTCTTGCTCTAATCCAAAATCTTGCAGCAGAGAACGCAGAAATCCCCAATTGAAGACGACGCGCTACTTTAAAACGCCGCCGTATTACACTTCGAAATAACGAAACGGTGCTGCTCTAAATCGCGTCGCTTCATTCATATGGCTGCCCAACGACACCGTTTCGGGCTCGATGCTTCTCCCGTCTTCACCATTTTCTGTTTTTCCACAGTTGCGAAGTTTATCTTTTTCATCGAATTCTCGCTCAGCGATGCTGCTGAAAATTCGGCTATGGAGTTTCCGGGTTGGGATTCCAGCACCCAGTTCGTCATCTTCCCTGAAGCTTCAACCTTTTCGGCTGAAACTTCAACCTACGATGTCGAGCTCAGCAGCGCAAAACCCTAGCCTGGCGGCGATGTCCAACGAGTCGAAGTTGGCGGTTTCTGAAGGAAATAAGTTCGTTAAGAAATTTTTGTTTGTGCCGCCGGGTGTGGAGCCGGATGAGGTTACGGAGAAGATGGTGTTACCAGGGTCAAACATTGTGATTGGGCCTTATGCGGGACATTCGCAGATTAAGGAGATTGAGTTTGTGAAGAGTAGTAATCGTGCTAAAGATTGCCCGAAGGATGAGCGGCCGGAGTTTGCGATTCTGGGTCGGTCGAATGTGGGGAAGAGCTCGCTGATTAACACTCTTGTTAAGAGGAAGGAGGTGGCTCTCACGTCTAAGAAGCCAGGTTTCTGAAGTTGTGTATTTTAGTATTTTGTTTTCTGGGATTTGAGGTTGAGATTTTTGGTTTGGTTCTGCAGGGAAGACTCAGCTTATTAATCATTTTTTGGTGAACAAGAGTTGGTATATTGTTGATTTGCCTGGTTATGGGTGAGTTTTATGTGTGTTTTTGGCCTTTGTCTAATTTTAATGACGAGCAATGATGTGTATCTTCGCTTGAGTTTTGACCTTTACCGTATGGTCTTACAGTGTGTTTGGTATGGTTAGATGTGAGGTGAATCTCGACGATGGATGAATTCTTTATCTGAGAAGTTATGTATCTGATTGAAGTACTTGGGTGTTATGGCTTGGCGCAGTTACAATTCTTCAATGATAAGGATAAATAGTTTTTATGAGGCCACAGATGTGATTGGTGCGACTTGGTTACTCTTGTCTATTATGGTGTTCTAGTTTTCAGAATTTCGTTAAGCTACTGCCAACTATATTGCCATTATTCGTGTTGGACCGGTGCTAGGTTTTGATGAATTTGAACTCAATTTGTGCTGCGGAAAAGTCCCCCAGGCTATCCTGTTTGAAAATCGTAATATAATCAATGAAGTATTATATGATTTGTTTGCTTTAGTTTTCTGCAGTTTCAGTTTGAGGTTGTCTTTGGTGTATATACATTTGATTTATCAGTCACTTGAGTAAGTTGTTGTACATATCTCAAATTATTCTTGTTTCAGGTTTGCAACTGCCTCGGAATCAGAAAGAATGGACTGGTCTGCATTTACCAAAGGGTATTTTCTGAATAGAGAATCGCTTGTCGCTGTGTTATTACTGATTGATGCAACCATTCCACCAAAAAGAATCGATATTGATTGTGCCAATTGGCTCGGAAGAAACAATGTAAATACACTCCTTCTCAAATCCATCTTTTGTGTTTGAGGCATATCCGTCCACCTGACAACAAACTTGGTGAATAATAATATCAATAATTTTGTTAAAGTTGTGGGTCTCTTATCACCAGATACCAATGACAATAGTCTTTACCAAGTGCGACAAAATGAAGGGCAAAGGAAGACGGCCAGAAGAGACAATAGGAGCGTTTCAAGATTTCATGAAGGAAAATTACAAGCAGCATCCCCCGTGGATCATGACCAGCAGTGTCTCAGGTTTGGGTCGAGATGAGCTTCTTTTGCACATGTCTCAATTAAGGAATTACTGGGATCAGTAGTATGCAAAATACAATGTTTCACGTTGAGGTACCCGCTACCCAGCAAACAGGTAAGCCAAGTAGTTATAGGCAAGTACAATCTTTGGAACTGGAACTTCCTCAATATGTATCAAATGAAATTTTCCAATTTCTTTCTTAACCGAGAGTATGCAAGTGAAGCTACTTTTATTCGACAAAAATAATGTTTGAGGTCTCGAAATCTGTATTTTAAGTGAAGTGTTTTGCAAGAAAATAAATCCGTTTATATACTATAATTGATCCATACAGTTGGTCTTTTGCGACTGATGGCTACAAATTACAGATAAGGCAATGGTAAGGAACTCAGGTAAGCGACCGGACTAAAGAACTGTGCTCTGATCCAAACCAGACATACTCCCAGGACTCGACAGTAGAAAAGAACACCATGAATTAGAAGATGGCGAGAGAGCAAAAGGAGAAGTGTAATTCTCTGCCACCCTCCCCGCTTTCACCTCAGCAGGTGCATGCAGCTGCAATCTACCAGATCCACCCAAGTGGAAATCAAGCGGGGCAGGAGCCACAGTCTGCAGGCGACTAGGCTCAAACTCAGATGTCTGCGCGCCAGTCAACTTCTGAACCAAATCCTTGAACTCCATGGGCTTCACCTTGTAAACTCTTGTTGGGTTTGGTGGCAGTGGCGCGATTGGTTTCCTCCACGGCTTATATATTGGTTTCCTCACCGAATGGAGCAGATCAGCAGACGCATTGCTTGTCTTCCTTCCTTGTGTCGCAATCTGTGAAGATGAAAATGATGTGTTGTGGCAAGCTTCCATATTCTGAACTGTGTCTTAGTGTTGCCCCTTGAAAGCTTGAATTGAGGAATGTTTTGGTTGATGGATTTCCCAACTGGGTGGATTTGTATTTATGGGTAGGAGTTGAGAACATGTTTTTGTCTGGACACGGCGTGCTGATGCAGAAGAAGGCTAGTGAGGAGGGTCAAAGGGTTGAAAATCATGACATTATTGAATCTTGGATGTTCATACAGGGAATGAATGAAGTAAGATCAAACGTGGCTTTCGAATGAAGAGATGTGATTGGTTGAGCAGCCGGCCCCGCAAGTGTGTAGAAGCACCCAGCCCAGCCGCCTCTCTAATTGCCTCTAAATCACTATTAATAATTACGTAATTAACAAGAATTGCATCCTAATGACATATATGTCTGCCGCCTCAACTAATATGTTTTCTACAGAAATACAAAATAATTATTTACTCAAATGATTCTTAATTGATGATAAATGTTTAGAAGCTTCTCGCTTGTTTATTATTAATATTAAATATCTCTTTATTGCAAGTTAATATTACATTACATTTTTTCAACGGTTGAAAAAATGTCAATGTAATATTAACTTACAATAAATGAAGTTAAAGAAGGTCTTCATTAGCGGGAATAGACAACTACTTTATCGAGATTAGATTTGACCAGGATACTTTTTCTTTTTAAAATTCACTGTTTTCTTATTTAGCATGTGAAAATGATGGGGCTATTGCATTAATTTACAATTTCAATAATTATTTGTGGCGGCCGCATTTTTATCTTTGTCAAGCACCAAGACTATGTAACATTTCCTTAACCTCTCTCTAAGAGCATATATACCGGTATGAGATTTAGGGACGTTCTATCCGGTTTCGAGGATGTTCGGGAAAAAAAAATTGAACAGTCGTTGAAAATGACGTTCTCGGTAGAGGACGTTCGCGAGGACGTGCGGCTCGAGCACGTTTGAGCGGACGTTCTCCAAAAATAAATTGGATTGTTTTAAATACAAATTAAACTCCAATTACACCCTATCAATCGCCTGACAAACTTCCGATCATCGCTCGAAACGAATAAGTCGTCCGAACTGCATTTTGGAGATGATGAACAGTACAATGACCTGCCGCGCGTTCGCCTATGACATTAAAATCGCGCTCGCTTTAGACATTACTCCTAATGTCTGAATAGAACGCGGTAAATTTGTAATGTCTGAAATGAACGCGTTGGGGAAGTTTCGCGCGATCGCAAATAACGTTAGCACCACGTTCTCTTCAGACATTAAGAGTAATGTCTGACGCGAACGCGACTCGTAATGTTGAGTTGGGACGCGGCGCACTCTGATCTATATTAACGGTCATATTAACGGCCATTTTTTTGCTCCAACGGCCATATTTCCTCCCATCTATAAATATGCACTTAACTTCTCTCATAAATCACACAATATTTTCCTCAAAATGTCTTCCAATTGGTCTATGTCTGAAGATGTACAATTGTGTATATCTTTTTGTCGGCAATCCGTTGATCCAATAACCGGCGTTAGACAGAAAGTTGACAAATTGTGGGAAAAATTCATAGTGATTTTTACGACGCTTGGCTTTTGGGTGGTAACCAACCTAGGGAGGAGCCTAGGTCTCATGCTGCGCTCGCTTCTCGTTTTGCCAAAGTGAAGCCGATGTTGGTTTTCTGGGGTTCTTGTCTCTCCTACGCAGAAAGAAATAGAGAATCCGGATGTAATTTGCAAGACGAGGTAATTATTTCATTACAATAATGATTTGTATATGAACTAGTTCTATTTGTTTGATTGTGTTGCTTAATTTCAAAATGAATAGATACGGAAAGCTCAAACAATGTATATTGCGAAAAATAAGGAGTTCAAACACTTTGCTTGTTGGGAAGAAGTGAAGGATCACCAAACATTTGCTCGAACAGCAACAAGTACTCCCCCAACTTATACATACGAAGCCAACGCAGAGATTGATGAAGTAGTCGTCCATGAAGCTGGTCCAAGTGTAAGTATTTATGATCTTACAACTTCTACACCTGAAAGCGACACCAGAGGTTCATCTAGTCCGGTGAGACCACCCGGAGTAAAAGCGGCCAAGGAGGCAAGGAGAAAGGGAAAATACTCCGCGACTAAATCAACTCAACGCTGAGACGATGTTTTGGAAACCATGGCAAATAACCAGAAAGAACATATGAATTGGCAAAGAGAGCAAGCGAATAAAGCTCAACAAATTCAACAAGATGCTATTAATATTAGGAAGTTGGAGAGAACACTTCATCTTTTCCGAATTGTTACCGTACATTACACTTCGATGATTAGGTAACTTAGTGATTTTAATTAAAATCAATTTATGTAAAATGAATTCTGGTCCAACGGCCATGTTAACATTGATTTTTTTTATAAATATTTTGAATTTCAATCTATAAATATTTTAAATTTCAATATTGTATGAATAGTAATAGGAGGTCATACATGTTCAACAGCTGTACAAATAGCGAAAATAGGAAGTCCTATTTTCATAAATAGTAATAGAAAGTGCTATTTGAGGAGGTCCTGAAAACAGAGAACTTCCTCAACGGGTGTATATGCTCTAAGCGTTGTGATTTGCCAAATTTGGGAGGATATCCTTGTGACAACTTATAATTTTATTATATCAAAGATTAACATAGTAAATTTTTTTACTTAAGTGGATACTTCAATCAATAAGTTGGCGACCGAGTTGATAGAATGTCATGCTTCATAATGAGAATTCGACCCTGACATTTATCTTTCGACACACCAAAAAAAACGTAATCATTTCTGTTGTGTTTTTGGTTAAAGTTTTTAGCTAAAGTTTTTTTTTGATTGAAAGTTTTTAGCTAAATTAATCAGATTATATTCAATCAAGTTAATTAGGTTTTTTTATTGTGAATGAAAAAAACTTTTTAAACTAGTTCAAAGTTTTTGCTAGCTGAAGTCTGAAGTTAGAGGGCTCGGGGATTCCAATACAACAAAGAACGACAGCGTTCGACTATGCAATTCTCCAACGACGTCGTCTGGGTTTACAGTTTTACCCTTTCCGTTACTTTCTTCTTCTTTACCCCAAATCAGTAATAAAGCACTAAACCCTAGAAAAATTATTCTCTCCAAAAATCTACTCTGCAGATTTTTGCATCATCAATGGCGGAGCTGAAGCTTTCCGAAACCAGAGACCTCACCAGAATCGAGCGCATCGGCGCTCACTCACACATCCGAGGCCTCGGACTCGACTCCTCCTTGGAGCCCCGCGGCGTCTCCGAAGGCATGGTCGGCCAGGCATCCGCCCGGAAAGCTGCTGGAGTCATCTTACAGATGATCAAGGAAGGGAAGATCGCTGGAAGAGGTGTTTTGATAGCTGGACAGCCTGGGACGGGGAAGACGGCGATTGCTATGGGCCTGGCGAAGTCTTTAGGGCAAGAGACGCCGTTCGCGATGCTTGCTGGGAGTGAGCTTTTCTCGCTGGAGATGTCGAAGACGGAGGCACTGATGCAGGCGTTTAGGAAGGCGATTGGGGTGAGGATTAAGGAGGAGAATGAGATAATTGAAGGGGAGGTTGTTGAGGTACAGATGGATAGGCCGGCCGCGAGTGGATCGGCGTCCAAAACTGGGAAGCTGACGCTGAAGACGACGGAGATGGAGACTGTTTATGATTTGGGAGCGAAGATGATTGAGGCGCTGGCCAAGGAGAAGGTGCAGAGTGGGGATGTAATCGCCATTGATAAGGCTTCTGGGAAGATTAGCAAGCTCGGGAGGTCATTTTCCAGGTCGAGGGATTATGATGCAATGGGACCACAGACTAAGTTTGTGCAGTGTCCTGATGGAGAGCTGCAGAAGAGGAAGGAGGTTGTGCATTGTGTTACGCTTCATGAGATTGATGTCATCAATAGCAGGTACATGCTTCATGCCCATTACACTTCTCTTATTAAACAGTTTTGAGCCGATATCTGGGACATAGTGAATCAATTATATTTTTATTTTCTTTAGCGGGATAATGTAACAATATGCAATAAGCAGCTGTATTGGATTTATTGAAGCTATGAGAAATACTCGTGAAACAATGTCTAAAAAGATAAAACCATAATTCTTTAGTCTAATGAAGTGAGGCACAGCGTTAGAGTCAATAGTAAGTATGTGGATGTTGAACTTCCTTTACAAGACTGTAACTAATGAGTTGGGTTCTTATCAACAACAACAAAAAAACTAATGAGCTGGGTTTTACAAATTGACGATTGAAAGTGTGTTTGTAGTAATTGTCAGTTGTCACTTAGTTGTGGAATTACGATTTTAGCTTCAATGTGCTAGAGTCGCACCCTGTTGAGTTGAGATCCATTTTTTTTATATTCAGATCCATTTTAGCTTCAAAGCATGTTACATTTTGGATGACATCCCATACAAATGGCCAACTTCATGCCACATAATAACACATGTACTATCGGCATAGTTACTAGGCTATGGTGTCTACAGACTACAGTTGTCCTGCTTACCTATATCGAAATTAAGGGTACCATATATGGTAGAAGTTTGATGAGGGTATGGTATGCCAACCTAGTTTTATGCATACTTGCCTGCTTACCATTTTTTATGTCTCGATGATTGGTTTAATATGTTCGTTGTATAATGGAGTTGGTGATTAGTGAATGATGTCACATGTCTACTACACGTAAATTTTACAGAATGTGAACTAGCACACGAATTTTTTGCTGCTAGTGCATATAAGTGTCATTCTAGTTGTCTATATCCATATGATTGGTTTGCATTTATCTATAAAACAGAAAAAAAAAATGCAGGGTTCATTCTTTTCCACTTACTAAAGGTTTAACCAACATGTTTGTGTCGATTAAGAAATGACTGAACTGATTTTGGTAGAATCTACTTTTAAGAAGGTAACGATGATCCTGAATGAGTACTTTCACTAGGAACCTTGCCAATTGGTGTGGGTTCTCTCTTATAGGATAGCTTATGTTCTTAATATGAGAGAGCTGCCATGTGTTGGCATACACTTTGCTGACTTGTGCCAAGCCAAGTTGAATCATTGTTTGTGAATTTGTTCTACCGGTGCTTAATCATTTCCTGGCTGTCTTTTTATTCTCAGAACACAAGGATTCTTGGCTCTCTTCACCGGCGATACAGGTGAAATTCGCTCTGAAGTGAGAGAACAGATTGACGGCAAGGTAGCAGAGTGGCGAGAGGAAGGAAAAGCTGAGCTTGTTCCTGGAGTCCTCTTCATAGACGAGGTTCACATGCTGGACGTTGAATGTTTCTCCTTCCTGAACCGTGCATTAGAGAACGAGATGGCCCCAATATTAGTGGTAGCTACAAACAGGGGAATCACAACTATCCGTGGGACAAACTACAAATCCCCACATGGTATCCCCATTGACTTACTTGACAGACTGCTTATCATCACCACACAACCCTATACAGAAGATGAACTCGGTCAGATCCTGGCCATCAGGTGTCAAGAAGAAGATGTAGATATGTCTGAAGATGCAAAAGCCCTACTTACAAAGATTGGGGTTGAAACTTCATTAAGATATGCCATCCACCTCATCACATCAGCAGATTTGGCTTGCCAGAAGAGAAGGGGAAAGATAGTGGAAGTTGAGGACATAAGCAGGGTCTATGGGCTCTTTCTAGATGTGAAGAGATCAACCCAGTATCTCATGGAGTACCAAGAGCAGTACATGTTCAGTGACATGCCCTCGGCAGTGGTAGAAGACAATGCTACCATTTCTTGAAATATTTTCAAGGCTCTCTTCCTGACTAACATCAGTCCGCATTCGGTATGTACCTCTGTAGTTTGATTGGAAACTGGTATTATCAACTTTTCGCTATGCAAACTTTGGAAATTAAGCAGCTGTTTTAAGCATATCCAACACTGGAGGAAGAAAGAAGAAGGGTACAGTTCTGAACATTTTTAGTTTCAGCTTTTATTGATGTTAATCTGTCTAACGCTAGAAAGAAACGTTTCTCCAATTTGGACACTTATAAGGATGAGACAATCTGGGATATATTTTTTTCTTCTTTCAAAAAAGGTATAGAAAAGAAACAATTTGGGCGGAGAACTTTTTGGACTAGAAGATGATAGGAGAGACAGCTGAATCCGAAATATTAAGATGGACAAGACCAAAATTCCTCAGCACTTGATTATCGGCAAATGTCAGAGCTCGTTTCATTCCGTCCCAGCAACTCTCCGCCATATATAACGGATTGTGACTCCCGGAGCAGGGCTGACAGCCAGCAAAGTGAATCATAATCGGCAGCCTATTACGACCTCTGGTTTCAGCTCTAAATGATCTTGTGACCTCTGCATGCCTCCTTGGCCCTCCTGACCTCTTATCCTCCTCCAGCTGAGCTTTTGTGAAGTTACTTAACTGATCGATCACCCCGACCCAGTGGCTCTGGAACGATAACTCCTGCTCCAGGAATATCTTGTCGCTCCATTTGACTCTGGCTTCCAGCATCAAGTAGAGTAGAGCTGACTGATCATCAGACTCGGGGTGCGTCTTGTCCTTGATCACCTGTTGTTGGATCTCCCCCCATTTAACGTAGTCCGGACTCTGGGGACCCATACTTGCCCATGCCTCCATGAAATCCATTGACCACTGGCAGTTTCTGATCAGAAAAACCCCGGCGTTGAGACTTGTGAAGCTCCGCCTTTCGTATGTGTTCCACCCCTCCACCACAAGGTTGTAGTCCTTGTACCTGTCGAATGGAAATTCAAACTCCATGTCCGTGAATAAGGCATCAGCATCCACCCACAGTACCCACTCTGCCTCCGGATGGGACAGCATTGCGACTCGTATGGCTGGCAACTTGGCCCAACACTCCGACATCTTTGGATGCAGCAACACATTGTTGTAGAAAATATCATACCCATGAATCCGACAGTAATCGACTTTGTTTTTGAAACTTCTCAGAAGGAGATGATCTCCGATGGGGTTTCGACACGGCCCGGATTGTGAGCCTGTGACAACAACCACTTTCTCCCTTCCTCCTCTAACCCCCAACGACATCTTTTCATGCTGCTGCTCCAGCCACAGTCTCCTCTTCAAGTCCCAGTCCTTGACTGGATTATTCCCAACAATGTAGTAACTCAAATCGTCCAAGTATACATCATCATCCTGGTCTGCAGCAGACCCTGACTTTGGCCGAAAAGGAATCGCATAGGGTCTGGAAATTGACCAAAGCAGGAAGGAAACTAGAAACAGACATATAGCCGCAGCAGTGAACTGAACCAAGTTGGCTGTAGACAAGGATCTGAATAGACCAGATTCCTTCACTTTAGACATTTTACTTCCTCCGACTATCTTTGACAGTCAACTTACCATGAAAGCAGCCAGTAGAAAAATCGAAATTTCAAGCAAATTTTGATTCTTTCCCAGTTTTTTACTTCCCAAGGAAATAAATCGTCAAGAAAAACGTTTGCAAGATATTTGTTTCTAATTGCAGAATATTACGTACTAATTTTTATTGTATCAGATATTTATGACCTAAAGGTGGTTTATATTGATATAATTCCTGGCATTTGTTAGATTTTAGTAAATATTTACTATTGGGTTTCAGTTGATGTAGGTGTGGACAGATTGATGCATGTTTTTTTTTTCTTCTTCAAAAAAGAATTGTTGATGCATGTTTGTAGAGAATGTTGTCATTATTTCTAATCATTGAATGACGATTAGGAAGAGTAATCATCATTTAGAAAATGGTTCTCATTATATATTTATGGTAAATATTAAGATCTCTGTTAAAGGTAATCAAGAAGAATATAATCATGATGACGACTTTCACTATTTTGGGATGCATGTTGTGATTCAAGCAAGGAAAATGAGTCTAAAGAAATCAAAGCAGAGAATTTATGTGAAGTATGAGGTGATGTTGCCATTCATTGCATTTGTGCATGTTTATGCCGTTGATGCTAGTTTACTGTTTTATCTTACCACACAGTTTTCACTTGTCTATTGTAATACCTAAACCCAGCAGCTGCTGCCAGTGACCATGTTGTCCTACATAATTTAAAGAGCATTATTGTCACTGTCCATAAGCTGATGAAAAAAATGGTCCACTAATAGCCCTGTCCATATTGACTTGTTTTTTTGACTTGTAAGTTAAGATAAGTTAATATCAGTTAAGATAAGTTAAGATCAGTTAAGATAAGTTAATATCAGTTAAGATAAGTTAAGATCAGTTAAGATAAGTTAAGATCAGTTAAGATAAGTTAAGTTACTTTTAACATACCATCATACTATTTATCATACCATCATACTATTCACCATCATCATACCATCATCATACCATCATCATCATACTATTCATCATCAGCATACCATCATCATCATCATACCATCACACTATTCATCATCATACCATCATCATCATCATACTATTCACCATCATCATACCATCATCATCATCATCATCATACTATTCATCATACCATCATCATCATCATACTATTCATCATACCATCGTCATCATACTATTCACCATCATCATACCATCATACTATTCATCACACCATCATCATCATCATACCATCACACTATTCATCATCATCATACAATCATCATCATCATCATACCATCCTCATACTATTCATCATCATGCCATCATCATCATCATCATCATCATACCATCATACTATTCATCATACCATCATCATCATCATCATCATCATCATACCATCATACTATTCATCATACCATCATCATCAACATCATCATCATCATACCATCACACTATTCATCATCATACTATTCATCATACCATCATCATCATACTATTCATCATACCATCACACTATTCATCATACCATCATCATCATACTATTCACCATCATCATACCATCATACTATTCACCATCATCATACCATCATACTATTCATCATACCATCATCATCATCATCATACTATCACACTATTCATCATCATACCATCATCATCATACTATTCATCATACCATCATCATCATACTATTCATCATACCATCACACTATTCATCATACCATCATCATCATCATACTATTCACCATCATCATACCATCATACTATTCATCATACCATCATCATCATCATACCATCTCATACCATCACACTATTCATCATCATACCATCATCATACTATTCATCATACCATCATCATCATCATCATACTATTCATCATACCATCATCATCATCATACTATTCATCATACCATCACACTATTCATCATACTATTCACCATCATCATACCATCATACTATTCATCATACCATCATCATCATCATACCATCTCATACCATCACACTATTCATCATCATACCATCATCATACTATTCATCATACCATCATCATCATCATCATACTATTCATCATACCATCATCATCATACTATTCATCTCATCATCATCATCATACCATCACACTATTCATCATCATCATACTATTCATCATACCATCATCACCCCCATCATCATCATCAGTATATTACTATTCATCATCATAAAATTACTATTCACCATCATCATAATATTACTATTCATCATCATCAACATCACCATCACCATCATCATAAAATTACTATTCATCATCATCATAAAATTACTATTCATCACCATCATCATAATATTACTATTCATCATCATCATAATATTACTATTCATCATCATCATCACCATCATCATAATATTACTATTCATCATCATAAAATTACTATTCATCATCATTATAATATTACTATTCATCATACCATCATCATCTTAAAATTACTATTCATCATCAGTATATTACTATTCATCATACCATCATCATCATACTATTCACCATCATCATAAAATTACTATTCATCATCATCATCATACCATCATCATCATATTACTATTCATCATACAATATAAGTTTCAGTTAAGTTAAGATAAGTTAATATCAGTTAAGATAAGTTAATATCAGTTAAGATAAGTTAATATCAGTTAAGATAAGTTAAGATCAGTCACTATCAGTTAAGACAAGTTAAGATAAGATAAGACACTATAAGTTTCAGTCAAAGTGGACAGGCCCTAAAATAAATGAAGCCAACAAACTATTGAAGTCGGACACTGACAATGACCATGTTATCATGCATGCAAACATAAATATAAGAGACATTTGAGTAAATAGTCTCATCCTCTCCTCGCCTCTAATGACATGCATTCAGTTGTCACATTATCCGCATAAATGAGTGTCCCAGTGTCCATACAAAAAACTACTGTATAAACTACTGTGTGTGTGTGTGTGCTGAATACAATAACTCAATAATGCTAAATTCCTTGAATAGGTAGCCTAGCAGTGATTTCAATATTAACCCTCTTTTTTAGTCCGTGTCTAAACTAAGGCCCTGTCCACTTTGACTTGTTTTTTTGACTTGTAAGTTAAGATAAGTTAAGATCAGTTAAGATAAGTTAAGATCAGTTAAGATAAGTTAATATCAATTAAGATCAGTTAAGATAAGTTAAGTTACTTTTAACATACCACTATACTATTTATCATACCATCATACTATTCACCATCATCATACCATCAACATCATACTATTCATCATCATCATCATACCATCATCATCATCATACTATTCACAATCATCATACCATCATACTATTCATCATACCATCATCATCATCATACCATCACACTATTCATCATCGTACCATCATCATCATCATACTATTCATCATACCATCATCATCATCATACTATTCATCATACCATCATACTATTCATCATACCATCATCATCATACCATCACACTATTCATCATCATACTATCATCAGCATACCATCCTGATACTATTCATCATCATACCATCATCATCATCATCATACCATCATACTATTCATCATACCATCATCATCATATCATCACACTATTCATCATCATCATAAAATTACTATCATCATCATCATAAAATTACTATTCATCACCATCATCACCCCCATCATCATCATCATCAGTATATTACTATTCAGCATCATAAAAGTACTATTCACCATCATAAAATTACTATTCATCATCATCACCATCATCATAATATTACTATTCATCATCATAATAATATTACTATTCATCATCATAAAATTATTATTCATCATACCATCATCATCATAATATTACTATTCACCACCATCATAAAATTACTATTCATCATCATCATAATATTACTATTCATCATACCATCGTCATCATACTATTCACCATCATCATAATATTACTATTCATTAGTCAATATAAGTTTCAGTTAAGTTAAGATAAGTTAATATCAGTTAAGATAAGTTAATATCAGTTAAGATAAGTTAATATCAGTTAAGATAAGTTAATATCAGTTAAGATCATTTAAGATCAGTTAAGTTTCAGTCAAAGTGGACAGGCCCTAAATAGATGCCTTGCAGAGGATGTCATAAAAAAAAAACTAATAAAGACAATTTACCAACACAGTACCAGACAAATGACAAAGTCATCATTATTGTACTTACAACAGGACAAATAACCATTTCACTTGGCAGAGTTATCAGTAATGTGAACTTAAGAAATCATTCACACAGTGAATCCAATGAAGAGGCCTGTCAAAAGAAAAACTCTTCTCTCAACCCCATAAAAGCATGTGCTATCATTTTTGTCACATTTCATTATACCACCAATTATCAAAGACTTGAGTGTATCAAAAAAAAAATACTTATATACATATCAAAGACTTGAGATAAGATTTCTACTGTTTGATGCCAATTTCACACATATAGATTCACGATTCAATCTTCATCAAAAATAGAAAAGGAAAAGAATCAAGATTCAATCAATTAAGCAATATGATTAAGCTAAAGCTAAACATAACATTGAAAGTGGAGCTAAAAGTTAGCCAAGTGCTTATCATGGATGGCCTACTTTAATCCCACTTAATTAGACTTCATTGTTAATGCATTCAATCTACCAACCTACCCACCAACATCTCACATTCTATGATTTCTTGCAACATGTCTACACTTCCATATTAGTTTATCTAATTATATCACAATCATACATCAAATAGCATAACTGGAAACGTCAAGAACAGCACAAAAACGGTTCTGCAGTAAAATGCCAGAAACTGTGATAATCTACAAAAACAAAAACAAAAGCTCTAACCATTTTCATGTTGCCAATGTCTCGTTGGACCCTTCTTCAGCCGAAGCAGGATAACCAAACGGGAGAGGAGATACAGCGGCAGGATTCGATAAATCTGGATGCTCAAACCCGAAATTTTTGAGAACTTGATTGTCAGCAAAGGTCAAGGCTCGATTCATGCCCTCCCAACAACTCTCCCCATTATACAATTGGTTATGATCCCCAGAGCAGGGCTCACAACCAGTGAAATGTATAATGAGTGGTCCACTCAATCCACCAAAGTCATACCCAAGTCCAGCATCTTTAACCATCTCCGCCCTACGAGCACCATAAGCCTCCGTCACCGTCTCAGCATGCCGCCGCCGCAACTGGCGGTCCTCCAGCTCAGCTTTCTGCTTGGCTTGGGTGAAGTTTTGCAGCTTGGCAACCATTTCAACCCAATAAGACTCGAATAAGAAATCATGCTCCAGAAAAATCATCTTCCCCCATTTTTCATGCTCTTGCAAGATCAAGTAGATTAATCCTGCTTGATCATCAGATGCTGGAAAGAGCTTGTTCTTGAAAATCGCCCTTTGGATTTCTCCCCACTTGCCATACGCCGGACTCTGCGGACCCATCCTCGCCCAGACCTCCATGAAATCTATCGACCACTGGCAGTTCCTGATCAAGAAAATGCCGGCGTTCAAACTCGTCCAGCTCCGATTCTCATACACCAGATGATCCCATCCATGAACAACAAAGTTATAGCCCTCGTACTTCTTGAACGGAACCTTGAACTCCATATCCGTAAACAACGCGTCAGAATCCACCCACCAGATCCACTCCGTCTCCGGATGCGCCAGCATCGCTGCTCTCACAACCGGAAGTTTCGCCCAGAAGCTCGACATCTCCGGATGCAGCAACACGTTATTGTAGAACAAATCGTATCCATGAATCCTGCAGTAATCGACCTTGTTTTTGAAAAACCTCAGCAGCAGATGGTCACCAATAGGATTCTTACACGGCCCTGGCTGCGAGCCGGTCACCACCATCACCCTCTCCGACGCTCCGCCAGCGAACGACGGGTGCGCTTTCAGCCACACTCTCCGTTTTTCATCCCAATCCTTCACTGGATTCCCGATCATGTAGCTCAGCTCCGGATCATCATAAAACGTCCGCTCCACATCACTCCCAAACTCCATCCCTTCTCCACCTCGTCTCGAACTCTCCGGAGACACAACAGAACCCGAACCACCATTCCCAACCAGCATCTGCTTAAAGCTCGAGCTAGGGTTTGCGTACGGGTTCACGAACGTCCAAAAGGTCCAAACGAGGAGAAACGCAGCGAGTGCTCCGGCGATGAACACAAACATATCGGTGATGAAAGAAGACGCTGAAGTCTTGCTTCGAATCGAGCTCTTCATCGACATCTGAAGGCCTTGTAGCTGCGAATGCGGATGCTCGGCGGATGTCGCCATTACTCAGCTCCCAAAAATCTGAGGAAAAAAGAAACTTAAAAACGCATCCGGTCACTATATATCGGCAGCGACCGTCAAACCAACCGGGGGAAAATCCGCAGAGGAAAATGAAGGGGCTTCTGTTTCTCTCTTCTGCAAATGTTTGATATTTACAGAGCGCCGTGTGTGAAGATGATGATGCGTCGGTGAGTGTGAGGAATGAAGCTATCGTGCTCTGCCACGTGTTGGCTTATCGACAGTGCAAGATTACAATGTAGGGTTGAGATTGGTTCAACGGGCTTTGTATTTTTTTTTTCATACAAACGGGCTTTGTATTTTGGTTTATTGGAATTTGGAAGTGGCGAGTTTTGTGTGACTCTAGTCTCTACATGTCGGTTAAAGTAGTGATTTGATTTTTGATGAAGTGACGATTTTGCCCAAAGAGAGGATTTCGGTTGGTTGACGGGTCAAAGACGGTTGTCGTGTTGAGAAAATCGCGGAGCGGTTCGTGACATAATTAAATGAGTTATTCAAATTATGAATTTTCCGATCAAAAAAAAATATTATGAATTTGTTTTTTAATATTATTTTTTTGATTATGGGGTGGATTGATAATTGAATCGTTCACTTAAGCATAAGTCATAAGATGCATCACCTTGCAGCCTGCACCGCAGGGCACTACACGTCCACAAAGGACGAATAACAGATTCACGAGGGAGGAACAATGCGTCACGCATAGGCGGAATGAAAAGCACCCCTCCACAAAATTGTGAAAAGCAAAATGCCACGATGAGATTCGAACCCTTGACCTTGTTATTACAAGGAAAATGTTCGAACAACTCAACCACCATCTCGGTGGCTGAAAAATGAAGAAAATTTACTAATATAAATGGGCTGGTTGTCATTATCAAAAAAATGGGCTGGTTGTCCAATTTGGCCCAATATTGGAAAACTAAACTTAGATTTTTTGAACTGGGCCTCAGCCTTATGTTTTTAGGATTTGAAAACACGTAGGGGTTTCCGTAGAATCATTTTCGGGCAAAACGCAAAATGATGTGTTTTTTTGTTCTTTTTAAAATTGTGAGAAAGACAACATTCACATTCATATCATAAATATGCCACTTTTTAACAACATTGTATTGACATTATGGGACCATCACTCGATTGACAGTTTTCTGTTGTTCGCTCCGAGTATGAAAGGTCTGTGACTGTGAGTCAGCTGTAACATCTCCTCAGCATTGTATCATCACTTGCTCCGCATGGCATATGTATGTAAGTGCTTGGTTACAAATTTTTAAAAATTCGAGAACCTGAAAAATTCAAATTTCAATATTGGATCATGTTGCATTTTTAAATATGGAGGTGACACGTGTTCATTCACTTTTTTTCTTTCGTTATGCAGTTTCGAGCATGCACTTTGACGAGATGAATTTTTCAACTTTCAGAAAGTACACTTAAGCAAAAATAAATATTTTTTCAAAAGTGCATAACGGATACAAAAATGCATACCTAAAGTATTCTAAAACTTCTCAAAAAAAGAAAAAAAAACTCTCACTTAATTACGTGCTTCTCATATATTTATTGTGTCAAATATGAACATACACCCCATTAACAGGCATCCTCTGTCGCACTGCTAACCTTAATCGTTTTGATCTTCTTTATCAGCAAGTGTGGCTTTACGTCTCATGTGTTCTATATTTAAACTGGGGAAACATATATTGTGCATTAATAATTATCATCTAAACATGCACAGTTACACCAGCGCCTTCATATCGATTAAAGCACATTCATTTCGATTTACGCATATTCGTTCCACTTATGCACATTCATCTCGGCTTATGCACCTTCAACTACAACATGATGCGCCCTTTTCCCGGAAAAAAAAGTAGTAGTTATTAGGCTACATCTCGTACCGTACATATAATAAACGGTGCTTAAGATTGGTTGATTACCCTGGCGGTGGTGGGTAAGGATGGGTCGCCCGGATCTGTGGATCGGAGGTGGGACTGGCGTCGGTTGTGGCCACCGGTGGCGGTTTGGGCACTGGATGGTGGTGGGTGACGGAGGGTCGGGTGTGGACGGTGGATTCGCGGCGGTGGCGGCGTCTGGTGGAGCTCCAGTGACCGAACAGGGGTGATGACCGGTGGACGTTTTGGCTAGCTGGCATTTTTGCGGCTAAACGCCTCTTTTTTGAGCTTGTCCTGTCACCCTGGCGGTGACCTTTTAGTCGCTTTTTATAGCTCTTACTTTTTTAGTAGCTTAGTTTAGTCTCAGGAGCTCATCTCCTGTTTATCTCAAAGGGCACGACGATGCGTAATCCGATTATTTAGTGTTGGCCAATGCGATCGGTCCGACCAGAACAGTTTGTTTGATCGTGCCCTTATGTCACTGGATCTCGCTAATTTTCTATATGGGCTCCAATTTTAAGCTACCATTATGATGAAAAATGGGGTTTTATGTCAGTAATATTCCATTATCATGGGTAATCCGTAATCTGATTAATTTCATATCATGCTTTCCAGCTATGTCTAATACTTTTTTTTTGTTAAGAGATAATTCAAATAAATCAAACTTGAGGGACCATATTACATTTATTTAATATGACTATATAAACCGCTGATTACGAGAGATTTTCGAACTCATCTTTCTCGGTCAACATTTTGGCGTCAAGATAAAATTCTCAGTTCACTGATCTCCACAACGCGACCGCTGCAACTGCCGACACCGACTCATCCGGCAACGAATAAATTATCTCAGGTACACTTCGGAAAAAAAGTAAGCTTTTCTTATTGTTTACAATTTCACGACACGTAAAATTGATCAACTGATAAGTCTCGTAACGATATCTCATCATATATCGCATGAAGCAAACTAACACGTCGATCACGTTCCAGTTCTCTATGCCGGCACGTTTCTCTGATTGTGTATGATATGTCAATCGTTGATGTTGAATTTATCGTATATATTATTGGGATTGGTGATTTAATTAATTAATTTGATTTCTAATTTCGGCGGCCGCTTACTATACAGTTCGCTAGAAGATTCTCAGGATCGCGAGCTCGGTTTTCGGATTGCGACGATGGGGAATTGTCATGCGTCGGAGGCCGCGACGGTACTGATCCAGCGTCCGGGCAACAAAATCGAGCGATTATACTTCTCAATCAGCGCTCAGGAAGTGATGAATTCCAATCCGGGACACTACGTTGCGCTGGTTGTGACGACGACGACGCCGCCGTCGCTAGCTGCTAAGCCGTCTGACAACGGCGGACCGGTGAAGCAACTGAAGCTCCTACGTCCGAGTGATTCTCTGCAAATCGGACAAGTCTATCGACTGATCAGCTTCGAAGGTTGAAACTCAAAAATGAAATTTTCTTTTTTTCTTTTGCTTGTTTGTTTCTGATTAAATATGTGATGTTTTGTTCTGCTGGATCTTTGCAGATGTGCTGAAGGAATTCAACGGCAAAAAGTGTGTGAAACTGGGAAAGCTGTTGAAGGAAAAGAAAGGATGTGATAAGAGGCCAAAACATGAATCTGGAGCTGATCACGTTGCTATACAGGTAGTATAAATTCTCTAATGATTTTACAAAAAAAAAACTGCTACCAACTTGAGAAGTGCATAGAAATCTGGTCAGATCATGTTAGGGTTGGCTGAAAATATTTGCATGATTCAAGGAATAAAGATGTAGTAGTAGTTGTAATTGGGGATGCAAGTTTCAGATTTGAGTCAGACTTTTGAGGGTCCTTTTTTTTCTTTTCTTTTTCTCACTATGCTTGTGATTCTATAAGTCAAGTATATAGACTTGTTAGGCTTATTTGCATAGGTATTGATGGGATTCATTAACTAATACTGATCAAATCTGCTATTTGACTTTTGAGAGAATGATTTATCAAAAAGTTGAGCTGATTTAGTAATGCATTCGCTCTCATAAATAATATATCATGGCAATAAGATTAGGAGAGAATGGCATGAATGTGAATCCCAACTAGATATTAATTGTCGTAGCAGTTAGGTAACTGATCACCATAAATCTCTCTGTAATTAGCATCCAGTTAATGAAACAGATATTGAAACTTCACTGACCTGGTAGTATATCATTTCTACTAAAATGGAATGCAAACAAGCTTGATTGTATCTGCCGAAAATTAGCCATGACACTACAACAGTAAATGCAATATTAAATCTGAAGACACTGTATAATTATGTATCCTTGTGGGTTGATTTGTATATTTGATGATCAGAAGGATGGGGATGAGGATGAACAAGCAGAGACATATTCAAGCAGTGCTGAGAGCTACATGAGCATAAGGATAATGAACAAGCAACAATGGAGGCCAGCTCTACAGAGCATCTCAGAGATTCGAACTTCAACTTAGAATCTTGCTATATACTGTAGTTCTATACTCCTCATCCTACATTCCTACTACAGCTCACTACTAGCCACCTGGATAGTACACAAGGTGAGACTAAAGATTGCAGCTCTTCTCAATGTTTTCAAATCCCACGTTTTTACACATAACATAGTTTCCAGGTAGTTGTCATAACTTTTTTTTTCCCGATCATACAAAGACATACAAAGATTCAGAAACAACCCCACAAATGAAAAAACCATACAACACTGAGAATGAAGCTATCAAACACAGAAAACAGGGTAGCGAAATCCGTTTAATTAGAGCGTAACCATTCGCCAGCAGCTGCACGATCTTCACAATAGAGATGCTTCAAGAACTGATGTATGCCAAGGTGGCCAGCCAAACGAAGCGGTTCAGACACCGACTTCACAGCAACATTCTCGCGCCCCAAGGCAGGAAAATGTCAAACTACCCCGTTTGATTCGGCCTAAACTACCCAGTTGTCATAACTAAACTGGTCATTTATAGAAAATTTTCCAAATTGCACAAAAATTGAGATTCAATTCCAATTGTACACATTTTTTAGATTGGTTTCTCAATTTACACTAGTTTTGTAAGCCGCCGTTGCTCACAGCGTCTTAATATTAGACGCTCTTGTTGAGGGCGTCTTAAGCTGAGGTGGATTTTTCGCGCCAAAATATGCAGTCATGTGCCGTAATATTACCAAACAAGCGTAAGCCGCTGTTGGAGACAACTTCTTACCTTAAAACGCCATTGGTAGGAGCGTTCTAATGGAACGATGAAGAGAAAAACTAGGGATCGAAACTTAAGCCGCTGTTACGGATGACGTTTTAATAAAAAATAGATTTAAACGATCCACATCAGCTACTGACTCACATATTTTGGTGCAAAAATGACACGGGGCTTAAGACGCCCTCAACAAGAGCGTCTTAACATTAAGACGCTGTGAGCAACGGCGGCTTACAAAACTACTGTAAATTGGAAAACCAATCTAAAAAATGTGTACAATTGGAATTGAATCTTGTGCAATTTGGAAAATTTTCCTCATTTACATGTATAATTATGAGTGTTGGACACTAGTGTTATGTTTGACTTGATGATCTTATGATATGTGATATTTCATCCTTATTTAAATATTGTTTTGATCAATATTGAATAATCTGTCCAAATAATTCATTATTGACAAATGGGATCACTTTTAAGTGTTATGGTGAATGAAACCCCATTAAGTGAAATGAAGTTTTAAATTATTGAAAGTCTGTAGTTTGAAATCATCAAATGGACATGGATGATTTCATTAGTGACTATATTGTAAGTTGACTGATAGCGCCAGGTTTCATGGGCTATAGAGACATGGAGATGTCTAGTCATTTACATATATGTGTATGGATGATACATGTAAGACTGACCCACCTTAAGACTCTACAAAAGAGATTGTAAAGTTTTAAGTTAAACTAGGATTAGTAGATTCCTTAGACATGAGTATGTTGTGGTCTCACTTGATGATTGGTATTTTTTTGACACTGTTAACCGCTTTCCGTAAAAGGGAGTTATAAAGGCAGTTGTTAGGATTGCAAAAAGTTGAGTGGGAGCCATAGTCATACAAGATTGGAGAAGTCCTCCTGGTTCGTGTATACTGTGATACATTGAACAGGATTGGTGTCTCGGCCACTTGAAGAGCAAGAACTGAAAATGCATGGCCATGCTCGGATGATTATTTGCAATCATCCGTTTAATTGACAGTTCAAACTTGGAGTTCAAGAAACACATTTGACATTAGATATGAATGTCACCATATCGCCAAATAAGACATTAAGAGACAAAGGTATCTTATATTGCACACTTGTTTAAGGACAAGTGGGAGATTGAAGGAATTGTGTCCTTTAATTTAATGTGCAATGACTAAACTTGGAATAGGACAATTAACGGAGATAATTCAATCCAATTATCTTAGGAGTCGTAGTGCTTTGCTAGAAGCCAACTACGATTAATGAGGTTAAACAAGTTATACTCATAGCTATTATAATCGGGTCCCATGAGGTCACACATTTAGAGTTGACGGAATAGATCAACGGGAAAGATGCTTAATTATTAATAGATATTGGATATTATTAATAATAAGGCTTATTATTTATTTAGGAAATAAATAATAAATTAGTGAGTCAATTAGAGATTAATGGGAGAAAATGAATGCCTAATATATGGGGTCTGTCATATCCCATTGATACAGCCAATCAATTACTCATAATGATAAAAGGAATAATTATGAACATTGAATTGGTGGAATTTGATTCGTTGGGATGAATTGATTTGGTTGAGGCGAGAGAAATATTAAAAAGGAAGGGAAAAGGGTTTTGTCTTCCAAGCTGGTAAAATAGATAGAAAAGAAAGAAAAGTTTTTTCTCCTC
The DNA here is from genome assembly GCA_033675215.1 of Rhodiola kirilowii. Taxonomy (NCBI): domain Eukaryota; kingdom Viridiplantae; phylum Streptophyta; class Magnoliopsida; order Saxifragales; family Crassulaceae; genus Rhodiola; species Rhodiola kirilowii. Next base: position 2,609,272 of record CM066203.1, on the reverse strand, counting down.
TTCGGGCAAAAATCATCACACGCAATTAACCACCATTCCCAAAAAGCAATCTGATTGCTTCGCCTTCGTCCTTTCATCCTAGCAGTCGAAGGCAATGAGATCTAGCCGGGCTCGTGTGGACTAACTAGAGGAGCAACACGTGGGGCTCTCATCTCTTTCGTTCCTATCCGATCAGATCCAGTGCACGCATCAAAAGGTATTCTCATGATCTATCAACTATGTTTGAAGATCCGATTATTAAATGTTTAGATACGATCTGAAATTCCGCTTAACGCATCTAATAATAACTAACAAAATTCCTGCTTTATATATGATCAAGTTTTCAAAATGTTACTGCAAATCACGAGTTGAAAACAGATGATTGCTACTATTTGCTAATGCTAGTCATATTTGATGTTTGCTGACATTTTTGAAAAGCGTTTCAAAAGATGAAAGAAATAAAATAGGAGTACACACTGTAAAAACAACAAATAGGTCATATTGAGTGAATGTACTCCAATAGTCACATGAACAAATTAGGAGGACGTCACGATTTGATTCCATAAATGTCGGTTTTCTAAATGCATTCATTCAAATCTCAAATACGATGCTTAAAAGTCCAAAGCTAATACTTCTTCAAAAAAAAAAAAAAAGAGTCCAAAGCTAATACACACAAGAAAAAGCGTATTTCATTTAATATCGAATATGTTTAAAAATGGCACATATTTTGCAAAAAATCACAATTCACTTGGCATTTTTGGTCTGGCCAATAATCATATTGAAACACAACCGAACCTCCAAAGCTAGTAGCGACATACCTCAGTATACTTCATCATATTGAAGTATGAACAATGACAAGAAACACGTACACTGTGATTCTGAAAATTGCAAATTTTCCAACAGTCAAATAGAAGCGCTCCTAAACAGCCAAGTATTATTAACTTGCTTCAAACATCGTTAATACATAAGTACAAATAAAACACATCATATGGATTGTAAGTAATCCACAATTCAATTTTGAAGGGCATGAGGCCAAAGCCGTTGATTGGTTGTTTCTTTGATTTCAGATTGTTCTTCAAATTCCAGGAAATCCGACATTAAATGGAGGCGGTCTTCTCTCTAATTACGCTCCTTGAGAAGATCCTTCTTCAGGTTTCGGTGGACCTTTCCACTTGAAGTTGTCTGCATATGCCTTCACCTGCATAAATCATGAGACACGAGACTGAACCATAGTAACTACATCAAAGAGCCCGAACCACTAGCATTTTGTGTGATACCACTGGAGGATTAGGTGCCAAAGTAGATACTGATTGGAAAATTCTACACTTCTAATTCGAGTAGCGGTTAATTAAAACACCTTGAATGATGAAAGGCTACTTGGCATGGAAGTATGACATACAAATAGAGTGAATGTTTACGTGGACCTCAAAAAAAGGCTCCTGTTTATGTTCCGTGGCCAATAGATCATGCCCGAATAATGCGGTTTTTCATAAAAATATGATTTCATAATGCTTTAATATATCAGATAAGGAATAGTTGCCTACCTTCAATATTGGTGTTTGCCTCTTCTTTACCTGCATAGGTAGGGAAACCACGAAAACATCAGCTAAGAAGTGTAGGATCGTAGGGTATGATTTCATATAAGGCAGTTACAGGGAAGAATGTATGAACAAAAAAATTGGGGATCGTAATAATAATCTTTATGTTTTTGGCACTTTAAGATGACTCTAAGGAGCATGATTATAAAGACAAGTAGAAAGTCAGAGTAAGCCTTGAGATGTTAGGTACATATAGCATTTACAGAGACAAGCAAATGCAGGCTGTCATACCACGTAGTTCCAGCCATGTTTCTCTGCAAATTCTTTTGCAGCTTCTTCACTATCAAATGATAAAGCAGAATCGCCCACATTAGCATATGGATCACCAGTTGATGTCCAACCCATCAAAGGATTTTCCCATCTATAAAATTCGGTCACCAAAATATAAATTATAAGGACGAATGTATATTCCTTTTTTTTATCGGCTAATAAATAAATCGCACAGAAGACAGAAGACATTTAGGATAGCACAGTCAAAAAACACCTAAAACAGGCCGACAATAATGTTAATGGTGTCTGGCACAAGGATTTTTATTGAACATTTAAATAATGAGTTGAGATAAACATTTTCTCAGCAATTACGAATTTACGATAACCTTTTAGTATCAAGTGTGTTGTTTTTAGCTGAGGGTCAGCATACGATTTACACACGACACTACACAACCATGAGTACTTTACAGCAACAACTAAGAACAATAAGAAGCTTCAGAGCTAGATTCCGGGTACAAAGTACTATCACTAGAAAACAAGTACAGAACTTCAAACATCAATAGTTCATTCACATAAGAGTACAATAGATCTTGGTGAGAAGATCGCCCCTGCAATTGTGGCAACCAATTCCCAACAGTATGAAATAAATGCAACTAAAAGTGTCTAATGCACCACCATCAGTTTTAATACACAATATCAAAAGAACAAAACACATTCGATAGTCCCTGAAAACGCTAGAGGGAAACCTAACAATGACCTTTCAACTACAAAAACAGAAAAATTATAGATATCAGCAAAAAGAGATAAATATCGGTTTAACAATGCATACTTTTGAGTTGACAGAAAATTTATCTTCCACTTTCCAAGCTTTCCCGACCCTTGTTGGGTTGCACTTCTTGCAGGTGAGTAAATGATAACCTACAAAAATAAACTCTGAACCTCAGATAAATGCTCCAACATCCCAGTCCCTGATACAAACAACGAACTTAACTAACCAAAATGCAACATAACAATGCACTGGCAAGATGAAAGCAATTGATTCAAATTCAAGTATGTAGCTCCTCAATTCTCAATAATCACCCACTAAGCCTAAATTTTAAACTCGTAAAATTCAATAACTATGGTCAATCAATCATAAAATAACAGCACATTTTCCTTGTCAAGATAAAGCCTTTGATTCAAATCAGCGTGCAGTATCTCAGACTTTAACCTTAGGTTACTCGAAACAATCACTAAATGAATTTCAAAGACTACAAAATGCCCCAAGTTCTAAACTACCCAAATCCTGACCATCATCATTTCCAACAAAACTCTCATACCTAAAACACATAAATTAAGCAACCGCCCAATTTTATCAAAATCATAAAAAGTCACACAAAATAATCGATAAAAATGATACCTTTCTGCGAAGATGTTCTTCCGGTATCCCGGAGACCATTCCGATCTCTCCCGGCTGCAACTTTTCCACCAGAGCGTTGGTCGAGAAAGGTCGGAGCAGAGAAGCAAAATTACGAGCTGGGCGCGACGCCCGTTGGATCATATTTGCCATCTTCAGTCGGCAGATCAATCGAGCGAGACGAAACCAGTTTTAATCAGAGATTTTGATTCGTCTCAAAAAACCTGCTCAGAACTCTCCGGAAAAATACTCGTCGAGAATTCGACTATGGGGATGGAACTTTTATTTAATTACAGATCGACCCTCTTCAGTTGTGAATGATGCAGTTATTAAATAGTGCTTTAACTTTTAGCGACGATACAAGGATTTTACCTACGACATGCTTCTCTTTAGTATCGACACGATTTCAGTGGCTGGTTTGTAGACGGGAATAGAACAGAACATTAAATTGAAATGAAGAATGAACACAATTTGTATTTGAAAAGAACAACAGGCACACTATTGAGCAGAGGACATTAGTGACAGAATTTTACAGTCCGTTGGGAGGGGTAGTCCAACGATGATTCGAGCCTGGATAACGAGAAGTAATGCTATGGTACATTGAGCCGGTATGTGCAAGATATAACAACCCAACCAAGGGACACAAACATGTTTGAATTGTATCATGAAAAAACTCAACCATCTAACTTGGTCTAATGAACAGGCACAATTGCGAGAGATTAATTCTTGGATTTAGAATGCTTCACCAGCCAATCGATGACTGAGTCGATGTTAGTTGAGTTTTTGCATGATATCATGAAGCAGCAGACTTCCCTATCGGTGATTGACTTGAGATCCCTGCACATAATTTCAAAATTTTAGAGAAACTTCCATCCGCAAGTCAGAGAACATATTTGAATTTTTGTCTGTGATGTGGTGTTGGTGGTAAGTATTGTGTTGAAGTAACTTACATTTGGTCGACCAGAGACTCCTTGGACAATGCACCAGATTTGTCTATTTTGTTCCCGAGAACGAGTAATGGGATGCCATTCAAGGCAGGTTTGCTCAACAGATCATGCAGTTCGCTTTTGGAGATGTTCAGGTTGTCAAAATCAGCAGCGTCAACAACATAACTGCAAATGAAATTCGGATTCAAACAGAGCTACTTCAATAAATAAATTTGAAACATCTATCAGTCTGTTTTTAGTCAAGCACCACTTGGAGTGAAATCCTTACACAATAGCAGAGACACCACGGCAATATCTCTCCCACATACTGCGGAATCTGGGTTGGCCACCAAGATCCCAAAGCTTAATTGTAACATTTCCTTTTGTTACCTTCCTCATATTAAACCCCACCTGTTGAAAAAGAAGCCCTTTATGTAAGAATCAGCAAAGACTACAATAGATGCAGTTAGCATCAATAATGACAAAAACATATGAAGTACTCACAGTAGGAATCATATCTTCACTGTATCCACCCGTCTATAACAATCGACAAGTGAATTGCACGAGATTAGCCACAGCAGTCAGCAGATAAAAATAATGATGTATAATAAAAATTGTTATTTATATGTTGACTTACAGCAACAACATTGACCAATGAAGTCTTTCCAGCATTCTGAAGACCAATGAGAGACAATTCCATTTCTTGCTTAAAAAATAGGCTGCCAAAACAGTACAAACTGCAATTAGAGCTTGTAAAAGAAGACGAATTAGGGCATCAACACCGCCACCGCCCTAGAAGATTTAATATGATCGCAACATAATTTTAATAGAAAGACAAGGTATGCGCATGTAGTTTACAGATGTCATATATGTCTTAACTTGAGTAATCTCCTATATCCTTTAACCAGACAAGTTACCAGCGCCAAAAGGAGAATATTGAAATTCTATGTCGGCTGCTAGCCATGGCTACATGGAGGGACCAGTAAATTATAAAAATGCCCGGAAAATTGAGAATTTATGATCTCTGCAATGATATGGCGTTTTCTAGTAATTCCCCAACAGATGTTTTTTTTTTCGAAAGAGAAAAAAGAAAAAACGAGTAGCTCGCTATCTGCTCCTTCAAACATAACAAATAACTTTCCCTATCTTTACTACTGTCAAGAGAGCATGTAGTATGTGTAAATAAAGGCTTTCATTCAAGAGACTCACTGAACTTGTTATAGATAAGTGCTACAAACAGCTCATGTAGAAAAGGCTGCCCTAAATAGAAACTCACCACTGATTTCTGAGCTTAAAAGCCCTCAAATACAAGAAGCTACTTCAAAATGAGAAAAAAAATACAACGTTCTGAATGAATAGAAAATTTTACTAATGGCCAAACTCAAACATGCCTAGTGCACAAAAGAAAAGCCATAGTTTGTCGTTTCTGTTTTCTTGTACAAGAATTTTGGTCATTCAACTCAATCCCTCAACATTACACAAAACAAATAACTGCAGTCATTACATTTGCGACACGTATCCAAACATACAGTTTCGGGGCACAGATGTCAACCAGTATCATTTTTTTCTTCTGCGTTAGAATAGAAGATTGGAAGCTTAAGTGACAGTCGAATTCTTTTTTCTCATTTCCAAAGTTCTTCCACATATATAACTTTAAAACATCATTCTTATCTAATTTCTACACTAAAAAAAGTGCATTTTAAAATAAATGTAGAATTTCAACATCTCTGGCACAACCACATAGGAATAGGATAATAAACCCTGTCCGGATCATTGTAGCTGTCTATCAAGTCGAACCAGATCAATTCACATTTAACACAACCACAAGGCCAACTTTTGATGAGAATGTACTCAAACTTTGAACGATCACCAGCAAACAACAGACATTGAAAAAATATATATATCTGATAAAGAGATCGATCAAAAAAATCACAGCAGCTTGGAAAATATTGAAAAAGGGGGTTTTCACCTTCGGAGCCAATTGAGTAAAGCTTCCCACAACCCCATCGCCAAACAATCGAATTAGACAAGGAGAGACGGAGATCTAATTTTCTCACCGGAGATGAGAAATCTCCGAACACCGACCACGCAACTCGTCTCTCGATTTTGACCTCTCTGGAAACCTTTGGTGTCCTTTTCGGATTTAGCTTTATATTATGTCGTTGACCATTGGATTTCGATAAGACAGCAGAACGGCCACGTGGACGGTCTGGATTGGTTGTACAGCCTTGACAGATTTGCTGTGAAATTTGGATCAAACGTGAGTAGATAGAGTCTGGAGATACACTGGCGGAAGGCGCAAATTGAAATGGGAGCTGCTCCTCACACCCCCGGCGACAAAAAAAAAACCAGCAAAATGACTATTATGCTCTTCCTTTTTGATTAATTACATTCATATGCCAATAGTTTATATATTCTTTAATTCAATTAAATGATAATTAAAATTCAATTAAATGACAATTAAAATTCAATTAGATAATAATTAATAATAAAAAATTAAAATAAAAATACAACATGTAGCAATTTTTTAAAAAATTATATTGTACTTTATTTTTTTAAAATTTTAATAGAACTTATAATTAGGAGTGAGTGAGTAACTAAATAAACAAATTTCCATTGTAGTACAATATTATTTAAACAAATTTTATTTATGATTTATATTTAGAAAATAGTTTCATTTTATTTAGGGCGAATAATAATTTATTTCGTTTAATTAATAATTGATTGGGTAACCCAACTATTCATTTATGTATTAACTTTTAATAAAAGGAAGTAATAACAGATGTGTCAATACATTACGATAGACAACTCACTGGTACATTACGAAACACAAAATAGACAACTCACTGACTAGATTCATAATTTATGTATTATATATATGTTGAGTATAACTTAGTTTTTGTTTAATAAATAATATATTTATATTTAAAAAAATATGTATTATATATTTAATTTATACATTGCTTTGAATTAACGATAATATCTCATTAATTATAATATATATATATATATTAATTTTTAAATTAATAATTATATTTCAATTATTATATTTGGTGGAGTGTGGGGTATAATAGGAAATATGCGTGGGACCTATGAGGGGGGGAGGGGTGTGAGGAGAATAGCCCATTGAAATTGAGGTTGACTTGACTCTAAGTCAGATCACGTGACTACCACGTGATCTTCTTGTTTTTTTTTTGTTGAAAGGACGTGATCTTCTTGTTGAAGTAACTGTAACTTAAGCTGTGCTTCAGTATTCAGTAGTAGTTACATTTGTCTTCATAGTTTTATCATCCGTTTCAAAACGCGTTCAGATCAACTTGTACTAACTTTGGTATAAAAGACGGAGTCATCATTTCAGTTGAGCCAAAAATTCGGTCAATGTGGCTCCAGCTTATTACTCCCACAGGCAATTTTGACCTCACTGAACAAAGATTCTTGTGGCTGCAGTCCAGTATCCTTCATTTTGTACAATAATATCATAGCCTCAACAAGCTGCTGTTGATGTAGGTAGCCAACGATCATTGAATTCCAACAGGCCATATTGGTCTCATCGTGCATCGTATCAAACACCCTTCTTGCTTCTGAAAGTAACCCACGTTTCGCATACATGTCAATCATCCCACACTGTATGTGGGAGTTTGACATACAACCCGACTTAATGACTCTAGCATGAACCTGCTTACCACACCATGCTGAAGTACTAGCACTGCCACAAGCTCTGAGAACACTGGAGTAGGTAAAATGATTCATCTTCACTCCTTCTTGACACATATCTGTAAACAAGTTTATAGAATCGTCGAAATTCCCTTCTTTGCATTTGTTCACAATCTGAGCTGTCCAAGCCACGGTATCCCGACAAGGTAGGTGATGAAATACAGAAGCGGCTTCGTCTAACAACCGACACTTCCCATATAAATTTATCAACGAGCTACCAAGACAGGGATCGCTAGCCTGACCTTGTTTAATCAACAAAGAATGCACTTGTTTGCCGAGCTCTAAATTCATTGAGTGTAGGCAAGCTTTGAGCACACAGTCAACTATCCACAATGGAAAGTCAGCCTCGTCAATGAAAAAATTCTGCTTTATCATCCCTAAGAACATATCCAAGGATTCCTCAAACTCACCCTTATCGAATCTCGCAGCAATCATAATAGCATAAGAACTCAAATTCCTAACAGGCATTTCATCGAACAGCTGGCGCGTTATCTCAAATAACCCACATTCCACATTCATAAGAAGCAAACGGTTCAGCAACGATACCGGCGCCCTAATCCTACTTTTTCGGATATGTTCCAGCAACGCCTGAGCTCCAATCGAATCCTTAGCCGCCGTGCACTCCTCAACCAGCTCACTATACACATCAGCGCCTATTTGCAGGCGTAGAGCATCCATCAGGCGTAAAACGTCCGGCACATTCGTTGATGCAACTTTATCCGATTTCTTCTTTCTGGGTCGGATTGTTTTGCTGATTTGATGCCTTCTGACTGGCTTTTCCTGCTGTTGCAGTGACCGATTAGGGTTCGGCTGGAGATGGGTTGCGCTGAGTGCGTTCTTTGTGACGATTGACGCCTTACGAGTCTTCGATTTGATGAATTTGGAGGGCAATCCGCCGTTAAAGTAAGCAAGCGAAGCGTTGTTGTACGCCGTGAGGGATCTGCAGTCCATTTTGCGGCTGGCTAGAGAAGTCGAGAAGTTGTGTTGTCAGGGGAAAAGGCGGTTTTGTTCGTTACTTCGGTTTGTTGCAATCGGGCCGTATGGATTAACTTGTCACCGGTTCGATTAACCGGTTCACTAATATAATATTAAAAAATTAACATCAATACCTAATTAGCAATTAGTGTCTCTTAGCAGTCAGCCAGTGGCGGACCTAGTAATTTTTTCCATTGGGGGCGGTTAATAAAGATAAAAAACAATACCTCATGAGGAACACGGTTTCACGTACATTTGTAGTTCAATATCGTGATCCTTAGTCAAAAGTGAAGGTTTTTACTTCAAAAATAGTCAAACTTTCGTTCTAACATATTTAATTGAAACTATAAACTCACTCCAAAATACATCTAAAAAATAATAAATTAAACGGCATCATTTCAATCGACGATGTTATGATAGAAACGACGTTATTCTGACACTTGTAATATTTTACTGCGTTGCAGCGGTTCCAAATCCCAAAGTTATTGAAAAAAATTAATATCTTGATTATACCTATAAATCATAAAATTAATGAAAGTTGAAAGGATAAAAGTTAATGGGGGGCAAAACATAAAATTAATGGGGGAAAATAATACAATTAATGAAATATTAATCTAATTAATCATGCTTTAAAGAAAATTTAAGAGAATTTATTAGGGGCAGCTGCCCCCATTGTCACAAACGTGCGTCCGCCCCTGCAGTCAGCAGTGATACAAGTTTTGTATCTTGACATTTTTGAAAGATCGATGGTAAAAATCGAAGAAAATAAATTTATGTTCAGTTTTTTTATAAAATAATTAAAAACAAAATACGAGAATTGGAGCGTGGGAAGGGGAGGATGAAGCATGCCCTAGATTTTAGGGAGCATGTGGTGCACATAATCATACTCTAAAGTGAACACAATTGTTCCATTGTGTTTTGTACATGTATATAGGATTATGTAGTTTTAATAAAGAAAAACGGGATAAAAAGGCTAATGGCCGGTTTTCTTTAGCAGAGAGATGCGGCAGGAATGAAGGAGAGGTTGTGGAGGGGGGAGGAAGGAAGTTGGATGTGGATTTCAAGCTGTTGGTTGGTGTAGTGGTCTTGATATATGCATGCCCATTTCAGCTTTTCTGAGCCCCAAATCGGCACGCTTGTGTTCCCTTCCCCACTTATCTCCAATCTGTGTAGACCTAGCTAGCTCTCTCACTACGTACATATATAGACACACACACTCCTCTAGCTACATTTATTAATGTTAGGATCGTGGTTAGATAGTCAAAGACTTAAGTTCGAATAGTCTGAGACTTAACTAAGTTCGGGACTGTTAGGAACCTAACTTAGTATGCAGGTAATTACTCTAATTGAGTACGCAGCGGAATAAACTTAAATAGCTTTTATTACTATTTAAACTGTACACTCAATGGGTACAAAACTTTTGCCTATTCAGTATAAATCACCTAGACTTATACAAGCAGATCTGACTACTTCCCTGACTGTCTCGTCGACGTCCCGTAGTCTTGGCACTTCCTCAGCTTTCCTCCAATGATCAAGGACTCCTCGATCAGCTCGATTATCACCTCGCACAGCTCGCTGGATATTCTCTCTGGGTACACCCACACTGGAAAGCTCACTCAAATGATTCTAGGAATGCGCGCACGCCTGAATGGTAGTTTCTGACTTCTTATAGGCTTTTGCGGTAACCGTCAGGAACTGCCACAGATCATGGCTTCCAACCGTCAGCCCATGATCTGTTGTGGAGGTGTGCCATCTTTCCATCACGTAGTTGACTCATGTCCTCAACTGCTCCGTTGACCCGACCTCAACTTCTCTGTTGACTCGACCTCAACTGCTCCGTTGACCGTTGACCAGGTTCTCGGTTACTCAGGTACTTCCACAGGTACTTGAATCTAGTATCACGTCCTCGACTGTTCCAGTAAGTTCCTGACTAACTAAAACTCAAGCAAATCATTAAATTGGTTTGTCAATCATAAAAAACGTGTGAGGCCAATGCCTCAACAATTTCCCCCTTTTGATGATGACAAACCATTAGAGAGAAATACCAAATCAGCACTTAATAGATGTTTAGACCTGCACACAGCATCAATTGAGAACATATTCTCCTTGGGAACAAATTTCCCCTAAGTTCCTGCACACTCAGAAACTTAATAAACATCCTATCAAAACAGATTCCTACACAGGCATTTCTACTCAGGAACCTCAGATTGAGTTCCCCCTCAGTTGATATTTCTACCCTTCCCCCTTTTGACATCATCAATGAAGAGTTAATCAACAAGCACAGGAGTCAAAAACGTGAGTAAGTATTTGAAATTCAGAGCAATTCATAATGTCAAGCATAGCACTTCAAGGATAAAAACGATAGTCATAACACACAGTTTGAACACAAGTTTGATCACTCAAAAAGAAAGGGAAATATGAAGGTTTGGGAAACAAGGATTGGGAAATCCTATAGTTGGAACTGATCTCCGCATTCTCATAGTCAGAAAGAGATCACCCCTGGAACTGAAGAACTTCATGTCCTTTCAGCGAGAACTAGAAGTGCATCCTGCACTTCGATCATTGCATCCTTCATGTCCCTGACTTCTACTGTTAGAGCCCTCAGGTCTCTTCTCATATCCATAATCCCTTTCTCCAGAAGATCCCACTTCTTATGGCTATAATCTTCAGTTTCATCCTCATCCTCTTCTTCAATCTGCTGCAGAACTGGTTTGGCTTTTGGCTTGGGTTCTTGAACAGGAGCCTTGATCCATCCTTCCACATCGTCTTTGACCAAATGCATCTTCCTAAAGACTTCTGGGTCAAACTCCTTGACAATCTGCTCTTCCACTGCAGAACTGACTTCATACAAGTTGTGTTTCAGAAGGACCCTTTTAATCACTCTGGAATACCCAATCTGGGTCAGATTCTTGAGATGATCAATTTGATGAATTATCATCTTTGGCAGATTTATTTTCTCCCTGTTCAGCAGTTTATCCAGTAGCAGAAGATCTTGATGCTGCACATATGAGGGCTTCACTCCCCTTTGCAGAAAATTGCTCACCAGAATTTTGTGAAGGATCTTAACATTCGGATCCATGCACTGAGTGCTTATACCTGTTTTCTTTTGAACAGTCTTCAGGTTGCATATTTTCTCTACCAACTCCTTTTTATCAGCCACTTCCTTTGGCCAGACACTAGACTTACAGAAGTAGTCAAAGCCTTCATGCTTTAACCCCAGCAGATCTGCCAACTCAATGCTAGATAATGTGAATTCATTCCCCCTGAAGTTCACCTCCAAGGTAGGCACAGGTTCATTACTCATCTTCAAGTCTTTATAGAAGTCTTCTACCACTTCAGGACATACGAAGTCCTTAGACGCACACAGGTTCTCCCTACCTTGCATCTTCAATAGCTCCAGTACCTCAGTGAGGCCTTCCCTATTCAGAAACTCCTCTGAACATTCCACTTCCTGCAGAATTTCTTTTCCTGACTTGGACCTCCTTGGCCTTTTGACAGACTTTGCAGAAACCAATTCCTCCTTAACAATTTGTTTTCTTTTACCAGTATCTCTGGTTGGTTGGATTCTCATTGGCAGTTCCTTCTTCTTCCTTTTGGAAATTGCTTGTGTTGGTTGAACTATCTCACAGTCCATATCATCAGATCCTTCAGACCTGTTGAACTTGGCAATCTTGCCCAATGCCACCAGCTTGTCCAGTATTTGCGTTCCAGCAAATATTTCCTCGCCAACTGAGGGTTCAAATGCATCTATTTCATTGTTCCAGTATTCGAAATCGCCTGATTATTTAACCCCTTCTGGGTTCCTCATTGGGGCAGCCTCTATGATTTCAACTTCCGCTTCTTCTGCACCAACCAGACCGGGACCACACATGCATCCACCCTCCTTTACCTCTTCTATCACACCATCAGTTTCCACATCACCAACAAATTCAGAGACATCCACTATATCCCTTTCCCCAATACTCCATATCCCAGCACAATATTCACTAAATCTTACAGTTTTAGGGTTGTAGATTGAGACGGTGAGGTACGAATTACTTGGTTTCAGCAGTTCGGCCACATCTTTCGGAACCGTATATCGAACTCCTAGAATAGTGAAGGTCTCCATTCCATTGTCAGACAAGTTGCAGGAGTTTGAGTTGGATGCCATTCCAAGCTTGAGCTGTGATTTTCGCCGACTTAAGGGTTTTGCAGATTTTGAGTTTAGGGTTTCCTTTTCGCAGTAGAGAGTGGTGAGAGACGGACGGACTTCAAATCTCCTTTAAAAACAGAATCCCGTTGAAATCTGCAATAACTTCTTATCCACGTATCTGTGTGAAAACTGTCCGACTTCCAAGGCATAAAGTTCTGAACTGTCTTATCTTATAACTGATGTCACCCACTTCCTTCATCTATCAGATACCTCGGAGAGTTCTTTAGTCACAGAGACTCTCAAACTTGACTGAGAGAATGCCAGACCAGTTCCTTGACTATGGATTTGACACAAGGGACACTGTGGTGGGTCGGCTTACCATAAGGGTTTTGAAAGTAAAATCACCACAGTTCAAACACTCAATCACACATATATATGTAATCAATCACGTTCAGCAGGTGTATTGAATATGTTATCAAATACATATGGTCTATTTTAGGACAGGTGGTTTCACAACTTCCTTCACGGGGCAAATGGCAACAAAAATCCGGAAGTTATGTAAGGCATCAAGAAAAACATGTTCAAACATGCATGTACTATATCAAATTTATCAATTAAGTCATAGCACACATATAATTCGCTGCTCAGGGACTTCAAAAATTCACTCATGTAAGTGACCAACATGCATGTTAATAACCTCTATCGTCTAGTCAATCATTGAGAGAAAGTTTGAAGTACCTCACTGAGGACTCATCAATCCAAGTTCCATCCTTAGCTTCTCAAATGCATCCTTGTGCAAGGACTTGGTAAATATATCAGCTACCTTATCTTCACTTCTGCAGAAGTTAATAGTGACTAGTTCTTTTTCTACACAGTCTCTAAGAAAGTGATGTTTAATTTCTATGTGCTTAGATTTACCGTGTTGAACAGGGTTTTTTGCAATACTAATGGCACTAGTATTATCACAAAAAATTTGAACTTGATCAAAGTGTAAGTTGAAGTCACTTAGCTGATTACGGAGCCAAAGGATCTGAGCGCAACACGCTGCTGCCGCAATATATTCTGCCTCTGCAGTAGACAGAGCCACAGAATTCTGTTTCTTCGACCCCCAAGAAACCAAGCAGGATCCGAGGAACTGAGCCATCCCAGACGTGGATTTCCGGTCAGTCCTATCTCCTGCAAAGTCTGCGTCTGTGAATCCTTCCAACTTGAGGGACTTCACCCTAGGATACCACAAGACTAACTTCTCGGTACCCTTCAGGTATCTGAGAATCCGCTTCACTGCCTTGACGTGCGACTCTCTTGGTTCGGCCTGGAACCTGGCACACTGACAGACACTAAACATGATGTCAGGTCTTGAGGCAGTCAAATAAAGTAACGAACCTATCATCCCTCGATAGATCGTTGCATCTGACTTCGGTGATCCATCATCCTTCACCAGGGACTCGTTCGGAGAACTCGGAGTGTTCACATGCTTGGAACATCCCAACCCGTACTTCTTCACGACTTCACTCAGGTACTTCTGTTGTGAAATCTCCGTACCATTCTCCAGCTGCCTAACTTGAATACCAAGAAATAAAGTCAGCTCCCCTACCATGCTCATTTCGAACTCGTTCTCCATGAGTTTTGTGAAAGACTTCACAAGCTCGTCACTTGTGGATCCGAAGACTATGTCGTCCACATATACCTGCACAATAAGTAGGTGTTTATTAGTCCTCAAGACAAATAAAGTCTTATCTACCTTACCTCGCTCATATCCGTGAGCCAGCAGATATTCCGACAGGCGCTCGTACCACGCCCTTGGTGCTTGTTTTAAACCATAGACGGCCTTGTCAAGGACATACACCCAGTCCTGACGATCTGGATCCTCAAATCCCGGAGGTTGTTCCACGAATATTTCCTCCTTGAGATATCCGTTCAGAAACGCCGTTTTGACATCCATTTGATGAAGCTTAAAACCAAGCTGCACTGAGTACGCTATCAACAACCTGATAGCCTCTAGTCTTGCCACAGGCGCGAAGGTCTCTTCATAGTCAATGCCTTCCTGCTGTGAATATCCTTTCACCACAAGTCTGGCCTTGTTCCTGACCACTTCTCCCTTGGGATTCAGCTTGTTCTTCAGGATCCAGCGGGTGCCAATGACCTTACGTTTTTCTGGCCTAGGAACAAGTCTCCAAACCTTATTCCTCTCAAACTGATGCAACTCATCTTGCATTGCTTGAATCCAGTCTGGGTCTTTCAGTCCTTCTTGGATTGTCTTCGGCTCAGTCAATGACACGAAGGCATTCATGACGGTTTCCCCCTGAACAGCAGCATAACAGACGTAATCGCGAAGTGCGCTACTCGGCCGCCTGACTCGAGTACTTCTCCTTAACTCAGTGACTTCCTGAGTCTCTTGGTTTTCCTCAGGTTCATCATCAGCCTCAGCAACTTCATGAACTTGTTCGTTTCCTTCAGCTTCCTGCTCTGGTTCCGCAATCTCAGGAACTTGCACATTGACTTGTTCAGGTATTTCCAGATTCTCTGGAACATCTTATCCAGGTATTTCCAGATTCTCTGGAACATCTGCTGTTGGATCATCCCTCGGACGAATTAGCTCAAATCCTTCATCATTATCAGCAACCTGAACATCAGGAACATGTCCAGAATCCTTTCCCATGGATTCCTCATCGAAGATGACATGTACGCTTTCCTCAATCAGCTTGGTCCTCTTATTGAATACTTTGTAGGCCTTACTATGCAGGGCATATCCTACGAAAATTCCTTCATCACTTCTTGGATCAAACTTCCCTAGCTGATTTTTCCCGTTGTTGTGGACGTAGCACTTACTGCCAAAGACTCGAAGATGCGAGATGTTAGGTGTCCGACCATTCAGCAACTCGTACGGAGTCTTATTGAGAGTAGGCCTCAGATAACAACGGTTGAGGACGTAGCAGGCTGAATTCATTGCCACTGCCCAGAAACTTTTTGCCAATCTGCTTTCTATCAGCATCGTTCTGGTCATGTCCTCCAGAGTTCGATTCTTCCTCTCAACTACCCCATTTTGCTGTGGAGTCCTCGGCGCTGAGAAATTGTGATCAATTCCTTGATCACTGCAGAACTCTGTAAACTGTCCATTCTCGAACTCAGTACCATGATCCGATCTGATACTCTTCACCTTGAGACTGAATTTTCTTTCAGCGAGTTTCACCCACGTCTTGAAGCAGTCAAAGACTTCATCCTTTGACCTGATAAAGATCACCCACGTATATCTAGAATAATCATCAACTAACACGTACACATATCGATTACCTTGACGTGACTGAACTCTCATCGGTCCACATAAATCCATGTGTACTAAGTCAAATGTTCTTGACGTACTGATTGCATTCTTTGTGTGGAAGGATCCTCTAGATTGCTTTCCTTGCGTGCAAGCACTGCAGACCTGATCAGGCACCTCACTGATCCTTGGTAATCCAATTACTAAGTTCTGACTCTGCAACCTTTTCAACAATCTGAAGTTTACATGTCCCAGCCGACGATGCCACATCTCGGTTTCATCAGCTCTGGATGACAGACACAAGTATTCTTCTGGATCAAATGACGAATCCACAAAATAAACTCTGTCAGCACATCTCCCACGTAGAAGAACCTGACCTGTGGAGACACACTCAATAGAGCAATCATCAGCTGTAAAAACAACCTTGTTTTTACCTCCACGGCACAACTGTGAAACACTTAACAGATTAAACTTCAACCCATGAACAAAACTGACATTATCAACACTTACCTTACTTGATAACTGTACCTTACCTGTTCCGATGACCTGACACTTACTTTCATTTCCGAAAGTTATGGAGCCACCAGAATGATGTCGTAGAGAGGAGAACTGGTTCATCTTCCCGGTCATATGACCTGAGCATGCACTGTCAATAAGCCATGAACTTGTTCCTCTCTCGACCTGCACATAAACAATCAGGTTTTAGGAACCCAAACAAGCTTAGCTTTTTTGGGTTGAGATGAAGTATTAATATTAGAAACATGAATTTTTGAAACTGCCAGTGAGTGAGATACATCCTTAACCACTCTGGAACTTGACGAGTCATTCCCAGCTCCAGGTTTCCTTCTGCTCTTGACTCCTGAGGAAATTCCAGACTCGGAGCTTGACTTCCCTGAAGACTTCTTGAAAGTGTTTTTCCATCCTTTACAGTTTCTCTGACTGTGTCCCTCCTTCCCACAGTAGAAGCAGACCTTTTGCTTCCTGAAGTCTATGTCATTTGACTCAGAGACTTTCTTTTTCTGTTTCCCGAAGTCAATTAGAATAGGACTTTTCTTCCGATTAAGTTTCTCCCAGATGTGAAACCCCTTTCCATAGGTTTTGCTGTCATCTAAATCAACCTTCAGTTTGGTAGTAGGACTCTGTTGAATCTGTCTGTGCACAGGTTTAGCAATGGTCACTTCCCCATATCCGAGACCTGACTTGGTCTTCGACTTCTGCTTCTCCTTACCTTTCGGAGAGTCATAGAACTGATCATCTGAGCCAACAACCCTTTTACCTTCTGCCTTCTCTAGTCTCCTGACTTTTAAGGACAGTTGATGGTTTTCCTCAAACATCGACTTCATCTGTTTGTCTTGATCAGCCACGATTCCATTCAGTTCCTCAGCCTTGAGAACCAGTTTCTTGATCATTGCAATGCACTGAGATCGTGAGTAGTAACCTGAATGTGAATCACTAGGACTACAATCTGTAGTTGATTCATTGGAGTACGTCTTCTTAGATGAAGAGGTGGACGACAACGTCTCTGATTCTGATGTACTTCCTTTAGCCATCAGACACACATTTCTTCTCAGATCACCCATGTTGTTGTCTTCGTCCGAGTCTCCCCAGGCAAATATGGCTTTCTTACCTTTGTCATCCTTCTTCTGATTCTGCTCAGCCCGAGCCTCATCATTTTTCAGTTTATAGCAATCCTTCCTGTAATGACCTTTCTTTTTGCAGTAAAAACATTCCACGTCCTTCTGGTTGTTTTTGTTGCTGGACTTCCGGCCCGAGTTCTTGTCATCAGTAACTCTGTGAGCCTTCGACATTACTTCACGTTCCTCAGTCCGTGAAGATTCCTTTCCTTTGTTTCTGCCGAAGTCCTTTCCTTTGAACTTCTGGTATCTGGAATTTTCTCCAACTAATGCAACTTGTCGAGCAGCCTTCTGAGGTTCTCGACTCTCCATTTTAACATCATCAATGGTTTTGTTACTGACCAGTGCAGCAACAAGTTCTTCCAATGAGCTCTCCTTGGTGCTCGGCAAAGCAGCCAATGTCCTTGAGATGTCGTCCCATTCTGGACTCAACCCCTGCATGAACCTGTGGGTAATCTCCCAGTTCTTGTACCTTCTCCCAAGGTTGTTGAGTGTCCCCAGACAGTCTTGGAATCTGGAGTGGTACTCGTGCAGTGGCTCGTTCTTCACTTGCCTCAGTTTATTGAATTCTGTTTGAACCGCCAAGATTCTGTTCCTCTTCACGTCCTTCGATCCTTCATATATCTTCTTTAGAGAGTCCCAGATGTCGCTTGGATCCTTGTACTGAATGACCTTCTTCAGATCTCCAGGTTCCAGAGCGTTGTGAAGAACCCGCAATGCCCTTGCATTCTTCTCGAGTTTCTTGTAGTCCTCCGTGGTGTACATGACTCTTGGCTTGAGTTCTGTTGCAATTCCCTCCATGTAGACATACTGTTGACCCTGCTCAATGATCTGCCAAACCTCCCCGTCATACGCCATGACGTGGGCTTCAAATCTGGTCGCCCAGGTCTCATACTCGCCCGGCTTAAGCTTTGGAGGATTTGAGATTGAATCTCCTGACATGCCTGCAATTCTAACCAAAAATCTAGAACCTTGCGGCTCTGATACCAAATGTTAGGATCGTGGTTAGATAGTCAAAGACTTAAGTTCGAATAGTCTGAGACTTAACTAAGTTCGGGACTGTTAGGAACCTAACTTAGTATGCAGGTAATTACTCTAATTGAGTACGCAGCGGAATAAACTTAAATAGCTTTTATTACTATTTAAACTGTACACTCAATGGGTACAAAACTTTTGCCTATTCAGTATAAATCACCTAGACTTATACAAGCAGATCTGACTACTTCCCTGACTGTCTCGTCGACGTCCCGTAGTCTTGGCACTTCCTCAGCTTTCCTCCAATGATCAAGGACTCCTCGATCAGCTCGAATATCACCTCGCACAGCTCGCTGGATATTCTCTCTGGGTACACCCACACTGGAAAGCTCACTCAAATGATTCTAGGAATGCGCGCACGCCTGAATGGTAGTTTCCGACTTCTTATAGGCTTTTGCGGTAACCGTCAGGAACTGCCACAGATCATGGCTTCCAACCGTCAGCCCATGATCTGTTGTGGAGGTGTGCCATCTTTCCATCACGTAGTTGACTCATGTCCTCAACTGCTCCGTTGACCCGACCTCAACTTCTCTGTTGACTCGACCTCAACTACTCCGTTGACCGTTGACCAGGTTCTCGGTTACTCAGGTACTTCCACAGGTACTTGAATCTAGTATCACGTCCTCGACTGTTCCAGTAAGTTCCTGACTAACTGAAACTCAAGCAAATCATTAAATTGGTTTGTCAATCATCAAAAACGTGTGAGGCCAATGCCTCAACAATTAACATTCTTGATCTTCATATATTCCTCCCTAATAAAGAGAAAGAACTTTACTCGCAGCTCATTATTTAGTATTCGCAATGTCTGTATAAACAATGATGTGTGCCTAATTTTTGTCAGGCCACAATATTCTCTATAGTCTATATATACTATTACCTTCCACACTGGCTATAGAGATAGAGAGGATAGCTCAAGATTTGTGTCCCATGAGATTCCCACTTCCAAACAACTTGAGTGTACATCATCAGTCTATTATTCTCCCTTTCTTGTAAATATCAAAACAAGGAGCAAGAAAAGACCAAACAACATCATTGTAATTTGTAATAGGAAGAGAGAACCAACTTGCTATAAAAAGTACTAACAAGCTGCACCATTATCATAACACACCCAACACAACTTTCTTCCCTTTTGAATTTCATTCCTCTACTATTACCACCAAAACCCTACCATTAATCTATCATCATTTTCACTCCCCCTTTTAAGACACCACCCAGTGTCTCTTTTGTGTCCTAAAGATAAGAGCACTTATCAACATAAACAAAGTTTTGTTAAGGCTAGCTGTTCTTGACGCCACAAATTTAAAGGGTTTTATTCCTTCTTATGTTGTGTGCTATTGTCTTATGAGAGCATGGATACATTGTTCCACCTTGTGAGCCTAGATCAGTATCATCTTCAAACAACAACGCCTTCTCTACCGGCTGACCAGTCTTTCAATTCAAGTCGAACCTCCAGTGGATCCGTCCACCAGCCGAGTCGGATGGCCGTAGGGGACGGAGAATGCTTCAACGTTTTCATGGATGAAGATGATGATCACTTTTCCTCCTCTTCCTCCAAAAATTACTATTCCTACAATAGTTACAGCACTAGTCCTAATTCTAATAACCATAATCCTCATCCTCACCCACAAACCTCATATCTTCAGCCCCCCACCACCACCACCGGTAGCGGGTCGGCTGAGCTCTCAAATCATAGCATAGCTGGGATTGACTTCAACGGTATGGTTTCGAGCAAGTGGGCATCTGATTTTCTCCTAGAAACCGCTCGAGCCATCACCGACAAGGACAGCGGCCGTGTCCAGCAGCTCATGTGGATGCTCAACGAACTGAGCTCTCCATACGGCGACACTGATCAGAAACTAGCCGCCTACTTTCTCCAAGCACTCTTCTGCCGCATGACCTGCTCAGGAGAGAAGTGTTACAGGGCTTTAATCTCAGCCTCTGACAGAAACTGCTCGTTCGAGTCTACTAGGAAGACCATGCTCAAATTCCAGGAGGTGAGTCCATGGACAACATTTGGACACGTGGCATGCAACGGCGCGTTGTTAGAAGCCCTAGATGGTGAGACCAAGCTTCATATCATTGATTTCAGTACCACCTACTGCACCCAATGGCCAACGCTGCTCGAAGCGCTGGCCACGAGGTCTGACGATACGCCCCATCTACGCCTGACAGCGGTCGTCCTCAGCCTCGACGAGGCGGTGCTGGAAGTGATGAAGGAGATCATGGCGCGAATGGAGAAGTTCGCTAGATTGATGGGAGTGCCATTCAAGTGCAACCTCATCCACCATTCAGGCGACCTCTCCGAACTTAACTTTTCCAGTTTGGACATCAAACAAGACGAAGCCCTAGCCATCAACTGCATCAACGCACTCCGTTCGATCAAAGCAGCCAACAATCGACGCGACCTCGTCATCTCTTTATTCAAAAGACTCAATCCACGAATTGTGACGATCGTGGAAGAAGAGGCCGATCTCGATATCGGCCTCGAAGGGTTTGATTTCTTGAAAGGGTTTCAAGAAACCCTAAAATGGTTTAGGGTTTACTTCGAAACATTAGACAACAGCTTCTCGAGAGCCAGCAACGAGAGGCTGATGCTTGAGCGAGCGGCCGGACGAGCGATCATGGACTTGCTAGCTGGCGTGTCGGGAGAGTCGATAGAGCGGCGGGAGACTGGGGCTAAGTGGGCTCATAGAATGCATGGCGGAGGGTTTAGTCAGGTGAGTTTTAGCGACGAGGTTAGCGACGACGTGAGGGCTCTTTTGAGGAGATACAAAGAGGGTTGGACGATGGTGAGAAGAAATATTCCGGATTTTGTTGCCGGAACATTCCTGGCGTGGAGGGAACAGCCGGTGGTTTGGGCGTCTGCCTGGAAGCCTTTAAAAAATTGAAAATTGGATAAATAGATTTTTATTTTTGCCAAGTGCATGAGGTTTTTTCTAGCTAAAGATTTATATAAAATGGAAAATGAAGCCATTTTTTACCTTCAATTATTAACAAGTCCATCAATTTAGTATTCCCCGACAGCTCTATTCCTTTTTGCAGTTTGAAGAATGTTTAATATTCAATTTGGTCCCCATGCTGAGGATTGAGCTTTAGGTGCTCAGTCGAGCTAGCTCACCAGGAGGCCTACAGTACGTCGTCCTGGTTCAAATCCTCACTAACCTAACCAAGCCCAAATCAAATAATAATAATAATTTGGTCCCCATGCTTTTCTTTCTTTAATAATATTCAATTTGGTCCCCATGCTTTTTGCTTTTCCAACATATTGACTGGGATCAAGTCTCACTGTGATTAACTTTAGCCTTTTTAAGTTCCTAATAATAAGCCACTTTGGCTCATGTCATAATATCAACTAATCAAATGATTTATCCCTCCTTTCTATGACTATTTCAGGAAAAAAGTAATACGAAAATGAGTCTCATTTAAGTTAACTAAGGCAAAGTAAAACTTATGTAGGTTTATAACAAAAATTAAAATTGATCCAATTTTGGAACATTAATAATTTAATTATAATAAATTTATTACCTATAACACATGAGTTGTTTTATTTGTCCTTATTTAACTTCAAAAAACTAATATATTATCAAATTCCTCCTCTTTTACTTTTAGATTGTTTATTAAAACTAACTCATTTTAAATACTTTTTTCAATTAAATTCAAAATGGTTTGGGATGTTGAATGACACAAGCTATTCTCATCATGTGGGGCCTTTGGGCTTCTATTTGTCCCACACGCCCACAACGGATACCGATAATCCTCCCTTAGCTTCGCTTGATGCAAAATATGTGAATGCAAAAGAAGCAGCAAGAAAAGGTGGAAGAAAGACTTGCTGAACTTAAAAAAGTTCAAAGATAATTAGGCAACAAAACATATGCATGTAATTTCCTATTATCCTTGTAGCACAAGTCTGCAAAAATCAATGAAAACAGGTACTGTACCATTTATCTTTCAGAATCTTTAGTGTCTGCAATGAAATTGCAGACCAACACGAGTCACACCACATTATCTACAAGTTGGCATTTGCCATTTTGCAACTCACTGTCTAATTTTAACTCTCTACAGACAGCAAAAATAATGAATTGACTAATAGATCAAACCGATGTACGGAAATATTAAGACATGGAAACGAGAAGAAAACGGGCAATTTCCCTCAAATCTAATGATTACCTCCCTTCATTGTGCTTATTAGAGTGCTTGGAAGCAGCATCAGCTGTGAATGCTTGAGCCAGGTATTATATTAGGATGCCTTCAAGTAACCTTTTTCCTCCAAGTAGGATATCACTGTGCCAGCCAACATGTCGGGGGACGCACAATTACCACATGTATGCGTCAACACTATCTGCATTGTGCACCAAGTGATGTTTATACGTTTCAGGTTTTTACTTTTGTTATGATGTAATGCTCGCAGAAAGAGATATGTAAACTGTATATACCTCACAGTTCATAGGAGGCTCATAAGGATCATCAATTCCAGTAAAACCTGAGACGCAAATGAACGATGTCTCACATTGAATTTCCAATTACTCAGCCAAGAGATAAAATACTTGACACGCCATGGACACCTAAGTTAGGATTAGGTGACCAAATCCAAATGTAGTCAATTTGGCAAAGGCTTCTTCAGTTTCTGAAACACCGAACTCAATTTTTTGGCTGCAGACTATATAGAAGTACCTTTTATCTTTCCAGCTCGAGCAAGCTTATATAGCCCTTTGGGATCTCTTGATTCGCAAACTGAAAGTGGCACATCCATGAACACCTGGCATTATATCATTTAGTTTTTTAAAAAAAAGGTAAAAGGTCAACATAGACACAAATCGAATTAATTATGAAATCATGGTTGGTAAAAACCTCAATGAACTCTCCTTCTTTCAGTAAGGAGCGACAAGACTCGCGATCTTTTCTGTAAGGGGATATAAGACTAGCAATGCAGATAACACCTGCATCCGCAAATAGCTTTGCAACCTCTCCTGTAAAATAATTACAATCCACGACATAAAAATAAAATTTTAAAGAAAGAATGAGGTCAGTGAACAATTTCAGTGTGTATATAAAACTATCAAAATGTATACCCACCCATCCTCCTGATGTTCTCTGCTCGATCTTCAGCTTTAAAACTAAGATCACTATTAAGACCGTGACGAACATTGTCACCATCCAAGATGTATGTCAATTTTCCTCTGGCATGCAGCCCTCGAGCTAAAGCGCACGCCAAGGTGCTCTTCCCTGCAATAAAAATACTGTAAAAATCAACACACCGAGCACATAACACAGATCTCAGTGACCGCCCACAATACAGACAATCCAACTACTGGACAAATCAGAATCTTGCTTGACATCACGAGAACAAATATGTTTTTAAGCATAACTAGAGGACCGAAAAACAAACCTGAACCGCTGAGACCTGTGACCCAAATCACGCATCCTCTCTGTCGAAGCAACTGTTCTCTGTCTGCTTTCTCCACGGAACACTTGTGCCATTGGATGTTAGATGAATTCCCAACATTTGACATTCTAGGATGACCTGCACCAAGTGAAGATACTCAGTACAATATGCACAAACAAAGAAACAAATACACACAATTAAATAGAGCATACAAAAGTCACAATATGAGATATGGATTTAGATTTTAGGTATAAATTACTATCATAAAACCCATCAAATAATTATCCAGGCATGTAATTTTCCACCAGAATCAAACAGATTTCATAAAAATACTCTTAAATTGAATCTAAAAGGAATATACCGGAACCATTGACACAATCCAGCCTCTGCAAATCCTCACCACCAAACCCATCTTGCGTTCCACTCACGTACATTCTAGAACCTTCCATAGCCATAATCGGCTTTCTTACCGTCGAAATCCTCCCTTTACTCCAACGATTCAAACCCCTTGTCGTGGCTCTCCAAAGCCCTAATTTTCCATCCCTTAAAGACGTCGCCGGCGACTCAAAATCCGGATGGCGGCACGCAATGATGCTCCGCCCAGCGCCGGATGCTGTAATCGTCATTTTTTATGATCTAACTCGGCGACAAATTTTCAGGAGGTGAGAGGAAAAAGAGGGATTGGAGCTTTGCGGATACGGATGAGGGTCGATATTCAAAGGGGGTTTGAGAATTGGATTGGTGTGGTGGGTTTTGACAAATGTAGGGTGGAATCGAGCATGTGGGTCTCCGAGATGGAGGGTCGAATCGAGCGAAACTGTACGGATTTGTTGGATTGATGGATGTAAGGGAATGGAATTTCGAGCTTGATTCATTCGGCGAGGAGAGAGAATGAAGAGGCGATGTCGTTGCGAGTGTCATTCCAAAAATAAATATATTTTTTAACAGTGGGAGTTTTCTTTTTTTCTTTTTATATGATCATTATAATCTACTTGTTAAATATCAATATGATGCGTTTTTTACAACTGAAATAATAATTATGACATTACTATCTGTCTGAGAATTCAAACTTTCCAAATTAAGTTGTACGCTTCCATCGGAGTTTCTTTATATTCTACCCCCTTCTGAAAGTCAAATCTCTCGAATACACCACTTGAAATTTGAATGTCAAGAATACCCAATTTGAATTAATACCGGCTCCTGGAGCACCGTTAATAGCATTTTTTTTAAAATACCGGTGTCCTAGGAACTAGTATTAGTAAAATTTGGCGGTGTGGCTCATTTGGGGCATACGTGAACCAATTGGAACAAAATCCAAGTCAATCTGGCATACACATCAAATGCCAGTTTCGGGCGAACCGGTATCATCTGAGAGTGTTTTGTTAAACGACAATTCATGACTGTAAACTCATTTACTGAAAAATATAAACTGAATAAAGAAAAATTGATCGAAAGGAAAAACAGATTGAATAAATAATAAAAACTCATTTAAGATAGAGGAATCGCATTTGACGTGTATGTCAGGTTGACTTGGATCTTGTCCCAGTTTGTCCACGTAGTTCCCAAATGAACCACATCAGCAAATTTTACTAATAACGGTGCTCCGGAAACCGGTATTAATTCAAACGGGGTATTTTGGATATCCGGGTTTCAAGCTGTGTATTTGAGATTTGAGTTTCAAAAGGGGTAGGATATAAAGAAACTCGTTTGATCGATTAAACTCATTCAAATTCACTCATAAAAAAAAGGTAGAAAAAAAATCTCATCAAATTACTTTTTTTTTGAAGCTCATTATCAAAAAAATTGAAGCTCATTCAATTTCAACTTTAATAGCAAAAAAAAAATACTCATAGACCATAGTAACCCTCAACATTTGGATCATGCGTATTTTAGGTGAGACTCACTGTAATAAAATTACTACTAATTTGAAATTCGATCGAAGCAGCATCAATTTCATAATGGCGACATTTAATTACGATTGCACAAGCACACCAAACTTTTTCTACGAATGGGTTGTTTTTGGACCGACTGCGAAAACAAAGAAACAACAAACTTGATTGAAATATTGAATTGGAAAAGTTGGTAAGGTGCATGTCAATTTATGTACACTTCATGTGTGGTTGGAATATCGTGTCATGTTCCACGTTTGCATATGAAGTGTTTTGCGTCCTGTTTCAGGATCTGATGAGATTGTAATTTGTGCCAAGCAATTGGTTTATCCAATCAAACAACATTGGACCACATTACAAAAGTTAACCTGCACAAGATGACAAGATCATTGTACAATCGGATAAACATAGACAAACTGAACTTATATATTTAATTTTGATTTAAATAGAATCGTAAAATTATTCAACTTAATTTGAAGGCTTATTTACTATAAAAAAAATTGAAGGCTTAGTTTAAATATTTGATTATAAACTAAAATTAAGTGGTCAATGTCAAACAGATAAACTTAAATGAGATGGAGAACGAATGTTTGTTACAGAATTGGGAAACCGTCACTTGTTGGACCTCTCATGTTAGGAATTTTGGGCTGAAAGGGTAAGGTCCAACCCGTTATGGAGGCCCAAATTTCAGTGACTCTAAACGCTGTCGTATTTGTATGATATTATAAGCTTATCATCTTCCTCGATGCAGTGCAGCAGCGAAATTCAAAAACCCTAGAAAGCAGCGGGAGGCGTAGATCGAGGAAGGGGAGACTAAGGATGAAGTACAACCCGCGCGTGACGAGTTCCCGGCGCAGGAACCGGAAAGCGCACTTCACTGCGCCGTCATCCGTCCGCCGCGTGTTGATGAGCGCGCCGCTCTCGACGGAGCTTCGCACGAAGTACAACGTCCGATCCACGCCGATACGCAAGGAGGACGAGGTGCAGGTGGAACGCGGAACGTTCAAGGGACGTGAGGGCAAGGTGGTGCAAGTTTACAGGAGAAAATGGGTGATCCACATCGAGCGCATTACAAGGGAGAAAGTGAATGGGACGACTGTCAATGTTGGAGTCGATCCGTCGAAGGTGGTGATCACGAAGCTGAGGCTGGATAAGGATCGTAAGTCGCTGCTGGAGCGGAAGGCGAAAGGGAAAGCTGTGGCGGATAAGGAGAAAGGGACTAAGTTCACTGCTGAAGATGTGATGCAGAACGTTGATTGAAAGAAGTTGATTTTAGTTTATAAGTATTGAATTGCAGCTTACTAAAACTATTTACTAGTTTCTATCGAGTTTTTTATTCAGGGCTTTGCTCAAACTCAGATTTGAATTTTGGGGCTTTTCCCAAGTTTGAATTTTAAGGATAATTTACTCAAATTTGGAATTTCAGTTCCAATTTTACGCAATTTGCAGATTGGTTTCCCAATTTACACTAGTTTTTTAAGATGCCGTTGGCCACGGTGTCTTAACATTAAGACGCTTCTGCCAACATCGTCTTAAGCCTCGTGGCGTTTTTACGCCAAATATGCAGTCATGTTAATATTACAATACAAGCGTAAGGGGCTGTTGGGGACAGCGTCTTACCTTAAAACAATGTTGGTAGGAGCGTTCTAATAGAACGATGAAGAGAAAAATTAGGGGTCAAAACTTAAGCCACTGTTAAGGACGACGTTTTAATAAAAAAAATAGATTTAAACGATCCACATCAGCTGCTGACTCACATATTTTGGTGCAAAAACGCCACGAGGCTTAAGCCGCTGTTGGCAGGAGCGTTTTAATGTTAAGACACCGTTGCCAACGCCGTCTTAGAAAACTAGTGTAAATTGGGAAATCAATCTGCAGATTGTGTAAAATTGGAACTCAAATTCCAAATTTGAGTAAATTCGGAAATTTTCCAAATTTTAAGCATTTTTTTTATCATTTAGTATTTTTGTTGATACTTGTTTCCATTTTTACTAAATATTTTTTTGATAAACTATTTTTGATGCAGTATCTGTTGATAGCGGCTCAAATGTAATATGGTTTTGTGCTTAGTTGTCCATACTCATTGAAGCTCTGAATTGAGAGCGACTCCATTGATTTGTTCAACTGGTTGACAACCTTTTCGCCAAGATGTGTACGAAATAAGATGATGGGCGTTCTAAGGGAAAAGCTAGGTTAGCAAAGGAAACCGGGCAGCAATTAGCTCTACAGTGTTATGGCGAGTGTTTGTTATGAATACACAAGCCAGGTTTTAATTAATGGAATGATTGGTGCATTATGTTAAATAGTTACTCAGTTGAATCTTGTTGAATAATGGGTTGTTGGATCTTTTAGTTGTACAAAAAGAAACAATGGCATTTGATTTGCTGATTGCACACGGATTACCTCATAATTGCAAATTCAACCAATGTTTAGTCCAGCAAAGAGTTACATATCCAATTGTTTAGTCCATTGCTAGTTCTAAAATTAATCCTTACACTGCCACTCTCAGTTCTTTGTTAGTAAAGGTTTGTCCATTTAAACTGAACTTAATTTAAATGAACTTAATTTAACTTAACTACCTTAACATCATCCACTAATATATATATTTTTTGATTGGGCCACTAATATATTTATTTAGTTAATATTCGATTTTATTGTTGAATATATTATTATATTATTTAGTGATGATGATGATGATAATGATGGTGATGATGATAATTATAAGTATTATTTAGTAATGATGATGATTACACCTCCGTCCTTTGTTTGTCTAAAAGGACAATTGACACAATAATTAAAGAGAGAGAAAAGAGTACATATTGCATTAATCATTTTATCGTTGTCCGGAAAACAGTACAATAGTACAACTTTAATTTACAATAACCAATAGGAATTCAGGATACAAATCACACGGATTAGAAATAAGACAAACATTAAGAGACATTAAAAAAGGAAAATGGACAAACATAGTGGGACGGATGAAGTATTATTTAGTGATGATGATAATGATTATTATTATTTAGTGATGATGATGATGATAATAATAATTATTATTATTTAGTGATGATGATGATGATAATAATAATTATTATTTAGAAATGATGATGATTATGTAGTGATGATGATGATGCCGTCGACGAGGATGATGATGATAATAATGATGATGACAACGAGGATGATGATGATGATTATTTAGTTGATGATGATGATGAATTAGTGATGATGATAATGGACATGCCCTAAATCAACTATTAAGGCAAGCTCCTTAAAAAAAGGATACAATCATGAAGCAAGGAATACTCGAGCTCTGCATCTCAAAATAAATGTTCAATGTTGTACTTGTTAAGCTCCCAAAATCAATACACAAAAACACAGTCTCAATGATACTACAAAACTATTCTAGGTCGCGGCTTGAACTCAAAGCTCCAGGGTGAGTGCCAAACCAAATTTGGGGTCCTGTCTAGGGCCTTAATGTCTGACTCTAGGGGGACAATTAACATCGACTTGGGAATGAACTCATGCCGGAGGACTACTGCGAATTGTTCGACATTGTTAAGTTTCACTTTCACCGTGGTCAGAGGGTAAAGAATACGTGAGCATCTGATAGTAACCGTGCTCAGGTATGTGGGGAATCCGAGAGAAAGCACCATATGAAACTCTATACCAAGTGTAGTCTGTTTGCCCACATTCATCGCAACGGAAACCTTCATTGAATCTAGTGTTACACCTCTATCATGAAAATATAATCATACGGTCAATAAACACACATCAATGGATAAGAAACAAACAAATGTTAGATTTTGGGAATTGTAAGTCACTTAGATAACTTACATAAAAACTACAGAGCAACTATAATCGGGCGTGGTAGCTTCCGTTCCAGTAGAATACTTGATTTTACCATTAGAAGTATCGTAACTTGCTTGTACACCAGAAGCGAAGGTTGAGTTGTCAATACTAGCTGAAAAATCAACACCTGTTGACTGTTTGTGTGCAACGAATGCTGTGAAGGCTACAATGTCATGGAGATACTGAAACTTGTCAGGTTGATACTGAACCTCCAACTGTTTAAAAGGAAACGAGCAAGGTGAAATTTATAAAGTACGTTAATTTTATTCGGAAATATTATTCATGTCTATACAAATAATCGAACCTTGCAAGAACATTCAGGCAGTTTGAGTGATGCCAAAGCCTTGGTTGAAGGGAGCATATCGGCTAAAGTGAATGTTGTTGCAATCTGCAACAAATGCTTTCAGAAATCAACAAATGCTTTCAGAAATCATAACTAGTTTCAAGACCAAATTAAGATGACAACTTATATTTACAGTTAGTGTGGTGTCAGCTTTAACATTTACTAACACCAACAACTGATACTTACAGTTGATGCAGTGTCAACTTTAACATCTACGAGAGTGTTTTGTACTAAATACAGTTGATGCAGTGTCAACTTTAACATCTACGAGAGTGTTTTGTACTTATAAATAGTAAAAATGACAACTTTGAATTAGTTTTTATTTGATACTAGTTTTTAGTTTCTTTATAGTTTTTTATAATTTATCGGTCATCACATTAAACGATATTAAACAATAATTTTAAATTAGTTATCACTTTTTAATACTATATGATGATTTTTTTGAGTCATCACTATTTTTTGTCGTAGATTTATATATTCTTTGAAGTGTCAAGTAACTCCAACACATGACTCGCCCGTAGTTATACTAATACTCTCTCTAAATGAAGGGTTAGTATCATTTTGATAATAAGGTTACAAATACACAAATTAAGAGAAAACAACTTATAGTTACAATTGATGTGGTGTTAACTTTAGGTTTGAACCGTCGACCTCTTGATCATTTGACCAAGATTATGACCGCTAGACCACTACCATGATACTTTTTTTAAAGGTAGAATACAATAGTTTTGATCAGTACTCAACTAGGGACTAGCTAGAAAACTTAACATTCAATTAAAGTTGCAGAATCAATTTACTAATTTATTGAGCTTAAAAGCTTACAACAAATATCTAGTTGGGGCGAGGCAATTGCCTAGCTGTAAGCATGTCGGTCCAAAGACATGATTGTTTGACTGCAGTCAGGAGCACATGAGCTGGATATGGGGTGTGCTAATATGACATTGTATCCTTGAAAGCTCAACTGATGTAGGGTGTACAAGAAATCTCTATCGCCGGATATCAGTAAAAAATGGCCGGTGGATCCGCAATAAGTATTTTGTCACTCCCATCTTTGATATCTTTATGCACAATTCTGAAGTCAATTTCACAACGTTGAAAACATCTTTGTACTGCTAATGACATGTTTTCTAAAATACCCCTTGCAAATATTGAAGTGTAGCCATGATACCCTCGTCTTCCCAAGAAATTGTAATTGCATGACGAATAAGTTGTGGATTCACTTCCCGAGGCACTTGGCAGTTATCGATATCCTACCAAACAGAAGTTTTGTCATGATTACCCTGAAACTAGATATGAGGGCCCAACAATAATTTCTTTTGCAATACATCTTTCCAAAACCAGAATGTATGTGGCACATCGGACCACAAAGAAGACGGGGGATGCGGAGCTGCAAACAAAATATGTACTTTTGGCGCCTTAATTTTAAGTAGATGCTCCCACAATGGTTGATACTTATTATGAACTTGAGAGGGCAACTGATACTTATTATGTAGTGTCAACTTTAACATCTCCAAGAGTATTTTTTGTATTTGTAAATAGCTCCCACATCCCAGTTGAGAGTGCTCATTTCTTCCTGGCGGAAAATGTTTAGGCATGAGGAAAGAACAAAGTCATTTAATACCAGTTTCTTAGTTAAAGGGTTTTCCAAAATGTCAATGATAGACACATATGCAAGAAAAAACTTAAACATAACTGCAATCATATAAGAAAATAAACAAAACCATTAGAATACACAGATACATATACGGGAAGGCAAAACATGTTCATGTTGAAGGTATTTAGCAAAAGCGACAAATTACTGGCTACAAAAAAAACATAACATCAACATATATTTTTGGTGTCAATACTACTAAATGAAACAACAGTTATTTCGAGTAGTACAGACAAAATTTCCTCAGTTCTTAGTTGTTACTTCTGGTTCCTTCGTTATCTATATATGCTTAGAATGGAAGTGATGTTTGTTTGCAAAATCATACTACATAACACTGTACAGATATGCATCCATGTAATGCAACAAAAGATTAAATAAACCAACATCAAGCAACCACTACCAAAACATCATACAACTTTTTCAAAATAGAGATAGGTTGATATTTCGGAAGTTTTACTGCTCTACTCCCACCAATTCGGGACAACTCACCGCGATCCTGATATTTGCACCCTTCCATAGGCCATAATTGTTGAGAAACTAATGCAAGATGATCCAAGAAAATGAGTTCAAATTAAATATTTTAAAATGGAAAAAATTATAGAGAATTCTAGAAGATTATGGAGAGGGATGAATATGAGATATTTTGGAAAATGTTCCCAAAACATTGAATTGTAACCGTGGGATCAAAATGTTCATAATCCTTCATTAAGTAGAAAGCTCTAATATAAGTTGGGGTCACTTATAACAAGTGTGTTGTGTATGTGAGTTAGAAAATGTGAGGTGTGAGTTGTGAGAGAGTTCATCTTGTAAGAATTTCTCTATTCACTAATAAAAGTTATGTTTTAATGTACGTTGCGCAACTCAACAATAATGACCAGCTCATGAACCTTTTTACAGACAGCGAGTCACACTCAGTATGAATGGTTAATTTGCAAACAAAATTTCCTTGGTGAACACAATCCAGAATTTGAGCATTTGTAAAACCTCACTACAAAACTGAAAAGAACTCGATCAGTTTGTCATAAAAAAAACTCGATCAGTCTGTCATAAAAAAAACTCGATCAGTCAATCTATGTTCATATGGTATGGCACGGAAACAAAAATGCGATAACAAACCATAACCTACATTTCACATATAAGATAAAACTTGCACAAAATGCATACCACAACGGTGCTGCTATAGGTCGAGACGCTCAGCCCCTAATCGGCGTTGAAATCTCTGATAAAAAGTTCTACACATAAAATACATGGAAACCAAATAATCACCGATTTCAACACGATTGCAGAAAACAAGGTTGAAATTGATCTCTATCTGGTGATTGCAGTCTCTTGCTCATGGCGACTCTCTTCATCGGGGAATACAGATGGTTTCAATCCCGATTTCATTGTGAATTTATAATGTAAAAATAATTAAATTATAAGTACAATTGCGAACACTTCGGGTGATTATTGACCGTTGGATTCTGCTGATCTAACTGTTTAATAAAGCCTATGTTAATTTTTTTAATTACGATTGTGTTCTTGTTAATAATCATATGGTACAAGTTTAGCCTACTTTGCAGCATTTAAAAGACAACATGTATCCATAGAACAATGAGTTATTTGTTGTGGACTTTTAAAATTAAATTAGAATCAAACGAGTTTTACAATTTAGATAAATTAATATTTTCAAAAATGCAACCTATCGAATACCTTACTTTTTAGATTGGAGTTTTGATAATAATTGACTCCAAGTGCGTCTACAACTACATAGACGGTGATGAAACTCCAAGAAAGTCATATGAACATCTTAAAGAAACTGAAATTTCGGAAAATTGGAGCTGTATAATATCCATATGAATGTAGACGAGGGTTCAAAAATCGTATACTTGAACGATGCCCTCTTTCGTTAGACGGACTACTTCTACTTTTGCGATGTCTGTCACATGAATAAGCTCATCAAGCCTTGCAAGAAGTACACCGACATTGAGGTATCATCATGTCGTGAGGATAATTAAAACGCATTCGTTCGCACTTGTTGCACCCTCATTCCGAATAATGGGCATTCATTTCGTATCATTCAGATAATGCACATTTGTTAACCAAATGCACGTTCGTGTAACTTACACTGCATTCGATAATTTTTATGTACATTTTGCGTAAAAGATAAATGGAGGAAGGACTTCGCCACCATCTTGAACTCATACAGACTATGATGAACCTTAAGAAAGACCTAAGAACATTCTAAAGAGACAATTTTTTTTAGAAAAAGAAGCGGCGGAAGTTGATCCGGTTCACATGAACACAGACGAGGACATTGGCATAGAGGTGTCATCATACATCACACATTTGTTCCGGACCCGTTACACCTATACCTTCGTTTCTGATTTTGCACGTTTATTTATAGAATGCACCTTCGAATACGGATTATGGACGTTATTGTATAGTACACCTTGAAATTTATGAAATTTTCATACTAACAAAGAAAATTCCATTTTGATATATTCCATATTCAAGCATTTGGACTCATTTTGTATGTAGGAGTTAGTTATTTTGATCTCAAAAATGGCTGAGGTCTGTTTTTGGGTATTACTGTCTTGCAAGTGTCCACAGACCACACTTCATTTGATTGAGTTATCCAATCTGCCTATTTTTCTTTTCTTTTTCCACAACAGCTTATATTTTATCAATCTCTTTTGAAAAATATTTGTGAATTTTGGCACTTCTTTGTCCTTCATTTTTGCCTTTTGATGTGTCAAGGCCCGAAACATTTCAGCTGTTAAACACATCTGGAAATATTCATTCACAACATAATGCCAAGAAACACATGAATTCAAATGCTGGAATCAATCAAATGAACCCTCCAGGAAATGTGTACCTTTCAAAACCTGAGCATACATGTGATTCCTCTGCCATAAATTTCCAACACCTGTGAGACTCAGATTACCAAATGAAAAAAATGCAATAGCATTTTTCCAGTCCCTAAAATCTAAAAATGAATACTCATAATTGACGTTATAGACACCCGCAAAAGGTTACAAAACTGGCGACAAACGACACTTCATTGATTTCATTGCCAGTCTGTAAATTAAGAGCTCCAACGAGTCCCATGACACTAGAGAAGATAGAACACGACAGCAGCTTTAGACTGATCACATCAAGTAGGCCCGCTGCCTGCTGAGCATCAATGTTTTTCAGCACCGGAGATTTCATGAAAACATCCATAAATGTACATTACATGATGGATAGACTAGTCACTACATTTTATAGCTTTCTTCGAAACAAATTAAGATGGCATTTTACAGATCCAAATGTAGCATGTTGTCAGGACATGCATAAGTTCAAAGGCATAACATGATAGACAATAATGGAAAAGCATCATTAGGCATCCAACAATAAAACAAATCGAAATCCCATCAAAGCTTTATTTATTTTTCACAATCCATTCAGAAGAAACATTGCAATGTCATTCAGTCAGTAGACTCTTAAAATATCATAATAATGCAAAATGTCGGTAAGCAAGAAATACCATTAGCCTATGGAAGTTACAAGCCGGCAACTTCTGAAAGGCCAAGGCTGAATTTGCGTGAGTATAGTCTCACTGCATCGAAATATTTGCTGATTTCCAAGTGATGAGGCTTTGATAGAACTCTTTTAATACCATATCAAAACCAAATTCAATCATGCCGTGAAAGCCTGTGTATGTAGTGTTTGCTTGACCCTGTAACTTAAGTCAACCTACAACAACTAAACAAATCCCGCTTCATATTTTTACCAAACAATAAATCAATTCATGCTTCGCATAGCCAATAATTCTGTGGTAACTGTCATTGATGCGTCTTTTTCGACGAGCTTTCATGATCTTTATCGTTGCTATTGTAGGAAAGTAGCCTCTTAGTTCCGATAATTGAGGTAGCAGAAACAGATTTATCGTCAACAGCAAGAGAACACCCACGCGACGAGCTTGGATTTGAAAGTATATCCACCACAGGTGTCTTGCACTTTTTCTTCTCCGTCTCATGCAAGAAACTGAAGAGCGAGAGAATCTCTTCCTGCATTGTAAAATCAACTGTAGGCTAAGAAACAGAATCATGGTAAGAAAATGAAAATTTTATGGCATATGCTGTCGGGCAAAGAGAACAAACATTATTGAGGGATCTTGATGATCGGATAACCTCCAACTTAACTCCCAAAGCCTTTTCATTTAACTGAAGATCAAGCGCTGCTAAGATAGCAGCAGCTGCCAAAGAAGAAGGTCTGCGGCTCATCAAATTCATCTCTGCAATTTAAAAGGCAGTTCGTTAAAACGAATCTATCGAGCAATCCACGCAACTTATTTTTGGTAATAAAATAGCGAACTTACCCTGCATCATGTCCATTACACATTGCGTGGCTTTAATCATATACTGATCTTTCAGTTTAGAACTTACAGAATCTCCACAAAATTTATCAATGAAGTAACTAAAATAGGCGAACGGTGTGACGGATGCCATTTTCCACTCTAAAATACTCAACACCAAAACCTCCATTTTTTGAATCACACACTTGTCAAACATGAAGTCACCTAAGGGATAGTCAGACAATGCCGGGACTTTCTGTTCCTCCTCCATTTTCGCAGCCACAGATAAACACGAGACTGATAGCAATCTTACCGCCCAATACTTCCCATTCTACCACAAAACACCACGATAAGCGAGGTTACTAATTCAAAGCCTAACAACATAGTTACAAAGAACCAAACAACGAGACTAAAGGCTGCTTACATCAATGGATTGCTGGGAAATAAACTGATCAAAGTAAGTCATGGCCAGATAAACAGTGCTGAACTGAAATCCAAACAATGCCCTAACCTGAAAAAACAAAACATCAGCCTCAGTCAGAAACACAAACATGAACAACATTAATAATCAAACAACCAAACCCACATTTAACATCCATTTGACAGCATCCAGACGAGCATCCCTAATCCAATTTGAGGACTTTTCCAAACATCCATCAGAAGGGTCAGAATCAAACCCTAAACCCTTAAACCCCACATCATCACCAGCCTCTCTCTCAATCAACATCTCCACATACTCCTCATCAATTTCAGCCCCAAAATTCAATATTTCATCAACCCCATTTGATCTCTCGAGTAAACAACCCTCGCCCTCGTAACACATCAGGCCAGCGGTTGAGATTGGGGTTGAGCCACCGTCCATTTGATTTGTGAAATGGGGTTTGATTCCCGATTGTAAAAAAGAGATCTTTAATTAGTATAAGGAAAGTGATATATTCTGGTGTTTATGGAAAGTAAAGAAGACGACTTTGAAAAGATATTGAAGATGGGATTTGAGCAAATCTAGAGAGGGGTGTTAGGTACGCGGAGCATGTTGCGGTTTCACTCGCGCCAATTTCTGCGGACTGACATTGTGGGAGGGTTTGATGTTGGTTGTGGTTTTATGAGGATTCTGCAAAACATAATAAATTTTAATTAAAAGAAAATTGAATTTGTGAAGAAATGTTGCAGAAATTAGTCTACAGTATAAAATAAATAAACAATGTACAGATTGAATCTGATAACGTTGTCGCATGGAATTCATATAATTGAGTAAAAGTGATTTAATCACGATATAACTATGATGATCACATATAACCACGATGATTGACGTCCAAAATAACTTTTAACTAAGGAATGATAAGATTAAGTTATATATTGAACCACAATAAAATAATTCGCATGTTATGGAATTAAATAATTTTGTTAATCAAAATGTGATTGTGCATGTTGGTTAAGGAGGCACATACAATGTCTTATATTCCGAGTTCGAGTCCTGGTGACACCATTTTTCTCATAATTTGTTGAGATTTTCCTCCGGCCATCAAGATGAACATGTATGCGGATCAATGCATGATAAAGATTTGGATATTTATATATGTAATAGATGATAAATCGACATATTCTTAGTATTATTTCTACTTGTTGTACCTATTATCAACGCACACAAAAAATGTGATTGGATATAAAGCATCATGTTTGGAAGTTCAAACTCCAAAATAATTGAAAATATTTTCGAGTAATAGTTTGAGCTCGCTTATTTACTTGTTTATAGAGGTCATCTATATAGAATGACATGATTTTCATCTTCGTATTCGATTTTATTTATGTACAAAGTTTGCCTAGACGCACAAATAATAGACGAGAACACACGAACGAACATTAAATTGATTATGCATTGATGAGACACGTGAGAATAATTGCAAAGTGGGAGTGTATTCACGTGTGGAATCGAAAGCTCCAACAAAACTTTAGTTGTAATTTATTCTTATTATTTTAATAGTGAATTTACATAGTATACATTTCATAATTGTTACATAAGTACTTTCCATAAATATATATTGATACACTATTGAAGAACGGAACACACAAAAGATACCAATCCAAATATGAATTTGAATCATCCAATTAAAACACATGACATCCAATAAACTAAATATTATTTCAGGCCTTCCACTGTAGAACTGCTTAGTTACTGATTTTTTTTAATATACAAATAAGAATCCTTTGGTTTCACTAATGTTAAAATACTTAGTTTTATAAAATTATTAGTTTATTACAAGCACTTGTTTTAAAATAAACAAAATTTAACATCGTGTTTGTTTTAATCTTCTTTAAACATAAAAAAAGTATGTCAAAATAATATGAATTAAAAAACATAAATATTTAAATTATTGAAGACGCTCCTCTGGCGGATCAATCATGTCATGTGTATTTCACTTTTGTGTTTATGCAGTTGTTGTTGTTGTTGTTGCATTAATGTGTTTCATGCACTAGCGTGCAAATACATATAACATTATTTGTGTCTTTGATCATTTTATATTTTAAGGTCATAGGTAGTCATGTAGTGTCGTATGGCGTTTTACTTAGGCAAGCTGTGCATATCTCCACTAACGTCCGTTACAAATTGTGGCCAATTATTAATATGTCTTTTTGCCTTTCGTCACATTTTCAACTTGCTTATATAATGTGATGCAATGAGAGATTATAATCTCGTGTACTATAATTTGTTAGTGCGACTTTTATGCTATATTTGGATCATCAATTTTTATTAAAACTTTAAACCTATTTTATCTTCTAATTCCATTCATTAAAGAAAACTCACTTTGATCCACCAAGAATCGAACATGTGACTTTAGTGATCGATATTTTTGAAAAATGCACTTACCACTAGGTGACGCCCTGATGAACTATTATGAAATTAAGGGTGAGAAGAAAATAATAAAAAATAAAATCTCAAGGAACATGAATTTAATTGTGTGTGTATTTAGTTTGCGTAAGGAAAATGTGATGGAAAAAAATGTTTTTAAGTATTTCATGGATCGAAAATGAATTCATGCTCGAGTTGTGCATAATATGATGGGATCAGTGATTATATTCCTGCAAATCAAAATTTGTTTGTACGGCTTGTTTTTTTTTTTTTGAATTTACGGCTTGCTTTTATACAGTACTTTATTGGACAAGGACAAATGTAAAAACAATGTAAAGGGAATTCACTATGAATTTTTTTATAAATATATTGGAGTGGTGATTGATTTATTGTCTGACAAGGAATCGGTTGGGCATATACATAATTTGGAAAATTAAATGTCTTTTTCGTCGCTCCACAATATAGACTATTATTGGTGATGAAATGCTTTTGCAAATACCATAAATATTTCATCATGCATTGCCATTGCTTGTTCATTTTTATGATTTTTATCAACTCATAATAAATATACAAAATATAATAGAAACTTTGATAGTTTTGGTGCCGAAGGTAAAAAAAAGTGGAAAAGGTGGAGGAACTTAGGCCTATTAGTTTATGCAACGTAGTAATGAAGATCATAACGAAGGTATTGGCTAATAGGTTAAAAGAAATCTTGCCTAATATTATCTCCCACAGTCAGAGTGCTTTTATTGGTGGAAGGCTTATTACAGACAATATTTTGATTGCTCATGAGGTGTCGCATTACATTAAAGGGGCGCGCAAACAGAAAACTGGCTTCATATCGGTGAAACTGGACATGAGCAAAGCGTATGATAGAATAGAGTGGAGCTTTTTGGAAAAGATGATGTTGGCACTGGGATTTAACGAAAACTGGGTAAGAAAGGTGATTATGTGTGTTAAAACAGTAACTTATAGGGTCAAAATTAATGATAACATCTCTGAAGAATTTAAGCCTAGTCGGGGCTTGAGGCAGGGTGACCCTATTTCGCCTTACCTATTTTTGTTATGTGCTGAGTGGCTCACATGTACCGTGGATAAATATCAGGAGTTGAGGCTGGTGAAAGGAATCAGGATATGTAGAAATGCTCCTATTATTACTCATCTAATGTTTGCGGATGATTGTGTACTATTCCTCAAGGCAAAGCCAGACTGTGTTATGAGATTAACGGAGATTTTAAAGAGTTATGAAGCTGTATCGGGGCAGAAAGTAAATTTTCAGAAGTCGGAGGTGGTGTGTAGTAGTAATGTCCCTGATGTGCTTAGAAGGGAGATTGTAGATAAGTTGGGAGTCAATATAGTTGAGACACATTCAAACTATTTGGGACTGCCTCTGATTTTTGGCAATAAAAAGACTGCCTTATTTAGACTGATTGAAGAGAAACTTAATAGGAAAGTGGGAGATTGGAAGCATAAATTGCTCTCAACTGCAGGAAGGGAAGTATTGATAAAGTCTGTCCTCCAGTCTATCCCAGTTTACGCAATGTCTGTGTTTAAAATTCCAGTTTCTTTGTGCAGGAAACTGGTCGCCGAGGTGATGAAATTCTGGTGGCATAACAATAAAGCTAGGGGCATACACTGGGTTAAAGCGGAGACTTTATTCAAGGAGAAAGTAAATGGGGGCCTTGGTTTCAGAAATTTCCAGTTAATGAATATGGCGCTCCTATCAAAGCAAGCCTGGAGAATCATGACGAATCCTAACCTTATGGTGAGCAGGCTGCTAAAATCCAGGTACTTCCCCGAATCAGATATGCTCAATGCCACACTTGGTTCAAGGCCATCTTACGCTTGGCGTGGTATAATGGCGGCTATGGATATTGTGAAGCTTGGGGCAGTTTGGGATGTACATAATAATACTTACTACTGGTCCAGGGATGGCGCAGGACAACTAACAGCCAGGGGAGCATACTTTAGTGCTGTGGAGCTAGAGAAAATGAGGAATCCCCCAGTTGGTGAGCAGTCAAACTTTAGTCAATTGAAGAGATTCTGGAAAAGCTTGTGGAAATTACAGATCCCTAGCAAAATCAAGGTGTTCGGTTGGAGATTGTTTTATGACAGTCTCCCTACGAAGCAAAATCTTTCCAGGAGAGGCTGTGTAGTTGTAAATAAATGTTGTCATTGTGGTTTTAAAGGGGAGACTGCTATACACATATTTAAAGAGTGCTGGTGGATCAGGAGTTTATTTCATAGCACTAGCTTGCCAGATACAGTGTGGGGAAATCAATGTGAGGATCCTGGTTACTGGATCTGGATTTGTGCGAAGGTGTGCACTGAGGAGCAATTTAAATGGCTACTGTGTGGTTTGTGGCTGGGTTGGAAGGACAGAAATGAGATAGAACATGGGAAGGAGGGAAGAAGCCTGGATAACCTAAGATTGAAACTCAAATTCATGATGAAGGAATTTAAGGAAGGTGGGAGGGAGTTGCTGGTTTGGCAGGGGATGTCTCATGCCAGTGAGGATATCCCAATCTTCTTCTGTGATGGTTCGTTTGAACCAAACACAAGAGCCGCAGGTTTTGGAGTTGTCATGGGGTTGGGAGGCAAAGTAATGGTGGCTAGAGCAGAGTGGGCTGGGAATGTTTCTTCGGTGCTTGAGGCAGAATGCAGGGCTATTCTAATTGGCATGGCCGTAGCTCGGGAATGGAACCTGCCAAAGGCTAAATTTCTCACCGACTCAAGGGAAGCACTATGGGCTATAAATTTGGGATCTTGGCGTTTGGACTACAACATGGAAGTCATCAGGCAATGTTTAGAGGAGCTGGATAACAACCAAGGTTGGACGACAGATGGCATCTCCAGAGTGGACAACAAGGCGGCAGACTGGTTGGCCAAGAAAGCCCGTATTGACAGATGGAGTTGGACGAACACTTCAGCCATTCCAAGAAGCTTGCCGAGAGTGTTGTAGAATCTGTGTCCTTTTCCTGTTGGTTTTTAGCTCTGTTTGTTGTTGTCTTTCCCTGTTTTAACAGGTTGTTTTCCCATTCAAAAAAAAAACAAACAAACTCATTGTTATTATAATGTTCCAAGCAGTCACGATCACGATGTTAAGGTATTATGACGATAATTTATCATTTCATATATTTATCATTTCAAATCGATAAAAAGAAGATTAATTCAAATATTGTTTATTTTTATGAAACCATATTTTTCATTATTTATTAGATTATTTTTGTAATTATCTCAGAACACAAATGATTGTATTAGTATATTAGACACCTTCAGAGATGTATATCACCAACCACATGTTTGTATGAAAACTATAAAGGGGGTTTCACATACGAATTATTAGTTATTTATCATTGAAAGTACAATTTTTTGTAATAAAAAAGAAAGTATAATTTTTTAATAAAATAAATTTTTTTGGTAAGAAAGACATGATTGATTTGATAATTGGGTTGTATATAAAAGGAAAGTGGACAAACTTTAGGGGACACCCAAAAAGGAAAGTGGACAAACTTTACGGCACAGACTCCATCCCGGTTTGTTTGTCCAGGACAGTTTGCACGAGA
Organism: Rhodiola kirilowii; assembly: GCA_033675215.1. Lineage (NCBI taxonomy): Eukaryota > Viridiplantae > Streptophyta > Magnoliopsida > Saxifragales > Crassulaceae > Rhodiola > Rhodiola kirilowii. The sequence goes on along the minus strand of CM066203.1, from coordinate 2,566,570 downwards.
ATTAAGAAAAGTAAATAATGAATATGAAAGAGAGAGAAGAGGGAAGAAAGAAGAGGAATGTTTATGTGGAGGTGGGTACCGCACACAAGATGTTGACCACTAAGAAAGCGCGTGCCAAGTACCTCGGACCAGAGACGTGCTGGCAGATGATTACGGTAACGTGGCGTATAAAGATGATAACAAATCAGCAAAGTACTATTTTCCTTTTTGTTCTAAAAAACAAAAGCACGTCGGCACGGAGGTTCCATATTTAAATTTACACCCGTATGTTTTTATACAAACAACATTATACCCATTATTATTATTTTGTCAAAATACACCAGGACTTACTTACCCATCTTCGCACCTTTATTTTCCAAGTGAATTGTTGACAATTGCAAATAAAACATTAAAAACCGACCTAATTTTCAGTAAAAACAAAAGCCATTTTTATATTTCACCAAATTTCCACCTTTTAGATAACATTGTCTATGGGTTAGTGAAGCCCTTGCACATATGTCTATTGTAAGATTTTAAAATACAGTATCCCATTTTTTATATATAAAGAAGTCGGGGGTGTGTTCATAATTGTTTCAACTTATATAACCACGCACCTAATTTTGTGCAATATTATACTGAAAACTTTATTTGCAAACTCAGAGACCAACAAAAAAAAAATCTTGAGCGCGGCTCCGATCGATCTCCGCCTCCGTATAGCCTACGCCGTTATATAAATAAGCAAGGGGGGTGCGAGGTTCGGTTTGGGCCGATTGATTCAAGATTTTGCAGAATTGGTATTGTAATTTTTTCCCTAATCGGTTATCGTTTACGAAGAATTAGGATTTTGAATTGAACATATTCGGTTGATTTTAAGCTGTTTTTTACTTGATGAGTGATTGATTGCGTTGTGTTGGTTGATTGGATGAGTGATTGATTGCGTTGTGTTGGTGAAATCGTGTCGGAAACTGGAGAGGAATTTGAGCTTTCAAGTTCGTTGCATATATTACTGGATGATTCTGAATGAAGGATTTATTATATTATATGAGGTTTGTCATCTGAACTGAACTATGTGATAATTTTTCAGAGTGTAAAGTATATGGAAATTTGTTGGAATTTTGCTGGAGAAGGGTGTCCGCAGCCTCCTCCTGTACCGAGCAAGGTAGAAAATTGTTGTGGGAGGAAGAAGTGCAATGAGTCTAATTCATTTGAACAGTGCAATGTTTCTATGGCGACAAGGGATATGTGGGGGAAAATGTTTGACGAAGCGTATAGAGCAGATGTTGTTATCAGTACTGAACAGGATGGTTGCATCTATGCTCATGCCAGCATCCTCGTAAGTTGCCATTCCCTATCACTTACACTGTTAATTCTATCACATTAATGGGAAATCGTAGGATTTACAGTGTTCACTACTTAAACCCTTACAGACTACTTGTTGACAATCTTATGTTTGTTTCGTGGTGGATACTCTTTCTACACACCCTTATTTGGTGGTTGGTACCAAAACTCAAATGTTACGTTTTACTTGGTTGGCAGGGTATGGCTTCTCCTGCTTTAAGAGGCATCCTCAAACAATGTAAGCGTCAAGGTCGCAAGCGTTTGATCTCAATTCTAGGTGTTCCTCATGACGCTGTTCAAGTTTTTATAAAATTCCTATATACCTCCTGGTAAACCTTTATTCCCAGTACCTTTGTGGTTTCACTTGGGTATCCTATTTAGTGATTGAAGCTATTGCCTTGTTAGAAGGCGACTGCTTTGTAAAAATGAATCATTTCATAATCTATTTTATTCTGGGCATCTTCTGACTGACATGAGGGAACTTTTTTATAGTTACGAACCTGAGGAAATGCAAGAATTTGCTCTGCATCTGCTGGTTCTCTCTCATGGTTATGTGGTTCCTCGACTCAAGAACTTATGTGAGCAACAACTAGAGCAAGGTCTGATAACCGTGGAGAATGTGACGGACATCCTTCAGGTTTCTTTACTGTGTGATGCTCCTCGTCTCAGCTTAATTTGCCATCAAATGATTATGAAGAATTTTAAGGCCATCACAACAACTGAGGGATGGAAAGTCATGAAGAAGAGCCACCCCATGTTAGAAAAAGAAATCTTGGAGTCCTTAATTGAGGAAGATACAGTGAGTTCTGTTTATCCTTTTTCCTCTTTCTCACCATCTTCTTTGGTTTCACAATGACTTGATTTCCAGCAATTTTCTTTCTTCACAGAGCAAAAATGAGCGGCTGAAAAAACTCAGTGAGAGGAAGATGTATTTAGAACTATATGAGGCCATGGAGGCACTTATGCATATATTCAATGAGGGTTGTAGGACAATTGGCCCTCACGATAAGGTACCGAGAGGTGACCAGTCACCTTGTAAATATGAACCTTGTAAAGGGTTAGAGCAGTTGGTTCGCCATTTCGCTAGCTGTAAGCTTAGAGCACCTAGCGGCAACAAGCTGAAATCTCCCGGTAGCTGTCTTCACTGCAAAAGAATGTGGCAGCTCCTGGATTTACACTCCCGCCTTTGTATCGATTCAAGTGCTTGCAGGGTTCCCTTATGCAGGTTTCAATAAAAATGACTCCTTCTCTCCACTTCATATAAACTATCATGTTTACGTCAATGAGATGCTTTTTTTCCTTTTTAAATATCTGATGTCGTCAAATACTTTTTCCTTGCAGAAACTTCAAAGAGCGAATAAAGAAACAGAGCAAGAAGGAAGACAGAAAGTGGAATATACTTGTTAGGAAGATATTGAGAGCAAAATGGATAGGAGGGTCCCCATATTTCTTATCTGCTGCATCCACATATGCCTGATAACTGCAGATTATTCTTCATCGGCGAGCCCTGCCACCCCACTTTGTAGATCCAGTTCATCTGCATAGATTATGAGCAGCAACTGATCGGATCGTAGTTGAAGCAATCTGCCTACAGATAATGTATTTACCTCGCATGATATGATCTTACAATGCGCTTCTGCAACACCTTGAAATTCACAGTCATGAGCTGAGTCTCTAATGTCATATTACTCGGAAACATGTAAGATGGGCGTGAGTAACTGGTAGAATATCTTCCCTTGTGAATGATGCATCCCTTATAAAAGCAAAGCAGACAATTTTTCGATGTGCTGGTATGCACTGAGTGTTGGATCAATGATTGAAGTAAATGCACCGCATAAAGCTGTATGCAGTTGAGAAATAAAAAAAATTATATCAGAGGGAGGTTTCGATCCTCCGACCTGTGGGTTATGGGCCCACCACGCTTCCGCTGCGCCACTCTGATTTGTTGACTTGATATAGAACAAATTAATATAACACTAAATTTCATTGCGAATGAGCAAAGTGTAAACCTCGGGAAGTTAGCATTGCGGTTTAAACATTGAATGTGTCATCCAACAAACAGTCGTTACTGTAGTTGACACTGCAATAATTAAACCAACATGTTAACACATAATAAGCTAAGCCATATTATCTGGGCATATAGCCATTTGGAGTTTGTCTTTCTTGTTCACTGTTTCTTGCGCCTAGAGTACGTTATTGGGATTTTCACATCCTCGCCCTTGCTGCCTGAGTTAGTGGCCACCTCACTGGCGCTACTGTCCGCAATTTCTCCATTCCTATTTGTGCAAACTAAAGCGCGATTATCTCTACATTCCGCATTAGAAGCAGATTGGCCGTCTTCCTTCTGCAAGTAAAATACATTACTAATTAAATCCAGTCAATCCACCAATTTCAAGAATGAAAACAATCATGTGCTAGTAGCAGCAACTAGCAACCACAGGCAAGACGAATCTAGCGACAGAAAGCTGGATTCAAAATGTTGTCGCTTTGCGAGACACGTGAAATTAGCGAGAAAGTGTACTTTCGGAAGAGGGAATACAACAAACGGCTTACTTATTCTATAATGAAGTTTTCATAATACAAAAGAGTGTTTTTTTGACTTAGGAGAGGCTGTCAAATTTAAGATGAATGATTCCATAGTTCCTATGAGAAAAATGCATTTAAAGAAGTAACTACTGTAATTTACCAGCTTACTGTGAGCTGACATGACTTCATGAAGCTTCCGCATTAACATTTCCTCTTCAATCTGTAGATCATAAGAAACATAAACTTAAGCCTCTCTTTCTTGCTTATACACAAAACTACACAAGCTCATAAATAAACACCGCATCAATGAGCTTCGATCCTTTTTTGAAACTGGGGGGGACACATCCACTAGAGCTCGCATTACAATCAGACCTACTTCAATCTCGAGACCAAATTTTACAGGCATAATTGATAACTCAAGGTTTTTAATTGAAGCATTTGCAGCAACCAAAACACAAGAACCAATTGAAATTGACACTAAACAGTACTTTAACCCTACCTGATACTGATGTAATTCGTCCAGCATTGATTGCCGACCATCCACCAGCAGCTCATGCTGCTTCTCCAAGTGCCTAAAAACCCAAAGACACAATCTTTACTTAGAAACCAAAACACACAGACCAAAATAATCAAAACCCAGGAGAGAATTATGGTGAAGAAACTACTTTAACATCCCTCCAGCGTGTTTCGGGTCCATGAAAGTGTAAATCTTCTTCTACGACAAAATTAGGGCACAAAAACCAAAAATCGGCGAAACAAGATCCGAAATTTGACAATTAGAAGGAAGCCCAGTTCACTCCAAGTATCCAGCAGCCGCGCGGTGGTGAAGGGATTCGAGTCGATGGCGTTAAGCTCCACGTCGATGGCGGAAAACGACCACGACCAGACGTCCGAAGAACGATCCTGAGCGACGTCGCTTCACGTATTCATAAATTGTGATTTCTTCACCCCAATTTATTTCGATTTTAGGGTTCGATATGGAAAAATGGGCTTTCAGTTCAGCCCAATTAGATTTGATAATTTTATAAATTTAAATTTTGAAATGATGTGTTATCTCTATTTTAGTCTTCAATGTTTTTCCAAAATATAATAAAATAAAGTTACGAAAAGTAATATGATTATTGCTTTTCCTCTTTCTGACATGCACGCTTTGAAGATTCCACTAAGGAGCTTTTAATAATTATAGTAAAGCCCCCAAAGAAGAAATTTGTTCCCAGTCGACCAACAATTACTTCTAATTTATTTTTTTTTAAAGGTAAATATCGGACAATTACATAGCCGATTTTACATTAAATTTACCTTCTCTAAGTTCTAACACTACCTATCACGAGTAAAATGCATTATCACAACATCAAGATTCAAACACGTGACTTAAACTGTACTGACTTTGCAATACTTTGCTCTTACCATTATTTTTAATTTTCGTTTTGGATGTTATTATATTTGGTAAAGCTATGCAATAAATTCTGCTGTAAAGTGTTCTAGAAGAGGGAGAAAATAATCAACCATGACATGGTTATGGTTTAAGTGTGAATTAGACAACTCTTTTGTGTGCTCTAAAATTTTATAAATAAAATGAATTCGTATTGCATTAGTCCAAACGTGCTATATTTTAATTGAATAATACTTTTTTTAATCAAGAACGTAAATTTGTTATATTATTAAATTGTTTAAATGTAATTCAATCTCATACTTGACTCTTGGCCGCATAAAAACTGAAAAGATAAATTCAAACATGGATCCTGAAAATTCGAACAACCAAGTTTGATTTGACAGCTTCACTCGCCTAATTCCCATATCTAGTTTATTTTTTTCCGCTTAAATTGAATTTTAGGATGAAAAGAAGACACCTTTACGAACCGTAAATGAATCGATTCTCAGGCATAATAAGCTCCTAATCTATTGACTTTAATCCTAGTATGAATATTTTATATTCTCATTAAACAAAAATTTAATCAATTAGCTTTCTCATTAAAAAAAATTGAAATGGAATGAATCAAGATGATGATGGAATGGAATGGAGGTATGGCTGGATATACAGACGAGTCGTTTTCTGGGATAAAGGCTGAAACGGAGGGTCAGGCTTTACTTTACACACAAAAACAAAATAAATTAATTATTTAATTAATATATGTTCTTGATCAAGGGCGCACTAAGCCCCATAATAAAGTTGGTTTTCATTGCTTATATGTCAGATTCGCGTGCATTTTTTTTTTCCACACATCCACATCTCGGAAATTCTTGTCAGCAATAAGCGGTTAGCAAGCTTCCCCAAACTCCTATTTCAGGTTATGATGCTCGATCATTATTAATTTATCATGATGATGAAGTTTGGTCTGTGTGGTGTGGCGATTTTAATGATGTAAAGATTGAATCTTTTACCCTCTCTTTTTTCTTTCTGTGGTTTTGTATCAAGGGTTGGATCTGATTTTGGTGATTGTGAGGGTTGTGTGTGTTTCCGTTCTTCTTGTGTGTTTCACAGCTATAAAGTTAGCGGTTCGTTTTGTTCTTGACGTTGTGTGTTTTGTATTTGTTATAGCTTTTGTTTGATTCTCTATTGATCTGATCTTGAGAGGTAGAAAGTTAGCAGCTTTGTGGAAAGTTCACTTGGTCCATTGGTGGTGGATGTTGGTGAGTTTTCAGACACTCCTTTATATTCATCCTTTCATGCCCCCTTTCTGCTGTGTTTTCAATCCATTCGTACATGATTCACTCACTCCTCCTTATCTTCAGCCTCCCCAAACCCTAAATCTATCTTGCTTTGATTTGAGCCTCTCTTAGTCTCAAAAAATCTGAGTTTCTGGTGCGTTTCATTTCATCTCATTTAGAAATTTGGTTCTCTGATTTGATTCCTCGATACCCTTTTGGTTTCTTGTGTTTCAGATTTACACGAAATATAGTTTGTTGGACACTCGTGTAAATATCAGTCTTTTGAAATTCAGTAGTATGCAGTTTAATTAGGATTGAAATGGTAGTGTACTTGATTTGAATTGTAGTGATGTTGTTGTCTGATATCGGATCTGATTAAGCTTTACTATATTCCTAATGTTTATTTGTTCCTTATCGTATTTGTTTTTAGGGATCTGCTGCCTGAAACATATTTGTCGAAATGCGTGACTGAAGATGCCGCTTGTCTACTTATTGGGTGGCTTGCTCCACTGGTTCCAGGATTCATGTTTCTGCTAAATTGGGATAGATAAATTGTGTATGGTGGAGTTAAGGATGAGGACTGATCTTGGGTTTCGGAATTGCTGATTAAATATATAGAGAAGGGAAACACAAGGATATAAAAAGGAGATCATTTTAGTAAACTAAGGGATTGGGCGGTGGTGTGTCAGTTTTGAGGCAAGTGGAAGAGTGGGGGTGTCTAATTTTCGAGGTATTGTATGTTTAGTTTCTTGATGTCTCCTTGGCTGAGCCTTTGAATCCGTAGTGGCTGGGTTTCTGCTGCCAAGCTAGGAAACAATATTGTGGTTGGTGCTGTCAGTTATCTTGACGTTGAAGAGAGGAATTAAAGAACAAGCAACAAGACCAGAGTGACCTTTCGGCCAGTCTTCTTGCTTTGGTTTCTTGAAAAAGATACGTTCCACGAGAAAGGAAAATAACACTGACCCTATATTTGACTTGTTGCTCATTTCACACTCTTTGGGTTTAAGCTTTATTGGTCTCAGAGCTTGATTTTCTACGTCTTGTTCGGTCTTGGGTCTAAGCTGTGGTGGTCTGAGCAGATCTGGTGGTGGAAGTTGAGGTTTCTGTATTTGCAGGTGTCTGAGCTGTCTCAGGTAAAAATGAAGTTTATGAAACTTGGATCGAAACCAGATCTGTTTCAGAGCGATGGAGATAATCTCAGGTCAGTAACCCAACAACTTCTAACTTCATTACCTTTCTCAGGTTGTTCCGACGACACAAATGACATTCCTCTCTGGTTTAATTGTGTCCTTGATGCCTGAATTCTTCGGAAATTAGAAACTCCTGTTGAATTAATTAGGTTGTCTGAACTCTGCGAGTTTTAGATCCAAATTTTTATTTTTTTTGGATTTCCTTGCAATTTATACTATCTGAAAATGAGGAGCTTCAAGTGTCAATACTTGAAAGCTGGTTCTGTCTTTGCATCTCTTCCCGGAAACTTGGACATCTGAGCTCTTAAGCTTAAATGTCTTTTGCACATGGCTTAATTTGCAATGCATTGTTTCTTATCTTATACTCATTCATTGTTCGTTGTTAAGGCTGCTACTTGGTTCTCACATGTAGGTATGTTGCGACTGACTTAGCAACTGACCTAGTTGTCACAGTTGGAGACATTAAATTCTATTTGCACAAGGTATGATTTTTACGACTTGTTTTTGCCATTCGTAGTACAACTGTACAAGTGAACTCAAAGATCAAACTGTTAGCTAATCATAGTTTGTAATGCTTTTGCAGTTTCCGCTATTGTCTAAGAGTGCACTGTTACAAAAGCTTATTGCAAGCGCAAGTGATGAAAACAGCGGCAACATTAACATCCCTGATATTCCAGGGGGAGCTGCAGCTTTTGAGATTTGCGCAAAGTTCTGCTATGGGATGACTGTAACACTAAACGCTTATAATGTGGTCGCCGCTCGTTGTGCTGCTGAGTATCTTGATATGACTGAAAATGTCGACAAAGGGAACCTCGTTTACAAGATTCAAGTCTTTCTTAACACCAGTATCTTCAGGAGCTGGAAGGACTCGATCATTGTTCTTCAGACGACAAAGTCTATGCTTACTTGGTGCGAAGATCTCAAAATCATCAGTCAATGTCTTGACTCGATATCTTCCAAAGCTTGCATTGATCCGTCAATGGTTGAGTGGTCCTACTCTTACAATCGTAAAAAGCTTCCATCTGAGAACGGAAGTGATTCACATAGAAATGGTATCCGAAAGCCCCAAAGTGTCCCGTCGGATTGGTGGGTGGAAGACCTATGTGAGCTCCATCTTGATTCATACAAGCGAGTCATCACCGCCATCAAAGCAAGGGGAGGATGTTCAGGAAATGTAATCGGAGAAGCATTGAACGCTTACGCTTTAAGAAGGTTACCCGGCTTTAGCAGGGGCTCAATCCAGGGCGGTGACCCGTTGAAAAATCGAGAAATACTAGAAACCATCTTTTGCTTGCTCCCAACTGGTAAAGGAACTGTATCCTGCAGTTTCTTACTTATGTTGTTAAAAGCTGCAAAATCGTTAGAATGCAGCGAAATGATCATAACTCAGCTGACAAGGAGAATTGGTTGTCAGCTACATGAGGCGACAGTGCCTGATACTCTGATAGAAACACGCAGCGGGGAACCAACAAAATATGATATTGATATAGTTATTAAGTTAGTTGAGGAATTCTTGATTCAGGAACTCGGTCCGCAGAATGACCCTCATGTAGAAAGCGAGTTTTTGGAAATTAGAAGTCCAGTGTTTGTGTCAGATGCTTCCAAAGCCATGGTTGCCAAGCTTATAGACGGCTACCTAGCCGAATCTGCCAGGGATCCGAATCTTCCATTGTCTAAGTTTGTTGATCTCGCTGATAGAGTTTCGTCGTTCCCAAGACCATCACACGATGGGATTTATCGCGCAATAGACATGTTTCTTAAGGTAAAAGTAATAGTGAATGGCAGAATCATATTTAGTTCCGTTTATAATGCTGGTTTCTATTATGCAGGAACATCCTGGGATAAGTAAAAGCGAGAAAAAGAGACTTTGCCGATTGATGGACTGCAAGAAACTGTCAGTAGACGCCTGCACACACGCAGTCCAGAACGAGCGTCTCCCAGTCCGAGTAGTCGTGCAAGTTCTCTTCTTCGAACAGGTCAGAGCTGCAAACTCATCCACCTCCACCGGCGCAAATACCCCAGAACTGCATCGATCCATTCAAGGCCTAGTCCCCGGATCCCACGGGAGCTCAAGGTCAGCAACTACCAACACCGACGAGGAGTGGGATGCTGTACCCACTGCATTAGAGATCAAGGCACTGAAAAGCGAAATACAATCCTTAAGGCTTGCAAATGAGAAGAACAGTGCTGAGAAAGTCGCAGGAAGTAAAATGAAGAGCATGTTGATGTCTAGGAAAATCTTCTCGAAGATGTGGTCGAGTAAAGATGGTTCTGGTGAGAATAGCAGCTCGGACACATCGGAAAGTCATGGTTCGACAAATGCTGAGGAATCTAAGGACCGAAGCCGGCATTTATTAGCTTGAGAAGATGTAGGAGTTAACTGTGGAGGTTGATTGTGATGAGGTAGAAAATAGTTTGGATAAGGAGAGATTAGAGAAGTAGCTGATGATCCAAATCCTTGCAGCTAACTTTTTGTGATGGAAATGAAGCAGGGATTTTGTGCTTAGACTTAATGGGCTAAGTAAGAAACCTCTTTGAGATTGGGCTAAGTAGTTGGACCAATTTAGTTTTATAAAATTAAGTTTGGAATTTTCATTTCGTTTTCTCTTTTCTAACGAAATGAATTTAAGCGAATTTGCTCAAATCAGTAATCAAGTGCATACTCTTTCATTTCTTTTTTTCTTTTTTTGTGATAAAAAGTGAATACTCATAAAATTAAGATCACATGAGAAGTGATATCTTTGGTGAGAAATGAAAACTGTTAATGATCATTAGATTATTAATTTAATGGATGTTATTTAACCCTAACTTATTCGTACAATCGTCGTTTTGATTACAATTAAGGGTAATAATCGTTAATCGTTAATTAATTCTTTCGACTTTCGTCTGCATCAGTCGACGTTTGCGTTTTTGGGAAAGATGAACAGTAGTCGGACTTGCCCCGCGCCCAGCCATAACATTGGCGCCGCACCGAGCCTTTACATTAGCGTCGCGTCCAGCCTTTACATTAACTTGTTAATGTCTACATCGGGCGCGACTCATGTAATGTTAAGGCTGGGCGTGCGGCCGTGGTACGAATAATCCTTTAAAAAACTACGAATTATAATTTATAATTGGTAGTAATTACAAACAAAATGGTAGTATTCTATTTGGTTCATTTTCAATGGATAATTCGTACCTTTCTAAAGAATAATTCGTAGCAACCATGTTTTGGTCAGATTTAAATATAATTCGTACCTTTTCAAAGGATAATTCGTAATAATTATATACATAATTCGTAGCTTTTCAAAGAATTATTCGTAGTATTTACATAAATGAAATGGGAAACAAATATGTGTATAAAATTAAATTGTAAAATACAGAGTTTTTAGATAAATGACAAAAAAACGGAGATAATTATTAGAAAAGAAATATTCAAAACTACATAATTTTTAAATTTAATGTTATGACTATTTTAATGTAATAAAAAAATTAACTTCATTTACTGAGCTCCTTTAAGTTTATGCATTTTTTAAATTAATGTAATGACATTTTCTATCGACAAAACTTCCCATCATCAATTTTTAGTGTACAAATGTAGGACGTGTGCGACACGTGGCATTAAAGAACATGAGAAGACAAAAACTTTAGTTGAAGTGGTGGGCTGTGGGCCGTCAAATTGTTTGCCTGCTCTTGTTGGGTTGCTGTCTGCTGATGACATTTAAACGATCTCAGGTAAAGAAATATTTGTGGGCCAAGTCACAAAATCAAGCTAAAATTGACTACACTTACAATATGGGGGGGCCAGTCAAGCGAGCTGGTCGTGTCGGGGTCGCCTGGTGATGTTTAAGTCCATTTTCATCAGAGGTTATTATATTTAGGGGTCGGCAAAGGATCGGGCCGGATCGAGTAAGGCTTTAGATGAACCCTAACTCTAGTTCTTTACATATTAGGGTCGGGTTCTGAGAACAATTATCAGTCCTAAAATCGTTAATGACCCATTCGTTTCATAGGACTTTTCAGGCTAGGGTCTCGGACTAATTTCGGCCCTAAATGAATGACTAATTAATCGACAAATAATTTTTTAAACGCAAATACTACTAGTTTGGACGTGTGAGATTTAATGTTTGTGAAAAATACATTCTTTTTATATGAAGAACGTCCTTAAATCAATAAATATACGATTTTAAAACGGGTTCGTATTTCGGGCCGGACCGAATAATCGAAGCCCTATCCTGACCCTAAGCCCTTCGGGACGGGCCATAATAGGACTTACGTAAGGCTAGGGACGGGCTAGGACTAGGATTGCCTTAGGACTTATTTCGGCCCAGGGCCAAATGTCGACCCCTAATTATATTTTCCAAGATATTTTTCATCATGTTAGGGTTCTGTGATGGGGATTGAACTGGGGGTGATTAGATTTGAATCATCATTGTGATCTTTTGAGTTGGGTATTGTCTACTTCATTTGGATATATGTCATTATGTGGTGTTTGAATTGAATGGATATCATTCATTAGAGTATGTGGAGCGTTGATAAGTAGAAGAGATGCTGCTAAAAAATAGGCAGAAAAAAACAGGAGCTGCTCTAGCAGCTTCCCTATTATTGAACGTTGCACATACGATCGATCAAGCGGGGGGGGGGTGGGTCAACCCGTTGAGATTTTAAGGTCGACTGATGAGGTTAAGTTGAAATTTTGAAACAACTTTGTTAATTAGAAGTAGATTGTGATTGTTATGTGGTCACTAATAATGTGATAAACATTCCACTCATTGAGAATGTAGATAAAATATTTATGTTAATTGAAAAATGGAATTCTCACCTTTTCTTTTAAATTAAGGCAGTATTTTATTTATATTAGTATAATGCTTACAAAATCAAAATGTGAAAGTACCAAGAAGTAGGCTTCCTTTCCATTTAAAGTTGATCCATTAACTTCAAATATTGATTAATATACAATATAGAATCAAATTGAATTGAATTGGGTAAAGTTTAAATGAACCAAAAACTTATGGAAGGTGAATCATTTTTGGATTCGTGTCTCTAAATAATAAGTAGCAAAGCAAATATAGCATCATTATCAAGTTTGATTAATCTTTAACCACTTTGTTTTTTTTTTGATACGATCTTTAACCACTTTGTTGTTGAGAGTGGGTAAGTTCGGCATATATCAAATAGTAATCATATTGTTTTTATTCATGTCAAACTAATAGTTTAATTAAAAGCATGTGTCGAAAAAGTTGCACTACATTCACTTGCTTTTTAAACCTTTTTTTCACAAAAATTTTGATCGGTATGCCGTAAAATATATTGATTCTTCATTTTCCTGAAGTGACACAAATTCTCAACAATTTCCTTATAAAATGTTTTTACCGTGGTAAAATCTATGCATACCGTCAAACTAATGAGGAATCAAAAATTATAATAGTGGATTTATTGGTAGAAAATGCGTCATAAGAACTACAGTAACTTCTTTTTATTTAACTTTTAATATTTTGAAATTGAGACTTTAGAATATATTAAGATCGTTACTGGGGGTTAGTTTTATGCATATATATTTTTTTAACATCAATCGCTAATTAATATATTTTATCGTCACTTTACGCTGCACATGCTCTAAAAATAAAAAAGGACCAAATTTCAGAAGCTTGTTAGATAATTTTCACATTATCTATTTACAATCTAACAAAGATTTCATGTAAACTAGGTTTAAAGGTGACATTTATGGAGGGGCAAAAGGATATTTACAACAATGGAATTCAGCAGTTTTGGCATTATTGAATTGTAAAGTATCAAAGCCTCATACAAAAAGTCTGAGAAAAGCAATCCACTGACACCATAACCTTTCATTGAAAGTCAGTATTGTGATGTATTATGCACCCTCTTAAACAAAACCCAAAACCCCACTTAATAATGTCCTCACCAACCAAGCCACTAATCTTAACTCAATTATGCAAAGACATCTGAGTTGAGTGATGTGATTTTGCTCAAATCTATCTTGGCTAGATAACAAGAATTGACAGATGTTTATATACAGTATACAATCATATGTCAGTTTTAACACGTTATCCGCAAAATTGTACAGTAATAATTAGTATCTGAATTATGACGTACAAATTAAGTCAATCTAAAAACAGTACGAGTGTGGAGGCAGTGGTTGTCCCCAGCGGTGACACACCCCTCATTCTAATTTCTACGTAATACTCCTTGTAATAAAAAATAATAATAAAAAAAACAGTACGAGTGTGTAAATGACATGTGCTAAAGTTGTTGTCAAAGGATACTGAGGTTACTTAGGACATCGTATCCGTTTAAGTATTTTATCTCTTCGAAAACTTTTTTACGGATCAATTTTTATTACTATTTATTGAACAGTAACAGCATTTCTATATATTCTGTGCAGCAATGTCATCGTGTGTAGAACTTCATATTACTATTCATAAATTAAAAAAAATTATTTTTTAAAAAAAATTTCTCTCCGATTTATTCTTATGTGAATTATTGATCAATAATGTAGCCAGAATGTAGTAATCAATAGTTCAAGTGGAAATAACATTTTAGGTATTGAAAAATACACGAACTAAAATGTCGGACGGTAACAATCTGAATAATCTCCGGAAGCATCGTAGTCATTGCTAGCTTCGCTTCCTCGTACTCTCGAAGGATGGCAGCCTTCCTTTTCGAAAAATATCTTTTTGGACTTTAGAGTCATCACATCTGTATTCATTTGCATGATCATCGTTTCTTCCTCCAATTTTGCAAGGTTAAAAGCTTTTTCTTGCAATTACCAGCCATTCTCCATTTGCTTTTGGTTCAAATCAAGAAATTTCTTTTGAGTTTCTGCAATAGTCAACAAAGCCTCATTTGTGAAAAAATTTGCGACTTTCTTACCTTTTCTTCTAGCTCCCTTGGCCGCCTTCACTCCAGGTGGCCTAATCGGACTCGAGGAACTTCCAGGATTGCTTTCGGGTGTGGAAAATCTCGAAACTTCAGAGGACGGACTTGGAGGTACGTCATGTGTATGCAATTCTTCGACTATCGGACTTGCTTGATATGTGTAAGAAGGGGGGTATTTTGCTTCAATAATTGCAAATGTTTGATGATTTTTTACTTCTTCCCAACAATCAAAACGTATGAATATTTTCTTCTTTTTGACCACATATATTACTTATGCTTTCATTATCTATCAATTAAATATTCAAAATTTAAAATCATAATCAATATATTAAAATATAAAAATTGCATTTAACAATTTACGTGAATAATTTACCTCATGCAAATTGCATCCCGATTCCGGATTTCTTTTAGCGTACAAAATACAAGAGCCCCAAAGAACCAAATTTGGCTTCAGTTTATCGAAACGTGATTGAAGAGCAGAATGAGACCTAGAATCCGTCGTAATTATTTCATCCTCTCCCATGACCCAAACTTTTTCCCACAACTTATCAACTTTTTGTCTGGCGCCGGAAATTGGATCAACCGATTGACGACAATTAGATATGCAAAGTTGCACATCTTCGGACATAGACCAATTGCTAGACATGTTTCAAAATAAATGATATTGAAAATAATTAGAAAATATGAGAAAGATTATGAGAGGAATGAAAAAGAAATAATGTTGTAAGCAATTTTGGTGTGAATTGTTGTTGAAATGAATGATATATTTATAGGAATTGTATGTAGATTTTAAATTTATTTTTTCAAAATATTATTTGAAATATTCGCGTTGGTGAGAATTATACCGTTAGATCAGATTTTGAATTTGGTGTCGAGTTTGTGTCGATCGCGTTACGTTGGGACATTAGTGGGCGCGCTCTAAGTAGACGTTAACTCATTAATGTATTATGTGGGCGCGGCGTACTAATGTTGAGGCAGGACGCGCGGCGGATTGATGTCACGTTCAATGTAAACATTAGGGCTGCGTCGCGTTCAATGTAAACATTAGGGCTAATGTCTACGTCTGGCGCGACGGTAATGTCAAATCCGGGCGTGCGGCAGGTCGATTTCTGATTTTGAATTGGCAAGTTTATCTATTCGAAAACTGTCGATTGAATTATATTCTGAGTTTGATTGATATCGAAAATCATCTAGCAAGTGAGTGACTGAGTTTTCAATGTACAATTTGATCGATTTTGTTCGATTGGTTTTACACGCGACTCACGCGCACAGCGTCACTCGCCGAGGACGTTCGCTCAGGCGTTCTCGTCCATCATTTATGAGCACACGTCCTCGTCTCCATATCCTCGCCGAGCATGCGATCTCCTCAAGAATGTCACCGATGCACAAAAATTCATCGTCGAACGTCCCAAATCCTATCAAGAACTCTACCGCTACATATGCTCTTAGGCTTGCGCTCAAGATCCATCAATATATATCTATTTTTAATTATTTATCCATATTTATTTTTAGTGAGATGTAATTAATTATTTGCCAACCATAAATAAAACAAAGGACATGCATTTGACTTGACCTACCTTTTTTTAAACGGAACAATTAAAATAAGTTGGTCGATCTATATTTATCATAGCTTGATGTTTATGTTCCTCGGTTTGTGCGACCTATATCATTCTTCCTATTATGCCCTAATTTTGGCGCTATCAGAAATCAAGACAGAATCTTTACGGATTGATTCTATTTATATGATTCCTTTTCTTGTCACTAGATTGCACCTCCGCCTAATGACATTCGGATATCTATCCTTGTAATTTTTTTAAAGAAAATAAATAATTTTCACATTTTGCCAAATGAAATCATAAATCTAGTAACATACCGATTTGAATACCCAAAGAAATTTTGAAGGGTATGGTCCCAATTTGAACACTTTTTTTTTTTTGATGATCCCAATTTGAACACTTGGACTTTGAGTTTCCACACACACTAGTACAAAATAGTATTAGTAGTAACATACAATTTATAATTATGTCGTATCCTAGTAATAACCACCTTCCAAAACACTCAAAACAGCAACCTTTTCACCAATAATGTCGGAGCTTGTCTTAATAAAACACGAATCACTTCTTAACGCAATAGATTAATGGTCCCGTGTCGGGTTCAAACATTGTCTGCTCATTGCCGGATAAAATCCCCATGTAAACCGGACCATCAAGGAAACGGAATCCAACAGCTTATCGATCGTTAGAGTCAAGAATTAGGTTAAGAAAATCCTAATTATCTTTATTACTCGGTCGTGTTCTTGATTCAAGTTAAGTTAAGAATTTATAGTTCTCATTTAAATCTGGCCTATCAAATTTAGCCACGTGGAGGAGCCAACATGACACCGGCCTCTTTTGTAGGTCGGAGCATCTCTATACGAGGAGTGGACAATGTTGTTTTTCTGTTCATTTTCTATCAGCTTCATGAATCACATGAGTGATAATGGATCTTTTCCAACTTCAGAAGATCCGTGTGAAGCCCGAGACCTGATTTTCTGGGTCGACTTTGTGGTCCTTCAAATATAGGACCATGTATTATTATAATTAATACCCATAGTAAACCTTAGATTTGCATATATATGTATTTGCAGTGGTTACTGCAATAAGTAGGTATTCAAAGACGAAGTGTTACTGTTACTTTCATTTTAAGCTTAGGGCATCCACACCAAGGGGAGCAATAAGCAATAATAGAGAGACTTTATTGTTTATTGCTCTCATGTAGTAGGTGAGCAAAAAAAGAGCAAAGAGCAATGCTTGATAGGTGAGCAATAATGAAGAGAGTGTGGGATAGGAAAACAATAAGTGAGACCCACATATATTAATGAAAAAAAACAAAAGAAAACGATTTTTTGTTAGTTTTGAATGAAATAAAAACAAAAAATGTGAATATTGGAACAAGTCAAATTCAAACCCACAAAATAAAAATAAAAATACTATAATCTAAAAAATAAGAAAATGTCAGAAAAATTAAATAAGTAGGTTGGAAATACTAGAAAATACTTCAGAAAAATTATATAAGTAGGTGGGAATACTAGAAAATAAATTACAACATATTTGTGGAAGAAAATGTTGTATTTAAAATGTTTCATTTAGACTATCAAAAAAAATGTTGCATTTTGCTCTTTGCTCTCTTGTTGCATTGAAATATATAGAGCAAATAGCTATTTTTGTTTATTGCTTTTAGCTCTACTTTGCTACATGACTTTTATGAGAAAATACTATTTTTGCTTATTGCTCCCTTACTACGGATGCCCTTATAACGCATCTTCTTTTACATCATACTTTATCAAGAAACATAGAAGGTACTGCTCAAAAGTAAGCTTCAAATGAAAATAACACCAACACAACCTCATGCATTTGTATATTTGCATCTTAGAAACATGTGATAGGAGATAATAAGAGCATCCCCCACCATGATAAAAATAAACCATGTAATCCATCTCGCTCGTCCTTTCTCTCTCTCATCTAATCATCCCTCATGATTTTTTTAATCACATGCATCCCACTCATGATAAAAAAAGGTTTATCATCAATCTCTCTCATCACTACATAAATTATAGCTCATTAATGTTAAGATTAATAAAAATATATCAAAATGTATCCCGTTTTATAAAGCTCCAAAAATTACGAATATTGGTATTTATTTTGATTTTTTTACTTTGTAATTTAGAAGATATATTTGTTGCAAGATCAAAATAAAAACTGTACTGTTTCTTACACATGACACGTGTCACGATACGATTGGCTCACGGCTCATGATCAAATCCATTTTTTGATCATGAGATGATCTTTTTTACAAAAAATCATGGTGGGGGTGCATGATTTTTTTGATAGTCTCTCATGATCATTTTCTATGATTCAAAAAAGTATGCACTACTACAGACAGGACGTTATGCAACGGTTCAAAAATTACATTATGCATCGGTTCCACTTTATGCAACGGTTTTTAAAGGAACCGTTGCATAAAATACACATTATGCAACGGTTTTTCAAGAACAGTTGCATATAGTGACCTTATGCAACGGTTCAATTTAACCGTTGCATAATGTGTATCTTATGCAACGGTTTAAACTGAACTGATGCATATGTGTTTAGATTATGCAACGGTTGTGAAGAAATTTCATCAATCCGCCCACTCGCTACTTCGATTTAGGTTTCTCGACGCACTCTGTCACTCCGTCATCGTCGCCCGCCTGCCTCCGTCGACACTCGCCTCCGTCGTCATTGTCGACACTTGCCTCCGTTGTCATCGTCGCCCGCTTGCTCGTTGCAGTCTGAATGCCCTCTTTCTCCGATGAAATCCAGATTTGATGCCCTCCTCTCTCTGACGAAATCCAGATTTGTGAAACACAGATCCGATAATCCAAACATCGATTTCTTTGTTTGTGAATGGAGCGACGGAAGTGCAACCGATTTTGGAGCAGCGCCGTCGTCGTGAACGCTGAAGCTGGGCTGGGAGAAACGGAGGTGAAGGTTGGGTGTTGTGCTCTTTGTTTTCAATGTAATTTAGATTTATAACTCCACTGGATTTGGGAAGGATTTTGTTGATGATATTGGGTGTTGTAGAGTTCGTAGCTTCAAGAGAAGATGATCAATCGTTAATATAGTGTAAATACTCAATAAGAAATCGAATACTTATGCTAAGTGATGAGCGATTATTTGCATGATCTTTGATGTATAAATCCATACACTTTGAGTTCCATATTCATATAATATTACGCAGATTTGATGGTTTTACTTAGTGTTTCAGTGACAAAGCAATTTGAGAAGTAAAATGGCAAAATAGCAAAATTGTGAAATTGCACAAAAATCCACATGCACGACCACCATGAGCTAGGACCTCCACTCGTGCATCCGACCTCCACAGCTCGGACCTCCACTCGCATGGCCACCCCTCAGCTCGGCCATCCGCCCGGATGTCTGCCCTTTTCAGCTCTCATAGCCGCTCGGCCATCCGGCCTCTTCAGCTCGCGCCTACGCTTGCACATCCACTCGCATGCACGACCGGCCACCCGACGTCTCTTCCATGCGTCCGCTCGGCTACCCGAATCCAAACCCTAGTTATTGCGAACAATGAATTGACAAGTCGGCGCATTAACTTCCATCGGGCAATGTGAGTTTCATCGGAACACGAAGAAGCTATTGAAATTTGAGAAGCTGGCATTGGGAACCTTAGAGACAAATATGAGACATCAGTATAGAAGAGACACAACATCAGATCGAAAATCATCAGAGATTACCAGACAGAAAAGGATCGGAGAAATCATCAGAGATAGAAGAAGTTCAACATCAGGGTTTCTCTTAACCTTTTCTTGTACTTTCATTTTTATTTATCTGTTGTCATGTATCAGCTCACCATGAGTGAGTAGTCCGCTTATTGGGATCCAATGGATCCCCAGAAACATCTACAGTTGTAACACATGTCTTTTTATATGATTGCGATTTTATTTCTTTACATTAGATAGTTCTTATCTATTGTCTGTGTTTGCAGTAGCATGTCACAGTAGGTTTACATAGTTGCATGATAGGCGAGAAGCGAAAGTTGAGTCTATGCATGTAATGAGATGAAATCTGATAGGCGAGAAGCGAAAGTTGAGTCTTGATGATTTGTGCATCTAGTTTTGTTATTATGCGAGAAGCGAAAGTTGAGCATGTAATAAAACAAACGACCTAGGGAAATAATTCAATATCATATATTAAGATCTACTGTTAGGCAAGAAGCGAAAGTTGAGTCTGCAGTAACTTTGTGTTAAAATCTGTTTGTTTTTGGGGAGTCATTGATTCCCAATGTTTCATCATTCTGAAAAACAACCAAACAACAACCGCATGCAACAACAAATCAAACCTTAAATTCTGTATAAATCATTTCACTGTTTCTTTTATTTATTCTACTGTACTGCACTTTTATATTTAAAACCCCCCATCTCAGTACTAATATAAACAACTATTTACAGAAAGTAGCCAAACTAGTTCCCTGCGGATTCGACCTGAGTCACACTCAGATTATTTGTTTGATCGCGAGTTGCATTACAATCACTACATTTACAACCGATCAAAATGGCGCCGTTGCCGGGGAGCTAGTTTATTTGTTTATTTTCTGTTATTATATTTGTTTATTACTTTAGTACATTATCTGTTTAGTACTCACTTTTATTTCTTCTTTTGTCTGTTGATGCAAACGAGAAACAAGACGAAGAGAGGAAGGAAAGGTAGAGGAAAGATGGAGAATCATCACAACAATCTGGTGAACGTTGCGGTTCAGCAGAGGGAGCCTACTGTGGCAGATTTCATGATACCATCAACCCATACTCAAGGAAATCCCATCCAGATGCCTGAAGGAGGAAATATCGAATGGAGGTCCGGCCTCATACAGATGATAACTAGTAATGCCTACAATGGGATGACTGGTAATGCTCATCATCACTTGGATCAATTCAAGGATTTCTGTGCCACATACAAGCCAACAAATGTGGATTTGGAAACGATGTACCTTCGTCTGTTCCATTTGTCACTAAGGGACAGAGCCAAGGAATGGCTCAAAAATCATCCGCCGAACACTTTCACCACATGGGACCAGTTATCCGGTGCGTTCATGATGCAATTCTTCCCGCCAGCAAAGACTAAAGAGCTTAGAGAAGCAATCAGCAAATTCACTCAAAAGATGTGCGAGGATTTTCATGAGGCCTATGAAAGATTCAAAAGATTACTGTGGGAATGCCCGCATCATGGAAACTCGCCTTGGCAGCTGCTGTATTCCTTCTACAATGGAATGGATAAGGAAGCCCGGCATCTGATGGACAATAGTGGAAAAGGTGCCATCAACAAGCTGCCACCAACTGAAGCTTTCCAACTGATAGAAGAACTGGCGTCAAACTCACTACAGTTTGGCAGTGGACGCAACAACTATCCTAAGGACAGAGACTTCATCAGTGGCGCTGTTGCAACCAAAGACGACATTCAACGCCTCACCACAATGTTCGAAACATTGATGAAGAATCAGAATCCTAGCGTAGCACAAGTTGGGATGGAATACAGTAACCAGTACACTGTTCCACCACCACCTGCAGTCCTTACTCAGCAACCAGTACCATTACCACCCATGCCTATGCAAACTGAAGAAGATGTGAACTTCGTACGGAATCAACCCTACAACAACAACACCAGACCTGCGTATGAAGCTAATAGGAACTACCAGCGTCAGCCATGGATCAACTATCAGAACAATCATCAGAACAATCAGATGCCTCAAACGAACTATGCAGCTCCTGCCACGAAGCCATGGAATGCCAATCCTGTTGCACCCACTGCTCCCAAACCTCAAAATACTCATCCAGGTAATGTCGCATCGTCTAGCAATTCTAATCCGACTGACCTATCTTCTATTGTTGCACAGCTTGCAGCTACACAACAACAAATGATGCAACAACAACAACAGAGTCAACAGATGATGCACCAGCAGCAGCAGGAAAGCCAACAAATATTGCATAAGCTTAACGAACTACAGAAACATAATGCGATATTGGAGAATCAAATAGCTCAGCAAGCATCTGCATCTAGATTCCAGAGTCAATTACCAGCTCAAGCAGATGCGAACCAGACAGAGAATATCAATGCTATCACCTTGAGGAACGGGAAGGAATTGCAAGGAGCAAAACAAGCTAGGGCAACCGATCGCGTAACCGACCTGAACACTAAGACAGCCGACCGCATATCCGGTCGGGTACACGACCGGACCTCCGAGCAAAACGATCCAAACACCCGCATAGCCGAGCGCACCTCCGAGCTATCAGCCCGCATGACCGATCGGACCTCCGACCATAACACTCGCCTAGCCGATCGGACCTCCAAGCTCCCAACCGAGCTGCTAGCCGATCGCACCTCCAAGCTGCCATCCGACCGCATGTCCGAGCTCACCTCCGACCAGGTAACCGATTCAAATAAAAATTTCACTAACCTGCTCGATCCTTTGCAGAAACAAGATGCTGAAACAGAAATCGATAAAAGAAAGCAAGAGATCAAGGAGAAAGTACCTTTTCCGCAAAGATTGAAAAAGCGGAACGACAATTCACACATCCAAAGGTTTGCTAAACTTCTTAGCAGCCTTCAGGTATCAATGCCATTCACTGATATAATGCTTAAGATGCCTGGTTATGCAAAATTTCTGAAAGATATTGTCACAAACAAGAAAAAATTAGACACTGATGATGTTACACTTGATGCAAATTGTAGTGCCATTATACAACATGCCATACCTAAAAAATTGAATGATTTTGGTGCATTTTGTATTCCCATTACAATAGGTCCTGTTAATGTGTCTAATGCTCTATGTGACTTAGGTGCGAGTATTTCATTAATGCCATTTTCTGTGTACAAGAAGCTTGATGTAGGAGAATTAACACCGACACCCATTAGCCTGAGATTAGCTGATAGAAGCTCTAGGTTGCCTAAAGGTATTTTAGAGGACATGCTCATTAAAATTGGTGAACTTTGGGTACCTGTTGACTTCTATGTTCTAGAGATGGATGTTGAGAATGAAACTCCGATCATACTAGGTAGGCCGTTTTTGAATACTGTTCAAGCTGTGATTAACTGCGGTAATTGAACTATTGAAATGAACTTGGGCAGTGAGAAAGTAAAATTTTCCTTGAAATCTATGATGAAAAAACCTAGGGACTCTTTGGACTGTGCTTGGCTTGATACTTATGATGATTCTAACGATTCTGATGAGCTGCCAAATTTTGAACATGAACTACTAACCAGTGACAAAGAAGCAGGTGCAGTTATGATGCTGACGGAGTGCGAAGCAGTGAAGAAGCTGAACTACGACATGAAAGCTGCAGGTGAAAAATAGATATTAGATTTACATGAAGTAGAAGAAATTCGTATGGAGAGCTATGAGAGTGACAAGCTGTACAAGGAACG
Source organism: Rhodiola kirilowii (assembly GCA_033675215.1). NCBI lineage: Eukaryota > Viridiplantae > Streptophyta > Magnoliopsida > Saxifragales > Crassulaceae > Rhodiola > Rhodiola kirilowii. Next base: position 2,543,055 of record CM066203.1, on the reverse strand, counting down.
TTCGAAAAGATGGCACGATAGGAAATTAAGAGCTAAACACTTTTCTGTTGGAGAAAAAGTGTTACTGTACAAGTCCAAACTTCAGCAATTTACAGGAAAGCTCAAGTCAAGATGGATGAATGGAAAAAGGCTGAAAGAATATTTCGGATACAAGCCAGGATTACAAATTTGAAGATGTTGAATAAATCTACCTACAATCTCAACATTTAAGCGCAGCTCCGTCTTGGCCAAGACGTTAAACTAGGCCGGTAAGAACTTCAATTTTATTTTATTTTCTGCAAAAATTTAGACTTTCATCAATCAAATAATATTTTTCTACCCTGCTTGCTCATTATTTACGCTAGAATGCTTAGGGACTAAGCATGTTTTAAGTGTGGGGTGGCTTATGTTTATTCGATTATATTTGATTGATGACTGCTATATGTGCTGAATAAAAAAAAATTGCAGAAAAATGATTGAATGTACTTACCTGATACTTGCTCAAAATTTTTGCTGAAAACACGTTGAATGATGAACATGTTAATCACTGATGTTATGGCTTTGCTGCTCTGAACTCATGAATTTGTTAGCATCTGATTTATGATTTTCTTGTGATATGAAAGTTTATGTAAATAGACGATTTCATGCTAGCTTAGTTCAGCATATTGAATTCGTTTAGACCTTTGGAAAAATCATGGTGAACAAACTTTTGCAAACAAGTTTATTTTTCAGATGGGCTCTTAGGTGACTTCAAAAATACTGTGGTTGTGTTTCTGTGCTACACAACTTTGGTATACTGTCAATTTCAAGTGCGGGGTTAAAAAAAAAAGAAAGAAGAAAAAAAAAGTGTAGATGGCGGAGGTTAGGAACCGGTAGATATGGGTAATCCCCTGAACCAGGTCTTCCCCTTCGAAACCATCCTACACTAAAGTAGTGCGATTACAAAAAAAAAACCATGCTTGATCGTGACTTTGTACCATATTTTGTGCACTAACATATTCACAGATATTGTTTGAGGAAAGACCCTTGCAGATTACTGCGTGAGCCTTGAAGAGAATTTACAAGTTTCGTGTAAGTGAAATTCTTCTTGATAATTCGATTGACTAAACTGACTATTCGATTAGTCTGAATGAATGCTAGCATATTTGAGTCAGATTAGCATAAGCTGAATATCATATTGAAATGAAGAAACCTTTTGTCTATTTTGAAGTGAGTGATATTGATGCAGCACTGCCTGAACTGATGAGTTATATGTTTATCGCTGTTTGAAAACTTCATTCCCAAATTGAGCAAGTATCATGGGATTTGTGAGTACTCCTGTTCTGAAAACTCTCACTTGTTTTGTTGTTCTTTTGTTTGATTAATTTTAAGATGTTCTGGGTGATACCTATGATGTATAATTGTTGTTCGGGACGAACAAAGTTCAAGTGTGGGGTATTTTGATGAGCGATTATTTGCATGATCTTTGATGTATAAATCCATACACTTTGAGTTCCATATTCATATAATATTACGCAGATTTGATGGTTTTACTTAGTGTTTCAGTGACAAAGCAATTTGAGAAGTAAAATGGCAAAATAGCAAAATTGTGAAATTGCACAAAAATCCACATGCACGACCACCATGAGCTAGGACCTCCACTCGTGCATCCGACCTCCACAGCTCGGACCTCCACTCGCATGGCCACCCCTCAGCTCGGCCATCTGCCCGGATGTCCGCCCTTTTCAGCTCGGCCATCCGCCCGGATGTCCGCCCTTTTCAGCTCTCATAGCCGCTCGGCCATCCGGCCTCTTCAGCTCGCGCCTACGCTTGCACATCCACTCGCATGCACGACCGGCCACCCGACGTCTCTTCCATGCGTCCGCTCGGCTACCCGAATCCAAACCCTAGTTATTGCGAACAATGAATTGACAAGTCGGCGCATTAACTTCCATCGGGCAATGTGAGTTTCATCGGAACACGAAGAAGCTATTGAAATTTGAGAAGCTGGCATTGGGAACCTTAGAGACAAATATGAGACATCAGTATAGAAGAGACACAACATCAGATCGAAAATCATCAGAGATTACCAGACAGAAAAGGATCGGAGAAATCATCAGAGATAGAAGAAGTTCAACATCAGGGTTTCTCTTAACCTTTTCTTGTACTTTCATTTTTATTTATCTGTTGTCATGTATCAGCTCACCATGAGTGAGTAGTCCGCTTATTGGGATCCAATGGATCCCCAGAAACATCTACAGTTGTAACACATGTCTTTTTATATGATTGCGATTTTATTTCTTTACATTAGATAGTTCTTATCTATTGTCTGTGTTTGCAGTAGCATGTCACAGTAGGTTTACATAGTTGCATGATAGGCGAGAAGCGAAAGTTGAGTCTATGCATGTAATGAGATGAAATCTGATAGGCGAGAAGCGAAAGTTGAGTCTTGATGATTTGTGCATCTAGTTTTGTTATTATGCGAGAAGCGAAAGTTGAGCATGTAATAAAACAAACGACCTAGGGAAATAATTCAATATCATATATTAAGATCTACTGTTAGGCAAGAAGCGAAAGTTGAGTCTGCAGTAACTTTGTGTTAAAATCTGTTTGTTTTTGGGGAGTCATTGATTCCCAATGTTTCATCATTCTGAAAAACAACCAAACAACAACCGCATGCAACAACAAATCAAACCTTAAATTCTGTATAAATCATTTCACTGTTTCTTTTATTTATTCTACTGTACTGCACTTTTATATTTAAAACCCCCCATCTCAGTACTAATATAAACAACTATTTACAGAAAGTAGCCAAACTAGTTCCCTGTGGATTCGACCTGAGTCACACTCAGATTATTTGTTTGATCGCGAGTTGCATTACAATCACTACATTTACAACCGATCACTAAGTCACGTTAAATCAAAACATTTGTAAAGACTCGGGAAACCCAAGGTCGTACCCAAGAGATAGATGATCAAACTAATTGCGCTAAGGATTAAATCTAGATTGTTTATGGTTTGGGGGGGTTTATGCCTCGAAAGAGGTTGATAGCACTGATTTACTATCCAAAAAGAGAGATTCTAGCAAAGAAACGAGTAAACGATCAATCAAAGAAGACTAGGGATTACTTCCCCACCTAGACAATTATAGTGATGATGATGTTAGATGTCAATTATGAATTTGCTTGCACTTGAATAGAATTTAGCCATGTAACATTTCCCCTAAGTTCCACTCGCGCTACAACCTAGGATAAAGAGGTTACACCTCGCATAGGACCTCACACTCGCGCTCTATTGGCCCTATAGAACATGCATTTCTAATCTCACACTCGCGCTCTATTGATTAGATAAACATGTTCTTGTTAAACTCAAGCTATTCTCGTTAGAATTTAAGTGTCGCCATGTAACACAAAAGTCCTAATGTCTCTCCATTCATTTCATTAAATTCATGTTGATCAACGTGAGCTACATCAAACATGAAATTAAGCTAAGTTCCCATTGAGGACATTTCACAAACACCTTATGGGCAACTCTAATCATGTAGTTCAAATGAAGAGAATTCATGTGCAAACTCATTCAATATTGACATCAATGGTATTTACATCATCACAATATGTCTAGGGGATCCATAATCCCCAATCAAGTCACTACTCACCCATGGTGAGATTACAATCAAACACAAATAAAAGAGATGGGTTTAGGAGTCTAGAACCAATTTGATGAATGAAAAGTATGAGAATCCTTGTTGTTGATCTTCTTCTTCACTTAATCACCCTTGAGATTTGTGCTAGATGCTCCTCAAAATTCGTGCCAAAAATCCAAAAAAAAGTCCTCTTTCTCTTTCTTGATCACTTTCTATTTATAGCAGAAATTAGGGTTTCCGGTACTGTAGCAGGTCTGAACCGCGCGGCACAACCATGAAGAAGGAATTTGTGCCGCGCGGCACAACATATGGGGAGATCGTCCGAAGTTTCTGAGAAGTTGAGCCGTGCGGCACAAATCATCGAGGAGTTTGTGCCGCGCGGCACGAGCAGGGGAGGAAATCCTTGGACGCTCTGAGCATTTGAACCGTGCGGCACGATCCATTGAGGATTTTGTGCCGCGCGGCACAAAACCCCAGAGGCTTCATTGCTTCGGATCTTCACTTCAACCGCGCGGCACAATAGCTCCTTGTGCACTTTTCGCTCCAAAAGCTCGGTTTTGCTCCAAAATCGCTGCTCACTTGTGTTCTTAGCTTAAACGCTGCAATTTGCCTGAAAATGAACCACAAAGCGTCAACTAGCAAGTGAAATTGTGAAAAAATGATCGAAACAATAAGCGTGGCGGTTGCCTAAAGTGCATATGTTTTAGTGCCATCAAATCACTCCACACTTATCATTTGATCTTCCCGAGCAAACTAATCATAGAGATCAACAACAATAATGCATTTTACTCGTTCAAGATTGGTTCAAAGGGAACTCCATACGGTGATGATAACTAACTAAGAACACTAAGAAATAAAAACTACTTCCGATAAACCACTTTCGTAGGTGACACGAGTGCATTTAGCGAATGCACCAAGCCTTTAAACCCCTAGGCTACCCTAGTGGACGAGTTATAGTCTCGTGAGAGTTTTCAGAAACGGGAATACTCACAAATCCCACATGCATTTATCCCATAAGAGTGAAAAACAAGAGTGTTAAACCATTAAGGCAATGATTTCTCGAAACTTACTTCACATCCCACGCTAGCATCACAATCACTATACATTTCAAGAGAGTTTTCAAACCGTTTTAAGTTCACATGAGGGTGCACTTTCAAGGAGGTCAATACTAGCGCTATCAAGTGCCTAACCTAGAAGTCTATTTATTTTTGAAGCAAGATTTCTGAAAAATGGTTAAAGCTTTTTGCACAAAAATGTCGTTCGATCACTTGTGCTAGCTAGGGCTAGTCCACGGGTTCACGATATAAACTCATTTCCAAGTTTTAGACGCTAAAGTCGTAACCCATAAGGAAAGAGGAGTTTGACAACAAGAGTTCTTAAAACAAGCAAAAACCAATCAATAGCTTTCGTGAAATCACAAGGGTCGTTCTAAAGCTCAACTTGCTAGCACACAATGTACGTGATGAACTCACACATGTAAGGGATGATGGAAGGGCATAAAGTCAAGCCTTAAGTGCTTTTTATTTTCCCCCCTTTTTTTTTGCATACAAATGCTTTCGAGGGGGGACTTACCTCCCTAACCCCCGGCATTTGTATCAATTATCATTTCTTTTCTTTTTCTCTTTCTTTGTTTTTTTTTGATGGGGCTTCGCCCTCTTTTGACTCCACACTTAAATCTTGACAATATGCCCAATGTAAATGTGGAATGTGCAAGAAACAACCACGAACAAGGCACGAGGCAAGAGAACTAAAGTCACCTAAAAGCAATCGAGAGATTTAAGTTTTTCATAAAGGGTAAAAAGTATGCTTGCTAAAACTTTTTCAAAGCATGCGTGAAAAATACTTAGATTGCTAGATAGGCACGAGATAGCAATGAACATTGATTCACAAGAATGGGCATTCAATAGAACTTGCTTGATTTTAAACTCTAAATCATGTAAAGGAAGATTGTGAGCTAGATGTGACTTATAGAAGATGAGAATTGATAGTCACAAGCCTTTAGTAGTATAATGCTCACGAAAGGTTGGGATAAAGCATGATGTAAGTGTTCATTTCAAAAGATACGCATGGTATGAGCTTGTGAATTATGCGCCTAAACCAAATAACAACCACTCCACACTTAAACAAAGCTTAGTCCCTAAGCGCAAAAGAAATATGAAATAGAGGTGAAGCAGACGCAAAGGAACTCCCCTCGTTTGTAGAATGTAGGTCTCTTCCAATTGTTTTACTCTAGGCACGGACTAGTGTTCCTTGATGGCGAAAATGAGACAAGTGAAAGTTAACTGGGACAAGATATGGATATGGAAAATTATAGCATGCAAGAGACAAGTCAACTTCAATGTCATATATGAAAGATAGCCAGAACAAGGAAATATAACATAACGAAACATCCAAGAGTAAAACATCCCAAAATTGCGCACAAGGGCGACTTAAACATCCAAAACACCAAAATAGTCAAACAACCGTCACAAGGTTCATAGGAATGAAAGTGCAAATACAAATAGGCATAAGAGGGTAGGCAATAACACCAAGCAAATCGATCCTCATCATCATCATCCTCATCCTCAAAGCAGGGCGTCCTCATCATCATCGTCTAGGCCTGCAAATCGATCCTCTGCTTCGTGGAATCCGGCGGTAGAATAGGAAGGTGGGGGAGTATAGTGTGGAGCCGGTGCATAAGATGGAGTATATCCAAGCGGCCGAGAAGGGCCAGCACGAGGTCGAGCAGGGGCAAATGGAGGTGCGTACTCAAATGGTGGAGGAGGAGGAGGGGCTCTAGCACTGCTGGATGCGGCGCTCATATTCTGGACAATAGAAGTGAGAGTAGTGCGCACCCACCGAGCCTCCTGATGGGTGAACTCCTCTAAACGAGTCATCCCGATTCTCATATTAGCAACATCCGCTGAAAGCTGATCGAACTGTGACGACCAATCCGCACTAGAAGGCGGTATGCCCTCGGATGTAGGAGGAACTGATGCGGGGGGATCGGATGGACTAGGGGATGAAGGTGGTGATGGGGTGAGGGGATATCTCTTGTGCCGTGCTTTGAAAGCGGCTTTGTTCTTTCTAGCTCTCTCTATGACCTTCTCGAGGTGTGGCGTGTCATCATGAGCCCAAAGCAGTGTGCCGGGAATGAGGAATTTGCTGAGCCTCATAGCGCGGACGTCTAAAATCTTCTTCGATGGCTTGGGGCACTCCGGATGGTCAAAGCTAAAACCACAATTCATTGCAATCAGTGATATCAGTGATCCTCCTCTAATAGCAGAATTTCTCGACCCCTCCTCTACATATTCCTCAAACCGATCGGCAAGGATGGAGACCCAATCAAGCCGATGTTGTTGGTCGATCCCCATCATCATGTCTATATCTGGGTTCGTCAAAGCGCGAGCCTTCCCTCCTCTAGAATTAATGTCACGCGCGATGAGATGGTGAATCACCTTCCAAGTAGGATCCGCGATTTTCGTGGCATTGTACGATGACACGAACCATTCATTCCTCCCCGAAATCTTCTGCCAGAATTTGGCCCTATCGTGATCATTGTACCTCATCACACCAGAATATGGAGGCGACAGATACATTCATTTCCGCAACTCCCTACGTGCCACTACATGCTCCCTTCCACCCAAAATGAACTTCCAATAGGTTACCATACCCTTTTCCCGTTCCGCCTCAAGAGTGCACAAAAATTCAATCATCACTGTTTCATATGACCCCGGATCTTCTTCAAAAAAGAATAGCAAACAACATTTTTCTAGTTTATCACGTACCTCTTCCCTTATCCCGAGATCACCGAGCAAGTCCCAATCGGGGTACGAGGTCGCAAGTATAGTCTTCCTTCCTCCTCTAATACGCCCGAATTTAGCCTTATGCTCCTCGTTCTCAAATTGAAGCGGCTCCGAAAATGGATATGGAGTGAGAGGAAGCGCCAATGCCAATTCCTCTTCGGCTTGAACTTCCGGCGGTGGTTCAATTTGAAGCATAGGCTCACTAGCCGGGGCCTTTCCCTTTAAAGCTCTTGAAGATGATGCTCCGGTTGAGGAGGACTTGTGCTTTTTTGGTGGAGGTGAATTTGGAGAGTCACTAGGAGAAGGTGAATTTGGAGGGGAAGGGGAATCATCCATAATCACAAGAGGCCTAGCTTTACGCGCGGGATTGTTCCTCGATCTAACCTCTCCATCGCCTTGTGAAATTTCAAATGGATTCGGTTTGGATGGGGCTTTGGATTTGGAAACTTCACCCTTGTTGTTTCTACCCCTGATTTCGATTGGATAAGGTAAGGAATTGAGGGTTGCAAGGGGAGAAAAATTGTGAGTTGAGATGTGAGATTGGCGGAGAAGGGATGAGTTTGGACGGAGAGTTGCGGCTGGATGGGATGGAGGAGCGGCGGGACTGGCTGGCTTGCGGCTGGAGAAGGGAGGAGGTGCGGCGGAGATTGCTGGACGGAGGGGAGGAGCAGCGGCTGGATGGGATGGAGGAGCGGCGGAGATTGCTGGACGGAGGGAGGGGGTGCGGCGGTTTGTCGAGAGGCTTGGAGAGAGATGAAGTTTCAATTTTGACTTTTCAAAATTAGGGTTTGAGGTTTGACTTTGGGTGTTTGAATGTTAGGGCAAAATTGAAAATTTTGGAATAAAATTGGAATTGAATTTGAAATGTGGGTTTGAATTGAGGGGTTGAACCAAGCAAATTGGAATTGAGCCAATTTGAATTTTTGAACCGAGAAGAAATTACCCAATCAATTGGAAAATTGAACCGCGCGGCTCAAATTATAAGGCAATATTGTGCCGCGCGGCACAATTGATCAGAAGGTTTTCTTGGTCTAATACCAGGATCGAACCGCGCGGCACAAATTAAGGGTTCGTTTGAACCGCGCGGCACAAATGCTCAGAAAAGTCAATGGGTTTTATACTAGATTGAACCGCGCGGCTCAAATTATTGAGGGGAATTGTACCGCGCGGCTCTAATTCTCAGAGGAAAAATGGCTGTCTAGCAAAATACCAAGCATTCTAAAAACTAGTGCGAAAATGAACACTTACAACGGAATACCTCCCTAGAGGGCCTAGTTTAACGTCTTGGCAAAGACGGAGCCGAATCTCCTCGTAGCAAGATATGAAGCACACTAAGAGAAGTCCCGAGCGGGATCCCTTCTCTAGCGGTATAGAATTCACGAGGGTGCTTCCAATAGGTCTTTGTCTCCATTTGCGGCATGGTAGATCTTTACTCGTTGTCCATTTGCCTTGAAGATGTTCTCTTGGTTATCCACTAGCTCTAGGTGGCCATCATCGAAAAATCTATGGATCTTGTAAGGCCCGAACCACCTAGACTTGAATTTCCCGGGAAATAGCTTGTATTTGGAGTTAAACAACAGAACTTTGTCTCCCACCGAGAACTGTCTCTTCAAAATGAGCTTGTCATGCCATCTCCGGGTTTTCTCCTTGTAGATTCTTGAACTCTCGTAGGAGTCCAATTGGATTTCATCCAACTCGTTGAGTTGAAGGAGTCTCTTTTCACCCGAGGCCCTCGTGTCAAAATTCAGCTCTTTTACTGCCCACATGGCTTTATACTCGAGCTCCACAGGAAGATGGCATGATTTGCCATATACTAACCGGTATGGAGACATCCCAATCGGTGTTTTGAAGGCGGTTCTATATGCCCAAAGCGCATCGTAAAGCTTTAATGCCCAATCCTTCCTTGACTTACCAACTGTCTTTGTCAAGATGCTTTTTATCTCTCGGTTTGATACCTCAACTTGACCATTTGCTTGGGGATGATATGGGGTGGAGCACCTATGGAAAATCCCATATTTCATAAGCATAGACTTAAATCCTCTTTCTTTGAAATGGGAGCCATTGTCGCTAATCACCGCCCTTGGCATTCCAAATCTTGGGAAGATAATTTTCTTGAACATCTTGATCACCACTTTCGCATCACAAGAAGGGGAGGCTATGGCCTCAACCCACTTGGACACGTAGTCCACCGCTACTAGAATGAAAGAATTCCCTTGAGACGAAGGTAGGGGTCCCATGAAATCTACGCCCCATACATCAAAAATCTCCACTTCTAAAATTCCCTTTTGAGGCATTTCATCCCTTCTAGCAATGTTGCCCGTCCTTTGACATTCGTTGCAAGATTTGACGAATTCATACGTGTCCTTGAATATGTTGGGCCAATAAAATCCCGATTGAAGTACCTTAGATGTGGTCTTCGAAGTTGAACCGTGCCCGCCATAAGAAGAAGAGTGACAACAAGCTATAATTCCTTTTGCATCGTCCTTGGTCACACACTTTCTATATATCCCATCGGCGCATAGCTTGTACAAGAACGGATCATCCCAAAAGTATCTTGAAACATCGTGCAAGAACTTCCTCCTTTGATTATGATCGAGGTCATTAGGGAGGATGTTGCACGTCAAATAGTTCACATAATCCGCATACCATGGGGCATCATCATTGACACTTAGCAAATATTCTCCGAGAAAAGAGTCTCGTATAGGTGTTGAGAACCATTTTGTATCATAATGCTCCATTCTTGAGAGATGATCCGCGACTACATTTTCGACCCCTTTCTTGTCTTTGATCTCAATATTGAACTCTTGCAAAAGAAGAACCCAACGAATAAGTCTTGGCTTTGCATCTTTCTTCGCCATCAAATACTTAATAGCCGCGTGATCCGTGTAGACGATCGTCTTGGACCCAACAAGATATGGTCTGAACTTTTCAAAGGCATACACCACGGCTAGCAACTCCTTCTCGGTTGTGGTGTAATTCGATTGAGCATTATCAAGCACCTTGCTCACATAGTAGACTACATGGAGTCTCTTATCCACCCTTTGTCCCAAGACGGCTTGATGGACCACAATTATACGAATCAAAAACACAGTAAAACCCCCCAAGTTAGACTGTTTGTCTATCTAACATCCATCTGTTAGTCCCGATATATTTCCACAGGGCATTTTAGAGACTGAAGTGAAAACACGCTAAGGAGAGGATTTTATGCTGAAAAGATAACAAGAGTCAATCCAAGGTCAAGATCATATGCCGACTGAAGAAATATCAAGGATCCTGACGTTGAATTGACCAGAATAAATTAATCAGAAGAATCAGGAGTGAAGTCAAGACAGTCCGGGGAAGGAACACACTGACAGTTTTGTGAAAAGACTGCACAAAACTGTACAAAATTCACATATGGCAAGATGACTTGGTGACTTGATGAAGAGGTGACCAAAGGAGGAAAACCTCCCCATTCCACCACCCACTACCGGCGGCGCCACCCCTCCTCCTCCTTGGTGACCGGCTACTTGCCTTGGAGGTGGAGGAAACAACCCATTGCTCCTCCACCACAACCGGCTACCGGCGGCTGAGCTCCACCACTCCTCCTCCGCCACTTGGTGGCTCCTCCTTGGCTCCTCCTTGCCTCCTCCTCCTCCCTTGGATCAAACCAATCTCCACCACCCATCTCCACCCATTTTTCCTATAAAAGGAGGTGCTCCTCCTCCTCATAAATCATCCCAAAAATTGTAATCACTTCTCTCTCTACATTTTGTTACTTGTAAGTTTGGTTCGGTTTTGAAATAATACTCCTGTTTGATCTTGAGTATTATACTGGAAATTATAATACTCTTGTCGGTTCTCGAGTATTATAATACTGTAGAGAATACTCCTGTTGGTTCTTGAGTATTCAGTAGGAATTAGGAATACTCCTGTTGGTTCTTGAGTATTCCACCCCTTTCCCTCTTACTGTTTTCAAAAACCCCCGAGTATTTAGCTATGGTATCCATCTCTATGGATATTCGTAGCTAAACTCTTTATTCGGTGGAAGGTATTTTCTTGTATTATATAATGTTGTAATATCTTTTAGTTTCATTTCTTTGTATTCAAAACTTGTTCTATGTGCCATTTATAGTCAGAATTTCCAAGGTTGAGTGGATGCTACGAAAGGGCAAAACTCTTCCGTGGGGATTCGTGAACATACTCGGGTAAGTGGATGCTACGAAAGGGCAAAGCTTATCTGAGAAGTTCGACTCATCTAAAACACAACTTGGTCAATCGTAACTGTGAGATCAAGTGGATGCACAAAAGGCTAAGATACTTCGAAAGGAGGAATTAGTCTGAAATAGAACAAGGGTTGCTTTAAACGATGTTGCAAGTCTTGCGCTACGAAAGGGCCTCGATTCATCTTTGAATACTTAGAAAAGTTACTAACAGTTTATTATATACATGTTATAATACAAGAGTACCTGAAACCGAATGCTTTTCTTTACTGTTAAACCGCAATCACCAACTGCTGATCTACCGGAGGAATTACAATCACGCATCACCCACTGTAAGTCTTCTTTGTATTTACACCATTTAATTTCTGTATTTACTTTTCCGCAATCAAAACCAAAAACCCCAAAAAATCACGTAGTTAATTAGAGCGCTAAAATCTCAATCAACCATAAAACACGCTCCCCCCAGTTCAATCACCCTAAAAGAATAGCCTATTCCCCTAATTCCCTTGGGTTCGACCCCTACTTACCACTTACTACCCAGTAGTGTAGTCACAAGTAGCGGATATTATAAATTTATTTGTACAGAGGACACTGCACCTTAACGACAGTGCGGTGGCCCTCCGTCACGGCTCCAATAGCAAAGTCGCTTGCATCGCACATAAGCTCGAATGGAAGATCCCATTTTGGTGGTTGTACTATGGGTGCCGATACAAGAGCTTTCTTGAGCTTTTCAAATGCTTCTAAGCATCCTTCATCAAAGTCGAATTTCACATCATTGCATAGGAGATGAGTAAGCGGCTTGGAAATCTTTGAGAAGTCCTTTATAAATCTTCGGTAAAAACCGGCATGCCCTAGGAAACTTCTAACTCCTTTTTGATCCTTTGGTGGTGGAAGTTGCTCAATAACTTGAACTTTTGCTTTATCAACTTCCACACCTCTACTAGACACCATATGCCCAAGCACAATTCCCTCTTGAACCATAAAATGGCACTTTTCCCAATTTAGCACCAAACCCGTTTCAATGCACCTAGCAAGAACATGAGAAAGATTAGTAAGGCATTCATCAAATGAAGTCCCATGGATAGAGAAGTCATCCATGAAAACTTCCATGCATTTCTCAATGTAGTCACTAAAGATAGACATCATGCATCTTTGAAATGTTCCCGGTGCATTGCATAACCCAAAGGGCATGCGTCTAAATGCAAAAGTTCCATAAGGACATATAAAAGTAGTCTTTCTTTGGTCATCCGGCAAAATGGGAATTTGATGAAATTCACTATAACCATCTAGGAAACAAAAGTACTCATGTTCCGCAAGTCTTTCTAGCATTTGGTCAATAAAAGGGATGGGAAAGTGATCTTTCTTAGTTGCTTTATTCAATTTCCTATAATCAATGCACATCCTCCATCCATTTACGGTTCTAGTAGGGACCAACTCTCCCTTATTGTTTTGCACAACCGTAAGTCCTCCCTTTTTGGGGACGACATGGATGGGGCTTACCCATTCCGAATCCGGGACCGAATAAATGATTCCCGCGTCTCTTAGCTTAGTAATTTCTTTAAAGACCACTTCGCTAAGATTAGGGTTCAATCTCCTTAGAAACTCCCTAGAAGGTTTTGCATTTTCATCCACATTTATCCTATGCATGCATAGCAAAGGGCTAATTCCCTTTAGATCATCAATTGAGTACCCCAAAGCTTTTTTATTGCTTTTCAAGACATGCAAGAGTTTGGAGGTTTCATTCTCATTCAAGTTTGCACCAACAATGACCGGGTGCGTAGAATTAGATCCAAGAAACTCATACCTTAGATTCGAAGGTAGAGGTTTTAACTCTCCTTCGAATTCCTTACCTTTTGGCACTTGGTTTCCTTCACCTTGACAAGCATCAAACAATTTTTCTCCTTCGGCCCAAGACAAGTCACACATTTCCTCATCTTCCATATCCATAAGTGAGGAAAAATGCATACTAGAATCATCTAAGTCCATGACTTCACTTTCAAAAGATGTTAGCTCAAGATTTTCACAAGATATATCAAGCAAATTGCATTCAAAAGACGAAATGGGAGTTTTCATGGCATTTTTCAGAAAAAATTTCAGCTTTTCATCCCCTATCTTCAATTCAATAGACCCTTCGCCACATCTAATGACCGCTTCAACGGTGTTAAGAAAAGGTCTACCAAGAATAACGGGCATTTCTTGCTTCACATCCATTTCTAGCACATAGAAGTCTACGGGAATAAAGAATTTACCAACTTTAATAGGCACATCCCTAAGAACTCCCCTAGGGATTCTAGAACTTCTATCGGCTAGTTTCAATGAAATGGTAGTAGGGTGGAGTTCTCCTACATCAATTTGCTCAAACAAAGAATAGGGAATTAAAGAAATTCTAGCTCCCAAGTCACACAATGCCCTATCAATTTCAATCTTTCCTAAAGAGATAGGAATAGAAAATGACCCATTATCTTGCATCTTTTTAGGCATACGACTTTGCACAATTGCACTACACTCCGCATTCAAAGCTATCATGCTAGATTCCTCAATCACTCTACGGTTTGACACAATATCCTTTAAGAATTTAGCATAGGTAGGGTTTTGAGTAATTACCTCATGGAAGGGGAGTGTGACGTACAACTTCTTTAGCATTTCCACAAATCTTTGGAAGTGAGCATCGAGCTTGCTTTTGTTTAACCTTTGAGGGAAAGGAACCATTGGCACGTACTTCCTCTTTAAGATCGGCTCTCCTTCCTTTTCCTCCTCCTTCGGGGGAGCTTGAGGTTCATCTTCCAAATTTTCCTTGGCGAGTCCTCCTTCTTCTTCCTTGCCATCGGGGGCTAGATTTCCCTTGAGGGGTAGGTAGAACTTTCCCTCTCTTCAATGTGATGGCCTCAAAATGTTCTATGGAATTAACGTCCGGTTGAGAGGGAAGTTTCCCCATTTGCTTCAATGCTACGGCTTGTTGAGCCACTTGATTGTCAAGCATCTTGTTATGGGCTTCCAATTGCTCCATTCTCTTATTGGTCTCTTTTTGACCTTCTAGCATTTGAGCCATCATAGACATCATAGTGTTATCTAGAGTGCTAGAAGAAGAGTTCCCTTGATCATTCATGTTGGACTTGGCTTGATAGGGCCTTTGGTAGTTTCCTTGAGAATATTGAGAATTTTGATTCGAGCCTTGGCCTTGATTTGAGTAGGAATTCTGCCCTTGGTTCGAATATGAGTTTTGTCCTTGATTTTGATTAGAGCTAGAACCATACCCTTGCCTTTGATTATTCCCTTGATAATTGCTTTGATAATTTCCTTGATTTGAGTGAGAATTTTGCCCTTGAGGCCTTGAGGTGAAGTTAGAATCATTAGACATTCTCTTTTGTGGAGGCTCATAAGTTCTAGCGGTAGGATTCGCATTTTGATTGTAGTTTCTTTGTTGGTTGACAAAATGCGCCTCCTCATAGCCATCATCTTCTTCTTCATATTTCCCTTCGGGGCAATTTTTGGTAGAGTGCCTTGTACTAGAACACAAGAAGCATGATTGGTGTGCCTAGACTCTTTCTTTTTCGGCTTTAGCCTTTGTTGCCTCAACGAAGTTCGCTTGACACACCATATTTTCTACTTTCTTTGTCAATTCGGCTATTTCGGCCCTCAATGCAGAATTTGAGGAGTCATCCCTTGACTTGCCCATCTTTTTGTGGTCTACTCCTTGGTATTTATCGGAGTTTGAAGCTATTTTGTCCACAACCTTAAAACCTTGGTTAGCCGGTAACTCCATTATAGCGCCTCCACTAGCCGTGTCCATTTGATTCTTAGCCTCCTTACTCATCCCCAAATAGAAGTAACGCATTAGATCGGCCTTTCTAAAATTATGATGAGGGCACTCCCTCAAGTAATGTTTAAACCGATCATAAGCTTGGTGGAAGAGCTCGTTGTCCCTTTGAGAGAATGTTAGAATAAAGTCCGTGAACTTCTTGGTTCTAGACGGAGGGTAGAACTTGTTCAGAAAAGCCGTGGCTAAATGGTCCCAAGTACGAAAAGTCCCCGGATCATGATTTTGTAGCCACTCCTTGGCATCTCCATATAGCGACGAAGGAAATAATTTCAAGTAGACATATTCAACGGGTGTATTCCTCGGCTTATAGGTCCGGCAATATTCTTGAAAGTTGGTTAGATCAGTGGAGGGATTCCCGGCCCCTTGAAATTGATCATTGGTGACCATGTGCACTAGGGATGATTTCACGTCGAAATCAAAAGCGTCTTCATCGGGAGGCATAATAACTGAACCATTTCCCTCGAGGGTGGGGGTCATGTAATCTCCCACGGGCCTCTCATCCTCTTCCTCTTCGTCGTATCTATAGTCTCTCTCTTCTCTACGAGGGGTACGAGGATTCCGAGCGGGGCGTCTATCATCCTCATTATAATTATCATCTCTAGCGGGAGGATCTTCTATTCCATCCCCATCAATTCGACGATCACGGTTATCCCTTTGAAGAACCGGGCGGTTCTCATTTTCATCTTCCATAATAAGTCCTTGTCTTTGATGTTGGATACTCGGTGGAGCAATAGGAACCAATGGAGGTAGAGGGTTCTTGCGAGGTCTACCTCTTCCTCTCTTAACGGTAGGTTGAGAAGGTCTAGAAGTACTTGAAGAAGAACCGGTTGCTACGTGTTTCTTTCCTTCAAATCTTGTGTTCATTCAATTGCCTGCGAGAACAAAAGAAATTCTTAGCAATGAGCGGCAAAAGAAATAAACACAATCAAGATCAACACAAGCAATGGCTACCAAGTAAGGAAAAGCAAACAACACTAGATGATCTAATAGCACGATAGTTAATTAACCTATCCCCGGCAACGGCGCCATTTGATCAATCGTTAATATAGTGTAAATACTCAATAAGAAATCGAATACTTATGCTAAGTCACGTTAAATCAAAACATTTGTAAAGACTCAGGAAACCCAAGGTCGTACCCAAGAGATAGATGATCAAACTAATTGCGCTATGGATTAAATCTAGATTGTTTATGGTTTGGGGGGGTTTATGCCTCGAAAGAGGTTGATAGCAATGATTTACTATCCAAAAAGAGAGATTCTAGCAAAGAAACGAGTAAACGATCAATCAAAGAAGACTAGGGATTACTTCCCCACCTAGACAATTATAGTGATGATGATGTTAGATGTCAATTATGAATTTGCTTGCACTTGAATAGAATTTAGCCATGTAACATTTCCCCTAAGTTCCACTCGCGCTACAACCTAGGATAAAGAGGTTACACCTCGCATAGGACCTCACACTCGCGCTCTATTGGCCCTATAGAACATGCATTTCTAATCTCACACACGCGCTCTATTGATTAGATAAACATGTTCTTGTTAAACTCAAGCTATTCTCGTTAGAATTTAAGTGTCGCCATGTAACACAAAAGTCCTAATGTCTCTCCATTCATTTCATTAAATTCATGTTGATCAACGTGAGCTACATCAAACATGAAATTAAGCTAAGTTCCCATTGAGGACATTTCACAAACACCTTATGGGCAACTCTAATCATGTAGTTCAAATGAAGAGAATTCATGTGCAAACTCATTCAATATTGACATCAATGGTATTTACATCATCACAATATGTCTAGGGGATCCATAATCCCCAATCAAGTCACTACTCACACATGGTGAGATTACAATCAAACACAAATAAAAGAGATGGGTTTAGGAGTCTAGAACCAATTTGATGAATGAAAAGTATGAGAATCCTTGTTGTTGATCTTCTTCTTCACTTAATCACCCTTGAGATTTGTGCTAGATGCTCCTCAAAATTCGTGCCAAAAATCCCAAAAAAAGTCCTCTTTCTCTTTCTTGATCACTTTCTATTTATAGCAGAAATTAGGGTTTCCGGTACTGTAGCAGGTCTGAACCGCGCGGCACAACCATGAAGAAGGAATTTGTGCCGCGCGGCACAACATATGGGGAGATCGTCCGAAGTTTCTGAGAAGTTGAGCCGTGCGGCACAAATCATCGAGGAGTTTGTGCCGCGCGGCACGAGCAGGGGAGGAAATCCTTGGACGCTCTGAGCATTTGAACCGTGCGGCACGATCCATTGAGGATTTTGTGCCGCGCGGCACAAAACCCCAGAGGCTTCATTGCTTCGGATCTTCACTTCAACCTCGCGGCACAATAGCTCCTTGTGCACTTTTCGCTCCAAAAGCTCGGTTTTGCTCCAAAATCACTGCTCACTTGTGTTCTTAGCTTAAACGCTGCAATTTGCCTGAAAATGAACCACAAAGCGTCAACTAGCAAGTGAAATTGTGATAAAATGATCGAAACAATAAGCGTGGCGGTTGCCTAAAGTGCATATGTTTTAGTGCCATCAGAAGATAATCCCAAAGTTGATTTGGTAAGGTAAGTTGTTTGAATCACTGATGTGTAAATTTCTGCTGGTGTTTTGAGATATTCTGCTGCTTCTCTATTTTTGTGCTCCTATTGTACACTCACAATCTTTTGCTGGAAAATTTAATTTATTGTATCATTTACAGCAGTTGAAAAATCAATGTGGAATTTGTGTCAAAAAATGAGGAAGTGATCTAGCAGCTTTGGAAGAGGTGCTAAATATGCAGCAGGAGCTCTTACACAAGCTCTACGCAGAGCTGGATCAGGAGAGGGAAGCCTCGAAGACAGCTGCCAGTAAGGCGCAGAGCTGTATTGGCTGAAAGGTAATATGTTTGACACTTTATACTATAGTAATATTACTGACGTCAAACTGCCATGAGTGACGCCTCCATGATATCTACTGTTTTAAAATATCTATGAACATTTTAGTTGCTACTTTTTCATGCCTGAAGAAAGGTCTCTGTAATTTTATATGACAGTAAATTTAGCTTACAGTATAAATTGGTTGGGGTTTAGCCTGTGAAGAGATTTGATGCATTGATTATCTATCTATTAGAGCATCCCCAATGCAAGCCCACTTTCTGCTTGGGGAACCGTGAAGTGTCCTGGCCAGGCCCACTTTGCATTGGAAGGAATGCTTTAAAAGTGGACAGGCCTACTTTGGTGGCCAGGCCCATTTGCTGCAAAAAGTAAAATGTGTGGACCTCAGTCTCTTTTCTATTAGAGAAGATAAAGAGTCAATGGGACCTACATGTAAGTGGAAGTGGGCTTGTGCATTGGAGTGGCATGACCATTATTTTTTGAAAGCCCACTTGATGTCTATGTGGCATTAAAAAGGACCCACATGTAAATGGAAGTGGGCTTGTGCATTGAGGATGCTCTTATAGTCTCATTGATTTACGTTTTCTTCTGTCTCAGTTGATCTTTGAAATTATTTTCTGATTCAGGAGGTGCAGCACAAGAATTTTGGACAGTACGTCCTCCTTTCTTTGACTGAAGTTGAATAACACATTGTATTTTCCGTGTTAAATTCATTTGAATTCTCACCAGGTGCATTTAAACATAATAGGACAAGAAGGATTTACTAAAACAAGGATGATCTAGGGGAGTGGCAGCGGCATGTGTGCTTTGCACGGTCAGATGTTGACAATTAATCCTTTTTCCTTATATTTTCATTTCTATAATTCATTTATAATTATGTGGTTGTAATGTGTTTTCATAAATGGTATGAGATGCCATTTTGATTTTTGAGAGGTCTCCCTTTATTTTTTGAAGTGGGAGATCCTGATGAGGAGCAAGAAGAACTATGTTGAAGGTATTAAGTACTTCCAAGCTTTTTGAGAAGAATCTTATACTGCATCAGGTATATACCTGCAGTTGAACTGTTGAGGTAGTAGGGGAGATGGTGTGTGTCTAGTTTTAGGCTATCTTTAAATATCAAAAGAGTTGCTTTATATTTCTATGTTTGAGTAATTATTTGAGTTCTCTCACTGTGCAGCAAAGCTTGGGCATCCATTGATTATTATAGGCATACTATACTCCCAAAGTTGCTGGAAGAGAAGTGAGTTTCCATCCCTTATTGATATAATTTTTTTGGTATCAATCTGCCAGATGTAGGGACTTGTACTCGTCTCCTTGGTTCTAATAGGGAATTCTAGAAATCGTATCTTTTCTAGCAATGCAGATCATATTAGGATTGACTCTGGCTAATTTCCAATGTGTATGTGGTGATTAATTAAGTTATTCAAATATCCGTGTACTACTTTTTTCTGCCATTTTATTAAGGATGTCTTAGGGCATGTGTATGTGAACCCAATATTTATTGGCATCTCCGATTCGATGCAGGATGAAAGGGAAGAAAGCAAAAGACCAGAGATAGGATACACAAGAGTTGGGGCAGGGAAACAGATGTACAAGGATATTTTGGAGAAATGGATTAGCATTGGCTCTCCATTACTAAAAAAAAGACATGAAACTTGTTGAATTGATAAATGTTTTGTACAATGAAAGTGACATTATGTATAAAATGTTGTGTTTTGTTGAATAAAAATTATTTTAAGATTTGGATATCAAATTTATGTATGAAATTGAAGGTGGATTTGATTTATTATAGATTAAATGTGCTAAAAAAATCAAACATTATGCATCCGTTTTTATGCATCCGTTTTTCAAAAAAACCCGATTCATAATGTATTTAAAAACTGATGCATAATGTATGACTTTATGCATCCGTTTTTCAAGAACCGATGCATAAAGTTTGACATTATGCAACGGTTCATTATGCAACGGAACCAAAACCGATGCATAATGTCAAAAAAACCGATGCATAAAGCCTGTTTTGTAGTAGTGATGGTGGGGATGCTCTAAACAAAACGAATGCTTACAATCAGCTGAGGTAAGAGTACCTCAGACAAAGAGCATGAGCACATTGCAATAATGGCGGATAAGAAAGGGTACGTACCCTTTGGAATAAGGTGTAGGGTGGTGTGCGTAGACGGTAGACATAAATGTTTCCGTTACACAAAACTCCAAATGGTGAATGGATCATTTGTGTGCAGCTGATAAATTAAGACGACCTCTATTCCATCCGTGTTTGTTTTGATAATTTGTGCTCGTCTATCGACTCGTTTTGGATCTATTTCGGGAAATAAATACAAAATATGATATCATTATGTTTTGGTACTGTCGCATGAATTATGGAATCATTTTGGCACATCCTTGTTACGTTGCTAAAAAGAGATTTATTCAGGCTCTGTTTGGATAACAGGAAGTTTGTGGGATGAAAAAAGAATTTAGAGTAAAATATCATCGCGTGATGTCATCTAAAATTTAAACAAAATTAAATAACGAAATATAAAATGACTTCCACATTTCATTTTCGTTTCAACTCATATTTTTTTACGATCCAAAATGAGAAAAAAAGAAGACGTTTTCTTTCCAAATAATTGGGCCAAAACTCAAAAATTATATAATTTCTCACGTTTTAAAGCCGTTAAAGACTCCAAACAAAAGGCACTAAAAATAATTTACATATTTAGTGGAAAAGCAAAGGTCCCCCCTACCCTTGGGCAATAAATAATACTCCGTATAATTATTCAATCAATATGAAGCCTCTCATTTCCCTTTCAACGTCTTATTGCTCATAGTGACACCGCAACTAAGGGCCAAATGCTTTATATAACATTGATGACACACTCCCTCAAATTCATTTTTTAATTTTGTGTTCACATTCAACATATAAAGGAATACAACGCATGCATTGCATATCTCGAGTACATGTATATTTCTAGCACGTTTGAAGTACAAGTCAAATCAAGGACACCAACTCGGAATCGAACTTGACATTTTTCATTGAAGGACAGGCCATCTTGGCACCTCTAACTTTAAACCTACGAGTTGACATACCCCTCTATAGTAGGACCTTAGCGTCTAAGCATGCATTCGCGAGAGGGTAGACCATAACACCTGCAAGGAAAAGGAAGAGAAAAGTGAAGAGGAAAACATACGCAAAAAATAGAAAAAATGTCAACCATGGGTGAGACAAGGGATGTGCATCTGGTCTGGATTTTTCCGGTCCGGGTCGGACCGGTGAATCGGATTTTTTTAAAAAATTGGACCGTGGACCCGACCAAATTTTTCTAGAAATGCGGATTGTGGACCGGATCCGACTGGAAAATTCAAAAAAATGCATATATTTCTACTGAAAAAAAAGAAGAAGAAAAGAAGATAAAAAGTTTTGTGCAAGCCGGCTGTGATTGAAATCAATGATTCAATATGTTTCTATCTTTAATTTTGTGAATGTTAAAAAAAATAGGGTTCTATTTGTATTTTATTTAGTATTAAAAAAATAAAAAAAAAAGGTTTACGGTCCAGATCGGAACCCGGAATCTACGAAATATATGGACCGTGGACCGACCCTGAACCAATCCAGTCCTGGACCGATCCGGAAAAAACCGGTCCGATTTTCCGGTCCGGATCTGATTTGTGCATCCTTGGGTGAGAATACGAAAATTCCACATGAAATGTAAAAATGAAAGTGTCACCCCAAATTCATTTAAAATCTACCCGAAAAGGGTTCATATTTGTGATGAACCGTTTCATCGTCATCTGTCGCTAAAATCATTATAATTCAAACTCTATGCGTTTAGTGTCATAACGACGATCAATAACAAAGTGTCGAATCGTGTAGCAGTATCGAATGTGCCAATTATAAAATCGGAAGTTATAATCAAACAACAGAAGCAACTAGGCAATGCTTGAGGATTTGAAGCTTTCGCTTTAGATTGGAATACTAGGCAGACTAATCCGATATAAACCGAGATTAAAAGGCACTCGAAATCTCAAAGGAACCATTGTAATGTTTGGCTGAATTAAGTATCTGAAAAAGTTCGTTATGCTATTTTTAAAATTAATTAATTCAATTAACAAATACAAGAATATTCGCTACTATAAATCAATCATGCAAATTAAGAGTAAAGTGAGAAAGGTCCATATCTTTTCATTCCCGTCATTTTCTAATCAATAAACGTTAAAAGCTTTCTTCAGAGTTTCAAAACGATGCGTTTTTAATCTAATTCTACCCTGGTAGAAATGTGAGATAAAATGCTAAAACTCTCTAGGGTCCACAAAGAGAGAAATCCCGGGTGGGGATTTGGTCCAGTCACCGACCGACCCATCACTGTAGCCTTCTCCTAACCGCTTGATACACCACACATCCTCGTCACATGACAGACTCTTCCAATGTGGTATCCCTAACCGGATCGGGTCATGACCCGAAACTTCCGCAACCACGGCTCCGCATCCGCTCTCACGGGCAAAGTTATGCGAGTGGTTACATAACGCGCGGACCATTTCGTTGACACGCGGACCATCCCCGCCAAACCCGTATAGCAAAAGCAACCCGAAAGGTTTGAAAAAATCCGGAACCGAAGGTATCTTTAACCACGGGCAGACCCGATCCACTGCCCGCGTTGCCCGAACAAGCCTCTTCAGGACCCGGGATGCGCCGCGGACCTCAAGTTTAAAAACCTCTTTATTATTCCACACGCTGACGACTGCCCATGAATCGGGCGGGTAAGATAGAAACTTCTCGGGTCCGGGCCAGGCGTATCCACATGGAGTGGCTACGAATGTTCCGAGGCTGAGATTGTTGTTTAACACGTTGTCAATGTCGCGGGGGAAAAATTCAGTAGTGCCTAAGCGGCGGCGGTAGATAGTTTCTGCTTCGGCCGGGTTTAATTTGTGGATTGTGATCCGGTTGGGGACCCGAATCCGGTGAGCGTGGACAGGGTTGACTAAAATGCAGGGCGTACGGAACTTGCTGTAACTGCATTTTTTGGTGAAGAGGTTTAGTGATGCCTCGTTGTCGGATTCTGTCGCCATATAAACATACTCGACGCCATTTTCTTCGAACCATTCCTCCATTTTCTTGACCAGTGCAAGCCCAACACCCATCCGCCTAAAATTGAAAAACAACGAATATGTAATTGAAAAAAAACAGAGCAATATGTATTGAAGAACAGAGCATGTCGGATTGGTGTGAAGCTCACCGGTGGCTGGTAGAGACGCGGAGGCCGAGAATATACGCGGCTTTTGTAGTCACGGGGATTGGTTTCGAGACAGCGTTTGGGTTTCTTGCTAGCTTTTTACCACATGTGACGATTTTGATACAGCCGCGGATGATGCCGACGATTTCACTTCCTATTTCTGCAACCTGTCGGCAAAAACAGAGGACGTCTTATTTAGAGCGGTGTTCAAGCATCAATTTAGTAACTTGTTGACAAATTTGTGTTCGAGCTTCAATTTGGTAACTTATTAAAATATCAAGTGTGCTTACGAGCATGACATAAGCTTGAGAGTGGCGGATACGGTTGAGGGGGTCGCCTAGATCGTCGGTGAGGATTGAGAGCTTGCCGCCAGGACCAGCCTGGCAGCTTCGCTCGAGCTCTTCAACTTGGGTTAAGTCTTTGACTAGCTTAAACTCTCTGATTTGTAGTGTTTCAGGTTTGGATTCCAGCATATTGATTGCCCAAGTTTGGAGGTGGAAGAGTGGGAGATGAACAGAGCAAGCTCTGCTTGAGAGATTTTCAGGTGGAAGGGATTTGAAAGGAGTGATGAAAATGAAGAGTCTTTATAGTTGAAGATGTGACGGGTGTCGCTATTGTGCTCGTTGTGGCTCTCATTTATAACCTGATGAGGGAGAAGACGCTTGGTGTGAGATAATCATGAAGATGATTTTTTTTTGTTTTTTAATTTTTCAATTTTAGTGGTTTTAATTTATTTTTCTTTACCCTTTTATCAACCAATGGAAAATTTACATTAGACTAGCTAGGTATTTTAAAAATAATAAAAAACTTTAGACATCATATTTTTTTTATAACCTTTCGAATTTATTTACAAGTCTTAAATATTGGAAAATTAAAAGGCAACTGAATTTCATAGTATTGTGTGGTTTACTAAATTTTAGTGATAAGAGTGAATCGAAAGGTGAGCTAGGTACTCTAAAAGTTGGAGTTAGTGATAATTGGGCGAATTAAATGATAAAAAATGAATTTATTTAGAAAATATTAAAGCGGTTTGATTGCTTATGATGAGTGCAAAAGGTAGGAGAAAAGGCGGCTAGTGACTGCGCAGCTATATGTCTTCGACTTCCCATTAACATTTATAATCATTTTGTTTTTATTTTATTTTTTGCGTTGTTTATTACGTACTTTATTTACACATTAGCAATGATCACTACCGGTTGTTAGTTTGTTAATCCATATGTTTATCTAAGAATGCATACATGTAGATCTTATAATTAAGTTTGTTAAAATAAGAGTAGCGAAAAACATTAAAAATCGAGGTGTACTATAATCCAGTCATAAGTTAACAGTTCAGTAAAATTAAATAAAATATCTCTTTTGTCTTATCTAAAAAATAATCCTGATCTTTTTTTATCAAAGCATTCATTCGTTCTACGTTTAAAACCATAGTGGCTACATAACAATGCCCTAAATGGACACAACGTCTAAAAAGGATACGACTTAACAGATAAACAACTTGGCCGACCGACCTCGATAGTCGACACTAAAGGCCCCAGGGCCCACTTAAACGCGGTCGTACCCTTCAACAAATCAGTCCTTAAAGGACAGCCAACATGTGCAGCCAAAGGCTGCTAAAGAAGACAGTCCAAAACGACTGACAATTAGCCAAAGGCTGATAAAAGAAAGTAGACGACACGACTACAAGCTAAACGACAAATTAAACTAAACTAAAAATAACTAAAGCTAAACTAACATCCAAAACAATCACCGGCATACCAACCGGGAGCTTCCAACCAGGCACAAGCCGAGACCAAGCCTCCAAGCAAACCATCCACCATCCCCTCAACATATCCTTAACCCCAACCAGTGGACAACCCTCACGCCACATGACTGCCAGCTGCCTCCTTTTCGCCACCATCCGCCGCCCGTCGAAGGTAGAAGCAGCCAAAGGCGACTGCCATCCACCTAGCAAGCCACATGTCAGCGCTTCAACAGATGCAACCACCCAACCCGCCAACGCCACCCTCAACGCCACCACCCACCACCTCCACGTGACATCCCACAATCAGATCCACCACAAGGAAGAAGAAATAGCCGAAGGAAAAAATGAATCAAACGCCGGAGGCCACCCACTCCACCATCACATCATCGGCAGGCCAAAATCGATACGTACTGAAGCTCCCAAGCCCCGCCGGCGGGCTGAATCAAATAGCTTCGGAAAGATTCTACGGTATTCCTCCAATTTTCGGGATGTATAACATCACCCTTAAAATAAATGCAATGGACTCTTCGTAGATTAACTAAAATATTAAACATTTTATTTGTATTGTTGGATAATTTTCTCCAATGCATACATGGATACACGTCGGTTTTACTTACTTTTTTTTTGATTTGGGTGTTAGTTGTTAGGTGAGTTAGAAGGGACTTGAACCCGGGCACCTAAGGTACTCGGGACGGAACTGTCTACCACCAGGTCAGTCCACTTCGCCCTTGCGATATAGAAGACTTAGAAAGTTAGAAAAAGTAACAGTTCAACTGGGATTAGCTCCGACATATAAACTTGCATGATTAAATAATTTATTTGCTACTCCGCTTAACTTCACGCCTAAATAGGTGGACCGACCTTTTCCGTCACCACAACATATGCAGGAAATGATAAGAAGTCGGCTAACAATATAAGCATATGGACAGATGTGGTTCATGTAATTTGTCTGCTTTTACCATGGTGACACTCAGGGGCGAATCCAGGAATTGAAACTTACCAGGGCTGGAAAGCGAGACTTGAATTTTTTTTTGAGGTTTGGAACCCAGTGGGAGGCTCATCCTCACGCCTTTTTTATTACATCAATCAAAGCACATTACATCTATTCGCAAGCTCCGCCAACTGAAGGTCTATCACAGCATAAAGTACATTAACCCGAAAATAATGTTCGTTTGTTATATTCTTTTCATTAAGCCTCACACTTCTCTTGTAAGGAGCAGACATATCCGACATACTAATACCATGCTCTGCACAAAATATTTCAATCTGCATAATCAAATTATCTCAACCATCATCTCTCATGTTTTGAAGTTTTGCTTTTGTCATCGAGAGGAATTGCATGACATTCAAAATATCCATATCTTTCTTTTGAAAAGCCATTGATCCATCATGACCTCTAAAAGGGCACCCTTGTTCTGCCAGAAACTTCACGGCCTCTATAGTAGCAATAAGGCGTAGTCGATTTTCAGCTACTTCATTTGCGGACATAGTATTAATCACTCTTTCGATATGCCGTGATGGATTTCTCAAATTTTCCCATTTCTGCATTGATGAACTATGAATAGAATTAAGCCCCCCATATGAGCTAGAATGCTCGACTTCTTATCCTTCACATTTCTCCAACTACAAAATCCGTCTCTTGTAAACGATGAGCTTTTAGATGAGTCGGTCTCAAATAAAAAACAAGCAAAACAATATGCTTTATCCTTCTCAATAGAATACTCGAGCCAATGTCATTGTTCAAACCATGAGCTATTAAATTTTTGATACTGACCTCCATCCCAAGTACTTGGATAAACCTTTAAACGAGGTTGATTTGCCCCTAACACCACATAAGCTCTTCGAACATTGTCTTGTTCATTTAAAGGATATTTCCATATTGATTGTCGTTTTGCTGGATCCCTTTCAAGTGAATTACTATTGAAGGCCGCTTCATCCACAATTTTTTCATTTTGTCGGTCTTTAAGTGGAGAGATCAATTTCTCATTTACCGATTCTTCAGAAATATTTCGAGTTCTAATGCCACTTCCGCCTTCAATACTATGGTACGTGCTCTCACTAGCGGTAGCACTTGAAGAAACATTACTTTGGAAAAACGAAAATATATTCTTCGAACGTTTAGGCTTTCTATTATCCATTAATACACCTACAATCAAGCATTTCAAAACGTTAATCTACTGCATTTAAAAGACAACATTTCAAATATCTCAAAGGGCACATCAGTAAAGCAAGATCACATCTTCATATTAACAATTAAACATGAGTTTGATGTCTAACAGTAAAGCAAAAATCACATGAGTTTGATGTCTAACAGAAATTGAATCGATGGACTGATAAATGTGATATCTAAATGTGATGTCTAACAAAAACTGAGCTAAGAAACTGAATGAGTGAATCGAAGGAAACTAAGCCTAAGCAAATGAATCTGCTGCTCCATGAAACTGAGCTAAGAAACTAAGACTAAGCAAATGAATCGAAGGCAGTGGCGAATCTGCTGCTCCATCCATTCCGTTTTCGATTAATTTGCTTAGGCTTTGCTGTCTGCTGCTCCATCCATGGATGGATTTCACTAACCTTCCGAATCCGATAGCCCCTGTTGATCGGAAAATCCTCCGCAACGCAGAACGCACTCTCCTCAAACTCAATTATCGCAAAATAGCAATAAAGCTTTGTAATAATCGATAATCGATCGTTGCTTCTCAATAATCCAAATCGCTGCTTCTCCTCAGTAATCGATCGCTGCTTCTCCTCAGTCCAAATCGCAATTCTATTCGTCTGTCTGCAGTCTGTGAAACCTAAAAAAAATATTTTTTTGGGCCAATTCTACCCGGGCTGCAGCCCGGGCAGCCCACCAGTCAGATTCGCCACTGGTGACACTAGACTTTCAATTATGTAAATAAATTACATCTATATGTTCTCTCAAATATACTATTTTTGGTAGTCAGTTAGCATAATCATGCATTTATTTGTTGTCCAACCATATCTATTAAGAATTTCCAAAATAGTAATGGTATAAAATAAAAATTTTGATGAAAGGGGGACTTTTGCCCATGAGGTGACTCGAACCCGGGACCTTTGGTTCCAGGTAGTGAGTGACTTTCTCTGGGCTAACCTCACTTCGTCAGTAATGGTATAATTTTGAAAAGGCTTTTTTGGAAATTCTTAATGGATATAGTTGGACAACAATAAATGCATGATTATGCAGCTATGCTAACTGACTACCAAAAATAGTATATTTGAGATAACAAAAATAGTAATGGTATAATTTTGAAAGGCTTTGCCAATATGGTGGTGGTTGATCAACCACAAATTTTGGTTGAGCACCTTGTCTTGTATATTACAAGTCAAGGGTTCAAACCCCACCACAGGCATATTATCTTTCAATTATTGGAAGTGTCATTAGTTTCATCTTTGATGTAGACTTGATTAATACCGCTTAGGCGTGGATGTAAGTTATATCTTGTAGGTTAATGATGGAGTTTAGAGTTGAGTTTAGAGTTGCGCTTCAATGGTGATAAATGCTGCCGAAAGAAGGGCATATTGGCAGAGATGTCTGATGAGACTTGCGCTTCATTGGTGGATATATGATGTGAAGAGACTTGGATGGGTGGAGGTGTATCACGAGACCGCGCTTCATTTCTAGAAAATTGTACTAGATGATAGCTATGAGCTTAGATAATCTTGTACTGAATCAATTGTACCCACCAATAAAAAAAATTATTTTGAAAAGGCTTTAGCTTTATAACAAAGATAGTCCTACATAAAAAGATAAAAGGTCTTAATATTTTTAACCTTTTACTCGTTAATCAAGCATCACCTAAAGAATAATTATCAAAAAAAAAAAGTATCACATAAAGAATATATAGATGGAGAGAATATCCAATAGCGTACAATTTTGATATATCTAAATTTCATTATATCATACTGATATGAATAGTCTCAAGGAGATGCAACATTTGTAAAGGAGATAATTATCAACTATTCGGAGATAATTATCAATAGAGTGCGGCCTAACTAACCTTAACTCTTATGGATACTTATACTATGATGAAAAAACGTGACTCATAAAATGTTTACTTTCGATTAGGCATTGATTCTAATCTTGTTATTATCAGTCCTTGCTACTTATAAACTTATTGTATACATGATTATCCAATCCATTTAATTTACAGATGATAAATGAGAACCTATTTGGCTGCCAATGGACGCTTTCCATTACACTTAAACAGATATAGTGTTCGGTTCTTCCACAAACCGCTTGCAGGTAGAAAAGATGATTCGAAGTTCTTACAGTATAGAACCATACATTACCTGAAATGCGATAATTCTTTTTAAGAGTGTAAATATCATAATGGAATAAAAGAAGCACTTAAAAAAAGAAATTTATAAAGTATTGCACTTCGTGACCAAGAAACACGAACACATCATTAATCACAAAATAATCAATCCAAATATAAACCCTAATCTTATAGTATTTTAACACTAAGTTGTTCTTCTTTTTTAGCCTGAAGATTTGTTTATACTCTGAACTTTTATAGTGTGTCATCAGTCATGTATGAGATCTTATAAGATAGTGTCACAGTTTAAAATGAAAAAGGGGTAAAGAGAAAGTTCATCAGGCGAAAAACATTTAGTTTGGATTATTAATAAACCCACTGGACTTTTGATGCATTCTGCAAAAAGTAATTAAGCACTAGCGCCATTATCACTACTAACCCTTTTGTTTTTGCTCTCATCACCATCTTCATCATCTATGTGCGTATGCCTTATTAATTTAACAAGAACAAATTTCGTTGAGCCAGTAACAAAATGATAAAAATGATCTACTTTTGATAATGACTATGATGACCAATGTTAGTTTATTTTTATATTATGATCCAGAGTAGTCATTGGTATTATAAGATCACACTAGCAAAAGTGGTCACACCATTATATTGATCAAAGTTAACAGTAAACTGATTATTAATTTATCAAATTGTTATACCTACAATTTAAATTGGCTAGGAGGTGGTTAAATTTGATTGTAGATTAAATATTTAATTTAATAAAATCAATTAATGAACTAATCGGTCATTTTAAATGTTATCATATGGGATATTATGATGATGCTTTATAGACTTAATGTGTCAAATTGAAGTATTTTTAGCTTACATCAGTTAGGGTTGAACCAGGAGTATCCAAAAATCTGACGTATTCTTCATTTATATAATCAACTGTATCTACATAAAAGTGACATTGAGGAATATATTTTGGAGCAAAATCGAAGTTATATACTATTTTTTGCATGACGTTGGAATTTAACTATGTCTTTGAATGATTATAAATTTAATAATGATATTCGCACTCCATTATGGTTCAAGAGGAGATATATTATACATTAATGTGCTGATTTTGTATGCATAGACTTTTTAGAATTAAAATGTCATTGTAAAATTCTCTATCAAAATAAAATGTCATTGGTCCTGTTTTAACCTTTTGAATTTTAGATACACTAAGAATATAATATTGAGATTACACTCTATAAGTATATATATGTTCCTAGTTGAACTTAGCATTGAATTGATGAACTTAACTAGATAACTTAATTTAGATACGTGATTATAGTACTTGTCTTTAATCTGAAAAGTCAAAACTAGACATTTAACTTAAATAAAGTACTTAATTATAAGTTTTAAACAATGAATTTTCATTGAACTGAACTGAACTTAAATGGTAAACCTTTTTAAGTTCAATAGATTGGAATCCCACTCTCATTTGAGTTACATGACTTAAGTAAATTAAATTAACTTTATTTGCTATCGTTCAAAAAAAAGTTTAACCACAAGCTTTTTTTCTTCTTTTGTGTGTGGAAAAAGTACATATTGGTGTCCGAACTATCAGTGTTTTCTAATTGAAGGTCCGAACTATTTATTTTTTCAATCAGTGGTAAAATAAAAAATAAATTGACAAATTTTCGAACGTCAAACATCGTAGCTACACTGTGATTAATTAAATTGCTAAATCATGTGAACCCCGTTGAAAATAACTTGACGATCATCATAAGCTCTTAACATACTCTAAATCGATCTTTCTAACTCTTTAACACTCATAGACCCCTTTTCATTGAGTTGTCGTTAACGAGGTTCGCATGATTGAGTTTTGAATTTAATGATGGTGTAGCTACTGTGCTCGTTGTAACTATATCAATTTATTTTTTATTTGTCTTCTAATTGGAAAAATCAATAGTAATAAAAAAACGTTAGAAGTTTGAAACACCAATATGTACTTTTCCATTATTATTTTCCGTTTATATATTTGTTAGAAAAAGACATTTGTGAAACATGGCGATAATTTCACCGAAACCAAGAAAAACAACATGGGCTCGTGACACATATCCACTCCATGATTTCAACGAAATACTTACAATATTACTGCCCCAGAGAACATCGTATTGAGGTTGTAGCAATATGCCAATACAAGACAGTTTCCTCGAAATCACATACTGTAGTAGATCGTGTCCCCCAACAATACTTCATCATCTAAATTAAAGCAATTGTACTTTCATGCTTAACAACCCTTAATAGATCATCTATCTATTTTTCTTCTGTGGACATGAGCAGTAATAAAATTAATTTTCTTTTGATTGCGGGTTTACATCCAACTAACTAAATAATACATTAGATACATTTCGAGTACATTTATATTTTTAGAAATGACAAGTGTTCTATCAACTCAAGCACCACGGCCTTTTTTATAATCTTCACTATTTTTAAAAATTGTTCTTTTTTCTTGATCGGAAATTTCTTTATCTTTCTCATTAGGGGGAAAATATGTTAACCACAAAACCTCAAAGGTGTCTTGTGCTTATAACAGTTATCAAGGGTCTGATCAAGTGATAATAAGAGTAGGAGTCACTATTTGCTCTAGTTATATGTTCAAATTCTCATGGACCACATTGGATTTGTCTGATAGACAGGGTTAGAATTGGGCCACATTGGATTTCTCTCGTAGGTTATATCTAATCCTTACTTTTTTTTAAATAGTGTCTCATACGGTTTATACATAAAATATTATAGGTAAGCATTCGGTTAGCAAATATGAACGGAATTCAATGCGAGTCAAAACTCAAACTTTGCGTTTTCGACAAAGACAAAGGAAAAAAAAGAAGAAGATGCAATGTCGATTACTGTTTTGACAGAACATTTTTATTGGTCAAACCCAGCAAAGGCTAGTCCAACAATTATTAGCGTGTCTCCTATCCAGCAGGATCAAATTAGGGCAAAGATCGAGGGAGCATCGATATATAATATATATAACTGCAAATGTAGTCGTAGCCATGTGCATCCTATGTCGGTTCACAACATTTAACGTACGAAATTACAAGCACAAGAAAATCTAAGTCAAACCTTGGAAGAATTATTAATGAAATTAAGAGCACATAATTGTTGCCAAAGGCACATTTAGAATCTAACCATTGTTGGACCCTTTGTGTTTTGATGATAACAAACACTTAGCTAATATTTGACTTGAGTGTGCAGAAATCACAAATCTGTCTGAGAAGTCACAGGGTCCAGACTGTCTGAGAGAAACGTGACTGGACATCTCTGAGAGAGCTCAGCGCTACAAAAGAGATGAGATCTGCGTGACAGACGAGATCAAGCTCAGTAGATATAAGATATGATATGGAAATATCTGAGCAGATATACTCAAGATATGGTATGGAAATATACGAGCTGGATATGGAAGGGAAATAATTGATTGAGTTAAGATATGGCAATATCTTAACAGAATCAGATCTGCAAGAACGGATCTCTGATGTAGATTAGATCTACTGGACATCTCTGAGAGAGAGCAAAGCTGCGAGAGAGATGCGTTCCGTGAGAGAGACAAACCGACTTATGACGAGATTGGATCGGCGAGAATATACTCGATACAAATCAGGAGATATTCGAGTATATATGATGGATAATTGATGAGAAGAATTAATATCGGTATATACACTGAATATATGTCGAGTATATACGAAGAGAAGATACATGCCAGATTTGGAAGGGAAATATGTGATGTGGTTAAGATATGGAAATATCTTAACCATATCATATCTGCTGGATAGCAATCGGATCTGCGACAGAGATCAGATCAGCCGACTTGAAGACTAATATAAATAGAGGAGAAGTCTTCAATATGAAGTGCAGCTTTCGGAGAGAGCAGATCGGCTTTTGGACAGAACGAATCGGAGATAGAAGAGCGATCAATTCCGGAGCTGACGAAGTGCTGCTGTGTGCGGACGAGACAGATCGTGTTAGTTGATACTTTGAGTTGAGTAGAATTGTTAGCTGTCACTGAGTGAGACAAAGTGTAACAATCTACAAGCATACTCTTTCATCAATAACATTGATCTTGAAGCCCTTCTGGAACTGTCCAGAAGGCAAGTGGTTTTCAGCCTGCTGCAAAGGTTGCAGTAAGGTTTCCACTATAAATCTGTGAGTCTTTACTTTCCGTATAATTTCCTGTGTTACAGATAATTTCCGCTGCCATCTGTCTGAGGGATACCACTCTGGGATCTCCCTCACATAGTTGGCTAACCTAACGATCCAACAATTGGTATCAGAGCCGGGAAGCTCTAGATTTTGTGTTAGCCTTTGCAGGAAATCATGTCAGGCAGAAACGACTCGTTCTGGAAGCCGCCGGTGCTCAGCCCGGGAGAGTATGACTGGTGGAAGGATCAGTTCGAAGCTCACGTCTGCTCCCTGGATGGGAAGCTGTGGCGTGTATTTGAGAAGGGTAACTTTCCTATTCTGGATATGACAGATCCTGCCAAACCGAAAGAGAAGGAGAAAGACGACTACACAGATGCTGACTACAAAGCTCTCCAGCAGAATGCCATGGCTAAGAAGGTTCTGTACATGGCCCTCTCACAAGGAGATCAGGTGAAGATGGCCGTGTACAAAACTGCGAAGGAGCAGTGGGATGGCTTGACTAGACTGTACGAGGGAAACGAAGACATAAAAAGGAACAGAATCCTAGCTGCCACAAAGGATTACGAATCTGTCGAACAGCGCAAGGACGAATCTCTGGAGAACTTCTACACCAGATTTCAAGTCATAGTCGCACAGCTGAACTCCCTGGATGAGGTACTCCCACAGTGGAAAGTAACTCATCAGTTCATGCAAGCTCTCAGCTCCAGATGGGACACAGTAACTACTGCTCTCCAAGCTCAGAAGGGGATTAAAGACGTTACTCTGGAAGAGCTCGTGGCGAATCTGCAAAGCCAAGCTGGAATAGCAGAGAGGAAAATGGCTAGGAGGCAAGCAGGAGAATCTCAAGCTATAGCATTGAAAGTTGAGAAGGCTTTGGATATGGCACAGGTGAGTATGTCATCTAAAGGTGAGGATCAGGAGATTGATCTCCTCTCGAGAGTCTTCAAGATGGCAAACACGGGGAGAGCACAGAACTTCAACAGAGGTCTGTCTGGTGGAAGAAACTCTGGCAGAGAAGAAAGTAGGACAGAGGCAGGAGCAAAGGAAGAAAGAACCTGCCATCACTGCCAGAAAAAGGGGCATCTGGCTAGAGATTGCTACAGCAAAAAGAAGGGTGAACCACCTGCCCCAAAGGAAGCTCATGCCATGTTCGCTGCCTGGGGTGACTCAGATGAGGAGCGCAGCGATGGAAAGCGAGCTAAGGAGCCATGTCTGATGGCGAACTCCGCAAACAATGAGGTAAATGAATCTGACTCTTTTATAGATCAAGTGTTTAGTGAATCTGACTTTGCAGAAACTATTGGAGAACTGCTGAAGAAGATCACAAGCCTTAAGGAACAGATTGAGATCATGAAAGATGAACATGAAGACGATATGGAGAACAATCGTCTCTGGTCAACCAAAGCTATGCAACTTGAGAGAGAAATGGAGGAGCACATCTGCAA
Organism: Rhodiola kirilowii; assembly: GCA_033675215.1. Lineage (NCBI taxonomy): Eukaryota > Viridiplantae > Streptophyta > Magnoliopsida > Saxifragales > Crassulaceae > Rhodiola > Rhodiola kirilowii. Next base: position 2,507,904 of record CM066203.1, on the reverse strand, counting down.
ATGTCCCACCTGCGACAGAGGGGACGCACAAATCAGTGATCTAAGTGACGAACTGAGGGGAATGAGAATTGATGACACCAGGATGGTAGGATCAATTGCAGAATCGGTCAGGATCCAGTTGGATAACGAGGAACTCCGTCAGACTGTTGTAGATCTCAGACAAAAAGAGACAGAGAGAAAGAAAATCTGGCTTCGAGAACTAGAAGCTAAAAAGGTCGAGGAAGTAAGAAACGACTACAACAGGAAGTTTGCCAGACCTGGACTTGGGTATGTCGGAGTAATGGAAGAAACTGATGAAGAGGCGGCAAATAGAAGGATTGCCAAAGGAAAGGGACCAATGACTGAAGTCGGAGAGAGCCCCCATCAGCAGAGAAAGCAGGAACCCACAAGACAGTCGGGAAGAGCAGCCGCATCTCTGAAGGAGAGTCATCTCCATGACAATGACTCTGGACTTTTTAAGGGTGGGAAGGCCTTTGAAATTTGGAAGAAGATGAGTTCCAACCGTCAACCTTTCTCGATCGACTCTCAGGCACGGAGAAACAGGAGACCTGTGCCCTTAGAGAGACACAAGAAAACTGGCAGTCTCTATTACCGTGTCTGCTGACACTGTGGTCACTCTGGCCATTACAGAGCAGACTGTGAGAAATGGAAAGAAGCCAACGAGAGGAGTCGCAGCTATCAGAGAAAGGCCAGTACTGCTTATGTCCCTAGGAGAAAGGTTTTTCCTCATAGAAGGGAAGACAGAGCTGAATGGGTTCTGTCTCACCATGACACAGCCATCTACGGACGACCCAGGAGAACTCCCAGGGGGAAAATCAATCTCGCTGATAATAATGATTCCCGTCCTTTAAAGTTTCCTTCTACTGTTAAAACTGTCCCAAAACCCAGTAGGCCCAAGCTTGTCTGGGTTCGTAAAAATTAATCTCTCTCTCGCAGAAGTGAGGCCCCGACCCTGGTATCTGGACAGGGGATGTTCCGGGCACTGAGGGGGAATCCAGGACTACAAGCGATGGGAGAGTTATACAGCCACCGGCAAGGCTGAGGGACCACCATTGTTACATATCGCAGGATCAGGTAAATCTAGATAATTTGTATCATTTTTGTGGATTTGCGTCCTTTGTCTCTCTTGCAGAACCAAAGACAGTAGCAGAAGTGCTCAAGGATCCAGAATGGGTCAATGTCATGCAAGAAGAGCTACATTTGTTTGAGAGGAACAAGGTATGAGAGACTGTCACAGATTCTACTGTCTCACGGATATGTCAGAGGAGAGGTGGACAAGACACTCTTCCTTTTGAACGAAGGGAAGGACACTCTAGTGGTTCAGGTTTCAGGCAGATCCTAGAGAAACCCACGTGAAAGCTGTGAAGAGGATACTGAGATATCTGAAGGGAACAGATGATTTGTGCTTGTTCTTTCCGAGGGGAAGAGACTTACACCTGGTATCCTACACTGATGCAGATTGCGGGCTGCAAGATAGACAGGAAGTCCACGTCAGGGATGGCTCAGTATCTTGGACCGTGTCTCATCTCTTGGGCTTCAAAGAAGCAGTCCTCAATTGCACTGTCCACCGCTGAGGTGGAATACACTGCTGCTGCTACTTGCTGTGCGCAGCTGCTATGGCTCAGGCAACAGCTAAGTGACTATGGTGTTCTTACTGATTGTGCTAAAATTCTGTGTGATAACACTAGTGCTTTTAATATCTCTAAAAATCGTGTGCAGTTTCCACACACTAAGCATATAGAGATTCGATATCACTTTCCGTGAGACTGTGTTGAAGAGGGAATAGTGGAGATGGAATATTGCAGAACTGAGGGACAGATAGCAGACATATTCACAAAGGCAACGCACAGGGAACCCTACGAGAAGCTGAGGCTTGAACTAGGTATGGTTTCTCTTCCTTAGAGTTATGCTCATATGTTGCTCCCTCAGTGATTGGCTAGACTAGATGCATATGAGTCACGTCTGATGGAGAATTTAACATGGATGTTCTGTGTTAGTGAAAAATTAAGTTGTGTTCACACTGTATCCATGCATGCTAGATATGTGATTGATGACTGTAGTAGGGACTGAAAAACATGAAATTCTGAATCTTCTTTCTGCCCAAAAGAGACCTCCATAGTTGATCCCACATTATAAGCCCAGGAGGTACTCTAGACCAACCCTAGCCTATCTTCATGTGGGATATTCCTATGAGCCCGTTGATTTTTCTGGAGTTATTCCACATGAGGTATGAAGATGATAAAAATGTGTTTGGATGATCTTATTTGTTTTTGCCTGATTGTGTGTGGTGTTATTTGTACCATTTGGGTAAAGTTAGCACACCATACCAAAAACCTTGCGTACCCATGAGACAGGTCAGATTGAGTTATCACTGTGGAAGGTTCAACTTTGGCTGGGAAACAATCTATGTGACAGTTATGGAAATGGAGATTGCTGCCATTTTCAAGGCCGCTGAAATGGAGCAGCGATTACTGAGATGAAAAAGTTATAGTGAGGAAAAGGTGAGGGCAGCTCTCCTACTATTGAATTCAATGTTGAAGAGTTTGAGCCCATGATGATTGGTCGTGTGAGGGTGATTTCCATGCGATAAAAAGTAAGTTTTGCGTGCTTAAAAGGATGTTCCTTGTGGTGGAGAAGACAATACTACAGTTCTGTGAGTACGCGAGAAAGTCAAATGATGATGTAATCTCGTCGAGGAGATTTCCTTTGATAGAGGAATGAAGAAGCAGAGAAGACCACGTTAGATGGGTGGCTAGCTATGTGCAGGTCACTCTCATGCAGTTGATGGTGTGGAGAATGATGATGACCTGAGTCTTTCCCTCAGAATGGACGGGGAAGGCTATCCTTGAGCTGATGAACTGTTCAGAAGTTGAAGGAAAGTGATGACAAGCCAAGTTGCTGTGTTGATGACTTGTATGGAAAATTCAACAAAGTCAGGTGTGCACGTTGAGCTGGTCATCAAGTAACATGATGCTGTGCAATAGGCATTCTTAACTCAAGAAGTTGTGAAGGATGTCGGATGACAGTTTTGAGATGTTCAAAAATGACAAGAATAGTAACCTTGGGAGTAAACCCAAGAGAGGGTATTATGAAGGCCCTGCCGCTGCGTGACAGAAACGTGAGGTATGGACAATGGTCCACGAGTGCTGCAGGATTAATCTCAGTGATGGTTAGTGTATTCAGTTGAGTCACACACATTATGAGAAGAAGATCATGAGTCCTGTGGCGCAGTTGGTGTTCTTCTTGCTCCTACTTATGAGCGTGATTACTGAGGTCTGGAGTACTCTGCAGGAGAAGGATGGATAGTTCCACGCTCCCCATCACAGTCACCTATAGAAGAAGATATTATTGAAGTGACTCCCGTTTCTGTTCCTGTGCGTTAAGAAGCTGTTCTCCCCTCTGATAGTATGGGTGAGATGATGTCGTTGTTGAAGGAGCTTCAGATTGAGGTTCAGGAAGCTCTGACTGAGATGCAGAGAGTTCGGTCTGCATTGGAGGAAGTGAGGTCTGAGCTGCAGGATGTGAAGGAGAGGTTAGCAGCCTTGGAGGTGGCAGTAGAGGTAGACTCGGGTGGTGTGACAGCTGTGCTGGAAGGGCTCCCATCGCAGATCAAGAGCCTTGGCACAGAGACTGTGGAACAGTTGAAGGTTCTGTCCCAGAATGATTCTTAGTCTGGACTGTCTCATGGACCTCCCTCTTTGCCAACCCTACCACATATATCCCTGCTTCCTTGAAATTTCTCTTTGAATTTCATGTTAGATGTCTCTGTGCATTTTGATTTCCCTGCTTGGATGTGTGGTGTCCGTGTGACACACTTATGACTTGCTGGCATGACTGAAGTGTTTTCTTTCCATTACTCTGTGTTCCTATTTGCATGTCTTTTTGATGATGCCAAAAGGGGGAAGAACTATGTGCATACACTAAGGGGGAAAATCAGTACCATAGATTAAGCGGATGTCTATCTGAGGGGGAACTGCGCTCTGCTAGAGCTAAATGAAAATCGAATTGAATAAACTCTGAAATAACTGGCACCTGTAGGAAATTGCTGATGTGCTGTGTGTGTGATTTCTTATTTGTGAAGAAGTGTTTGTCATCATCAAAAAGGGGGAATTTGTTGGACCCTTTGTGTTTTGATGATAACAAACACTTAGCTAATATTTGACTTGAGTGTGCAGAAATCACAAATCTGTCTGAGAAGTCACAGGGTCCAGACTGTCTGAGAGAAACGTGACTGGACATCTCTGAGAGAGCTCAGCGCTACAAAAGAGATGAGATCTGCGTGACAGACGAGATCAAGCTCAGTAGATATAAGATATGATATGGAAATATCTGAGCAGATATACTCAAGATATGGTATGGAAATATACGAGCTGGATATGGAAGGGAAATAATTGATTGAGTTAAGATATGGCAATATCTTAACAGAATCAGATCTGCAAGAACGGATCTCTGATGTAGATTAGATCTACTGGACATCTCTGAGAGAGAGCAAAGCTGCGAGAGAGATGCGTTCCGTGAGAGAGACAAACCGACTTATGACGAGATTGGATCGGCGAGAATATACTCGATACAAATCAGGAGATATTCGAGTATATATGATGGATAATTGATGAGAAGAATTAATATCGGTATATACACTGAATATATGTCGAGTATATACGAAGAGAAGATACATGCCAGATTTGGAAGGGAAATATGTGATGTGGTTAAGATATGGAAATATCTTAACCATATCATATCTGCTGGATAGCAATCGGATCTGCGACAGAGATCAGATCAGCCGACTTGAAGACTAATATAAATAGAGGAGAAGTCTTCAATATGAAGTGCAGCTTTCGGAGAGAGCAGATCGGCTTTTGGACAGAACGAATCGGAGATAGAAGAGCGATCAATTCCGGAGCTGACGAAGTGCTGCTGTGTGCGGACGAGACAGATCGTGTTAGTTGATACTTTGAGTTGAGTAGAATTGTTAGCTGTCACTGAGTGAGACAAAGTGTAACAATCTACAAGCATACTCTTTCATCAATAACATTGATCTTGAAGCCCTTCTGGAACTGTCCAGAAGGCAAGTGGTTTTCAGCCTGCTGCAAAGGTTGCAGTAAGGTTTCCACTATAAATCTGTGAGTCTTTACTTTCCGTATAATTTCCTGTGTTACAGATAATTTCCGCTGCCATCTGTCTGAGGGATACCACTCTGGGATCTCCCTCACATAGTTGGCTAACCTAACGATCCAACAACCATAGGCATGTTCTAATGGCATTAGTTTGTGAAAAGATAGAGAACATGAGGATATGATGCTTTGTACTAAAGATTACACTTAAGAATGAAAAAACTGTTTAGTTAAAATACTGTCTATTATTTTGAATAATATTAGCTTGGGTCAAAAAAGTTGAATAGGTGTCGACATAATGGACAGTTGGAAAGATTCAAAGTGATATAAATAATACTGTTATAATTGCAACTTTGACATAAGCTCTTTACAATTAATTAAGATGGTAATTAGGGAGTGGGTATGACTTATGAGTGTGGAATTGTTGTGGCTCGAGGAATGAGAATTGAGATATTAGATTTTTATATATATAGTGGACAGATATAATAATTAGAAACATTACAAAAACTGAGATAGTAACTTAAGATTTTGTTTTTGTTTTTGTTTTTTAAATACTAGTACTATTTTAGGGATGCAGTGTGGATGTAATTGCATATTTTTATGCAGCTAAAATTGAGCACACCTATACTTTGGGACTTCAATACCATGTTCAATTATCTCATATTATGCTTTAAAAACATGTTGTCGATTGATCATTTATGTTGTACTATTATATAAGCCATTGTGGGAAATGAAATGAGGCTAATGGTCCCGGCAGACGTAATACAATTTCATCATCAGACTCGTTACTATAAATGTATTGTTATACATTATACTGTGTCCATCATGAATCTCCTAATTAATAATGATTCAATTTATATTTCCGACAAAAAAAAATTAATTCGATATTCAAATTTTTTTAAGATTACGATTCAGAACAATGAATTTTTTTTAATTGTGGGTTTTACGTCGCATACAAATAAAGTAATACACGAATACATCTTATACATGTTACATGAGCACTTTTTTACTACTCGGATACATATATATGAACCACTACAGGAGCACGGGTCATGCAAGGTACCAATCCGGATTAATACTTGAATCATTTAGTGTAGCACATTCCATCATAAGACACCTCTGTCTTGAAAACCCACAAACACCTTCACGCAACCAAGAAGACTTGCGGCTCTGCAGAACACAACACGTCCACAAGAGACGAACAACACCTCCGCTAAGGAGGAACAACATGTCCACGCCGAAGGGAGCCGAATAACACCTCCACAACACGTCCACACGTATGCGGGACGAAAAACACTCCTCTACAAAACTGGGAGAATTATGCTACTCAGGAAAGTCGAACCCTTTACCTCTTTACTAAGCGTCAAGTGTTTAAGCCACTCGACCAAACCCCTTTTCGCCAGAACAATCAAGTTAAAACGACTAAAAATGACATTATTTTAATTATAACATTACATCATTTTTATTTTGTATTGCAAATGTTTCAATTAAAGTTGAATCGACAAACAAAATTACGCCAATTTGCCTTAAAACATTTTCAACACAGATATATAGGGTGAAGATCAGGTACAAAGTTAATTTTTGGTACTAAATACAAAATTCGTAAAAATCATTTTATAGTTCGTCAGAATTCGAGCCGAAAAATTAAAAGATGAGCCGAAAAATGAAAAGATGACAGTTCGTCAGTTTCATTTTATAGTTTGTCATAAAAAAATACCAAAAAATCAAGATTTAATCTCATCCATTCAAATCACAAGATCAAGGGCTATGAGTAGTTTGTATTATGTGCCAAAATATCAACTTTGTACCAAAATATCAACTTTTTACCTGATCCTTCCTCCAGATATATATACAAAAAGTATAGTTATTTTTTTTATGTTAGCTTGATAAATTAAACTTCCAGCTTCAATATTTTTGCAACCAATTAATAGAATAGTAAACTATAAGATTTTGTGTATGTCCATGACATTATCTACTTGCCAATAGGGGTGGCTTGTTGGGTTCTTGGTTAATTAAGGAGTCCACTCTTTGATAGTTGGATCTTTATGCATTGGGTTCGAGTCCCGTGACTACCTATTTTCTTTCTTCCTTTTTATTTTCCTCTTTCTCGTGCGTGGATGCTTTTTTCATCCCTCGCGAATGCTTTCCTCGTCTCGCCTAGTGCGTTGATGTTTCCTTCATCCCTTTCGGATGTCTTCCTCTTTCACGTTTCGCGCGTTGATGTTGTTCCTCTCCCTTGTGGAGGTTCTATGTGTCCGTCATGATGGATGTGCTTACAATGGTAAAGGTGCTGATGTGGCCTGTGCTTCAAATGTCGAGAAATATACTAGAGATTACGGGGTAGATGTGAGCAACGAAGTCATGGTAAAAGGTGTGAAACCTGACATGTTCTTTAAGCGACGGATAAAACCAATAATTACAAAATCTGAGACACAAATGACATGTACTAGATGAAATGTATCAAACAATTGTACCACTACATCATGAAAATGAAAATATCTACTTTGAGAAAATCCTTTGATGTGGATGGAACCATTATAAAAACGCTCACTATTTTTATTTTTTTTGATAGAAAACGCTCACTATTTTTAAAGACAGCAACAAGAATGCTGTCATAGCTCACCAAAGAAAACAAAAATCAACTCTATTACCTGGATGCAGTATCAAAAATAAAAACTCTATTACCTGGATGCATTGCTAGCTGAGGGCTGAGTGATATCAACCAATCAAGTCAGCATAAGCAGCTGTGCACCTTAAAATATTGATAAGACTGATGACGATGACGTCAGATTACTACATCAAAAATAAAAGTACAATTTGGGACAATAACTATTATAAACTATAAAAATTTTCAAACAAAATACGAACCATTGAACATTAACTTTGTTAACGCCGTTGTTTACTTTGTTAATTAATAACAAAAATGTCAAAAAATTTACAATACTTATTTTAAAATGTTAAAAAATTTACAAAACTTATTTTAAAAATGTCAAAAAATTTACAAAACTTATTTTAAAATGTTAAAAAATTTAAAATTTATAATCGCCAAACTTTTTTATAAAATTTTTACAAAAAATTTAAAATTGACAAACTTTTTTTAAAATGTTAAAAATTTAACATTTTTCTATAGAAATTTAAATTTATAAAACTGAAAAAAAAATTTAGTTTGAGTTCAGAAAAATTATAGAAATTTATAAAAATGTTTAAAAAATTGTAACAAAAGAATATAATAATTATAAAAAAGTTATAAACATTAATTCTTATAAAATACGGAGTATGAATATAAAAAATAGAAATTATAAACTTTAGAAAATATTAAACAAGACATGAAGAAAAAACTTATATATTTTTTTATTTTTTTAAACATTTTTATAAATTTATCTATTTTTTTCGAACCCAAACTATACTTTTTTTTTAATTTTATAAACTTAAATTTCTATAAATTTTTTGTAATTTTTTTTGTAAGTTTTTCTAACTTTTGAATATATTTTTTAAAATGTTGGGCAATTTTAATTTTTTTTTGTTTTTTTAAATAATTTATTAATTAACGAAGTTAATGCCGTCCAACGGTGTTAACGGAAACTCTAACGGCGTTCGACGGTGCCCCTAGTTTGAAAAAGTGTTTGATAGTTCGCATATTGTTTGGATGTTTTAATTTATAATTCAATCTATAAATTAGAAAATAGTGATAATTCATGTCCCCAAACTGTATTTTTTCCTAAAGATTAAAACATAATCATCACTGAATAATAATTTTATAAACGTCTTACTATTTCTATTTGGCTGTATTAGTAAACATTTGATGAATAAATTTATTAGGAATACAATGATTAGTTTCTGTTTATAGGTCAATTATCTATCTAACATGCAATGATGTGTGGTTTTTTAGTTTGTGACTTGTGCGTAGTGGATTACATAAAGACTAAAGTAGTGAAGTGCTGCACTGCTAGCTCATGTTTTGGTCTGGCTCCAGTAGACTCTTCTCTTTCTATTTAATAGTATGATTTTTTTTAGTTTGCTCATTATGCACTAAGTAGCAATAAAACATAGAAGGGTTAATTAATTGAAGTAGAAAATGGAGTCATTCAATTTGCTGCAAGTAGAAGGCTTTTACATCATGTATTGGGACGAGTTTCCTATTCCTTCCTTGTCTTTTTCCTGACTTTTACATCATGTATTGGGATGAAACTGATCAAATCTCCAGCTTAAGCATTGAGCATGCACACAGTTAACCTACCACTTTGAGATAGCTTAACCGTGCCCTAAAATTTCAGAGATCTAACACTTAAATCAACAACTTATATAGTTTCTGCTCCTAATGTACTTGGAGAAAATGGAATCTAATTTCATCTTTATGAGAAATTTTTTGTTTCATACTGAAACATCATACATAAGTTTTTTTTAAGGGTATCATTGGTTTCACTCATACCCCGAGGTGACTCCAACCCAGGACCTTTTGTTCCAGATAGTGAATGCCTACTATCAAAAGCCAACCAAACTTCCTCATCCTACTATCACATACCAAACCCTAAACCCTAGATTCTTTACCCTGAAAACTACAATGAAACTGCGTATGAAAGTTGCAACTGTGTTTTCAAAGAAGTTTGTTCTTGTCTGATTTTGGATAAGTGTGCTGCTGGCACCTACTATATTACATATATGTACTTTGTATCTGAGGAGTACTACTATATCTGTTCATATTTGTAAATATAGAATATGATTGTAGGGTAGGTGTCTCCGACAACGGGGTCCAAAGGTAGACCTTAGCCACATTGTAATATGCAGAGAGATGGAGAGCCAGAATCCCAAAAATCATGCAGATGTTGTCTCCTATTTCCCACCGCAATTTATTCCTATTTAATCTGACACTCTGAGCAATAAACAATCGAAGTGACATTACATAGACGCAATATAATAGTATTAAATATCTGCTCACGTGAAACCCTAACTAGCTTAACTAAAATATTCAATGTACACAGCTATGTGCAAAGTATAATGCATACGACGAGTCTGCGGATTTGGGGAAGCATGGGGGGCTCTTGGGTTTTTATATGATATACAGTAACATGGGTGTGGTCAGGGCCTTATCTTACCTTTGTCATATCCACCTGTTATTATGCATGCATTGCTTTTATATTTGGATGAACAAACATATTCAATTCACGTTGAGACAAATTGAAGAAGTACCAGCTAAATGATAATGAGATAATCTAATTAACCCAAAATTTTATAAAGAGTTCATAGATAAGTATCCCTCCCAATTGTTATCAAGTGTTAAATTAAGTCAAGAATTTGAATCGTACGTAACGAGATTAAAGTGTTGGAATTGGCTACAAACCGTTACAAAGTTCACAAAAATAAAATGTGAATCCACAACTGAAATGATATCAAAAGTCAATGAACTGTGGGAACTATAACCCTAACTAATGTGTTTCCTTTCAGTTCAGTTCTAACTACATGAGAATGACTTGACTATTCAATTGATGGATGAGTATGAAAAAAATGCATGTATGGAGCGGTTTTTGTCGTCATCAAATTGACAAGGACACAACACAATGACATGACAAAGCAGGGTGGCTAATAATAGCATTTGTGGGGTAGGGTGTACACTGTACAGTATATTTGGGCTTTATTAGGACCCCATCATGTAAATATGAGACACTTGTGCCCCCCTAGTACCATTTTGTGGGCTCATTCAGTGTCTTTGTTAAAAAGTCCTTGTCTTTAGTGGATGTCAAGATCTTTGTCCTTAGGGCATCTGCACCCGTTGGAGCTTATTATCTCCTTGAGAACTGTCTCACGGAGATCTTCCTACTACTATTCAGTGAACAGTAACAGCATTTCTGCATATTCTGTGCAGCAATGACATCCTTTGGAGATCTTCCTATTACTATTCATGAATAAAAATTATTATTTTTGAAATTTTTTCCTTTCGATTTGTACTTTTATGTGAATTATTGATCAAGATTTCAATTGATGATCAAATTTATTAAAAATCATACCGTTTAGACTATTTTTTATTGAAAATTTGTTGAAAATTTATTAAAAATCAGCCCGGATGGCCGATCGGCTACAATGAAATTCAGCCCGGATGGCCGATCGGATGGCCGATCGGCTGGCCGGTCGGCTGGGAACACAGCTTTCTTCTCAATATCATCTCCTCAAATCGATCGGAATCGATCGATTGTTTGTTCCGATCGTTTTTTAGGCTTCCATTGATGTCGAAAAGCATGACAAATGAGTTTGATTGTTCAATTTAATCGATTTTGTAGAATGGGTTTTCAATTTCACGCGATTCACGCGCGAGGTTTACTCGCCGAGGTCGATCTCCGAGCCGATCTCGCGGAGAATTTCTGGGAGATTGATCTCGACCAAAAATCCTCCCCCAAATCGCGATCTCACGGAGCTCTCCTCGCTGCACAAGGATGTCGTCCGAGGTCGACCTCAAATCCTCCGCGAGGTTGCCTCGCTGCAGATGCTCTTAGGAGGAAGCCCCATGATATGCACATTTGTTCTTGGACTGGTTATGAGACAATTGCTAGTGCTCTCAAATAGAAATTGACAGATGAATGAGCAATAAGGCCCTGTTTTGTGCACTACGTAAAATATATATAGACAATTAGATTGATTGGCTTTTTTCTTTTTTATGATACAAGTTTCAACATCTGATAAGTCCAAGGGACCAAGTCAGTGTTAATTCATGGACTAGACGCTGCCCGTGCTGTCGTATCAGGCTTGCAGACCATACACCCCAATCGTTTTAGTATTCGGATGTTGGAGGTGAGAATCGACCACAGACTCCCTTTGTATACATATCCCTTTAGTGTGGGATGTATCCAGAATTGGGCCAAAGATTAACCCACTCTTGGTCGAGCCGTTTACGATCCAACAAATTGATCACTGAATTGGGCCAAATATTAACCCACTCTTGGGCCATTGTTTTACTGGGTTGCATTTTTTATATTATCTAAATTGTGTGCGGCCCATCAAATTGATCACTGATTTGATTTATAGTTCGTGTCAATTGAAATACAAAATAAAACGTCTCAATTTGTATATTACCTTTGACACAATTTCATTGAATTATTTATAATAAAAAAAAAGCAATAGATGAACATTTGATACGGTCCCAATCACTCAGTAAAACGATCATCCGAGTCAGCATTTGCCCTCAATTGAATATCGAGCAATCACGCCTGATGTTCCCATTAGGACCCGTTTTGACCCCAACCCGGCCCAACTTTGTCATGGCAGTGATAAAGGCCTCGTTGAACGCTGTTGCGTTTCTAGCCCAGTTATTGACAGTTGGCTTGGATCTGCCATCAGTGAACAAAATCTGGTCCGATTCAAACAGACCCTTTCCTTGCTGGAGATTCTTGAAGAAGACATTGTCAAACCTCTTAGGAGTGGTCGGGTCCATGTTGACTGCGATGAGTGGGTCAACGTTTTTAGGACAGTCGGCCTTTAACTGGTTGGCATAGGCTTGGTTTAATGTTGGGTCAACTTTGTTTTTGCTGGGGAAGCTGTACAGCCTGTTTGAGAATTTGTCACAATGCGAGAATCCAACAGTGTGTGCAGCTGCAAGTTTTAAGCAATTTATTAGTGTTAAAGGTCTGATATCATGTTGAATTATGAATTTTATTATTTGTATGTGTACCTGACAGAGCGATCATATCGGCTTGATTGAGATTACGGGAAGCAAACATGGCGTTGAGTTGATTCAACTTGAAATCCGGGTGTGGTAGGTTTCCGGTCACGCTCGAGGCCTTGGAAACAAGTCCGTCTAATCTTCCCAATTCAACGGCGTATGATGGTCCGCCGGCCTACAATAAATGTGATATAAATCAATTACACTGTTGTGTTTAAAACTATGTTATAAATCAGAGAATGTATATATATGATGTTAACTATACCGCTACAATGACATCCCTTGTGGCCAAGGCGAGGATATCTGCACATGAAACTTTGTTCCTGCAATTACGATTTGCATCAACAGCGGCCTTAGCCTTGATCACCGTGTCAAATCCATCACCGGCCAACGACAAATTGTCTGGATGGTCTTTCTCAGCAACGTTGCTATCAGTAGATGCAACTATGACGGATGCATCACAACCCTAATTATATTATACATATCACACAGGCCATGCTTTAAGAATCAGTTGACAACGAATGTTTATACAAAATATGAGTGTTCAAAATAGTGAAGCATCTTACCGAGACAAAACAGTCGTGGAAAAACATACGGAGAGTGGCCGGAATGGTGACGAAAGTTTGCTTGACCTTGGCATTGACGGCTTTAGTGACAATTTGCTCCACATTGGGGCAGACATTGGCGTAGTAGTTTTTTCTGAGCTGAGCTGAAACTGAGCTTGATAAGATGCAGAAAGCTAGCAAGAAGGCGAGTACATGAACTCGCGCCATCTTCCAAATGAAGAGAAGTAACAGGTGTAAGGAGAAGATGGGGCGTGTAATTATTGACAAGCTGAAACTGAATAATGCCGTGTTTATATATATATATTGAGTTGGGTCTACAAGGGTGGCTTTTGGCCTGTAGGTTGAGCACATGAACTCATAGTTTATTGAAGTCAAATAAATTTTGTATTTTACAGAATGAATTAAAATAATGAGAGTTTGTCAGTTTAAATTAAATAAATAGATTGGTTGCACTACATCGTTTTCTCTAAACGCGCATCGTTTTGATGCTCACATCATTTTTGTTGCACTACACCAAATCTGCAATTATTGGTTGTGTACTACTTGTGGACAAGGTTGTCAGAATCGAGTTTTTACCTTGACTCGTTTTGCCTAGGTAGAATCGGAACGTAAACTCGACTCGTAAAATCGCCGAGTTTACCTTTTATTAAAATAATATTATATATTATATATGTTTTTATAATTGTAAACATATTCAAGAAAGTTTCCTTAAGATACAGAACTTACCAACTTATACTAACAAGTGTAAAAGTACGTATTCATCTTTTGATAAAGGATCTTCAAAATTAGAAACAAAGATCAATCCTATATCCCTTCATTTTTTTTCTACCTTTGTCTCTTAAACAACACTCTCATTCTCAGCCATAAATATTTTCACTAAAATTTAAGTCATTAACAATTAGCAGAATGATATAACTAATAACATCAGTTAAGTGGCACACTACTGTATTTAGTAAACTATTTAAAACAAGTTCATATCTATAAAAAAACCTCAGTAGTTCATAAAAGAAGTGTTCATACTCCCTAAATCAATAAAATGGTTTTCCCGTTTGAAATAGAAACTAGCTATACACTTCAAACAATTCACCACCTCTGAAATACCTTACACTGCCGAACAATGACAAACGGTTCAGGCGTCCCACGAAGATAATGACGGAGATGATGTAAAGGTTCTTAGCTCCAGCTCTCTTAGCGGCTTCAGCCATCTCTATTTTCTTTAAAGCCTGAGCTGTAGCAGCCACCATCCTCCTCCTCCACTCCCGACGATCCACCATCCTCCTCCTCAACTCCACTCCTCTACAAACCCTACCCACCTCTCGACGACGACCCTCAATCCACTCCTCCTGACTCTGACCCAACTCAGTACCTCCAGATCAAGGCCCTAGATTCTTCAAAGGCATCGCCTTCTCAATCATCTTCATCATCTTCACCTTGTCCACTTTCGCCTTCGGAATCTTCGCCATCGTCAATCGAAACCCTAATTCCTCCAATTCCTCCTCCTGCGTCAAATCCACACTCGCTCAGTCTCACAATTTCGAGCCTCCCCTCCGTTTTGCTTCACGAGCTCCGAATGCCGTGAAATCGCAGATGTCGCGAGGGTTTTGATTTTTTTTTATTATTGTATAATTAAAAAAATCAAATTAAGTATTGGGCCGAGCAGCTGAAGCCCAGCAATCAAAAATAACAAAAACGGACGTTTTTACCCGATTTTACCGATTTTGCACCGTGTAAAATCGACTAAAATCGTTTTAAGGTCCGATTTTAGCCAAAAACGAGTCCAGCTACGAGTTAACACGAAATACACACTTAGAAACGTAAAATCGTACGATATTACGATTTAAAACGCAATTTTGACAACCTTGTTGTGGATGTTTTATGATGGTATGAAGGATCTGCAGGAGCATGAATAGGCTAGCATAGCCTAGAGGTGCTGAAGATCAATCTGATATGTTTGGCTGGTACAGGGTAAAACGTTGGTGTTTGGACGTACAGGAATTGTATTCAAGCTGTGTCGTTTAAACGAAGCGCCAAAAGCAGAGTTTGAAGAATGTGAAAACGACAGCGTTGAGCTTTAGCGCGAATCGCTTTTAGTGGAGCGTCGTAGTTCGTGGACGAGCGCGATAATCGGTTTTGTTCGTTGGTCAAAGCGTCGTCGTTCTGGAGTCAACGGAGTGCACGCCTGCAGCTTAGTGGAATGGTCTCGTTTTGAGAAAGGCAAAAAAGAAAACGCAGCGGTTTGAGAGTCTTCGAGTTAGCTCGTTCAAACGGATATATAAGTGAGCCGACTCGTCGGTTCAACACACTTGATTCTTCCCCAAAATTACCAGAAAAGCAAATAAGGGTTCTTGGAGAAATTTGATTCGATTATTCGATTGAGTTCAAATTGATAGACAAGAGTTGGAGAGTAGATTCGTATATGTATTCTCGTTGTTGTACCATCATCAATTGATCAATAAAAGAGTCGCCCCTCTTCTCGACTGGAGTAGGATCACTCGGATCCGAACCAGTATAATTTCTTCGTGTCTTTGTTTCGTTTAGTTCGATCATTGCTATTCCGGTGCGTGCGAATCTCTACAAATCAAATCTGCATCCAAATTATATGGAAAATGTATTTATCAATACCTAATTAGTATGTTTCTATATAAGTATGAAGTTTTCTGTAGGGTTTCGGGTTTAGTCGGATTGGAATGAAGTCAATAGCAATTGCCGAATTAAGAAAGTTTTGCATGTGACTTTTAATTAAGCATATTACCATAAAAGTGAAAAAGACAATTATGCAACACTGCTTGATGGCTCAGTAATACTAAAACCCAGCTGAACATCAACCAAATACAAGCAGCTAGTCACAATTTGGGACGTGTGAAAGGTGTCTACTTAAATAAAGAACAAAGATGAGAAGAAGTGGCAAGTGAATGATACTTCCATGAATGCGACATTGAGAGGAATGTAGAAGCACTAAATGGTTGAAGGCGACGTGGAGTGAGAGTGTTTTTTATTATTATTTTGTTGTTGTACTGGTTCTCGATCCAAAACCACTCCCTCTTGGCTCCTTCCGCTTGTTAAGATAATCTCAATAAGTGAAGCTATTTTTTATGATCCAACTGATCATCCAAAATGTGTATAATAAGTTTTGAATTTTCAAGGGTTAATTAAAAATTTTGAGCTTTAATGTTTGATACATGTATGTAAGATTATTACACATCAGATAAACATAAGTCTGCGCTAGTATAATATTTAAGCAAAGCCCAGTTGTATAAAATGTGAGAAATCGTGGTGCGGACCCTCTGATTCAAAAATAACATCTATAAGTAGGCGGATAAGGAATATTGAAGGCACATGCAACGCAAATTTAAGAAATTGAAGGCCAATAATATGTAGGCAAACATCTTATTTGTTTAAATACTGTCCAAAGAGAATGTTGCTATGGTTTTACTATATGAGTGCTTGTGACCTGCAGGAACGGACGCATGATTACAAAGTAGGTTGAGAAAAAAAAATCTGAAATTATTTGGATATTTTATAAAATTTGTATAAAAATTATATAAATTACACTTCAAATTATGGAAAAAAAAAATGTTGCTATATGGTTTTACTATATATATGAGTGCTAGCTTGTCACAATTTAAGGTGATTTTGAAAGATTAATTTATATTTTTATTAATTACTTTGTCTACATCATACAATGATTCTTAAGAACAAATTCAGAATATAGTCACCTGAAAGTTATTTGATTTAGATTTATAGTTAATCAGATCAAACATAGAACGACTCATATCGTATTCAGTGGCGGATGCATGTTGAGAGGAGTGGGGGCAGCGGCCCCCGGTAATTTTTCAAAATTAAGTTTAATGTTAGCTAAATTAGGTCAATATCCAAATAAGTTTTAGATTTGCCCCCACTGATTTTAGTAGTAGGCCCCCACTAGTTTAAAAAGTATATAAAAATTACATTTATATTTATATAGATTTTAATTGGCCCCCTATCAAAAAACTTTCTAGATCCGCCACTGATCGTATTCTCTGATAACATAATATCATTGATATAACTAACCCTTATATTGATCTTAATCATTTATTTGCTCGTACTTAATTAATTAGGTTGTTATAACGCGTATTAGGGTGACCAAGATTGTGTTAGACATGATCTATTTAGTTAGCAATTTCTATTAGTGGATCGGATGATTATATATAAGGCAATGAGCAGCCGCCAGCTAAGATAAATTGATCGAGTGTTGCATGTTTATTAATTGTTTATTAAGCCCAATATCAAAGTCATCATAGGCATGTGCTTTACGCTATATTGGGTAATAATAGAGCTTGGTTTCAGGGTCGTGTTTTGAATTAGTGATTCAGATTTAGGATTGTAACTCCAGCAACTAGCTAGATGACGGGATCAACCACATGACTAAAATCGGTGCGGTTGACTTGAGTTTCATGTCTATATTTTGACTGCTTCAAAGTGTCTAGCTGTCCCCGGGGTCCATTTGGATCCATCTAATTATAAACTTTAAGGTCAACTGCTTGAACCGCACAACCCTTAAAATCGCTTCAAAACTGCAAATTATGTGGGCTTTGGGCTTGTGAGATAATATGTGGGCTAGAATTTTTTTTATGTTTCATGGGCTTGTCGTCCACCAAACAAGATGGGTCACTTTGACAAACTACATGGACCAATGATGGTGATGGGGTTGACGGCCCACCAACAAGTTTTCTAGGTCCTCTTTAGAGAGAGATTGGAATTAGATGCGAACGTTCTGAAACAATGTTACATGTTTAAAAAAAAAATTTAATTCCATTATGATAAGCAAGGAATGGACAAGTTCCAAACTTCTGCCGGTGCATTTGAGGGGGTTCTCGAACCGTTGACCTCCTGATCATTCGACCAAGACTGTGACTGCTAGACCGTTACCCATGATGCAATGTTACGTGTTATTCAGGACAAACAAAATAGAATTAAATGAACTTTTTTTTATTAATTAATTTTGATAAATAATTATATATTAGTATTAGGCACTCTTAGTATTATTATATCAGCTAAAAGGCAAGTAGATAAAAAAAATGTATATTTTGAAAATTATACAAAACATTAATGTTATGCAAACAATATTGGACACAAGTTAAACAGATTCTTACTTTACCTAATTAAACCTACCTTTTACAGTATTGTTTAAGATTCCAAGCATGATACGACCAATTTCTTGAAATGCATCAATCATCAGTCATGGTTTGTTTGAGACAAGTTGCCTCGTTTTCATAAATTCATAATTTTTAAAAAGAGTTTGCAGAACCCATCAAAAAAAAAAAAGAGTTTGCAGAAAATAGATAATGGAAGCAAGAAAAGATAGCTGAGCAAGAGGTAGCTAGTCGTTCTGTTAGCCCAGTCAGGTGGCTCCCATCACGCCGAGCCAATTAAAGGACTCACGGCCCCATAGAGCTGCACCAGCTTTCGCCGGCCAAGGCGTGAGCTCGTTGTGATCTCTCTCTAGCTAGTCTATATACACTCTGAGCTTTTCTTATCTTTTTAATGACACAATCATAAAACTAATCTTAGACATATATACTCATAACAATAACAAACTATAGTCCTAATTATAGGGTGACATGGAGGATCATCATATTCATAATACATTTGTGTGACTCATGGTTTTGGTTACTGTATATATTACTTTCCTTGGCAGTTAAAAAAGTTCATTTAGTGAAATTCAACTATTCAAGAAAATAAATAAACCTACATCTCGTCTGCAGAATATTTCTACATGACTTCAAAAAATGTTAGTAAATATATAGCATTTTTTTATGCATGACTTGGGATAAATCTTATAATCTTTAGATTTATTAGAGTGATGACTTTACTTGAAAAGTAAACTAACACCGAATTTTATTACAAACCGTTACATATACTATCTGTCTTTCAGTATTTAACCTATTCAAAACAATTCCAACTTACACTACAAATTTTTGGCAAATTTCCGACACAAATTTCCGTTACAACACAGTCGACAGTCAGAATGACGGAAAAAATAACGCCAAATTTCCGACAACATTCCGTCAATACAAAACTTCCATTGATATTCCAGCACAATACCGTCAATATTTTTCCGTCACACTTCCGGCATTGTATCGGTAACGATATTTTTAGCAAATCCGTCTACAGACAGTCATTTTTCCGTCAATATATTCCATCAAATTTCTGTTACTATTTCTTTGACGAAACATTTTGAATATTTTCGTCGCTTATCCGTCCATTAACCGTCAACATCAACCCGTTACAATTTCGTCATGTGTCCGTTGCCAAAAATATGCGATGTTTCCTTCATTTTTCCGTCACTGTTCCGTTACTGATTTACTTACCGTTTATTTTGACTGTTGGTAATTTCAGTCACAAATGCGTCAATATTCCGTCAAACATTGTTACCGTTTTTTGTCGTTGGTTTTCCGACGGAATGGTGACGTCATTTCGACTTAATTTTTGACACATATTACGCACAAGTAAGCTATATATATCTTGAGACGTTTAAATCACTCAAACCTCATTCAAACCTCAACATACATCATTTAGATTGATAATCGTCAACATGTCTCCTTCATTTGATCGTGTTCATTTTGCTGTCAATCAACGTGACGTCGTACGTAGAGCTCATATTACACCGGTTGGAAGAAACGTGTAAGTAATTAATGATTGTACCGTTTATATTGATTGTTTTGATAAATTTAACCATTATGTGATCCCGATATTTGTAACAGTTTCTGGCCATTCGACGTTCATCGACGAATTGCACGAGAATGCATAACAAAATGCTAGGATGCAACTTGGACATCGTGGCGCATGATCCCAGAAACCGCTAAGGGAATTTGGTACGAGGAGTTTCTGGTATATAACAGTAACTCAAAATGTTTAAAATAAATCAATTTGTTGACAAGCAGTAATTGGTATTAAAAATGATTTGCTTGTACACTTGTAGAGTATTGCCGCGTTTAGAGCGCATAGAATCCCGACAAGAGGCTGATTTGAGGAGCATGCAACTACAACAGCAGTCCCTGAGGGAGAGCATGGACCAAATGATGCAAATGCAAGCTGCTATGATGAGGATGCTCAGTACTTCTGGATACCAACCGCCCTCCAGTCGAACCTCGGATGGAAACAGTCATGGTCATCAGGAATCGAATGAAGATAACCGAAGAAATTAGACATTTTAATTCGGTTTGATTCGAATTCTTTGATATATTTTTAATTCGGTATTCTTTTCAAATATGGTAATTTCGAATATTAATTAAATATAGCTATTTAATAGTTATTTCATTAAATAGCTATTAAAATTTTATTAAATAATAGAATTTCATTTAATTAAAATAATAAATTCAAAAATGAACGGAAATTACGTAATGTAGATGGATTATTGCCGATAATGTATAAATTGACGGAATTATGCCTGTACAATAACGGAAATACAATCATCGAAATAGTAACGCATATGCGACGGAAATGCAGATAACGGAACTATGATGGAGAAATGACGGAATAAATTTTGATGGAATATAGACGGAAATTGGACGGAAAATAAAGATGACGAAGTGTGGAAGGATGATTGACGATAACATAAATTGGCAGAATTATTCCGGAACAATGACGGAAATATGAGTATCGTAATATAGACGAACAATTAACGGAATAAATATTGATGGAATGCCGACGGAATTTGGACGGAAAATAATGATAACGAAGTAACGAAGGATATTTGACGATAACATAAATTGGCGGAATTATGCCGGAACAATGACGGAAATATGAGTATCGTAATATAGACGAAAAATTAACGGAATAAATATTGTTGGAGTAATGACGGAATATCAGGTTGCCGGAGATGCATTGGGATAAGGACGGAACATTTAGAAACGGGAATATGTTATAATGTAGACGGAAAATATATTGACGAAAAGTAGACGGTATTTTGCCGTAGATGTTCAACGGTCGACTGTCTGATTGATGACGGAATTAAACATGTCGGATTGATGACGGAAAATCAACTACATGTTGACGGAATAAAATAACGAAATGTCGACGGAAAAGTTTTACCGTCGGGAAAATTTCCGACGTCATCGTTTTTGAAGGAAAGTTGACGGAAATTCACTTTTTTCCGTCAACTTTCCGTGTGCTTTCCGTCTAATTCTTGAAGACGGTAATTTTGGAAAAATTAGTAGTGTTAAATCTTGAAGTACAAATCTGTCCACGTACATTTCAACTATATACAAACTTTTAGTTTTTTTTGTCCATACCAGATTTATTTTAGATCTTAAATCGAATCTGCTCGTTATTTAGTTTTGTCAACTCAAGATTTTAGCACACGATTATTTAATTCCGGTAAGGCAACCTCTTCTCGATGGTGGCCTTATTAATATGTCTCTGTTGAGACATTTACATGTCGAGTATTATTAATGTTTAACTTCTATTTTTTAGATATACACTAAGACATATTTATGTGATTAACCCCCACAAATATTTAATAAATGAGTTTATACACATATTGTGGTGTGTACCAAATCATTCGTTGAATATAACTAAACATATCAGATTAAGTATGAATTATGTTAGTTAACTTTTTTGAATTTTTGTAGATTAATCGTATAATCATTGGACACCAAATAAAAATGATTATATTGTAAAATGTACTACTACGACATTTTGAGGAAAAATAGTGCGATCCTAAAGAGTTATCATTCCATTTGACCATATTTGGAGAAGCTATGTCTATTTGTGAATGTACTTTTCTATGTTATATATGTAGTATATAGTAGTACAACTCCAATGAAAAAAATACATATTTCTTAACTTCTTATATATTTAACACGTTTATAGGTCGGTAACATTAACCAAATATATATAGGCCAAGTCAATTTTTATTTTATCTGAAATCTCTCAGACATTGAACTAATTTGGACATCAAATTCCTAGCGACAAATAATGTTAGGTGTTGAACAGAAGACAAAAACCCTAAGACACATGTGCCTCATTTTAAGCAAGCCCTAACCTGTGATATCATGCATTACCTGTAAAAAAAACCTATGTAGCACTGATACAGATACAGATACAGATACGGGAACGGGTACGGGTACGAATACGGGTACATGATACGGGAAAATAAAGAAGTATAGGGTACGGGTACGGTTTGGGTACGGCAAAAATTAAAATTCTAAAAATTAAAAAATTAAAATTTCGTAAGTTTTACAAACTGAAACAGATAATCAGGTTTAATATACTCTACAAATCCCACATCCTCCATAGAATCAAAGCCTTCCCCACCGTAATCCCACGACTTCGTAGTACCTTTTTCATATTGTTATGAGTTTTGAGCTAAAAGACGAAAATTGTTGTGGATGTAAATTAAATTGGAGGTACCCGGGTTCTAATTGAATCGAACCCAACCAAGCCGGGGTACCCACTCATGTGGGTACGGCGTGGGTACGAATCCGACGAATACCCATCGTGAACCCGAATCGGCTACGTATCGGGTACGGGAGACGACGATCGGGTGAAGTACCCGTGCTTCATAGAAAAAAACAAAGTCATACAATAACAATATTAATATATAAATAAACCTCAGTGTGATCCTCAACCCAATTACTTAGCAAAAGAAGCTTATCTAGATAACCAAATTCTGTATGCTGTCCTTAGCATTAAGTGGTTTAATACTATATTTAAAGAGAGGGGCATCTGGTGTCACAAAGCTTGAATATGATTGGCTGAGAGCTCTGTAGAGTTTGTTGGGCATGCTTTTTGGTTTTGGGTTTGCAAACACAAAAGCTGCTAGCAAGCTCATATTGGTTTCTGTGTTTGGGGGGTTTCATGATGTCTTCCGTGTCTTGAAAAATTCCCTCTTGATCAGATTTTGTTGGGTGTGTTGTTGTTTGGTGTGTGTACTTTTCAGTACTTGGTCTTGTGTTTTGGCTGCAGTATATAGTGATGGAGATTAATGCTTACTAAAGCTTTTCATTATCATAATCATCATCTCCAGGCCCTCTAGCTAGTTCTTAATCTCCATCATCTTCTTATTCTCTCATGCTCAAAAAAGACAAGGCACAACTGCTGCAA
Source organism: Rhodiola kirilowii (assembly GCA_033675215.1). Classification (NCBI taxonomy): domain Eukaryota; kingdom Viridiplantae; phylum Streptophyta; class Magnoliopsida; order Saxifragales; family Crassulaceae; genus Rhodiola; species Rhodiola kirilowii. Next base: position 2,484,493 of record CM066203.1, on the reverse strand, counting down.
CTGATAATTTGATCACCGGCCGTGTCATTTAACTTGATTCTTACTGCTGGTAAGAAAAGAAACCTATATACATTCATTTTGATCCAATCATATATTAATTATTATTTTTGTCAAATTGCTTGCATTAAAATATCTTTCTGAACCTGTGGTCTGAGTTCATAATGGATCCTAGTCAAGTGGGAATTACAACAAACAACAAAGAATAATATCTGATGCTTTTCTCCTCTATCTATCTTGTTGTTCTGTGAGCCGCATTAATTGACGTCTAACCTAATTAAGCTTGCCTGATTGAAAAGGGCATCTTATTAAGATCTTGGAATTCAGTGGACCGAAGCGAATCGAAGTTTAGTGACTTTTAGAATGGAGGAGCAGCACATTGCACCATATGATATGGAATGGATGAAGATGGCTATGCTAAAACACGAAGATATTTTCAAACAACAGGTACGACCTTTTCTCTATCTAACTCAACTTTTTTTTTCTTTTTTTTTGATTGGGTGTTAGTTGGTTAAGTGTTAGTATGAGGTCTTGAACCCTAGACACTTTGTGGTGCAGGAGGAAGTGCCTCCACCGGGTCACTCCTCTTTGCCTCTATCTAACTCAACTTTTAGCAAAATCTCCAAAGTTGATTTTTTTTTAACATTAACATTTGATTCATGTACAATCATAATTTTCTTCAGGTATATGAACTTCACCGACTATACCGAATTCAGAAGATGCTAATGAAGAAGATCCCTAAACGACCTATTCTCAAAACTGACAATCCGCCGCGAAACAGCTTTAATCAGGATGATGAAGCAATAGACTTGACACTGGGGTTAGGAACTTATAACAATTCAGAAAAAAGTAGTAAGAAGTTGTCCCAAACCCGGCTGACCTCTGATTCTGTGATGAGCTTCTCATCATCCTCAACAGCTGGCTCTAGTAGCCATTTGAAGAAAGCCGGAATAAATGATATTGTGGTATACCAAAGAGCAAGCAATGGAGCAGCAGCCTCCATGGCTTATGCAAGTCTTGGGTCTGAACATATGACTTAGAAAGTTTGTTTTTCTTGTGTTCTTGAGATTCATGTGTGCGTTTGTTTGGAGTATTTTTTTTATATCTAGGGTACTAATTTAGAAACCTTTGTAGTTCAGCCTTATTACCAGTTGCATCACACTCTAGTTTTATTGAACTCAATTTGATTACTGTGAATTGAACTTATTTTAACAAAACTGGATTCAAGAAAACTTAAATACTTAAGACCGTTAACCCTAACTACCTAAATTAAATTATATTTTAAACATTCAAATGAAAAAATGAACTAAGAGAATGAATTTTTACTAGTACAAAATAAATCAATTGTATTAACTTTTTTCTTAATGGGCCATACTAAGAAATTAAGCCCAATAGTATCACGCCACGTATACAGAACAAAAGCTCAGCTCCATCAAAAATCAATCCGATATCTCACCCCTCCATTTCTCAAATCTCACGCCGTCACATGATCTATAACCGTCGATTTCTCCCTACGCTGCTTCTGCTACTGTGCACCGCCGCGCCGGTTGCGCACTCTCCTATCCTGCGCACCTGCTCGAACTCCATCTCCACTTTCAACGACGACGATCTTCTCCTCACCACCACTTCCACCCCAATCGATAAGGCGAAGGAGGTCTGCTGTGCGAGGACGAAGCCGCCGACGCCGACGATCTGCGGTTCGGGGATCGTTGCGATGTCGAAGGCAAGAATTTATGCCGATGTAAATGTTGTGAGGCCTAAGGAGTATTGGGATTACGAGTCGCTGGTTGTGCAGTGGGGGTATGGCTCCATTTTCTTCCATCCTCCAACTCGTTGTTGATCATTTCAATTTATTTATTTGTGTTGGATTTAGTGCGATGTGGATCGCTAGGGTTTAGAGTTCTAATTGGGAAAAATTGGAGGTAGTTTTGAGGTTTGCGTGACCTGGTTGAGTTCAGTGTGATGAGGTTTGATGATATGTTCTTGGTGGAACTGTATACAAGATGCTTAAGAAACAAGGATTGGTACTTGGAAATTAGGTGTAGATTTTGTGTGTTTTGATCCGTGGTTAGCAATTAGGAGAGAATGCATTGGATGACATATGTGAAGGTCTGGTTTGCTGGACAATTACTTTCAGGAAGTTGAGGTAGCATTTGACAATCTTGTATGTCTGGCTTTGACACAGTCTTTGTTTTTTTTTTTTGAAGTTGGAAATGGGAGGATATGATATGTGAATTTTGTTTCTTTATTTGGGTTTGCCTGCTGTTTGAATTTGTAGCACAATTTGCAAAATGGATGAAGCAAATTAGTGCATTTAACACTTTAAGTAGTATTGGTTGGTTTCTCGTATTTTACTCGAGTAATGTTTTGTTTGTCAAAGGGTTCGTAAAAAATAACTATGTGCACCTTTTCTATTTTCCTATATCAGGGAACAGGATGACTACGAGGTTGTGCGTAAAGTCGGAAGGGGAAAGTATAGTGAGGTGTTTGAGGGTATTAATGTGAACACAAACGAGAAGTGTATTATTAAGATTTTGAAGCCTGTCAAAAAGAAAAAGGTGACTGCTTAATCTTTACTCATATAACCTAATCATTGCAATCATAATTGAGGAGGGACACTGATTCATTGCAGTTAAATAAACGTAATGGTGATATGCTTATTCTGCCTTATGCTTGGATGCAGCAATGTAAAAGCAACATATCTTGTCTCATGATGTTTTCTTTTAGATAAAGAGAGAGATCAAAATACTTCAAAACCTTTGCGGCGGGCCAAACATTGTCAAACTCCTTGACGTTGTTAGGGATCAACACTCAAAAACGCCCAGCTTGATATTTGAGCACGTGAACAGCACAGATTTCAAAGTTCTGTACCCAACATTGACAGATTATGACATACGCTACTATATGTATGAGCTTCTGAAGGTACTACTCTCAACTTGCATATTAGTCTTTCAATTACTTCAGGAAAAAAGAGATCGCTATTCTTAGGTTGTGATTTATATGGGTTTTATTTTAGTCTGTAGCTCAGCCATTTTTATTTAAATGTCAGAAAAATTGATTTCTTAACTTCTACACACCGTATCTTTTCATCATCTAGAACCAAAATTTTAATGTGTTATCGTTGGATAAAAGATATTGATCTCCAACCTCTCTATAATTATTAATTGAGATGCTCTTCTCCTTTAGAGGTCTCTCAGGTGATGTGTAGATGATCCCTTGGATATTTTGGATTGAGTCAGCCTCCATAATCCAGTTAGTTTCTAGTTAAGTGATGATGGTCAATCTAATTTTTTTCCTGAGTGATACCATGTTGGCTGTTGTGTCTACAGGCTCTGGATTACTGCCACTCCCAAGGTATTATGCACAGAGATGTCAAACCTCACAATGTTATGATAGACCACGAGTTAAGGAAACTTCGCTTGATCGACTGGGGGCTTGCTGAATTCTACCATCCAGGAAAAGAGTACAATGTTCGTGTAGCTTCAAGGTTTGTTCTTGCCATTTTCAAATTTGTTCCTACACTTCTATTTTATTTATTGTGTACTCTTTTTTGTTGTTGATAAACTTATGTATTGTGTACTTGAATGCTGCTTTCTGTGTCTTTGGTCCTTTTAGATTCTTTTCATCAGTAGAGTGCCACTGAGTCTATGGGCTTATCGTGCACACTTTTTGTTCTTTAGATTCATAAATTCAAATATGAGCGATTTTACTCTATCTTGGTTACGGAAATATCATATCTTCTTATATTTGGTTTCAGATATGGTGACTTGTACCCCTGCCATATTTATAATTGGATTGCGAGATCAAAAATATAAATATCACCATAGCTTTGCACTCGAACTTATTATAATGTATGTAAAAATTATGCAATCCATTCATCTTTTCCCCATTTCGTATTTTTTATTTTGTGTCAGGTACTTCAAAGGCCCCGAACTCCTCGTTGATTTGCAAGATTATGATTATTCATTGGACATGTGGAGTCTTGGATGCATGTTTGCTGGAATGGTAGCTCTTTCTCTTACAATGTGCGGGCTAAGTATAGCATTGTTTACCTTGTTCAATATCTAACTGTTACCTCCATTATTTTCCTGCAGATATTCCGTAAGGAACCTTTCTTCTATGGTCATGACAACCACGATCAACTTGTTAAGATTGCTAAGGTACTTCAATTCACCCATCTAAACAATAATAGGATTTAGACGCTCCTTTTGAGTTTCTGTAAACATGGAATCTGTTATATGTGTTTAGAATACTTGTAGTTACGTATAAGTGTGCGTGGTTTCTTGGATTGTTCTTTTTCAACTACAAAACCACAAGTTTGGAACAGGAAAGCTAACTGTCGATTGTGGGATGCTTTGTACTGGTATTCTCTGCTTACAAGCTTAAACTGACCAAGAGCCTTGGTCTGGCCATTCTTTTAGTGGTAGTGATACTGATAGATACACCTGAGAGTTGTTAATTAGGGCTGACATTACTTCTTATCCATGTTCTTGGAAGGGACAGATGACCTACTTCATATAAATTTCAGATATAATGTTACGAAATAATCAGGTACTTGGCACAGTCGAGCTGAATGCATATTTGAGCAAATACCATATAGAGCTTGATGCACAGCTCGAAGCCCTTGTTGGGAGGTATATTTAACTAGTTAGTTTTCTGTTCATCCCATTGTTGTCTAGCTCTTACGAATGAGGCCACAATTTATTTAGATCTATAATTTTATATAAAACTACATTCAAAAGTAATGTCAAACACTTGTCGTGCTCTGTTGTCCTGTAGGCACAGTAGAAAACCGTGGTCAAATTTCATCAATCCAGATAACCAACATTTGGTATCTCCGGAGGTCAGCCGTCGTATCATGTCCATCTACCCGTGTATTTAGCTAACGTGAAAGTGAAACCATCATGTACCTCATCTTTCTTTCAGGCCATTGATTTGTTAGATAAGCTACTCAAGTATGATCATGAGGAGAGATTCGTAGCAAGACAAGCAATGGTAATTCACCGAGCTCTCATTCTATTATTTTTCCTACGGTTTCTCCACTCATGAGTACAGCTTTTCCTAGGGCTAATCTAAAACTTATATTCTGGACTTCTAGTTTTCTTATGATGTTGATTGTAAGGTCTCTATGGCTGTCGTACAGGCGCATTCTTATTTTTCCCAAGTCAGATCTGCAGAGAGTAGCAGGATGCGCACTCAATAATAATTAATCGGCCGAACATCCGTTTCAATGCATCATGTGCCTTGTAGTCTGTATCCTTCTTCGCAAGGCAATAAATCCGCACATATTTGTCACGGAGTTCTTTTCTCGGACATTGATTGTATCTCTAGTAAAATGCTGCCATTCGTTACATGACTTTCTTGTGTTCTTACTTCTTAAGTACATTGATGTACTTGCCTAAATTTTATACTTTTCCTTGTCAAACTTTGATGAGACTAGCTTCAATGGTTCATATTCTTTGTTGTAACCTAACCAGCAATGATTATATCCGAGCTGCCGCTACCCTTCCATATCTACGACTTCTTCTTTGTGCTTTACTGGTCTAAGGGAACTGGGGAGGGTTTTGGTGAGGAAAGATGTCATCTTGAGGGGTAAGGGTTTGGGGATAGTGGGTTGAGCTGTGGTAGTGTGAATACGGCCGCAGCCTACATTTTTTTTTTTTTTTTTTTGAATAAGTGGTGAGATTCATTCAAAAGTGACGAACCCAATACAAAAGACCTGCACAGCAAACAGCGAGGGGGCAAAACGAGCTCACAACAAAGCAGCTCAACCCAGCGCTGGAAAAATCAAGGCAACATGCCCATTCTACCTTAGCCATTGTTGATCTATATCACTAGTTTTTCCTAATTTTATCTTGAGGCCCCCCAATGTAAGCCGCAGCCTACATTGGGAATAAAATGAACGAAGAATGTGTATCGTACGGTACGAGCTTTGTAGTTTGGGCGTAACCCCAAACACGGCCCAAATCAGGCCCAAAGACACCCCCACTTGCCGACCTACAGTACTATTTTTTGTTTTCTTCGGCCGACCAATCTCTTGACCGTTCATCACCCAGTCCATAACAACCAGACACGTGGTTAGCACGTGTCACTCTTTCAACAAACCTGATCCACACTCTGCTCAGTGCCTTAACTTCATGTCCTATAAACAAACCATCCAACCAATGAACACAGCATCATCATCATCATCTCATTTCCCCAAAAATCAAAACAACAATGGAGAGCACAGGACAGCAGAAGAAGCAAGAAGGGTCGGACAAGAATCCTCAGCAGGATAAGTACGAAGGTCTGCCTGTTGAGACCAGTCCGTACACTCAATCCAAGGATGTGGAGGACTACAAGCGCCAAGGCTACGGTACTGTAGGCCATCAAGAGCCCAAGGCCGGCCGAGGAGCTGCTGGGTCTACGGACGCTCCGACACTGACCGGATCTGATCCGAAGACCACGTCATAAATTTAAATGGTCCTTGTCCGACCCTTAACGGAGAGCTGATCTGGAGACCACGACGTATGTTTAATGATGCGGATTTACATGAACGACCTTTTAACTTTTGAATTAATGTTGTTTTTTTAATTGAAAATTAATGTTGTTGTGCAATGCAATGTAGTTTGTGTTTTGGAGACTTTGGTAGATTCTAATTATCTTGTGTTTGGTCTTTTTCCAGTTTCAAAATGACAAGGTTACCTCGTTCTGTTTAATTTTAATTTAGGGGAAATCATCAAATTATAGTATCATGGGGTAAATTATTAAAAAAAAAAAGACTCAAAATCTGATCAGAAAGAAAAAGGCCCTAACTATTCCAGCCCAAACGTAAAAAAGGAATTTCAACATGAGATACCCGTGTCAATACATTTACCTTGCATATTGCCTTTGTTCAAATTCTACGGTGGTATTTTTTTTTCTTCATAATTTTGTAAAAATTTTATAGTTTACCTATAGTGTGGATCTTCCTCATTGATTGGGGATGTTTTTCTCTTCCTCTTTTTTTTGTCTTTTGTAAATGTTTGCAGGTACTTTCGCGGAGGCAGCGATAAGATCTTTCCATGAAAGTGTTTGTTGGGTTTCAAAATTAACGGCGCCAATATGGGATATGTTTCATCGAATGACTCAAGTATAAATTCGGATAATGCTCTTTACGTGATTGTGTTAACATATGCTAGAAATATTCATGTACCCGAGTATACGATGTAAGGATTAGGATCAGGTGCAAACCTCATATTATTGTAAAAAATACAAATTAATGTCATCCTTTGATTTTATAATTTCTATGGATGAGTTTAACTGAAAATAAATAAATAAAAATTCAAATTAATATTAGATGAGGGTATATTTGGAATACACATCAACACTCTCTCTTTACTGTCTCTCCTCTTTTCGATTAAAATTTCAGATCTGAAATTTCCACGACGTCGACCGATCATCCTTCGACGATGCTCATCCATGGATCATAGTAGGTGTTGATATTGTCAAGGCCGAGAACTCCATCGCCGCAGCGTGAGTCGGCGCCGGTGACGAGGACGGAGATGTCGTTGGGGCGGCGGGGAGTGGAGGGGAGTGGCGGAGTGTCTGATTTGTTTCTCCCACTTTGATCCACCACCGACGAAGGCGGAAGATAGAAAATTGTAGTTGCTGGTGGTGTGGAGATGCGGGGTGATCAACGACTGGTGGATAGTTGCGTGTGTAGAAGAGAATGAGAACGAGAGCAATCAGGAGGGTCGCCCTGAAGAGCAGCTTGGAAGAAGCATTGAGCAGTTTGGTGCTGTTAACTTTTCTTATGTAGCTGTTGTACCTCTCCAGCTTGATGTTCTTGCTCGTGTCGGACAACGAGGTCCTTCTCTAATTTCTATACAAGAGAACGGTCATAGGAACCGGAAGTGTTGATTTATTATCAAGAGAACGCTGTTCTCTGGCATTCCGGCTACGATTTTGAGGCAGATGTATTTGTTGTTCAATTGTTATGCTTGTCAGATGTATTTGTTGTGCTTTGGCATTCCGGCTACGGTTTTGAGAACGCTGTTCTCTGGCATTTCGGCTATGGTTTTGAGGCACTCTGGGAAGGATTTCAGATGGAGGTTGCATTTGTTGTTCAATTGTTATGCTTGTCAAACTGAATTGTATGAAAACAGCTTGGATTAAATCAGATTAGTATTTTTAATATACTGTTGATGAAAGCGTTTTTTCTTTGCATACTGAAATCATATTTCTGGCTGGAACTGTTGCACCACTGCATTTCATTTTCAAATGCAGCAAATTGCATATACTGGCACATTTTATCGCATTTTGTGGAAGCTAAAGAAAAAGTATTTCAAAAATGATTTCAATTGATTGTTGCATAACATAATAACGTAGTAGTACATCAAGGAACCATACACAGTACACGCTCCAAATATAACTGTAGACCACTAGAGTGTACAAGAGGAAGCTGCTTCTTGGATTTACAAGGACATTGTGTCAGTGTGTTTAATAAATTGGATTATAATTCATTAAGAATTTGGCAGTATCATTGTATAATTAGCAATGATATTTTATAATTCGTCACAACCATTATATAGTTCGTCATGATCATTTTTGAATTATTCTTTTTTAAAACCGTCAATTTCATTTTCCGTTGAGTTCCATTGATGTCGAAGATGTTCCAGAGTGTGATCAACTGAGTTCGATGAAGTTTTACTCAATCATTTTGATCGAATTAAGTCTGATTTCTTATAATTCGTTTTGTCAATTTATAGTTCGTCATGACTATACACGCTCAAACTTTTATTATTTGATAATTCGTCATAATTCTTAACGAATTATGTCATTGTTCGTCAAATTTGGACTATAATCCATCAAGAATTCGACGAATTGTAGTGCGCTTCGACAAATTATGCAAAAATTCATTAAAAATAAACTAAAATTCAACACAAATTCGACAATATTATTTATAGTTCGTCATATTCTGTTTATGACAAACTATGTCATAGTTCGTCAAATTTGGGCTATAATTCATCAAGATGTCGACGAATTGTAGTGCACTTTGACGAATTATGCAATAATTCGTCAAAAATAAACTAAAATTTGACACGAATTCGACAATATTATTTATAGTTCGTCATGACCCGGTTCGTCAACTTTGGGCGATTTTGACGAATTGTAGTGCACTTCGACGAATTATTCTATAATTCGTCAAAAGTAAACTAACATTCGTCAAGAATTCAGGAGTATCATTGAATAATTAGTCATGTTATTTTATAGTTCGTCATGACTATTTTATAGTTCGTCATGATCAGGACGACGATTTATGTAACTGAAAACTTTAGCTTGAAGATATGGACTGAAACTTTAGCATGAAGCAATTGATATGCACCAGTTTTGTTCAGTTTTGTGTACCATTTTTGTTCTTTAACTTGACAAAATAAAATGATGTTCAGATTATACAAAATACATGAAGTACAAATTTTTCACATATGTCTATCCATATATCACATAACCCTGCTTACATAACCCTTTTATGTATACATAAAAAGCACAAATATCCAAAATCAAATCCAACACGAGCATCATCAAACAGTTCTTCCATCTTGTCATAATCAGCTTCAGCCACAACTCCATCCAAAACCAAAGTATAACTAAAGATATCGGGTTTTTATCCTATCAGACTTCATCTGGTTCAGCACATACAATGCATCATTCCCGTTCTTCTCTTTCACCAAAAACTTAATCTCATTAGTGCTATCCACGCCATCAGGAACAAAACCAAGCCCTCTCATCTCCTCCAAAAACCTCTTCACCTGCAATTAAAATAGAAAGCAAATAAGATAAATTCGTCTATATAGAGGAGCGCTCAAATACTTTTAAAGTCAAAAACCGGGATGACGAATTATGGTATACTTTTGATGAATTATAAATGATAGATGCATACTATAAAAGATAACTATTGTCAACTATAAGATTTTAATTAAGAAACTGAATTAGTACTTGACTAACTATGCAATACCAGACACAAAATAGCAGTATTATTTTCTGCGGTGGCTAAGAAATTTACTAAGATAAGAAAAATAGTGATGAACGAACTATATTTGACAGTTGACGAATTATAAATTATTTTGACGAATTATGACTACAAGTCAGCAATATTGAGCAGTTAATGGGTTAGTAAATATAACGAACTATGAAACTGATGAACGAACTATAAAGTGATAATAAAAATTGTTTGTTTCAGTAGACTAGATATGTTCAATAACATGACGAAACACCAAAATTTTGCAGTACCTTGATTCTTAGATAGCTGAGCAACTGGTTGACGCCTATTACTATCTTCAAAATCGCTATCACTGTTATTGGCAGTTGTGTTACCCTTTGATACGACATTTAGTGGAGGTTTACATAATTTTGCCTTTTTTCCCCGCACTTTTCTACTACAGCCTCTGCACTATTATTTGAAATTTGTGACTTCCTTTTGCGCTCTGTCAAACAAATGTAAAATAGTCATATTTACGGGTTAGTAAATAGTAATGGATGATGAATTATACATGCTGAATCAACTAATCCCTTAACGAATTAGTTTTACCTTTGACGAATTATGCAATTAGGACTCTATATTTACTCTTTCCGAATTGTAAACCACATAATACGACGAACTATGTATGTTGTGACGAATTATACAGGAGGTTATGGCAATTGAGTGTGACATATGGCATAAGGCTTCAAAAAATTGGTTTTAATATCTCTAAATCACTCATGGACATTCATCGCCGACCTTCCCAAACCAAATTACAGTATATATGTATGCTAATAAAACGAACGGAATACAACTTACCTGTTTTCGTCATTTGTCGTAACCCTAAAATCGGTCTCGAAGGAATCGAACGATAAACCCTAAACTGCATTGCGAAGTGCGGAGAGATTCGTCAGGGAACCTAGTTATGTTACGGAGGAACGCGATTCAATTTCGAGGAACCCTAATTCAGTTTCGCAATCGTCGGATTTGTTACGGAGGAGAGAGAACTTGGGGATGTTGTAATTTTTTTTGGGTCGATTATACCCTTTTTTGTTATGTTAAAATCAGTTTGCATTTATTTAAATTTAATTATCCTAGCCTTTGGATTGTTTAATTGAATGGATAGGATCACTTTGTATTTTGCACAGAATTTGGGCTTTGCACCCGATCTGGCCACTACGATGTAAACCCATTATTAAAAAAATACCGATCAAATAAACCCAACAAAGTGGACCTGGTTAATAAATTTTGTGAGTCAAAAAGCCCAAGCCCATCCCATCCCACTTTCAAATAAATCCTCGCCCCGGCCCTAGTCGAAAGAGGCAGGGCATGGCCTCGTGAAAAAAGAGACATTAATAAAGTGGACCTGATTAATAAAATTTGTGAGCCAAAAGTTGATTATGAGTAAAATTTATTGCACGGATATAAATTTTAGTATAAGGAATATGTGAATATAAAAATTAAATATATTTTACATGAAGATGCATTTAATATAGCTATAAGTTTGATTCAGTTTGGACGTCATTATTGATTGTGATCCTTATAAGTCAAATAGTAGAGTTAATTCTTTTTTGATTGATGAGTTGTAAGTGGATACAGAATCAGTTTATTAAAATACTATTTAGTTTCAGTATAAATTGAAGTGTATCTTTCTTATATCAAATTTCTCTTATCATCAAAGATCACATCAATGCATCCGATACATAGTTTCAGTAATTTCATCATTACCATCAAAGTATGAGATAACATGTCTGCTTATAACACAATAGAAGACTTATGAATCGATAAAAGTAATGAAAGTAAAATAACTTATTAAAGTTAAAATAAAAAATTTATGCAGTCATAGGTAACTAGGATATTTATATATTTAACCATCGTTTGTTGATGAAATTAGTTAATCGGTTAAATTGGTATAATAACAACTCAAATACAAAATAGTATAATCTGATCTAAAATTTTATACAAAGCTGTTTTTATTATTTCCCAAGAGGCTAAGATAACTCCAAGGAGATTGCCTCACGAGTTTGATGCAACTTTTTTACTTTTTGATAGCTATTTTTAAGCATTGAATTTGTTTGAAATGTTGTCCGAATAGGGTTGCTTGAGCTGCAAGCAACGTGTAACCCATGTGTTCATCTTCGCTGTCGACGAACTCACGACTTGGTGGCTTGTCATGTAAAGCACTAAGCAGTTAAAGAAGTTTAACTTTCTTGTGCCAAATCTTGGTCAATGTTTTTTTTATTAAAATTCAGCCTTTAACATGTGAGAGTGTAGCACATAATGGTCAGTCACGGTGTATTGTTCATGAAAAGATTTGGTCTGTGATCGATGCCTTGTCATTAATTCGTTCGATTGCGATTTAGTCTTGATTCGGACCGACTTATGTATGAGGCGAGCAATCGAATGGCGGTGATTGTACTCCGTCCGTGGCTCTCGTTCGAATCCTTCTCTTACGTTAACTTATGAGTTCCAACAACAATGTTTGATACATTTTAGCTACTTTTCGTTTTTAGTTAAACTTAATTTAAATTTAATTAATGTACTTAATTACTGAAATGTAAGTGAATCTCAAACTGAAAAAAAAAATTAAATAATTGAAAGCTCACTATGATCTCATTTATCAGCACTCGCCATAATTAGTTTCAAGTTATTTACCATAATTTGTATCAAAATAACTTTAAGAGATGAGCTAAGTAATTAATACTGTAATCATAAAATAATCAAAATATGAAATGATCGTATGTTTTGCTTGTTTGACATGATCTTCAGTATTTATGTTTCACTAATTCTATTTATAATGTTTCACTAATTCATATCGAGTACAACAAAATCAACATTTATAATCAAAAATAAAAGTAATAGTGTGAGAAAAAGGTGTGCACATGATTTGATACATTAAAGATACGATAATATTTAATGATTAAAATCATATACTAATTAGCTAGCCAAACACGCTAAATTCACAAACTTATCAAAACTCAATCTAATATTCTAATGGATTGTCTGTTCACGTTTATTTTTATTGTCGGTCTGTTCCCAGTTGGAAGTTCTTTCCCAACTTTTAAGTAGTCTTCGCGTTGTATAATGTATTATCTCTGTCTCTTACAGTTTATCAACAACAAAAAATAAGGTATAAGCAATGTTTAGTCACTATTGCGACTAAGACATGACCACATTGCCAGCCATATGTGTATTTATGATCATCATTGAAGTCTTTCACATGGTCTTCCCTTGTTTCCACAGTTGTGAATGAAGTCTAATGGACACTATCCAATCAGCTTGTTCTCACAAGTTCCTCTAGGGACTAGGGTGAAGCATATTACATATGCCAAGCAATGTATAGTAAACATCAACATTGCGCCTTTATGAAAGCCTGGCTTAGATTCTCCTTAGACCATTAACAATGGTTTTTCATTTCAATACCCTCTTTTTCTTTTACCAACACTCCACATCATCTTCTCTCTCCTCCACTTAACAATTCAATACACATTCAACTTTTACACACTCCAATAATTTTATTTAAACCATTTCAATACCCTACCCCACCACTTTTCAATTACTATTCTTATTTACTTTTATATTTTTAGTTTTATGATTATATAAAATAACAATTATGAAATTGGTCTTTATTTATAGATAAAAAATGATGAATTTTGATAAAAAAAATATATTAAAAAAAAATTCATTTACAATGAATTAATTGAGGTCAAATAATTAGGAGGGGGTAGAATTAAAAAAAAATCAACAAGCCAATCAGAGCCTGCCGCGTGGCACTCATTGTCAACTTTTCTGATTTCAACACTTATTGAATGGTTTCAATAAGCAACTTGCCACATAGGTTTCAATAATTACTATCAATACCCCATTGGACTACTTAATTGGTTTAAAGCTCCTTTCAATACCTCCATTGTGGATGGTCTTATAATGCCACACCCACTACCCATTTTCAAAATTTACTTGGAAATGTCGAATGAACCGTTGATATATTTTTTTTTGATTAGTTTGTTTGTTTTTACTGATCCAGTACATATTCACACTATTTAATACTCCCTTTGTCCCTCAATGTTTGTCCACTTTTCTTTTTGGGCGTCCCCTAATATTTGTCCACTTTCCTTTTATATACAATCTCTTTCCTATCAAAAAAATTAATTTTATTAAAAAAAATTGTACTTTCCTTCACTTTCCCTCTCTCATTATCATTTATTTACTGTACGGGACCCACCTCCACACACACTCTCCTCCACTTTTCCTCTCTCATTGTGCTTTATTTACTTTTCTTAATTCCCGTGCCCACTGTCCTTTTGGACAAACAAAGTGGGACGGAGGGAGTATATTTTTTTTGTATTAAAACGCATGTTTTATACTTATCTTTTTATCCACAGTTCGTACTCTAACTATGCATCTAGAGTAAATGCATAAAGTATATTGTGATCGAAAACGGTCCTAGCAACCGGCACAACATCTACTCATAAACTTCGATTGCGAGACTTCAGTAGCAGTCACTCATTTCGTGGGCATGGCCGGCAAGATACAAATATCTTTTAAGGACATTTCCTTGTCAATATCCAAAATGGATCTAAGTGACCCTTGTGCTTGGCTCTAGCTGAATGCCTAAAGTTCGGTATCAACTCCATTTTTAAAAAATGTCTCATAACATGTAAGCATTGTGCAGTCCATGTTAGCTGTTTATTATTAAAATGTTGGACTAGTTGAGTTTAAAAATATGGTCAAAAGTTGAGGTCAATACTTGCCCTAAAAAATTTAGACGCATTTGAGTAAATACATTGGGAAGGTGATAACAATGGCTTTGTTTATATTAATTAATGAGTGAGTATAAAGTCTTATGCATTTTGAAATGCTAATGATGGCAACTCAAAACCACAATATAAATGTTCGATTACGTAATTTTATATTCAATAAGGTTTTAAGTGCAACGTAGTCTAAATTAAAAAATATTACTCAATTGAATATGTTCATTTGTGATTGTGAGTAGTTTTAATATCAGAATTTGGAAGTACAAAATTATAATCTTCATTTTAATTAGCATTAGAGAATAAAGATTAGGTACAAAGCATATTTTTGGTGAAAAGTACAAAGTTCATCCACACTAGGTTATAATTCGTCGGTGAGAAACCAAAAGTATGATTTAATTCGTCACGAATAATTTATAATTCGTCACCGAAAAATTAACCACAAACAAGATTTAATACGAGTTTAATCTTATCCATCTAAATGACTAAATCAATGGTTGTGATTGATTTGTATTTTTTTATAAAAATATACCATTTGCATCGGATATTTTTTCTGATAGATAATATCAAAATGCAAATATTGTAATAATGTCATCCATTTGAATTAAATAACACTTCAAGTCTTCAACCATGTAATTTTTATTATTATTATAATTAATTTAATTTCGGTAACACATACAGATGATACAGATACAAGTAGAATAATTATTTTTCAAATTGAGAAACTGACTATTTTTCAAAACAAAAAGTAGAATAATTATTTTTCAAATTTTGAATGAAAATTGAGAAACTGATTCAAAGTTCAAACAACCCCAAAACAGAACAAAGAATCTACGATCTAGGCAATCATAACCCAGGTTTACAGGTTGGTGATTCTCGTTTTTGTTAATCCAGGGCATTTATTCGATCTAGAAGAACATAAAAACTGAACAGAACAGAACAGAGCACAGTGACAGAGGGGATAGCAGATGGATGCATATTGAGTGAGCTTAATGGCACGCCTGACCCTTTAACTTTTTTCCAATCCTGACAATGATGATGATCATTAATATCCATCCATTTGGCACACATCATCACATCCCCTCTTCTCTATAAAATCCCCAATTCTCTCCTCTCTCTCCTAAACCTAAAAAAAAGTCCATTACAATTAAAACTTCAGCACCAGCAGTTACAGAGAAAAGCTAAACAGAGCATAATAAAGCAAGAGGGGTTTGAAAATGGGGAGAGCGAGAAGAATCGAAGATGAGTTTGAAGAGACACTATCTCTCATTGACCTGCCCATTACTCCGATGAAACCCAGTTCGGATCATCAGCAGAAATCTTGCAGTTTTTTGATACAGGATGAAGACGTGAAAAGCAGAGCATGTTTGAAGACAGAAGAGAGTGAGTTCAATTTCGGATCTTTAACCGGATCCCCGTCGACCCGGATGGAGATGAGCTCGGCTGACGAGCTTTTCCTCCACGGCCAAATCCTTCCGCTCCGACTCTCAGTTGATTCGAAAATGTCCCGGGTGACGAATCCGGGTCGACCCGATTGCGCATCAGACTCCGCTAGCTTTTGTCGTAGCTCGTCGATTGAGTTTACGAGCGTCAGCAGCAGCCGAAGTAGCAGCTACTCGTCTACGAGCTCGCGCTCGGTCAACGTCAGCAATGCGGCGAAAACGACGCCGTATAAACCGCGGATCCGAAACCAGTTCCACGCCCACCCGAGCCCCACGCCGCGGATCCGTTCTGCGACTTCGAATGTTAATATGAACAGCTCTAGCCGCTGCCGGAAGTCCTCCGTCTGGGACATTTTCCGGCTGGGTCCGGTCCAGGCGCCGGGGATCGAATTGAAAGATCTCAAATCTCGAAATCACAACAACTTCAGAGCAGCCAGTTTCATCGGTAAAGGCAGCAAAAACAGCAGCGACCAGATTGTCAGCAGCAAGGCGACGCTGAAACAGAGGATGTTCGGCCTCTCGGGGTGTAGATGTTCTGCAGACGCTGTCGACAATGTGCAGTCGAGGATCGTGATAATCAAGAGCGCTGAGCGACCTGGGATGGAGAGGAGGCGGAGGGGTGATTTCAAAGAGGGTGAGATTGAGGAGGAGTTGAGGAGGAAGATCGAAGAAGCGCGGCGGAGGAGAATGCAGGGGAAGGTGGAGGAGGAGGCGGAAGAGGGTTTTCCGAGCCGGAGAACGTTTGAGTGGCTGAAGCAGCTTCCGATTGAAGGAGATGGGAATCGGGATTTGAATATTAAATATTAATTAGTTGAATAAATTGATGATTAGTTAGGTACTTAATTTGAATGATGAGGCATGCTGAAGTCCGCATGATGTTGTTTCTACTATGCCACTTTTTATTTTAGTCATTTTGTCGATAGGTGTATAAATCTGACATCTTCATAATATTCACTATCACAGTTTATCAAATCAGAATTACTATTTAAGTTGAGAGAACTCAAGAATCGATAAATTTTAAACTTTCTTCATGAACTTTAGGAAGTTCATCACGAACTAAAGGCATCGATGTTTTTTTTAAGCAGAGTTCGTGATGAACTCCCTAAAATTCTTGGCAAAGATCCTAAAATTCGTCGATTCACAGTTGTTAACTTAAATGGTGGTTCTCACCCGAACCTAACCATATTCACGATTTAGATATATAAAAAATAATTATGTTTTATTAATGTTTAACACAATTACGTGTTTGAGAATAATCTCGTGTTAATTAATTTAAAATGAAACTTAAACGTTTTTGAGCTTTCATTGAACTATGTATAATGGTCAACAAACTATGTATAATGGTCAACAAACTCATTGAACTATGTATACTACACTCTTGCGGAGGCGTGCTTAAATAGCGCTAAGGTCCTTCCATGTAGATGTTTGTGGGTATAAAGTTAGAGGTGTCGAGATGGCTTGTGCTTTATCTAGTGACTCAAGTTCAAATTCGGGTGGTGCCCTTTACGTGGATGTGTTTTAAATAGGCTAGAAACGAATATGTACTCGAGAAATATCTTTTATGCGATATATTCCTTGATATGTCCTATATGAGATATAAAACTACTACCAAAAAAATAATAATGTTCAACTAAAATTAAAATATAAAAATAATCAGGGCAACTTATAATTTAATTGTGTACAATTTGTATGTTATTAGGAAGGTCAGCTCATGTCAAGTAGTATATGCTATATGGTATGATTTGAAGTTTGTGATAAGTAGTGATGATAAAAAAGTTGCGTGGTAATAGCGACAATAGATGCATACCATTTTGAATTGTGAAAGTTGCATAAATTATGTGAATTTGGGGTGGGGCTGAAAATGGCAACTCGTGACTCCACGCCACAAAAAGTGACCAAAAGGACGTCTCAACGTTGTAAGGTGCTCAAAAGAAGTGTTCGGAGACGTGGACATCAACGAGGACACAAATGCCTGTTTTTCATAGCAAACAGCCAAACACAAATCATATGATCTCATACAAAAAGTACTAAAATTGAAGTATTAAAAAATCTCAGAGGGCACATTACATGTATCCGATAAGAAAAATTATCATACAATATATATATAAGATATATTCAAATGACAATTGATATGTATGAGATGTAAAAAAATTCTCTATCCAAAAAAAATCTCAAACGGCTTAAACAATAATCATTTATTCGTGTAACATTAATTGGTTGGCCTGCTGCCTGCCCGATTGAGTTAGTGGGAAGACTTGTACGTTGTTTATTGTCTACCACTTCTTCTTTTTTGATGAATTGTTCTACCACATGTTGATTGTTACTTACTGAGCAGCGTATTTGAAATCCTCGTGGACTTCTTTTGCATCCTAGGCCCAACCAATCGAATCCACCAAGGCCCAAATAAAAGTTCTTAGTTATTATTATTTTTTAGACTTAAATTTAATATTCAACATTTACATCCTATTCGATCAAGTTTTCTGTATCTTCAACACGACATGGTCGAATGTCCATAATTAAATAAAATGAGCCAGGTAATTATAAATCTAATTTTATAACGCGTGCATTTAACAAATAATTATGTCATTTTTCAACTAACGATACATAATTTTGTATCATTATTTGATTTACTTATAAAGAAGTTTAATGTTTACTCTACAGTACAGTTAACACCAACTTGCAATTTTAATATGTGCGTTTCCCGTAAGTGAAACGCACCTTGCTTTGTTGACGGAGTAAAACAAAGAGTTGTCAACTGGAGTACATAAAGATTACATAAAATTTAAAAATGTCATATTGACAAAACATGTCTCTATAGTACACATCATTGTATTTTTTTACGCCTAATCAATTGTCTGATGTCTCCTCTCCCCTTCCACACGTAACTCACATTTAATATTTTGTTTGATTAAATTCTATTCAATAGGATAGTGGTTGTTGGTTGATGTTTTGCTTGTAATGTCTTAGATTCTGAATTCAATTGTCGATGTACGCATAAAATTTTGTTTGTTAGTTTGTTTTCTTTTTCTGTTATAACCATTTGCTTCTGTTTGATCCATAGGCCACGACTTTGATTGCTATAGTGAAGTTCTAAAACTACGTGCTTCTAATCTTTGGATGAAATCGATATGAGAGACATGTGCTTCAAATTAGGAGAAAAATGTACTAGATAGAAAGAAAAAAAAAATCATACTTAATAGCATGCTTTTATCTTTAAAGAAAAAAAATGTATTTCAATTTGATAGAAAAATGTACTAGATAGTATTCATAAATTCGAATTGTAATGAATTCATCAATAAAAAAAATTCAGTTCAATTTTATACATTCCAGAATACTTAAAACCTTTAGATATTATTGACTAATACGATGAGCAGAAAGTCAAACAATCATACTTAATAGCATGCTTAAACATCAAATATTGTCAACAAAATATGTACTTTTTTTCAACCTAGGAAGCCCTGGCTCGCCCAAGTTTGAAACATTCAAAATTTTATTGTCGGCCTAGTAATCGGATGACATATTTGAAATATCTTCCAAACTACCACGTCTGATTTCAGTATGCTTAAAAACTAAATGAAATATCTTTAAAACTAAATTATAAGGATAGCGTTGACCAATCAAGGTGGGGTCTCAACTCTCATGGTTGATATTGATAATAAGGTGGAAAGAAATCCTAGTATGCGTTTCAGAATGAATCTCTGATACATTTTTAGTCTCACTTAACAAAAATTAAACTTCACATTTCATTTTCCCCAAATAATTTAACATTTCTTTTTATATGACGCTTGGTAAACAGTTGCTAGCCTTATCCAAACAATCTACGATTCTACAGTGACACTAATTAGTGGTCCACCTTCTCATAGTTTGCGAGAAAAAAAAACAGCTTAAACGGTAACTTCGGGGGCTGTAGTGAAACTAATTGTTGGGCAAAAAGTACGAGGGCAAATCAGGAAACGTAATATATATTTTCCATTCAAAAAATCTCAATATTTATTTCTTTATAAATTTGTTAGCCCGCCTCAAAAATATCCTCGGAGATATTTTGTCGCCATTTTCTGAAATAAGCAGAAAAATAAAAACAAAAACAAACACAAACACAAAAAACGTTTCCGACGTTTTCGCCGGTCAAGCCTCCGGCACTTCCATGCCTCAACAAAAAACGGTTAGGACAAAACTTATCAACAACCCTGCCGACGACTGTACGATTTCGAAGATGTTGTTCGAGACGTGTTGCAAGCCGATCGATAGGTGTTTTCGCGGCGGACGAGCGGACGACGAGCTGATGTGGGACATGAAATTGAAGCCGCACGCGTCAGGCGATTACTCGATTGCGGTTGTGCAGGCGAACTCGGCGCTGGAGGATCAAGGACAGGTGTTTACGTCGCCGTCGGCGACTTACGTTGGTGTTTATGATGGCCATGGTGGCCCTGAGGCTTCGAGGTTTATTACTAGTCGGCTTTTTCCCTTTCTTGATAGTGAGTTCGGCTTCATGAGACGTTTTATTTTCATTCTTTTATTTCTGTTTGAATGATTGTGTTTTCTCTTAGTTTATATCATATTTGGAATTGGAGCAATGAGCATCCTGCGGAAAGGAGTAGTTGCATATTTTCTGAGATTTCACAGCATAAATTTTTTTTTTGAACTTTTGGATTACTTTTGTTGAGAATTTAGGATAGGACTTTTTCTGATTAATTCACAGCATAATTTTCGTCTGATCAAAATCTTTGTTTGATTGGATGTGATAGGGTTTTCAAAAGAGCAAGGCGGGCTATCAGCTGATGTGATAAGAAAGGCGTTTGATGCAACCGAGGGGGAATTTCTGGACTTAGTGAAGGAGTCCTGGTCTGAGAGGCCAGAGATAGCATCTTGTGGTTCTTGTTGTCTAGTTGGGGCTATTTCTAATGGTGTGTTGTATGTGGCGAATCTTGGTGATTCAAGGGCGGTTCTTGGACGGAGAGTGTCAAAGGGAAGGAACGCTTCGGTTGTTGCGGAAAGATTGTCTACTGATCATAACGTTGCAGTGGAGGAGGTGAGGAAGGAGGTTGAGGCTCTTCACCCTGACGATTCACAAGTTGTAGTGTTTACTCGTGGTGTTTGGCGAATCAAAGGAATCATTCAGGTATGGCCCTAAACATTTTACCAAATGCTACTTGATCTGATATAGATATTAATTCACATGTATAGTTACTTAAGCCCTTCCAGCATCACGTGGTATTCTCTGAAATCGTATCAATTTTGGATGATTTTACATGTTGGGTCATTGATCATACATTCATACTGTTACTAAGGTAGTCGTGCCTTGGCTGCTTGACACATATCAGCAATAATATATTGAAGTGATGAATTTCTGAACAGAGCAATTATTTTACCAGCTGTTGTCGAGTCACATCTTGATGTGTGCGCACAACCATGTTAAGTATAAAAGCGGCCGTTAAGAAGTAACATCTAACGTCGCCAATGTCTAATTGTCAAAGGTGGTAAATGAGCTTGGTCATCTTAGATGCTATTATTTGGGGCACTGACTTAAATAAAGACTTGTTTGTTTGTTGAATTAAATAGTACTCACATTTATGGGTTCTTTGGTTATTAGTTCTGGATAATGTTGTGAATTTGAATCATCATTAAAGCCTTCCAGTTCCAGTGTTATTTTGATTTGCCTGTTGTATTATATGTGATAATCTAATTGGAAACTGTAGCTTCTTGTAGTTCTCGATTAACATTATTTCTTCGACAGGTCTCTAGATCAATTGGAGATGTTTATCTTAAGATACCGAAGTACAACAGAAGTCCATTGTTCCGTCAGTTGGCGCCGTTCTTTCCCTTGAAGAAGGCAGTTATGACGGCTGAACCTTCAATAATTATTAGGAAGCTACGGCCTCAAGATTTATTTGTTATTTTTGCATCAGATGGTCTATGGGAGCATTTAAGCGATGATGATGCTGTTGGAATTGTCTTGAAAAGTCCTAGAGCAGTAAGTTCCCCGTATAAATCTATGGCTTTCTATGCTTTGTGATTTCTGTACATTATGTTGAATCTTGAATGTTAATGACCTAATTGGACCCATCTATTTGTGCCCATTACAACTACAACAAACCAATGAGCTGCATAGGGAGGAGCAAGGATGGCATTTTTAAGAGTTGTTAATCGGATAGTAGATCTTTGATTAGTACCTTACTGATATTCATCTCTCTTTCGGCAGGGAGTTGCAAAGCGATTAGTTCAGGCCGCTCTTCAAGAAGCTGCTAAAAAACGTGAAATCAAATACAACGACATCAAGAGAATAGAAAGAGGGATCAGACGCCAAATACATGACGATATCACAGTCATAGTGATGTATCTTGATCACTCACAAGGCCCTCCAAAAGCAATACGCATCAACAATAAGAGCTTTGTGGACTATACCAGCTCCCCTATGGACATATTTTCCTTCAATTCAGATGACTCTGAAATTGCATCATCTATTTCTCCCTAAAACCCAACACCCCTCCTTGCTCTCTCTTCTTATAAAAATACCAACAAGTTCATTCCAAATAAGTTAAATGTCCTGATGCAATGGTCTGGGAGTCATAGAGGTGCAGTGAAGTTTTATATTACTCTTAGATAAACAACAGCAGGCAGCAGCCATGGATGATCTTCTAGACATGACCTCAGTGTCATGCTCATGTACAGGAGTGTTCTTTCATTAATGAAAAAGTCAAAAAAAAAAAGTCAATTTTGTTGTAATATAATGGGGGAGAAACAAGAGATGATGGAAATGGTAGAAGAGAATTGTATTCTTGTTCTCCATCATTCTTAACATAGACACCTATTTATAGGATTACATGAGATAGATGAAAGGGCATGGCCCAACATAAATAACAAGGGGTATTATGAAGTGATCTAAATGAGCCTAACCAAAGGTTACACAACCAAAGGTTAAGTGGACATTCATATTTCCATAATATCATAACACTCCCCCTTGAATGTACACTTCTTATTCGGTGAACTGCCTCGTTAAAACCTTGACCTGAAAAACCCAAAAGGGATAAAACCAAGTTAAGGAAAAAGAGTACAGTTATAAAACTCCCCCTCAAACCGACAAGTCCTTAAGACTGCACATCCCAATGTCATTTACAAGTTTCTTAAAAACTCGTGTCGGTAATGACTTAGTGAACAAGTCTGCCAAATTTTTACTGGATTGTATTTGGCAAACGTTGATCTTCCCTTCCACTTGAAGCTCGTGAGTGGAGAAGAATTTGGGAGATATGTGCTTTGTTCTATCACCTTTGATGTATCCCTCTTTGATTTGGGCGATGCAAGCAGCATTATCCTCATATATTACTGTCGGGCTCTGTTTGCCTGATACTAATCCACAAGAGGTTTTGACATGGTTGATAAATGATCTAAGCCAAACGCATTCTCGTCCAGCTTCGTATAGTGCAATCAGTTCTGCATGGTTCGATGATGTGGCTACCAATGTCTGTTTTGTCGAACGCCATGAAATCGCAGTTCCTCCATACATGAATAAGTACCCCGTTTGTGAGATAGCTTTATGTGGATCAGATAAATATCCCGCATCGGCATAACCAACTAATTCACCATTTTGTACTCCATTTGGTCCTTTGAAAAATAAACCCATATCATTTGTTCCACGTAAATAACGTAGGACATGCTTAACACCGCTCCAATGTCTTTTAGTGGGTGATGAACTATATCTTGCAAGTAAATTGACTGCAAATGATATGTCTGGTCGGGTATTATTGGCAAGGTACATTAACGCTCCAATTGCACTAAGATAAGGTACTTCTGGACCTAAAATCTCTTCATCGTTTGACCGGGGACGAAAAGGGTCCTTTTCAATGCTGAGTGATCTTACTACCATCGGTGTACTTAATGGATGCGCTTTATCCATATTAAAGCGCTTTAAAACCTTCTCGGTGTAATTTGATTGGTGGATAAAGATTCCATTAGTTGTATGCTCGAACTGCAGGCCGAGACAAAACTTAGTAGTTCCTAGATCTTTCATTTCAAATTCCCTTTTCACATAGTTTGCTGCCAATTGGATCTCTTCTGGAGTTCCAATTATATTTAAATCATCGACGTACACTGCAATGATTACATACCCCGATTCTGTGCGTTTTATAAAAACACATGGACATATTTGGTTATTAATAAACCCTTGTGCTAGTAAATATTCGCTGAGGCGATTATACCACATTCGATCAGATTGTTTCAGCCCATACAATGATCGTTTCAATTTGATGGAGTACATATGACGAGGATTTGCATGTAATGCTTCAGGCATTTTTAATCCTTCTGGGATTTTCATGTATATATCTTTATCTAATGACCCATATAGGTATGCAGTTACCACATCCATGAGTTGCATTTTGAGTCGTTCAACAACGGCCAAAGCAACTAGAAACCTTAGAGTTGTTGCATCCACTACAGGTGAATATGTTTCCAAATAGTCAACTCCAGGTTTCTGTGAAAAGCCTTGTGCAACCAGTCTAGCTTTGTATCTTACAATTTCATTACGCTCATTACGTTTTCGTATGAACACCCACTTATAGCCAACTGGTTTCACACCTTCCGGTGTTGGAGATACAGGTCCAAAAACACCACGTTTATTTAAAGAGTTCAACTCTGCTTGAATTGCTTCTTTCCAGCTCTCCCAATCATCTCGATGTCGACATTCATATATGGTTTGGGGATCATTGTCATCTTCTCCAATGACCTCTAGGGCAACTGAATAAGCGAAGATTTCATTGAGATTTACCTCATCTCGATACCAACTCACACCAGTGTTGGCATAATTGATTGACATTTCAAAATTGTCATCAATATCTTTATCTTCAGTTTCCTTAAGTAAAGACTCTTCAAGAGTCCTTACTTCATTAATGTTTGTATTTGACATCTCGACATCCGTTTTACATCTTACGTGTTCTTTCCTCTTCCGGGGAACTATATCCTTAGACCCTAATGGTCTCCCACGCTTTCGATGTACTTGAGAATCACTTGCAATGTTTGTGTTTGGAGTTACTACAGGAATCTCCAGACGAGCTGGTGCATTTTCAGCTGGTATATGTGACCTCGTCACTTTCTTGGCAATTGGCATCAGTAAACGCATCTGGTAGCCTATTTGCTACATTTTGCAAGTGTATGATCCGTTGAACTTCAAGTTCACTTTCATTTGTTCTTTGATCTAAGAATGACAAAGAAGGCGTATTCCACACAACCTCCTTATTAATCTCATTTTCTTCTCCTTCTAAAATTGGGAATTTTGATTCATCAAAATGACAATCAGAATATCGAGCTCGAAATACATCACCAGTTAATGGCTCTAGATATTTGATAATTGATGGGGACTCTAACCCACATATATTCCCAACCTCCTTTGTGGCCCCATTTTGGTTCGTTGTGGAGGAGAAATAGGGACATACACCGCACAACCAAAAATTTTCAAATATGAGATATCAGGTTCTCTTCCCGAGATAAGTTGTAAAGGAGAATACTTATTATAAGCGGTCGGTCGAAGTCTTATCAAAGCTTCTGAATGCAAAATTGCATGTCCCCAAGCAGAGGTGGGTAATTTTGACTTAATTAGCAATGGTCTTGCTATTAATTGCAACTGCTTTATCAACGACGCTGCTAGGCCATTTTGTGTATGAACATGAGCTACTGGATGTTCAACTACTATACCAATCGATGTACAATAGTCATTGAATGACTTTGATGTAAATTCTCCTGCATTATCTAGCCTGATTCTTTTGATTGGTTGATCAGGATAATGAGCCCTTAACTTGAGTATTTGGGCTAAAAGCCTTGTGAACACAACATTTCGCGTTGAGATTAGGCTTACATGTGACCAACGTGTTGAAGCATCTATCAACACCATAAAATATCTGAATGGTCCACATGGCGGTGCTATTGGTCCACATATGTCACCTTGAATTCTTTCAAGAAACATAGGAGATTCCGCGTTTACTTTTGTTACAGACGGCCTTGTTATAAATTTGCCAAGTGAACAAGCCGTGCATGTCAAGTCACCCGTTGGGAGGATCTGCAGGTCCTTAAGTGGGTGTCCGTGTGAACTTTCAATGATTCTCCGGATCATTGTTTCACCAGGGTGACCGAGTCTATCATGCCACAAAGAAAATAATTCCTTGTCAACTAACTTCATGTTAGTAACTTTATACACTTCAATGGGGTAGATTTGCGTGCCATATAAACCAGACGCATGTGCTCTCATTTTCTCTAAGACTTGCTTCTGGCCAATCTTATAAGATACAAGAAGTAGGTATTCAATACCATCTTCACACATGGTTTCAACATGAAAATCATTTCTTCGAATATCTTTGAAACTGAGTAAGTTTCTTTGCGATTCGCTTGAGTACAATGCATCTCTAATGTTTATTCTTGTTCCTTCGGGTTACAAGATAGAAGCTCTTCTATAATACTACTCATTCCAGAGATCCTATTTAAACTTCGGGTTTTTCAATATAGTATGAGTAGTGGCACTATCAACGAGAGTACGAGACATAGCTCCCCACTATTGATATTTCCGTTGAAAAACGACATGTACTACTGCTAGAGTACAAGATTGATTCATTCTATAAAGAAATATAAACAAAATATATGATCAATTGAAATATAATTTAAATCATAACAAATTCATAATAAATAAAATAACTTCAGTTACGGAAATTAAATCTGTGTCATTATAACCGAATTTAAAAAGTAACTACAAACAGGAAAAATAATCATGTTGCATGTACTACTGCTGGAGTACAAGGTTGATAACATGAGAGACGAATAATCTTTTCTCTAATTTATCTCCATCTTCATTAGTCTCTTTACATAGTCTCAAGATTGAAACAATACAATGTAGTTCAGAATTATAATCCGAGACCTAATTAAAATCTCATATCCACAAATGCATCCATATATTGCATGAGGTACAATGACCGTCCTCTAATGATTGAAATAATCATTTAAGCTCTTCCAGCGTATAAGGGGTCATTGACTATTAAGTTTTGAGCTTCAGGCTCTCGTGAAGATGATGACGAAGAAGTAAGCACAATCCTTCTGGGATGCGCTGGAGTTTTCTTTTACAGAATCTCTCAAGTTGTTACATGCTAAAAGCAGTTCAACATCAGTTTACCCATGTAAAACAGTTTCTTCCGGAAGCATTATGGTAGTAAACTAAAGTCTTGCGACGTAGACATGTATATAATAGTTAAAGCATGAAATTAAAACAACTAAATCACTAGGTATTGATCATACACATCCAACATATTTGATGAGAAATTTCATGGATCTATCACTTACAACGGGAAGTGATCTTATAATCATCTACTTCGGGAGAGATATGATCTAAATAAAAACAATTTCTTGGACCATTATTTTTCTTTCACTTACAAGAAAGGAAAATGGTAAATTACTCTCTTCTAGGAGTAAAATATATTTTACACCTATTCATCCTCTTCGGGGGACAATTTTAACTATCTCATTAGGATAAATATATATATATGATGTACAGTGTGTTTACCCACTTCAGGGGATTAAGTGTGTATGATCTATATGAATCCGCTCCAGGGGATTAAATATACGAAATATGGAATATGAATAAAAATGTACCATTTTAAAAGTAAATAAATAGATTGATTTAAGCACGTGCATAAATAAAATAAATAAAACAGAACTTTATCACTTACAACAGGAAGTGATTTTCTCTAGATTATAATCATCTACTACATGAGATGGTATAATCACACTACAAAACATATGCTTGATGTTTTATCACTTTCAACAAGAAGTGAATGTTACTCTCTTCAAGGAGTGAAATGAAACATCCTCTTCAGGGGATGAAGATAAAAGAAGAAAAAATATATATTTGTATCCACTTCGGGTGATATATGTATATGACTCCACTCGAGGGAATCGAAAAACATGTACTATACATGTATCCACTTCAGGTGATGCATGTATATGATTCTACTTCATAACAGAAAGCAAAACATATAGTATACATGTATCTACTTCAGGTGATACATATATATGATTCCACTTCGGG
This sequence comes from Rhodiola kirilowii, assembly GCA_033675215.1. Taxonomy (NCBI): domain Eukaryota; kingdom Viridiplantae; phylum Streptophyta; class Magnoliopsida; order Saxifragales; family Crassulaceae; genus Rhodiola; species Rhodiola kirilowii. Next base: position 2,456,269 of record CM066203.1, on the reverse strand, counting down.
GGAATAAAATAAAACATAAACTAAACATGTATCCACTTCAAGTGATACATGTATATCTATATGATTCCACTTCGGGGGAATAAAATAAAACATGAACTATACATGTATCCACTTCAAGTGATACATGTATATGATTCCACTTCGGGGGAATAAAATAAAACATGAACTATACATGTATCCACTTCAAGTGATACATGTATATGATTCCACTTCGAATGCTAGGCTATTTTGAGAATATAGAACCAATTACATGAATAAGAATATTGAGTTTTCGAATGCTAGGCTATTTTGAGAACCTCTACAAAGAGGACTCATGGTTGCCATCATCGCATTGTGAACAAGAATCGAAGAGAGGATCAGAGAGGGATGATCACTACCTTTGAGCAACTCGTGCTGATAACGTGTTGTAATATAATGGGGGAGAAACAAGAGATGATGGAAATGGTAGAAGAGAATTGTATTCTTGTTCTCCATCATTCTTAACATAGACACCTATTTATAGGATTACATGAGATAGATGAAAGGGCATGGCCCAACATAAATAACAAGGGATATTATGAAGTGATCTAAATGAGCCTAACCAAAGGTTAAGTGGACATTCATATTTCCATAATATCATAACAAATTTTGTTTTTTCTCCTTGATCCTTTTTCACGTTTTCTTGATTTGCAATAGAAAAGAGAATCAGAGGTTTGGTCCAGGCTAAAATGTCCGATAACAGTTCAACTCTGACCTGTGCGTATCCCTTCTCGACCCATTTAGCAGGCCCAAAGTTTTTATAGGCCCAAAAATAGGAAATGATGCGTAATGGAATCGATATTTTCGTGTCATAAAAAGTTTATGAAAATTCAAATTAAGGCGAAGTTTTTAAAGTAATATCTGTATAGAAGCAAACAATAATTTACCTGAAGTATCCTACTTTAGATACATACTCATAATTTAAGGTAACTTGATTTTATTTAAATGACAAATCTAACTTTATTAAATGTTCAAAAGAATTGTCACAAGTCTAAAACTAAGACAAAAAAAAAGTGGTACATCCAGAAGACCAAAATTATTCTAATCGAACAGATCTTGACTCAAATTCTAGCGAGTGTCGCGCAACAAAGATTACGCGGTGGGACGAACTTAAGCGGCGCCCAGCTCATACCCGCCTGTGGCTGCTTGTCTTTTCTCACCATACCTTCCATTTGACAGCAATTTCCCACGTGGCACACGATCACTGGTCTGTCACATGGCCAACCTCACAAAAATCTTGCCAGTTCACCAAACCCCACATCAGTACTTCATTTAACTTTTTCTTTTTTTGTGTGATTAACAGTATTCAGTTAACTTTTTTTTTTGATAATGCCAGTATTCAGTTAACTTAATTGGAAGTATTTTGATACTAACAATAAAAAAAAAATAGAAGTATTTTGTCAAGAAAGGTCCCATGTACAGCTGGTTCGGTTCAGCCGCCGAACGGAAACCAAAACAAAATGGGAGCTAGTAACAGAACCGGTTCAAGTACGGTTCAATTGATGCTACAGACATATATAGAAATCAAGTCGCTATGTCTGTGGTCCACTATAGTCAAAGCTACAACGTTTATATATAATGTTTAGATTTCCATCCAACGGTTACTTCAGTGATAGTAGTTAGGGCCCACACCCACAAAAATAATTTTCTTGTTATTCTGTTTTTTATTTTATGTTTTCCGAATTTAGTATATTTAAATTTTAATTTCCAATCAGAATCTCAATAAATGTTTACGCAATTTAATTAGTTAACTGGCTTATAAATGTAAGCTTCGAGACCAGCACCAAAAACAAACACCGCAAACCTCACTCTCTCCAACAAGCTCTCTCTCACTCTATCGAAATGGCCCACAGATGCTCACTCGCTCTAGCTCTCCTCTGCCTCGTTTTCACCACCACCACCACCGCCCAATCTCCGGCAGCCTCCCCAAAACCAACCCCCACCATTCCAACTCCCACCGCCTCCCCACCCAGCCTCACCAAATCTCCATCCCCAGTCTCCACTCCCACAGCCTCTCCACCTACATCATCAACTCCTCCGCCACTAGTGACACCTCCGGCCGCCACCCCTGTTGCCTCCCCACCACCAGCTGTAACCCCAGTTGCGTCTCCACCAGCTATTACACCCACAGCTAGCCCACCAACAGCTCCAGTTGCTTCTCCTCCGGCTGAGGTTCCTGTTTCGGCACCCACTGCTGCTGCACCGACCAAGGACACCACCACACCTGCTCCTGCTCCATCATTGTCCAGCCCTCCTGCACCTCCTGCTGAGGCTCCAGCTGGCATCGCTGACTCTCCTGCTCCCACCACTCTAAATGATGAGGTAACATTCACCTCTACACCTGTTAGATCCAGCATAGATCCGGATCCGCCAGTCTGGATCTGGACGTTGTTTTTGCAACCAGTCATACGTAGCAGATTGATTACGTTACACTTATGTATAGTGATGATGCATTGTGACTTAGTTTGCTTTGATGCTGCATCATGTGAAATGAGGTTATGCATTGCATCATATAGAGTCAGATCTGAGTTGAATTAGTCGGTACTAGGCTGGTCTAATATATCAGATCTAGCTTCGCTTCTGCATTTGCTCAGATCTGTGAGCTTGGATTCATTGTTGGGTAGCAAGATCCAGACCATACCAGACTGTACTGGGCACAGTGGCATACAAAGTAAATAAAAGTGGGTACAAGGGTAAAATTGGAAATAAAAACACAACAAATGTTTTCTTGTTTTCCTGGTAAAATTAGTTGTTACAACTTACAATTGTGTGGTTTCCTTTGACTGCTAAATAATACTGTAATTGCCTAAATGGGTTCGTAGATCTACTGGTAACAATGGTTCTGAAAAACTGTTTGATGATTTGCAGAGTGGAGCAGTGAAGGTGACATTGGCTATGGGATGCGCTGCAGCAACTATTTTTGGATTCTTCATGTGAGGACTAAAGTTAGTGACACATTGCTAGAGAGTGGAGTTTGCTGTGGGGTTTTTTTTTTTTATAATGTATTTATAATTTTCTCTTATCATCCTTTTGCATTCTACCGATTTTATTGATACTTTGGACTTCATTTTGGAAACCTTAAGCCATATTGGTTCTTATTATGCTTTTGTTATTTATCTGAGATTTGTAAGTTTGGTTTTTGGTATATATGTTTAATTTTGATTCCAAAATGTGAGCTAAAAGTTAAAGCTAATCAATGACAAATTAAAGCTTACAGTCTGATAGGGTCACGTGTGTCCCCCCATCTTTCAATTGGGGATCCTCTATATATTTTCAACTGCTCACCAACCCTAGATAACCTTAGTAGTTAAATACTAGGAGTGTCAATTCGACATCATGTTTTTTGGGACAATGTTGTTTTGATATGTTGTAGCTGAAGCCTGAAGCTGTCCAAAGCCATGCACTAGTAAATACATCTCTATCTATATATACTTATTCCCAAGCACAGCAACCCTCATATTTTGCTATTGTTAGCAATGTGACATGGCTAGCTTTAGTCCACTCCAGATTGATTTTTATCCAGGAAACTCAACGGCTCCTAAAAAGGCATAGGAACTAGTTAGCCAAGGAAGATACTGAAAAACTAAGATGGTTGGTTTTTTCAAATGGAGCAATGGGCGTGTCATCTCTCTGGCTTCACATCTGTCTAACGGGTGCATTGATGCCTGAGATTCCCACTAGCACAGGCCACAACTCAAGGAAGTTGTAGGTACTACTAATTCATATGCAGTAATAAGTTACTTTGTTCTATCTGTTGAAACTTGAAAACGGACCAAATGACCTCGGAATGTAACATCAGTACATTATTGGTTTGGTTGTTAAGAGGGGCTGTCTTCAGTGTCGGTGAGAGTGGGACACCCATTTTGGTAGTTCTTTAATCGATTCTAGGAAGGGGAATATGTAATCATTTAATAAAGGTCTCATATTATGCAACAAAGAAGAAAAAATATAGTATATGTGATGAGTATTGGTGTTTTTTTGGTCATCTATAAGCAAATATTCATGTTTAGTGCAGCTTACCAATTTAAAATTTCGCAATGTAAATATGCAAAAGTTAATCGTGTTTATTTGCTAACAATATAGTGGTCGAGTTGGTAGAACACTTGTTTTGTTATTGTAAGGTTAAAGGTTCAAACTTCACCGTGATATTTTCCTGTCCACAATTTTGTGGAGGAGTGTTTTTCGTCTCGCTTCTTCAAAGTCTAATGATTGTACCTTAGTAACAAAACTTGGTTTGTATGAAATGTTATAACTCACAATCAAAAAAAATTTTAATCGTGTGCATTTGTCAATATGTAATTGTAATATTCATCTGTTATATATCTTAGGATTTGTCGTGTACACTCTGTTTTTGTAAATAATTTGTATCTTATCTCACCCCTTTAGGAAAATGATTATTAACTGAATTTTATAGTACATACCAGTTTGCTAAATGACAAGAATAAGTAAAGGCATTCAGCAAGATTGCCTAACCTTGCATCATAACTCAGAGCCATAGCATAGCTACCGCCCATGTTAAGGTCACAGCTCTCAGCCCAGAACTGCAAAATTTAGCGGGTCTGCATCTCCTGGCGAGTCTGCCCCGAAACCTCACATTAGCAGAGGATATCCAACTAAAGGGGAAGGAGAACTAATTAGTATAAGGAATAAGGAAGATGGCATAATAAGTAAGCTTTCAGTAAGTAGCACATCTTTGTAAGGCTTAGAACTATATATTTATGACGCGCGCCTATCAATCACATATAATCCTTTCATAAAGAAGAATGTCCTTATACTGGATGAAGCTCGCAACAAACTGATGTCGCTGTGATGACCGAGGAGATGGTAGTACTGCGTTGCGGCAAAACTTCGAAGTTTAATTTTACAACCACACTGAATCCCTTACCAGTTTTTCAGCCTCTTAATATATCATCAATAATTCTCATTTTGCATTAGGTGTTGCTGGCAACACCTAAGCCACCATCTATTCAGTAAAACTATCAAGGGCGTAGATGACCGTATTGTGTAGTGTCTATCACCATTGACACACAGATAGCTCAGAAAAGGTGTTACACACTTACACTCAAATTCCGATTCACATTGTCAACATGTCATTCTATGGAACCAATTACACACCGAATCAAATTAGCCCCAAATCGACCTTAACAACAAACAAGCGATTTCAACAGTAGGTTCTGATCAGTGATTACTTCTGAAATGCACAAGTTAGCAAACTAAACCCTAACCGTATACAATTTAAACCCTAATCCGCACAATAAGGTACTAGGAATATTTCAAATCGAATCAACTGCATCAGGATTCAATTTTCAAATCAAACAAACAAACGAAAAACCAAATAACCATTCAACCAGAAATCGAAGATACCAAAATAATAACAAAATAGTCGATTTAAATACCTCAAAATCTGGCACCGCGATTGAAGACCTAATTCGTCATTGCCTGAGATTTTTTGCGGGAACTAATTTTGATTTATTCCGGCCAGCGATTGATCTGATCCGTGACTGATAGATATGAAGCTTCGGATGTGGGCCAGCTCACTAACTACCTGATTAGGCCCTATAACTGTCTAGGGCCCATTATGCTTAGATGCTTATGCAAGGCCCAGTTTTGACCTAGTTATTTTTTTCATAGAAAACTAAATGGAAATTATTTCTTTTGAATTTGGAAATTACTTATTGAAAAGATTGAATTTCTTATTACTTAAAGAGACCATTACAAATGAAATAAATAGCAACATCTAACCATTACGTAACAAAAATCCATCCGTCAAAGTCTTCTGCGAGACAAAAGATAACTTTTGTCTCAGAATAGAGAGAGCTGTCGGGGGCTCCAAACCCTTGGCCTCAGCCCATCGCGCCGCCACTGTTCTGATCAGGCGATCCGCTCTCCCTCCAAAACCTCCAAAAGAATCCATAATAAAAGGTTCAAAAATAAGCCCATTGGCAGAACAATCGGCATCATATCTGGAAATCTTCCTTTCCTCTGCCCGCCTAGCTGCCTCACCGAATTCCATCTCAGCTCCTTCACCAACAAAAGGAGAGACAATGGACACATCCACACACAGATCCTTACCGTCGTCCCAAGCGGGTACTAAAATGTCTGCAGGCTTCTCGCCACCTTCAAGAAGGCCCGCCACCTCTAGCCTAGGCCCCATGTTGGCCTCCCTGAAAAAGGTGAACAACGCATCCCTCACAGCGTTATGTCTCCTAATCCTCCGTCCCCCACCCGGACAATGAGAATCGTGATCTCCGGCTGCGTCTGAAGTTTGCAATCCTCTACAGGACGTGCAAGCTCGAGAAATCGTGAACACGTTCTGCCCGGTACGGTATTTGAGAGCCAAGCGATACGTCGCCGGGTTCATGCGAAGCCCAGAAAAAGGCGTTGGTATCGCAGTGGTCCAAATACCACTCCCTGAAACAGAAACGGAATTCACAAGTGTGCTTACCCGTGCTCCCCCCGACCCTTGATCTCATCTCTGATAACTTCTGCTGCCAGACCTGTGAGCCACTGATGTGGTTTAGCCTTCGACCTCAGCTCCTCCATACCAATTTGAGAACTAGGACGAAACCTCAAGTTCCACTCTTCAAGCAAGACCCCGCACCTCGAGGAAGTGAAAGAATCATTCGTGAGCATCTCCCATAAACCCCCTGCCTGCACCAAGGAAGCCACTGCCGCCGAGAGAGCCACCTCGCTCCCAATCGGAACTCCTAACCCGCCGAACTTAAGGTGCAACCCCACCAAACTCCTTTGTTCCGCCGTGAACCCAGCATTATAAATATGCACCAAACTCTGATGCACTGCACTGTCAAAAGATCGAACCGACCCCTCAATCCAACAAGGCGGCGCACTCCTCAAATTATACATCATCTTTGGCATGCCAACACAAGCCCGCAAAAGTAATAACTTCAACTGCAGGTCATCCAATTTAGACATCTCTGCTAGAATATCCTGAATGTCGCGGACCCTCTGCGCCACTATCTCATCAGCCCCTCTCCCATCAACCGAGATAGGGTTACCCAACACCGACAAGGCCGAGGAATCCGAGACTACAACCTCGTCCGACAACCCCACAGGCCTGTCCCAACCACCACCGGGCCACCACCACAACGATTTGCTATGGTTAACAACTAACCCCAGCTGTGGCCCTGATAGGGCTAAAATACATGCATTTTAGGCAACCTCTACGCTTATCGTTTCGGTCATTCCTTTACGATTTCACTTGCTATTTGATGCTTTGTGGTTCATTTCAGGCCTATTTCAGAGATTTAGCTGAGAACACAAGTGAGCAGTGATTTTGGAGCAAACCGAGCATTTTGGAGCAGAAAAAGAGCAAAATAGTAGTCAGAGCGCAAATTCCTCAATTCATGCGCTCGCATGAAGGAATCATGCGCTCGCTTGGACCACCAGTCGCATGAGAAAGCCATGCGCTCGCATGGACCACCAGTCGCATGAGAAAGCCATGCGCTCGCATGAAAGGGCCCCTCGAGATCGCACGCCAAAACAGACGCATGAAGAATTCATGCGATCGCACGAATGTACCATGCGATCGCACATACTGATCATGCGATCGCACAAGTAAAAACAGACGCATGAATAAATCATGCGATCGCATGAAGCATCATGCGAGCTCGAAGAAAGACTTCTCCAACACCATGCGTTCGCATGAATTCACATCATGCGATCGCATCGAGCAGCCCAGTCGCATAAGAATCTGATGCGAGCGCATCACCTCAAGCCGCAATCGCACAAGACCGAGCTTTCAGGAATTCATGCGTTCGCATGAACTGATCATGCGATCGCATGATGTCGAAAAGTGACTTTTTGCAAAAAGATATATAAAGAAACTTAGGGTTTTTCAGCCCCCACTCTTGGCTTTTCTGGACATTTTGCTGGGTTTTTAGAGAGAAGTTGGCTTGGAGAAGAAGTTGGAATCATCTAGGATCATCAACAAGAAAAAGAGTGGATCATCTTTCATCATTTGTGCTCATATTGGTTTTGAAGTTCTAAACTCAACTTTCATATGGTTGTTTACACTTTTATTGTTGTTATGGCTTGTAATCTCACCATGAGTGAGTAGTGACCTTGGTTGGGGATCTATGGATCCCCTAGACATGTTTGTGATATTGTGAATACTATGGATATTATTGATGAATGATTTTGCATATGATTCTTCTTCATTTGAACTTAATGTTTTGAATTACCTATGACATGTTTTTAGCAAGTCCGAAATAGGGATTCTACTTGATTTCATGCTTGACGTAGCTAACCCCTGAAAAGTGTGATTTCAAATGATAGAAATGAAGAAGCGTTAGGGTTTTAGTGTTACATGGCGATACTCTAATCCTAATGAGAATGGCATGAATTGAACAAGTGCATGATCTATTTAGTCAATAAAGCGCGAGTGTGAGGCTAGATAAATCATGTCCTATAGTACCAATAAAGCGCGAGTGTGAGGTGCTATGCGAGGTGTGACCCCTTGATACTAGGTTGTAGCGCGAGTTGAACTTAGTATTAATGTTACATAGCTAAATTCTAAACGTGTGCATGTGAATTCATCAATGGTGTCCCAATTTACCGTCACAATAATTGTCTAGGTGAGGAAATATATCCCTAGTCATCTTTGAATTGTTTGTTTACACCTTTTCGTTGATCAAATCTCTCTTTCGGATAGTGAAATATTGCTATCAACCTCTTATGAGGAACAAACCCCCCCAAACCATAGACATTTCTAGTTTAATCGTTAGCACTATTAGTTGAATCACCTATCTTTTGGGTACGACCTTGGGTTTCCCGAGTCAAAATATAAATGTTTTGATTAACCGTGTTTGGCATAAGTATTTGATTTTCTTATCGAATATTTACACTAAATTACAGCCGATCAGGCCCTCCCTGCCGAATGACCTTGAAAGATGCCAACAAATCATCTTGACGACCCATTAGCACGCCGTCGTCAAGGTACCAAGCGTTGAGCAATAAACGAGGACAAACCTCCCCTACTGCGACCGGCCTAACTCCCCCTCCAGACTTCGCAAGAGGAATAATAGGCGCACTCATAAGCAAAGGAGCCAACCTAGAGGGCGCTCCCCCACTCAGCAGAAGCACGACATGGGCTGCAAAAGCTGTATGCACCAAAACTTCCTCCATTCTACCAGCAACTCCGTGAACCATATCTAGCAACAGCTGTGGCCTAAGCCCATCCCGCCCCCCAGCGGACCCTCTCGGAAACGACTGCAGCGCCCCCCACACCTCATTCCATGAAGGCACCAACGAAGCTGGAGGCCGCCCTGAGGGAATCTCTGGAAGTGGAGCATACGGGTGCTTGTGGGCGAGCTCATCCACCACCTCTTGAGATCGCGACAAAACCCCCCACTGACTAAAGCGCTAGCCGCATTTCGTAGACGACCAAGAGCCGCCAACTTCCTGCACCGCTTCACATTGATCTTCTTCTGGTCCTCACCCGAGAAAACTGGCACCGGTTCCCGCGAAGCCCCACTAGCCACAGCTTCCTGCCTAAGGCGATGCTGACCGCCCCCTCCTCCTTCCCACGCCACTAACCGCTGTGCCACCACTGCGGACAAAGAGATGCCGCCTCTATCTTCCTTACTGACTGATCTAAGAGCAGACACCACAAAGATTTGCATGACCGCCCAACGGTTAAGATCACCGGGAACCTCATTAACTGCTTTAACCGCCTCCCCATAACACTTAGCCACCCTTCTCCTACAAGAATTAGGAATGAAATTCATGGTAGGAATCGCTGAGCCCCTTAACTTCAGGAAAACCTCAGGATCTTCATCAAAAGGCTTGAAAACATCGCAAACCTCCTCCAAGACTGTCTGAAAGTTGCATAGAAAAGTTAAGATTATATCATTTTAGTTTGTTTTCACCTTCTATTATAAACCAAACATAAAATTACATTCGAATTTCCAAGAAAAAAAGTGAGTTTTCATCGATTTCTAATTTTACGCTAGAAACGTTAGCAAAAATCATGGTAGCACTTTGGTTTATATGGTTTAATAGGAATGCGGTAGTTTATGGAAAAATCAGCATGTCTCCCTTTCTCGCTGGCAAAAGGATACTCAGTCTGTACAAGGATTTCATGAAAAATAACAAGATACTATTTCAGTGCTTAAACAATAACAACCTCAATTGGCAGAAACCGAAAGGACTATATCGTAAGGTAAATTGTGATGCGTCTTGGAATAGTGAAGATAGATCAGGAGGTATTGGTATTGTTGTTAGAGATAGTTCGGGTATATTTCTAGCCATCAAAGCCCAACATATTCCCCATTGCAACAGTGTGAAGGTTTCGCACTACGAGAAGGTATGCGTGTTGCCAGAAGATTGAGGTTGGAACATGTGTTGTTTGAAACAGATGGTAAAGAATTGGCGTTGAGTGTCAACTGCATAGTAAAGCAAGGCTTATGGAGTAAAGCTTGGTTGGATGATATCTGTGAATCAATAAAGGCTCACTTAAATTGGCAGATCATTCTCATAAGGCGAGAAGCGAACACAGCTGCGGATGCCATTTTAAAAAAAGTTCATTTCGAACAATGGCACTGGAGTTACCTGGACGCTCTACCTAGATTACCTAATTTGATTAAATGTCTGTAAGCTTGTACCTTGCCTTTATAGGTCTTGTACCTTGTTCAAAAAACAAAAACAAAAACTATGTAGAACCTGATATTATTGTCACGGTTTGCCAAGAACCTCCCTAAAATATTAATAGCAAGCACACGTAATCCTTTGTTATCTTCAACGATACTCATTATAGTCTCAACACACTGATAAAGGATGGCGTCCCAGCGTTCTTATTTGATTATGTTTTTGTTGCCACCTAAATAAAAGCACCAAAAGCAACGTGAGAAATTGTTACTAATTTACGTGAGATCTCAAAAGTGATTTCAACGAATTGTGTATAATTATTATAAAACTGTCATATCCATACATCAGACTTAAAAAACAATGATCAAATTTAAACAGATAATGATCAGACTCAAACAGTTAATGATCAGACTTAAACAGTAAATGAAACTTAAAAAATAATAATCAGACTTAAAAAATAATGATCAGACTTAAACAGTTAATGAACAGACTTAAAAAACAATGATCAGACTTAAACAGATAATGGTCAAACCTAAACAGTTAATGATCAAACTTAAACAGTTAATGATCAGACTTAAAACAACAATAATCAGATTGAAAAAAATAGTGATCAAACTTAAACAGACAATGATCAAACTTAAACCAATAATGATCAGACTTAAAAAACAATGATCAGACTTAAACAGACAATGATCAGACTTAAACAGACAATGATCAGACTTAAACAACAATGATTAGACTTAAACCAGTAATGATCGGACTTAAACCAGTAATGATCAGACTTAAAACTATTATGATCAGACTTAAAACTTGACAATGATCAGTCGATTTTGTCTGTTTTAGTCGATTTTCCTCTCCCAGTCCACATAAGTTGATTTTCTATGTTTTTAGTCGACAGATAAACAGTAAACAGGTTGTCGCGCGCCCAACGTTGACATTAGCTGATCGCGACCCGTTAAGACATTTACTTGTCAATGTCTACACTGGGCGCGGTGATAATGTTAAGGCTGGACGGGCGGCACCAAAATGATCCGACTTAAAAATAATTTTAGGACGATTATACACCTCATATATTTTATGTATTTTTAAATAAGTACGCGTTAATTTTTTTATTTACAAAAAGTACCCTGAACGCGATGAATTCTGATTGATCGAAATATACACGTGTCAATATTTTATTGTGTTTTTAGTTTTTATTTATAATTATGGTTTGTATTTGATTCGAAACTATATTAATATTATACTAATAATTTTAGACTGGGTTAAATTCTGTTCCGGCTATGGACATCTGTCAGTTATCCGATGTCGTGGTCTGCGAAGCACTTGATAAAAACTAATGTAACTGTTTACCACAGGTCCACAACGCATTGCTAACCGGATTTATTTAACTCTCTCGAGTTATTTAACTTATCTCCCGCTCTCCTTCAGTCACATTTCCAGAATCTTAAGCTCCGATCACAATGCTTACTCATGAGCAGGATTCTCTTCTGGTAAGTGGTAATGATTGTTAGTATGGACACGATTTTCTGCTCCCATCCATTGTACAATGCTAATTAAGTTTTGTTGCAGATGATGGCTCCGAAAGTGGAGATTGAGCAGGATAATTCGCTTCTGGCTCCGAAAGTGGAGATTGAGCAGTATTGGCTTCTATTGGTAATCTTATAAGCATTTGTAAACAGTCTGAGTTTGTCATTTGATTTGATTGCAGTCTGAGCAGGATAATTTGCTTCTGGTGTTTGGAATTTGATTACCAACATTGATGCTATGTTATTAGATAATGTGTTATGCCATATGTATGTGGATTACTGAGCAGTTTTAAGCATCACAGATTCACTATCCGGTTTTTTTTTGAATTTGATTACCAACATCGATGCTATGTTATTAGATGATGTGTTATGCAATATGTATGTGGATTACTGAGCAGTTTTAAGCTTCACGGATTCATTATCTGGTTTTAGGTGTTTGGAATTTGATTACCAACGTTGATGCTATGTTATTAGATGATGTGTTATGCAAAATGTATGTAGATTATTGAGCTAGATTGGCTTTTGGTAATCTTATAAGCGTTTGTAACAGTCTGAGTTTGTTTAGCGTTGTTTTAAGCCTCACAAATTCACTAAATTTTGCAGGGTCAGAATGCAACACAATTTGCATTCATCGATATGTCGCAATTCTTCTATTTACTACCCAAGTATGTATTGACTCAAGGGCGGTCAATGTGGGAAGGATTACGCACTTGGCCTAGCTTTTTACCACTTCCGGAGAGGCTTTTGAGGAAGCCTTGCCTTAGGAGAGGTCAAATCTAGTACCCAAATCGAAAAAGAAATTCCTGAGCATGTACGCTACATCATATATTCGAGCTTCTCCTCCCCTCGACTCCACAATGTTACGACGTCGTGCTAAAATAGGTGAAGTACCTTTTGTGGTGAAGTACCTTTTGTGCTCAAGCTCTTTGTATCTTGCTGCTTGATAAAAGCTTTGATGATCCATCGATTTATGGTAGTTTTCAGAATATAACTCAGCCCATACCTTATTAAAATAAATATGCACGACACCTAATCCATGCGCTGCATACAAAACAGCAATTTTATTATTGGATCGAGAACCTATTACAAGAGGACTCTCACATCTCACACTTTCTTACTCAAGTGCATAACTCTACTACAAGACTCTCCTATTTATACTACTTCACCTTGTCAATGGACGGTGATGATTAACTTGATCTAATGGTGGAGATCATTCATCTAGAATTCTCTCCACAAAAGATCTTTAATATACTTCTCTACCAAGTTCTAGATTTTTCTATACTTTTCTTCATCTTCTTCATTATTTTGGGCCTAAGTCTTTTATTAGCCCAATTAGACATTGATAAAACTTAATAATTCATTCCTCCTGCTTTTGCTTCAAATGAGTGTATACGACTGGTAATGCAAGAGCAGCATTCTTTTTTAACACCTCCATGACATCAAGTGCATGATGATAGCTCTAAAATATACACATTTTAGGCGACCTTTATGCTTATTGTTTCGTTCGTTTTATCACGATTTCACTTGCTATTTGATGCCTTGTGGTTCATTTCAGGCAAATTACAGAGTTTAAGCTGAGAACACAAGCGGGCATTGACTTTGGAGCAAAACCGAGCATTCCGGAGCAAAAACATGGATTTTCGGGCATTACGGGACGAATAGACCTCTCCGAGTATTTTGGACCTAGAGAGCTCATTTGGTGTCCGATTCTGTTGATTCAAAGCTTGTTGGAAAGCTAACTAAAAGAGCTACAACTCTCTAGTTGACGCCGAGACCCAATTCGGAGGTTACAGTTGCCATCAAAGCCTTGTGCGATCGCACAACATCTTTATGCGATTGCGCATCCTGGAGCTACGGTCAGAACATGGGCAGTTGTGCGCTCGCACAAACTCAAGTATGCGATCGCACAAGAAATCCAGTCGCATAAACTATTGTGCGATCGCACACCCGGAAGCCGAAGTCGCACATGCAGCTAAGGAAAGATATGCGCTCGCACAATCTCAAGTATGCGATCGCACAAGAAATCCAGTCGCACAAAAATATGCGCGATCGCATACCACCGACCACCAGAAAACTTGTGCGATCGCACAATTGCAAATATGCGATCGCATAACCCGGCAGATGTTATAAAACCCAGAATTTTTAGGGTTTCACGTGTGGCTTTTTGGGAGAGAATTTGGCACGGATTCCAAGGGCCGACACAGAAAAATTCCAAGGGTTTTGGCACGGATTTCGAGCTGATTAAGTGAAGAAGGATACCATCCACAAGGACTCTCCATTACTCTTGATTCTCCATTGGTTTAGAAGCTCTAAACTCTACATCTCATATGGGTTTTTCTACTTTAGTCATTGTTTTTTATTGTAACCTCACTATGAGTGAGTAGTGACCTTGGTTGGGGATCCATGAATCCCCTAAACATGTTTGTGACCTTGTAAATGCTATAGATGTTATTGATGAATGATTTTGCACATGATTCTTCTTCATTGGAACTTAATGTCAAGGGGTGCCTATAAGGTGTTTGTGAGAGAAGTCCTCAATAGGAACCCTAGTTGATTTCATGTTTGATGTAACTAGCGTTGAAAAGCATGATCTCAAATGAACTAAATGAAGAAGCATTAGGGTTTTTGTGTTACATGGCGACACTCTAATTCTAATGAGAATGGCATGGTTTTTACACGTGTATGATTATCTAGCCAATAGAGCTAGGGCTTGAGGGTAGGTAATCTTACTTTATAATGCCAATAGAGCGAGAGTTTGAGGTATTGAGCGAGATGTGACCTCTTAATATTAAGTTAGAGCGAGAGTTAAACTTGGTATTAATGTTGCATGCCTAGATTCTAAGTGTGTGCATGAGAAGTTCATCAATAATGTCCCAATTTACCGTCACAATGATTGTTTAGTGGAGGATTGGATCCCTAGTCATCTTTTATTGATGTTAATCCCTTTTTGTTAATCAAACTTTAATTTGGATAGTGAAATTTGCTGTCAACCTCTTTGGAGAAGCATTCCCCCCCCCCAAACCATAGACATCTATTTTAATCTCTAGCATCATAAGTTTAAACTCCTATCCTCTGGGTTCGATCTCGGATTCCCGAGCTTTTATAAATGTTTTAATCACGTGACTAGCAAATAAGTGTTTGAATCTCATTCGAATATTTTACCCTATATCACAACCGATCAAATGGCGCCGTTGCCGGGGATAGGTTAATTAACTAGGTGCTAATAGATTGTTTAGTTCGTCTATTCTTGTAAATATTTTTCTTTCTCTTATGCTTGTATATTCTTCTTTTTCTCTCATATCCCTTACTAACTTCGTTAATCTTGTTTTGCGAGGATGGATCACTATAACCAACGAGTCATGCACGATGAAGATTATTATGAAGAGGATTTTTCCAATTATGCGACAAAAGATCAAGTTAGTGATTTGGAAAAGAAAATGGATAGCATGATGAGTATGGTTAAGGCTTGGGTTGACAGAAGGAAGTATGAAGACAACGAAGATTATTATGAAGATGATCAACCAAATGCCCATTGTGAAGACTATTGGATGAACAATCAAAACCGACAAGTCTTTTCTAATGAGGAATATTATCAAGAGGAGGAGCAACCATATTGGAATTACCAAGAACATGACTACCAAACTAATCATTATAATTTGGATGGGAACGATCAAGAGGAGGAGCAACCAAACGGCTATTGGGAAAACTCTTGGAATCCATCACATACCCCCGCTCAAATTTGGAATGATAGTCAATGTTTTGATATTGAAGGCTCATACCCTCCACACCCTCAACCTCCTCAACCATCAAATGAGTCCTCCGATTTTGAAGCCATGTTTGCCACACTCCTTGAAAGCCAAGAGAAGATGGACGCTCAATTGAAAATATTGGAAGCTCAAAACCGTGAGTTAAAAAGCAAAAATGCTAAATTGAGGGAGGTGGGTGCTCAATACCAAGTTTTGGGAAGCGAATGGTCACAACAAACAATGGAATGTGAATACATGGATGTTGAGGAGGAGGTACCCGAAGAAGAAGTTATTGAACCTAATGCCTCAATGGAAGAAAGGGATCAAGAAGGGGAGGATGAGTTCATGAGAGCCGTTCGCCAAGCCGTTCATGAGGATATGGAGGGTGAATCTTGTGACGAAGAGGAGGTGGAATGCAAGAGTGAAGCATCCTTCACTACTAGTACACATCAAGATCATTTGGACGAGAACACACAAGAGCTCACCATTCCGTCAAAGCCTTGGCTCTCCGATGAGGAATTCTTCAACGATGACGACTCATGCATTGAAGATATATCTCTTTTGGATGAAGAAGACCTCCCTCCCGCTATTAGTAAGCTTGATAGTGAACCCGATTCTCTTGTTGATGATGGAATCGAGGAAGAGGATATTGAGCCACAAGAACTTCATGGGTATAGAGACTTTGTTGAGACTTTCATGGAAGAGACTAAAGAGCCACCTCGCATGCAAGTAAATGGAAGTTTAATGAGGGAGATTGAGGAATGGGCACCCAAGGACATCATCGAAAAATTGAAGGAAGGTGTGCCCATCATGCTAAAGGCTAGCATTGAAGATCCTTTCTTTGTCGCGAAGCCTCGAGACAAGTTTTGGAGCTTCCTACCATACTTCACGAGATTATTCAAAAGAAGTTCCCATGACCCCTTAGCTATAAAGGGATCTTCATGTTTTGAAGGGGTCAAACTTGCAATTGGAAGTCCATCGTAGGCTTGGTGGGAGGAAATTCAAATGGGATTTGAAGGTGGTTTGACATGATCAAGTGCAAGGCCCCGCTTGAGGAGGGATCTTAGCAAAAGACTCCTCAAGCGTGCTTCTTATCTCCCACGAGGAGAATTGGCTCCGTCTTAGCCAAGACGTTAAACTAGGCTTGTGAGTGTTTTCTCTCCCGATCTTTAAGTATATCTATTTGATTGGATTTCTATTTGTTTCGTGCAAGAATTTGAGGATATGAACTATGCACGTGTGAATGCCTATATTTGATGATCTCTTAACATGTGTTTAGTTAACTAGATGTCTTGATAGGGCATAAGTGTGGGGTGCCTATGTTTGTCTACAAATGATGTTTGTGCTTGCTTGATGTGCTTTAATGTATGGAATCCAATCAACTTGTATGTTTTAGGGAAAACACTTACACTACCGCACAATTCATCCATAAATTTCAAATTGTTAATGAAAACAAAAAGTCTAGGCAAGGCTACATTTTCGGGAAAAAAAACTTCATCTCTAAATTCAACTAGTCGTGCATGATTTCACTTGATTGATCCTTTAGATGACTAATGGATTGGATTGTTGACTTTCATTCTTGAGGATCAAAGCATCTACTAGCACTTCTTTATCTTTTATTCTAAGCTTTTTCTCGTTGAGACTAAAGAGTTGATCTTTGAAAGCATAAAATCGAAAAAAAATATAATTTTAAAACTCTTGCATGCCATGATTGCCTTTAGGTGACCTTAGTGACATTGCTTATCTTGTGGATTTGTCTTGTTGGTTTGTCATGCTCCATTTTTCACACTTAGCCCTTTGTCAAAGTTCTAAGTGTGGGGTCAAAAGAGGGCAAAGAAAAAAGAAAAAAAATCATATGAAATAAGCCCCAAATCCCTTCCTTATGATTGATCACCATTAGGAAGGAAATTTAAAGAAGTATGTGCTAAGTGCCGAGGGTTAGGAAGGTAAGTTCCCCCTCGAAAGTGCTTAGTGCGGCTTCTACCCCCTTTAACGTTTCAATTAGACTTGACAATCGGCTATTCCACCATTCTCTAGCATGAAAACCAATGAGACAATTGATACTTTCTAGCAAGAATTCACTAAGGGACGAGCCTCGTACTCTTTTGTACTTAGGCATGATATGACTTGCAAGTATATACAAAAAAAAATGTAATGTTGGACCTCCTCTTCTCTTATGACTAAGTGACCTTTGCGTCCTAGGCTTGAGAATGAGTTCAAAGCTCACAAGCCAATGGACTAGCCTTCTTGCTAGCATTTGTGAGTGATCCAACAAGATTTCCTTGCAAATATTAGATCATTTTCTTGAGGTCACTAATATAGAAAATGATTAGAATCCTTGATTAAAGAGTTGTTAGTCTTTGCTTTGATTTACTTGAATGTCCTAATTCATGAATTTCCATAAGGATTCGAAGAGGACTCATGTAGTGATTGAAATGCACATATCTAGTTGAATGCATTATGAACTTCATGAAAAACACCTTGCCTAGTACTTTGAAAATTGTGAGCTTAAAATGTCTATTTGGATGATTGTTCTCTTTGTGGGATTTGTGAGTATTCCCGTGTCTGAAAACTCTCATGAGACTACAACTCCTCCACTAGGGTAGCCTAGGGGTTTAAAGGCTTGGTGCATTCGCTAAATGCACTCGTGTTACCTACGAAAGTGGTTAGTTAGGAGTAGATTTGTTTCTTAGTGTTTTTAGTTAGTTTTCGTGACCATATGGAGATTCTTTGAACCGATCATGAATGAACATTGTGCATGTTGTTGTTGATCTCTATGACTAGTTTGCTCGGGACGATCAAACGTTAAGTGTGGGGTGATTTGATAGCTCTAAAATATACGCATTTTAGGCAACCTCTATGCTTATTGTTTCGTTCGTTTTATCACGATTTCACTTGCTATTTGATGCCTTGTGGTTCATTTCAGGCAAATTACAGAGTTTAAGCTGAGAACACAAGCGGGCATTGACTTTGGAGCAAAATCGAGCATTCCGGAGCAAAAACATGGATTTTCGGGCATTACGGGACACATAGACCTCTCCGGAGTATTTTGGACCTAGAGAGCTCATTTGGTGTCCGATTCTATTGATTCAAAGCTTGTTGGAAAGCTAACTCAAAGAGCTACAACTCTCTAGTTGACGCCGAGACCCAATTCGGAGGTTACAGTTGCCATCAAAACCTTGTGCGATCACACAACATCTTTATGTGATCGCACATCCTGGAGCTACGGTCAGAACATGGGCAGTTGTGCGCTCGCACAAACTCAAGTATGCGATCGCACAAGAAATCCAGTCGCATAAACTATTGTGCGATCGCACACCCGGAAGCCGAAGTCGCACATGCAGCTAAGGAAAGATATGCGCTCGCACAATCTCAAGTATGCGATCGCACAAGAAATCCAGTCGCACAAAAATATGCGCGATCGCATACCACCGACCACCAGAAAACTTGTGCGATCGCACAATTGCAAATATGCGATCGCATAACCCGGCAGATGTTATAAAACCCAGAATTTTTAGGGTTTCACGTGTGGCTTTTTGGTGGCTTTTTGGGAGAGAATTTGGCACGGATTCCAAGGGCCGACACAGAAAAATTCCAAGGGTTTTGGCACGGATTTCGAGCTGATTAAGTGAAGAAGGATACCATCCACAAGGACTCTCCATTACTCTTGATTCTCCATTGGTTTAGAAGCTCTAAACTCTACATCTCATATGGGTTTTTCTACTTTAGTCATTGTTTTTTATTGTAACCTCACTATGAGTGAGTAGTAACCTTGGTTGGGGATCCATGAATCCCCTAAACATGTTTGTGACCTTGTAAATGCTATAGATGTTATTGATGAATGATTTTGCACATGATTCTTCTTCATTGGAACTTAATGTCAAGGGGTGCCTATAAGGTGTTTGTGAGAAGTCATCAATAGGAACCCTAGTTGATTTCATGTTTGATGTAACTAGCGTTGAAAAGCATGATCTCAAATGAACTAAATGAAGAAGCATTAGGGTTTTTGTGTTACATGGCGACACTCTAATTCTAATGATAATGGCATGGTTTTTACACGTGTATGATTATCTAGCCAATAGAGCTAGGGCTTGAGGGTAGGTAATCTTACTTTATAATGCCAATAGAGCGAGAGTTTGAGGTATTGAGCGAGATGTGACCTCTTAATATTAAGTTAGAGCGAGAGTTAAACTTGGTATTAATGTTGCATGCCTAGATTCTAAGTGTGTGCATGAGAAGTTCATCAATAATGTCCCAATTTACCGTCACAATGATTGTTTAGTGGAGGATTGGGTCCCTAGTCATCTTTTATTGATTGTTAATCCCTTTTTGTTAATCAAACTTTAATTTGGATAGTGAAATTTGCTGTCAACCTCTTTGGAGAAGCATTCCCCCCCCCAAACCATAGACATCTATTTTAATCTCTAGCATCATAAGTTTAAACTCCTATCCTCTGGGTTCGATCTCGGATTCCCGAGCTTTTATAAATGTTTTGATCACGTGACTAGCAAATAAGTGTTTGAATCTCATTCGAATATTTTACCCTATATCACAACCGATCACATGATCACCATATAATCGACATTAGTTGATAAGAGTCTTTTGATCAGTCGATATTCTGACTAATTATTCGCTACATTCGATGAAGAATAATACTCGTTCTCCTGGCAAATTGTCTATATTTGATGTCTTCCTTGAGCATTTCTGGATAAAAAGATGTATCATTGGTCATTGGACTCGAAGTGTTGAAAGAACGGAAGAATCGACGAAAAAGGCTGAAAAGGACTCTGCCCCATCAACATGTCGTGACGTCCGTGACACCCCATCAACGGTGGTCCCGGTAGGCATTTTTCACAGAAGAATTTTCAGGTTGCCGTGACATATTTAGATGTAACGGATGTCACGACACACTTATTCTGGATGTAACGGATGCCACGGCTACCCAAAAGATCAGAAGGATTTCTGAACTGCTATGACAACCTTGACATATTGGACTGTCTTAAGTGTCACGGCACACTTATTGCCCATTGCGTTTTTGTCTATACCGAGACAACCGTGACATATTCAAATGTCACGGGTGTCACGACTCAGTTGGATATTTCCAAATATAAATAGGAAATTCGAGATCTATTTTAAGGGCGCTTGATTTTGGAGAGTTTCTGACCTAACTTGAAGAAGAAGACAGAACAAAACATCACCGGAGTTCAATGACTCAACGAGCTACATCGTCAATACGGTTTCCTCGTCCTTGATTTCTTGTTCTACACTATTTTTGGTTAACTAACCATGAGTAGTGAGTAGTCTTACGGATCCCGTGCCTTGTACCCAACTCTTCATATGATCAATTGAATGTTTTTCATTAATGCAATTCGAATATTCAATTTCATTGTGCTTAATTTTATCGTTCTTGGAAATTTTACATTGAATTGGATGTTCGCATGCTAGAACGTATTTAGATTAATTATCAAAAGATGAATATGTCCCATGTATTAACCAGATTGCATGAAATTGATATTAGGTCATGTTCGCTACAATTTAGTAATGTAATGGATATAGAATTGGAACCCATGTCGAGACAAGTAAGCACCATGCTTACTAACCAACTGAACGTCTGAACCAGTATCAGAATCTGTTTGGGTTTGTTATTTACCAAACAAAATTTTATGAATTGACTTGTTGGCAAAGACTTTTAAAATTCATTTCAAGCTTTTTCTAATTTGATTTTAGTTTATATTCATTTGATATCTTGTGTTTTTTTGATGGAGTGTTAGGTGTTAAGTGTTAGGGGGTTAGAGGGACTTGAACTCAGACACTCTTTGTGCCGGGTGGGAACGCCAACCATTGGGCCACTTCACTTCGCCCTGTTTGATATCTCAGTGTTAGGTGTGGTTTATATGTGAGTCGTGTTACATATACTATTTGATTTCAAGTTGATAACCTTGTAGATAAAAGTCAATTTTTTTTATAGTAGATAAAAGTCAATTCAAGTGTAGTCAAATGCAGAAAAAAGATTTAGTTTTTTTTTAATTCTTGAGTACAATGTGTCAAATGTGATTTTTTGATGAGATACAAATAAGATTATTTATCAAATATTTATTAAAAATCTTATATTATATTGCTTTTTCTAGGGACTTTCTTTCGGCTAGTGACTACCTAGAAAACTTACACCCAATTAGTTGCATAGTTTATTAAGGTTCAAACCTCGAATTTTTTTTTTGCCGCAGTGACCTTTAAATCCTGGCTCCATCCTTAGGGACGGACCTAGATTTTGAGACAGGGGTGACACCTGAAAGTAGACCGTATATTTAAAAAAAATTGTTGTTAAAAAAAATCTATTACAACGATCGAATCCGCTAATTTCGATTTGTACTGAAATCCTAATTACAAAATTATTCCCAAACTCTTAAAGAGTCTTGATTTAAACAATTTACTAAATCGGTGACGAAGTGATAATCATCTGAATTAGTTATCGAAGTCGGCGATGGACTCCGATGCGTTATGCAGACGATGGCGCTGCAGCAGTAAAAGATCTATATGATGCTTCAAAGTCAATTCTATTGTTTTTGTGATAATTTCTAATTTAATTGTATATTTTTTTAATTAATTCAATTGTATGTATTTTTAAAAAATTGTCTACAAAAGTTTTTTGAACCAATATGGGGGTGACAATGTCACCCCGTGCCTGCAGTCTCCCCTACTAGTATATATTAATGGACCAGTGGAACTAAGATAATGTTAACTACATATAAACTAGCCGTACTAAAATAAAGAGATTGTTTACCTGTAATCTTGATTATGAGATTTTGAATTACGCACATGAACATGATACAAAAATATCTTCTTGCTTACACTTAACTTATGCCTTATTAGTTTAGAATATATATATTCATAATTTAATGTGATACTTTATTTTGGGCTATAATTTTATAAAATGTAGGTAGGTACGGTTCGTTAATATGTCGTTGATTTTGATTAACGACTAACATGTACAACTGAGGAAATATATAATTTTGCGACTTGGATTTCATAAAATAATATGAAGTTTAGGGGTTAAAATAGGAAATATATTAAACACTAGCTTGGACAGAATTGTAACTTTGTACCGAATCCTTTTTCTATAGTAATATGACGTAGCAATTTTTCATTTGGATTTTCATCAGTCCGTGTAACATTGAAATGTAGATCACTAGAGATTGGAAAACGAAAATAGAATAACCTACGATGAAATTTTTTGGAACACTTACCTTAACCTTTGGTGTATTCAAAATGCATTGTCCTCTATCAACATAGATAACATCCTAGTGATTAAAATACAAAGGTTTAACTGCTTGGCATTAAGACGATTTAAACCAAACCTTTGAATTCTCCACCTGATGGCTGCATTTTTAGTATTTAATTAAATGGCTAGCGTCATTTAGTCTTATGCTACATGTCGGCATTGATTCCAACTAATATTCGACCCGAGCAATAATAATAAAAATTCATAGTTTGTCCCTCACAAGTAACACAAATTTGATTTCTATTTTGAGGCAACAGGCATCTTGGCTTATGTACGAGTGAAAATTTTATAGACGGCATTGATTTTAAATAGAAGCTAATATCAAAACCTGTGTCGAAATAAAAACCTAATACGGCACGATATCCTTACCCATCACGCATAAAACGACAGTACGACCACCTTACCGAATGCATCATCAAGACAAGACCATATCAATACGGGGCCCACGGCTGAGCTATCGTACAGGTGGTCCCGACATGTTTCCTCCCAGTTGGTCAAACTGAGCTGTTATGATCCCCACATGTATCCTGTCGGTCCGACAAAAATAATTTTCCTACACGGATATATATACAACCAGTCAACCCTTGGTAATCCACGTGCCATTTTAACATTAATTGCGATTATTACCAAATTACCCTCAAGTTTCTCCATATAAACCTCGTGCCCCAAACATCTCAGAGTATCTTTCAAACCTCTCTACTCTACTCGTCAACAATTTCAAGCCACGTACACCATGACTGTCGAAACACTGATCTCATGCACAACATCCCCTCAGCTGCTAGCCCCGCCCGCGAACGAGAAGGACGCGGAGGCCTTGGCGTTCATAGAAGACATGACTAGAAACTGTAACGCTGTGCAAGAAAAGGTGTTGACTGAGATACTATCCCGAAATGCCAACACTGAGTATCTCCAGAGATTCAAGCTCAATGGAGCTACCGACCGGACAACTTTCAAGTCCAAAATCCCTGTCGTGAAATACGAGGATCTGCTTCCAGACATTCAACGTGTAGCTAATGGAGACCGGAGCCCTATTTTTTCATCACATCAGATCTCTGAGTTTTTAACTAGGTAACCAACCCACTTAATAATTACATGATCATGCAGTTGTAAATAGAAAAATTATTTCAAGATTTGAACCTCGGGAATGATGCCATATCTATAGTGATTGGGATTGGATTATATAGTAGCTTTTTTTAATATTTGACATGAATTTATTTTCACATTTCACAGCTCTGGGACGTCTGCCGGAGAGAGAAAACTGATGCCAACGATCGCGGAAGAATTGGACCGCAGACAACTTCTCTATAGTCTGCTTATGCCTGTCATGAACTTGTAAGTAAATGAGTGATAAATCTGTCAAATTATAAATGGCAGACTTTTGATAGTATAAATATAATAGAAAAAAAAAAATTATCGGTAAAATGTAAATATTCCGAAGCAATAAGATTAATTATATACTGCCATATATTATATGTATGAACGATTGGACAGTAAAAGAAAAAAAGGTGACGTAAGCATGGCATGTTGAAACAAATATATATGTCCTTTGAATACATGGTATTCATATTAATGATATTTTTAAAATTAAATATGTAGGTACGTGCCGGGGCTGGATAAGGGCAAAGGCTTATACTTCTTATTTACCAAGGCGGAGACTAATACACCAGGCGGGCTGGTGGCCCGGCCGGTCTTGACAAGCTATTACCGGAGCGAGCACTTCAAGACGCGCCCCTTCGACCCATTCAATGTCTACACAAGCCCGAACGAGACTATCCTTTGCCACGATGCGTTCCAAAGCATGTACAGTCAAATGCTTTGCGGCCTCCTCATGCGACTTGAGGTTCTAAGAGTAGGAGCTGTGTTCGCCTCGGGACTGTTGCGGGCCGTTCGCTTCCTCGAGCTTAACTGGAAAGACTTGGCTAATGATATCCGAACGGGAACGTTGAGCCCCATGATCACTGACTTATCCATTAGAGAAGCTGTTTCGAAAATCCTTGTCAAGCCAGACCCCGAATTAGCCGGTTTCATTGAAAAGGAGTGCTCGAAGGATACGTTGGAGCGGATCATAACTCGCATTTGGCCTAACACGAAGTATATCGACGTGATCGTAACCGGTGCAATGGCGCAGTACATTCCGACCATTGATTACTACAGTGGTGGATTGCCTAAGCCTTGCACCATGTATGCATCCTCGGAGTGCTACTTCGGTTTAAATCTTAGACCGATGGTCGAACCGGCTGATGTCTCGTACACCATCATGCCCATGATGGCCTATTTCGAATTCATGCCGGTTGGAACAGTGTTGAACCGTGATGCGCCACCTAAATTAGTCGATCTGGCCGATGTAGAAGTTGGGAAGGAATATGAACTAGTCATCACAACTTACTCCGGTTTGAACCGATATCAAGTTGGGGATGTGCTTGTCGTAACCGGTTTTTACAACAATGCTCCACAATTTCGGTTTGCTCGGAGAAAAAATGTATTACTCAGCATCGACTCCGACAAGACCGACGAACCAGAGCTTCAAAAAGCGGTCGAGAACGCCGCCAAGTTGCTCAAGCCTTATAAGACGAGCGTGGCGGAATACACGAGCTATGCGGATACAAAGACCATTCCGGGTCATTACGTGATTTACTGGGAATTATTGAGTAAGAACTCGGTCGAACCGATTGAAATTCCGGTCGAAGTACTAGACCGTTGCTGTTTGGAGATTGAGGAATTGCTTAACTCGGTTTATCGCCAGTGTCGGGTCGCGGATAATTCGATAGGGCCGCTGGAGATTCGGGTCGTGGAGAAAGGGACGTTTGAGGAGCTGATGGACTATGCGATCTCGCGCGGAGCGTCGATCAATCAGTACAAGGCTCCAAGATGCGTGAGCTTCACTCCGATTATGGAGCTATTAGATTCGCGCGGGGTTTCGACGCATTTCAGCCCTAAGGCGCCGCATTGGACTCCCGAACGCCGTCGTTTTTAGCGAAATTGAAATGCCTTTTTTTAAATTTTAGTCGTGTAATTCTGAGTTGGAAACTTGGAAGTTGGATTAAATCTATGAATGTTACGACGTCGTTCCACTATTTTTTTTCACCAGTAGTCGCCACACAAGAGCAAGCACCGTTCTGAAAATGATGGAACCTATTCCTGTCTCTCATCACAATCTTCCGCTCACTCATCTTTGAGGCAAGTTTCATCACCTCGGAGATTCTTCACAATCCTTATCGGGTCCCGGGTTGAGTACTGATAAGCCCGAATGCCAAAGCAAGCTTTTCACTGTGCACTTCAAGAGACCATTCCTTCTGAGAGTCGTCCGTTTGGTGCAAGACGGATTCTGTCAATGGCGTGTGGCCGTGGGACTTCAGCCAATTTGATATCTTTTCCAACATTATGTAGATGTCCTTGGCTCTCGTGTGTCGAACATCCCCAGCTAGGAATTCATTTACTCTGTTGTTTACCTCAATTGAACTGCAACCGGGCTCCTTCTGGATGCCGCTGTTTTTCATAAAGGTTCGCATTCTGGCCACACCATCCCAATTGCCTGCTGCAGCGTATAGGTTAGAAAGTAAAATGTATGTTCCTGAATGCGCTAAGTTTTGATCAACTAGAAGCTGAGCTATTTTTTCTCCAAGTGCGACATTTTTGTGAAGGGTGCAAGCTCCAAGCAGGGTCCCCCAAATCACCGGGTCAGGTTCGAGTTTCATATTGCTGACGAGATCAAATCCTTTTTCTAACTGGCCAGCGCGGCCTAAGAGATTCACCATACAACCGTAGTGTTGAATCTTTGGCTCAATTGCATACTCAGCCTTCATCGAGTTAAAATATTTCCACCCTTGTTCAACACGCCCTGCGTGAGCGCAAGCACTGAGAATCCCAATGAAGGTAATATCACTAGGTCTGATTCTCATTCTCCGCATCTCGTTAAACAAGTTGAATGCCTCCTTGCTGTAGCCATGCATAGCATAACCCGTCAGCATAGAGTTCCACGCCACAATATCTTTCTTAATAATCTTATCAAACACTGTTCGAGCATCCTCCAAGCTCCCACACTTGCAATACATGTCAACCAGTGCCGTCCCTACATGGACATTGAAACAAATGTTGTTGCTCTCAATATACGAATGTATCCATCTCCCCGTCTCTAATGCCCCAACCTGTGCGCAAGCATTAAGAACCGAAACGACTGTAACTTCATTAGCCCTGATTCCTTTCTCCAGCATAACTTGAAAACGCTCCAGCGCATCACATGGCCGCCCATGCTGTGCGAATCCATCCACCATCACATTCCAACACACAACGTCTTTACAATCACCCAATTGATCAAACATCAATTTGGCCTCATCAACACTCCCATTCTTACAATAGCAAGTCAACATGGCGGTCAACGACACCAAACTTCTCTCAGTCATTTTATCAAACACTTTTCTTGGAGACTCCACATCCCCACTTTTCGCATAAACAACAAGCAAACCAGTCATGACATACAAATCAGCCCCCAACCCAAATTTAAACGTCTGGCAGTGAACCAAACCCGCCTATCCAAAACTACAACACTTCAGTAACGATGAGAAAGTAAACGCATTTGGCTCAACGCCCTGCGTCAACATTCGGACATACAATTCAATCGCTTCGGACCGGAGACCGCGTTCAGAGTGGGAATCCAAAATTGAGGTCCAGAGGAAGACGTTGGGATCGTCGATGTGGTTGAATAGGGTTCGAGCGTGAGATAAGTGGTTGAGCGATGAATAGGAGCGTTGGAGCTTGAGGGTGAGGATGGGGTTGTTTTGGAAGTGGTTGTGGCGGAGAAGATGTGCGTGTAGCTGGAGAGTTTGTCGTATGGAGTTTGATTGGTCGAGGAGGGTGGCAAGGTGGGTCGGAGATGGGTGGAGGTGGTGGTTGTTAGCGGCGGAAGGTGGCGGTGGGGATATGAAATTGTAGTTTGTTAGTGACATGGCTAACGGGCAACGGCTCGTGTCGATAAACCTTTTCTTTTCTTCCCAAAATTTAAAACGAATTTATTAAAATTTCAAATTTCTTCTAAATCATTAAAATCGAAAGTTTTATAATGAAATCGTAGTACAATACTTTAATGATAATATATTTATTGAAAACTTTTTTTTTGATGAAGGGTACAACGAAACATAATACATAATGTGATAGCCTTTATCAGCTAATATATAGTACATATTTATATTAATCTTCAAGGTTTTCAAGTCAACTCGACCAGATTTTGAAATATTTGGGACATATATCCGCATCTTGAAGCATAGGTGTCGACATCTGAAGCATCGGCCACTTTTACTATTGTAAGCCATGACACGTCCATCAGCGTGAGGCGGGACGAGGAAGAGAGAAAGGAAAATGAAGAAAATCTCAATAAATCATAAAAAAAATGGTGATCCAAGGATTCGAATTCGGAGTATAAGGATTCATAATGGACTTCTTAACTAACATGCCACCACCTGCACCCCTTCATAAAAAAAACCATTTTGTACATATTTTAATGATAATATTTATAAACGTCATGCAATATTTTAATGATACTATATATATATATATTTATTTATTTATTTTGTTAAATAATGATACTATATTTATTGGAAACTTTTTTCTCGGATGCATCTCAATGCACAAGCCCACTTCCACTTACATGTGGGTCCTTGTTAGTGTCACATAGATATCAAGTGGGCTTTCAAAAAAAATGGTCATGCCACTCCAATGCACAAGCCCACTTCCATCTACAAATGGGTCGCATTGACTCTTTATCTTCTTTAATAATACTTGTTTATAATTATAATATATAGATATAAATATCTTACTTTAATACAATTATACTTAATTTAAATAAATAAATATAATGTAAATAAATAAAAATATATTTAATTTAAAAGAAAATATTATATTTAATTTATAATTGAAATATATAACATAATTATATTTAATTTATAATTGAAAATATTATATTTAATTTATAATTGAAAAGAAAAGAGATTGAGTCCACACATTTTACTTTTTAAAGTAAATGGGCTTAGCCACCAAAGTGAGCTTGATCACTTTTTTTTTCTCCAATGCAATATATCCCAACCATTTCCATTTTACGGGTCACTAGGCAGCAAATGGACTTGCACAAGGAATGCTCTAAAGACCAAATCAGAAAAGAACAAAACCCTGAAAACCCACCACCGCTGTCCCACTTAAACTCACGACAAAGACGAAAGTGACTCAAACCATCATTCATTCGGTTTCTCTGTCTTTGTTCCACCCACAAGATGCCAAAAATAAGAGATGAAAATGTGATCAACCAAATACGCAGACAAAAAATGGCGATGACGTGCTGTTTGATGGGTTGCTCGTTGTGTCATCACTCATCACCACCTACTTTACTCGCGTAAAGACAAGCTTTATTGGCCACCTTCCCTTTCGCATGCTTCTCATTGATCCGCTCGCCCCATTTTTTTTCAACCTTAGTTTTTCCCCCTGTTTTGTGCTTGAAATGGGAATCGTGTTCTTTCAAAACAAAACAAAAATCTCTTTTTATAAATACATGTCATTTGCCATGTTTTTGAAAATAGTTATGAAATATCAAATTTGATATAAATCACGATTTCAAATAACTATATAGTATATTTCATCCTCGACTCAATTCATCATTATTTTTATTGTGACATTGTCTTAGCCAAATTATATGTTGATCTCTTGGCCGAATTTGGATCAATTTAAATTCTAGATACTATATAACAATTAATCTAAATTACAACCCATGTGTACCATTAAGATGTTTTTTTGTTAGGTGCGACATCTCTTTTGGTGACCAATGCAGCCTTTCACGCCTTCGCATTGAATGAAACACTAATCATCAAGTTGTGGCTTGGAATTGGAGTAAGTTGAATTCAACTGCCCCTAGTAAAAGACAATCTTGAGAACCAAAAAATGAAGCCAAAGTGAATAATATCAACCACAACCACCAAAGAAAAATTTGTGATCAAGGACAATCCATTTTTATTGTTTTATCCTCTAATTAAATGACGATGAGCTTAGCAAAGGTGAGCATGTGATTGCCATCAACTTTTTCCCTTTTGCATTTTGTCTTCAATTAATTTTTTTACAATAATCAATTATATTCAGTTCCAAATTAAAAACAAGAAATTATCATTAAGGTAATTTCGTCATTTCATCAAAATGTTATCCCAGCCTTTAAAACCAGAGACCTTCCCCGCTCGTCAAAAATCTCATCGCCGAAAATGAAAAAGCCGACGACCGAAGCAGCTGCGAGCGCCGATGAAACTCCAGAAAAGAGACGAAGAATGTTGACTGGATCAGTAGAGTTTCAGTTTCATACCCCAAACGAGGATATCCTGTTCGAGATCCTTAAGCGCGCCGACGCGAGGACGCTCGCAGCAGCGGCGTGCGTGTGCAAAGAGTGGAACCGAATCGCGCGCGACGAGCGGATATGGGAAGCGATCTGCGCGCAACACTGGGCGGCTTCGAACTTCGGATGCAGCGAAGAGCAGTTCCGCTCGGTGGTTCTCGCGCTCGGGGGGTTTCGCCGCCTTCACGCGCTCTGCGTTCGGCCGTTGAAGAGGTCGATACCAGGAACCAAAACGGCGTCGTCGTTTCGAAACGCGAGGTGGGGAAGGGATGAAGTAAACCTATCGTTGTGTTTGCTGTCGATTAAGTGTTACGAGAGTATAAAAGCTGGGAATGTTTAAATGGGTTCGTTGGATTTGGTAGTTGTTCGACTGCTGGGAATGTTGCCGGTGTCTGAAGCTCTGTCGGTCTTACCGGTCGCCGAACAGTTGTCTGCGTTTACTGGGCTTAACGTATTTGGGCCTGTTTACGGGCCAAAACTTGTTCTCCCTGATTAATTGGATTTATTATCTAGATTTTTTTGTTAATAAATTGTTCATGTCTCATCCTCAATAGCCGAGTATCATGTTCTTCGTGCCCGGTTCATTTAAAATTTGACGAGTTCGAATTCAAGCGCAGTATTTTCGAGTATTAAAATTTTTTGTTTGAGCTTGGCTCGTTTATTTTTTTTCAATACTTCGAGTCGAGCTCGAGATTTATACGAGTATTTTAATTAAATGAATTTAATACAATAATTTATTATTACCGAGCTTTAACCAAACTTTTTACGAGTATTTAACGAGTTTCAATCAAACTTTCACTAAAAAATATTTAAAAATATATAAAATTACCTTAATCGAGCTCATTGACGAGCTTCAAACAATATAAGTAAGTTTTAATCGGTATTTAAACGAGCACTTAAACGAGCACATAAACGAGCTGTTCGCGAACATAAACTAGCCGAGCATAGTTGGCTCGTACTCGGCTCGTTTAGTAAACGAGCCTGTAAGTTATGTTCGTACTGGCTTGTTTAAGATCGAACCGAGCTTTGACCGAGCAGCTCGCGAGTGTATCGGCTCATTCCTCATTTACACCCCTAATCAGGGACGGATCCAGGAATTTTGGTAGGGGGTGACAGACAAAAAAATAAATGTATCATGAAATTTTTTTTTTGAAATTACTTGGGCATTTTACAAAAATTGTATAAATTTCTTGAAAAATACACTTCAAATTCTATATATAAAAAATTGGTGCCAAAAGCCAATGATTTTTTTTGGAAATCAAAGTTAATAGAATTGGTTTGTCAAAATGAAACAAGTATCTCTAGAATAACATGAAACAAAATGCAACTGATACAAAAACTGAATATATCAAACCAGAGAGAGCCTAACATGTTATATCCCAATGAACTCAGCCTATTCCTTAGAGGCAGATCCTTCATCGCACTTGTTGTTATGCTTCCTAGCGTACCTCTGCCCGAGTCATGAACTCAATATAAGATTGATGAGTCAAATATTTGACTAATTTTCTTCTATTTTTCTTAGTAGTTTTGATTCGTTTCCAAGTAATTTTGATGTCATTTCATACCCTTCTTGGTCTATTAGGTCCCAAAATGTATTTTGTCTCACTCGGAGCCTCAAAGATCAAATGGAGCACAAGTTGAGTGAATTTGAGCCAAATATGGAGTTTCGGGCAAAACAGGGAAAATCGACCTCGCCGGCGTATTTTCCATGCCCAGATAGCATACGGTATCCGAATTGGTTGATTCAAAACTTGTTGAAAAGCTAACTCAAAAGGCTACAACTCTCTAGTTGACGTCAAGACCTAATTCGGGCATTAATATTGTGAAAAAGCCGCGGGAAACCCACTTAGGCCTCGCCTTCTTGACGCAAACTTGCTCGAAACAGGGCAAACCGACCTTGTCGGAGTATTTTGCATGCCCAGATCGCATACGGTGTCCGAATTTGTTGATTCAAAGCTTGTTGAAAAGCTAATTCAAAGGGCTACAACTCTCCAGTTGACTCTAAGACCTAATTCGAACAATAAGAGTGTGAAAAAGCCTCTGGAAACCCGCTTAGGCCTCGCCCTCTTGAACGCAAACTTGCTCGCCCGAAAATTTTTCCGAAAAACTTGGGGGTGACATGTGCCACCCCCGGCCCTTAATAGATCCGTCCCTGCCCCTAATCCTATCAGTTCTAACTTTACCAGTCTAATTTTAATTTTAACAATAATTTTAAACTTATGGAAAAGTTTGTACTTTGTATAAATATACATGTACCCGAGAAATATCTTATATGCGATGTATTCATTGATATGTCCTCTATGAGATATAAATTCACTATTAAAAAAAAGTTATTAGATTCCTTATTATTAATTACTCGAGATATTTCACAACACAATATAGATTTCATTTGATTTTCAAAGATTTTATATTATCTCATAATTAATATTTCATTTTATTTCTGTGTAATATTTCAATTAATTCATCCTTAATCACAACACATATATATATATAAGCCACTAGTGCCTTGTCAGTCAAACATGACCCAATTCAAATGTTCAAAATGTTCAAAATGTTTAAAACGATTTGGAAGCAAAAAGGAATTAAGAAAACACTTCAAATCATGTTACCCAACCAACAAAAGTTTGAGCAAGAATACCTCAGACTACCTCAGACATCACCACCTCCATCTCACCGTCACCGCCACCTCCAATAATAACTTGTAAATATAAAGTTTATAAATATATATAATTTGTAAATATATAGTTTATATTTTATGGGTTGTAAATTGTAAATATATATTAATACATGTAGTAGTAGTAGTAACGACGGTAGTAGTACTAGGATAAGAATATTGTAACGCTAAATATTTCTATTAAATTTATAATAATATTTAAAATTTGTAAATTTTCTTGAATTTACAAATATAATAAAACAAAGCTTATTTTTATAAAATTATATGAATAAGTACAAATATCCTTTTTTTTTAATGAAGAAAAGTAGTTATCCCTGATTAATTGGATTTGTTATCTTAATTTTATCGTCAATAAAATGTTCATGTTTCATCAGTTCCAAGTTGAAGTTACTAATCCGATTTTATTTTTATCATTTATTCAATGGTAACGTAAATTATAAAAACGTTATTTAACCTACGAAGTCATTTCAAATTAGATACCAGAACTATTAAATATTTATTTAGTGACTTTTGCATTAATTCGTATACTTTTTTTTGAATTTCGAATTTTAAAGGGATTATATGGTCGAAAACTTATGAATTCGGAACTTAATTTGGCCGAATTTGTTTTTATTGTGATTGCTAATATGATGAAACATGTGAAATTGATACGAAAATCTCTAAATTGAAATTTCGAAAATTCTGGTACCTAATTTGAAATAAGATGATAGTCCATATAATGATTTTGTAATTTACCATTTATTTTAAACTTACGGATAATTTCATAATTAGTCAAACTAGCCACGTTGAATTTCACTGAAAAAAATTCGAGTTTTATATTAAAACATTATTCTATTTTATTTTTGGTTTAAAGTTTATTCAAACTGTTGCAACGTTCAATTACTATTATGACAAAAACAGCTAAATTAACAATTTTTTTATAGTAGTTGGAATGTTGGATACAACAACTAGTAATATTACAATGCATATGCATCTTTTTATCATCTAGTACATATCTATCGATTTCTGGATCTTTTAGCAATGGGGACCGGATCCGCAAGCAACTCATACATATTTCCACTTCTGAAGCGCAGGCCACGTTCGACGCCTTTACCATGAATCCGCACACATCCAAATCATCGGTACATCTTTGACACTTGGAGCTCAAGACACACTTGAGCACCTTTACCGCACACATCACGCGCGAGGCGTGAAGAGCACAAGATATCCACGAGTGATGTAGGAAGCATCCACGCGCGAGGCGGGACGAGGAAGAAGAAAATGAAAAAAGAAGAAAGAAAATTGGTGGCCCCGAAACCCAAACACAGTGCGTAAGGATCCAACCATCTTAAGATGGTCTCCTTAATCAACATGCCACCACCACCTTTGTTGGTAGCTAAA
This sequence comes from Rhodiola kirilowii, assembly GCA_033675215.1. Classification (NCBI taxonomy): domain Eukaryota; kingdom Viridiplantae; phylum Streptophyta; class Magnoliopsida; order Saxifragales; family Crassulaceae; genus Rhodiola; species Rhodiola kirilowii. Next base: position 2,421,681 of record CM066203.1, on the reverse strand, counting down.
TTAACAATTTGAAAAGTAATATTATGTTTAGGAAGTTTTTTTTTTCTATATCTTAAGGTGAACTTACCTATTGATGAGTTGGATATACAAGTAAAAAAGAGCATAAATGTTAACAGTATTTTATATCTAAAAGTAATAGTGAATCCATCACACACAAAAAAGAAGGTAATAGTGAAAATTTAAAAGTTAAACCTATAAATTTATTTAAGTAAGAAAAACTTCATGATGGAATGTTATATGAGTAGACTATGAGTCATAGTGAAAATTACATTTATTTCTTCATTTCGGCAATCTTTAATTAAGTAATAATCTGATATGAGTAGACTATGAGTCATTTTTTGGACTGGTTACGGTTAGGTGAGCAGTGGTCCAATCAGTTCCCGACTTTCTGTATTTGGTCTCACACTGGGCTCAACCCAACCGCCCTAAATTAAGACTAATCCGTTTCTTATTTATTGACTTTCAAGCCAAACCATGTACCAAATAGTCAACCAATTTTACATTTAACTTTACAAATTAACCAAAAATATATCCTGCTATTATCAACCTGTTGACGTAAGACTTTCTATTTTCACATCCATAAAATCATATGAAAATTTATTTTTATTTATCTTCCTTGAAAATATGTACGCTTTAAAATTTAATTAGTTCTTGTTTGGCTAACTTATTATTTCATTTCATTTCATATCACACTTTACGTCTTACGTTATTAAACAGTTAAAGTCAATTGGGCATGGCGGAATCTAAGGTTTTCTACTGTCTGTGTCGTTGAATGGACCGACTAATCAAAGCGTTGTTGTTTTTTTTTCTTCAATCAAAAAACACACACCTCGGTCTGTTAACCTTTTCTCATACAACCTCCCCCCACCACACCAAGAGATTCTCCCACGTGGAACTCCGTCGTTGGTTGACTCACCGACACTATGACTAATACTATAAATAAGCTCACAAAAGACACTACTCGCCACAAAAACATTAGGTAGTAGTTACAATGGGATTATACGCACGTAATCTGTATATCTCCGTTGTGTTTATGGCTCTAGTTTTATGCTCATTTGGGGAGACTGCTCGACTTTTGAGTGCCCAAAAGTCGGATCAAGATCTACCTCATTTGCAAGTTGATCACTTTACAAGGGAATCAGGTAATTTGAATTCTGGCGGAATCAAATATTTCAGTTCCACTACACTTGAAGGGATCAAGGAGGGTGGCCCGAGTCCGGGTGAGGGGAACAAGTACACTGACTCCAGGCCGCTAAGTGCGTCGCTAAAAGACTCCGGTCCGAGCCCCGGCATTGGGCACTAATGCACATCTTAACTGGGATAGTATGAGGTTAAAAACTAGATGCGTGTGAATGCAATTTTTTAAACCTTTTTTTGCATAGGAATTTTTTTTACTTGTAGATGGTCTAAAAATTAGGTGTTTTGGATTGTGATTATATTCTTCGTTCAATTTGTTTTTCTTTGAAAAATATTAATGAAGGGTTTATCTGACATTCCAAACTAGTATATAAATATATTGCTTGTTATATTGAATGGTAATTTATTTTTAATAAATATCTAATTTGATTTGTTTTATCATTATATCAAGCTGATGAGACGAACTAAACATATATCACTTATAGTGAACTTTTAAAAACTTTACTTGATTCAAAAAGGGAAAACTAAATCGGTGAACAGTGAACTTAACTTGTTAACTTAATTTTAGTATTCGATTATATCACTTGACTTTATAGTTCAAAAAATTAAATATTTGACCGAAATTTAATATCGAAATAGCTAGAAGTCCTAAATGAAATGCTCACTGAAAAAACTAAAACTAAAATTCAATAAAAATACTCTTAGGTCTACTAATCTATTGTATCATTGTGAAATTGAAGTAGATTGAACTAATTTCATTTCAATTGAATATTGGAACTGATAAATTCAACAAATGATCTGATCTGGGGTAATGGTTGGTTGGTATTGGGTTTTAGTTGGTTAACTTTCTCATGAAACTTCATCACCTAAAAAAATACACTCGGACCTTTAGTGGCTGTCCTTTCACATCACATTTAAATCAAACTACACTTGCTACTTGACCAGTTTATACCGTTTCAATAAGTGAAATTGTGAAATGGTCGATATATCAATTGGACCAAAAAATCAATCGATTATTGGTTTAATTAGTAGACCCGAGCGATTCAGTTTGCTTTTGAAAACTTTGATCTCAACTGTTGATGCGGTTTCCGTGTCATTTTGAAATTCGAAGTTCGGACTCCTCACCGATCTCCACCGCCCGACTCCGGCCAAAGTTCAGGCAACGGCGAAATTAATGGGCAGCAAATCTCATTCGAAAGATGAATCCTCCGACGAAGGCGACAACTCGTCAGGCGGCGACCCTCCGCCGTCGAATTCCGCCGTGTTTTCGGAAGGTGAGCGAGTCCTCGCTTATCACGGTCCTCGGATTTACGAAGCTAAGGTATGTTTGTCGCTATTTTACTCATAGAGTTTCGACAATTTTCTTCTGTTTGTTTATTGGCACTTATTAGTTTTTGAGATATCTGGAATCTGTGTAATGCACTTTATCTAGGTTAATTTCAGTATTCAAATGTGAACGTCATCGAGAGGTGCGACTGGCGTGTAATGATTCCGTTGGTTTTTTTTTTTCAATGTCTGGAATTTAGTTGGATGCTCTATTTTCTTTGTAATTTATTGCGCTATAAGCCATTGTTAATTAACAAGAAATTAAAAATCATGTCATGGTGGAGATTTCAGTTTGCTGAAGTTGAAATTAAGCTTGATCTGCAGTATTTGAAGACGATACTTGAAAATTATTAATTTTATGGTACACTTGCTTATAGGCTACAGTGCTACAGTTGTTCTAAAGGTGCACACTGCAAATGCCATTTAGGAAATTTCATCAATAGATACTCATGAGGTGCTAAGCTGAAGTTTTTGTGGGTGTGTCGTTAGGCGCTTCAAACTGATGAAGGGATGTGCATGTTTTATTTTTCATCAGGTTCAGAAGACTGAGTTCCGGAAAAAAGAATGGAAATATTTTGTCCATTATCTTGTAAGTTAATTTGTCCTCTTTCCTTGAGCGTATCTGGTGTAGGAGGACCTTGTGCACCCATTATCCAGTGTATGAAACTGTGTTGACGTGATCTTTATTTTGTAGGGTTGGAATAAAAGGTAGATATTCTTTTCTTTCCACATAAATCCTGAAAAGGTAATGAATTCTTGTTTGATGGAGTGCGAGGCATTCTCTATTTTGTTTATCATTTATTTGTATATTTTCTCTCATTGACCAATTTCTCCTGGTTCTTATTGCACTCACACGCCTCTTCTACTTCTCTTCAGGATCTGGCTTCTGAGCTGTAATTATTGAGTCAGGCCAAAACTAAAAGGATATAGAAATCACTGTAGATGTTTTAAATTGAACTAGTAAAAGGAGCTGCAACCTATTCATTGACTTCGCGCCCCATTTTTCCCCTTCATTTTTTTACATCTTGCACGCTGTGCCTATATTTCTAAGTGAAACTATGGACATAACCTGTATGGATGTATGAAAAATCGAGCAGTGGAGTAACTCTCCAAAAGCAAATAGGGTCTGTGGTGTGGAGTAATTACCAAGTGAAAATGTGATGGGCTGATCCTGATGTGAGTTTTAGTCGGAGATGAAATTGGGTTTAAGCTGATAAGAAAACTATTTAAAAGTAAAACAACTGACCAGTTACTGAAATCCATGCTACTTGGTTGTACTCCTGTGTAGATAATCTTCAAGGGTTTAGAAGTGGAAAGTAATTTATTAAGTATTCGATTTCTTGCCAACAGTTGGGATGAATGGGTGGGCTCGGACCGTTTATTGAAACACAGCGAGGAGAACATCCTGAAGCAGCTGACACTCGATAAGAAACAGGGTGTTGACAAGAATACACGATCAGGGCGTGGAGGTCACACCAAGCCGAAAACCTCAGCTGGTAAGAGTATCAAATATCATTTAATTTATGCCCTTTGTTATAGTGCTTTGGTTTTGCTGTGATTGGCGTTTGAACAACAATAGTTTAATAAGAAATCGGTGCATCAGCAATGGATTGGTGAATGACCTACTGTGAGTGATATGAAAAAGAGGACTCGTGTTTCTAGTGTGGATAAGCATTACAAAAGTTATATATCAGTTTAATTAAATGAGTTCTTTTTTGGAATTGGTACTTTGATACTATAAAACATCAATTTCTTGATTTATTTAAGGTTAGCGTTTTGTGCAGAAGCTAAGGCGGAAAAAGAGGACCCCAAGACTCAAGGTATTTAATAACTTTTTTATTACGTTTAAGGTTAGCCTTTTTCTTCTCTATTTGAATATTACTTAGTTCATGCCACTCGCAAATGATTTCATGCATCTATCAAGGCAAAAGACCTTGTTCTGAAGAAGTGGTTTGAGATATGGTTAATGCTTGATGGGTTATATGTTGTACAAGGGAAATCTATTTGTTTTCTCCTCGTCGTCGTACACATTGGTTATTATCCGGGTGAATAATAGTGGTTTGCATGAAAGTTCTTCATAAACTGAAATCGAGTACTATTTCTATCAATTACTATTACTTAAATTTGTCGTATGGCTGTTATATTTTGTTGCAGTCTTTAGAGGAAAGAAGAGAAAAAGTGAATCTGCTGTTGAGGTAAAAATAGCTTCTAAACTCTTGAATTTCAATCCAGTCTGAAATCACATCAGCTAAGTGGGTGTTTCACTGTTGCATATATGTCATATATAAGTCCTATATATCATTTACAATTTTGTATTTAGAGACAATATCTGCTGAGTCATCGTATCATCATTTATGATGCAGAAGGATAACGGTTCGGTCGAAAAGCCCGTGAAGATTCAAATGCCATTGTCTTTGAGGAAGCAGCTACTTGATGACTGGGAGTCTGTTAACCAACAGAGCAAGGTATCATACTCAAAGGAGATGCATACTTCTCATTTCATTCGCTTCATGAATATTTCTGTACTTTCTATTGGGTGTATTTCTTATCATTTCACTAAAATGGTGTAATCCAGCTTGTCAAGCTCCCTCGTTCTCCAACAGTTGATGAGATACTGACCAAATATCTCGAGTACAAGTCGAAGAAAGATCCAGTGTAAGCTCTGTTTATGGGGTTTCCCGTTTGATTTCCTTTATCCCCCTAATCATAATCAGCAATCATATAAATGTACTTGATTTGTTAAAACCTACCAGGTGCCCCATCATATCAGCAATGACTTTCTTGTAGATTATTATTACTTTACGTATATGTAGGATAGTGTATTGTACATAAAAAACCAGGGTTGGTAACCCATGTGTTGAAGAGGATCCCTTATCGATAACAATAAGACATTACTTGGAAGTTTTAACAGTACCAAATATGGTTGTTTCCAGGCATCCGTTGTCTTGGAAATACCTGGGAAACACTGGAAAAATGATCTAATCATTTTCGAATTATAAATGATTTCTGCCTAAGGGCATGAAAGGATTACCTGTCAGGCATCGTTTATGGATTTGTTCTATGTCAGTTGATTTTGTGACAGCAATTCCATGGTGGATTACAATCAAATTTTTTTGCTTATACTTGTGGGATGCAGGAATGCTGATGCAGTTGGAGAGATCCTGAAGGGGGTGCGTTGTTACTTTGATAAGGCTCTGGCTCTAATGCTCTTGTATAAAAAGGAACGCTCGCAGTTCAATGAAGCAGTTGGGGAAAATGTCTCACCATCTACTGTGTACGGTGCAGAGCATTTACTGCGTCTTTTTGGTAAGCTCGTAGAGTCAAATCATAAATTCTCAACACAAATTATAGCGTCCAGAAAAAATATTGAACCCGTACAGAAAATGTTTTTTTTTTCTCAATACGCTCCGTCTTATATCACAAATGCCGCTCACAAGGTTCAATACTGCAGGTAGCAAGGCAATTATATATAAGTTCGGCGATTGAGAAATAACCCGTTTATGATTAGTTGTTTTGTCATGCCATATAAGAAACATTAGTTTGTCACCTATCTTATTTTGGTTCTATGGTTGCTATGTGTCCATTTTAAATAGAGAATATTGATTTCCTTACTATAACTAAACTTCTAATGAGTGCAGTCAAGTTACCTGATTTATTGTCATTCCTCAACATTGACCAAGAAACCTCAGTGCACTTGCAGCAGAGGCTAGCAGACTTTCTTAAGTATGTAATGTCCCTTTTATCTTTTCTTACCGGACTGAAACATTATGTTCAATATCAGCCCCAAGTCCATATTGCGGTATACGCCATTGGTACCTGAATCTCCCCATCTTTCTTACTGATACATCCTTGCAACATTATCCACAGGTTTCTACAGAAACACCAAATCACATTTTTCCAGTCTTCCTACGAGAGCCCCAAAAGTTCACAAGGAAGTGGCAAGGCCAAAGAAGTCTGAGTTTCTATAAAACCTGCTACATGCTACCATTACAGATGAGCTCTCCTTCAATGTGTTGTAAGTCACATTCACATGTTGTAACATTAGATCAGTCTTCTGCATGACACATATAGGTTGTGGTCCAATTCAAATCACACCATTCTACAAGTGTAGCCAAAGTTTCAAAAACTTCATCCAGGTTTGAGGCCTTATTAGTTGAAAAAATAGGAAACAGTGAGTTGAGAAGTACACCTCACAAAATTTGTCTTCTTTACAACTTAGGCCCTGTTTTGTTGGCTTTAAATTTGTATTATATAAACCATTTTAACACCACATAACATAAATTAACATAACATAACATAAATTAACATAAATTAACATAACATAACATAAATTAACATAAATTAACATAAATTAACATAAATTAACATAACATAACATAACATAAATTAACATAACATAAATTACCACCATCAGCATATCATCATCATATTACCACCACCATCATCATCATGTCATCATCATCATCATCAACATGTGATGATGATGGTGAATAGTAATATGATGATGATGGTGAATAGTAATATGATGATGAATAGTAATATGATGATGATGGTAAATAGTAATATGATGATGATGGTGAATAGTAATATGATGATGATGAATAGTAATATGATGATGATGGTAAATAGTAATATGATGATGATGGTGAATAGTAATATGATGATGATGAATAGTAATATGATGATGATGGTGAATAGTAATATGATAATGATGGTGAATAGTAATGTGATGATGATCGTGTCACCATCATCATCAGCATATTACTATTTATCATATTACTATTCATCACCATCATGATCACCATATTACTATTCACCATATTCATGATCATCATATTACTATTCACCATATTACTATTCATCATATTACTATTCATCACCATCATGATCACCATATTACTATTCACCATATTCATGATCATCATATTACTATTCACCATATTACTATTCATTACTATTCATCATCATGATGATCACCATATTGACATGATGATGATGATGATGATGATGTTGATGGTGATGATGTTGATGGTGATGACATGATGATGATGGTGATGACATGATGATCATGATGATGGTGATGACATGATGATGGTATGATGATAATGTAATGTTAGGTTGGTATAAACTAAAATAAAATAAAATAAATTAACATAACATAAATTAACATAAATTAACATAAATTAACATAAATTAACATAACATAACATAAATTAACATAAATTAACATAACATAACATAAATTAACATAACATAACATAAATTAAATTAACATAACATAAATTTAAGCTCAATCAAACAGCCCCTTAGCCTTTCTGCTTGTAGCTTTTGTCAACTTTAAAAGATCTTCCTACCTAATCGCAGCTCAGCTCTCAGTTATGACCCCACATACCGTTTCAACACTGACACAGTACCGATGCGGGAGATAAAATCGCGGCATAAATCCAAATTACATTTGTAGTACCGATGCGGGTTATGTAAGAATAAGATTTGATTCGTATATAAAAGTATTGACTTCGGCCACATCATTTATTGCACTAAACAAAGTCCCAATGCAACCAGAAACATAAAACTACAAACTAATACTAATACAGAGTTTGTAATTTGTAGTATTAGTACTAAGGGTCCGTTCTATAGGGGTTGGATTTGGGGTGTTGGGAGATTAGATTAGGTTAGATTGTGTTGGGTGAGATTAGGTGAGATTGGATTGTATTGGGGTGTGTTAGGTGAGATTGGATTGTGTTGGGTGATGTTAGATTAGATTGTATTAGATTGGGTGGGTGGAGTGAGTGGGTTCCAGTTTATAAAATAATATTATAAAAATGTTAGATTAGATGAGTGGAGAGAGAATATGTGAGTGAAGAGTAATTAGATGAGTTGAGATTATAAAAAGAAAATATATTATGTGAATGGAGAGTAGATTATGTGAGTGGAGATTGTGTTAGATTAGATTGTGTTGGGTGAGATTGGGTAAGATTAGATTGTGTTGGGTGAGATTGGATGAGATTGGATTGTGTTGGGTGAGATTGGGTCGGATTGACCCAATCCCTATAGAACAGGCCCTAATACGGAGTAACTATCAAAAAAAAAAAAAAACTACTAATACGGAGTAGTTCACTGGCAGCAGTACATGACAGTAGTGCAAGTGACACTGTAAAACTACAACAACAGAATTGAACTTCCTCCTCTTTTTCTTATTCCTTCTAAAACTCTATTTTTATAATGTTTTTTCCTTTGTCTTGTTCCTACCTCGGAAACAACACAGGTGAAATTTAAACTTTTAGGTTTCAAGCTCCGATCCCCAAAACCAGCCAAGCCTCCCCCACAACCTGCCGCCACAGCCACAAGTCTGCACTGTACACTCAACTTTATTCCTCTGCCTCACTAACTTCAACGGTTCAACCAATGGCTCACCCGACCCATCATCTCACTCGGACCTCCCGATTCGGATCCGGGTCAGAGCCACGTCATCACTCTCACTTCCCATCATCATCTTGTTCTGCTGATGATGCACATACACGCCACCGGCCATGTAACTCTTCACCTCCTTCCTTATCATCTCCCTCATCGTTCCCCAAAAATCCACCTCCTTCGACCCCGCCAGCCCCAGCTCAAGCTCCGTCGTCACATCACTCATCTTGACATCCTGCTGCTCAGGAGCATGTTGACCTCCAGACTGCGTTGACTCCGATCCAGGCATTGATAGGCTCAAGCTCAACTCAGTATCAAGCGACGTAGTTTCAGTAGCTCGTGCAGGGTTGGAGCACAATATTTGAACACTTGAATCACTAGCGTTCGACGACCCAGTCGGGCTAACCCGTTGACCACCGTTGACCGGTGCAGCTCCAGCGCAGACCGACCTCTTCAACTCATGATCTTCCACAATCCACGGACACTTCCGCTTTAGCGTCGAGTTCCAATGATTCTTCACAGCATTATCCGTCCTCCCATTCAACAACCTCGCGATCGTCGCCCACCGATTCCCAACTCGCGCATGCGCTCTTAAAATAATCTCATCCTCCTCCGCCGTAAACGGCCGCCGTTCCACCCCCGGAGACAACTGGTTACACCACCTCAGTCTACACGACTTCCCTGACCTTCCCGGAATCTCCCTGCTTATCAACGACCAGTTCCTCGCCCCGTGCTTCTCCACCAGCGTCTGTAGCAGCTCGTCCTCCTCCGCGTTCCACGGCCCCTTTATCTTCTCCACCATCATCCCTACACGACTTCCTCCGCCACCGGTCGCCATCGCTCGATCTCGGTGGATCGAATCGGTACAGAGAGATTCGATTTATATACAGAGTGATGATGAGCACCGTATTTGACAGGGAAAAGCGGTTGAATGAGTGAGTGGGGCGTTTTGGGATACAGCTGTTAAAATTGACACGTGTCAGTAGCTCAGCGTTTTCTGCGTTGCATGCTCACACCTTCCTTTTCTTTTATTTATTATTACGGAGTATTTCATATGTGGAAAAATTGAAGTGGAGAAATTGGATTTTTCTTTCGATGTTAGGAGTATTTTGTTTGTGTGTCCCAGAAATGTTGTGTCAATTATTCTCCTAATAGATAAATTTTTGGACCCTTGTGCAGTTAGATTGAGAAAAATAATATTAAAAATTAAATAAATCATTATTTATATTGAAACATGTGTGATAATGATATCGAGGAGGACAATAGCGGTCGCCGTATTTGAGAACGAATTTCTGATATTCGGGCCCATCAACTCCCCCCCCCCCATCATTTCAGCACTCCTTTCCCGTAGTTCTTCTATTAAATAAATACAATTTTTTTTAAAACACTTTAATTCATCCATAGGAAATTAAGAATATATCAAATATAAATGAATAACAGCCTGTAACCAACTACTCCGTACCGTGTACCAAGCCCATTCTTTTATATAAAATAAAATAACAACCAAAATTGTACGTTCTTAAATATACTATTTTATTTAAATCCAACCGCGAAAAAAATCAGCTGGTGAGCGATATATCGGTTCAATATTTTACTAACCCGATGATGGATATGAACCAAGAGCTAATTTTCGAAAACGGCGTCGTTCCAATGCGCGCTTACTGACCGTTGTGAATGGATTTTTGAATCGTGGAATAGCCCGCTCTGCCTTGAAATTTAAACCCCACATCTTTCTCTATCATCTGCCATTTTCATTCAGTTCGGCCGAGTTCTCTTGAGTTTCGTTCCGCTTAGCGATTCCGACAATTTTCGAAAAGAATGGCGACGAATATTGGCATGATGGATTCGGCTTACTTCGTCGGACGATCTGAGATTCTGCAGTGGATTAATTCTACTCTGCAGCTTAGTCTTTCCAAAGTCGAAGAGGTTCGTCCGTCGCGTTCCTGCTTTCTCCTTCTTATTATATTAATCATTTAGTTGAACTGAGATCGCGTGATTGAGTGTTGGATCTGTGGAGATTGCAGGCGTGTTCTGGCGCAGTTCATTGTCAATTGATGGATTCGGTGCATCCGGGGATGGTGCCGATGCATAAGGTCAATTTCGATGCCAAGAGTGAATACGAGATGATACAGAATTATAAGGTTTTGCAGGACGTCTTCAACAAACTCAAAATCAATAAGGTATATGCTAAGTCTGATTGGATAAGAAGTTCCCGGAACAATTTTTCGTGTTTGGATCCGAAGCTCAAATTTCCGATAGATGGTTCATTTTTTTTTCAAGAATTTTTAATTCAACTGAAATATTTATCTGAATTTCGATTCATGATTTTTTTTTAGCATATAGAAGTCAGCAAGATAGTGAAAGGAAGGCCACTTGATAATTTGGAGTTTATGCAATGGATGAAGAAGTACTGTGATTCAGTCAGTGGAGGTGTTGAAAGGTACCACTTTGCTAGAACCATGACTTTCTATATTCTGCTTCTTGTTTCATTTCTTTTGGAAATGGTTAAGATAACACTAGTCGATGGCATCGAGGAGTATGTTTTCTGAACACTTATGTATGCCATTCAGTCGTAAACCATTTATCTGTAATGTCATAATGCACATTATCAGGTGACTTTTAAACCTAGTTACTGAGAATCCATCCAGGGATGCCAACCTGTCATGCTCTGTCAATTTGGGATCTAATTTGTCTTGACTTTAGACTATTGATGTGCTCTTTGAAAGTAACCTGAAGCATATGTTTAAAATGGGAGGTGATTAGCTTTTTTAGAAGGTTTTATTTTATGTTCTTAATTTTTACCTCATCTTCTTCTCATGGATTAATGATACCTGTTGATCAGTGCACACTGTGCAATGGTAATCCTCTGAATTGGCCGTCTTCAATGAGATTAGTGCCAGGTTGAGTTCACAGACAACATGGTAATGGTGCAAAATCCTTTACTGGAAGAACTTATCCACACTTATCCCAGCTCAAAAAAGGAAGAACTTATCCAATACACATAAAAAGGAAGTCAGTAGCGAATTGTGATTCTAACTTATCCTATATTCAGTGATGAGATTTAAAATGTTCCTGCTCTAAGATTTCTGTCAAGACATAAGTACCATAGAAGTTGCTTGCAATCATGTATCTTTGTGTTGTAATTTGTATAGACTGGGTATTTCAACATTCGATCTCCCAAAATTATGTGTCCTTTCACGATTATAGTATTTAATTTTGTGCTATAATAAACTTGATTCCAGTTATAATGCTCTGGAAAGACGAGAGGCTTGCAAGGGAGGGAATCAAGTAACCAAGAAATGCCCACCAGCAGTAAACAAGTCAACAGGGGCTGTCTCAAAAGCTCAGTCTTCTCATGGCTCTCTTAAAACTGATCTTGTATCTCGAAGTAACAATACTCAGACGACCAAGGTATCTCGTCCATCCTCCAGGGAAGGTCCTCGATATGACAAACGGGTAATAGTTGTTTGCTAACTTGGACAATCATGAGAATTCTTTACATTATACTAAAATGCTGAAACTGTTGCAGATTACCGAGTTAAAGCTGTCGGTGGATAGTCTTGAGAAGGAAAGGGATTTCTATTTTACCAAGTTGAGAGATATTGAGATACTGTGCCAATGTCCTGACATCGGAAAGTCACCTGTGAGAACTCTTTTCTTCTACTTTGAATTGTAAGAAGTTGTCTTTCATAAACAACTATAATTTCATCCTTCCCTTATTTTGATAATTATTTGAAGGTTACTGAAGCCATTACAATGATTTTATATGCCGCTGACAATGGCTCGTCGACCGTGGAAGATGCACTAGCGTTACTAACCGGTGGGAAACAATCTAAAGGCTTAAGTCCAATTACTGAGGTACCAGAAGAGACCCCAACACATGTTGAGTCTCAAAAAAGAAAGAACATAGTGAACCATGACCTAGACTCAGCTGCAATCAAATCACTATCTCCGAGGCCAAAGGTAACTGATCCTTCAGATGTACACTGCAGCGCATCTCCTCTGATGACCTACTGAAGTCTAATTTTTTTTGTTCTAGCCATTCGTAACCGAAGTGGTTGTCTCTTACCATTTTGCAAAACATTGCGAACCTGCCAGGGAAGTGGGGAGAAATAGTTATATGGTCAAATATCTTTGTACACCTCATTACATGGCATGAATTCTCACTTATCAATGGCTTTCATAAATCATTTGCTGGGCTTGAAACCTGAAAATAACTGTGGTACACCAAGTTAACAAGAGGGTAAATGAAAATTAATAATTAATAAATAAATGGGCTTTGAATCGATGAACAGAAAACGGCCCATTATGATCGTCCCAATACACCTGGCAGTCTGTCACCGAGCCATATAATTTTTTTTTTGAGCCTGAGCTATACATGGCTGTTTTTTTATTATAAACAAATATGCTATTATTTGGAGTTTTTTTTTAAAAATGACCTTTTTAAGTTTGGTCATTTCAAAATTGATCTTCGAGTTTCACATTTCAAAATTGATCCATTTTTAACGAAATCGGATCTCTGGGATCCGGTTTTTTACGATTTTCAACACACCGGATCCCCAGGATCCGGTTTTCTATATTTTTTACAAAACCGGATCCTCGGGATCTGGTGTTATGTGCGTTTTCGAATGAGAAAACTCCACGTGTTGCGTTTGCACATAACACCGGATCTTGGAGATCCGGTTTTGTAAAAAATACAGAAAACCGGATACTGGAAATCCAGTTTTATTAAAAAAGGATCAGTTTTGAAATATAAAACTGGAGGGAGTCAGTTTTGAAATGGCCAAACTAAAAGGATCATTTTAAAAAAAAATTCTATTATTTGAGGAAACAAACTAATCAAATTAATGATCATTTAGATTTTAGAATTCACTAATTCAGGTAACTGTACGAGCAAAAAAAACTAATTTTAATAAATTTGGTCATCGAAAATGATTACGAAAAATTGATAAAATTATTTTATTAAAAAAGTAATTAGGTTTACAGAGAGTTCTGAAGCGAGCAGCAACACTATCGCCGGCTGCTCCACTCGTCTCTTCTCCGTCAACAGACTGACTCGAGCCCATCAACCTCCACAATCGTCACGTCAACGTTGTTCGACAGTCTTTATGATGGATAGAAAATTTGCGCCTGCCGATAAACCTGTAAGCAAAACGACCGAATTGTTGAGATTTTCTGGTGTTGTCAGTTGATAACCTTGTAGTGCATGTTTGTTGTTAGGCTTTGGTTGACATAGTGAAGCTGACTCAGAAACGAGGAATGGAGGGAAGTCAAGGTGGATGGAAGGATTTTCTGAAAGTTTATGATACGCAGTTTGGTACTTCGTTGAGTGATCCGTCAAAGAGAACAGTTGAAGCTTTGGCTCATTTTGTTAAAACCTTTAGCAAAGAGGAGGATATGAAGGTTATTGTCTAATAGACTTGTGCAATTTTAGTGTTTGAAGTTAATTGGACTTTATGTTGATGATGTTTTGCTTTATTTTGACTCTCAGGCCTTCAAGAAAGTATTAGACTGTCATTCACAAAGGAAGCTCGTGACAAAGGTTCCAGATGGTGAAACCCCTGAGCAGGTATGCAATGACCGAGTTGAATTTTGATTGAATTGGAATATTTAGTTATTATGTAATTAGTTGATGGTTATAGATGTTACAAAAGGAGAAATTTATTGAACGAAAACTCTTACAAAGGAAAACCTCACTAAGACTCTAACTTGTGTTGGAGATCACTCTTTGAACTTGTGATTTGCACCTTACATGACACACCTATTTATACTAATTCATACACCAAATGAATGGCTAGGATCATTTTGATCCAATGGCCAAAAATAGTACATCTAGAAAACTCTACATCTATCTCCCTTCTTCTTGCTCTTCTACACTTCTCCATAATTTTCTAGAAAAATCTTCTCCTTAGATTGGGCTCTTTTCTTTGGGTCTTCTATATGGACTAGACTAGGCATTAGTATTTGGGCTTTAATCTTAATAATAGAAGCTTGTGACAGAGTGTTTGCTTTATATCATGCTATTGGTTGATACCGTTTAGGCATTGTATTTTTTACAATTCTGAAATGCATAGGGTTCTACAATGTGTCAAAATTAAGAGAAAGTTGCTATGTATTTGAAGATTCAGCCTTAAAATCTCCTTTGATGAGAAATTTGACAGCAACTAGAAACAATTAACTACAGAAATATAAATGTAATACTAGGCTATTAACCAGAGGACAGTAAAAAAAAAGACTAAAGGAATATGGTCGATTATAATGTATCATTTGATAGGAATGTCGGACTGCAAGCATCAACAACTTTCTTCTCTTATTTATATAGAAAGAATTTTGCAATAGTTTGGCATAGTGCTGAGATCATTAATGGGAAAAAAAGAAAGAAAAAGAGAGCATATTGTGGCATGAAAAGTGTATTGCTAAGATGAAGGAAGCACGAATTTGTTAGTGATTGTGTGACCTATCTGAGGTTATTCCTAGAGTATAAATATGGTATTCTATTTCAACATGATAGTATTTAGGGTTCCACCATCTTTGCATTCTTGTAACATTGCTTGGTCCTTTTGCAGACTTTGGTACGTTTAACAGTAACACATCCTCATTTCACCGTTGACTATTCATTCCCTACACACGAGGAGGTAAAGATGTTTGCTCCACCATTGTTTTTTGACTATTTTGTTGGGGTGTTTAATTTATTTAAATTTGATGAAGTAGGGCTGGATGGTAACAAAGTTCATGAAAAAATCCAAGAGGCGAAAACCAAATGACATGGTGGCCATTGACTGTGAAATGGTTCGTTGTGAAGATGGGACAGAAGCTTTGGTGAAGGTCTGCGTTGTTAACCGAGATTTACAGGTAATAAGTCACTCTTACCCTTGAACGTGTACTGGACTCTAGATTGATATCTATTTTCTTTCTTCCCCCTCTAGTTTCTTTATTTCCTTTTATTCAGAAGCCAAAAATTTCAATAAGAACGAATGAACGATCTGAACATAACAATAAATTTACTGACACTTGATATCTTTATTGTAATTCTTAGCTTTCGTTTTGCAAGGGCGGCTCAGTGGTAGTCTGTCCTTTATTTCCAGAATAATTTTGTTTTTAGATTGTGATGCAGCTTTTATCATACTCTTTATAAAATTTTCACCCTGATCATGAGTAACTTTTACATGGTTAATGTTTTTAATAATCCAGGTTAAGCTTGATGAACTTGTGAACCCGGGGAAACCTGTTATGGACTACAAAACTCAAATTACTGGAGTCAGTGCCAAAGATTTGGAAGGTGTTTCTTGCACGTTGTCTGATGTACAGGTGGTGTAAACGATTGTGTAACGCTAATTTGAATTTCACATTAGACAGTTTTCTAAATTAATTTGGCTCTATATAGCGAGCCTTGAAGCGGATACTTTCTCGTGGGACCATTTTGATTGGCCATGGCTTAAATAACGATTTGAAAGGTAGGATTACAAATAGAACTTGTTGCTATGGCTAGATATTTGCATGTTTGTTTTCATTGTTTCGTGACTGTAGCATCTCAATGTTCTTTTTAGTTGTGCACAACTGCAGACTTTTAATCAACATCTTACTGACATGATTCTGTGTTCATGATTGGTTACAGCATTGAAGATTGAACATGCCAGAGTCATAGACACCACATATATTTTTAAACATGCTGATGCACCTATTGGTAGGAAACCTTCCCTCAATAATGTGTGCAAGGTAAGCTTAATACCACTTAATATTTTGATATCCACTATATGAATTTTGATGTGAGTAATCAATAACTATGAGGTTCTTTTTCCGTTTTTTATGCAAGATAATTCATCTAGTTGATTTGACTTCGATATATTTATCATATAAACTTTGTAGCATTTAAATTTGTTTGCGTTGACAGTTTGTGTTGGGCTGTGAAGTCCGGAGGCCAGGTGATCCACACAACTGTTTAGATGATGCTCGAGCTGCAATGAAAATTGTACTAGCCAAGATAGAGCGTCGATTGGATGAACCTATTCCATTAGTTCAGGAGGACAAGCATTCAGTATGTTAAACTACGTATATCTCATGTATTGAAAAAAAGTCCTAGGTTTATTCCTTGCAATTACAAATTGCAGATGCTTGGAGTTGGAACAGAATTGGTGAAGCTGTTCATTCATAGAGTTCCAGATTATGTAACGAGCGAGGACTTGTATAGGGTCATCCCTGGTGATCACAAAATTGAAATCCAGGTTGAGCATCTGGCACACATGTTTATATTTCACTTGCGGTCTCTGGTTCATGTCTCTAACTTTGTTAGTGTGCTGGCAGCCAAGGAAATCTGTTGAGATCTATTCTGCTCTGGCCACTTTTCAAAGCATGGAAGATGCAGATATGGCATTTGAATCTGTTTCCGGCATATTTGAAAAGGCATGTTATCTGCCCTCTATAACATTTATCTACTTAGTGAATGCGCCAATGCGGTACCCATCAAGTCATCAACAATGATGCCATGTACTTCATGAAGTACCTAATTTACATGGATGAAGTGTTTTGTGCTGCGAGGCAAATGACAGGGGTTTCTCAAATTGATTACCCCAAATTTATGTTCATTTTTGCCTAAGCCTAATTGTTACGTGGTGGTTATTTCTGTGCTGTAGTAAAAGTATTTACTCAATACACTAGTGTGCCAGTGCTAGGTGTTGACAAAATCTGTTTTCTTTTTTTGCAGGATTCATGTGGAATGTCTCAAAAATTGGTGACTTTCAAATGTATCGCGGGAAAGACTTGCAGTATTTATGTTCGGAAAATGGCACTTGACTCTAATGGTCAAGATTCCTCGAAGAAAAGAACAGTCCAGGATCTGGAGGCGATCTCCAATGATTGCAAGAAAGTAAAGACAGAGCAAGAGGATGATCCCAAGAAAGAGATAGAAAAGTTGAAAGAACTGCTACTTGAGCTAAAGGATCAGCACCATCAAGATAACATCAAGGAAATAGAAAATTTGAAGCAGACATTGCGTCAAAGAGATCATGAGATTTCAACCTTACATAAGATAATAGCCTCCCTCACCAGTAGTCAAGGTCTTTAATGAACACTAATCAACGGCGTATTTATTCTGTCAGCGATACAATATTAGCTGACACTTATATCCGCGACTAAGAAGAGCTGATGGATGAAAAAGTGAGTTGTATCATTATGCTTCTGCTGCGAAAGAGAAAATGAAGCTGCAATTTTATTTGATGCTTGCAATTATGTATTATCGGTAGGAAATTTTGTGGGGCAGTAGCTAGCCAGTAACATTGTTTTAATTATATTTCCTGCGATCGAAGAAAAATGCTTAGTTATTCTCATCAATGGTTAACACAAGAGGATCTACCGAAAGGTGGCTGGATCCGAACCTGCAGTCCTTTGATATAAGATAACCTGATGGTGAGGATTACAAGATAGGTTTGTTCTTTTCATGTCCAGTTATGTTGTCAAGTAGTATAAATATGTGTTGCTCGCTGTCTACATTTCATCATTCATCAGCATCCGTCTAGTACTAATCAGTGTGATAGAAAAATGGAGCGGAGAATTTCTTTTCTTTATGTGACTCTAATGATGTTTGTTGTCAGTACTTGTGTGATAGCGAGGAAGCTGGGTGGTGCTGATGCCGTCGTCAACGGCTATGTGGTCTCTGAACCAGTAAGCAGCACAGGAAGCAACGGGTATGTGGTCTCCGAGCCCGTGAGCTACGCTGCAAATGGCTACATAGTTTCCGAACCAGTAAGTGCGCACCTTACTGGTGGCAAAAAAGGTGGAGTTTTCGAATCAGTAAATGCGCACTTTACAGGTGGCAAAAAAGGTGGAGTTTCTGAACCAGTAACTGCGCACTTTACAGGTGGAAAAAAAGGTGGAGTTTCCGAACCAGTAAATGCGCACTTTACAGGTGGCAAAAAAGGTGGAGTTTCCGAACCAGTAAGTGTGCACTTTACAGGTGGCAAAAAAGGTGGAGTTTTCATACCAGTAAGTGCGCACCTTACTGGTGGCAAAAAAGGTGGAGTTTCCGAACCAGTAAATGCGCACTTTACAGGTGGCAAAAAAGGTGGAGTTTCCGAACCAGTAAATGCACACTTTACAGGTGGCAAAAAAGGTGGAGTTTCCGAACCAGTAAGTGCGCACCTTACTGGTGGCAAAAAAGGTGGAGTTTTCGAACCAGTAAGTGCGCACTTTACAGGTGGCAAAAAAGGTGGAGTTTCCGAACCAGTAAGTGCGCACTTTACTGGTGGTAAAAAAGGTGGAGTTTCTGAACCAGTAAATGCGCACTTTACAGGTGGCAAAAAAGGTGGAGTTTCCGAACCAGTAAATGCGCACTTTACAGATGTCAAAAAAGGTGGAGTTTCCGAACCAGTAAGTGCGCACCTTACTGGTGGCAAAAAAGGTGGAGTTTTCGAACCAGTAAGTGCGCACTTTACAGGTGGCAAAAAATGTGGAGTTTCCGAACCAGTAAGTGCGCACTTTACAGGTGGTAAAAAAGGTGGAGTTTCCGAACCAGTAAATGCGCACTTTACAGATGGCAAAAAAGGTGGAGTTTCCGAACCAGTAAGTGCGCACCTTACAGGTGGCGGAGGTGGTGAATGTGAAGATGGTGTTGTCAACGGCAATGTGATCTCCAAGCCGGCAAGTGACACTAGCAGCAATGGCTATGTGGTCTCCGAGCCTGTAAGCTATTCAGGAAGCAACGGCTACGTGGTCTCCGAACCAGTAAGCTACTCTGGAACTAAATCAAACCCAGGAAACGGTGGAGGAAATGGTGCAGGAGGCGTTGGTGGCAATTGACGGAAAGGCGAAGCTGGACTTGAATCTTTCAGTTATCCATTTTAAATAAAAGGAAAATAACATAGATGGGCCTAGATGATCAGGCCCATGGTAGTCGGCCCAAAATAAGTGGCAGCATGTAAAACAACTCTTTGGGTTTTGTGTAACTTTGACCTTTCAATTAGTATATGTTGCCTTGGAGAGAAAGGATTCGGTACAAAGTCCAAATTATTACAAAATACAAAATTATCCCAACCCTTCATTTTTCATGCATGTTTGTATTTATGCAAGTACATCTTCGTCATGACCTTCAACCTCGTCACTCTCACTCCATGCATGCAGGGGCGAAGCCAGGAATCAAAAGTTACCAGGGCTGGAAAAAAAGTTATAGTGACGCAAATTTTTTTTTGAGGTTTGGAACCCAATGGGAGGCTCATCCTCACGCCTTTTTTATTATGTCTGCCAAAGCACATTACAAATACAACTAGCTAAATTTAACCCTTCGAGGTCCACTCATTTCAAACTCCGCAATTACATCAACAATTTCAAATTTGTTCTGATGTTGTGTGAAGATTGACAAAATCATAATCAAATTATGATTGACAAAATCACTTCAAAGTTCAAAATAAGATAGTAAAAAAACAATTACCATCACATTGTTCATTCTAGCAACTCGTACACTAACATCCTGAGCAAAGATCCAAAACATAATTAAGCAGATACAAACAACAAATAAAAAACTAAAAGAGTCGCATAATGGACAATGGTCCTCATTACAAAATTCACATCTCAGAAACCTAACAAATCACTAAAACTCAAATTAATCAATTCAACCAAAAACCTAAAACCCAATCTAAATAATCAAATGCGAAGATGGACATACCTTGAGGCTTGAGCAGTTGAGCTTGAATAATTTCAGTCAATCTAAGAGTAAGAAGAACCGAGAGGAAGAACAGTCTGTTCTGAACCGATCGAGCGATGAAGAAGAAGAGAAGAATCGAGAGGAATCAATCCATGGCCAGGCTCCAAGGAATCGATCTGTTCGGAGTCCGAGCGAAGAACAGACGACTTGTGAATTTTGATTTCGACTTCCTGAGCAACTTCCGAGTTCCGAGTTCCGAATTCCGAACGACTTCAGAGATGATGCATTTAGGAATTAGGAATTAGAAAAAAAAACCCAAAAGTTAC
Organism: Rhodiola kirilowii; assembly: GCA_033675215.1. Lineage (NCBI taxonomy): Eukaryota > Viridiplantae > Streptophyta > Magnoliopsida > Saxifragales > Crassulaceae > Rhodiola > Rhodiola kirilowii. The sequence goes on along the minus strand of CM066203.1, from coordinate 2,400,849 downwards.
TCGGGCTGCAGCCCGATAATGTTTGTTCATGGCTTCGCCCCTGCATGCATGCATGCATTACACGCCTGAATTCTCCAGATTCATCCATCTTTGAGTCATGCATGCTTTCCATCTGTGATTCGTTAATCGGGGTAGCAGCGAATGCTTGATTTTATACGCCTGGGTACCACCTTTGCCACGTCATCCGGATCATGCAACACAATTTATCATGCATTCAGATTTATTATTCCATGGTGTCTGCTTGTCTTGTTTGTTAAAGATAAGTTTTATTATGAGTTTAATTAGTTAATTAGTAGTGGGTTATGGGTCGGTTACTTTTGTAAAGGCAATATATGTCTAGGTTTTTTTCATTCGACAATAACAATTTAGTTTTACAGTATTTCTGCTTTCCAATCATAACAAGGGTTAATTTTAGATATGCCATTTTCTGAGTTTCATATTTCACAGATGCCATAGATTTGAGTTTTATTTCACAGATGTCATAGCTTTCATTTTTGTGCACATGTGGATGCTGAGTTGGATAAAAATGGGCCTCATGGACCATAAAATTGATAGTGTGGCAATGACGTGGAAAAAATTAATAAATTAATATAAAAATTCAAAAACTCAAAAATTTTATAAAAAGGAATATGTTTAAATTTGATGTTTAAAAAATATGTCCAAATAAAAATTTATTTGTAGCAGAAATTTGCAAAATAAAAATAAAAATATATTTCATTTTGTGTTTAAATTTTTTTAAAGTTTGTAATTTTTATTTATCAAATAATTTATATTCCTTTTTTGTATTTTTATAAATTTTTTGAGTGTTTGAATTTTATCTTATCTGTTTGTGATGAATCAGTTTGTTAGATAAATTTGTAGGGAACATACAAAAATTCAAAAACTCAAAAATTTATAAAAATACAATTTTTAATAAAAAGGAGTCATGCATCTTTGAGTCATGCATGCTTTCCATCTGTGATTCGTTAATCGGGGTAGCAGCGAATGCTTGATTTTATACGCCTGGGTACCACCTTTGCCACGTCATCCGGATCATGCAACACAATTTATCATGCATTCAGATTTATTATTCCATGGTGTCTGCTTGTCTTGTTTGTTAAAGATAAGTTTTATTATGAGTTTAATTAGTTAATTAGTTGTGGGTTATGGGTCGGTTACTTTTGTAAAGGCAATATATGTCTAGGTTTTTTTCATTCGACAATAACAATTTAGTTTTACAGTATTTCTGCTTTCCAATCATAACAATAACAAGTGGTATCAAGAGCAATCGATCCTTCTTCCGCCGGCAGTAACGGATTCGTGTAGAGAAGCAAGTAAGAAGTCGATTAATATTTAGTGATGTTGAGACGAAGCAGCGATTACCGGCAGTTAGGTGACGAAGTTGAGCCGCGCATCCGAGAAGCCGAGGCGAATTGCAACACCACCGATTAAGAGCACAGCAAGAGTCCTAGCAAGCGTAGATGGTGGCGATGCTGACGCTGCCGAACAACAGAAGATGTTGATCCGCTGCTAAAATTGGTTTGGATGCGCTGAAACAGATTACGCTAGAGTGATGGGTCAGAAATTCTGGGTTATGGGTTGAGTGTGTTCAGTAGATCCGCAGATTCGAACGGAGCAACGAAACCGAGAGAAGCCAGGGTCGCGCGCAGGCGGATTTGGATCTGACGCTGTGAAAAGTTACACAGTTACACCTGTTGCTTTCCCTGCACCAAATGATTTGGATTTTAATGATGATGGTTTGGTTACAGACATCAACAATGATGAACCACCATGTTTTGATACTGAAAATCCAGATGATCCAGTGTTTTATGAAGAGACAGACTCTAATATTCAGCAGGAAAGTCATTCAGCAGCACCAGATACTATGATTAATTTACCTGTTTCTGATATTGCTCCTTCCATTGCTGTGTCTGACTCTATCAGAAAATCCACCAGACCTCGTAAACCTCCAGCTTGGACTAAGGATTATATATGCAATACAGTGATCCAGAAAACATCACCACACAAGTTGGATAAATTTGTGTCTTATTCCAAATGTGCTCCACATCATAGTGTATTTGCCCTGGCTATTTCCAGCATCAAAGAACCTACATCATTCACTCAGGCCAGTAAATATACTAAATGGTTGGAGGCTATGAACAAACAGATTACAGCACTTGAGTCGAACAATACTTGGGTATTGACTGATTTGCCAAGGGATAAGACACTGGTGGACTGCAAGTGGATATACAAGATTAAATACATGTCTGATGGCACAGTTGAAAGATTTAAAGCCAGGCTGGTAGCTAGAGGATTTACTCAGGTGGAGGGACTGGACTATCATGAAACGTTCGCCCCTGTAGCCAAGATGACAACTGTGCGATGTTTGTTAGACATTGCAACTGCTAGAAATTGGCCTTTACATCAACTAGATGTGGACAATGCCTTCCTCCATGGTACTCTTGAGGAAGAGGTATACATGAAACTTCCACCAGGTTTTATAAGAAAGACAAAGCAGCTGGGAAAGTATGCAAACAGGTGAAGAGCATATATGGACTTAAACAAGCGAGCCGACAGTGGTTTGCAAAGTTCAACAATTCCTTGGTTGAATTTGGCTTCACTTCTAGCATGAATGACTACTCATTGTTTACACTGAAGAGAGGCCATATTTTTCTGATATTACTCGTATATGTGGACGATGTGATTATTACTGGGAACTCAGAGACACTCATCACTGAAGTTAAACAATTCATTCATCAGAAGTTCAGAATCAAAGATTTTGTGCGTTTAGCACAGAACGTCGTCGTCCCGTGATCTGTATATCTTCCCTCCTTCAACTCAAATCTCTGTAACAAAAATATTCCCAAAAATACAAACCCTAAGCTTTCCCCAAAATCACCGATTCGATTTTTGTAACCGGAGGTCTAGCACTGATGATGAATACTCACCTAGAACTCACCGAGAGGTCGAAGGCAAGGTGAACCCAGTCTAGAGGATGCTGCGAGAAGAGAATTCACCTCGAGGACACCTGGATTCGATTAACAGATATGAGAGAGGAAGATGAGATTTAGCAGGAAAATATCTTTTCTGTATATTTCTTACGCACACCTCTGGTGTTTACATAAAGACACTGAACCGTTAATTCAAACCGAGTTACAAAATTAAAATGAACTAAATACTGAACCACAGAATCAGACTTTCCTATCACAATACTCTCCTGTCGACAACATCCTTGTCCTCAAGGATGAAACTCGGGGTACTTGCCAATGAAATCCTGGTAAAATTCCCAAGTTGCTTGCTCTGTCGGAAATCCTTTCCACTTGACAAGTACCTTTGTGGCAGCTGCATTACGACGTTTGCTAACCTTCCTGTCGAGGATGGTCTCCGATTCTTTGGTCTTTCCCAAGTTGAGCAAGTACTTGGGCAATTCAGGTGGTTTGGTAGGAGGTGTAGGGCACAACTTTAGTTGGCTAACATGGAAAACATCATGGATAGCGGCTGTAGGAGGTAAGTCAAGCTTGTATGCCACTGGGCCGGCGCGATCAGCTATGCGGAATGGTCCATAGAAACGGGGGGACAGCTTGTGCGGAATTCTGGTTTTCAAGGAGTGTTGTTTGTATGGTTGCAACTTAAGATAGACATAGTCTCCCACTTTGAATTCCCGAGCAGAGCGATGCAAATCTGCATATTGCTTCATTCGGTTTTGGGCTCGAAGGAGATGAAATTTCAGCATAGAGATGATTTCCTCTCTTTTCTGCAAGCTGCGATCAATCAGTTTACAAGAACTTTCACCTGGGAGGTATGGTAAATGGATAGGTGGTGGTTGTCCGTACACAATCTCGTAAGGAGTGCTGCGGATGGCGGTGTGAAACGTAGTATTGTACCACCATTCCGCTAATGGAAGCCACTTGCTCCATGTGTGGGGAGCATCGGATGTCATGCACCGAAGATAAGTTTCTAGCGTCTTATTAGTGACTTCAGTTTGCCCATCGGTTTGAGGATGGTAGGCGGTGGAAAAATTCAGGTCGACTCCATGAACTCTTTTAATTCTTTCCAAACTTGGCTTAAGAAAATAGGGTCTCGATCGCTTATAATTGACTGTGGCATACCATGCAACTTGAAAATATTATCCATGTATACTTGGGCAACTTCTATAGCAGTGTAGGGATGAGAAAGTGCCAAGAAGTGGGCATTTTTACTCAGTCGGTCAATAACTACCAAGATGCAATGCTTGTTCAGGGAGGGTGGTAGCCCTTCAATGAAATCCATGCTGATGGACTGCCAAACACCCTCTGGTACTGGTAAAGGTTGTAATAGCCCAGGTTTAGCAGATAAGTCATATTTATTCTTCTGGCAAGTAGTGCAATTTCGCACATAATTCTGGACTTCAGTGCTCATTTTAGGCTAGTAAAAGACCGATTTGATCCGGTGGAGGGTAGCATCTCGACCTGAATGACCTCCTAAAGCTGAATCGTGGAGCCATTTGAAGATATGAAGTTTAATTGCAACGTCATTGCCAATAACCAACTTCCCTTTGTACCGTAGTTCATCATTTGTATAAGTGAACCGAGGGTGAGTGGTCGGATCAACTTGTAACTCTGAAATTATTTTACGGAGGTGAGGATCGGTCTGCCAAAGAAGTTGAATAGAGTCGTAAAATCCTTGGCGGGCTTGTGAAAGCGTAATCTGCAGTAGCTGGGAACCGGTAACTCGAGACAGTGCATCAGCGGCGTAATTTTCTTTGCCCTGTTTATATTGTATTTCGAAGGAATACCCCATGAGTTTAGATAACCACATATGCTGAAATGGGGTAGTGTTTTTTTTTTAAACTGGACGGAGCCAGTGCCTTTATTAGATAAGGATCCAAAAAGCCTGGATCGTGGCACAGTACAAAAAGCCCTCAAGCGCCAGAGGAAGGTTATAGACCCTTAACCCCTTAAAAACGCCGAACAGGCTAAAGCTAAGGAGTTCGACTAGAACTTACAAAGAGAGTGAGGCAATAGAAGGATGAGAGGGGACCTACTAAGAGACCTGCACAGCCAAACTAACGCCTATACAAAGTTATACATACGGGCATATGTAGACAGGTTCCCGCCGATTGTTACCTCGTGGCGAGCCTGGAAGAAGAGTACGAGGACCCTCGTGGACCTGCGCATCCCCAGCATCTCTATTGTTTCGGCACCATAGCGGGAGCTGAAGATAATCACTGATGAGTGCCACTCGCACTGCTTTAGGCATCCCCTTCATATTGTAATAAATGTGACCGGAGGTCTCCTGGAAACACATGGCAATGGCGGCGTCATTTATTTCCGGGGCAATTTTCATAATTCTGGCCAAGCCAACTAGTTTCCTCGCTTCACGCCAACGTGGGGTAGTAACTTTCTGTTCCAGGAGATATTTGAGACTCTTTTGATCAGTCTTAATAATAAATGGTCTATGAGTGAGATAAGAGCTCCATGTCTGAATTGCATGTACCACTGCCAACAGTTCTTTTTCATAAACAGAAAGTGATTGATGTCGAGGGCCAAGTGCTCGACTAATATAGCAAATAGGGTGATGTTCCTGCATGAGGACAGCTCCTATGCCTGTGTTAGAAGCATCTGTTTCCACCACAAATTCTTTGTCGAAATCAGGTAAGGCCAACACGGGTGTAGATGATAAGGCATGCTTGAGATTACTGAATGATTCATCAGCTTCAGTCCTCCACAAAAATCCATCCTTCTTGAGAAGGTTAGTTAAAGGTCGAGCTATAATACTGTAATTTCTAATAAATTGTCGATAATAGTTAGCCAAACCGAGAAAGCTTCTAAGCTGTTTGTGATTAATAGGCGTCGGCCATTGCTGTATGATCTTAATTTTTCCAGGATCAGTACTAACACCTTCAGCGGAAATAAAGTGGCCCAGATATTCTACCACTGTTGCTCCAAAGGTGCATTTGGAGAATTTGAGATATAATTGATGCTTCCTGAGAATAGAAAATACTGAGTTAAGATGTTGAATGTGATCCTCCCAAGTAGAGCTGTAGACCAATATATCATCAAAGAATACAAATAAAAATTTTCGAGCCACATCTCGGAACACATGGTTCATCAGCCCTTGAAAGGTACATGGAGCATTTGTCAAGCCGAAAGGCATTACCAGATACTCGTAATGGCCAGAATGTGTTTTGAATGCTGTTTTGTAAACATCTGGCGGAGCCATTCGTAGCCGGTGGAAGCCAGCTCTAAGATCCAGTTTGGAGAAGTATTTCGATCCACCCAGTTCATCAAGCAAGTCCTCCAATAAGGGAATTGGGTATTTATCTTTAATAGTCTGCTTATTTAGGCCTCTATAATCAACACATAATCTCCAAGAGCCATCTTTCTTTTTGACCAGAACCACTGGTGAAGCATATGGGCTGGAACTATATTGAATAATGCCCTGAGTTGACATCTCTTGAATAAGTTTATCAATAACTGTCTTTTGCATTGTAGAGTACCTGTATGGTCTTTGATTAATAGGGTTGGCACCTTCCACCAATGGGATTTGGTGATTAAAACCTTCTCTGAATGGAGGTAACTCAACTGGTTCCTCAAATAAATCACAATATGAAGATAATAAATCTTGTAGTTGCATGTCCTTGCTCATATCAGCTCCAGTAACAGATATATGTGAAAGAAATCCCCTTGGTGCCAATGTGAGATCATCAGTTGTGCTCTCTGGGAGTTCTCGAATTTGTAACAGTGCAATTTGAGGTCCCTGTAACATTAGTTTGTTGAGACTACTTCCTTTGATTGTTTTGCAACTAGATTTAGTTACTCCTCTTAGTACATGTTTCTGGCCTCCAATAGAAAATTCCATCCGAAGATTAGAAAAATCCCACCATATAGGGCCCAATGTGGTGAGCTATTGAACTCCCAAAACCAAGTCGCAACAGTCTAACGGGAGGGTTCTAACATTGGTGGTGAATGTATAGCCTTGCAGCTTCCAAGAAAAATCAGTGCTGATATCATACTGTTTCCATTAGCCGCTGCAACGGGCATAGGCTGAACTGCCTCAAGTAAACAGCCAAGGTCTTTCACAGTTTTCAGATCGATGAAGTTATGCGTGCTGCCTGGATCAATCAGTATATATAGCTTTCTTTTCCCATGTTGTCCCACCACTCTCATGCAATTGAAGGTAGTGGAACCATCCAAAGCATTGACCGAAATAGTCAGAGAGTTATCCGTAATCTCCCCTGATGACTCCTGTACTTGTGCCAATTCAGCATCATCATCTGAATCGTCATTAGTATCACTTTCCATAATATAAATCTGTGAGTGTTTGTGCTTTAAATGGTGGCCCGGTGAATAAGGCTCGTCACAGAACATACATAGGCCTTTTATCCTTCTGTTTTGCATCTCCTCGTAAGAGAACTTCCGAGCTGGTCTGTCACTGTTAGACTTGGGGAAATTGGTTGCAGGGAAGGGGGGTCGAGGTTGGAATGATTTGGTAATATCTGGCGTGGGCAGGAGGGGTGGGGACGAGTTTTTGTAGGTGTTTGGTGTTTGGGATTTCTGGTATGGATTGAAGGGAGCTCTTGAGTATTTCTGGGGGGTCTGTTGGAGGGATGATTCATGTAAGCGAGCGATTCTGGCGGCCTCTGCAACTGTGGTGGGGTTAAACTGTCTAACATGTAGTGCCAAGTGAGGATTCAGGTTAGTCAGAAAAATACTCAAGGCGTGAGGCACTGATAAAGACATACGTGTAAGAGCACATTCAAATTTGTCTAGTTAGTCTTCTACGGATTCATTAGACTGCTTCAGACTAACCAAATCTGCTAATGGATCATCAAACAGTTTTTCGAAACGGGTAGACACAGCAACAATATATTCCGGCCAAGAAGGAAATTGGTTAAAACGAGTGGTCATATAGTTATGATGCCACTGTAAAGCCTTACCTTCCATGTGTAGTGACGCGAGACGAACTTTGAGTTCAGGAGCAGTGCTGTCCAAGAGGAAAAACTGCTCGCACCGGTAGATCCATTCCTTGAGTAGACTACCATCAAACTTTGGGAACTCCACTTTAGAGATCCGTGTAGCGAGACCTCCAGGTAGGGGTGGGATACGCTGAATATCCGGTGGTTGCATGTAACCAAACCCAGCTAAATCCGGAGGGTCCGTTCGTCTATTGGTTAGGTTCGAAGTTCCTGAGATGGAGCTGTTAGGGTCTTGCGGGAGTGGGGGCTCGGTTTGGGACAGTCTCTGAGAGATGAATCCTTGTAAAAGTTCCTTGATTCCTGCTAGTTCCTCCTTCATTTCCTGAGCACGATCCTCAGATTGTTTGCGGACTTCCTCAAGTTGTCGATTCATCTCGATCATCGATTGAGCACGAGTTTGCGCTTCAGCCATGGGTTTAGGGCACGAGGACGTCGAATTTGATACCAATGTAACCGGAGGTCTAGCACTGATGATGAATACTCACCTAGAACTCACCGAGAGGTCGAAGGCAAGGTGAACCCAGTCCAGAGGATGCTGCGAGAAGAGAATTCACCTCGAGGACACCTGGATTCGATTAACAGATATGAGAGAGGAAGATGAGATTTAGCAGGAAAATATCTTTTCTGTATATTTCTTACGCACACCTCTGGTGTTTACATAAAGACACTGAACCGTTAATTCAAACCAAGTTACAAAATTAAAACGAACTAAATACTGAACCACAGAATCAGACTTTCCTATCACAATTTTCTCCGTTTCCGTTCATTCAATTGCGACTTCCGATCGTCAATTGGAGCTCCGTCGAGCTCGTTTCTCAACCATAACCTACCTGACGGGTGTAGACCGCTGTGGGGAGGCCGCAATGAGTATAGTGAGAGCGGTTTTATAGCGGTGAAGAGTTTTTAGTACGATGATCGAGTGATGCTGACAGTGAAAGCAGTTACGGCTTTGCTGGGATTTAGAATTTTTGTTGATCTGAAAAGGTGTGTGACAGGTGAAGAAAAATGAGCAGAAATGTCTGATGATGAAGATAGTCATGAACAGTAACAAGTAGTGGCTTTGAAAGAAAAAGTCTTTTGAGAAAGCATTAGACAATGTGTTTGGCAAGGATGGTTGGCGAGTTCAAATCGAAATGTTTTTTTTTGAAGTTAAGGAAAGGACCAAGAGAAGGAGAAGCGAGAAAGGAAGAAGATGTGTCATGGTTATCCCGGACAACCCATCGGCCGGACGTCACTGTGGTTGAGGGGCACAATTTCAGAGACGACGTGAATAGTCGATTGAGTTCCGTTTCTGACTGTGCAGTGATGGTGTTGCCGGAGAGGATTGAGAGATTCAAGGCCTCGCAACGATTGAGCCAGAGCCGACTGGCGGTCTGTCTGCTGCTAGTCAGAAGAATGAGCCGATTGAGCCAGGGCCGACTGGCGGTCTGAGATGAAAATGAAAGCGTCGTCTGGCATTGAGATGAAAATGGTGAAGAATCAGATTGGTGTTGCGCGAGAACTATTCGATGAGATGCCATTTGAATAATATTGTGTCTTGGAGAGAGATGACGATGGGCCTAATCATGCCGGGCGTTTTGGTCCTGTGGCTGCTGTCATTGGTTTGTGCTTTCTCAGGCGTGTTAAATGAGACTTGATGGTTCATGAGAATTCAGCCTTCCAGAGGTGATGGATTTAGAGTTTGATTGCTTGCAAATGCATGGGTGAGAGCTCCGATCCGGTTCTCAAAGATGGGAAGCTGAGACATATGCCACATATGGGTGCAGAGATGAGAATTCAGCGTTGAGGTGGCAGATGAAGATGAAGTGTTTGAAAGAGTGTGCTACTGGGACGGAGTTCCATGATAGCTGGAGAATTCCAAGTCGGTTTTCTGGTGGTACATGAGGCATGAAGGTAGAGGTGGTCCAAATATAAGGTTTGGCAATGTGATCAATTGTGTATAATGCAGTTGATGATGACATGAGTGCCGTCATTGACGCTGGACTAAGGGAGTTGCAGAAAGAAAGAGAGGAGGCCTCGATTGTTCTGTGAGAGTGAAACACAGTAAGTTTGGAGGTACTGAGGTCTCATTTGGAATGACATTTTGAATTTGAAAGGCTACAAAGGAGTGGTGGCGACTTCCTATGGCGGGCTAGCATCAGTGGAATGATGAGTGACTGCGGATACGCTGGAGACAGATTGCTGCTGTGATCTATCAAAGCGGATTAATGAAACCCAAGTGTCGAGTCGCAATAATTTGTTTGAGGAGAAGGTGGCTCATTTGCCGTGGATTGTTCGTAAAAGAATGAGCACCTAACTGAAGATGTTATTTTTGGAGTAATTCATTGGACTCAGCTGCTGATAGGTGTGACGAGCCAACACTCGAATGCAATGATAAAAGGGGTTAGTTCATGTTGTGCAGATGGCAACTAGGAGGATTAGACAATGCCAAAGATAAAGTGAAGCGTGAAAGTGCTGAAGTTTATGATGTGACAGCTAGAAATTAGTTTCTGAGGCAGAGATTATCGTCAATTAATTTGAGGGATGGATGGATTGGAATTGAAGTTGTTTCCCTGAAGAAGTGGCCATGGTCTGATAGCAATGGTTCATGTGTGCATGAGATAGTGAGTAATTGGGTTGAATCAAGTGACTCAACTATCAAGTTATGGTCCTTGTATTGAGACGAGGATAATGAGGAAGACGGGGTCAGTGTGTTGGCTGATTAATTGGGAGAAACAATTCATAGTTGAATTGTTAAGAGAACATATGGAGAACTCATGCTGTTAAGGTACTGGTAAAGATTTTTTTGTTCTTCATTGTGAGTGCGAGTTCTTAATGAATCTACACTTATCGAGAACAAGCCAGTAGTTGACATGACGTCGAGATGGAGACGAGGCGAAGATTGGTTGATGGGCAATTAAGAGTGTGCTCAGGAACTAGAGTGAAAACCTATGAGGAAGATAAGTTACTTACCTAGTACGGTAAGTAAAGTCTATGAGAGAAGTAGACTTGGTTTCTAGTCACACTTGTTGAGGAGATGACTCATATTGCGGTATCGAGGAGTGGCGCTAGAGGAGCGGCCTAGGAGAAGAATCCATGAGAGAGTTGATGGTCAAGATAACCAGTCAATAGGAAACAGTTGAGGAGCCCAGCCAAGGAATATCGAGATCGCATTGTAAATCGAATATTAGCATATTCAGTTTAAGGGAGGGTGTTAAATATAAGTTTTATTATGCGTTTAATTAGTCAATTAGTAGTGGGTTAATGGTTTAGCCGTTACTAAAATAATGGGTCGGTTACGTTTGTAAACACAATATACTAAGTTTTTTTTCATTCGACAATAACAATTTAGTTTTACAATATTTCTCCTTTCCAATCACAACATTGTTCCCATCGGTATTGTGTGTAACACAGGATGATCCGCACCATTAGAACCTGCAGTCTTTTGAGATTACGTAATGGTGAGGATTCCTTATTAAATAGCTAGGGTTGATCTAGGAGTGGCAAAACGGGTGGGCGGGCGGATTGTAAACTGTTAGCGGGTTAAGCGGGTCAAACTTGTTAAAACTCGTTTAACGTTAGCGGGTTAAGCGGGTTTACCCGGTTAACCTGTTTAGCATGTTTAACCTTTTTAGTCTAAAAAGATTATACTTGTTTCATTGTCAAATAATAAAATTATAGTGTGAGAGATTCCACAATGTATGACAAAGATACATGAATCATCGTTGAACCAAGTCAATGTTGAATGATGCAAGCGAAGAAACATGTCAACTTGCTCAGAGTTTGAATAGAAATGTCAACAAACAAATTAGAGGATATGTTTCATGTTTTTCATCCTTGAGTTTAACCATAAGAAAAATTCGTAGATGTTTTTTATATTGGTTAAAAAAATTGTAATGTATCACTATTTAATATTTCAAAAAATCATATCAACATTATCTAAATATTTATTTAAAATATATTACTAACTTAAAATAATACAATATATTTGATAATTTATATATTTATTATATAAATTTTTTATTAAATAAATAAAAATATATAATAATGTAAATGGGTTTAAACGAGTTTCAAGTTTATTCAATCAGTTAAGTAAACGGACGGATTTTTCACGGGCGGTTAACGGACAAGTAATATGTAACGGATTAGATTGACACCTCTCGTTGATTTTTTTTTCATAAAGTAGTAAAAATATGTGTTTGCTTGCTGTGTTCATTTCATATCCATCAGCCAATTGTATCGTACTCTCTATACTAATCAATGTGATCAAAAAAAATGGAGCAGAGAGGTGTTCCTTTCTATTTCTTTAAGTGATTCTGATGCTTGTTGTCACTTGTGTGGCAGCGAGAAAGCTGGCCTGTGGCCATGGTGGAGGAGGCGTTGGTATTGATGGCTATGTGGTCTCCGAGCTCGTGAGTTAACGCCATACTGGTGATGCCTTCGTCAACGGAAATGTGATCTTCAGGCCCAAGCCACCAAGCTACACTAGCAGCAATGGCTATATGGTCTCCGAATCCATAAGCTACACTGAAACTAAACCACACCTTACAGACCGGGTGAAGGAAATGCTCAGTAATCCACATACATTTTGCATAACACATCATCTAATAACATAGCATCAATGTTGGTTATCAAATTCCAAATACCTAAAACCGAATATTGGTTATCAAATTCCAAATACCTAAAACCGAATAATGAAGCCGTGAGGCTTAAAACTGCTTAGTAATCCACATACATATTGCATAACACATCATCTAATAACATATCATCAATGTTGGTAATCAAATAAAAGATGTCTCTCTGAAACCCTAACGAGGGTTTAAATAGAAAATACAAAAACTAAATTTGGAAATAAAATCTGAATAACAAACTAAAAAAACTACTAAATTGTTATTTAGCAGCCTTAAACTCTCCTGCATCACAATAGAAGCCAATCTTGCTCAGTAATCCACAGACATTTTGCATAACACATCATCTAACATAGCATCAATGTCGGAGGTTACGAGTTCAATGCAACGAAATTGCTGTAGTTGTATGGAAAATTTGGGTGTCTGGAGGACGCACTTCTCATGTTTGATAAAATGACCCACAGAAATTTGTACTCTTGGAAAGCCATTTTGGATGCGCATGTTGATAGTGGTTTGAATGAAGAAGCTTGTTTCTACTTTGTCAGTCTCTTAAACAATGAGGAATGTGGTTTAGAGTTTGTGTTTCCTGTGGTGTTGAAGGCTTGTAGTGGACTTGGAGCAGTGGAGTTAGGAAAACAGGTTCATGGGATGGTGATAAAATACGGATTTGTTGGCAATTTGTATGTGGGTAATGCTTTGGTTGATATGTATGGTAAATGTGGAGCATGAGAGGTGCTAAGGAGGTTTTTGTGGCGATGTTGCAAAAGGATTGTGTAACATGGAATTCGTTAGTTTCAGCTTGTGCTGCAAATGAAATGGCTTATGATGCTTTGTGTTTTCTTGAAATGTTGTTGGAGTTTGAGAATCTGACACCCAATGTCATTTCTTGGAGTGCAGTTATCGGTGGGTTTTCGCAGAATGGATACGACAGGGAAGCCATGGAGTTGATGTCTAAAATGTTAGTGGCGGGAGTTAAACCGAATGAACGAACTCTGGCTAGTGTTCTTCCTGCTTGTGCAAGATTGACAAGCTTAACTCTTGGGCAAGAACTCCATGGCTACATCGTCAGACATGGATATTTGAGTAATTCATTTGTTGTCAATGAATTAGTTGATGTTTATAGAAAATGTTTCGAAATGGGGACTGCTTTCAAAATATTCTCCAATTACTCTATTAAGAATGAGGTTTCATTCAATACAATGATAGTTTTTTTTATTTTAATAAACAATACAATGATAGTTTTTTTTTTTGATTACATTGGTTAGTAAGTTAAGTTAGTTAGTGTTAGATGAGGTTTGAAACCGGAAGGCACGGAGGCACCGGGTGAGTTTGCCCACTGGGCCAAACTCTAACCTCAACAATACAATGATAGTTGGTTACAGTGAAAATGGAGAACCTTGTAAAGCAAGAAAATTATTTGATGAAATGGAAATTGAAAAAGTCAACGCCATTGTGTTTGACTGAAAGGTAATGCTGGGAGTCTTGGGCTTTGACCTTTCAGACTTCAGTTACTGTATTTATCTATTTTAATAAAAGGAAAATATCAATAATAAATAAAAAAAGGAAATTAATACAAATGAGCCTCGATGATCAGGGCCAAATAAGTGGCAGACCGAGGCCCAAATTACTTATTTTTTGCTTTCTTTATTGGCCCTATTTCATTGGTGTTTTTTTGGGGGTCTACTTTCTTTAACGATTCTATTGGGCTTTTATAGGCCCAGTTGATATGTATGGTACACGACTACACGTGCGACTAGTCTCGCTCGGACCAGCTGCTAGCGAAGCTGCTCTGCTATCATGGCGATGGCGACACTGCCGACGCCGGAGACGGCGAGCTTCTCTGTCACAAAACATGGTAATCGGCAGGCCGCCCTCAGCCAAGTTAAGCTTTCCCGATCGCATTCGTCCATGAAGTATCGCCCAAAGCCCAATTCTGTTTCAGTAACTCATTCACTATTCCACGCCTGTCGATTGACTTCAACGACTTACGCTTCAGTGATCGAATCCTGCGAAAGTCTGAAACTTTGTAAACAGATTCACGCTCACGTTATTAAATCGGGGTTCGGAGTTGACGAGTTCATTGCAACGAAATTGCTGCAATTGTATGGAAAATTTGGGCGTCTGGAGGACGCGCTTCTCATGTTTGATAAAATGACATACAAAAATTTGTACTCTTGGAAAGCCATTTTGGATGCGCATGTTGATAGTGGTTCGAATGAAGAAGCTTGTTTCTACTTTGTCAGTCTCTTAAACAATGAGGAATGTGGTTTAGAGTTTTTTGTGTTTCCTGTGGTGTTGAAGGCTTGTAGTGGGCTTGGAGCAGTGGAGTTAGGAAAACAGGTTCATGGGATGGTGATAAAATACGGATTTGTTGGCAATTTGTATGTGGGTAATGCTTTGGTTGATATGTATGGTAAATGTGGGAGCATGAGAGGTGCTAAGGAGGTTTTTGCGGCGATGCTGCAAAAGGATTGTGTAACATGGAATTCGTTAGTTTCAGCTTGTGCTGCAAATGGAATGGCTTATGATGCTTTGTGTTTTCTTGAAATGATGTTGGAGTTTGAGAATCTGACACCCAATGTCATTTCTTGGAGTGCAGTTATCGGTGGGTTTTCGCAGAATGGATACGACAGGGAAGCCATGGAGTTGATGTCTAAAATGTTAGTGGCGGGAGTTAAACCGAATGAACGAACTCTGGCTAGCGTTCTTCCTGCTTGTGCAAGATTGACAAGCTTAACTCTTGGGAAAGAACTACATGGCTACATCGTCAGACATGGATATTTGAGTAATTCATTTGTTGTCAATGGATTGGTTGATGTTTATAGAAAATGTTTCGAAATGGGGACTGCTTTCAAAATATTCTCCAATTACTCTATTAAGAATGAGGTTTCATTCAATACAATGATAGTTGGTTACAGTGAAATCGGAGAACCTTGTAAAGCTAGAAAATTATTTGATGAAATGGAAATTTTCGGGTTCCGCAAGGGAATAATATCTTGGAATTCTATGCTTTCAGGGTATGTGGATAACTTTTGTTTTCATGAAGCTTGGAAAATGTTTGTTGATGTGTTGGTGGAAGAAAGTGTGGAGCCTGATTCATTTACGATAGGGAGTGTTTTGAGCGCTTGTGCTGACAAGGGTTCTTTGAGACGAGGAAAGGAAATTCAAGCGCAGGCAATAGTTCGAGGTCTTGATTCAGATCCGCATGTGGGTGGAGCACTAGTAGACATGTACAGTAAGTGGAAAGATATCACAGCTGCTAGAATTGCTTTTGACAGCGTGGGTGAGAAGGATGTGTCCACATGGAATGCCTTAATCTCTGGTTATGCTCGATGCAATCAAATTCAAAAGGCATGTCGGCTTCTCCAAGATATGAAGAGATGCGACTTTTCACCAAATGCATACACTTGGAATGGAATAATTGCAGGGAGTGTAGGAAATGGCCATCATGAATCAGCTCTACAACTCTTTATGGATATGCAGACCTTGTTCCTCAAACCTGATAAGTATACAGTTTCCATCACAATATCTGCTTGTTCAAAATTGTCGACAATTCAGCGAGGCAAACAACTTCATGCCTATGCAATTCGTTGTGGATATGAGTTAGATGCCCATATTGGAGTCGCCCTATTAGACATGTACGCGAAATGTGGTAGCATCAAAGACGCGATATCAGTTTATAATAGAATTCCAAATCCGGACATAGTGTCCCAGAATGCAATGCTGTCTGCATATGGGATGCATGGATATGGAGATGAAGGAATTGATCTGTTCAATAGAATGATAGATCAAGGTTACCTACCCGATCATGTAACCTTTTTATCAGTACTGACCTCTTGTGTCCATGCTGGATCGCTAGAATCCGGTTATCAGTTCTTTAACATGATGGAGTCCTATAAAGTAACTCCCTCCCTTAAGCATTATACATGCATGGTGGATTTGTTAAGTCGTGCAGGCAAACTAGACTGTGCCTATGACTTAATGAATACCATGCCTGTCACGCCCGATGCAGTGGCATGGAATGCCTTCCTTGGAGGTTGTGTGATACATAGAGATGTTGGGCTAGGAGAAATAGCAGCAGAAAAGCTTGTAGAACTAGAACCTCATAACCCGGGACACCTTGTTTTGTTAGCAAATTTATATGCTTCCGCAAGCAGATGGATTCAGCTTGCTAAAACAAGGCAATGTATAAAAGATCTGGGAATGCAGAAGAGTGCAGGGTGCAGCTGGATTGAAAATAAGTATAAAACCCATGTATTTGTTGCATCAGATACATCTCATCAGAGAAATGAGGAGATATATGCTGTTATGGAACTGCTGAGGCTTCAAATGAGAACATTGTGGTCCTAGAATGATAAAGAACATACCACTGATAAATGTGAGAAAGAAAATCTGCTTTATACAAATCCCCAAACAAGGGAAATATTTGTGTATAAATGGCGCACTGTGAGAATAGATACATACTGAAAATACTCAAACTGATCCAATGGGGACTCTTGTAGAGATATTCCCCATTTCTATCCGACTACAAGATATCAATCACTCCCACGGCCGAGGGGAACAACAAGAATGTAGAGAAAGCCATGCAGGTGTTGAGAGGCTTGTTAGGATTGACTTTCCCTGATGTCCCCGTATGTACCGCACAAAAACATTTAGTTTGTGAACATAGATTTGTGGTCAAATGGAATGCTTCCCTTACTTTTCTGTGGAGCGCCTTGTATTTTGTGTATTGGCTTGCTGTGTGTCATGCTTTCTTTTGTGACGACTGCTGCGCTTTGACCTTGGCGTCCTGGTTTTAGTTGGACGCTTTTCTGTGAGTTCAATGGTGACCTCCGTTTCAGTTTTGGGGAGTTCAGAAGCTGTGTCTGGCCATGGTGTTCGTTTTGCTGGGACCGTGACTTCCAAAGGAGGATCAATTTTCCATCTGTAAAAATCCAATTTGACTTATCATTAGACATGATGAACTTCGTGCTCGTTGCCAAGTAACTAGTCATGGAAGTGCCCCATTTACGGAAAATATAACAAGGACATGCTAAATAGATTCTTACTCAAGGTGTGTATACGTGTCAAACGCGAGAAATATCACTAGCCACTTAACATGACTCATATCATGCAATACTTAAGTAGTGTAGCGTATAAGTAGAGAATAAACTAAGGCTGCAATTCAAGATAGCTCAAATATCTGAAGATGACTTGTATCTCGTGATGCCACAGAGAATGTAATGCATGGAGCACACGACACTACCAGGCGAAGCAGATAACAGATGCAACAATATCTATTCCTAAAATAGACTGCAATTGTTTTAAGCTATTTTTCGTAAACTCAGAGCTGCTACAAATGTCGAATGAATTTTCAAAAACAATGTAAATACCTATAGTTTTATTTTTTTAAAGTAGAATTAACAAAGAAGATATGTAGTATATACTATTCTGTAAAGTTTTCTGCTGCCATTATATTAGCATAAATAAATTTCTGGCAAATGTGTCTTTTAGTTTGACCAGACTTGACTGGAAATTTCCTGACCTCTGTCATGGCAATTCTTTCTCAATTAATAACTCAAGATTGGATTGTAGATAGGACATGTCAATATTTGCACTACATTTCACCTTAAATCGAGTAAAAGATCCCTCTATAGACAAACACTTTCTCCCTAGTATTGTTGGACTTGGATTAATGAATTATGGTGTCTTTCTATATTTGATTAGGTAAATCCAACAATATCCGGCAGCATATATGAACTTACAAGAAGCAAATGCAGAAAAAATAAAGCTCAACAAAGGAACATAAAAATGGGAGATGGATCAAAAAATACTAACCCAGAAGGAAACTTGCTGTCAGTACGGGCCTCAACTCGGAGCCACCACAGCAAAACCTTGCGCCCGCATTCTCCAAGAGGCTCAACCATTGAAGCATCCTTCAGCAACGAAAGAGGGCTTTCAAGATCCCGATCAACAGTATCCAAATCCTTCACCCAATCTGGCTTACCCTCAGCCTCCTTCCACATCAATCTAGAATTTAGCACAAAGCCAGCCCACTCCAGCTGTCTTGGCAAAACCACCCCTCTATCATCAATGTTCACGGCACTCTTCCCTTTATATGGAAGCGAGTTAAACGTATGCCAGCCAACTATATTCTGAGATGAATTGCATGATGGCCCTTGAACTGGCGAAGGGGAACTTTCCTCATTCGCTTCAGCCACCACAGGGTCCTCAATATTGCTCGAATGTACCAGAATCCCAACTGAAACAGCACCGAACCATTTCACATTCTGCATCTCATCAAAAAGGTCCAAACTGTGCATGTTACTATCATCGGCAAACATCATAATACCATCCAGATTTTCATCTCTCACAACTCTGCGTCAACAAAAGCCTCATAAATCATGTGACCCTTAACAAAAAAAAATTAATAAAAGCAACAAAACTGACAATTCACCTCAGTGCGTGAACTCTCATCCTCGCCTCCACCAAGTGCCGTCCTTCCCACGTACCAGGCATCTGCTGCTCAAATCCGATATGCATCGTCCTAAGTCCAGACTTGGCAATAATCGAAGCTGTCTCATTACTCGTCCCACCAGCTTCAACCACAATCCACACCACATCATAAGGCACATTCATCAAAGAATGCATCACACCAATCAAATGCGGAGTCTGAAACGTCCTCACATAAGTCGGTGTGATAGCAATCACAGTTCTTGGATTCTTCACTCCATGCTGCATTCTCTGCTCCCTCTGAACCCTCTCAATTATCCTATGCGCCTTCATCATCTCAACCGGATCCGGATGCGGCCATGGCCGGATCCGAATCCCATGCCGCCCGACCACCACACGCGAACTGACGCCGGACTTATTCATCACAGATCCAACCTTCGCCACCGGATTCGACAACATTAGGGTTCCGACGACATCGCTCCCAGTCTTCAAAAACGGCGACGCAGAGTAGAAACTCGTGCTAGCCGAGCTCGAAAACAGCAGAAAGAATACAAGGCGCGAGAATCTGAATCCGAGTACCAAGCTAATCAAGCAGCAGAGTCCGTGCAGCGCTAGCCAGAACAGCGCCGCTGGAGACTTCCCAGTACCTTCTGAGCCCAAATCCAGCGGCGAAGATGATCTAAAGCTGTTGCTCCGGCGGTTGGCGTAGCTCTGCTGCAAAGCGAACAGCTTCATCTCCCTCTCTCTCTCTCTCTTTTCACAAAACCTCCACCAAATTCAGTAATAAATCGCTCAAAAAGACAAAAACTTCTCCGAATGTCGCTGAAAAAATTCTCCAAAACTCAATTAGATGTGCACAAGAAGCATTCCAAATCGGATTGTCGGACAAGGTGGTTGGATCGACCGATCGGCGATTGCTTTAGGTTTACGACTGATGTTGGTGAGAGCTCATTTTCTACTTGCTTCAAGTTTGCTGTCCGAAATCGAGAAGACGGCAACGTAATAAAGACGGAATTCAAGGGCTCGTTTGTAATAAAACTAATCTACTCTGCGATCAAGGCTTCAAATTTAAGCTTTAATTTAAAATGAACGGCTAGGATTTGGAAGAGGAGTCAAATGCGTGCTAAGCTAGCGAAACAATACTGTGAAATGTTCCGAAGCCTGAAGGACAAATAGGTCATTTACATCCACGTGGATAAAATTTTTTTTGATAAATATCCACGTGGATAATTGGTGAATAGTGATTGGCTGACGTGGTGTATATTCTTTATTTGACCATTCGAAGACAACTACATTGTAACACACGCATCTTACAGTTTGGTTTTGATTTAGACACTTAAACAGCTTGTTATATATTGAAAGATGTGAGTCAAACGATGACGTTTTGGACGAGAGGATCTTTCCTTCTATCACAACGGAGTGGCAGTGTCACAAAACAAGCCTGCCCAGAAATCAAGAATTTAACGAAGTACTATAACAAATAACAATACATGAAAAAATAAAATAGAATTTAAAACTTTTTGATAAACTGCATGATGTTAAAATATTCTAAATTAAGCTAGTTCGACTTCCGGCTTGATATTTACCAACCTGTTTGAAAATAAAGCTTCTTTTTTTCCGAATAGTTGACATTGTGATGAAAGTGTTGATTTGAAAAAGATTTTCATCAAAGGGTTAGGATTATATGAGAAATGAGAAATAATAACAGTCATTAGATTTTAAATCGGAAGACCTCTTAATTTTCGTTAATATTTACCTATTTTTGAGCATTAAAATCGTATTTGAGGGTAAAGTAGTCATTTGCGTATTGATTCTTTTCTTCCAAATCGAGAACAAAAAAATATCATCGCCGCCGTCCTCATCTCCTCCCATCGCGGCCGTTCTTCATCACTGCCAATTTGCATCGGTTTTGCTCGCACCGCCAAATTTCCAGATCTGATGCAGTTGTAAAGTCCTTTGATAATCAACGACTTGCTGAATCTTCCGCTTCTCGCACTTTCGAGTTCCTTCGATCCTCAGGCCACGTCGATTTAACCGGACTCATCTCTCCAGCGTCGTTAGGGCTTCATAGACGCCGTCGATAATAGTCGAAGCACGCATCATCTTTACTTTGGGCTTTTGTTCTGTCCACGAATTTGTCACGTAATTAGGAATTTGGTGTCAGAATCGTCGATTGTGGATAGTGGGCACAGGGTTTTGATTTCTGTAAATCCATGTGACATTTTAGTTTGTGAGAAACTTGGGGATGTTATTGAGCATGAAATTGGAAAAGATGATGTTGTTTTGAAAGTTGATAGTCCTGTTGAGTTTAAGTTTCCAAACATTATTGGATCATGTGATGGGATGCTGTGTATGATGTCTGGAGAGAGGTTTTATTTGTGGAATCCGAGCACAGCAGAATGTAGGGAGATAAGAGAGAGTGATATGAGGAAAAAGCTTGATGAATATTCTATATTTGGCGATTGTCGCCGGTTGGGAAGGATGTTTGGATTTGGATATGATTCGTTGACGGATGATCACAATGAGTATAAATTGGAATCTGAATGAAGGGAAGATGGATGCGGTGATCATTGTAGTTGGACGCAATAAGTGGTGGAGGGTTACAGACTCCATTCCTCGTTGCCATGGTATCCTTCCTATGATTATGTCATTCACTAATGGGGCGATACATTGTGAGTTCGGATCGAAAATAATTCGGCCATATAACTCTTCGTGAGTTCGGATCTAAAATAATTTGATCTGGTACAATTTTCTCGAAGTTCATTCATCTTCGGTTTCATTGAAACTTTCAGTCGTTAGTATATTTTCATTTCGGCCAACCATGAGCAGTTCCGCCGACAATAGTGCAGGTAATTAAATTGTTGTTTTCATTGTACGTAATTATTGTAGTAGTTTGATTTCATTAAAAAAGCGATATTCTAATTCGTAAAAGTGTAGGGGGAATTCGGCCATGCAACTGTTGAATGCGTGGCTGTTTTCGCAATTCGTAGCAGACTTGTTTGATAAAATGTGTAGCAATATGCATATAATTCGTAGGGCAGTGTAAAGGTTGAATAGAGCCTCCATGCATCAAAATGCGTAGCTGAAGAATTAAAATGCGTAGTGCATACCTATAGCAGTGTAAGAGGGAACCCGTCATGCTACTGTTTAATGTGCGACTGTTAAAATGTTTAAAATGCGTAATGTTGTAATGAATAGCTGTAGTATTAAAATGCTACTGTGAACCCTCAATATTTAAAATGCGTAGCTGTAGTATTAACATTCGTAGCACAGCCATATTGCAGTGCAGGAGGGAACCTACTTCTGAGTTGATATTATACATATAATTTGTATTTTAGTGTAACAGTAGAATGGAGCTTCCACTTTAAAATGCGTAAACGCATTAGTAAATTCAACAGTTATATATCATTCGAATAGAGATCTTATTTTAAAATGCGTAGCTCTTTGACATCACTTGTAGTATGAAATACCTAACTCTGCAATGTGCATTTGGAACAGGTCGCTCCAATGTTGATGCTGTCTTTGGCGATTTGCATAGATGAATCAACAACATGCGTAGTTATCAATTCTTAAACATATTCAGTGTGACTGTTCTTAGTCTATGATATTTGTTAAATATTTTTTCCCCATTTTCTGAACATGGGACACTGATTTCTGCGAATTACAAAATACAATTGTAGTTTGCCACCAAATTTACAAAATATGGGACACAGATTTTACAAGCGTGAAGCTACAAATGTTATATGGAATCATACGAATTTTACATTGATGTGTACGCATTTTACAATGACCAATACATGTATTGATTTTTCCATTACGAATTATACACTCTTGTTACGAGTTTTATATATGAATCCATTAATCCTGTCTGTAATTCGCATGAGTAGATTCTGTCACTGCAAAGAGAAATGAAAATGACTAATAAATCCTGTTACACGAGTATAATTTTTTGTAGTTGGACACAATCCAAAAGATGAGCAACATCTAATGACATGATAATCTAATCAGCTTCCCAAACTGGTAAAGCCGACCGAGGGCAACCTTTTGACATGGTCACTTGGTTTTGGTACTTGAAATGATGGTCTACATTGAAGGATGAAAGATAAGAATTTTGTTTGAGGTGAAAACTTTGGAGGCGGATTCTTTAACTGAATGCATAAATTAAGTGCTAAGCTGCATCCGACTGGTGTTGATAAAGAGTCCGGTTTTCTGGGGTCTGCATTCATGACAAAGAGCTCGCTACCTATACGTGGCCTGAAATTCCAAAATTAGAAAGAAGTCAGTTAATATGTAGTTCAAATGGGGACAAGGGATAAGTGGTGAAACTACAAAATATGCATATTAATGAACTATATCGACACAACTGTGATTATATCAATCAACTATCTTCCAAGTATCTGATTTATTAGCAGCGATAAATTTGTAACAGTAAGTTTGCATTACTATGAATGAAGCTAATGATACAATATATACACAATTACGAACATAGCAGGTACTGCACGTGCTAATTAGGAGACTAAAAAGATTCAAATGGAAACATATTGCCCAGATGTTCTTGTGCATTTAACCAGACTACCATGCTCTAACTGCTCCTACGCAACGCATTTTGACCAGTGTTACGCATTTTGGTATTATATGCTACACATTTTACAGTTATTTTAAAAATGTTCTATTGTCCTTTTACAGCTGTTTGCTGGGCTCGTGAGCAGTTCGGACAACTTTTACTGTAGAATGTCTAGCAAAACTGACAGTCTGCCTTTGCAAGTTCTGATACAAAGCCACAGTAAAATATATATGATTAAATAGCTGGTTATAATGTTTTGAAGAAAAAAATGACAACAAGTAATGAACAAGATAGTTATGGCTGAACTTCAAAAGCTTGATGGTTAAGCAGTTACCGGAATTTGGCAGTGTATGTTAAGGTCATTGTTCATTTGTTCAAACCGTGCTTTTGCTTGTTGCTCAATGGCATAAGCTTTTCTACAAACTTCTTGCACCTGCACATCAACTAATGTCAGATCAAGGAATGCAGCTAAAATTATGACATCTATGCCAAAACCAGTGTTTAAAAAAAGAAGAAAAAACAAATCAATTTATCCGTGGCCTTTGGGTTTATGGCAACCATGAAATACCAATTTATCAGGAATGATGCTGACTACTTTTCACAGAATGATTCAAGTCTTTTAAGGCATATATATTTTAAAATACGGTACTGAAATGTTTGCTAATTTTCCAAAATAAATAATTTCTGAATGTAACCAAGAATTTGATATAGTGGGTACTGGGTTGATATTCTGTGGGAAACTAAAGTGGCGTAATAATACTGGGATGTAATCAAACTAGATAAGAATCAATGAAGTTATTACCTGAACCTCACTGGGCTTGCCACTGTCTGACACCTGTTGATTTCTTCAATAAATTGCGAAGGAGAGACATTTCATTAATTAGTTCCAAGGCAATTTCCTCACTATCAAGCAGCTGAGTCCTTGAAAACTCAAATGCTTTTTCTGCATTGCTACGCATTTTACAGTTATTTTAAAAATGTTCTTATAATATAACATTCGTAGATAGAGCAGCCAAGGTTTCAAATCGCCCAAAAGTTTCCATAACAGATATCGTTCATAACCAAAAATCTAAAATTCGTAGAGTTGCCCACATTGTTCAAGTTCAGGTAATCTTTAACATTGGTAGAAACAATTCGATATTTGCTAGACGTTCGTATTTTAATTTACTTCACGTATAACCCTAAAATTAGTTTATGACTTGCGGTAAACTTGGGGCGAAGTCTTCGTTCGTTTCTCTTGGTCGGCCATTCAATCCGTCGACGTTCGTTAAACTTTAGTCGCCTACCGCCTGTCGATCTTATTCGCCTCAACTTTTGGTCGCCGTCGCCGTCGCCATTAGTCGCCTACGAGTATCTGTGTTTAGTGAAGCGGGATTAAGGTTTTGGTTATTTACAATCTTCCTAATTTGCCCTTTCTGCAATTAGTTAACCAAATACGAATTTTAATTCAAATCAAACCTAATCTTCGTACATTTGTCTGATCTGAAAAAAAAGTTTAAGGGGTGTTGGTGTAGTGTCGTGTACTCTTGACAAAGTTCACGGTTCGACTCATCCGCAGATGTGTTATTGTCATGTGTGGCACGTGTTCGTAGAAGAATTTAATATTTACATGTATTCAATAAAGTTTGCATACAATATGGATACGATATATTTAAATGCAATGTGCTTATTGATATTTATGAGCGGTAATACCAATTAAAAAAAACTGTTTGAAAAAATAGGCAAAAAAGACAATTAACCAACCTTTTTTAATAAATGGGTTATAACCCTTGTCCATTAAGAACACATTTATAAACAACCAACATGTTACAATCTTTTTAAGTTTTAACTTATATTAACAATAAAGAAATAAAAAATATAAAGAAAACCCACGAGAGAAAAGGAAATAAGAATAAAAGTATAAAGAAATCTAGAATTTAGTCAATGAAGTATATTAAATAATTTTGTGGAGCGAATTCTAGATAAATAATCTTCACCAGTCACCACTAGATCAAGTTAATGTGTAGTATAAATACGAGAGTCTTCTAGTAACATTGAGCACTTGACTCAAGATAAAGTGAGTGATATAAAATTGTGAGTGAGTCGAGTCCCCTCCCTCAAATCATTAGTTTGATGCTACTATGAAAGAAAATGCCACGATTATAAATGATATGTGGCATATTAAACCATTTGTTTAAAATTAATGGAATGATCATATTTTGGGTGCATTAATATTGATATGTAGTGCATAAAAAGATACATACATTTCCTTGCTATGCCATTTTCTATACCACTGTTATCCTGGTCCATTTTGGAATAGTTTCTCCAATTCTTAAACGTTTTATGTGTTTTATTAGCTTTCATTTGTTAGTTGTTGTCTGTTCCTTATGTTTTATGTGTGTCCGTCTTTGTACGTATTATCCTTTGTTCCATCGAAAAAAGAAAAGTTGACAGTTTACAAGCATTTCGAGTTTTGTGAAAGAACGTTCGGAACAATGTATCAATTATATGTCCACTTCAAAATCCATCCAAAGGATATTATTAGCCACTCAACATGTATCATATCATGCAATACGTTAGTTAGCGCATAAGTAGGAAGATAAACTAAGGCTACAATTTAAGATTGTTAAAATATTTGCCCATCAAAAAATACGAATAGAGAGTGCAATGCATGGAGGACACTTCCAAGGTTCCAAGCGAAGTATATAAAAGATGCAACAAAATCTATTTCTAAAATGGACTGCAATTCTTTGATATAAAAAAAAAGGACTGCAATTTAAGTGAGAGAAACTCTCTGGCTATCTCTCGAATCATCCGAAACCCACCTTACCAATTTCTTTCTCCCCGTTCCTCTCTATACTATTTCTCTCCTTCTTTCTCATTGTCGCGGAAGGTTTCGTCGATGCAGAAGTCGTTGGCTGCAGATCTGCTGGTTTGTGGGTGTGAGGAGCGACGGTGGCTCTGGCCACCGTGTATGGTGGTTGGCGGTTTGACGGTTCAGATTTGTGACGCTGGTGGTGGAGGAGCTGCAGCAGACGACGCTGGTGGATACGGGGTGGGGACATTCTTGGAGTCGACAATGATCGAAGGAACGGATTTGAAGATGGAGGTTGTTTTGGTTTGCTCCGGTGGTGGTGGAGGAGCTACATCCGGGGGAGGTGGTGGATGCGGGTGGAAAGTTTTTTTGGAGTCTTCCGGGGCTGCAGGCGCGGATTTGAAGACGACGTGGTTTCGGCTGCGGCGAGGCTGTTTGTTTTGGTTTGTACGGTTGCAAAGTGGTGTCTGTATAGGGTTAGTTCTTGGTCGGCCGATTTCGGGCTGGCCTTGTGTCTTCCCACATGTTTGGTGGTGTCTTCCGTCTGTATGGTGGTGTTTTTTCATGTTTAGATGGAGTTGCCTTTGTTGAGCTTTAAGCTCCTTCGCCGGGCATGTTGGTCTTTGAACTGTGATTGAGTGTCGGCTTCTTTAGCCGACCAACTTCTGTTATGCCCTTCACAGACAAGAGTCCTGTGGTTGTAGTCCGTTTGGCTTGCAAACTTCATCAAAAAAAAAAAAAAAAAGGACTGCAATTTTCTTTTTAAACTGAACAAGGGTATATAAGTTCAGTAATACTTTTGAGAAAGCTACTTTTGGTAAGCTCAAAGCTGCTACAAATATTGAATGAAATTTCAAGAACAATGTAACTACATATCATTTTATTTTTACAAGTACAATTTACAAAGAAGATATGCTGATAAGTTTTCAGCTGGCTTTATATTAGCATAAATAAATGAAAAAGTGCAATTTCAGTACTCAAAATTATCGTCCAATTTCAACACAAGTATCAAACTCTCAAATTATTTCCCAAATTAAATACTTTTGGGTTAGATTACAATTAAGAAAATTAATAATACAAACGCCGTTCGCGAATTAATTTTAACCCTAAAGCATCCTGCCTTCGATGAAAATTTCTAAAACAGAAACAATCGATTGAGGTTCACTGTTTGATGACTGAATGCGTTAATCATTGGGGGTTTAGAAATTTTCATCGAGGCTGAATGCTTTACGGTTAAAATTAAATTGTGAAAGATTAACGTTGTTCGTATTATTAACTTTTTTTAATTGTAATT